>OX382259.1:38734014-41134014 GCA_947507595.1 Pyralis farinalis
CCGTTTTTATAGATAGTGGTACGGAACCCTTCGTGTGCGAGTCCGACTCGCAATTGGCCGATTTTTTTACTACGTATCTAATGATTATTATTTAATGACGATTATTTTGACCGCTCCCATTTAGTGTATGCGAACTTGGCCTGTTTTTACATGTATGTTTTTGGTGAAATCTGTCGTTGACTGTAGCCGCATCATCGCCCATTGAACAATGTGACCTCAACCAGGCCGTGACCTCTCGTTGACTGCACATAAACAAGTGACGACCTTACCTCTGTAGCATAGTGATTAGTGACAAGGCAGATTCTAAATCTCGGCAACGCTGTTCGGTTCCCACACATGACTACGTGGTGTGGTAAGGCCACTAACATATTTTATTAAAAAAAGTAGGTTTACTAACGAATTTTTCACAAAAAAATGTTTATTGTTTTTACTCCCTAAATTTTTCACGAAAAAAGATTTTGTTTTTTTAGGGTTCCGTATCTATTACTGAGACTCCGCTGTCCGTCCGTCCGTCCGTCTGTCACCAGGCTGTATCTCATGAACCGTGATAGTTAGACAGTTGAAATTTTCACAGATGATGTATTTCTGTTGCCTCTATAACAACAAATACTAAAAAATAAATATCTAAGGGGGCTCCCATACAACAAACGTGATATGTTTGCTCATTTTTGCTGGATATTGATAACGGCAATAGGTAGACGCTTGAAATATTCACAGAATATTTAGTTACATATTCACTTTTAGAATAAATAATTAAATTAAAATAAAACAAATATTTAAGGGGGGCTCCCATACAACAAACGTGTTTTTTTTTTTGCCATTTTTATAGGTAATGGTACGGAACCCTTAGTCCGACTCGCACTTGACCGATTTTTTTCTTTACGCTGTCACCTGTCTGAATGATCTCCCTGATTTTTTCACTAAAAAGGGCATTTTGTTTTTATTTTTCTTACGCAGTAACTTGCCTAAATGGAGTCCCTGATTTTTTCACGTAAAAAAGGGCTGTTTGTTTTTTTCCCTTACGCAGCAACTTGCCTAAATGATCTCCCTGAATTGTATACATAAAAATTCTATTGCTATGGTATATATGGGCTATTGCCTGAATGATCTCCCTACTACACCTTAGGTTTTATAAAAAAAAAATCGTGAAAAAGTTTATACATTGTCGGGGTAACATGATAGGGCATGATGTACCAAGTGTACGTTGTCTACCGTAATTGCAGACGCAAGCCGTTTGCTTGTTTATTTATGCTAACTATTCACGCTATTGTAAGCACGTTTGCTGTTATTCAGGGTAATCTACTCAAATTGTTTCGAAAATTCACTTTATATCCGCGAACGCGAACCTCAATTTTTTTTTATACAACGTCGGGAGGCATTCAAGCATACGGCCCACCTGATGTAAAGCAGTTACCGTAGCCTATTAACGCTTGTAACACTCGCGCGATGCCTCCTCTGCTGCTTACACAGCAACTCCGAGCTTATTGGTGACCTCTCACACACAGGAACACAACAACCCTCTAGGGAGTTGTTATTTGGCTGCGGTTTTCTGTGAAGTGGAGGTACTTCCCCAGACGGGTTGCTTTGATGCACCCTACCTCTCTTTAAACATCCAAATCAAGATAAACAGACATGTTCATGCACACAAATGTTTGCCTTGTGTGGCAATCGAGCCCACGAGCGTTGGTGTCAAAGTCGCGTCATTCACGACTGAGCCACCGAGCTCGTCAAATACATTATAGCTACCTTATTAGTCACACATAAATATTAACATTTGATAAAGAAAGCCTTGATGTATATATAGCTAAACCGGCGTTAATTTATAATTGTACACTAATCACTCCTTGAAGGTTTCGATGTACTGGAAACAATACATTTGTTGTGCTCTGTGACTTGTAACCAATCGGCAAAAAACACGGTGGAAAATAATCTAAGTATATGTGAAAAAATTACAGTCTTGAGTAAAAACTTTTTTCGTCGTTCTCTGAAAGGATTATGTTTAACTCTTTATTTCAGTAGCTGCCGAGACCCCGCTCGCGTGGAGATTTACAGCAGTTTTTCAAATTTTACTGTTGTATCCTAAATTTTTTCCTGATAAAAAGTAGCATAAATGTTAATCCAAAACTATACTTCTCAATCGTTTTTGCGTAAAAGACTAACAAACATCCGTACAGATGTTTGAGGATCAAGCAAAATAAATGAAAGAACGAAAATTGTTTTTGTCATGGTACTCGAACACACAGACAGATGGATATAAGAAACCGTAGTCTATGGATGCTTGCTATATTAGAGGTGTTACTTATCTTAAAACATCTTAATATGTTTTTGGAACCCCATACTGTGTCAGAGTGTCAATCTGTGCTGATGTTTGAGCTTCGGAGAGCACTTGTAGAGGTCAGTCCCGGCTGTTGTCGTTAGTTGACATTTGATAATGGACGTCAGTGGCTCCTGGGCGGTTTGAACACAAGCTGTAGTTGAAGAGTGCGGAAATTCCTTCGATTGGAGGAAGACTGTTCCAGCCGCGAGATGCTTGTTGGTTCACAATGTGAACACCAAGGTCGTCATTAACCTTGGCAATTACCGCCACGTTCAGCGGCCCTGGCCAACAGCCTGATAATGAGCAGTGAAACCATATACGACTATGTATGTCCTGAGTGGTGTGTCACCTGACCTCAATTAACCTTAACCTTGCAATGAATCAAACATTGTTTTCCTTTCCAGCTTCAAAGATGGCAAGGCTTCATATGGCACGGAGAGTCCAGCGAAGGGTCGCCGGGTGATCTTCTGTGTGCACGGCAACCCGTCGACGGGATGCTGCGCCGTGATCGAGACCAGCGCCGAAGGTGACGATGGAGATAGGAGGAACGGCAGTATCAGTGAGGTGGAAAGTGAGTACATTGGTTTGGGACTGGTATGCCATAAACTGTTATTCATTATATTGGAATATTTCTCAACATATCTTCCAATTTACGAATTATTGAACCCTTAAGTTTTAGGCGAGATTTCGCCTCCTCTGTGTGTTCTACCGATTGTGCAACAGGTTGTGTTCTGAAGAATTGTTCGATATGATGCAGACATCTCCTTTTTACAACCGCACTGCTCGACGACGGCGGGGAGTTCACGCTCGCACACTGGGACCACAATGGTCGCGTACTGTGCGGTTCCAGCGTAGATTTCTTCCGAGAATTTTTTATCAGTACATTATTTTCAGTTTTACCGTAATCCCGTCCAATCATTGGCACCCACCCAATTATTGGCATCTTTACATTTATAGACAAATAATAAGATTACTATACTTTAGATAGGTCATACCTATCTAAAGTATTGTAATGAATAGATCGTAAAGTATATATCATAAAAAAAATGCTAAAACATGCTAAAACCCAATCATTGGAGATGAGTTTTAGCACGGAGATACCTTAAATCTATTTTTAGGGTTCCGTACCCAAAGGGTAAAACGGAACCCTATTGCTGAGACTTCGCTGTCCGTCCGTCCGTCCGTCCGTCCGTCTGTCACCAGGCTGTATCTCACGAACCGTGATAGTTAGACAGTTGAAATTTTCACAGATGATGTATTTCTGTTGCCGCTATAACAACAAATACTAAAAAACAGAATAAAATAAATATTTAAGGGGGCTCCCATACAATAAACGTGATTTTTTTTGCTCATTTTTGCTTGATATTGATAACGGCAACAGGTAGTCGCTTGAAATATTCACAGAATATTTAGTTATATATTCACTTTAAGAATAAATAATTAAATTAAAATAAAACAAATATTTAAGGGGGGCTCCCATACAACAAACGTGATTTTTTTGCTGTTTTTATAGATAATGGTACGGATTTTTTTATGAAATATTATTTACGACCTATTCTCATACCTACCAAATATACATAAAAAAAATCATAAAAATCGGCCGAGCCGTTTCGGAGGAATACGACCACAAACACCGTGACACGAGATATTTGTAGAGATAGAGATTTTTGGGAGTAGAACGCGTCGTTCTTATTGGCTAGTACACGGATAAACATCTTGTGATTTATCGACTTATTGGTTAAAATATCCTCCTATTGGTCAGTGGACTTGAATCGTTAAGATATTTAGATGCCCTACGTTTTTGTGAGTGAGGCTGAGGGGTGCTAGCCAGTTCATTCCCATACCGATTGCGTAGTATATTTGTCTCTTACATTCATCACGGTCTGATCTCATCGAATTATCACCCTGCACAAACTCCATTAGTGTTTGCTTTGATAGTTTTTTTAGGGTTCCGTACCCAAAGGGTAAAACGGAACCCTATTACTGAGGCTCCGCTGTCCGTCTGTCCGTCCGTCCGTCTGTCACCAGGCTGTATCTCTTGAACCGTGATAGTTAGACAGTTGAAATTTTCACAGATGATGTATTCAACAACTACTAAAAAATAGAATAAAATAAATATTTAAGGGGGCTCCCATATAACAAACGTGATTTTTTTTTGCTGTTTTTATAGATAATGGTACGGAACCCTTCGTGCGCGAGTCCGACTCGCACTTGACCATTTTCATTTTACCTTAAGCTTATCGAAATTCGAAAGTACTTTCATCACTTACCTTTCATCCGTTTTCATCACATGTCCATACCAAGATAAACAAATTTTCATTTGTTCAGTCACTAGTGCCTCTATCATATTTCATGTTCTATAGTAATTTCCTGTCTTGTCCATTCGTTCCACTCCACACATCAATCATAATATTTTTTTCTTTTTCTTCTATAAGCAATCGTTTTTCGTGCATTTAATATCCATTGTAAGCTGTTAATTTAATTTTTTTAATAGGTGCATGTGAATTAACAGCGTTATTATAAAAAAATGTTAATCAACGTTCTAAACATTAATTAGCTACGCAACGGTTTAAGTTTTAATTAGTATTTAAAATTTTCGTATTCGTAAACGGAACTTGACGTTTGTTAGTAAAGCATTACTTTTTTCTGATTGGTAGTAATCGGGCAACACATCTTGTTAGAATGTCAATTGAAGCTGTCATGTCATTCATTCGTCAAGAAGTGCAACCGTATTCATTTTGAAATTGCTATTTAGTTTTCTTTTATTTAATTATATATTTAACTTTGACGAGCTCGTTGGCTCAGTGGTAAAACGCGCTGTTACGCTACTTTGACACCAATGCTCGTGGGTTCGATTCCCACACAGTACAAACATTTTTGTGCATGAACATGTCTGTTTGTATTGGTCTGGGTATTTTCTATGTATAATAAGTATGTATTTACAAAAAAAAATGTATTTACGTATGTTTATCAGTTGTCTAGTACCCATAACACAAGCTTCGCTTACTTTGGGACTAGGTGGCGCTGTGTAATTTGTCCGACAATATTTATTATATTTATATATGATAATGTAAAATCAAATTTATTAGATAACCACAATTAAATTGTTTTTACATTAAACTGTGGTTATCTAATAAAATTTTTGTTCTTTAACATCAATATCATGTTTGAGGTTCTCGCGTACTAACCTCGTGTCGTCCCCAGTGCCTCATCACAGCCATTACTTGAATATATACGGGTACACCACCGCCTCTTGTATCCACAATAACATCATTTTTCACTAGATTTATAATTTTGTTCATGTTTTCCTTAGAAAATCTGTATTTTTTTCTAAATTCCTCTTCGTCGTACTCCATCATGGGATCCAACCTGAATTTGTATATTTTAGTACGAGGTTGCCGGAATTCATTAATATCTGCTAAATCTTGCTCCAAAATATTTAAATCGTCACCAAAATCAAAATATTCCATTTTTGTCACTTTATATCAACAAAAATCAATAATTACAAATCGGGTGCTAAATGAAAAACGACTATGTCCGCCATTTTGTAGATTAATGAAGTTAAACAGGGGGTGTAGGCTGTTTAATTTGACAGCTGCTTAAGTAACTGTTTAAAATGTCAATTAGGTCTAAACAGCGTTTATGAATGCAAAAATAACATAAGCATTGTTTAAAATGTTGTTTAGAAGTTAAGTAACGTTTATGAATATGGGTGTAAATGTATAAATTTATTAAGTCCCCTCTACAAGAGCGGCGACAGATTCGGCTACGATCGTTACCGCCGTTGTGCATCTGCCCGAACGTTCCTGCTGTGTGTTCGTCTTCTGTTCTACACGTATGTCGAAATTACAGTCGACATTATGCTGCCGTTTTTTATTTGATTGCCTTAACACCTCTTCAGGAGGCCTCTATACACACAATAATTATAATATTTATGCACTACAATATGTGTTATCACTGATAGTGGAAGTAAATCACATCAAGCCAAAGTCAGCATAAGGTGCCCTCTGCCAACAAAGCAAGAGCTCTGGCTATAGAAACAGAGATAGCTGTATATAATAAGAACAATAAAACTAGAGAAAGAAGTACGCATCTTCTCTGTCAACGACTCCCTAGAGAGTTGTTTTACTGCGAGTAAGTGAGATTGCCAGTAAGCAAATAAAAATAAAATATCTATCCTTAATTTCGCGCCAAATCTCTTGCGCGGTAGGCAAGGAGAACCGAGCGCCACATGACTAGCTCCTTACACACCTTTCTTGCTTCTTTAACATTCATAACTCTTCTCATGCACGCTCGCCGGTTTCTCATGTTTCTGACATCACCTTCTGATAAAACACGATGAATTTGGTCATGGTCGGTAAATCTTGGCTATCCTCGGCACCTACATAAAATAAAATATATAATTTATATCTACGCTGTCATAGAATGGTTCCAACAGTTGATCATCCGACATGTAATTCTACATCTCACAGGCGACTGGACAATGTAAGTATGATATATATAACATATATAACATACTTTAATTATTAAAATATGCTATAGCCAAGTCTCGTCATAAATACATAATTTATGACTGTACACGCCATTTTAAATGTGTGAAACCTCACGTGTTACGTTAAACAAATAACAATTGAGCGATCAGCGAACATGTGAACTGAAGTTGAAGTCGCGTGCGAACATCGCTCAAGGTCCTTTCATGATCGTACGAAAAACCTATGTAGTGGTGATAAATACGTTTGTCGGACAAATCACGGTTAGTTAAAAGTGAATGTTAAATACATGGAAAACGATCCTCGTAGTAGAGATGACGATGTTAAGATGGCGCGGCTGGACAAGACATAGAATGGGTATAAGAGGAAATATGAAAGTGGCAGAACTAAAATAACCGTTTATCTTGGCAGGGACAATTTCGCACGCCTTTATACTCGTATCATGTGAATGAGCTTAACTTCTGCGAGTGATGGAGGTTACCAGTAAGCATCTGTGGTGTTACTTTGTTAGCAACGGGGTTGGTAACGCGCGAATAATCCATGCAATCGCTGAGGATGTAAGCTTGTTTGTCTTCCTATGTTGTATACAAAAAATGTTTCTTTTTCAGGACATTGCCACAGAACAAGAAACGAAGACATAGACAAACGGGCAAGGAGAAAATTGATCATAGCCAGCATACTGTGTGTTATATTTATGGTCGGCGAAATAGTTGGTGAGTTGAACTATAGCTGTACCTAGTCCAGCCATAACTTCTGTTACAAATGAATATGCATTTATTTTTTTATGAAGTAATGTTATCTTAATAAAACTTATATGTACATATTTATGGAAGTCTTAGCGAAAAATAAAAAAAATGATTCTATTAGAAATGGCCACCCTTGGCTTTGATACAGGCGTTTAATCTGTCTGGCCACGAGTCTATGGATTTATGCACTGTTTCCTTCGGAAATTTAGCCACTGTTTGTTCCAGAGATTTCTTAAAAGACATAATGTCAGCGTGTCGTGTCGAGCAGGCCATGTCCTCTTAAACTGACCATAATTTGTAGTCTAAGGGGTTCAGATCTGGACTAAACGAGGGACAGTCTTCAGTTCTTATAAAGTCCGGAACGTTGGTTTCGAGCCAGGCTTGGGTAGTTCGTACCTTATGACCAGGTGTAGAGTCCTGCTGGAAGGTCCACGGTTCACTTTTAAAAAGTCTATTGCTGAGAGGTTTCACAACACGATCCAACACAGTCTCTTGATACACTTTGGCTGAAGTCTTCATTCCTTTTTCACAAAAATGGAGCTTAGTGACTCCTTGATAAGACACCCACCACCAAACCATTACAGACGCAGGATGATGACGTTGTACCTTTCCGACCACTTGGGTGGCTTCCTTAGAATTGTTTGTGTATACTTTGTCATTTTGCTTGTTGTGGTGCTCTTCAATCGTGAATTTTTTTTCATCAGTAAAGAGGATATTTCTGTGCCTTTCACCTGCATATCGGGACAGAAGGCGTTTTGATCGATTCACTCTCTTCAACTATAGGGATTGTATAGGTATTGTGATTGATAAGTCCTATATATCGCCGGTAAGCGCCGAACTTCAGGTCTTGTTTTATTATACGCGAATTCTGGATTTAATAGCCTTTGTAGTTCTAACAGTACGCGGTCGCCCCGATCTTTTATGGTTTTCAACAGAGGAAGTGTTGGTATATCTGTCGATTGTACGATATACGAACATACTGATCTAGAGGCTGATACCAAGCTTTTGAAGTGTCTTGAATATGTCCAACGGCTCCATACCCAATTTGTGCAAGGCAGTCACTGCAATACTATTTTCTTTACATCCCATTCCATATCGTAAATTGATAATAAACACAAAAAAATGTGTAAAACGGTGGCAAATCGAAAGAAGTTTTTAACATAATAAACGCGTTACAAATTCAAAATAATTAAAGAGTTGAAAAAAAAGAAAAGTTTCTATTTAACAGTATTTATGGCCAGACTAGTTACATCTTGCCAAATTAGAATGTTTTTTCGTTTCATTTTGTTTGTTCGTGCAATTATTTATCCGTTCATTCGATTGCGGAAAACCTTATATTGCTTACACTTGCGTGAAGGTTTATAATCGTGACTCGATCCTGACATACCTCACTCGCTTCGATAACATTCATTGCTCTTTTCATGCACGCTCGCCGGTTTCTAGGGCTCCTGACGTCACCTTCTGATAGAACATGACCAATTTGATCATGGTAGGTATTCTTTCTACATGTCTGACCTAACGGAGCACGCCTCTTCTTATTTTAACACCGACGCTCTCTTTCAAACCAATAATAATAAAAATATCATAGGCTAAATAGCTTCTTTGCGATGCCCATTGTAAGTATGGTTAATGCTATTCCCAAATAATCTTTAATTATTGCGTATAAAAATTCCTTGCCCGTCAAGTTCATGGACGAAGTATATCGCTGAAAGTCAAATTGGAATCATCAAACATTTGTTTGTTGGTCATTCCAAACAAGATCAGTTTCAGTTCACAGATATACTATTTGCAATATGTACATAACAATAACCATTGGAAATTATTGGGCATCAGGGTTTTCTATGATTTCTAATAAAACCGCTGTAGAAAGTTTATACTTTCTACCGAGGCTTTTTCCTGACGAGACGAATGTACGTAATCGCGCTCTGAGCGCCTTTTTTGGTATGGAACTCTAATAATCCTTGGAATGAGGATCTTACTCCATGTTTCCACTCCGTCCCTAAAACTGGTGAATGACTGTAGACATGAATCAGACACCGTCAAAATCTACAGAGTATTAAGACATTCTGGCTTTTGTCAGACTTTTGACAACTTTTGAGAGCCTCATCTTCCTAGCGTTATTCTATTCTCTAATCCATAAGGATTGGCATAAGGATTTGGTGAAGATACTGATGTCGACATGGAGCGACTGCTCTATCCGACACCGACTGATCAGTCCGCCTTCGACAACCCAGTGGAAAAACCTTATGTCCCGTGTCGTTCGAGGAATGATTTCTTGGACTTCTGGGTTTCCTCACGATGTTTTCCTTTATTGCCGAGCAAGTAATACAAATATGTACATCGATCCAAAAACACGAATTTTTGATGTATGTTCCAGGATTCGAACCATGAACCAGTTGATTGATAGCCTGGTTAGTTAACGAGACAGGCCCACCACTCATACCCACTACTGCGTCTCCTGTGTAGCCAGAATTAACAGCGGCGACAACCAAAAAGGCAATGAACAGCCATGCAATTCTGTAAGAGCAAACATCCTTACATCCTCGGAAACATCGGCTGTTATAGCCTTGAACACAAAATTGCAATTCCTTAATGTCGCTTTTCATGGTTGTGCGACACTAGCGCCGCAAGGCTGCGTTTGGAATTGGAATTCTACAAGGCAAACAGCCTCGCGTACGCTTACAGCCTTATAGAATACCAAATACTCGTAATTTAGCCGTGATCGCAGTAGACGATGTCAAAGCTGTGACATCTGTGATCACAGCGACGCACACAGCCATTACGAGTCGCTTAGAGAATTGCATGGCAGTGAAGTTCATTGCTGTCCCGGGGGTTAAACTAGAGCTGCCTTGGAACTCACAATGAATTTAATCAGAAGAAATTTGTAGCAGAAAGAAGTTTTGGAATTGACTTCCCCTCTTGGCAAAGTGAGGGACATCAATATGGCAAATAAGGCATTTAAAAACCTGAAAGAGATGGCTAGTCAAGTGAAGCTCAACTGCCGTGCACCACGGTTTATCAAATATCTAGTTAGTTAGTCAGTACGCTATCAGAATATTTATCTCACTAATGCTGATTGTGTTCATTCTTTCAGGCGGATACCTATCAAACAGTCTGGCTATTGCCACCGACGCGGCTCACCTGCTCACGGACTTCGCCAGTTTCATGATATCCCTGTTCTCGCTGTGGGTCGCCAGCAGGCCGGCCACCAGGCGGTATGTATTCACTCATAGAGATGTACAGCTCCTGGAAATATCAGGAAGACATATCTTCTTCTTCTGTTAGAAAAACATTTGCCATGCCTTAGCGTCGCAAAAAATATTAGACTATGCTATACTAAAACTATACTATACTATACTAAAACTCTGGAAAAAGTCGCGGCTGTCAGTTAATCTATATCTATAGAGATAAATAAAATTGGAGTGTCTGTTTGTAATATTAAAATAACCGCTTTTTATTAAATGCATATGGATGTATACACGGTACATATACCAAAATATTTTTTTTAGGGTTCCGTACCGAAAGGGTAAAACGGACCCTATTACTGAGACTCCGCTGTCCGTCCGTCCGTCCCTCGGTCACCAGGCTGTATCTCATGAACCGTGATAGTTGAGAGTTGAAATTTTCACAGATGATATATTTCTGTTGCCGCTACAACAATAAATACTAAAAAACAGAATAAATACATATTTAAGGCGGGCTCCCATACAACAAACGTGATATTTTTGCCGTTTTTATAGATAATGTACGGAACCCTTCGTGCGCGAGTCTGACTCTCACTTTGCCGGTTTTTTTTTATACTACGTCGGGAGGCATACACGCATATGGCCCATCTGATGTAAAGCAGGTACCGTTGTCTATTAACGCTTGCGATATATTGTCACTCGCGCGATGCTTCCTCTGCTGCTTACACAGCAACTCCTTGGGAGCTTATTTGGTTTGGAGTTGTTATTTGGCTGCGGTTTTCTGTGAGGTGGAGGTACTTCTCCAGACGGGCTGGTTTGATGCGCCCTACCTCTCTTAAATAACTCAACACGTACTGCTCAATCTCTTCATTTTTGGTTCTCGTAAAAAAAATATGCCGTTCGACAGCTATATTTTTGAAGTGAAAACTTCTTTTGCATCGTTGTGATTTGAATCTCGATGAAACGAAAAAGAGACAAGCACATACATCTATAGGATTGAACGTGCGAGAGAATGTTAGTACGTGTGTGTGCGCACCTGTGTGTTACGAAGCTTGGGATAAGGCGTCATAACAACCGTGGTGTATTGTACACGTGTATTGTTTACATAATCATTTAATTGTTTTAATAAAATCATTTTACAAGTATGATCAATATCATCATAAATAAACCCTACCATTACTCCTGAAATTCTACATTCATCTCATTATCTTGAAGGTCACATTTTTGAAGGTTTCACGTCTATCGCATGTGAACTGCATACATATTTTCAGGAACACCGTTCCTATATGAAATCTATATGTTTGCCTGTGTGTGCGTTTGTCTTTGTGTGTGTCTGTCGCTTTTTTTCGAATATTCGAATTTTGATTTCAGATTCGGATTCAGCATAAAAAAGTAGAATAGGAATGTTCAGGAACAACGTTCCTATCTAATTCATTCTAAACTGGATTTTTATGTCAAAGTTCTCGTCCAATTTTTTGTATACCTACATCCTCAGTTGCAGATTTTTTTCTCTTTGTCTTTGTCTTGACAATCTTCACATATTACTTGTAGCCATATATTTAGTTACACGCCTTACTATATATTTGATAACTGCTGCCGAATCCAGTAAATTTCTATCGAAACGGAATGGTAGAGGTAACACAAAATACTTTCCATTTCTAACAATTGCACGTATATAAATAAGTGTTAGAATTATAAGTAGGTATACTGTTTCTGTATACCAAGTATGTAAGTCAATCAAAGTTGAACTCAGGGCAGGATTTGTATACCCTCATATCCACTGAGCCATCAGTATTCTAATAAAAATCCGGTAACTTTTTATTCTACTTCTAACATGTGTATTAGACGAAGAACTAAGATGTTAGGGTCCCTAATGATCTGAATGTGTTTTCTTATTTACACCACCTATGTATGTAACATTATGGAAGCATAAACATTGTTTACGTAATAGTTTATTGTACTTGCTGTTTGTTGTCCTAAAAAAAGGCATTTGATTATGTAAAGGATAAACATGAGATTGTATTGTTTGCGGATGATATCTCTTTGACATTCAAAATTAATAGACAATTAGGTAATTATGACGAAGTTAACGATGCTCTCTCTAAAGTTATGCATTGGTTTAATGTTAATAATCTGCTTTTGAATGATAAAAAGACTAAAGTAATTAATACTATTTCTTAACACTATTCTCAACACCTAATATAAGACAGGTGACTGCCAATGTACATGTTAATGGAACTAATTTAGCCCCTGTGGAGACAACTGTGTTCTTGGGTATAACAATTGACTCCAGACTATAATGGGGCCCACAAATTGAAAAAATATCAGGACACTAAGTTCTGCAGTCTATGCAGTGAAAACTATTAGACGGCTCTCTGATGTTGATACGGCTAGAATAGTTCATTTCGGCTACTTTCATAGTATTATGTCATACGGAATTCTTCTTTGGGGTAACTCCGCGGACATTAACACCATTTTTTATTGCAAAAGAGAGCCATAACAGCTATCTACAAACTTGGTCCCCGGGAGAGCTTTAGAGAAAAATTCAAAGAAATAAATATTCTAACAGTCGCATCGCAATATATCTATGAAAATCTTTTGTATGTCCATAAAAACATAGACTCATTTTGTAAAAAGAGTGATACTCATAACATAAATACTAGATATTAGCATAATCTTGTGTTACATGCAAGCCGTCTCCACAAAATAAGTAATTCTTTTATGGCGCAATGTAACGAGGGAAATGATGGTTTGTCTGCCATTGTAAACTGATTCACACGCAATAATCTTTTATGATTCTCAGCTAAAACCAAATGTATCAAATTTAGTCTTCCAAATGTAACTGCAGAGGTTCATGTGGACACTTATAAATCTAGGAATGAGGAATAAACTACGTTTAAGACAGGTAGGTTGCAGCAAAACAGCCCAACTGGTACCTCCTAGTACCTCCACTTCACGAACCGCAGTCAAACAAGAACTCCATGGAGGATTGTGTTCCTGCGAATGAGTGAGGTTACCAGTAAGTTACTAAGTAATTGCTGTGTTAACAGCAGGGGTGGAAACGTTCGAGCAATACTTCTTGTATTCCACGGTTTGTAGGCTATGGTAACTGTTCTACATAAGGTGGGCTTGTATGCCTTCCGACATCGTATACAAAACAAAAATGGAATACAGTAGACTCCAAATTGCAGCGGGCCTTCACATAAATAAACTTGCCAGTAAGCTCAGCTCCGTCGCATATGCAGTTAGGAAAATCAGACAATTTGCGGACGTGGCTACTGCGCGCCTAGTCCACTCTTCTACTTTAATAGAATTATTTCGCAAAGTATACCCCTTAAGTAGTTTAAAAGCGACTGATACTGGAACAACTTTTATTATACAAAAGAGAGGCATCCGCTCTATTTAAACAAATGCTTCAGAGACTCACTTAAGGAACTGTTCAAAGAAATAAATAACTTTATTGTTCGTAAACAGGTTAGCTTTCATCAGTCCGTAATTAAATAGCAGGACGAAGTATGATCAACACTCCTTCGGTTGATGGGAGATCCGTATCCCAAAGGTTTACCAGAGGGAGACTTCGTACAAAAGTTGTTTGCGTGGGTACCTCTGTCTCACCTATTTCTACCGCTAAGCAGCTATATTTATATAGCTGTGTTCCGGTTTGAAGAGATATGAGAAATTACTGGGTACTGTTACGAAACATCCTTAGGTCACAAGATTGGCAGCGCGCGAGTAACACCCCCGTGGTGTTGCGAGCGTCAATAGGTTGTGGTGACCGCTTACCATCTAATGCGGGCTAAATGCTTGTTTGCCAATCTAGTTTTTTTAAAAAAAAGGTAGTATGGTAACTTTTAAGGAGCTTACTGCTAACCTCACTCACTCGGAATACAACAACCCTCCGGGGAGAGCTCGTATGGTATGTTTGAGATTAGCTTTGAGTGAAAGATGATAGTGAAGTATTTACAATCCACATTATTAGAGTTGTTCCTACCCGTAGTCAACAGTGGAACGAGCTTGTCTACGTAGTCCCCTGTTCATAGGTATGTTGTGACGTAGTGGTATTATCAACTCCATGTCAATTGGATGTGGTACCAAATATATTCGCAAATCAAACAGCCAGACAATAATTGTTTGGTGGTACAATTGGAAATGCAAAGTTAGATCTAAATATTAGACAGTCCCAAGTGTGAAATCGTCGGAAGCAAATTTACTTTACTATGAATAAAGACATTGGACATATATACAAAATGTTTGATTTTGCACTAAGCATTCTTTTTTGCCGGGACGGTTTTTAGCGTATCTTTTTTATAGCGCGTAGGTTACTTCCAATATAAGTAATATAAATATGTAGTAGATTTATTTCAAAGTTTACTATTTATTCTTTGAATTGATTCAATTTCCAATTCTGCTGCAATTCTGTAATCCGAAATGCCGTACCACAAAAACGACGACGAGCCCGGTGGTTGCAGTGGTTAGTAACGCCTCTTTGATATCAACGCTCGTGGGTTCGATTCTCACACAGGACAAATATTTGTGTGAATGAACATGTCTCGGTCTGGGTGTTTTAAGAGAGGTTGGGTGCATCAAAGCAACCGATCTGGGGAAAGCCACCACCTCACAGAAAACCGCAGGCAATTCCTGAGAGTAAGTGAAGTAATCAGTAAGCCCCTAAAGATCAGAGCTGGCTTCGCGCGAGTGATACTTAATGTGTTCCAGCCCTTCATATGCTACAGTAAGCGCTATACATCAGACGGGCCATATGCTTCCCAACGTTGTATAAATATATATATATATATATATAAATGGTACGGTATTAGTTGGGAAACACCATGCTAAGGCATTCGCAGAGTATTTTCATTCTGTATATCGTCCAGAAAGAGCCGTACTGAGCGTGGTAGCGATAGCATAGTCTGGAGAGGCCAATACATAATAGGGACCGTACACGCAGAGCGAAGGCTCTCTCCATGTCTGGCACCCACAGGCTTCCCGAGTAAAATGATTGACAATTGTCACTTTTCAAGAGACACTTTTACTTCCTGTGTGTAAGCAGCAAACCTACGAATAAGCGTCTTGTTCTTCCTAGTATTTCCTAATTTGCTGACACATTGCTGACATGAAGAATAGGCGCGATAAAAACTCTGCAGTATGTGAACATACACTGGACCAACCAAACCATTACATCCGGTTCGATAAACCACAAATCCTCGCCAAGGAGAATCGCTACATGCCGAGAATGTTGCGCGAGGCTATTGAAATAAGAAAACACCCCAATTTCAATAGAGAAGATGGTTGGCAAGTACCACCTGCTTGGGATCCAGTCCTAAAAATAATCAAGTCACAAATCCAAAGATCTACTAAAAAATGTTCGGACACTGTGAGCGATTTTTGTGTGAATCGGAACATATATAATTAATCCATCCATGTCGGTAGATGTAATAATTAAATAACTAATGTAAGACAAATACCACCTTAGTCTTTCCTGCGACCACGGACGCTGCAAAGCGTTCGAAACGTCAGGTTTCAACAAAATAAATAAAACACGCGATACTTCCGTTAAAAATAGTTTAATTTCAATGTGTAACAATCGCGAAAACCTAAGACAATACTATTTCCTAATCCATTAGGATTGGCGGGGTCCGCTACCCAAGACTGATTTTGACATAGAGCGACTGCCGTCTGACCTCTATAACTCTGAGGGAAAACCATGCCTTTCTACGGTTAGGTCACACGTCTATCGAAATATAATTTCTTGGACGAGCGGGTTTCCTCACGATGTTTTCCTTCACCGCCGAGCAACTGATAATTACTAATATATACATAAATCCGAAAACACGAATTGAGTGGTACATGCTAGAAAATGAACTGAGAACCGGTTGAATAATATGTCAGTTCCTTATCCACTGGGCTATCACTGCTCTGCCAACTGCTGTGTCAACCAGTTTCATTGCAATGCGTTTAAGGTAAACCAGAGGCACTTGATTTGGTAGACATTTCCCCGATAAAAATAATATTTTATTAGTATTGTACTTCAACCCATGTCCCTCTGCATATGTTTGACATATAGACGGTAATGTTCATAAACAATTGATCGAAGGGTTCAAGAATACCATGTCATCTGCGTAACTTATATTATTAAGACATGCGTCACTAAAGTGGCAGCCAACATGTGTACCTACTACTGAGCCTCTCGACCAGCTGATTGACATATAAGTTAAATAACAAAAGTGAACTCAGATCACCCTCCCTCATACTGCACTCTAATTGAAATTCATCAGACAAAATACCTACACTTTCCCTATGAGGATACTATTTAATAAGCTGTCAAACACCTTAGCTGTGATTGCGGCAAGTGAAATGGGCCGATAGTTGATTTCATCAGATGTATCTTCTGTTTTATTCTTAACGACTGGCACTATAATAATTAGGGTTAAATCACAAGACAAGTAGGAGTGAAAGAAACAGACGCTAAAATAAACATTGAGAGCACTCGCGGAAAGCGCAGTTCTGCGTTTCTAAAATGCTGAACACTTAGGCCATCTTGACCAGGCGACTTTACTTTCTATACCTATTTTGATAAAAACATTACATGTCATGCAATCATAACAGTCTCATCAACATTAACCATTTGCAATGAGGGACCCAGAGGAGATCGAACAGTGAAATGATTTCTAAACAGTTTAGTAACTTGGTTTGGTTATTCACGGCCCGACTCTAAACAGGAACGCTTCGTTTACTATTTAGGTTGTTAGTATTTTTCCAGAAAGCTTTTAATTTTTATCATATTGGTTAGAAACAATCACATTCATTTTCAACTGCTCTAAGTTTAATGTATCTCATATTATTCATTTTGGGTATGATGGGATACAATGAACTACGGATACGAAGGGAACTGGACTTGGTGTCATATATTTTTAAGGATTTTGTGTCTCGAAGAAGCTTGGGCTGATGCCGATGCTCCATGTGGACCATTGACGTCAGCCGAAGTTTCTGGTGGTACAGTAGAAGGACGAATATGTTAAATAGGGCTCCGCTTACACACGCACTGGTCACGTTAAACAATATTTCAGATAATGTAGACTTTTTTCATTGTACGGCGTGTGAATGCAATCAATGAATGGAATAAGCATTACTCAGTTTTTTTTATGAAACTAGACTGGCAAACAAGCTTGCGGCCACCGCAGCCTATTGACGTTCGCAACATCACGGGGATGTTACTCGCGTGCTGCCAATCTTGTGACCTAAGGATGTTTCGTCTCAGTACTCAGTAATTTCTCTGACATATCTCACCCTTCAAACCGGAACATAGCTATATAAATATAGCTGCTTGGCGGTAGAAATAGGTGAGACAGAGGTACACGCGCAGACAACTCTTGTACAAGGTCTACCTCTGTATAATATGTGTATGTATGTATATTTTCACGTAAGGTTCCCTGCGGGGTAGGTAGAGAGAACCGAGCGTTATAAGACGCGATCCTTACAAACAGGAAGTGAGTGGAGGGAACAATGTGAATGGAGCGTTGAGTAAACTTCTAAGCAGCCGCTATCTAAGTCAGAAGGCACAGCTCGCTGTACACAACGAGGTGCTAATCCCAACGCTAACTTATGGAATTAAAAGTTGGGTATGCATTGTATACCATCCATTCCTATCGTTGATGTGGACAATACAATATTTATTTTATCTGTTATGGATAAAATAAATATTGTATTGGCATGTCTATTGCATTAGATACAACACCTGTAATAATACATTATGTGTGAATAAATAAAAAACTGAATCGGTCCATAGCGGCTGTATGTATTTACTTACATACAGATCCCGGATGCCTATCCGGATGTGCCTCCGAAAAACGAAATGGAGTCTTACTTTATTTTTCCAAATTTAATAATTAACATGCTAACGCAACCTTCGACGCGATTTTGTTGTTGTTCAGAAGTTCGTATTCAATTTGACGAAAACATATTAGTGTCATTTTATCGCTTGTTGAAGGCTATTCCTGGGTTCCTCCATTGTTTGATCTCATTACACGAATCTTGCTTCCATTTTGACCTTCAAATCTGATTTTTGGTTTGAATCAAAATTTCCCAGAAGCTAGAATCAATGTAAAGATTACGGTTGTTGATGAAGTATTAGAACAAGTGGATGAGGTTGTATATCTTAGATGCGCTTTCAGCAGAGAAAGTACACCGCTGATGTGGAAAGATGAGTTACTACCGGGAATAGTGTGATTGGAGTGTTGGGAAAACTTCTTGGCAGTAAAAGCTTGAGCCAGAACGCACAGCTCGCTATACACAACGTAGTGCTGGTCCCATCGCTAACTTATGGAAGCGAGAGCTGGGTATGGCAGAGAGAGCATGACAGTAGGATAAACGCAGTCAAAATGGGAGCGTTGCGTAAAATTTGTGGCGTAACGCTTGTAGATCATGTTCGCAATGATGATGTTAGAAATAGATTTGGTCTGAAAAGAGTGTCGGCGTTAAAATAAGAATACACATGTTCCGTTTGTTTGGACACTTTATACATGTGGAAAGAATGTAGGAAGAAAGAATTACGAAGCAGATATACCACGCGAAAGTAGAATAATGTAGAAGGCCAAGACTAACATTCCATGACCACATTAATCGTAATTTATCCTGACATCAGGAGAAGAAGAAGAAAAGAAGCGAGTAAAGTGTGTAAGGATCGAGTCATGTGGCGGTTCTCTCTGCCTTATAGATAGATAGATAGTATATATAAACGTCAATTAGGTACATGTTTTTCTTTTTGGTATGTTCATAAATGTTTTTTTTTAGTTTCGTTAGGAAGAAAAACTCGCAAAAGTCGACTGTATTCGCCAGTATAAAATAAATTCGAATTTGGAATTCTATCTATAACTTCACGCCAAATCTCTTGCGGGGTAGACAGACGGAACCGAGCGCCACATGACTCGATCCTTACAAACCTCACTAGCTTCTTAAGTTCTTGTTCTTCTTGCACGCTCGCCGGTTTCTAAGGCTCCTGATATCACCTTCTGATAGAACACGATCAATTTAGTCACGGTAGGTACCTCTTGGCCGGACACTGCTCAACACACGTTGGAGCAGTGTCCCAGATGGTCTCAGCAGCGCCATGATCTGGTGTCCGCGCTAGGAAGCGCGGACCTCTCGCTCCCGAGCGTGGTCCGCTTCATGCTCGGGAGTGACAGTGCCTGGCAGGCGATGGCCTCCTTCTGTGAGACGGTCATGTCCCAGAAGGAGGCCGCGGAGCGGGACAGGGAGGATGATCCCTTGGCTGTCCCGCTCCGGAGACGGCGGACGGGAGTGCGGCGTAGGCGCTACGCGCACCTACTGCTGCCTCCCTAACCTGTGGGACTAGGGGTCAGGATGGGAACCTGGCCCCATAATGGTCCCGCCGCCGGAGGGGCTGTCCCAATTTGCCGGGACGGCCCCTAGAGAGAAGAAGTCCGGCCCCTTTTGAGGGGCTGGCCAGTCGCAGTGGTGCCCTGTTGCTGACAGATCCGGGGCACCACACCAACGCGGCCGATGGCATTTCGCGGGGTCGTTTAGTGGGTATACCGTCGGACAGCCGACGGGGAGTCCCACACTACTACCGGAGGCAACCAACGGAGCATGGTAATTTCAGTAGAAATTAATTTAAATTGGAATATTGTAACGATGTAGTAGAGGCACATTTAACTGACCCACCAGACCAATATTTTCTTTTTGTGTTTGCCAGCATGCCGTTCGGTTGGTACCGTGCGGAGGTGATAGGGGCCCTCACGTCTGTGCTCCTCATCTGGGTAGTGACGGGAGTGCTGGTGTACATGGCCATTCAACGAGTCATCTACAAGGCCTTCGAGATCGACGCCACTGTCATGCTGATCACGTCCGCTGTTGGAGTCGCTGTCAATCTTGTGTAAGTGTTGTTTACTAATTTTTTTATATACCGCTAAGGTGGCGTATTTACGCCCTTTTTTTATATACAACGTCGGGAGGCATGCAAGCATACGGCCCACCTGATGTAAAGTGGTAACCGTAGCGAATGTGCCTATGAATACATTAAGTATCACTCAAGTCCTTAGGAGCTTACTGGTGACCTCACTCACACATATGAACACAACAACCCTCTACGGGGTTGTTATTTGTCTGCGGTTTTCTGTGAGGTGCGCCCTACCTCTGTTTATAAAATATATCAGTAAACCAGCGACAAACCTGTATCATACTCCATGTTTGCTGTCCACAGCATGGGCCTCACTCTGCACCAGCACGGGCACAGCCACGGCGGCGGCGGCGGGCACGGTCACTCCCACGGGAAAAGCAACCCTGTACTTAACAATAAGGTATAGAATTAAGTAGTTAAGAATATTTATCTGACTTTCATCAACGTTTTCCGTCAATCTGCCGAGTGTACTCATTTTTGTGCTCTGTATAGATATTGGAGCAAGAAGAAAGCAAGAAAAGCAAGCAGTTTCAATCTTGCCAATGTTTAAATTTTACGGATCCTTAACACCGCCTCTCCCTATGGACACATCTCGTGTGTAAGACATTCGCACGATGCCTCCTATGCTGCTTACACAGCAACTCCTTAGGAGTTTACTGGTGACCTCACTCACACACAGGAACACAACAACCCTCTAGGGAGTTGTTATTTGGCTGCGGTTTTCTGTGAGGTGGAGGTACTTCCCCGGACGGGCTGCTTTGATGCGCCATACCTCTCTCACCCAGACCAAGACAAACAGACATGTTCATGTACACAAATGTTTGTCTTGTGTGTGAATCGTACCCACGAGCGTTGGTGTCAAAATCGCGTCATTCACGACTGAGCCACCGAGCTCGTTGAAAGTCGTCGTGTGTGGGAATCGAACACACGAGCGTTATTGTCAAAGAAGCTTTAACCACTGCGCCACCGAGCTCGTCAAATTACGTTAATGTTATTCGACAATCTGCTGTGTGTATTAATTGTGCTATGTATAGATATATAAGCAAGAAGCAGGCAAGAAAGCAGCAAACAGTTTCACACACCTATCTCATGTTCGAATTTTATGGTCCCCTTGAGTTGTGTAAGAGTCTTGTCTTATGGGGTTCGGTTCCTTGTGCTTACCCCGTAAGGGACCTAGTGGGAACGTATACAAACATACACTCCCCTCGTAATCGATCACTAGGGGTTGATACACATTTGGGGATCTATGGATAAAATAAACAAATAGAAATATCCGAGATCGCAACAGGAACTACTTCGGTAATAAGCCTTCTCCATGAGCTTCTTCATACAGGCATGGTTGCATGAAAGCTCGCAGTTCACAAAGAAATTGCGTTCAACTTGTTGGGAGTCGATGGATGCAGGTGTCTCAGGATCAATGCGAGTGGTTCTCCAGAGGGGAGGCCTATGTTCAGTAGTGAACGAATGAAATGATAGATGGTTTCCTCTGCGTTGCTAACGCGCATCAACTTACAGTCATCCCCAGTTACTCGCAGGAACACAACAACCCCCCAGAGAGTTTAACAAAGTATATGGAGATATATACATGATCTAAACGCACGCATCCGTACTCGTATTTTATTATAAAACCTTTCCAGAAAATTCTAAAATATAATAGTTTTACAAACAGATTCATCCACCGCAGTTGTATCGGTTTTTTCAGATAGTGCAGAGGTTTCTAAACGCATTTTATTATATAAAAATAGTGTATAAAAAATAAAGTAAAAAATATTTTTCCTTAATGATACGGAACCGTTAGGGCGCGAGGTATACTCGAACGTATCAGTTTTTTTTGCTTATTTGGTTATATCTTTGTGCAGAAGTATTCGGTTATATGTACTTTTGTTGTAGGGTATTTGATTATACGTATTTTATTGTTATGCAGCACGTATTTGGTTTTAGGTATTTTAATTGTTGTGCAGAAGGTATTTGGTTATATGTATTTGATTGTTGTGCAGAAGGTATTTGGTTATATGTATTTGATTGTTGTGCAGAAGGTATTTGGTTATATGTATTTGATTGTTGTGCAGAAGGATCGTGATTCCGAGCTGGACGTGGAGAGCTCGTCGTCCCAGCCCCACGAACACCACGCAGAGAACATCAACGTGCGAGCAGCCTTCATCCACGTGCTGGGCGACTTCTTGCAGAGCTTCGGCGTGCTCGTCGCTGCTGTCGTAATCTATTTCAAGGTCAGATATATATTGTTATCTTTTCTGTTCATAAAGTCCATAGCATTAAAATTACCATTTTTATTAAACTTCTTATTTTTTTAATACTACATCGGGAGACATACAAGCATACGGCCCACCTGATGCAAAGCGGGTACCGTAGCCTATTAACGCTTGCATATATTAAGTATCACTCGCGCGATGCCTCCTCTGCTGCTTATTCAGCAACTCATTGGGAGCTTACTGGTGACCTCACTTACACGCAGGAACACAACAACCCTTTAGGGAGTTGTTATTTGGCTGTGGTTTTCTGTGAGGTGGAGGTACTTCCCCAGACGGGCTGCTTTGATGCGCCGTACTTCTCTTAAAACATCCGCACCAAGACAAACAGACACAAATGTTTGCCTTGTGTGGGAATCGAATCGAGCATTGGTGTCAAAGTTGCGTCATTCACGACTGAGCCACCGAGCTCGTCAAAAGTTAATTTTGAATAAGAAAAATCATGATTTCTAGTTAAAGATATAATATAATGACTTAATTTAATATAAATTACTGTGGTTAATACTACGGTGTTAATCAATACTTCGGAATTGATGACACCTTTAGATGCCATTATAAACTGGGATGCACATGTTCAGCATTATGTTTAAAGTTAAGCCAGTTTTCTTGTGTATTGCAAAAGAAAATTAGAATAAGAATAAATTTATTTCACAGAAAGAACACCACATTTTACAGATTTACTGGCGGTTCCCACACTAGATCTATTCATTGTCAGTGAATAAGCACTATTAATTGCCTATCATGGTGACATTTCTTCAACGTTCAGCAGGCGTATTCACATTGCCTCGAAACACCGTATTCGAATAGAAATAAAAACACAATTCCCTAGAGAGTTGTTGTGTTCCTGCGTGTGAATGAGCTCCTAAGGAGTTGCTGTGTAAGCAGCAGTGGAGGCATCGCTTGAGTGATACTATATTATAAGCGTTAATAGGTTACGGTAACTGCTTTACGTCAGGTGGTATGTATGCTTGTATGCCTCGCGACGTTGTATAAAAAAAAGGAATCGAAAAGTTTTGACTCAAAATGTATGACTTCCAATTCGTTTCGAATATGGCTTTACGAGGCAATAAAATACCCCTATATGGCTTATTATTTTGGGTGATTATATAGGCAAACTTATTATTTTGGGTAATTCTACAGGCAAAATCTGATCAACGATGCATTACAGCACTGTATAACTGGATAAAAGTGATACAGGTTCGGTCACTGTGGAAATCTTAAGGGAGATCTATGTTCAGCAGTGGACGTCCTTCGGCTGAAATGACGCTGATTACTATGTCGTTGCCACCATTCAGACCTGTGTATGTTTGTATTTGATTAGTGATTATGTTTGCAGCCCGAATGGAACTTAGTGGACCCGATCTGCACGTTCCTGTTCTCGGTGCTGGTCCTCATCACAACCTTCAATATCATCAAGGATACTCTCTTGGTGTTAATGGAAGGCTCGCCAAGAAATGTCGACTTCCAGGTAATCATACATTTGGTAAAACTCTCCACTTGGTTCTACTGACCGCACCGTCATTTCACTAAATCATTGATGATGTACACCGTACCTTACTCTGATTTTTTTTAGTGTACCGTGGCCGTTATTGACTCTTTAAAGTTTCTTTAATTCTTCTTCCTCTCTGTTTACATTCTTCGCCTTTTGGAATGACTCCAATTCAATTTAAATTTAAACGTACAGACGCACCATGACGAAACTAGGGGCTATTGCCACGCACCTCTCCTGTAATTGATGAAATATAGTAATAATTGATGCGAAATTTGTTATTACTGTAAGTATATTTTTTACTGTATGTTTGCAGGAGGTAGCTAACACCTTCTTGTCTCTGGCCGGCGTGGTCAGAATACACAACCTCCGCATGTGGGCGCTCTCGCTAGACAAGACTGCCCTCTCGGCGCATCTCGCCATACGTAAGTTATTTTTCACTGTTTGACACATTCTTGTCTCTGGCCGGCGTGGTCACAATACACAAGCTCCGCATGTGAACAAAGCGACAAATCATGTTAAACAGTTGTAACACCCTTTTAACTCTTATTTCACGCGCGATAATAATTATACAAAGGTCAAACAGACTAGCTTGAGGTGTCGCTGTGTGTACATGCATTCTGGCTGGACAAGTTCGTCAATAAGCGAAGTAGGCCACGTGAAGTTAAGTTGGTTTGGTGAGAATAATACACTGAGATACTTCCTAAAGTGTTAGACATATATATTAAAATTTTCTTTCAGACTTTATTAATTGCATTTGACATTGACTTAATCCTAAGCTTTAGTAATACCAGATTATAGTACCATGCAGTTGGCTTGATGTTGGACAGGTTTGTAGTCTAAAGTCCAACCTTTTCGGGTTTGAGATTATTACTGTACTCTTCTTCACGCCTGATGAACGCTTGTTTCTTTTATGTCTAAATTGTAATTATTTTTCTTTCGTTTTTTTTAGGAAGCGGAGTTAGCCCCCAGAAGGTGCTAGAACAAGCGACGCGGTTAGTCCACGAAAAGTACAACTTCTTCGAAATGACACTACAGATCGAAGAGTTCAACGATGGTATGGAAGAGTGCAGTCAATGTAAGATGCCTCAGTCTTGAGCGTAGTATAGTTTACATGCTGATCACGGAGAAAAAATAATGTCTTTAGCCAAAGTGACGAGGCGATGGAGTTTTTGTGTACAATTATGTAATGACAATCAATGGGATTCCCTACGTTGGTATTTTATTGACACCAGGCTTTTGGCGCAGTCTGTAGGATTTAACCTTTAGGAAATTAGTAAGTTTTTTTCGTTTGTTTTAGTACATATCTCAATTACTTATGAAAAGACATCTATTTTCCTTATTTATTGTTTTGGGTTTGTTTACATTATTATCCCACTCACTGCTGCATATAGGCATTTTCTAATGCTTTCCACTACATGCAATTTTCTACTATACGCTTACTATCTGCTACTTGTCCAAGATCATTGGTCCATCCAACAAGGGGACGCTCAACGCTTTGCCGTTCCATATGCATCTACTCTAAGACTTTCTTCTCCCATATGCTGCCGCTGACTATGCAAATATGATCAGCTCACTACCATGATTGCTTTTTTACTTTATTGACTTTGAGGCCACTTTCGTTCTCGGTCGAAGTTCAGAACATAGCTCCTTCCATTGGATATAATATTAGATGTTGTTTTTTTTTAATTTCGTTTTCAACACTAACCTTTATTGCCATAAATACTATTAATTGTATTGCTGATATACGAATTATAAATACAATAAAACGAATAAATCTTTGAAATAAAATCTAGAAGTTCGTACACATTAAACTACGTTATACAATTCCTAGAGGGATCATATTTATATGGGAGAGTAGATTCGACTCCTACCGACTGCGCCAAGTGTACCTGTAAGATGTATGCAAATAGAATACCAGCGTGGGATTCAGGCTTATTTATTTATTCTCAAACGCTACTAGCAGTACTAGACTGTTAATATGGAGGGTAGTTCTACACATGCCGTTAAACTAGCGTTAGTAACAGTTCATGTTAATCCACCCAAATTAAAATGTTCGCTATTGGCACAATACTCATTTTGACCCCTTATTTTAGACCACAATATTATTTACGGAATTCGTTATTTCACGGAAATTTTAGGCGTCAACTTACACTGATACTAATTGCATAGAAATTCTCATCTGTTCTCATTTACTCAAATTTCGGCGCGGTGTGACGTTTGAAATGATATTTAAAAATGATATTGAAGATTGTTGATATTACTGTTTTTTGTACCACTAAGATAGTGCCAGTTCTATCTGGATCAAGTATCGTAGCGTATGGACCATGTAAGAGCAGGAGTGTCATTAGGGCGTATAGTCCCTATATAAAAAAATATTATAAATCACAAATCAAAATAGGCATTATTAGGGCCTATTGTCCGTATCTAAAAAAATAATATCTTAAAATCTCATTACGCTTTATTGAAGAACCTGGTCTCATAAAAAACCTCTGCAGGGAGTTCATTTCACATCCTAAGAATTCGCGAAAGAAAATTTCTGTTGAATCGTATGGTATTATTTATTATATTGTCGTATTTCTTCAAAATCGCATCGATCGCCATCTTTGCTGCGATCGCTGCGATTATAGAAGATATCTTATGGTCAACAGTTGAATCTGTTTATTAATGAGTATTTATATCTGTAATACTTGTTATGTAATTTCTTTATGCACTAGTATAATTAACTACAAAATGCTAACACAAACGTTTTTACATAAACATTGCATTGTCAAAGAAATACAATGAGCCTCTTACTTAGATGCTGACTATAAATCTATCGAGTTGGCCCTATGTATAAACTATATCAGTCTCTATAGCGGTCCTAGCGGCAACCCTTGAGCTATGCCATTCTAGTGACCCTTTATATTCTCTGTGCATCGTACGTCTGTTTCAAAATCCGAATTTATCACGAGTATTTTAGTGTAATTGCTAGAATAACAGACCCTGCATCAGCCAAAGCGATGTTATATAAGTCTTAGGTAGAATTTGCCGCCATTCCTAGTGAACTAGATACTGCTTGCACTCATTTTTATAACTCGTTTCTTCAAGAGCCAAGGTAGGTTATTATTATTATTACATGTAAAGATAACTTCTTATATCTGAATAAAATTGTTGAATATTGTATTAGATGAAATTACATAAACCATTTTTTCATATATTTATTCTCATATAACTGCATTATTTTATCAGTGGTTTTATTATTTTGTTTTAAATATGAATACAGCTATACAATTTCCAGTTTGAAAAAGTTTTTAGACAATACAAGTGCTCGCCTAATGTTACATAACATTGTATAGTGATTATGTTACATTACGTACGTATACGTTAGGTTACGTATCACGCTTAGGTAAAAAGTGAAATGACGTGACATCTATGTTACTGTTTGAATTCTTTCCACTAGTTGTTGCCTGCGGCTCCGCTTACGTGGTTATATTACTACCTTTTCATGAGATACGGAGAGTATATTAGGCCGTCCTAGTAGGGTAGTCCCCTTAGAAGAAATGGTATTAGTATAATTGATACTTGTTAATGATAACTCTTTGAGCTTGCTGCGTTGAGAGAATCTCTCGAACTCCCTTAGACTCTCATTTTCAGGAACACAACTCTTCAGGGAGGCATTTGGCTGCAGCCTTTTGCAGTCGTGGTATATCCACTGTCAGGCATATTATCAAAAAGCAACCCCTAATCTATGGCCCTGATTAGAAATACGACAATTAGGAAATTAGTGGGGTATCATAAGCGACAGAATTAAAAATAATATTACCACTAGTGTAATATAATTATGTACTTATTTTTGAGGTATTATACTATAAAATTTAATATTATTATTATACACCTTTTAGTATAACTGAAAATGTATGCGTGTTGTTGAATTGTTTGTTTCCAATTATTCCTGTAACATATTTTATATGATTATTGCTATAGTCTATTATATTGTATATCTTGACTTTATTGTGAAATCAACATAACAAAAAACGTTGATTTTTACATGTGTCAATTTTTTAAGCATGAGCCTTTATTCGATTATTCCTTAATGATTGTTAAAAATGTTTGCGGCAAATACTATGCCAAATATTTAGCCAATTTTTTCTTTGGCAGAGTGTGCGTTAATATCGGGGCATATAAAAATGACCTCTTTGGTAAAGTTTGTAATCGCTACTCTTACCATTCTCTCGGATAGCGCCCAAATGAGTCTATGTAGTGTAGATATATCACAAGGTCTAGTGAATTTGTTCGGTAATTTTGAGATATTATTGTAGAAAGTCAACCTTCCTCCAAACATTTTGAGTGGGAGGTTTTCTAATCAAAAAATATTCCAGGACGTAGTAATGTCTGCCTACACTGCTTGTGTAAAAAAAATCAGTAAAAATGTATGTACCTTAATAACAAATCACACAACCAACGCTCGAGAGTCTCTCGTAAAACATAAAAGTTCTTTAAATTGTGTCTACTTTGAATATTTATGACAGGTTATATCCCTAATGAGTAAGAAAGGGATAGATTAATATCAAGTGTTGATTATTTATTAATCAGATAGAGATAGAATGTTTTATCTAAAGTTGCTCAACTCGTCGTCCCACATGTACCCGGGCTTCGGAAGTTTAATTTGATAATATAGACAGCATGTAGTCGTAGGTAGGTGTACCTACCTACCTAAGTATTATATTGCATAATTACCGGCACGGATAAAGTGTCCATATTTATATATGCCATGCTATGCCGAACTTTTGGATCAATAATACAAAACGATTATAAAAATTGAGTCGTTCTGGTAGATTGGATTCAAACTTAATTCAGTTTGAATCCCGCTTACCACTTACCATATTTTGGGGTATTCACATTATTTATCTTTCCCCATATGAATATTTCGACCTACCTAAGTACCGTTGCCTAATTACCAGCACGGATAAAGTGTCCATATTTATATATGCCATGCTATGCCGAACTTTTCGATTAATAATACAAAATGATTATAAAAATTGATTCGTTCGGATAAATTACCATATTTTGGGGTATTCACATTATTTATCTTTCCCTATATGAATATTGAGACTAAGCTGTTTATGGATATATATATATATATATCCATAAACAGCTTACATAACAGGTATTTGGCACCTATATTTATAAAAAGGCCTGCGTATAAAATGAATATCTATTTTGATAATTATAGTTTTATACATCGGTATGTACAGTCACATCCAGAGGAAGCTCACTCTCACGTTAATTACAAAATTATATAATCCTTACAATACTCAGATGTGCCTAATTAATTACAAAATTTATATAATCCTTACAATACTCAGATGTGCCTAAAACCAACACATTAACACACACACACACAATAAATGTGACTGACGTCTAGAACTCTACTGATCCGTGGGCATGAGCTAGTTATTCTTTTAGATAACTTACTCATCCCCATCCATTTGAACCCACATGACGAGAGCTCGATGGCGTCGTTACGCGTGTCTTCTAACCGTAAGTTAAGCAACGTGAGCTTCTCCGTGCTTCGGAGGGTACGTTAAGCCGCCAGTCCCGGCTGTTGTCGGACGACAGTCGTTAAACTAAGTTGGTAGCCTTCGGGCGGTTTAAAAAGTGCCGGAGTATGCTTTGAACCCCTTTGAAGGGACCCGTATCCCTGCAGGGGGATGAGTTAGGGTTCATATAGTAGTAGAACGATGTTGATATTCTGATTTTAACCGGAGGGTCAGCTACCTCTCTATGTGACTGTACTGAATTTAGTAATATTAAGATGAAGTGATTTTTATGCATGTATAATATGATAAATATTATAATTACTATAGTCAATTCTCCCATTCTGGGATAAAAATTGGCAATAAATATTTCAAATGTACCATTGTGCCTATAATGTAACAATGTAAGATTATTTTTCGAATGTATATATTAAAAAGGTGTTTACGTATATTTAAAATGTGCGCTGCATGCCGCCATCTTCCAATTGTTACTTAGTAGTAAGACAGTCCAGTCTGATGGACTTTGAAAAATATAAATATTATGGAAAATATTTGTTTTTTTTTTATTTATCTCTATTATAAATAGCTAGAGAGAAGTGAAAGGGGTAAAATCAAGTTAAAGTTGCGGTATAGTGCAACGTCGGGAGGCATACAAGCATATGTCCCCCCTGATGTAAATCGGTTACCGTAGCCTATGAACGCTTGCAGTACAATAAGTGCCACTCGCGCGATGCTGCAGAGGTGCTGCTGGTAACACAGCAACTCCTTGGGAGCTTACTGGTGACCTCACTCACACGCTGGAATACAATAACTATATAGGGAGTTGTTAGTTGCTTTGATGCGCCCTACCTCTCTTAAAACACCCAGGACAACACAAACAGACATGTTCATGCACACAATTGTTTGTCCTGTGTGGAAATCGAACCCACGAGCGTTGGTGTTAAAATAACGTAACAGCGCGTTTCACCACAGCATCACCAAGCTCGTCGAGTGTAGTTCCAATATGTGGAATACCTGATAAGTTAGTGATGACTGTTGCTCCTCAAAAAGTATTTTTTTTATGCCACTAAGGTGACAATCAAGCGTACGGTCTGCCTGAGGCCTATTTGTCCTCAGGGTCCTCGCGACCCCTGCTAATTCCTTGAGATTGCAATTTGGACCAAAGTTGCACTAACGTGCGGTCTAATGTGACTGGTAGGGGCGACGCAAACCGAATGTCTGTGCAAATCATAGCGCATTCAGAGAAGGGGATCGCCACCCATCACGCAGCGCCAACTCTGGAATCCAGTAGAGCCGATGCCACATAGACACGGAATGTACGAGATAGATTGAAAATTACGATGAACGATGTTTTTGTTCATGAAAAGAGATGTGAATGTCAAAGAATCTAGCGAGGTGTGCAGGAAAGCAGCGTGGTTTTTGGTAAATGTTCATCAATTAATTTATATTTATTTAACGTAATACAGTAAGACTAAACTGTAATATATTCGACGTAGTCTTCGGGCAGACAGTGTGTAGTAGCAATCTTGTTGAAATAGGCGGCAGATAATCGTGGGGCGCGGGTTCGATCCGGGGAGGTGTAGTCTACTTCATATAGACCGAAACGCTCTCTGAAATAACAAAATATTATTTAAAAATATTCATATGAAAGCAATAAAAATAATAAGTACTTCTTTTATAAATAAATAAATATTGTCGGACAAATTACACAGCGCCATCCAGCCCCAATGTAAGCGAAGCTTGTGTTATGGGTACTAGACAACTGACAAACATACGTAAATACATTTTTTTTTTATAAATACTTACTTATTATACATAGAAAATACCCAGACCAAGACAAACAGACATGTTCATGCACACAAATGTTTGTACTGTGTGGGAATCGAACCCACGAGCATTGGTGTCAAAGTAGCGTAACAGCGTGTTCCACCACTGCGCCACCGAGCTCGTCAATTATCAATAGTTAATCGGCCAGGAACCGGCGAGTATACAGCAAAATAGCTATGAATGTGAAAGAGAGAATAAGGTAAGTGCGAACAGAGTCGTATACCACGTGGATTTCACTGCATCTACCCTGCAAGGAATTTGGCATGATGTAACTAGTCTGGCCATAAATTCTGTTACATACGAGTAGAAACTTTTCTTTTTTCAACTCTTTAATTATGAATTTGGAACGCGTTTATATGTTAAAAACTTCTTTCGATTTCCCGCCGTTTTACATATTTTTTTCGTGTCTGTTATCAAACTAGCTGTGCCCGCGACTTAGTCCGCGCGGAATATTTTTTTTTTATTATTTATTTATATTAATAATTAATAAAAATAAATAAAATTTCTATAATAAAGGTAGCCTAAGTTACTCCTTATTACATCAGCTATCTGCCAGTGAAAGTCCCGTCAAAATCGGTCCAGCCGTTTCAGAGATTAGCCGGAACAAACGGACAGACACATTTTGGTATATGTACTGTGTATACATCCATATGCATTTAGCAAAAAGCGGTTATTTTAATATTACAAACAGACACTCCAATTTTATTTATCTGTATAGATATAGAAGATTATTATTATATTATTACATATTATGCTATTATATATATAAAAAAATGCGTAGTTATTTTATGTCACAAAAAATACGTATTCTGTGAAAATAATAAAAATAAAAGTGCAAAGTCCCCCGAAGGGTAGATATTTCCCCCTAATTTTAACAGTTTTTTATATTTTACGCAGGAACCCTAAATATTTACGGGATAAAAAGTACCCTATATTGTGCTCTGAACAGTCGTCTACCTACCAGTGAAAGTCCCGTCAAAATCGGTCCAGCCGTTTCAGAGATTAACAGACAGACAGACAAAAATTGTAAAAATATTAATTTTGGTATATGTACCGTGTATATATCCATATGCATTTAGTAAAAAGCGGTTATTTTAATATTACAAACAGACACTCCAATTTTATTTATCTGTATAGATATAGAAGATTATTATTACATATTATGCTATGCTATGCAAACAGACATCCCCATTCCATATTGTATAGATTACAATATGGAATGGGGTGTTAAAAGAAAATAGGATTGCAGTGATTGCCTTGCACAAAGTGGGTATGGAGCCGTCTGTCATATTCAAGACACTTCAAAAGCTTGGTATCAGCCGTGTGTTCGTATATCGTACTATCGACAGATATACAACTTTCTCTGTTGAAGACCACAAAAGATCTAGGCTACCACGTGCTGTTAGAATTACAAAGGTTGTTAATGCTGTTAAAGCCAGAATTCACCGAAACCCCATTCGGAAACAAAATATCTTATCGCGAAAAATGCGCTTATCGTCGATATGGAGGACATGCCAGAGTCAATCCCTACAGTTGAAGAGAGTGGATCGATCAAAACGCCTTGTGAAAGGCACAGAAATGTCCTCTTTACTGATGAAAATATTGTCACGATTGAAGAGACTACAACAAGCAAAATGACAAAGTGTACGCACACAGTTCTAAAGAAGCCGCTCAAGTGGTCGAAGAGGTACAACGTGCTCATCATACTGTGTCTGTAATGATTTGATGGAGGGTGTTTTATTAAGGAGTCACAAAGCTCCATTTTTGTGAAAAAGGAGTTTTAGCTTTTAGGAGATTTTAGCCAAAGTGTATTAAGAGACTGTCTTGGATCGTGTTGTGAAACCTCTCAGCAATACACTTTTTAAAAATGTACTGTGGATTTTCCAGCAGGACTCTACACCTCACACGGCACAAGGCACGAATTACCCAAGCCTGGCTCGAAACCAACGTTCCGGACTTTATAAGAGCTGAAGACTGGCCCTCGTCTAACCCAGATCTGAACCCTTTAAGACTATAAATTATGGTCAGTTTTAGAGTAGGTACATGGCCTGCTTGACGTCGGTAACATTGAGTCTCTTTAAGAAATCTCTGGAGCAAACAGTGACTAAATTTCCCAGACAAGAAACCGTGTGTAAATCCATAGATTCGTGGCCAGACAGATTAAAGACCTGTATCAAAGCCAAAGATGGCCATTTCGAATAGAATCATGTCTTTATTTTTTGGTGAGACTTCCATAAATATGTACATATAAGTTTTATTAAGATTATATTACTTCATAAAAAATAAATGCATATTCATTTGTAACAGAACTAATGGCCGGACTAAGTAGGTATGCCTGCATGATGGTAACTTCGATAGAAGGCCCCGACGCTAGACCCGATCGAACGCCTTCGCCATAGGCTGACAGCCTCTTAACTGCCGAAGCTTAGCGGTATGTAAGATACACTAGAAGATCATCAGTCGAACGACCGTGACGGAAACCGTGTTATGAACGTAGTATAAAAACAAACTAACGAGTATCCCCTCATCCACTCATAGTTGTCCATGAGACTCCAGTAGGTATACCCGACGACACGACAGTGGTCTTTAGTGATGGCGTCGTGCAAGGACCGTAGATACGCGTCGATGTAGTTCACGCGTCTCGGATCGTGTAAACCGGCCTCCGACGACACACCGTTTTCAGTGACCACTATCAAAGGATTCGAGTACGTCGTTTTGAGCCAGTTCAGGGCTTTTCTGAAACCCCACGGTACAACCTGGAAAAAGAAGAAAAAAAACGAGTGTGCTTTAGACCACATGACTTAAGTAAAACTTCTTTAGCTCCATAGTGTGATGCAGACAATAGGCCTGCACTGTGTCTTAGATATACGAAACTTAACTCGCTATAAGGAAAAGGAAAAGAGAAATAAAATGTGTGCTCGCACCTCTCTCTCTTGCCCCTACAGTAATATACGAAACGTAACTCTCTCTCTGTTTCTATCTTCACTAACTTAAATCCCTCTCAACTTCCGTTCGCCTCGCCCGATCACACGTTTCGTAATGGTCTCGTCACGCATTCTCCGGCTTACTCCCCAAGTCAAGCGTGCGTAAAGAAGTGTTAGGAACTTCAAAAAACCCTGTGTAGGAAATTATACTACTTTGGCGTAACAAAAGAAATACAACTCAAATTTCATTACGCGTGCTAGTACTCTACGTGTCGATTTTAGATGTCGGTGTCATAAAAAAATGCACTCACATTGTTCCTTAGGAGCCAAAAGAAGTATAACTTCAGAAAGGCAAGATGTTTATGGAGTAATTACGTCTAAGATATATTATACAGTTGGATCCAGTACATTAGTGTTATTCACTGTTCCCGCAACAGTGTTACTAATTATATTAATTATTAACGCTACTTCAACCTGACTTCAACAACAACCTCGTTCCATTCCACATTTGTGTCCTGTACACGTGTGTTTGTCTTGGCCTAGTATTTTTACGAGAGCTAGACCGTATCAAAGCAGGCCAATCGGGAAACTTCTTTTAAGAATCAGGCCACTTCACCTCACAGAAAACCGCGGCCAAATAACTTTGTAAATAGAGTTGTCATGTGGTTCCGAGTGAGTATGGTTGCCAGTACCATTAGTAAGGAGTTGCTGTATTAGAAGTAGGACTGATAGTACAAAGTTCATGTGCTGCTATAACTACTTTATACCAGAGGAAGACTTGGTACAAAAGTCGTCTGCGTTGGTACCTCAGTCTCACCTATTTCTACCGCCAAGCAGCTATATTTATATAGCTGTGTTCCGGTTTGAAGAGTGAGATATGGCAGAGAAATTACTGGGTACTGTGACAAAACATTCTTAGGTCACAAGATTGGCAGCGCGCGAGAACATCCCCGTGGTGTTGCGAGCGTTAATAGGGTGCCGTGACCGCTTACCATCTAATGCGGGCCGTATGCTTGTTTACCAATCTAAAAAAACAAGGTGGACCTTATGTTTGTATGCCTCCCGACATTGTAAGATGTTATGCTACTGTAAGGCAGCGCTGCACAAATACCTAATTGAAAACCAAAGCATAGTATGACTCTTTCAGTCGACCATTTCGTAGTTCAGCTCGCAAGCTCTGGCAAAAGTGCACGACACCAGAGCTGAGGATTATTTCCTCAGGAGCAGTCCGACCCTGGAAGATATCTGTCGCAACACGGTGCACAAATAGCCCTGAACTGTTGTCGTATTCTTGCAAGTCGGTAAAGTTAAAGGAAATTTTCTGGCGGAGTATTGCATTCGCGGTGAAGGTGGCAAAGGTTGAACAGGTGGAAAACAGGAATTCACTTACCCTCAACCAGGTAGAATTGGACTTTGGCCATTCAGCTTTCTGACTGATTACAACTCCCATGTCATTCTCAAACGACGGTTCCGTATCGACTGAGTCATCTCCAGGACTAGCCAAGTAGGTGGTGTAGTGGTTTAGTCCCAGGAAGTCAGCTGAGCCCTTAACGGATTCCACCTCCTCTGCTGTGAAATGAGGAAGTCTGGTGCGAGCGAAGTTTTGACGTCTGGACTTCTCATCGATACGTTGTCTCATGATTGGGGGATAGTCGCCTTCGTCTGTGAAGATTGGATGAGCGAACCAGCCGAACTGTAATATAATAAAAAAAAATACATTTCAAGGGAGGCAGGGCGTATTAACGCAGACCGACTGGGAAAGTACCTTCACCTCATAGATCACAGCAAATGACTAGTTCCATTTGGTTATTACGTTTCTTTTTCTATATACGACGCCGAGAGGCATACAAGCATCCGGTCCACCTGAGGTCAAATTATATAAACACTGCTAATACATTAAGTATCACTCAGGAACACGCAGGAACACAACAACCGTCTAAGGAGTTGTTATTTGGCCGCGATTTTTCTGTGAGGTAGAGGTACCTCCCCAGACGGGCTGTTTTGATGCACCCTACCTCTCATATTATAATACATAACAACTTCGCCATAAAAAGAGCCTTGCCCATGGCAGGGGTGCAAGAATATATTAAAAAAAAAAAACCTCATTCACACGTAGGAACACAACAAAACTCCAAACACCCCAGATGAAAACAAACAGACATGTTCATGCACGCAAATGTTTGTATTGTGTGGGAATCGAACCTACGAGCATTGGTGTCAAAGTAGCGTAACAGTAGGCCGATTCTACTAAAAAACTGCAACTACACTGCAGCGTGGCGTGTGTCAAAATGCGTACATTTTGACGTCTCGTTAAACGTCGCTGCTGTCAGATCGCTTATCGAAACGTCAAAATTTACGTATTTTGACACACGCCGCGCTGCAGTGCAGTTGCAGTTTTTTAGTAGAATCGGCCTACAGCACGTTTCACCACTGCGCCACCGAGCTCGTCAAATATACTAATAGTAGAAAACAGAACTAACGACTCGACTTACATTGAATTGCCTGGCAGTTTCAGCCGCGGTGAGGTCCTCTTGCCTGGTGGAAGCTGGCTCCATCCACGGCAAGTCTAGCGTGATGCCGACGCTACCTTAAAAAGATTTTCCTTAATATTAATACAATTAATAGTTAAAATTATGAGAGCTCGATGGCGTCGCTGCGCGTGTCATTTTAACCAAACACACAGGTTAAGTAACATCGACCGCAGCCTGTCTATGGATAGGTTTATCTCGGGTCCCGGCTGTTGTCGATAGATGACAGTCGTTAAGCTAGGCCGTGTCCCTCGGTCGGCTTGAAAACACTGGCCTCCGCCAATCCGCATTTGAGCAGCGTGGAGTATACTCTAAACCACTTCGGTTGAAGGGAGACCCGTATCCCTGCAGTGGGATGAGTGAGGGTTGATGTGGTGTGGTGGTTGTACTATACTTTGTTGTATATGGAGATCGAAAGATTATCATTAACCATGGATATAAAGTAATTGCAGGGTAGAATAATCTACCGTTATCATACTCGTAGTTTATATCATATCATAGTTAACTGCGTCTTCCGAGGAAACATAGTTAATGTTATTCGATTAATTGAAGAAATTCGACGCAATACCTACGAAGAGGGATAAGACATTTGACGATCGGCATGAACTAATGAAACCAGTTGAGAATGCGCAAGCTTGCATTGCCAGAGGAACACCTGGCTCGTCGATTATATAACAAATCAATTTTTTTTTTATATTTGAAATTTGTCGGTCATTTTGACCATGTTTCTTAAGAGATAGGAACAGTGTTCCTGAACATTCCTATTCTACTTTTTTATGCTGCATCCGAATCTGAAGTCAACATTCGAATATTCGAAAAAAAGCGACAGACAAACGCACACAGAGACAAACATATAGAATTCATATAGGAACGGTGTTCCTGAAAAGAACATGACCATATACATGTTTAGAAACACTGTTACTGTTGGATTTGTGGTGTTCGTATGTATTGTGATTAGGTCACTCAGGGAATCAAAGGTTGGCTCGCCTGATAACCTGGTGGTTAAGTTGACGGCAGTCGCCCGCGAACCGCCCGCGCCGTTTGTATCACGCGTATAAAGATCCGCAATAAACGACAAACTGTTGCATCATAAAAGGAGTCATTACTGAACTTATCCTATCCTAACTAACATCCCCCAGAGAGGATATTACAGATTCCCCATGAACTAATGCTAGAACAGAACCGAGATCGTGTGATTAACTAAAAGATAAAGATGAATAATAATAAGTATTTATTTTGTCACTTTTTTACAATATCTCATTATGATTGGGGTCTCCATTTAAGTATATAAATACTTGTGTTTGGAGAGCCCGCTCTTCAAAAATAGCTTACTAGTACTTACAATTAAACTTAAATATCTGTTTACATTTTGGCAATTCAAGAGAAAAAAATAACACAAAGATACATACATACTTTACATACTGCTATGTTTATTATATATAAATATAAACATTTAAAATTGGTTTACTAGAATACATAGTATTGAAAATATTTTATGTACCTAATTGAAAAAAAGAAAAACAAAAAAAAAACAAAAAAATGATATGAAAAAAAATAAAGATGTTGTTAAAATCTAACCACGGATATTGAATGCTGTTTACGACATTGTCACAGGAGACGAAACTTGAATTTATCGTTTTCAACCAGAGAAAAGCCAGATGTGTTGTGAAGAATGAAAGAAGTGGATAGTTGAAATCAGAAATAAAATTCAAAAAGGCAGCAATGGGCCACCACCACATCAACCCTCACTCATCCCACTGCAGGGATACCGGTCTCCCTTCAACCGAAGGGGTTTAGAGCATACTCCACCACGCTGCTCATTCTAATAATTATTTCAGCCGAAGGACTTCCACTGATAGACCTTCACTCTATTCACCAGATCGGCGTCCTACTCTGCCTTTTATAAATATGTTACGACAACCGCTTACTAATTCTTCTTCTTTTTAGCGTTATACCGTTTCCCAATCCATTAAGATCGGCGGGGACCGCTACTTAATCCTAAGGATTTGGCGAAGATACTGAGATTTTTACATGGAGCGACTGGGTTTTTTTTTATACCACTAAGGTGGCAATCAAGCATACGGCCTGCCTGATGGTAAACAGTCACCGTAGCCTATGGACATTTGCAACACCAGGGTGTCACTCATGCGTTGCCGACCGTCTAAAAACCTCTTCACGCATTTCTTGAAGAATTCCAGGTTGTTGCTGGTAACTGGTTGCCAGGTTTAGAACCGGCGACCTGTTGGTCACAAGGTCGGTTCTTCATCCATTAGGCAATCGCTGCTCTATCTGCTATAACCAGTTACTTGCATATGCCGTGCATAATTAAGCATAATTAATAATATTTCTAACATACCTCTATACTTCGCCCTATATTCTTTGCTGTACAGAGTGTAAACCTTCCCATTGGCTCTGAGAACGTTGTGGCCGCAGAGGTAGTCCTCGAAACCACTAGCCCTCCCCCCTGGTGCATCGTTCCCTCCGTACCCATCGTGGCAGAACGACAGAGGCTCGTTGAACGTGATCCACGTCTTCACGTCGCCACCAAAGTTGTCAAACAGCACCTGACATCACAAATGGAATACATATATTTTGTACTACGTTGAAAGGCAAATAAGCATACGGCCCGCAACGGTAACACGAGACGGATGGAGCCAAATGGAGACTGATAGAACGATTTTGCTTTGAAATTCAATTCATCACTACGACTCAAAGGGTAAAACGCACAGCCCTTTGCATTTTTTTTTCTACGTCGGGAGGCATACAAGCATACGGCCCACCTGGTGTAAAGCGGGTAGCGTAGCCTATTAACGCTTGCGATATATTAAGTATCACTCGCGTGATGCCTCCTCTGCTGCTTACACAGCAACTCCTTGGGAGCTTACTGGTGACCTCACTCACACGCAGGAACACAACAACCCTCTAGGGAGTTATTTGGCTGCGGTTTTCTGTGAGGTGGAAGATACTTCCCCAGACGGATTGCTTTGATGCGCCCTACCTCTCTTAATTCAACACCGATACTAGGTTTCAGATAAGATGACCCAATGCTCCCATCTAAACTGCATTTGATCCATGATTTCTTTGCCATACCCATCTTTCACTTTCGCTAGCTGTGCCTTCCGGCTTATAGTTTTCGGTAATTTGTAGTCAAAGTCTTTTTATTCCGTAAAAATGGCTACATTTGTTTGGAATCGTCACTATTTTTTCCCCTACCGTGCAGTTCATGACTAGGTGAGCACTGATAAAAATACTGCCAAAAAACTCATGCATCCCTCTTTTGGTATCCAAACAAATTTACATAATTTATTAAGTACATTATAATTGGATCGACTCAATCCCAGGCATTTTTATCATTAATATAGTCAGATACTTTATAATATGCCCTGCTACACAATTTGGCTTAATAGTAGTTTTAAATATAAATATAAGAGAATTGTCAATAAACAAATTATTGACAATTCTCTTATATTGCTGGGAAGTTTGTTATAGAACCGTATACATTGCCCCATAAAAGAATTACTTATTTTGTGGAGACTGCTTGCATGTAACACAAGATTATGCTTATATCTAGTATTTATGTTATGAGTATCAATCTTTTTACAAAATGAGTCTGATGAGTGTAGTTATGTTCCACCTTACATATATTTATTTCCCTATACAAATGTTCACAGCTGGACCATATATATTAAAGATATTTAAACTGTCATTTAGGCGAATCTAAATCAGAGATGTTTATTGTCAATCAGAGCAGTGATAGCACATTGGACCGGAACCGGTCTACTGAACAACAGGCTCCCGGTTTGAATCCTGCCATGTACCATTAAATTCATGTTTTCGGATTTATGTACATACACGGGGCACACTAAAAGTTTTGCACTTCTAGCTAAACGGAACTATTTGAATTTCGAATGTTATATTTTTTGTAACGTTGCAACCTACTTAGTAATAAAAAAAACAATTGGCGGGAAATCATTTGTCAATTGTTTTTTATCACACATCAAAGTTCTACGTACGCAACGAAAATGGAATTGAGTCGAAAAGATTTTAGAGCGATGATTTTTTATGATTTTAAAAGTTCTCTCTCCGCAAGACTGTGCTGCTCGTCTTCAAAATGCTTTTGGGAGAGAAGCACCTTCTTTGAGCACCGTGAGGCGATGGTTTGCTGAATTAGAGAGAGGTCGAGTTTCTTTACATGGCGAATTTCGTGAAGGGTGGCCTTCAACTGCCGTCAACGTAAATAATGTGGCTACTGTTAAGCGGCTAATTGAAGAAAACCCGCGGATTACCTATGAGACAATTCGAGAACTATTGGGGATTGGTATGAACAAAATTCAGAAAATTTTAACACGAAGAATTGAAAGTTCGGAAACTTTGTTGTCGTTGGATCCCTCATGAACTGACAGCGGAGCAGAAGCGGGCTCGCGTGGAATGGTGCTCACAAATGCTACTGAAGTACGATCACGGACACTCTAATGCTGTTTATGACATTGTCACAGGAGACGAAACGTGGATTTATTGTTTTGAACCCGAAAAAAAACAGCAATCTTGTGAATGGGTGTCTGAAAATGAGAACAGGCCAACAAAAGTGAGGCAGGCGAGAAACGTTGGTAAAAAAATGATCGCGTTTTTTTTCTCAGCTACGGGTCCCATCTGCACAATTCCACTTGAAGATCAGAAGAGTGTTAATGCCGAGTGGTATTCTACCATTTGTTTACCCAGGGTGTTAGAAAACGTTCGCGAAAGACGACCTTTTTGGACGCAACATGTAAAAATCAGTATATTCGCTAAATCCTTAGGCTTAGGTAGCGGACCCCGCGAATCCTAGTGGATTAGAAAACGGGATATCGCTAAGAAGAAGAAGATTTCTCTGTCATTTAGGAGTGTCATAGAAATGCTTACCTTAGCGTAATCGACGAAATAATCAGCCATTATTGGGTTAGTCCACCCACCAAGATCCTGAAGCGGTTGCGGCAGGTCCCAATGGTACATGGTGACCAATGGCGAGATATCATTGCTTTTGAGCTCTGCCAACAACGCCTTATAATACGCTATGCCATCCGGGTTGATTTCGCTGGAATTTGAGGAAATGCTTGAAAATGTTCTGCACCAAAGCTGTCAAAGAGCAGCTAAACCTAACATAGAGTTGCAGCAAACGTCCGTCGCATACGTAATTTTTGGTAGAGCGGTGGGTAGAGTGAAACGAAGAAATGTTATACAGCATATTGAGCTTTATCTCTACAGGGCATTACACAATATAATAGCATGAATGTAGAATAAATGTAATTGAGATTTTTTTTATACTATGTCTGGAGGCATACCTGATGTAAAGCGAGTACCGTAGTCTATTAACGCTTGAGATATATTAATTATTACTCGTGCGATGCCTCCTCTGCTGCTTACACAGCAACTTCTTGGGAGCTTATTGGTGACCTCACTCGCACGCAGGAACACAACAACCCTCTAGGGAATTGTTATTTGGCTGCGGTTTTCTGTGGGGTGGAGGTACTTCCCCAGACGGGCTACTTTGATTCTTAGACCAAGACAAACAGACATGTTCATGCACACAAATGTTTGCCTTGTGTGGGAATCGAACCCACGAGCGTTGGTGTCAAAGTCGCGTTATTCACGACCAAGCCATTGAGCTCGTCAAAGAGCGAGCATTGCGCAAAATTTGTGGTGTGAGTCAAACAACGAGTTACAGCAACGACTGATCTTTATTAGTGTTCTCATCAATATATATTATTTAAGGTCTACCTACATTATATCACATCTCTCTTCCTTTAAAAAGAGAAAATAATGTATGAAATGTATATATATTATAATATTTGTTACTATATTCTGTTGTATAACAAGAATGAGAAATCTATACTACGATAATCCAAATTTTCATATATTAGGTAACTCTATTTTTTAATAATTAATTACAAATAAACAATTCACAATTTATCATCACAATATAAATTTTTATACAATAATTAATTCATGCATATTCATTCCGAAATCATACAGCAATAATATATAATGTATTAATAATTAGATATTTGTTTATAATTATCAATTAACTCATAGGTAAAACATAATTATATTATTTTCATAAATTAACATGCATGAATCTATAACAATTTTATTACATTAACATGAAATTCTTCTATACTAAATATTTTACAATTGTAATCTATCGGGCGGCCTGACAATTCTGCCATGACGAGTTATATAATAATTGTTATCTAAATTTACATTACTATTTGTCTGTGGTATGTTTCCTGAGCGATCAGTGCACAAATCATCGTATTCCACATTAAAATCACGTGGCGAGTCGTGTCGTAACGGTGAATCTTTAATAATATGCCTCCTATTTCTAATTATTTTTGTACCAGATAAAAGTATAACCTCATATGATCGATCGCGGATAATTTTTGATATTGTTCCAGATACCCAGCGTTTTACATTTACATCTAATAATACCTTTACCTTTTGTCCTATAGATAATTTATCCATAGACCGTGCGTGCCTATCGTAGTACATTTTTTGTTTACTTTGTCTATCAATAAGTTGTCTCTGTACATTCTTTTGAATTTTGGGTTTTAATAATTCATTGGACACTGGAACGATACTGCGTAAGAGACGACTTTGTAATAACTCCGCCGGTGAAGGTAATTTATCATCTAATGGTGTGTTTAAAAACTCAAGCAATGCTAAACGATAATCATTTCGAGAAGCCTTCGCTTTTGTTATGATATTTTTTATAGTTTGTACCATACGCTCAACTTGCCCATTTGATTGTGGATATCGCGGTGAAGAAGTAATGTGGTTGAAATTCCATTCCTGTCCAAATTGTCTAAATAAATGTGACGAGAATTGTGGGCCGTTGTCGGACATAACAACGTTGGGTACACCTTGTCGACTAAATATATTTTTCAGACAATGTACTATGAACTCAGAAGTAGTTGAACGTAATTCACATACTTCAAAAAATTTACTATAATAATCAACTAGTACCAAGTAATTTTGTCCTTTAATTTCAAATAAATCGACCCCTATTTTAGCCCATGGTCTATCAGGGATATCGTGAGATTTTAATTCTTCTTTTTGATTATTTTTCCTATACGTTAAGCATATATTATATGCAGTTCATAATTAAATTTTTTATATCATTTTGTATGCCTGGCCAAAACATAATTTCCCTGGATCTCAACTTACACTTTTCTAATCCCATATGACCGATATGAATTTTATTTAGCATTTCTTTTCTTAACAGTTTAGGTATAATAATTTTCTCATTTTTCCAAATTAAGCCAAATGAACAAGACAAATATTCTTTAAACCCCCAATATGGTTTAATAATATCTGACACATCACTTTTATCTACAGGCCAACCATTTATGATATATTTTGCTAACTCTTTTAATTCATCGTCAGTTTCTGTATACTTTTGTAACCTGATAAATTGTGTGTCTGTATACTGTGTCGAAGTGCCTATTAAGGCATTCACGGAGCACACTTCAACTGGCGTAGTGTGCACAGCATGATCGGAAGACTGTTCGTACGCGCGGGATAATGCGTCCGCTATAAACAGATGTTTCCCCGGTTTATACACTAAATTAAACGTATACCGCTGTAATCTCAGTAACATTCTCTGTAAGCGTAATGGAGCATCGACTATTGGTTTTTTAATTATACTTATAAGTGGTTTATGGTCAGTTTCTATTGTGACGTCAGTGCGCCCATAAATGTAAGCATTAAATCGTTCACAAGCAAATACACATGCATAAAGCTCTTTTTCAATTTGAGCATATCTTTGCTCCGTTGTCGTTAAAGATTTTGACGCATAACAAACGGGCAAGCCACCCTGCATCAGACACGCTCCTAACCCACTTTTACTTGAATCCACGGAAATGACTATTGGTTTATTTATACTATAATATTGAAGTACTGGAAATTTAGACAAACTGTTTTTTAATGCATCTAAACATTGCTCATGCCGTTCATTCCAGTGCCATGAAATATCTTTTTTTAAAAGTTCTCTCAAGGGTAATGTTTTATCAGACAGATTTGGAATAAATGTACTAACATAGGTGACTAAACCTAAGAATCTTTCGACATCTTTTTTATTTACAGGTGTGGGCATATTTTTAATGGCTGATATGTGTGAATCATCAGGACGTATTCCGTCTTTTGTTATTCTGTGACCTAAATACTTAATTTCGTCCAAACCGAATTTGCATTTATTTTTATTTAGTTTTAAATTAATTTTTTTACATCTATCTAACACTTTTCTTAATATTTCATCATGTTCCTTTTTATTTGACGCATATATCAACAAATCATCTATATACATACAAACGCCTTTTATATCATCAAAATGTTCGCACATTTTCTTATGAAATATTTCGGACGCTGAGCAAATACCATATGGCATTCTAAGGAACTTGTATCTACCAAACGGGGTGTTAAACGTACAATATTTACTAGAGTCATCTAATTTAACATTCCAAAAACCAGAAGCTGCATCTAGTGTACTAAAATACTTAGCACCAGACAATTTGGACAAAATTTCATCTAAAGTTGGCAGCCTAAAATATTCTCTTTTAATTGCATTATTTAATTCTTTTGGATCAAGACAAATACGTAAATCCCCATTGGCTTTTTTAACGATGGTAATACTATTCACCCAGTCGGAGGGACCCTCAACCTTGGCTATAATTTTTTGCGATTCCATTTCATCCAACTTTCTCTTAACATCATCCGTTATAGCAAATGGTATTTTTCGCGGGGCGTGGACGACTGGAACTGAATATTCTTTTAAACGAATGGTGTACTTACCGGGCAAACATCCAATTCCCTCAAATATGTCGCCATACTCACAAATGAAATCTGGTATCTTGTTATTACAATCCATTATTGACATGACTCGCCGAATAATATCTAATTTACTACAAGTTTCACGACCCAGAACTGGCTTCGAGTTCACATCTGCAATTATAAAATCTAATAGAAACACTTGATTTTTATAATACGATTTCAAGAAAATCTTACCTAATACTTTTATCTTATCACCAGAATACCCTGTTAATTTTATACTTGTATATAACAAATTACTTTCACAAACATTTATTTGCGACAAATAACTCAAAGGCAGAACATTTACATCTGCACCTGTATCTATTTTAAATTTAATGTAACTAGAATTTATTTTTAAGCTTACAGTCCAATCGTCCCTATTGTAAAATGTCTGTTTTGAATGTATTACCTGTTCATTTGACTCTTCCACTTGATAGATGCGACATACTCGGGAGAAGTGATTCATTCGCAAACATCTTAAACATTTTTTTCCGTAAGCCGGACAGTTATATTTTTTATGCACGTTTCCACACTGACCGCATTGTATCAATCCACTAGAGTAACTTGTACCTGCCTGCCGACGGGAGCCGAGCGCGCGCTCCCGAGCTCCTACCGAAGCCGGCCAGCCGCCACCCCGCTCGCCGCCCGCGCGCGGCACGTCGCCCGCGCTGCGCTCGCCTGCACCGCTGCCGCCGCCGCGGGCCACGTTGCTGTGCCCGCCAATGTATCTGCTTCTTGTATGCTCCATCTGTGTGTCTGTTTTCACTCGACAGACACTTGAATTGACTCGTTGATCATTGACTTCACATACTGTTTCATTTTCCGTTTTAATATTTTCTGAATATAACCGGGATTCAACAGCCGCTCGACATATATTCAAAGCTTTACTTAGAGTTAGGTCGTCTTCCCTTAGTAATCGCTCCCTGATTGTAGGACTCGTTACACCACACACCAATCTATCTTTAATTAAGTCTTCATTTAATACTCCAAACTCGCAAGTCTGAGCTAATTTTCTTAACTCAAATACATATTGTGATATTGATTCGTTTTCTTTCTGCGATCTTATAAAAAATTTATGTCGTTCCACCGTTATATTCTTCTTTGTTTTAAAATGACCGTCTAGTATTTTAAGTACACCATCCAAAGTTGTTTTACTATCCTTTGACTGATCAACGATTTCCCGGCATTGTTCTCCAATTATATGTAGTAATATGTTTATCTGAATATTTGGTAACTTTTTCTCCAATTCACAAGCACTAAAGTAAATTTTGAATCCTTTTTTCCATTTATCCCAATTATCCGTTAGAATTCCTGACGTACCGTCGAACAAATTCTCATCGAAGAAAAATGCGGCTGGTGGCGATAAAATGGTCTCCATTCTTGTTATTTATAATATATTTCACTCACATTTATAATTGATTTACACTACATGTATTCTTTACTCTTTTGTGACTATTTAATGATTATTATGATTTACCGGCTGCGCCATGTCATGTGTGATGTGAGTCAAACAACGAGTTACAGCAACGACTGATCTTTATTAGTGTTCTCATCAATATATATTATTTAAGGTCTACCTACATTATATCACACATAACGCTTGCTGACCGCGTTCGTAATGATGACGTAAGAAAGAGAGAGTTGGTTTGAAAGAGAGTGTCGGTGTTAAGATAACAAAAGGCATGCTCCGCTGATTCGGACATGTAGAAAGAATGCAGGAGGAAAGAATAACGAAGCACATATACAATGCGAAAGTGGAAGGATGGAGCCGAGGAAGACCAAGATTAACCTATCATGACCAAATTGGTCGTGTTTTACGAGAAGGTGATGTCAGGAGCCCCAGGAACCGGCGAGCGTGCATGAAAAGAGCTATGAATGTCACAGAAACGAGTGAAGTATGTAATGACCGCGTCTTATGGCGCTCGGTTCTCTCTGCCTACCCCGTAAGGGACTTGGCGTGAAGATATACATCACACAATTTTGTACCACGACTGAATATAAGCAGGTTGCATTTATTCGCGCAAATTCGCGCGTATACTTTTATCTCGGTAGAAAATTGGTCATTATTATGAAGAAGTAGAGGTCAATATGCTATATAAAACATATCTGAACGCTTCCTTTCGTCTCTGCATCAGCTGGAATTGAACATAAGGTCAGAAATGGATTGTATATATTCTTATACAACATTGGGAAGCACTCGCCTAATGTAAAGCGATTACCGTAGCGTATGACCGCTCGCGATACGAGGCCTGGCGATAGCGTTGCCACACCAGCTGTTAACATAGCTACATTCTTTTCTTCTGTGAGAATAAGGTACTGTTTATATACACCGCTGTAAGGCATACAAGCATACGGCCCATTTGATTTAAAGCGGTTACCATATAAACGCTTGTAATGCATTAAGTATCACTCGCGCGAATCCTCCTCTGCTGTTAACACAGCAACTGCTTAGGAGCTTACTGGCGACCTCAATCACACGCAGGAACACAACAACCCTCTAGCGAGTGGTTATCTGGCTACGGTTTTCTGTGAGGTGGAGGTACTTCCCCAGACGGGCTGCTTTGATGCGCCCTACCTTTTTTAAATACATTCAGGCAATGACATACCGACATGTTCATGCATACAAATATTTGTCTTGTATGGGAATCGAACCCACGAGCGTTGGTGTCAAAGCCGCGTCATTCACGACTGCGCCACCGAGCTCGTCAAAGTACTTATTCAGCTGGACTTTTTTATGTGCTTTACTTCCCTTTTGCAAGAGCCTTCGTCCATACGTGCACCAGGAAAATACAAAGTTATCTAAAGTGCACCCACTTGCTGAATCCAGACGGCAGTATCCTGGACCAGGAGATGGAGAACCGGTAGAACTTGACGCCAAGCTGCTTGAGCATCTTCACATCCTCCTTAAACAGGTGGTAGGAGTCGTCAGCTACGTCGCCGTTTTGGTGGTCGAACACGCGGTCAGGATGCTCGTGGGTGTAGCGGTCCCAGATGTTCTCGCCTTTGCCTAAAACCCGTGGTAGGTATTAGCCGTTTATCCACCAAGGGCTGTAAAGTCCTGCATTTTACTGCCCTTGGCGAATAAACAGCATAAATAATAAATATAACAAAGGATTGGTGAATTGACGAGGTCGGTGGCGCAGTGGCGAAACGCTCTATTACGTTACTTTGACACCAACGCTCGCGGCTTCGATTTTCACACTTGGTAAACGTTTGTGTGCATGTAGGTACATGTCTGTTTGTATTGGTCTGGGTGTTTTAAGAGAGTTAGGGTGCATAAAAGGAGTCCGTATGGGGAAGTACCGCCACCGCACAGAAAACCGCAGCCAAATATCCCTGGAAGGTTGTTGTGTTCCTGAGTGAGGTCACCAGTAAGCTGCTAAGGAGTTGCTGTGCTAGCAGCACATGATACCTAATGTATTACGAGCGTTCATAGGCTACGGTAGCCGCTTTCCAGGTGAGCTGTATGGTTGTATGCCTCCCGACGTTGTATAAAAATGATTGATTTATCACAGCTCACCTGATGTAAAGTAATTACCCATGTACGCTTGCCATACAGAAAGTATCGCTTGCGCGTTGTCTCCGCCGCTACTCACACAGCGGCTCCACAGGAGCTTACTGGTAACCCCACTTACTCAGAGGGACACAACAACTCTCCAGGGGTGCGATTTGTGATGTCTGTGAGGTGAGGGTACTTCTACAGTCGGGCTGTTTGATGCGCCCTACGTATGTTTAGTTAGGATTGCATTATTTGTTTGGTGTGAGCTGATCGTGTGGGTATATCTGATTACCTTACCTGAAGAATTCCAGCCACCTTCTATCTGGTAAGATGCTGTTGCTACACCGAATCCAAACGTTGGTGGAAAGCATAATTTTGATTCCTTGCGTGCGCCGTGGGCCCTGGGAAATAAATTGTAAAGTTTTTTCTTATACAACATCGGGAGGCATACAAGCGTACGGTCCACCTGATGTAAAGTGCCTATGAAAGCTGGTAATACATTAAGTATCATCTGCGCGATGCCACCGCTGCTGCTAGCACAGCAACTCCTTGGGAGCTTACTGGTGGGATCACTCACACGCAGGAATACAACAATCGTCTAGGGAGATTTTATTTGGCTGCGCTTTTGTGTGAGGTATAGGTACTTCCTCAATCAAGCTGCTTATTATATAAAAAAAATCGGCCAAGTGCGAGTCGGACTCGCGCACGAAGGGTTCCGTACCACTATCTATTAAAACGGCAAAAAAAATCACGTTTGTTGTACGGGAGCCCCCCTTATATATTTGTTTTATTTTAATTTAATTATTTATTCTTAAAGTGAATATATAACTAAATATTCTGTGAATATTTCAAGCGTCTACCTGTTGCCGTTATCAATATCGAGCAAAAACGAGCAAAAAAATCGGCCAAGTGCGAGTCGGACTCGCGCACGAAGGGTTCCGTACCATTATCTATAAAAACGGCAAAAAAATCACGTTTGTTGTATGGGAGCCCCCTTAAATATTTATTTTATTCTATTTTTTAGTATTTGTTGTTATAGCGGCAACAGAAATACATCATCTGTGAAAATTTCAACTGTCTAACTATCACGGTTCATGAGATACAGCCTGGTGACAGACGGACGGACGGACGGACAGCGGAGCCTCAGTAATAGGGTTCCGTTTTACCCTTTGGGTACGGAACCCTAAAAATCACGTTTGTTGTATGTGAGCCCCCTTAAATATTTATGTTATTCTATTTTTTAGGGTTCCGTACCCAAAGGGTAAAACGGAACCCTATTACTGAGGCTCCGCTGTCCGTCCGTCCGTCCGTCCGTCCGTCCGTCCGTCACCAGGCTGTATCTCATGAACGGTGATAGTTAGACAGTTGAAATTTTCACAGATGATGTATTTCTGTTGCCGCTATAACAACAAATACTAAAAAATAGAATAAAATAAATATTTAAGGGGGCTCCCATACAACAAACGTGTTTTTTTTGCCGTTTTTATAGATAATGGTACGGAACCCTTCGTGCGCGAGTCCCACTCGCACTTGGCCGATTTTTAGTATTTGTTGTTATAGCGGCAACAGAAATATCTGTGAAATTTCAACTGTCTAACTATCACGGTTCGTGAGATACAGCCTGGTGACAGACGGACGGACAGCGAAGTCTCAGTAATAGGGTTCCGTTTTACCCTTTGGGTACGGAACCCTAAAAAGAATAATAAATCATGTAGGCACAATATGCTGTACTACCCATGCGAAGCCGGGGCGGGTCGCAAGTGTATAATAGGTATCAATGTTTAAATACTCACAACCAGCGACGTATCAAAAGGTAGACACGTTATACACCAACATTATTGTATTTTAAAATGGCGCAAGTACTACTATATCTACCTATGTACAATGATTTATTATGACACTTTGCTCTAACAAAGAGACAAATGATGGGGCATAATCTTAAGACATTTATGCTTTGTGGCGAAATATGTATAGACGCGAGTTGACGCGACGCGAGAGCGTGGCTAACTGAATGTTAGTTGGACAATTACCTTACTTTCTTATTGCCATTCTAGAGCGTGTACGACGTATCTATTACTATAAAAACATCTTAGCTCACAACTAAACATATACATGCATAATAACAAGCAAGTATGAGGTTATGTACAGCGTACACGTATGACAATGGATTAATATATTAAATAAGAACCAGCAGCGAAACTCAGCGAGGTCCCAGACACACAGCCGCCACCCAAAGAGTCAAGACTACAACTTATTTAGTACGAACCTACTCCAAAGCGCCGCGAACAGAACTACAGCCACATTCCACAACGTACGATCCATGTCGTCTTATCAACCCGTCCGGCTGCCTCTCGATACAACTACTGAGCGTACTGCGATAGACTATTGACATGTCATCTAAATATAAACAAATTGTATACATGGTGCTGTTTAATTTACTAGTGAAATACGTAGGCTGCGGCCGGAGGATGCAAAAAAAAAACTAGTTGAGAATGCGCAAGCTTGCATTGCCAGAGGAACACCTGGCTCGTCAATTATATAACAATTCAATTTTTTTTTTGATTTGTCGACCATTTTGACCATGTTCCTTAAGAGATAGGAACGTTGTTCCTGAACATTACTATTCTACTTTTTTATGCTGAATCCGAACCTGAAGTCAAAATTCGAATATTCGAAAAAAAGAGACAGACAAACGCACGGAGAAACATATAGATTAAGGAAAACATCGTGAAGAAACCCGCACGTCGAAGAAATTGTATTTCGAAATACAAGAATGATCTTTCTTTACCGTATGGGTTGTGGATGTCCAACGGCAGTGGCTCCATCTAAAAATAAATATCTTTCCTAAATCCTTAGGCGGACCCCGTCAATCCTAATGGATTAAGAAACGGGATAACGCTAAGAAGAAGAAGTGAATTTTGGAGGAAAATATCAAAATTTTAAAACCCCTTGTCCAAAATATTACATAAAATTAATAATGAGATAAGATAAAATTGATATTTCGAAACATTGCATTACAATATAAAAAACATAGTAAAAACGAATGAATTCATGGTCAGCAACGCAAGAGTGACACCCCTGTTGTTGCAAATGTCCATAGGCTGCGGTAACTGCTTAACATCAGGCAGGCCGTATGCTTGTTTGCCACCTTAGAGGTATGAAAAAAATACCATATGCATGGAAGACAATGTGGGGAAAGCCGACTTAACGACATTATGAACGAAGTCGAAAATACCGTCTCGTTTTTATAACATCCTGTATTAAAAGGAGTTAAAATACACGGAAATTGATATCATTAGACAAAAAAACTGGCCAAGTGCGAGTCGGGCTCCTGTAGACAATGTAACATTTATAATTTGAAGTCTTTCTGGCTGTTTTTTTATGAAACTTGTGAGCTCCGATGTGCTATAATCGAGATTGTTCTACATCATCAATGTGATGTAATCGAGAGTCTTCTAAGCCAGCTGTGTGGTTTATTATAGATTGTTCTATACCTCCGATGTGCTATAATCGAGATTGTTCTACATCATCAATGTGATGTAATCGAGGGTCTTCTAAGCCAGCTGTGTGGTTTATTAGAGATTGTTCTATACCTCCGATGTGCCATAATCGAGATTGTTCTTCATCATCAATGTGATTTAATCGAGAGTCTTCTAAGCCTGCTGTGTGGTTTATTAGAGATTGTTCTATACCTCCGATGTGCCATAATCGAGATTGTTCTTCATCATCAATGTGATTTAATCGAGAGTCTTCTAAGCCAGCTGTGTGGTTTATTAGAGATTGTTCTATACCTCCGATGTGCCATAATCGAGATTGTTCTTCATCATCAATGTGATTTAATCGAGAGTCTTCTAAGCCAGCTGTGTGGTTTATTAGAGATTGTTCTATACCTCCGATGTGCTATAATCGAGATTGTTCTTCATCATCAATGTGATTTAATCGAGAGTCTTCTAAGCCTGCTGTGTGGTTTATTAGAGATTGTTCTATACCCCCGATGTGCTATAATCGAGATTGTTCTTCATCATCAATGTGATTTAATCGAGAGTCTTCTAAGCCTGCTGTGTGGTTTATTAGAGATTGTTCTATACCTCCGATGTGCCATAATCGAGATTGTTCTTCATCATCAATGTGATTTAATCGAGAGTCTTCTAAGCCAGCTGTGTGGTTTATTAGAGATTGTTCTATACCCCCGATGTGCCATAATCGAGATTGTTCTTCATCATCAATGTGATTTAATCGAGAGTCTTCTAAGCCAGCTGTGTGGTTTATTAGAGATTGTTCTATACCCCCGATGTGCCATAATCGAGATTGTTCTTCATCATCAATGTGATTTAATCGAGAGTCTTCTAAGCCTGCTGTGTGGTTTATTAGAGATTGTTCTATACCTCCGATGTGCTATAATCGAGATAGTTCTTCATCATCAATGTGATTTAATCGAGAGTCTTCTAAGCCAGCTGTGTGGTTTATTATAGATTGTTCTATACCTCCGATGTGCTATAATCGAGATTGTTCTACATCATCAATGTGATGTAATCGAGAGTCTTCTAAGCCAGCTGTGTGGTTTATTAGAGATTGTTCTATACCTCCGATGTGCTATAATCGAGATTGTTCTTCATCATCAATGTGATGTAATCGAGAGTCTTCTAAGCCAGCTGTGTGGTTTATTAGAGATTGTTCTATACCTCCGATGTGCTATAATCGAGATTGTTCTTCATCATCAATGTGATGTAATCGAGAGTCTTCTAAGCCAGCTGTGTGGTTTATTAGAGATTGTTCTATACCTCCGATGTGCTATAATCGAGATTGTTCTTCATCATCAATGTGATTTATTCGAGAGTCTTCTAAGCCTGCTGTGTGGTTTATTAGAGATTGTTCTATACCTCCGATGTGCTATAATCGAGATTGTTCTTCATCATCAATGTGATTTAATCGAGAGTCTTCTAAGCCAGCTGTGTGGTTTATTAGAGATTGTTCTATACCTCCGATGTGCTATAATCGAGATTGTTCTTCATCATCAATGTGATTTATTCGAGAGTCTTCTAAGCCAGCTGTGTGGTTTATTAGAGATTGTTCTATACCTCCGATGTGCTATAATCGAGATTGTTCTTCATCATCAATGTGATGTAATCGAGAGTCTTCTAAGCCAGCTGTGTGGTTTATTAGAGATTGTTCTATACCTCCGATGTGCTATAATCGAGATTGTTCTTCATCATCAATGTGATTTATTCGAGAGTCTTCTAAGCCTGCTGTGTGGTTTATTAGAGATTGTTCTATACCTCCGATGTGCTATAATCGAGATTGTTCTTCATCATCAATGTGATTTAATCGAGAGTCTTCTAAGCCAGCTGTGTGGTTTATTAGAGATTGTTCTATACCTCCGATGTGCTATAATCGAGATTGTTCTTCATCATAAATGTGATTTAATCGAGAGTCTTCTAAGCCAGCTGTGTGGTTTATTAGAGATTGTTCTATACCTCCGATGTGCTATAATCGAGATTGTTCTCCATCATCAATGTGATTTAATCGAGAGTCTTCTAAGCCTGCTGTGTGGTTTATTAGAGATTGTTCTATACCTCCGATGTGCTATAATCGAGATTGTTCTCCATCATCAATGTGATTTAATCGAGAGTCTTCTAAGCCTGCTGTGTGGTTTATTAGAGATTGTTCTATACCTCCGATGTGCTATAATCGAGATTGTTCTTCATCATCAATGTGATTTAATCGAGAGTCTTCTAAGCCTGCTGTGTGGTTTATTAGAGATTGTTATATACCTTCGATGTGCTATAATCGAGATTGTTCTCCATCATCAATGTGATTTAATCGAGAGTCTTCTAAGCCAGCTGTGTGGTTTATTAGAGATTGTTCTATACCTCCGATGTGCTATAATCGAGATTGTTCTTCATCATCAATGTGATTTAATCGAGAGTCTTCTATGCTATACGTACCATTTAATGAGTTGTTATATGTCTCCGATGTGCTGTACTCGTAACAGCTATATGTACACTTGATGAAATGTAATTACGATTGTTCTAAGCTAGTTTGAATTTGTATGGAGAGTCCATGTGTTTTCTTTAGAAATCGAGATTTAGTAAAATGGTCATGACCTCAAGGATGGGTTCATTTATAAATGACCATTCGTCGAAAAATATTTTTAAAATTCATTTGAAATGCAACCAATTTTCATAATTTAAAATGTTGTTAGAATATGGTTTCTCATTTTCGTGTATTGGAACATAGGGATCTTAAATACTGATAACATTTTGTTTACATGTCTGTTAACTATTTTAATGTATTCTCTGTAGACAGAACTCATTTAGGCTTGTATGACTTGTGTTAAGTGTATTTATCTACACATGCGAAGATATAAAGCTGAAGTTAATAATAGTATACTAATTTACCCTATGGTTGAAGAAGTTTTATTTAGAGGGAGACTTTGTGCAAAAGTCGTCTGCATGGGTACCACTGTCTCACCTATTTCTACCGCCAAGCAGCTATATTTATATAGCTGTGTTCCGATTTCAAGAGTGAGATATGGCAGAGATATTACTGGGTACTGTGACGAAACATACTTAGATCACCCGTGGTGTTGCGAGCGTCTATATTCTACGCTTACCATCTAATGCGAGCCGCATGGTTGTTTGCCAATCTAGTTTCATTAAAAAAAAAAGATTCGATTTGTCGTATCGTAAGTATCAACATTTGTTGAAAAAATATAAGGTAACTCGCATTTAAAGGAGATGGAAAAATTCAAAACAAATGATAATTACAGAAGACTAATTATTATATTATAAGTTATTTGATTACACCTTGTACGTGGGTGTGTAGTTATCAGCCGGCCATGCACAACAAAGTGTCAACGACTGGATCTTTATGTCGCTTCTTTAAATTAATTATGTACAAATCTATCTTTATTATGACAAACATAGTTAATGACGCTATGTTCATTTATGATAGTATCGACTTTGGTCAACTACTTGACAACAACTTTGAAGAGCTCAGTAGCGCAGTCGTCACGACTTTGACACCAACGCTCGTGGGTTCTATCCCACACAAGACAAATATTTGTGTGCATGACATGTCTGTTTGTCTTGGATGTTTTAGGAGAGGTAGGACGCATCAAAGCAGCCCGTCTGGGAAAGTACCTCCACCTCAAAGAAAACCGCAGCCAAATAATAACTCCTTAGCGGGTTATGGTGTTCCTGCGTGTGAGTGAGGTCACCAGTAAGGTCCTAAGGAGTTGCTGTGTTAGCAGTAGAGGAGGCATTGCGCGTGTGATACTTAACCTATTACAAGCGTTCATAGGCTACGGTAACCGCTTTACATCGGGTGGGCCGTATGCTTGCATGACTCCCGATGTTGTATAAAAAAAAAAACTACATGAATATTATCGCGGCGCACCTCGTTGACGAGATCGGTGGCGCAGTGGTGAAAGGCACTGTTGTAGACGTTAATCGTAAGAATTGACTTGTAGCATGTTATTCTTACGATTAACGTCTACAACGCCTGATGATGCCTCGTGGAGAGGCGAAACACGTGTCGCAGCGACGACCAGGCCAGTCGTGGCACCGACGGCGGTGGTGGGGGCATGCGGTTTCTGTTCCAGATGGCGGACGACCGCAGCAGCCGAGGCAGAGACTACCGGAGCAGCCATGGCAGCGTCGGGATATTGCACTTACTAACAGTAGTGGGTGGGTGCCGGCCGGCGCTAGGCCGCATGAACTAATTGGTGGCGGAAGCACACAAATCAGGTTAGATCAAAATGCATGTAACATGTTTGTGTTACATCGATAATTCAGCTGTGTTTTGCATCGAATCGTTTAGGAACTCAGGATTCCATATAAAGCTTAAGAATGTATGGACTCTGCTACCCCTCTCAAATAAGAATAAACGGTATGTCATTAGAAAGGTATGATCATTTAGAATAAGAATTACGACGGCACTTGTTTTGATTTCTTGTCCAATTGGAGTAATATAACCTCAAATAGAAAAGATTATTTTTTCAAAACAATTTAAATATGACGGATTACTTACCTAATGGATTTTTATACCACTAAGGAAGCGAACAAACATTCGGCCTGTATGATGCTAAGCTGTCGGTACATTATCGTAACTCACTGAAGTTTACAATAGAGGTATCACTCGCGCGGCATTTACTATTATTATTTAATAGTTAATAGTATGCTCATTAGCATTTGTGTACGGTGGTGTCATTGTGTTAATAATAAACAAGCTCATTAATACAAAGTAAGAATACCTACTTAATTATAATTAGAAAATGTAAATAAAACACAAGATAAGGTCACATTATTAATTGATTAAAACAATGGTTTTTTACTAGTCATCTAACAGGGGCAGTAAATACTTCATGCCTTGCATACCCTAAGTAACATACAATTGATACGATATAAGCGCAAGTGACTACAGTACGTCTTCTGGTTCGGCATGTGCAGTAGTGTTGAATAATATTATTAATTACTAGCAGAAGCCCGCGGCTTCGCACGCATGAGATTTGGGCTTTTAGTAGCCTTTATTTCTATTTCTCTGTAGTCATGAAATTGTTGTCTTGTCTGTTAAAAAAAAAAAAAACAAAGTTCAGGGTCGTACATGCAACCATAGAGCGATTCAATTTTCGTACAGCGCCATCTATTGACCTTTACAGGAGGCAACGTATATGTATTTTATTTATATTAAATAAAAAATGCGTAGTTATTTTATGTTACAAAAAATACGTATTCTATGAAAATAATAAAAATAAAATTGCAAAGTCCCCCGAATGGGAAGATATTTCCCCCTAATTTTAACAGTTTTTCATTTATACTTACGGGATAAAAAGTACCCTATATTCTGAATAGTCCTCTACCTACCAGTGAAAGTCCCGTTTAAATCGGTTCAGCCATTTCGAAGATTAGCCCGGACAAACAAACAGACAGACAGACAAAAAGTTAAAAATGCGTATTTAGGCTTTGGTAACGTGAAAATAATAATATGAGCTTAAGATAAAGGCTTTATTTTGAAATCACAGACAGACACTTCAATTTTATTTATATGTATAGATTATTAAGTAGTATATAGCAAAAGTATTTTATATCTCTTACGTGTCGTGATTGGATTCGACTAATAATTGTAATAGACAAGCATGTTCATTTATGCCATAAGCAGGAACATCCTCTAGAGCATTTTCTCTGTATACTTCAATTGTATACAATCCGTTTCGCAAGCGTTCGCTGCAATAAGACCTTACCAGCTTCAGTTGGCAATATAATTTTTTCTTCACTGAATCTTGAGAAATATATTTTGCTTCCTGTCTTATAAAATCCGCTCTTCTATTGTTCAGGCGTTTTCTCTCCACATAATTGTATAAAATACTTACCAGAGGGAGATTTTGTACAAAAGTCATCTGAATGGGCGAAGTACCCAGGTTGGGGTATATCGTCTATTACCTCCTAGGCGTTCTTGATACACTCTGACACCATCGGGAATGTACAGCTTGTATCCACAAAACATGTGTATCTTTATACATCCTGGTATTCTATAATTGCTTTGATTAGGTCAGTTGTTAAATATACAACGCCTAGGAGCATTTAGTGTTCTCTAGTAGTAGGGAACGAGAAGTAATTCTACATTGTGTAGTTGTGGTTCGATGTCTTCCTGTGTGGTTCTTCTACAATAGGTTGCCGTTTCCGCCCTTTGCCAACACCGATGGCACGCACTCCGCGTGTTGTCAAATAGAACCTGGTAAAAATCAAGTACTCAGTAAACATAAAAGTGAAGAAAATACGATAGTGGCAATGTATGGCGGGATTGTTGGGTTACATTAGGATAGCAATAACAAAAAGCGAATAACAAATTCTCGCATTTCGACCGGATTTATTATACTTTAAAATAAAGATACTATAAAAAATGAGATTTCTTTCAGTTTATACATCATGATTAGATTTTTATGTATTGTTTTCTTCAACTTTCATTAACGTACGTAAACGGAACGTAAGTATAAAGCATGTACTAACCTCAAACATTGCATTTTCTTGAATATATGTCGCAAATTGTGGTCGCGTCGATTGTAGTTCTACGATAAAACCCTCTTCATCTCCACATGCCACAGTTGCGGCCTTCCATTGAATTAAATAGTCCAATCTATGTACAATACAATAATCTACAGTTCGAGCCAAAATCAACGTTAGAATCAGGTAACAACGTCCAAGGGAAAGCGGGGGTCAACGAGAAAAAACTGTCAAACAAGGATTGCCAGGTCAAAGTATATCTAGTCGCAGAATAGTTAATGGAAAACGGGGCGGCGTGGTCATCTACACAATCCAGAGAACGACTGATAGACACTTGCGCGTACGCCCCTGCCCGTCTATCTACCGCGAGGGTGCGGGTTGGTGGAAAGGCCGACTTTATAAGGTACCTACACTAAATAGCGTACGAGCAGGATAGATTGACGCACAAAGAGGCAATGAATCAGGAAATGTTAAAAATTAGCTATTGTGGCTATAACTGAATTGTATGATACACTAAAACTCTGAACGAGCAAGGATACAGAACTCGGCGTCATAGTAACTTCTTTAGCTTAAAAAAGCTGTCCAACAACGTATACCACATAACTATTGGAGGTGGTTTTTGAGGAGCTCGGTGGCTCAGTCGTGAATGACGCGACTTTCACACCAACGCTCGTGGGTTCGATTCCCACACAAGACAAACATTTGTGTGCATGAACATATCTGTTTGTCTTGGTCTGGATGTTTACAGAGAGGGCGCATCAAAGCAGCCCGTCTGGGGAAGAAGAAGAACCCCACAGATAACCGCAGCCAAATAACAACTCCCTAGTGGGTTGTTGTGTTCCTGCGTGTGAGTGAGGTCACCAGTAAGCTCCTAAGGAGTTGCTGTGTAAGCAGCAGAGGTGGCATCGCGCGAGTGATACTTACTATATCACAAGTGTTAATAGGCTACGGTAACTGCTTTACATCAGGTGGGCCGTATGATTGAAAGCCTCCTGACGTTGTATAAAAAAAAAATGTGGGTACCAAAATGTTGCATCACCTTTGTCGACTGTGCAGTAGTTACTAAGTCAATGTAATTATTATAGCAACGAACTGAAGAACTGATTATAATAAAATGTAGGTAGGAAAGGAGACTGAAGAGATTGATGGCGTCGTGGCGCTTGTGTATCTAATTGCTCACGTAAGTTAAGCAGCGTGGGCCGTATCCTGTTTATGGATGTGTTTAACTCCGAATATACTAGGTGAAGTTAAGTAAAAGCTTGCGATACGTTAAAAATAAAGGCCTTACTGTTCACTATCGTGGAGTTTGTAGTAGCGCTTATCTATTTATTAGTTTAACAATAAGAGAAATATAGATAAAAAAGTGTTGGTTGCAACCAAGTCGTATATGGTTATTTATACTCGTAGCTAAGTCGGATTGGTTAGAGAAGCTTTAATATACTCGCGAGCAACCAAATAGACTCAACCCTTGTTTTATTTAATTAATGATGTCTGAACATAAATGTACGAAAAATGAGAGATTGTTATCAGGTATGTAAAATACCACAAATTAAACAAAAATTGTTAAAAAACATAATAAAATTTGTTAATTCGGACAAAAAAAAAAACTTTATTTCTGAAACCACTTACGTACGCAGAATCACGAGCAGTCGCGCAGTGTGCTGTATAAAACATTAATGATTCATGAATATATTTTTTACCACGTCGGATGATAAACAAGCATACGGTCCACTCGCTGACAGAAGTCATACATTTATTAAAGAATACATACCACTAGGAAAGAATGACGAAACAGATATACAATGCGAAAGTGGAAGGATGTAGGAGCCGAGGAAGACCAAGACTAACCTACCATGACCAAATTGGTCGTGTTTTATCAGAAGGTGATGTCAGGAGCCTTAGGAACCGGCGAGCGTGCATGAAAAGAGCTATGAATGTGAAAGAAGCGAGTGAAGTGTGCAAGGACCGCGTCTTATGGCGCTCGGTTCTCTCTGCCTACCCCGCAAGGGACCTGGCGTGAAGATATACATACATACATACATACCACTAGCTACTCGACCCAGCTTCGCACGGGTGATCCAATCGTTACCAAACTTCACAGGATCACCTGCTGGGCTAACCTGAAAATTCACTGAAAATCTGCCCAGCCGTTTTTGAGTCCATAGAGGGTATACAGACAAACATTCATTTATATATATATATATATATATAGATTGGATTGGCTATTGTCAAAATTATTTATGAATTCATTTCATTATCGCTATCTTGGCGCTGTACGCTTACAAAATGCGAATGTTTCAGGAACTAAAATTAGCGTTTACCCCTGAACTGTAATAAAATGGATAAAAGGGTCACATTGCTATCAATAAATAGAAGGCCTGTCCACTATTATATCATATAGTTTGTAGTATGTATTGATTTATAAACATGACTGTAGGTTCATCTAATGTATTGGCGAAAGCAGACATACCTACGTGCGTTGCGCAAGGAGCTATGGCTTGAGCAGTTATGGCAGGACGTATAATACTTATATAGAGGCTATATATAACCTACAGTGGAGATTCTTAAAAACAATTATTCCAAATTATATTAAAAATAAATTAAAAAATAATGATGCCGAAATTTTTAAATTCTGCAAGGTTATTAATATTTTTGATAAAATCAAGTTTCTATTGTTAAAAGAATATAATGAAAAAGAATTATTTCATTTAAAAACAAGGCCAAGTCACTTGAGGTCTTTAGATCAGATGAAAACATACAATTTACCCAATTATGTTAATGTATATGGAACTAGAAAAACGGATTACGCCATACCGTACTATTTAAATGAATTACCAACTGAATTAATTGATGTATACATAAATGGCATAAAACATTTTATACATAAATTAAAAAAACTGTATGTGAACGACCAACCGTCACTCAGATAATAAGCCCTACGCGGCTTTTGTGGTGCGGACTAATCATTGATGTAATGTTATAGTAAGTTTTATGAAGAAATAAAAAAAAAATGTGATTTCACAATTTTCTAAAGGATTGAGGGTATCGTTTCTTATTCGGTAGGATACCCCACGTGTAGGTAATATGGGCCTTTGACATTGTGAAGGTCGTGAGCCATTTAACTATACATTTACTCCATGAAGTTTATCGTCAATTGAGTACACGACACAAGTGAAGCCAGAAGATAACTAGCAGTTATGTAGTTACTAATAAATTACTGTTATTTTCTAATAAACACAGAATTTTGGTATTAAATAGTGTTGTCATTCATGGCACGGATTGTTCTGAATAAATCTAAAGAGATAATTCTAGAATATTCTACAAAGTAGTAGTTTTGCTATTTGCTACTAGATGCCGCTAGTTTCTTTGCCCAAAGCAAGTTTCTCTAGAAAAACATTACACTTTTTATGACGTTCAAGAAATTTCTAATAGGTGGCGCTATTATTAGCCGACTATATAAACGGGACCGATTGCGTGGATTCGGCAGTAAAATCAAAATAAAACTCGTAAACGCTTGACTTGACAAATCGTATCTTCACAAATATGTCGATAATTCCGTACCTCTACGACTTCCAGAGGCCACTGCAGATGATGGAGCGAGAATTCTTTCAACCTGACGATTTCTTTCGCCATCCGCCGTTCCATTTAACATCCCGAGATTTTTATGGACCTAGATATTTAAGGAGTTGGGATAATGCACTCCGGACATGGGATAGCCTTATGAGACCTATGGAGCAGCTTTCAGCGGCTATGAATCAGTTGGCTTTCAACGAATTTGGATCAAACATCACTGCCGATGAAGAGAAGTTTCAAGTGAATGTGGACGTCCAACATTTTTCTCCTGAGGAAATTAATGTCAAAGTGATCGACGGTAAAGTGATCGTGGAAGGGAAACACAAAGAGAAGCGGGATCAACATGGATACATATCTAGACAGTTTGTGAGGAAGTATGCATTACCGCAAGGATGTTTACCAGATACAGTGGAGTCTAAATTGTCTTCGGATGGCGTGCTTACCGTCACTGCGCCGAGGGTACTAGCTATGCCTTCGAAAGGGGAACGAATTGTGCCCATATCTCACACAGGACCTGTCCAGAAGCAGATTGGGTCTCCTGATTTGTCAGACAACGCCGCAGAAGGATCTAAATAATGTTTAATTTGTGTAGTTTTTCAAAAGACTGATTAAGAACAAAATTTCATGTTCAGTATGGTATAATTTTGGCTTACTACCTCCTATTTTAAGTTTTAATAAATGATTTTTTGAAATAACAATGTGACTGATTTGTTTTATTTTTTTATATGTGTGAAACGTATATATATTTACGACTGATTTTTAATCATTTATCTAAGTGTTGCATACCTCTTTTCCTTTTATATTCTGTTTATAAATTTTATTTAAATTTTGTATTTGTCTTTGCTCTTTTCTCGTCTTTTGTTTTTCTTGTCAAAAACGTATTACATATTGAAGTGCTACTTTAAGTTCGCTGGCTACATATAATTTAGTATTATTTTCCATCAATTATTTCCTTTCTTATAATTTAATAAGTACAGTTCATTGCTTAGTCGTCTCCAATACTAAGGAAAAGTGTAAGTGTTTATTTATAAAGACAATAATTATTATGTTTATAACGGTCACCTTCAACCACGGTCAACCTTAGCTAGAATAGAGGTAGCTTTTTTTTAAAAAAAATTACTAAGGTGGAGAACAAGCGTACGGCCTGCCTGATGGTAAGCAGTTACCGTAGCCTATGGACATTTGCAACACCAGGGGTGTCACTCTTGGGTTGCCGACCCTTAAACCCTTTATTAGGTACGAGTAGTAGCTCTCTCAAAATCTTTTTCTTAGCGTTGTCCCGTTTGCTAATCTACTAGGATTGGCGGAGTCTTAGCATAAGGATTTGACGAAAATACAGATTTTTACATGGACCGACTGCTGTCAGACCTTTACAACGCAGAGCGAAACCGACCTTTCTTGTAGGAAGGGTCGCACGTCACCGCCGAGGGCGCCGAGCGACTGATAATTACAAATGTGTATCTACATCCGAAAACAAGGATGACAGGACTCGAATCGGGTACAGAAGCATTTAAATTAAGTTTAATTTGTGTTCTTTTTCGAAAGACAGATTAAGTATAAGCCCCGCGCGTTGATATTGCGATGGAACCTTGTCACAATAACAGCTGCGTGACGTCATCCATAGCAAAAAAATACAGATAGCAAAAAAAAATTTAATAAAAAGTAAATGCTATAAATACCTACATAATAATTACCTTTGCCTTTTTAGGACATTAAAATGTCCTCGGTAGTGTCCGAAGCACTTTTTAAGGCACGGTTTATATTTTGAATAACTAACTTAGAGTCCTCTCTCTCTTTTACAAAATAATTGTCCAATTTAATAATCATTTCACGAGCACGACTGTTAATTAATTTCTTACTCATTTTAACGGGTAACAGGTAACAAAACTCAACAGTAAAACAGGATAACAAAAACAAAAAGCTATAGTTAACAAGTACTCGATGCGCGTAAGCACGTAAGCGTGGGCTGCGAACGGTACTGACGGTGCGACTTCGACTACGTCACCAAGATGGCCGCCAATCGCAATATCAACGCGCGGGGCTTATATACTCGTAATTTCGTACTCAGTATAATTTTGTCTCACTACCTGTTTTAAGTTGTAATAAAAGAATTCTTAAAATAAATATGTGACAGATTGTTTTGTGTTTGTTTTGTATGTATTAATGAATGACTGATCTATTAATGATTATCCATGACTCATCCAAATTTAAATTAAATATTAGCGGCTATTGGAGTCCCAAGACTGATAACTCACCGTCATGGAAATCCAGCAGTTAGCACATCTAAACTTGGTATGTGAATGAGAGAAGCTATGAATGTTAAAGACCGGGTCTTGTGGCGCTCGGTTGTGTCTGCCTACCCCGCAAGGAATTTGGCGTGCAGTTCTAGATAGAAAACAACAGACCGCCTTTATCATAAAATACAATGGATTGAAGACCTAGATTTTCGGCGATAAATCTGTGCGATAACCTTTAGTGAATTCAGTGAATGTTACAGAATGGTACGATGTCGAACAAACACAGTCTTGTACTACTCTGTGTAAAAAGTATCGGGAATATGTCAATAAAAAGACCCGCGTAAAAGAGGTCGTTCTAATTTTTTTACTGCATGTTGGTAGCACTGTACTGATTTAGCGCGCAAAATTTGAGCGGGATCTGTCATTTAATTTGTTTTAAACTACACTTTTTGTTGGTCATAGTTTTGAGTCCTCGGCGATTTTTACAATGGAAAATATTGTTGAACAAAGAGTGTGCCTTAAATTTTGTGTTTCAAATGATATTTCATGTGGTGAATCACTAAAAATGTTGCGAAATACCTACGGCGAATCGTGTATATCGAAAACAAGGGCTTATGAATGGTATAAGGCTTTTAAAGAAGGCCGAGAAGTAGTAGTAGACTTGCCTCGTTCTGGTAGATCTTCAACCGCTACGACCAGAGAAAACATCGACAGAATCAAGAAGCTAGTGCTCGAAAATCGACGTATGAGTCTGAGAGAGTTGGCTAGTGAGGTGAACATATCTTTTAAGTCCGTCCACAACATTCTCATTGACATTTTAGGCATGAAACGCGTCGCCGCTCGACTAGTTCCAAAAGAGCTCAATTTTGTTCAAAAAGCGCAGCGAAAGCATGTCGCTGAAGACATGGTTTCCCGAGCTTCTACGGATCCGACCTTTATGAAACGTATAATAACTGGCGACGAGACATGGGTTTATGAGTACGACATGCAAACAAGCCAACAGTCTTCAGAATGGCGTCTCGAAAACGAGCCGAAACCCAAAAAACCGCGGCAAAGTCGCTCCAAAATCAAGGTGATGCTGACAGTTTTTTTTGACTACCGTGGTGTGGTTTACTCCGAATTCCTTCCAGAGGGAGAAACAGTGAATAAAGAATATTATTTAGGCGTCATGAAGCGTTTGCGTGAGAGTATCCGCCGAAAACGTCCAGATTTGTGGCAACACAACTCATGGATGCTGCACCATGATAATGCACCATCACACACAGCCATTATAGTGAAAGAGTTTTTAGCGAAAAATTCAACAAAAGTTCTCGACCAAGCACCGTATTCACCTGATATGGCTCCGTCTGACTTTTTTTTATTTCCCAAGTTAAAATTACCACTTCGAGGAAAACGTTTTGAGTCGATAGAAGCCATAAAAGAAAATTCGCTGAATGAGCTAAAGGCCATACCGCAAATAGCCTATGAAAAATGTATGGAAGACTGGGTGAAGCGGTGGAGATGTTGTATTGCAAGCGATGGGGCCTACTTTGAAGGCGATAAAATAAATTTAGATGAATAATTTGTATTTTTTGTTTTATTGACAAATTCCCGATACTTAGTACACAGAATGTATGTGATACTACATACATCGATATCTGCATGTTTACGTAACGTCGAGAGGCATACAAGCATACGGTCCACCTGATGCAACGCGGGTACCGTAGCCTATTAACGCTTGCGATATATTAAGTATCCCTTGCGCGATGCCTCCTCTGCTGCTTACACAGCAACTCCTTGGGAGCTTACCGGTGACCTCACTCACACGCAGGAACACAACAACCCTATAGGGTGTTATTATTTGGCTGTGGTTTTCTGTGGTTGCTTATTTGCCACATTCTCCTCTCTCTGCAGCTTTTAACTAGTTGCAGAACAGTTGTTGAAGCTATATAGAATGCATATCTGTACTAATATATATATGAAGTATGTTTGTACTAACGCGCTAATATCTGGAACTACCGGACGGATTTGAAAAATACTTTTAGCATTTGTTAGCCCACTTCTTCTATCTATAACTTCACGCCAAATTCCTTGCGGGGTAGGCAGAGAGAACCGAGCGCCACGTGACTCGATCCTTACATATCTCACTCGCTTCTTTAACATTCATTGCTCTTCTCATGCACGCTCGCCGGTTTCTAGGGCTCCTGACATCACCTTCTGATAGAACATGACCAATTTGGTCATGGTAGGTAAGTCTTGGCCTTCCCCGGCTCCTACATCCTTCCACTTTTGCATTGTATATCTGCTTCGTCATTCTTTCATCTTGCATTCTTTCTACATGCCCGAACCATCGGAGCATGCCTCTTCTTATTTTAACACCGACGCTCTCTTTCAGACCAACTCTATTTCTAACATCATCATTGTGAATACGGTCTACAAGCCTTACGCCACAAATTTTGCGCAGCGCTCGCATTTCAACCGCGTTTATTCTACTTTCATGCTCTTTCTGCCATACCCAACTCTCGCTTCCATAAGATAGCCCACTTCTTGAGGAAGATTATGTCATATTCAATACCACGATACGACCCTTAGAAGCCGAGGGTAAGAAAGGGGTTCCCGCATGATACTGTACCTCCCTCCAGTGAAGGGATGAGTACCTCCACCTCACAGAAAACTGCAGCCAAATAACCACTCCCTAGAGGGTTGTTGTGTTCCTGCGTGTGAGTGAGGTCACCAGTAAGCCTCTAAGGAGATGCTGTGTTAGCAACATAGATGGCATCTCGCATACTTAAAGTATCGCAAGCGTTTATAAGCTACGGTAACCGCTTTACATCAGGTAGGCCATATGCTTATATGCTTCCCGACGTTGTGTAAAAAAAAGTGAAACTTTCAGACGCGATCGGGATTAACAGTCGGATGATGATGATTAATAATATATTTTGCATAAAGGTTGTTCAATTACTGGTAATTGTAACGGATCAAATTCTTCTAGCAGCCAGGTAGAGTAAGGCCAAGCATATAACCTATGGAGACCCAATAACGCGGTTGTGCATATTAAATTTTGTTAGTAAATTGTTTTGATGAGCTCGGTGGCTCAGTCGTGAATAGCGTGACTTTGACACCAACGCTCGTGGGTTCGATTCCCACACAAGGCAAACATTTGTGTGCATGAACATGTCTGTTTGTTTTGGATGTTTTAAGAGAGGTGGGGCGCACCAAAGCAGCCCGTCTGAGGAAGTACCTCCACCTCACAGAAAACAGCAGTCAACTAACAACTCCCTAGAGGGTTGTTGTGTTCCTGCGTATGAGTGAGGTCATCAGTAAGCTCCCAAAGAGTTGCTGTGTAAGCAGCAAAGGAGGCATCGCGCGAGTGATAATTAATATATCGCAAGCGTTAATAGGCTACGGTACCCGCTTTACATCAGGTGGGCCGTATGCTTGAAGCCTCCCGATGTAGTATAAAAAAAAATCACCGCTACGGGTCGAGCGGTAACGTAAAACGCGCAGTTCTTACAGGCTAGTTCATCATTACATCAGTTATAGTCTTAGTGGTTAAAATATCCTTCCAGTGGTTAGCAGGTTCGAATCGCCGATATTTAGTAGCCGAAACACTACGTTTTAGTGAGTGAGGGGAGCTTCATGCGTAGTCAAGAAGTTTATTGATTTGTGGCCCAGAAACACCTACCACGACCAAAATATTACTCTGTTATCAGGAGGTGGTGTCAGGAGTCCTAAGATGTTAAGAAACGTGAGAGGTAAGTTGCTGGCATCTGTCTGTTTATCCCGCAAGGGATTTAACGTGAACATATAGTGGAGTATGTACTACTGCTTCTCTGAGTCACTCGTTTCTCATACGTGAATAGACCATTATATAAAAAATAAGAGTAGATATCTTGCTTATTTGTTTACAAGTTGTTCGGCCCGTATACTTTGGCTCTTTAAGTTACACTGGATTCTTTGTCTTTTGTATCCTTTATCCAAATCCCGACAACTGTTTTTCCCGCGAAAGAGTAACAAACATCTATATACACTTTTAAACTTTCACATTTATAACATAGTACTAGTATATCTACTAAAATGATCTAAGCGCATTCTATTATTAAATAGAAGCCGAATTGCTGTTATTTTTCAAATTTAGTCATATAGTTCAACATATTCTTGACTATCTACATGAGAATCGAAAAAGAAAAGTATGAATCTTTGACATAAATTTGATTTGTGGTGTTTTTTTTTATATATAGGTATATAAAAAAATATTGTAAGCATGTAAACGAAAACTAGATATATACTATAATACACTAATTGGTTTTCTTATTTATTAATCACATTCATTATCGATGCATTTATTATTTACACGTAGTTAAAAATAGCATTCATACTCATTTCTAAGTTTATTCTAGAAAACATGATAGAAAGTTCCGCCATCTAGTGTCGAGGGGCGAAACTGCAGGCAGTGCTTCTAAAAGTGAAAGTGAACGATTTATTTCGGCATTTGTTATTTCTTAGTTAAATGTTTTTCTGTACAACATGTTTTATACTTAAATTATACCATAATACTATACCAACTGTTAATACAGTTACATAAGATACATACTGTAATGCACCGAGTAAATTTATAACCTCTGTATGCCACACGAATGACATAAATAACATCTTAATACTATGTTACTTACTCGTACTTAAAGTCTTAAACAAGAGATCCTTGGCTTGTTTTCGAGAAGCCTGTTGGATTACCGCGTAAATGAAGTAGCCGTGAATAAATGCGTGGGCAAAACATGATAGCCCAGTTGTCCGTGTTAGGGTCAGGAGACGCTATTGCGTGCAAGGTGGTGGTAATAATGTTGTTATGACGTTGGTATAGTAGAAATGTAATAAGTAGCAATGTAAATTCAAAGAAATGTTCTAAATTCTCGCACTTATACAGATGCATTCAAAGTGAAATTTGCTATTCAAGCGACTAGTCACACGCTTATTACTGGCAATGTTGGGAGAAGTCAATTCTGTATTTACAAACAAATAGTGCGCCAGTAGCTTATTCCTAACGTCTGTGCACTGTGTTAGTTCTGTGGGAAGCTAACACCCGCATGAACGAATTATCTAAATTTGTGTATTGTGTTTTGTATGGAATATTTTGAATATTATTATATTTCTCACATTACTGCTCATGCATCCATTAGTTACGTTCCACGTATTTATTAACAATAACAAAGTGCCTAAGAGTATTAAATCATGTAAAATGTAACTTGAGATCAAAACTTAATTATTAAATTTCACTTTCTTCCAATTTAGTGAATTAGTATAGTCTCAAATTCATTTAAAAGATCTAATGTCAACTTTAAAACAATTACAAATAAAAAAATAATATTCGTAATGTTTGAAAGCGCTGGCCAGCATTGTTCTCGAATAACGACTCCGCATACACCAATTTCCATACCTACTTCATAAGTCGCGTACTTTCTAGACAGGAGTTCGAGATGTTTCCTCTCGATTCTAGATGTCGCCGGGTTTGCTTAAAAGGTGGCGCGAAAACAAAACATCTGTCATTCGTTTACAAACATACGAAGCGGATAGAACTGCTGAAGCGTATTTATCTCTTTCAATCCGTAATTACGTTTGGTTTGCGAATTCTGAACAATTCATATTGATTTAGCTTGTGATTCTCAGTGCGAGTTGATTTAGTTTAAGACTTCAATAAAGTGAAAATGTTCGGGTGTCCGTTCTACGTTGAAAGGGAGTGTCCGCGCCAACAGCGGCTTTTTGATCAACATTTCGGTTTGGGTCTGACTCCACAAGATTATTTAACTATTGTCGCCATTCCACAAGTAAACCAGGATTACTGTCGAAATTGGAGAAACCTAAGATCTGCAGCTGCCAAGGATGTCGGATCATTAATAGAAGCGGACAAAGATAAATTCCAAATTAATTTGGACGTACAACATTTTGCACCTGAAGAAATTTCGGTCAAAACCGTTGACGGATTCTTAGTTGTCGAAGCTAAACACGAGGAGAAGGAAGATGCACATGGGTTTATTTCAAGGAAATTCTCAAGGAAGTATCTTTTGCCCGAAGGTATCGAGTCTGAATCTGTTATCTCAAAGCTGTCGTCTGATGGAGTTTTAACGGTGACCGCTCCGTTGAAAGATCCGAAGGTTGCAAACGGAAGATTTGTGAGAGTTGTGCCGGTCGTCCAGACGGGCCCTGTCAAGAAGAAAAATCATTCAGAGGATCAATAAATTTCGAAAATTTGGGTTGTGTTCATTGAGGTATTATGTAGTACGTTGGTACATAGTAGTAGTTCAATGGTTGTGTTCGACATTCCGTGTATTGACTGTGATTGTTTGATTCTGTTAACCAAGTTTATGTATGTTTGATTCTGTTAACTAAGATTGTTTGATTCTGTTAACTAGGTTTGTGTATGTTTGATTCTGTTAACTAAGATTGTTTGATTCTGTTAACTAAGATTGTTTGATTCTGTTAACTAAGATTGTTTGATTTTGTTAACTAAGTTTGTGTATAAATAAATGGCGTTGTAGCCATATAATTATGCACTTTGGCCTTTTTATTTATTTATCGTCATCGTGTGAGAATCAAGCATACTGCTTACCTCATATACAGTGGTTATCATGGACTTTGAACGCTTGCAATGTAACGAGAATCGCTAACGCATTACCACCCCAGCTGTTGTTGTTATTTGGTTGTTAGTTGTTATTTGGTTGCGGTTTTCTATGAGGTGAAGGTATTTTCTCAGTCGGGTGGTGTAAGTAGCCCATTGTCATTTAAAAAGCCTGCGTTTTTTTATACTAAGTCGGGAGGCATACGGCCTACCTGATGTAAAGCGAGTACCGTAACCTATTAACGCGTGTAATATATTAAGTATCACTTGCGCGATGCCTCTTCTCCTTACACAGCAACTCCTTGGGAGCATACTGGTGACCTCACTCATACGGAAACACAACAACCCTCTAGGGAGTTGTTATTTGACTGCGGTTTTCTGTGAGGCGGAGTTTCCCAGACGGGGTGCTTTGGTGCGCTCTACCTCTCTTTAAACATCCAGACCAAGACAGACATGTTCATGCACACAAATGTTTGCCTTGTGTGGGAATCGAACCCACGAGCGTTGGTGTCAAAGTCGCGTCATTCACGACTGAGCTACCGAGCTCGTCCTGCATGAGGTTCCGACAAAATGAAGGCTATGCTTTATAGCGATGTACATTAAGATGGGAAAATCCACCACCCTACTTGTACACACACCTTAGAAGTAAACAAATAACAACTCCCTAGAAGTTTGTTGTGTCTGCTAATGAACACAGTTACAGTGGTAGTAAGTTTTTGAGGAGTTGTTACGTTAGTACTGCCCTCATACAGAGAATGGGCGCATCTAACATTTTTTTCAAAATTTAGTTATATAGTGATTCGGAATCAGCAGAAAAAGGCGCATATACTAGTATTTTTTAATGTTGCGAAATACGAATATCCTTGCTTTTATTAGCAATGAAAAAGGACTTATCTACAAAAAATCTTATGGATAACTAAATTGGAAAGACGTTTCTGTACTATACTTAGATGAAAAGGCGTAACTAAGTAGAAGAGTCTTATTCGTTTATAAAATATATTAATGTTCATAGGTTGAAATAACGTATCTGCATGATACTAAGAAGAAAAAACGCATCTGAGTAGATGCGTCTTACAATCTAAGTATTACAAAAATCGGTAAGGCGTACGTGGCAGTAGCGTCTTTTCTACTTAGTATTGTTGCGAGTCTGTAGGGAAGTGGGAGGTGAGGTGAAGAACATGGTCCATCAGTTGCGTCCAAATACTCAAACCGAACCCACCCACTGCGCGCGCGGCTCTCTGCGCCACGTTTACGAGAACATGGTAAGATGACATTGGTTAAATAAAATTATTTTATGCATTTGTAATGATCTTTTCTCTTTAGAAATTATAATTGCGAAGAAGAGATTAATTGTATTTTATTATTTACACGTGTATGTTTCACAAAACTTGGACACGAGCAGTGTGAGGCGTGTGAAGTATACTTTATTCACAATCCTGTTTACAAAGAAAAAAGACACAGAAATTGTAATAAATGCAGGGATTACGAAGTACATCGTGAAAAGTATACAACTGCTAGGCAGGCATATAAAACTGATGTTGAAAACCAGAACTCCAACGTCAATGCGGATACTGCCTATTATGCCGCTGATCTTGAAAAGGTCATAATGATTCCACGTATGGAGGAATTTAAAAAAGTAGTATTTTGCCCAAGAATAATAGTTTTTAATAAAAGTTTCGTGCCAATCGGGGATAAAAAAAACAACCCTACTTTGAAAACCTTCGCGGCAATATGGCACGAAGTAATATCTGGCCGTAAAGTTACTGACATTACAAGCTGCTTTAAGTCTTTTTTGATGTCGGTTCGGGATTTGAGAATCTGGTCATTTGGCTGGACAACTGTGCCAGCCAAAATAACGTAGACGAATTTCATCACCAAGTTGAGGTCGCAATGAAGAGAAAAAAATATCTGTATGATTTTGAAGATTTCAATCAAGCAGTAGTGAACACGCGAAAAAATATAACTGTGAAATCAATGAATGTAGATGATTTCTATCAGTTTGAAGACTGCTCTTCAGTGTACAAGCTACAAAATTCTTCTCCTAGAGCATATTTAGCTGACATGTGTCAAGTGACATTCACCAGGGGCACCCACGTCCTACGATACAAGACTGCCTTTTATGACGAAAATTAATATTATTTGGACTTTTTAAAGTTGAAGAATATTAAATCAGGAATACCTCTTCCAAAGCCTATCACAGGATGCAGAGGCATTACCCTGGAGCGCAAGACGGAGATTATCCAGAAGTTGACACCGTCAATGCCTGATAACAGGAGAGCCTTTTGGCATGATCTGCCAGTTAATATGAGAAGTGTAGATTTTACGCAATTTCATGAAGACTGATTTGTATTAAGAATAGAACGCGACCAATTTTCTCGTTTATGGTTGTGATTATATTTAAGTTTTAGATACAACTATTTCATTCATGTTGAGAAGATATTTTTATTGTTATGTTTGCTAAAGAGTAAAATTTAAGTTTTGGACACAGTTTATTTTTATTGAGAAAGTAATATTTGTAAAGAATTAACTCTTTAATAACAATGCCTGTTTTAGAGGTAAAGAAGTAGTTTTGAGTGCATTTTATATTTGATTGATATTGTAATGATCATAGAGAAGTATCTTTTGGACACAATTCAATTTTTATTGAGAAAGCCATTAGTTTTTAAGAATTAGATCTTTAATTACAATGGGCGTAAAGTAAAAAATGTTTTGGATACATTTTACTTTATAATGTATTAAAGAAGTAACAATTTGGTTTAATTTGGACACTATTTATTTTTTATTGATAAAGAAATATTTGTTAACATTTAGGTTTTTGATTACAAATTTAGTTTTGGAAACATTTTACTGACTAGATTGCAAGTCAATGAAACGAAAGTGTGATTATGATTCCTATTAATTCAAATAAAAACACCTGTTTGAGTTAAATAAGATTTTTTTAAGGTGTATAAGATTGTTAAAGAAGTAACGTTTAACTTTTATTTTGTATTTATTTTTAATTGAGAAAGCCATATTAGTTAAAAATTAGGTTTTAGTGAAAACACTTCCAACTAGTAATTAACGAAACTGTGATTATGTTTACTATTCATTCTAAATTTAAACATGTATGTAATAAATAAGGATTTGATTTTTTAAGGTGAATACAATTGAATTGCATAAATTATCTTCGTATTATTATCAAACCATCATAGGCTAAAAATATCCGTAAACTTAAAAGATTGCTCATTAAAAACAAAAATATAAAGGGCGTTTATAGAAACATTGTCTTAAAATTGATGTGGCAACACTTAGTAAAAAAGCAGTAAATGGCTAAATACGCCCTTTTTTATTTAGCCTGAATCACATTTTAATACAATGAGAAAGCGTTCCAAAAATTAGTACGTTGAAAAGACGTATCTGGCCAGATACGCCTTTTCAATGAAGTATTGCGGTTTTCTTTGGATTTTTTCTACTAAAAAGAAAAGGAAAATCGAATTTATTTAATAAATAATATTCATATAATTTAATTTAATTCTTATGTCCTGATAGCCTACCTTAGTATACAAGTTTTCAAATTGCAAATTTATTAAAATACTTATTTTCTACTAAGCAGCAACGTTTTTCATTTCAAAATCGCTAAATATTTTTTTTCTCCATTTTCAACTGTATGTAGAAGCGCCCTTTCCCCGTATGACGGCAGAGTAGTAGCGGTGGCAACGCGCAGGTGTTACTCCTTGTAGTGCAAGCGTTTAGCGGCTATGGGCTATGAGTTTGGCAATTGGACGTAGTAAAACAACAAAGAAAAAGATTGCATGAAGTAGGATCTATTGTTCGTGCGCATCTCTGTTGGCTAACACAGTAGCTTCCCTCTTAGAACTGATTCATTCGCAGGAACACAACAATCCTTAGTGTTATTTGACCGCGGTAATACCGCCGAGTTGGAGTAGACCTTTACAATATGGATGGTATACAACAAAGAAAGTTTTGTGGTTTAACCCGTGGTTATAGGCTAAACTATAGGTCACCCATCACGTGCCGATTAGATTGGCTTAGGTCCAAACACGTGACTTCACTGCAGTTAACACTTAAAATATTAAAATAAGTAAAACTGGTAATATAGGTCTATAATATAGACGCATTGTTCATAAAAAATCAAAATATTGGCATCACTCACTTTTAACTCCATCTAGCGGAAACACGAAAAACTAAAAATCTCACAAAAAATATACTTCCTCAGTATAAACGAAATCTACACAGCATAAAGACTAACAAGATATTTCACGACTTTACCGCTAGATGGCGACCTACACAAATGACTTCTAAAATTGTTTTATTTATGTATAGCACACTTGTAAGCACGTAACCTATGGATAATTGTAACACCAAAGGCATCACGTATTACATTTCTTCGCACTCTATTTCAAAAACAGCCATGCTATGTCTTCAGGGACAAACTTGGACAGTGAGTTTATTCTACATACAGAGTTCGCGGTAGAATTTTTCTCTAAAACCACGCTGTACGCGACTTTTCATATTCGAATGTACAAGGATCGCTTCCCTGCAGATGCTGAGATTAATATAACTATTTTTTTATACTACGTCGGGAGGCTTACAAGCATACGGTCTATCAGGTGGTTACCGCAGCCTAGGAACGCTGGTAGTACATTAAATAGGTAACACTCGCGCCTTGCCTCCTTGCCTGCCTCCTTGGGAGATTACTTGTGACCTCACTCACACGCAAGAATAAAACAATCCTCTAGGGAGTTTTTAATTTGGGTTCGGTTTTTTGTGAGGTGGAGGAACTTCCCCAGACGGGTTGCTTTGATGTGCCCTACCTTTCGTAAAATGACCCAGACTAAGACAAACAGACATGTTCATGCACACAAACGTTTGCCATGTGTGGGAATCGAACCCACGAGCGTTGGTGTCAAAGTCGCGTCATTCACGACTGAGCCACCGAACCCGTCCGTCTGCATGAGGTTCCTACAAAATGAAGGCTATGCTTTATAGCGATGTACATTAAGATGGGAAGATCCACCACCTTACTTGTACACACACCTTAGAAGTAAACAAATAACAACTCCCTAGAAGTTTGTTGTGTCTGCTAATGAATCACACAGTTACAGTGGTAGTAAGTTTTTGAGGAGTTGTTATGTTAGTAGTAGCGGTGGCAATGCGCAGGTGTTACTCCTTCTAGTGCAAGCGTTTAGCGGCTATGGGCTATGAGTTTGGCAATTGGACAGTGAGTTTATGTTGCATACAGAGTTCGCGGTAGAATTTTTCTCTAAAACCACTTCCCGCTTCTTAAGATCGCTTCCCTGCAGATGCTGAGATTAATATAACCATTTTTTTATACTACGTCGGGAGGCTTACAAGCATACGGTATATCAGGTGGTTACCGCAGCCTAGGAACGCTGGTAGTACATTAAATAGGTAACGCTCGCGCGACGCCACCTCAGCAGCGCATGCGCCTTGCCTCCTTGCCTCCTTGCCTGCCTCCTTGGGAGATTACTTGTGACCTCACTCACTCGCAGGAATAAAACAATCCTCCAAGGAGTTTTTAATTTGGGTTCGGTTTTTTGCGAGGTGCAGGAACTTCCCCAGACGGGTTGCTTTGATGTGCCCTACCTTTCGTAAAATGACCCAGACTAAGACAAACAGACATGTCCATGCACACAAATGTTCGTCCTGTGTGAGAATTAAACTCACGAGCTCGGTGGCATGGTGACGAAACGCTCTTTTATGTTACTTTGACACCGACACTCGTCGGTTCGATTCCCACACAAACATTTGTGTGCATGAACATGCCGTTTGTCTTGGTCTCGATGTTTTTAAGAGAGGTAGGGCGCATCAAAGCAGCTCATCTGAGAAGTACCTCCACCTCACAGAATACAGCAGCCAAAAAGTTGTTGTGTTTCTGCGTGTGAGTGAGGTCACCAGTAAGCTCCCAAGGAGTTGCTGTGTAAACAGCAGAGGAGACGTCGCGCGAGTGATACTTAATCTTATATCGCAAGCGTTAATAAGCTACGGTACCCGAATTAAATCAGGTGGGCCATATGCTTGCATGCCTCCCGACGTAGTATTAAAAAAAAATGTAATTAACAGCCGACCGCAATCGTTCCTTCAGCGGCAGATACCCAGTGAGCAAGCAGGTTTTGTAAAGGGTCGAGGCACATGAGAACAAATGAATGAGTACAATACGCCGATCCTTATGTGCTTCATCGATTACTCCAAAGCATTTGATTGCGTTAGATGGCACTGCCTGTGGACGTTACTGCGGGAAATGGGCGTACCCCAACATCTCATAGTACTAATCGTGAATCTGTACCAAGTCGGAGTAAAGGTCGACGACGTCCTCTCGGGGTCTTTTAAAAAAAGGAATGAGGCAAGGCTGAATTCTATCTCCCATTCTTTTTAACATATATGGCGAATACATTATGAGAAAAGCCTTGAAAGATTTGGAGGTAGGAATTTCTGTCGGCGTTCTTAGGCTTAGTAATTTGAGGTATACTAATGACACTACACTTTTCGCAACATCGGAAAAGCACCTCGCCGAACTATTTCGCAGAGTGGAGTATGAGAGTGGATTAGTTGGAGTCACGATAAATAAATCCAAGACTAAAGTCATGGTCATTGACACAAGCGATCAACTCTCTGGGATGGGAGAGTTCTCGGATATAGAGTTCGTCGGCAAATTTGTATACCTCGGATCGTTGATTGGTGACTAAGGGAGCAAGCGAGAGGTCAAAAGAAGGACGCAAATGGTCATAGCTGCTATGGGCAGGTTGACACGTATATCGCAAGACAGAAAAGTCAATGTCACCAATATCAAACTAGTCAGGACTTTTCTCTATCTTTCTGTATGGGTCAGAGGCGTGGTCGAATTGGGCAATGGAAAGTAAAATGATAGATGCTTTTGAAATGTGGTGTTGGCGAACGCCGAACGAACTAATAAATCTATTCTAGAACAACTATGAATAAAAAATAGACTTTCTACGATATTGTACCAACGTATTCTGGGGCACTTGGGGATTTGGACAAATTGCTTGTGGTAGGCAAAGTCCAAGGAAAAAGATTACGCGGCCGTTCACCTAGCCGCTGGTGTGACCAGGTCACCACTTTCACTGGTCTCTCTGTAGCGAAAGCCCTAATACAAGCTGAAAACCGAACAAGATGGAAGTTACAAAGCCGCGAGAATCTTTCAAGAACACGATCTTTAGTAATGAAGAATACGAAGACGAAGATGAGTGTTTGCAATACATTAATAGTCGCCAGCACGATGACGAGCACTACCACAGCGCTTATAACGTAACCTACCTTACTCGCAGGTATACAACAACCCTCCGGTTGTTGTTATTAACAAAAGGTAATTGCCCAGTAAGGCTGTTTTGATGCGCCCTGCTTCTCGTAAAAATACCAGACCGTAAAGACAGACAGACATATTCATGCACATAAAGATTTGTTCCGTTTGGGAAACGAAACCACGAGCCTTGGTAGATAAATAACATTGTGTTGCAAGTGTTTGTAGTCTACGGTATAGGTATATACGGTACGGTAGAGCTCATTGCGCCGACAGTAACTTCAGTGTCAAGTACTTCCGCAAGTTTACTTAAATTACGAATCTCTCACAAAGTATGGAGGTAGGGAGTAGGGATCCCTTGCGGCCCCGCGCGCCCGCTCCGTCTCTAAGCTTTCGCAGTTTATTATTCCATTTGTGATGAGGAAATAAACGCTTTGATTAGTAATTCTATCCTGTTTCGGAACGCAGCGGTATGGTCCAATGGTTGAATGACCCGAGATAAAGATTAATATCGTCAAAACTCGCAATGGACGAATTTGGATCTCTGTTAGAATAATAATAAGTCTCGCTATACCTTCGGAAACTCACTATAGTGACTATTTCTGAATTTTAATATTTATGCCTTCATGTGTTCTCCCCAACATCCTTACTGTATACGGTTTAACACATTTTTTTTTAAATTGAATTGCAATAAATAAATTTAAATAGATAATTAAAAATAAGGCTACATTTTACATAAAATTAAATGCAATTTGATCTAACCTGCTTTGTGTGCTTCCGCCACCAACCGGCACCGGCCGGCATCCACCCACTACCGTTAGTAGATGCAACATGCCGACGCTGCCATGGCTTGCATTGGCATGGTCATCAGGCGCTGTAGACGTTAATCGTAAGAATAACATGCTACAAGTCAACTTGTTCACTTATTAACATGCCTCGTGGAGAGGCGAAACACGTGTCGCAGCGACGACCAGGCCAGTCGTGGCAGCGACGGTGGTGAGGACATGCGGTTTCTGATCCAGATGGCGGACGACCGCAGCAGCCGAGGCAGAGACTACTGGAGCAGCCATGAGTGTGCAGTCGGTGGGTGCCGGCCGGCGCTAGGCCGCATAAACTAATTGGTGGCGAAAGCACACAAAGCAGGTTAGATCAAATTGCATGTAAATTTGACTTTCGCAAAATAACGCCTAATAGATTCATTAACTATCAAATTAAATGACGAAAAACTAAACAGAGTTAAAAATGAACCAGTTGAGAATGCGCAAGCTTGCCAGAGGAACACCTGGCTCGTCAACTATATAACAATTCAATTTTTTTTTAATTGGCGGCCATTTTGACCATGTTCCTTAAGAGATAGGAACGGTGCTCCTTCACATTCCTATTCTACTTTTTTATGCTGAATCCGAATCTGAAGTCAAAATTCGAATATTCGAAAAATAGCGACAGACACACGCACACACAGACAAACATATAGATTTCATATAGGAACGGTGTTCCTGAAAATTTCACTTTTCTAATTTACATATTTCATCACCAATGATGTGATGTACGAGTATATCTAAATTGGTGAAGTGAAATTTCGGCAATTGAATATACGAGTAGTTTATCATCCGCATCTTTTGTATTGACTCAAAATACTTTATATTACAAAGTACTTTAACTCACCTGTGGGGTGAAGCTATGGACAAGCATGGCGAATCTTTGGCAATCAGCCTAGATATTGCCAAAGCTTTTGATCGGGTTTGGCATCGCGCGCTTCTCTCCAAGCTTCCGGCATACGGTCTACCACCTCTATTATGCACTTGGATTGCTGCCTTTCTCCAGGGACGCAGCATACGAGCCCTTTGCGACGGCCAGTCATCGCAATTTCTGCGTGTACCAGAGTACCGCAGGGATCAGTCATGTCGCCCACCCTGTTTTTGCTGCATATTAATGATATGTTATCACTTGGTAACATACATTGCTATGCAGATGACAGTACAGTTCATGCACGATATGTTGGATAACCTACGGGCAAGCCAGGCCGAAGTAGAGGAGAAAAGACGTGCACTTGTCATTGAGCTCGATCGGGTGATGGATCGCGTTTCTCGATGGGGCTCCAACAACTTGGTTGAGTTCAATGCCAAAAAAACCCAGGCGTGTGCGATTAGTGCCAAGGTTTCTCCATTCCATCCTCTTCCCTCTCTTCAGAGCACCCCTTTGTAGATACAAGATAGCCTTACCATCCTCGGCATCAACATTAGAGGCGACCTCAACCCCAAAGACTATATCGAGAGCGTTATTTTCGTGGCCTCTAAAAAACTCGGAATCCTGAACAGCGTGAGACGGTTCTTCACGCCAGAGCAGCGCTGCCTTCTATACAAAGTGCAAGTTCGCCCATGCGTGGAGTACTGTTCTCACCTCTGGGACGGGTCTGCCAAATATCTACTTGACGCTCTGGATACAATGCAGCTCCGCGCTATACGCATCATAGATGGCGCTGAGGTCTCTAACTCCCTTGAACCTCTTCAGCTGCGTAGGGATATAGGTAGCTTGAGTGTTCTCTACCGTATCTATCATGGGGAATGTTCTGAGGAGCTTTTTGACCTCGTCCCTCCTTCTCCTTTCCTCCTCCGGAATAGTCGCGCTGGACTGAGATCACATCCACATAGAGTTGGGTTGCTTACCTCCCGTACTAAGAAGTTCGGTGACTCATTTCTTTGTAGGACTATCAAAATGTGGAATTCGCTTCCGGCGCATGTGTTCCCCATTCCCCACTTCCTATAATCCCGGGTCGTTCAGACTTGGCGTGAAGAGGCACCTTAGCGGGCCGTCAAGGGGAGGACAGCCAGCAGTGCGCTAATCACTGTGATGGCTTTTCTCACATCTGGTTCTTAATGATGCTTTCCATCAGGCGCGATAGGGACATTTTGACTACAGGCTACATTAAAAAAAAACCTGTTTTACTAAATTTTTTTTAAAGAAATGTCATGGAATAATTATTATGTAAATAAAGCTTATTCTATCTTCTATCTATCTAAAGAAATTACCGTCTCCATAGATCGTCTCAAGCCTTTTTTATCAACAATCAGGAAGACATTCCAATACGTGAGAATGAGTCAACTATCCAAGAACGCACCGCCGTACAAAAACGTGAGAGTACGTCAGGTTAGCAAGAAACGATCATCCTACCAAAACCCAGGATACCAGAGGGCGACTTTGTACAAGAGTCGTCTGCGTGGGTATCCATGTCTTACCTATTTCTACCGCCAAGCAGCTATATTTATATAGCTGTGTTCCGGTTTGAAGGGTCAGATATGGCAGATAAATTACTGGGTACTGTGACGAAACAGCATTAGGTAACAAGATTAGCAGCGCGCGAGTAACATCCCCGTGGTGATGCTTGTCAATCGAGTTGTATGAAAAAAATAACACGTTCCGGACGTGTCTCACGTCCCACCGTTAGTTTTTAAATATACATAATTTGAAAGAAGTGAATTCATTTCAGCAGTCTCATCGGAAGAATGCCATCATCACCACTGGGTCCAACGTCCAGCCACCAAAATGAATTTCACAAATTTCGCTGGACGAGGGGCGGATGGGGCATTCAGGAGATCGGTTTCAAGTGTATAAAAATATTGTATTTATCAAATATTTCAGTTACTATTATCTATCTTATATCACGGGTTATAATTTCGGGAATTTGATAGGTGTGCGCGGAGCTAGGGATCCAACGCGTAGAGGGCGCCGTTGAGAAAGTTTATGTAATGTTGTATACGTCGCGACTTTTTCAAATACAATGCCGGGAGACAAACAAGCATACGGTACGGTCCATACGATGTAAAGTACCGTTATAGGAGCGTATGAATGCTTACGGTACAAGAAATATCGCTGCCGCGTTGTCACTGCTGCTAATACAGCAACTTCTCAGGAGCCGGTAACCTCAGTCGCAGGAAAACAATGACAGGGAGTTGTTATTTGGCTGCGATCATCTATGAGGTGAAAGTGCTACTCTAGGAAATTACCTCCAAACCCCAAACGGGCTGCTTCGATATGTCCTACCTAGAGTATAATACCAACGTATACTATATAACTACAATATACATATAAGTATTATATACTTACTACTTGATGTAACAAAGAGAGTTGGTCTGAAAGAGAGTGTCGCTGTCAAGGTAAAAAGGCATGCTCAGTTGGTTTGGGCATGTAGAAAGAAGGCAGGATTAAAAACGACGAGTCGGAAATACAATGCGAAAGAAGAAGGATGTAGGAGCCGAGAAAAGCCAAAGCTGACCTAACATTATCAAATTGGTCGTGTTTTATCAGAGGATAATTTCAGGAGCCCTAGCAAATGGCGAGCATGCTTAAATTGATATATATATATTCATGTTAAAGAAGCGAGCCAGGTTGGTGCGTGAGGACCGCGTCTTATGGCGCTGGGTTCTCTCTTTCTTCTCCACGAGGGGCCTGGCGTGAAGATATGTACCTAGTCCGGCCATGAGTTCTGTTACAATTTTTTTTTATAAAGTAATGTAATATTATAAAACTTATATGTACATATTTATGGAAGTCTCAGCAAAAATTTGTTGAATGCTATTGTATTAAAAGTGTTGCAATATTGTTAACTGATATTTGATGAACTGTAATGTTTCTAGTGTTGTAGTGCGCTATGTAATAAAGTTTCTTTCTTTCTTTCAAAAAATAATAAAATGATTCTTTTCGAAATGGCCACCTTTGGCTTTGATACAGACTTTTAATCTATCTGGCCAAGAATATTTGGATTCACGCACTGTTTCCATAGGAAATTTAGCCACTGCTTGCTTCAGAGATTTCTTAAGAGACAAAATGTCGACGTGACGTTTCGAGCAGGCCATGTCCACTAAAACTGACCATAGTTTGTAGTCTAAGGGGTTCAGATCTGGGCGAGTCGAGGGCCAGTCTTTAGCTCTTATAAAGTCCGGAACTTTGGTTTCGAGCCAGGTTTGGATAGTTTTTTTTATACCACTAAGGTGGCAAACAAGCTTACGGCAGTTACCGTAGCCTATGGACATTTGCAACACCAGGGGTGTTACTCTTGCGTTGCCGACCCTAAAAGTTGGTGCCTTGTGACCAAGACAGTCTCTTGATACAGGTCTTGATGAAGTCTTCTCTGCAATTTGATCCAACCTGCTTTGTGTGCTTCCGCCACCAATTAGTTCATGCGGCCTAGCGCCGGCCGGCACCCACCCACTACTGTTAGTGCGTGCAACATGCCGACGCTGCCATGGCTGCTCCGGTAGTCTCTGCCTCGGCTGCTGCGGTCGTCCGCCATCTGGAACAGAATCCGCATGCCCCCACCACCACCGTCGCTGCCACGACTGGCCTGGTCGTCGCTGCGACACGTGTTTCGCCTCTCCACGAGGCATCATCAGGCGTTGTAGACGTTAGTCGTAAGAATAACAAGCTACAAGTGACAAATCCATCGCAGTGCCGTCCCTTATATTGAATTGAGGGTGGGGGTGGATGGTGTGAGCGAAAAGATATTTAATAGTGGGGAATGGTTTACGTCAGTCTGTTTGTTCATGAGAGTAATTTTAGAATTTTTATGTTTATTAATTTCTAATTGTTCCCTAATATTTAGTTTTAAACCTTTGTCTATGGTGTGTAAAATTTGATATGTATTAGTGGGGGATAAGTTATGTCCTTTGTCTATGTTGATGCTCGGCGAAGTGTGACCTTTCTGGGTGAAGTCTTCTCTGTTTTCATAAAAATTAACTTTTGTGACTTCTTGATAAGACACCACCACCCACAGATTGGTGTGTGATGAATAGAGCTAAACAATACATCTGAACATCGCCTTCAATGTTATAAGGCCCAGGTCCGGTCTCACCTTCACACAATATTTGTTAACTCCATTTGATCGCATACAAAGTAGAGCAGTTCGAATCGCCGGCGACCCAGTGATCTCCGCTCGGCTGGTCACGCTTTGTACACGAAGAAACGTTGCTTCTCTTTATATACTGTTCAAATTGTATCATAGGGAGTGTTTGGAGGAGCTGTTCAACTTAATACCAGCCACTGACTTCCACTATCGGACCACTCGCCACAAACTTAAATTTCACCCTCACCATCTTGATGAGAGGCAATCCCATGACCATGACCATTTCACCATGTACTTTGCCTCCCTTTTTGTGTTCTACCGATTGTACAACGGGTTGTGTTCTGAAGAGTTGTTCGAAATGATGCCGACGGCTACTTTTTATGACCGCACCGCTCGCCGACGGCGGGGAGTTAACCCTCACACGCTTGAACCGCTATGGTCGCGAACGGTGCGGTTCCAGAGAAGTTTTCTTCCGAGAACACTCAAGCTGTGGAATGATCTCCCAGCCGAGGTTTTTCCAAGGAACTACAGCATGGAGTTCTTCAAGAAATGCGTGAAGAGGTTTTTAGAGGGTCGGCAACGCATGAGCGACGCCCCTGGTGTTGCAAATGTCCATAGGCTACGGTGACTGTTTAACATCAGGCAGGCCGTATGCTTGATTGCCACCTTAGTAATATATAAAAAAAAATGTACGGTGAAATTGTGGAATAAATTACCCTCAGCGGTATACCCGAACAAATTTCCACTCAAGACAAACATTTGTGTGCATGAATATGTTTGTGCACGTGATTAACATCTACATAAATCCTTTTCGACGAGCTCGGTGGCGTAGTGGGGAAACGCGCTGTTACGCTACTTTGACACCAACTCTCGTGGGTTGGATTCTCACAGAGGAAAAACATTTGTGTCCGTGAACATGTCTGTTTGTCATGGTCTGGGTGTTTTCAAGAGAGGTAGGACGCATCAAAGCAACCCGTCTGGGGAAGTACCTCCACCTCCCAGAAACTGCAGCCAAATAGTTGTTATTTGGCTGCAGTTTCCCTGGAGGGTTCTTGTGTTCCCGCGTGTGAGTGAGGTCACCAATAAGCTCCTAAGGAGTTGCTGTGTAAACAGCAAAAGTAGCATCGCGCGAGTGATACTTAGTATATACCAAGCGTTAATAGGCTACGGTAACCGCTTTACATCAGGTGTGCCGCATGCTTGTATGTCTCCCGACGTTGTATAAAAAAAAGAGCCTATGTTTGCCTAAAAAGGCTGGCACCGAATCAGTGACCCTTTTGTGTTGCTGATGTCTATTGGCGGTGGTGACCACTTACCATCAGGTGACCCACATGTTCGTTTGCCCCCCTCTAATATAAATAAAAATCGGCCAAGTGCGAGTCGGACTCGCGCACGAAGGGTTCCGTACCATTATCTATAAAAAGGGCAAAAAAAAAACACGTTTGTTGTATGGGAGCCCCCCTTAAATATTTGTTTTATTTTAATTTAATTATTTATTCTTAAAGTAAATATATAACTAAATATTCTGTGAATATTTCAAGCGTCTACCTGTTGCCGTTATCAATATCCAGCAAAAATGAGCAAAAAAATCACGTTTGTTGTATGGGAGCCCCCTTAAATATTTATTTTATTCTATTTTTTAGTATTTGTTGTTATAGCGGCAACAGAAATACATCATCTGTGAAAATTTCAACTGTCTAACTATCACGGTTTATGAGATACAGCCTGGTGACAGACGGACGGACGGATAGCGGAGCCTCAGTAATAGGGTTCCGTTTTACCCTTTGGGCACGGAACCCTAAAAAATAGACAGGTCGGTAGCCTACCTATTTCTACTATTCAGTGAACAATACAGGAGAATGGGAAGAAATAACCAACATTATCTTACAAGGGTTTATTAAACAATCTACGAACTAATCAATAAGGCACTGGAACGAACTCTACTTCATTCTGCAGATCGACAGCGTACGTGGTCGCCTCGAAATTATGGTTATCTGGTATTTCATTTGTGAATATTTCAATGTTCTTATCATTGTCACCTCGGGCTCCAACGTCCACATCCAGCACGTTATCGTTATCAACGCCAACTTCTTCACGGCTGTGTTCATTGGTCAATTCGGGAGCGGCTGTTGTGAACACTGTTTCAGTCGTAGTGGGCGGCGTACTTGCATCAGCCTTGAGAGGAAATTGGATGTTCAGAATATTATTATCGTATGTCCACGTACCAGATAAATCTATACACTCGGGCAGCGTCCTCACGTCTATGTAGCTCCTTTGGTTACCACCTTCGAACGTCTGGACAGCTTGTACCATCAGTACTCCCTCACGCGCTTTCACTGCGATGTCCTTTTCCCTGTAGCCTGTTAACGGAATTACTATCTTGTAATGGTCACCTTCGATGCCTTCCCTGGAGACGCTGCTGGGGAATCTCGTGTAGAAATCTTTTAGCATTTCGTCGAGTTGCTTCATTTCCTTCGCCATTTCTTCCCAGAAGGCTCTAGTGTCGAATAGTTCTGCGCCGAAGCCTGGGTGCGGAGGATGTCTGGGCGGTCCATGGAAAGGTGAGTGATGGTTGTCGTGGTGATGGTTGTCGTGGTAATGGTAGTGGGGTGCTGCTGTGGCTGCAGCCAAAACACTGAGGATCAGTACCGTGTACATCGTAAGATAGTTGAAGCTCTACTGCCGCGGCAGGAGCGTCACATCTTATTTATAGTTTAGGTGCTTGGCTGATGACAGGTCAAAGGGTATCATTATCTGTACATTCTGGACCGTGAGTTATGTCTGTGGTCGCTATGTTCTTCGAAATATCTAACTTCGTAGTTATTATGTTACTTTCCATCTTATTCCTTTAACGTCAGGTTTCATTTTGTGTTGTAAGCTACAAACACTAGCACGCATTCACTTTTCGCGGTAATGTATCTATTTGTTTATGTTTCGTCAAAACATATTAATGTAGATAAGTTATTATTTACAGGGGATTTACATAATGTTGCATCGTTTCCTCTAATTATTTGTGAAGGGCTTTGGTTGTTGGTTCGTACCTTGAAGGTGGCTAACACAAACTAATAGACCATGCCGAATTAATATCATTCAATTGCCAAAATGTAGAGTTTTAGCGCCTTAATGTGACAGCTATTCGAGGCCACTGACCAATAGGCGGATATTTTAACTAATAAGCCGATAAGTGACGTAATATTGATCCGGGAACAAGCCAATAAGGGCTGCGCGTTCTACTCTACACCCCGACTCGTAGCGGTGAGTTTACTACGCAAAATCGAGTCATCGGGTCCCCATATGTTATTTCATTCATGGTGGCAATAATGCGCGCTGCCTGCCCGACGGGAAGCAGATACTGGCAACATCAGGGATTTCATACCTGACCATTCACGTTTTTTTAACACCTCATGCTGCAATTCCTTGGAAAAACCTCGGAAGGAAGTTTATTCCACAACTTAAGATTTCTTGGAAAGATGCTTCGCTGTAACAGTATAGCACGCGATTATTACGGTTCCAGTATCTTCTTCATCCTAGCTTATGGAGCGACTTGAAATATTTTACAGGGCTTATAGCACGTAAGTGTTCACCAATAAAGGCTTTTAGAAAATTCATCCCTTTAAATAGAACAGTAAAATGTTTTTCAGAGGATCATCCTTTTATACAATAGAATTAAAAATCAAAATTTTTGTTTCTTTGGTCGTTACATCATTATAGAAATTAGAATTAATGTAAAGAAGTGGATGAGATATATCTCGGATGCGCTTTCAGCAAAGATGGAAGGTACACCGCAGGCGTGGAAATGCAAGTGAGTGCTGGGAATAGCCAAAATGGAGATTTGGGAAAACTTCTTGGTAGTAAAAACTTGAGCCTGAAGGAACAGCTCGCTATACACAATGCAGGACTGGTCCTAACGCTCACTTATAGAAGCGAGAGCAGGGTATGGCAGAGAAAGCCAACTCTGTTTCTTACACTGTAATTCCGAACGTGTGGAATGTCGAAGCGGTGGAAATGTAAGCGTTCTGCAAATTTTGCGGTGTAACGTTTATAGAACACGTTCGGAATTACGATGTAAGAAACAGAGTTGGCTTTAGAGAGTATCGGTGTTAAAATAAGATCAGGTATGCTCCGCTAGTTCGGACATGTAGAAAGGATTCAGAAGGAAAGAATTATGAAAGGCATATACATAGCAGAATGATGTAGGAACCGAGGAAGACTAGCCTACCATGATCAAATTGGTCTTGTATTATCAGGAGGTGATGCCTAGAAATTGGCGTCCGTATGTTTTTTTTATGTACTACGTCGGAAGGCATACAAACATACGGCCCACCTGATGTAAAGAGGCCACCGTAGCCTATTAACGCTTGTAATATATTAAGTATCACTCGCGCGATACCTCCTCTGCTGCTTACACAACAACTCCTTGGGAGCATACTGGTGACAACACTCACACGCAGGAATACAACAACCCTCCAGGGAGTCGTTATTTGGCTGCGGTTTTCTGCGAGGTGGATGTACTTCCCCAGACGGGCTGCTTTGATGTACCCTACCTCTCTTAAAACATCCATAACCAAGACAAACAAACAAACACATGCACACAAATATTTGCCTTGTGTGGGAATCGAACCCACGAGCGTTGGTGTCAAAGTCGCGTCATTCACGACTGAGCCACGGAGCTTGTGTATAGGAAGGACTGTGAATGTTAAAGAAGCGAGTGAGTTGTAGGTATAAGAACTACGTTAACGACCGAGTCATGTGGCGCTCGGTTTTCTCTGCCTAGCCCCCAAGGGACTTGGCGTGAGAGTATAGTATAGTACGTCATTATTGTACATGGAATATGTACACTGATATACTTTAAAATAAAATTTACAAGGGAACCAACAGAAGTAAATAATCAAATAAGTCATGTGCGTTCGGTTCTCTCTGCCTGTCTCGTACGGGATTTGGCGTGAAGTTATAGATAGACAGATATTGAAAGACATGTGACCTAACCTATGAAAGATCTGGGTGGTAGTCCGATGTGACGGCAGTCGCTACATATAAAAATCACCATCTTCGCCAAATCCTGGGGCTTAGGCAACGGACACACGCTAGTCACACTAGGATTAAGAAACGGGATAACGCTAGGAAACAGAAGAGAGATAGAATATTAAAATAAAAATATATCAATTAAAAAGCCCGTTATTAAGTTTTTGCCTGACTTGCCTCACGGATAGATTTCGGCTCAACATGTAGAGTCCAGGGTTGCCAGGTGTTCGGTATTCTACCGAACCGTTCGGTGTTTTAGCACTGTGTTCGGTGTTCGGTATAATAAAAATACCGAAGTATGGGTGGTTCGGTATTTTTTTTCAACTGGACATGGTGAAGGCTGAATTATGTATACGATGTAATTTCAGTCTGACATGTCGCGAAATGCATGGGGCAGTTAAAGCAAATCAGACATTGCTGGAAGCGTGCATTAGTGAGAAAAAAATATAATTTTTATAACTTAGGTTAGCTAATAATGGTACTTTGTATTTTAAGTCATTAATATAAATAAATGATTAAAACTTGTTTTTTTTTTGCTCACTGTTCCGTATTTATTCGAAAAAGAACTGGCAACCCTGGTAGAGACCCCTTCGAGAAGATTGATGCAATTTAGTACACCCGCTATGCCAAGTGATATCAATAGGTAAGTATACTCGCTTTCCGGCTTCTTATCACCCCAACTTCTGGAAGGCGATGGCTCGACACAGTACACAGACAAAGTAGTACAATATTTAGTATAAGTAATAGTGAAATATTTTCCTGTTTATATTATTCAGCCAGGCGTTCTAAGAATACTGTATTGGAGATTTGTTTTATTTATGTTATGTTAGGTGTCATTACCCAAGTTAGTAATAAAAACTCAGTGATAGATTTAGGGACGTAAATCTGACCTATTAGGGAGAGTAGCATCGCGGTATCAGCGCCTCCGTTGAAAAAAACATGCTTTGGAACGATGGAACAAGCATACGGTCCGTCTGATGTAAAGCGGTTACCATAGCCAATGAAAGCGCCTACTGAAGCTAATGAATGCTAGCAACAAAAAGAATGTCGTTAGCGCGTTGCCACCCCCGCTGTCAACACAACAACTTCTCATCTTCCGGCGATCTCACTCACACGCGAAAAGACAAAATCCCTCTAGGGAGTTGTTATTTAGGTACCGTCTTCTGTGAGGTGGGTACTTCCCCAGTCGGGCTAACGTCGTACCTTACCTCTCTTTCGCTAGAGCCTCGTCTGTTGATAAGCATGGTGCACCATGTGCAGACGAGATTGGCTTTGGCTCTAAAGGTGACGTTGAACCTCTTACACTCCAATTTGCTACCAATCTACGAGTACATACATACATCATTAATTTTATACAACGTCTCGGGAGGCAGAAAAGCATACGGCTCTCCTGATAGTGGGTAACGTAGCCTATGAATGGTTACTTAATATAAGGAGTACGGCGCGTGTTGCCACCCCCGCTGCTAGCACAGACAGTCCTCGGGAGCTTACTATTCAGTAACCTTACTACTCGTAGAAACAACAACAAAAGACGAGCTCGGTGGCTCAGTCGTGAATGACGCGTCTTTGACACCAACGCTCGTGGGTTCGATTCCCACACAAGGCAAACATTTGTGTGCATGAACATGTCTATTTGTCTTGATCTGGGTATATTCTATGTATAATAAGTATGTATTTACAGAAAAAAATGTATTTACGTATGTTTATCAGTTGTCTAGTACCCATAACACAAGCTTCGCTTGCTTTGGGGCTAGATGGCGCTGTGTAATTTGTCCGACAATATTTATTATTATTATTTATTAATTCCCCAGGCAGTTGTTATTCGTCTGCGGTTTTCTGTGTCATTCATTCACGGTATACCTATAATAAGCGTGAATAAAAAAATATATATTTATATTATTTGCGTGTATATAAAGCGGAACAGTTTGTTTATTTATAACCGTTAATCTCTGGAACTACTTTTTTAGGGTTCCGTACCCTAAGGGTAAAACGGAACCCTATTACTGAGGCTCCGCTGTCCGTCCGTCCATCCGTCCGTCTGTCACCAGGCTGTATCTCATGAACCGTGATAGTTAGATAGTTGAAATTTTCACAGATGATGTATTTCTGTTGCCGCTATAACAACAAATACTAAAAAATAGAATAAAATAAATATTTAAGGGGGCTTCCATACAACAAACGTGATTTTTTTGCCTTTTTTATAGATAATGGTACGGAACCCTTCGTGCGCGAGTCCCACTCGCACTTGGCCGATTTTTACTTTTTGGCATGTAAGATCTCCACAGCACAAACGGAAAATCAGATCTTTCTTAAGTTAGGTCCACACGTATTTCGAAATATAATTTCTTGGACGTACGGGTTTCCCCACGATGTTTTCCTTCACCTGTGAGCAAGTGATAATCATAAATATATACATAAATACGAAAACACGAATCTAGTTGTATCCTACGGCTTAGGTAGCTAGCTGACAGCTGACGGCTGACCCCGCCAACCGAGACCCCGGTAACTTAAACAAAGAACGTTTGTGGGGTTATCATAATGGACCATGCTTACAAGGGAACGTGTAGTTTTGTTGGTAGTGATTGTGAGTCATGTCTGCATTGTTTACTTCGTTTGATGACGCATCATAATCATCACACTGACTAATGAATGTAATAGGTTATCAATGTTTACGTCTAAACAAATCATCTAATAGAGTTTGAATGTTTACTTTGTATTGGCAGCCCTGCGATAGCTAGCTAAAGATATCTTCTACGCGTTATACTGTTTCCTAATCCATTAGGATTGGCGGGGCCCGCCACCTAAGCCTAAGGACTTGGTGAAAATACTGATTTATACATGGAGCGACTGCAGTCAGACCTCCACAGCCCAGAGGGAAACCCAGATCTTTCTTATCTTAGGTCATAGGTCTTACGAAATGTAATTTGCTAGACGTGTGGGTTTCTTCCCCACAATGTTTTCCTGCACCGCCGGGCAAGTGATAAATATATGCAATTTGATCTAACTTGCTTTGTGTGCTTCCGCCACCAATTAGTTCATGCGGCCGAGCGCCGGCCAGCACCCACCCACTACTGTTAATGCGTGCAACATGCCGACGCTGCCATGGCTACTCCGGTAGTCTCTGCCTCGGCTGCTGCGGTCGTCCACCATCTGGAACAGAATCCGCATGCCCCCACCACCACCGTCGCTGCCACGACTGGCCTGGTCGTCGCTGCGACACGTGTTTCGCCTCTCCACGAGGCATCATCAGGCGTTGTAGACGTTAATCGTAAGAATAACATGCTACAAGTGACAAATCCATCGCAGTGCCGTCCCTTATATTGAATTGAGGGTGGGGGTGGATGGTGTGAGCGAAAAGATATTTAATAGTGGGGAATGGTTTACGTCAGTCTGTTTGTTCATGAGAGTAATTTTAGAATTTTTATGTTTATTAATTTCTAATTGTTCCCTAATATTTAGTTTTAAACCTTTGTCTATGGTGTGTAAAATTTGATATGTATTAGTGGGGGATAAGTTATGTCCTTTGTCTATGAGATGCTCGGCGAAGTGTGACCTTTCTGGGTGAAGTCTTCTCTGTTTTCATAAAAATGAACCTTTGTGACTTCTTGATAAGACACCACCACCCACAGATTGGTGTGTGATGAATGGAGCTAAACAATACATCTGAACATCGCCTTCAATGTTATAAGGCCCAGGTCCGGTCTCACATGCACACAATATTTGTTAACTCCATTTGATCGCACACAAAGTAGAGCAGTTCGAATCGTCGGCGACCCAGTGATCTCCGCTCGGCTGGTCACGCTTTGTACACGAAGAGACGTTGCTTCTCTTTATATACTGTTCAAATTGTATCACAGGGAGTGTTTGGAGGAGCTGTTCAACTTAATACCAGCCACTGACTTCCACTATCGGACCACTCGCCACAAACTTAAATTTCACCCTCACCATCTTGATGAGAGGCAATCCCATGACCATGACCATTTCACCATGTACTTTGCCTCCCTTTGTGTGTTCTACCGATTGTACAACGGGTTGTGTTCTGAAGAGTTGTTCGAAATGATGCCGACGGCTACTTTTTATGACCGCACCGCTCGCCGACGGCGGGGAGTTCACCCTCACACACTGGAACCGCTATGGTCGCGTACGGTGCGGTTCCAGAAAAGTTTTCTTCCGAGAACACTCAAGCTGTGGAATGAGCCGAGGTTTTTCCAAGGAACTACAGCATGGAGTTCTTCAAGAAATGCGTGAAGAGGTTTTTAGAGGGTCGGCAACGCATGATTGACGCCCCTGGTGTTGCAAATGTCCATAGGCTACGGTGACTGTTTAACATCAGGCAGGCCGTATGCTTGATTGCCACCTTAGTAGTATACAAAAAAAAAAATGTACGGTGAAATTGTGGAATAAATTACCCTCAGCGGTATACCTGAACAAATTTCCACTCAAGACAAACATTTGTGTGCATGAGTATGTGTGTGCACGTGATTAACATCTACATAAATCCTTTTCGACGAGCTCGGTGGCGTAGTGGGGAAACGCGCTGTTACGCTACTTTGACACCAACTCTCGTGGGTTGGATTCTCACACAGGAAAAACATTTGTGTCCGTGAACATGTCTGTTTGTCATGGTCTGGGTGTTTTCAAGAGAGGTAGGACGCATCAAAGCAGCCCGTCTGGGGAAGTACCTCCACCTCCCAGAAAACTGCAGTCAAATAACAACTATTTGGCTGCAGTTTCCCTGGAGGATTCTTGTGTTCCTGCGTGTGAGTGAGGTCACCAATAAGCTCCTAAGGAGTTGCTGTGTAAACAGCAAAAGTAGCATCGCGCGAGTGATACTTAGTATATACCAAGCGTTAATAGGCTACGGTAACCGCTTTACATCAGGTGTGCCGCATGCTTGTATGTCTCCGGACGTTGTATAAAAAAAAGAGCCTATGTTTGCCTAAAAAGGCTGGCACCGAATCAGTGACCCTTTTGTGTTGCTGATGTCTATTGGCGGTGGTGACCACTTACCATCAGGTGACCCACATGTTCGTTTGCCCCCTAATATAAATAAAAATCGGCCAAGTGCGAGTCGGACTCGCGCACGAAGGGTTCCGTACCATTATCTATAAAAACGGCAAAAAACCACGTTTGTAGTATGGAAGCCCCCCTTAAATATTTGTTTTATTTTAATTTAATTATTATTTCCAAAGTTTTTTTTTTTTTCCATTTATTTTAATTATGATAGGTACATGTTTTCATAATACAGTATTATGCCAAACTGTAAAACAGTTTGTTGGCATGGTATGCGCTCTTCACATTGGTTTATTTATACCTACCAAGCATACTTTACATATTTACACTTACAAAATGTTTTTGTGTTGCAGGCACCGTTGTATAAACATATACCTGCCACACCGGCGCTGTCTCGCCAAAAAGAGACATTTTAACCAACAATTAAAAAAATAATAATAAAAACAAAAAATAAACTATACTAACCCACCACGGCCAAATTAGTCGCGTTTTATCAGAGGGTGATATTACCCTAAGAAATTGGCAAGAGTACATGTAAAGAGCTTGTGCGGTATGTGTGGACTGTATGAAGTAAAAGGCCGGTTCTTGGAAAGATTGCTGTATTTGTAATCAATGCGGTGCACAGTAAATTACTGAATACTAAAGATACGTGTGTATCGTAGGGTGGCCAAACGTGGAGAGAGCGAGCTGCGCCGCACTCGGCCAGTGATGTACCTCATATTTAGTGTTGGGGTATAATGCCAACATGCTGCGGCCTCACAAAGTATATCTCTACTGTATGAGCTTTGCAAAAAATAACAATATTGTTTTACTACGCTGAACTACAAAAAAAAATTCAAATCTAAGTATTTGCATCTTAGCTTTTAAGAGAACTTAAATAACAACTCATTCGTACATGCAAAAATTATTATTGCAATCATTTACAAGTAAATTAAAATATAAGTTACACAGCCAATACCTACTAGACCTTTGTGTACTTTATTATTAACATAAAAAATGTTACTTACATTTATTTATAAACCCTTAACTTAGTTATATCCTATTAATCATTTACAGGTAATACACTAATCTTTGAAATAGCTCTAACATGACATTTGCCATTGGAAGTCCTAACTTCCACAGCTCTTACAAGGCCATCATGGCCTGGAAATAATTTAGTAATTCTGGCCATAGGCCATGACATTGTAGGTACGTTGTCCTCTCTTAGAATCACAAGACTGCCAATATTTACATTAGGCAACAAATTTAACCATTTAGGTCGATTCTGTAATACATTAAGATACTGTTTATACCACATTTTCCAAAAGCATTGTTTAAGCTGAGTACACAATTGCCAAAATCTGAGTCTATTTTGTGGTATATTTGATACATTAGTCTCAGGATACATGGTAAGAGCCTTTCCAATTAAGAAATGACCAGGAGTTAAATAGCTGAAGTCATTTACATCAGATGCTGATAAAGGAAGCAGTGGTCTAGAATTTAAGATACATTCGATTTCTATTAATATTGTATTAAACTGCTCATACGTTAACAATTGATTTTGTAAAACTCTCTTCAAATGATATTTAGTACTTTTCACTGCAGCCTCCCCCAACCCTCCAAATGTAGGTGAATAAGATGGTATAAAATGAAAGCTGATGCCATTCTGAGCTGCATATTGATGAACCTTGTTTTGGTGGTTGTGCGAGGACTGAAGATCATAAAGTTCAATTAATTGGTTCCGTGCGCCTTTAAAGGTACTGGCATTGTCAGAGTAGATTTCTTTAGGCAACCCCCTTCTAGAAATAAATCTTCTAAGGCACGCAAGGTATGCTTCGGTTGTAAGGTCGGAAGTAAGCTCAAGATGAATTGCCTTGGTTGCAAAGCACACAAATACGCAAATATACCCTTTTCCCTCCAAGGAGCGTCTCACGCGCGAGAGCTTGATTTTAATAGGGCCAGCAAAATCTACTCCAACCTTCTCAAATGGACGACTCATAGCAGTTACCCGATTGGCTGGCAGGGAACCCATCAACTGCCTAGTGGCTTCTGCCTTATTTCTGAAACATATTACACATTTTCTTGTTATTTTTTTTACAAACAATAATCCGTTAGTTATCCAAAATCTTTGGTTTAAATTGGACAATAGCAGTTTCGCACCTGCAGGCAAAAGTCTCTCATGTTCAGACCTAACAATACAATGAGTGATAGGTGACTCTTTAGGTAAAATAGCCTGATGCTTTTGTGTATAAGGAATATTCGAGTGGTGTAAACGTCCACCTACACGTAACACACCATAGCTATCGATAAAGGGAAATAAGCTTTGTAAATTACTCTTGACATTTTTATTACCTTTTAAGCAAGTAATTTCATTCTTAAAATAAATTTCCTGTTCATTTTTAACAAGCAACATTAAAGCCTCATTAATTTCAGTGCTAGACAAATATTTGTGTGTAATTTTATTGCCTCTTAAGTTTTTTACAAACCTTAAAACATATGCCAATGTGCGAACCATTTTGTGGATGCTAGAATAATTGCGTAAATTGTCAAAGACATCATTAGGTACCTGGCTGCTTGAGAATGCTGATACGGGTGCAGTGCTCGTCTCAGGTACGTTCTCCGGTAAGTCTATATGGATATCGAAATTATAATGACTGTCATACAAAAACTTGGGGCCATCCCACCATGCAACACACGAAGCAAGCTCACTGGGCGGGACACCTCTGCTGACATAATCTGCAGGGTTCTCGTTAGTGCTGACATAAAGCCAGTGACAATCAGCAATATTATCAATAATTGTTTTTACTCTGTTCGCCACATAAGCGTGCAGACGCATAGGTTCCGTGTGCAACCAAGCAAGTACAATCTTAGAATCCGTGAATAAGTAAGTATTGCTTATATTGACCTTTAGCTTTAGCGTGTTTCGAACCTTTTTCATTAAAATAGAAAGAAGCAGAGCGGCATTCAGTTCAAGGCGCGGCACAGTAGCATATTTTTTGTTAAGCGGATTTATGCGTGATTTGGAACAGAGCAAATGCATCTTTATCTTACCCTTTGGGTCCATAATGTGTAGGTACACACAGCATCCATATGCCTTTGAGCTGGAAGCATCTGAGAAACCAATAAGCTCGACGGTATCTAATTCAGACATAGTTATATTTCTATTAATTAAAATTGGCTCCATTATGGTCAGACTAGAGCAAAATTGAAGCCACTCGTTTTTTACATCATCATCAGGTGTGGAGTCCCAGTCTGTTTTCGAAGACCATAATTTTTGCATGATGGCTTTTGCTTGTACTATAATGGGGGATACAAAACCCATTGGATCATAAAATTTCCCTATATAAGAAAGAATATCTCTTTTTGTGATATTGTTAATATTAAATAGCTCTGGGCAAGCAATCTTAAATTGATTGTCCCTAACTAACAATGTTAAACCTAGGGTCTTCAAGCTACAATCATTTTTTTGAAGCTCAACATCATCAAAGTGCTGTTCAGTTGAAGGAATATCTGTTAATATTCTGTCATCATTAGAAGACCACTTGTGGGTATAAAAAGAACCCAATTGAAGTAACTGTTTGAGTTGCAATTTAGCCTCCAATACTGTATGCAAATTATTATTACTGTATAAAATATCATCAGCAGTGTTTTTTCATACAAATTTGATAACTCTTTAAGACATCTGGTAGCAAGGTAAGTTGAACTTTTTAAACCGTAAGTAACTGTATCCAGTCTGATGCATTTTATTGTTTCATCGGGACTGTCCCTCCATAAAATATTTTGCAAAGAAGTGTGCTCTTGCGTTACACGGATGTTCCCAAACATTTGTTTAATATCTGTAGTAAATGTATATCTACCAAATCTAAATAGCATTAATATCTCGAATAGATCTCTCTGAACAACCATACCATTCAGTAGCAGGTCATTCAGTGAAATCTTTTTGCTAGGTTTCATAGAACCATCGAATACTGTGCGTAGCTTGGTTGTTCTACTATCAGGTTTTAAGACAGCATGATGGGGCAAAAAGTACACAGCATCTTTGTTCATTTGGTAGAGTTCAATGTCTACATAATGACCGTGATTTAAATCTATATACCCATGGATGAATTTACAATATTCAGCAAAAAGATTGGGGTCTTTATGTAGTTTTTTCTCCAAGCTAAGAAATCTTTTTAAAGCAAAATTAAAGGAATCCCCTATGGCATCATTCACATCACTTAAAGGTATTTTTAAAGGCAATGCAACCTCAAACTGGTTTTTTTTTAACTGTACAGTATCAGAAAAAATATATTCGCATAGCTCTTGCTCTGAAGACTTTTCATTGAAAACCTCAGATACACTCTCTGTTTTCCAGAAGTTAGTTAAAGTGTCATTAATATCCTGATCACATGTAAAACATTTTAAAGTTACCCTATTGCAGACGTGAGATGATATCTGTTTGGGCAGTGTACCTCCAAAAATGTAGCCGAATTGAGTATTAATGAGGCGTGGAAGCTCACCGCACAGCGATGCAGGTTGCTGGGAATTAAGCAGGGTCACAGACGACTCTGATGTAAGCAGCACCTGAAAGAACACATCAGCTCCCATAAGCAAGTCAATCTCGCCTGGTGTATTAAATTGGTCATCGGCCAATCTGACATTATTGGGGATAAAAATGTTTTTAGTATTAAGCTCAGCCTGTGGTAAGTTGCATGTGATCTGATCCACTACATGGCAATTGACAGTGACATTGTAGGAGTTTACTAAAGAATATATAACCATAGGTAAGCAATGCTTCAACCTGGTTTTTGCATTTGTGATACCAACTACATTGACATTTGTTTGAGTGGGCTTCATATCAAGCAACTGCATGGCCTTCTCCGTTATAAAGGACAGCTGGGACCCACTGTCAAGTATGGCTCTCAAACGAACTTCAGTACCATCTCGAGCTAGAAGTTTGACCTTTGCTGTGGGTAAAAGAACATCATTAGAATTTTTTATTTTATTATTATTATTGCTTGCTGCCATAGAGACAGAAGGTGAAGAGGCTACACTGTTGGGGTTGGAATGGGACAGTGAGACACTATCATTATAATTATGCAACAGTGTATTGTGTGCCTTTTTGCACACTTTTTGCACACACAGCGAAAGTGATATTTACATTTATTTTGATGTTTACCTAAACATACGCAGCAAAGCCCTTCTTCTTTAACAAATTGAACCCGTTTAGAGACTGGCATTAATTTAAATTTGCTACAAAGATGTAATCTATGTTCAGACTTACATAATAGGCAAGTAGGCTGTTTCGCAGCAGCATAGGCTACTAGCCCTTGCTCCTTATACTGCTGGCGATGCTGACCGGTGAACTTGCAGCCCGGATCCGCATTCTCAAGCGCGGGCGCTCGCTTCTCCACGTAGGCAAGGAATGCAGCGATAGTTGGCTCCTCCTCTGTGTCCCTCTCTAGATGATATGCGCGCGACGTGTACATGTCTAATTTACGACAAAGTATGCACAATATTATAGCATCCCAGTATTTGACATTTGGCTCAAGATTCGATAGTGCGGCAATAGCCTGCTTAATATTACACACAAATTCACGCAAATTAACTGCTGTGGATTTTACTATGGGTTTGAGGTCAATTAACAAGTTAATGTGCTCACTAATCAATCTGTACTTATTGTTATACCTAGCATTTAAAATTTCAAGAGCCTTTATATAACTTTCAGGTATCAATGGCAATTTTTTTATTAAATCAAGTGGCTCATCTTTCAAATAGCATCGTAAATAGTACAACTTTTGAATGTTATCTAGGCTCGTATTTTGATCTATCAGTGACATAAACAAATTTATAAAAGGTATGTACTCTGCACACGTACCTTTGAAGGTATTTAGAATAATACTAGGGAGATTTATTTTGCAAGACACTGGAGTTGAAGGAGAGCATATTTTGTGACTAGTCGAGGCATTAAGTTGCTGATCAATTTTACAAATAATGGTGAAATATTTTTCCTCTACTTCTTCTGGAACTTCATTATTTTCGGGATCTAAGACTAAGATTTTCACATTCGTTGACTCATATTTTTGAAATGCTTCAATCAATCGAGCCTTTTTCGCATGCAAAAGTTCACTTGGTAAATCGCTTAGCCTTTCTTCACTAACAAAATTAAACAGACGAGTGATTGTACCTTTTTGTTGACCACGCAAAGCGCATAGCTCCTTCAATTCCATTGTTTAGTCTCCAATACAAATTGCTCAACACACAATTAATAATGTTAGTGGTTATTACTAAACCTATTAGCACACAAAACTTAAGCCGCATTTATATTTATCTGACGTGTTGTGTTGTGATGCTCTCTGTCGTGATGGCTACTGTTCACATTGATATGACGTGTTATGATGCATTATGACGGTTTTTTGTATCAGTTCCGTCTTGACTCCCAGAGAGTTCACAAATTTGCAATGCTTTTTCAAGAATCATCCGATTCAGATTTTGAAGAAGAGTTGCAATTATTGGCGTTGGCAACGCTTCTAACTAAACAAAGAAAAAGAAGAAGATATTGGATACATCCCGTAAATAGAAAAAGAGAGAGCAGAGGCGAGTTTCATTGTCTCGTTAAAGAGCTTGAGAGTGATGCAGAAAAATTTCATCAGTATTTTAGAATGTCTAAGGCACAGTTTGAGGAAATTCATCGTTTGATTGAAGAAGACATCAAAAAAATACGGACAAAATTTCGTAAACCTATTGGAACAAAAGAAAGACTTGCAGTATGTTTAAGGTAAGATTTTTATTTTTCATATAAATCAATTATTTTCTTCAGAAATTTGTATGTTTGAATAATATGCCGAGAGACGAGAATCCTGTTGTTCCGAATCCAATGTCGATGCTTCCATTGGTGCTGTGAATGTCGGTGTGTAGGCGAAGGTTGATGTACTGGGGAATGACAGCATGGATGTGGATGTGTGAACGGGTGATTGCAGTCTCTGTTGTTGCGGCTGAGAAATAATCTGGCGAGTCACATTGATTGGCATTCTGCGGATTTGGTCTTGTGCTTCGAGGATGCGTATTTCGGCTTGTGATATTGCAGTGTGCAAATCTAATTTTATTTTGGACTGTTCAAGTTTAGGAAGTTTTTTTATGGCTTTGCTCATGCTGAGAAAGAATAAGTCAGTTTCATCCATGTCTTTATCCTGGAGCTTGTTTTGTTGTTTTTGAAGTCGCAAATCATGCGATGATTTCATCAAATCGTATAATTCATGTAAGTTGGTTTTATTGCGTACAGGTCTGCTATAATTTGAAGAACTGGATTGTGGTGTTGGTGAGCGGTTATCTAATTGAGATTGAATGGTATCGGATTCAGATTCTTCTAAATTAATATCAGATTCTACTGAATTTGGCGGTGACTCAAGATTAGTTACTGTAGCCCGAGATTCTATATACGTCTGTAAAAAATTCATCTGCTCTTCATACTTCCATGGTATTATTGATTTAGCGGCCTGACCCCTTTTTTTATTTTTACGACGTTTCATGGCGTTTACATAGGCATTTCTTAATTTTGTCCACTCATCTTTACATTTATCCGCTGAAACAAAAAAAAAACAATTTTATTTTAATTACAGATTTTTGGCAACTGGAAACTCCTATCGGTCGTTGGCGTTCAGTTATCGCATGGGTTTTTCTACAGTTAAAATCATAGTCGAAGAAGTATGTACTGCAATATGGAAGAATTTGGCACCTATTGTAATGCCCAAACCTACTGAACAAACATGGAGACAGATTGAAAAAGGTTTTGAAAAGATATGGCATTTCCCAAATTGTCTCGGATCACTGGACGGAAAGCACATTAATTTAATATGTCCAATAAATGCCGGCTCAACTTATTTTAATTACAAAAATGAGCATTCGATTGTGTTGCTAGGACTTGTTGACGCCCATTACAGATTTATTATAGTAGATGTAGGGGCATATGGGAGAAATAGTGATGGTGGTATATACCAAGAGTCATTAATGGGGAAAATGTTTGAAAATTGTCAGTTAAATGTGCCACCGAATAAACCATTAAGCCAAAATACTGAACCTTTACCTTACACTATTGTGGCAGATGCGGCATTTCCATTAAAAACCTATTTATTAAAACCATACAGTAAAGTAAAATTAGTTAACAATGATGCAAACAAAATTTTTAATTATCGTTTATCGCGTGCTCGCCGCACTAGAAAATGCATTCGGTATATTATGAGCGAGATTTAGAGTGTTTCAAGGACCTTTACAAGTACAGCCGAACATGGCGGACAAGATTGTACTTGCTGCTTGCTGCCTCCATAACCTTTTAACTCAAAATACACAAGAAACTGAAGAAATATTGACGGACGAAATTCAGGTTCACAACAGTGTCTTTGTAGACATTGGCCCTTTACATAGAAATCCATCACAAGAAGCTGCTCAAGTTCGCGAAGCGTTTAAAAACTATTTTGTAAGTTCAGAAGGGCAAGTTCCATGGCAAATTCAAGCTATTAGACAAAGTAGAACTCGGTATAATTAAATAAAAGTACTTTACTTACGAGGTTGTTTCATTTTTTCTCCTATCTCTTCCCAAATAGCTGCTCTCATAACTTGATCTTTATATTCTTTACATTTTGGATTATAAATCACTTTACATTGTCTTACGTATTCAATTAGTTGCTCTTCGTCCATTTCTGACGCGTAATAACACAACACTGGCGCGTGCACACTAGTCTGATGCGGTATGACGACGCGCGAGGTTACACACAAAAAACACAAAATGGCGATCGGCGAACGAAAATATGAAGCGTCCGTGGCGTGGTGTCGGTGTGACGAACGAAGCAAAGCGACGCGCAGGCACAGGAGCGCACGTCGGTTGGTTTCTCTAGCGTGGATTTGCGCGGTAAAGGCGCGCCGGTCAATCCGGTGCGAGTCGCACAATTTGAAGTACCAATCAGCAGCGGTTGTCACCGAGCATCACATTAAGAACTTCCGGCAGCCATGATGACTAATATTTTTAGTTTCTCACCAATACATTTTTCACAACGTTATGTTGCAATCCTTTTTTTGTTCCGTTCGAAGGACCATGTGCGGTATGTGTGGACTGTATGAAGTAAAAGGCCGGTTCTTGGAAAGATTGCTGTATTTGTGAATCAATGCGGTGCACAGTAAATTACTGAATACTAAAGATACGTGTGTATCGTAGGGTGGCCAAACGTGGAGAGAGCGAGCTGCGCCGCACTCGGCCAGTGATGTACCTCATATTTAGTGTTGGGGTATAATGCCAACAGAGCTATGAATGTTAAAGAAGCGTGCGAGGATCGCGTCACATGGCGCTCGGTACCCTCCGCCTATCCCGCAAGGGACCCGGCGTGAAGATATACATACATACACAATAAATAAAAGAAAAACTTACCCATCCCTAACATAGTTGAAAACATAATAATATTGTTAAGTATCAAGCAAAATTTTTTTCAACTTTGCTTTTAACATATCATGACTGAGATTGGAGTTCTGTTTCACATCATGTAACTTATTGTATATTTTAGGTACTAGATATTCAGTGGTCCTCTCTCCAAAGTAATTACTAGCTCCCGGTTCCACTAATTTACCTTGTCTCGCACTTCTTGTGTTATATATATTTGTAACTTTAGTTTTGTAGTTTTCCGTATAGTAATGTTCGAGAGCCAATAAGTACTTTACCTTACTATGAACTGACAATATTTTACATATAGCAAATAGTTTCTCGTAGCTTCCCTTGTACATGATTTTAGTTTTTCTATTCACTAAGTATTTAATTAGCACATTTTGTAGTCTTTCAATTTCCTTTAGGTATGTAGCAAAGGTGCGTCCATATACACTGAGCCCATAGCTAATTAAGGAATCTGCCAGGGCGTAGTAAACCACAAGTAATGTATGTCTACTCATCACTCTGTGCAGGTGGTAAAAACTCCCTATTATTTTTCTCAACCTATTACATATGTCATTTACGTGTAATTTCCAACTAAACTTTTTGTCAACAAGTAAGCCTAAATATCTAAATTTATCGACATAATCTAAGTTTGTACAACTACAATTACTTTTGCTGTTATGTAAACATTCGTAGGTGTGTCCCTTGATTCCTATGTTATGTTCTAGTACAGAATTAGCAGCTCCATTGTATGGAGAGTATATATGCATGCATTTAGTTTTGGCTAAGTTAATAATTATCCCATTATCGTGTGCCCATTTCACAATATTCTCGAATTCGTTCTGTAGACACGTTCGAGCTTCGTGTATATCTTTAGACGCATACACCAAACACATGTCATCTGCATACATATATGCTCTGCATTTTTTTAACACGTTAGTGACGCTATTTACGTGCATTATATAACCCGTTGGGCCGTACACTGAACCAGTCGGGACTCCGAGAGTCGCGCTCGCCTCCAGCCCTGCCTCCCCAGCGACAACGGTGCGTATTTTCCTATTAGTTAGATATGTCTTGTACCAATCGTTTATCGGACCTCTTATACCACATTCGTTCATTGACTGTAACAAAATATCATGTTCAAGAGTGTCAAATGCCTTTTTATAGTCTATAAAAAGTGCTAGAACCTGTTTTCCCTCGTTAAGATTCTTATTGATATCATCAGCAAACCGTGTCAGTGCGGAGACAGTGCCACGACCCCTGCGGAACCCGTGCTGGGCGTCAGACAATAGATCGTGCTGCTCTAAAAATCTGTTCATTTGCGTCACTATCACCTTTTCTACAATCTTATCAATTACCGAGAGAATCGCTATCGGCCGGTAATTGGTGTACTCATGATGTAATCCCGATTTATAAATCGGTCTTATAATGGATCTTTTGAGATCATCAGGATAGAGGTTTTTAGCGATGCACATATTAACGAAATTAGCAAGAATAGGACTCAACCGCTTTTTGACGTACTTAATATCCTGGACCCGTATCATATCCATCCCTGGGGCTTTATCAGTGGATAAACTATCTATAATTTTTTCAATTTCATAGGCACAAACCTTTTTAAACCTGAAACTTACATCGCTTTCAACAACCTCAGAATACAGAATAAACCAGAAGGAGCCTACAGCCGATAATACATGCGGTCCGCTGTGTCCAGAAACATTTCGCAATCCCCCGCACTCCTCATACTTCCCACCCGTACAGTATTGCTAGCTTAGTGAGAGTTCGCCTCTTTTAGGGTAAATTAAAAGTGCTATATTAATATAAAAGATGTTATATTAATATACTGTTATGCATAAAAAAATGCTTTAGTAAAATAAAACACAAGTCATTTACAAAAAATATGTCTTTACTTAGGTACATTTTGTTGTAGTAATAATATTGCCGTTTTGATTCTGAGGTAATCATTACATTTTTACGTTTCGACAAATGAAGAAGTCTTCCTCTTTGCTTTTATAATTTCATCAGTGGGGAACTGAAATTCCATATATAATAATTAGAATAGTTTTACAAATAAACAAATATTTATATATAGATATAGATAGTTAAACAAATATTTTTGTAAAAAAACTACTATTTACCCAATTTCACATATGCAGACTATATACCAAAAACATTAGTTTAGTATTTCAATCATTATTATTAAGTCAATAATTATTATTTATTTCAGGTAATATTTATATTAAAACATCTCAAATAATGTAAGCCTATGTTTACATTATCATATCGTAAATACCTTAAAATTAAATAAATGTATTTACATATTTTATATTAATCAAACTATTTTTTAATTACTTAACATGCATTTATTATTTATTTCATCAATGTCAACTTTATAAAAAAGTAGGGAAATGAAACCAGTAAAACTGGCAACATGAACAAAATGGACTCGCCCAAATTGTTTACCACTATCAACGAGTAAAAGAAATTCATTATTTAAATAAAATGAGATGTAAATGCGCTAGTTACACATGAAATGTGATCCCATCTTGTTTTTCTATGCTTCTAACTGCATTCTTGCAGGTGAGAACCGCACAAGACGGCATTATTTAATAAAAACTATCGAGAAATTTTTACGCGTAATAGACACGGTGGCCAAATATATACTAGTCGTCCAAATGTCAAACTACTCTCATTGAGAGTAGTTTTTATGGCTTCAGTTTTGGGCGCGTATGCGGTTTCTGGTTTATTCTGTATTCTGAGTCAACAACATACGAGTCCCTGTTTAAAAATTTTTCATTACATATATGTTTAATACTATGTATTTCATCTGTAAAAGTTATAGTGAAATTACTACAAATAGTGCTTAATTTATCCTTTTGACCTAAGTATTTTAAAATTGTGCCATCTACATTTATTTTCTCTCGCCCTAGCCATGTATTTATATGCGACCATATCTTTCTATAATCACCCTTACAATTCTTTATTTGGTCTCGTCGGTATTTGTTCTTGGCGGCATTTACCATTTTATTTACTTTATTTCGCAATTTAGTATACTCGAGTCTTTTATTTGCATTACTAGGTGATGATTTCCACGATTTAAATAAGCAATCCCTTAGTGATATTAGTTTACATAATTCTTTATCAATCCACGGCTTAGTAATTCGTGTACTACGCACCGTTGAAATTATTCTACTTTGCTCGTAAATATCGCCAAAAACATCACTCAACGCCTGGTATAACATTAAAGGGCATGTCATTTCCAGCAACTTAGACCAATCATATGAATCTAGTTTTTTTTTCACTAGTCTGTCACTAATAACAAATTTATTGCTACTGTTTACCTTTTGGTTACCGCGCGAATACACATTTTTTTGTATGTCGAGTGAGAGTCCAATCATATGGTGGTCGGATATCGTACACTCCAACAGGTAGGCCGACGCTGAAGCATGGTCGCTCCGTCTCGTTCTCACCCATATATGGTCGATATTTGACGTCTCCAGTCGCCCGTTCACGATAGCGGTTCGTGTTATCTCTTCTGTCGGTATAGTATTGCACAGGCCGAATCCACACAACATGTTTTTGTAGGTTGTTATAGTCGGGTTTGTTTTGTTATTCAACAAGTCTATATTCATATCTCCTACGATTATAGTGGTATCTTCTTTTGGGATTCCCTGAATGATCGTTTCAAGTTCACTTATAAAACGTCTAGTATTTCTTCGGGGTGACTTGTATAATGCTATGACATGTATATTCCTGTTGTGAATTATTAATTTGCCGTGCATCCCTTCTAAGTTAGCAGTTTCCAATATTTGTACTTGACAACTTAGTTGTTTTTTTACATACATGAGTACTCCTCCCCCTCTAGTGGATTCCCTTGTTGTGGCGTACGACGTGTATCCCTGTAGATTATAATTGCATAATTCTTCTTGCTTTATATTTATTTCAGACAATACTATTATATCCAATTGACGATTAATTTGCTCAGTCAGTACTTCCAATTCATTAAAATGTTTCCGAAGGGATCTGATATTAAGGTGCGCAAAATGTATATTTCCATATTTTAACGCTAAATCATCAGTAAGTGTGCCTATGCTGCTGTATCTCTTAAAATCGTAGCAATCTAAATCATCCATATTATTATCCATTTTTATTGCAAATAAAAAGTCACGCTGTGTGTATTCACAGCGTTATTAGCGCTCCTTACTAACTCCGTCATCCAATCTTTCTATATCTTTATCAGACCTTATGTTGTAGATTTTTTTTTCCTCTTCATTCTTTTTTACCAAAATATTTCCATTTTGAATCCATATGAATCTAAACTTGGATTTTAACTACGTCCTTGCAGCCCAATATAGTTGACGTTTGTGTTTTGTAAGATCTTCGTTTATGTAAATTGGTTTGTCATTTTTGTTACTATAAATTATGCCATTCGTCAATCTACTCTTACGGGCTCGCAGCCACTGTTCACGGGAATTCTTTGAGCTCAATGTTACTACTACAGTTTGCGGCTTATCGTTATTTGTTGTTTCTCGACCTACCCGCTTAGCTCCTTCGATTTCAGATGGATTCAAGCTTAGTTTTTTAGCTATATTTTTAACGACTTCTTTAATATTCTCATTGCTTTGTTTCTCCAGGCCGACTATTTCCACGTTTTTCTCTTTATCTTTTTGTTCTAAGTCTTGTACTCTTTCTTCAAGTGCTTTGTTACATTTTTCTAAGTAAATGTTTTTATTCTCCAGCGATTTGATTTTTTTATCAGTTTCATTCCCGAGTTCAATCATCCGCTGGTACTGTTCGGCGTAGAAGTCGACAGTTGCTGTGAGATCGTCCAACTTTTTCTCCAACTTACACACTATTACCAGCTTATTGTTTACTTGAAGCAACAGCTGTTCCACAGAAATATCACTCGTATTTATTTCTATCAGGGATTTCTTTGTCATTGGGCTTTTTTCATTTTTTTGACATTCATCACATATTTCTTTTTGCATGAATTGTTTTATATTACGCACACACTTTTTGTGATATACAGATTCACATTGTCCTTTACACTTCACTATATCGTCTTTTGACAGCGAAATAAAAAGTTTACACTTTTTACACTGAACCATATTGCGTATAAACAGTTTCTGTTATCGACAGTAGGTAGGTATAGCGTAGGTTTAATTCAACAGTAAACACGTCAGTTCGTCGAGAGCGCACGACGTACTCTTGAAGAAGTGAATATATAACTAAATATTCTGTGAATATTTCAAGCGTCTACCTGTTGCCGTTATCAATATCGAGCTAAAACGAGCAAAAAAATCACGTTTGTTTTATGGGAGCCTCCTTAAATGTTTATTTTTTAGCATTTGTTATTATAGCGGCAACAGAATATATTATCTGTGAAAATTTCAACTGTCTAACTATCACGGTTAATGAGATACAGCGTGGTGACAGACGGACGGACAGAGGAGTCTCTGTAATAGGGTCCGTTTTACCCTTTGGGTACGGAGCCCTAAAAAAATGATCCCCGGTTCGAATCCGGCGTGTACCACTAAATTTGTGTTTTCGGATTCAGGTACATATTTATAATTTTCACTTGCTCGGCGATGAAGGAAAACATCGTGAGAAAACCCGTTTAAGAAATTATATTTTTTCGAAAGATGTGTTACTCTGTGAGTTGTGGAGGTTTGGCAGCAGTCGCTCCATGAAAAAATCAGTACCTTCGCCAAATCCTTAGGCTTAGGCAGCGGAACCTGCCAATACTAATGAATTAGGAAACGGGATGTCGCTAGGAAGAAAATTAAAAAAAAAAGACAGGTCTACCTATTCTGCTACTCAGTGAACAATATAGGAGCATGGGAAGAAATAACCAACATTATCTTACAAGGGTTTATTAAACAATCTACGAACTAATCAATAAGGCACTGGAACGAATTCTACTTCATTCTGCAGATCGACAGCGTACGTGGTCGCCTCGAAATTATGGTTATCTGGTATTTCATTTGTGAATATTTCAATGTTCTTATCATTGTCACCTCGGGCTCCAACGTCCACATCCAGCACGTTATCGTTATCATGGCCAACTTCTTCACGGCTGTGTTCATTGGTCAATTCGGGAGCGGCTGTTGGAAACACTGTTTCAGTCGTAGTGGGCGGCGTACTTGCATCAGCCTTGAGAGGAAATTGGATGTTCAGAATATTATTATCGTATGTCCACGTACCAGATAAATCTATGTACTCGGGCAGCGTCCTCACGTCTATGTAGCTCCTTTGTTTACCATCTTCGAGCGTCTGGACAGCTTGTACCATCAGTACTCTCTCACGCGCTTTCACTGCGATGTCCTTTTCCCTGTAGCCTGTTAACGGAATTACTATCTTGTAATGGTCACCTTCGATGCCTTTCCTGGAGACGCTGCTGGGGAATCTCGTGTAGACATCTTTTAGCATTTCCTTGAGTTGCTTCATTTCCTTCACCATTTCTTCCCAGAAGGCTTGAAGGCTAGTCTCGAATAGTACTGCGCCGAAGCCTGGGTGCGGAGGATGTCTGGGCGGTCCATGGAAAGGTGAGTGATGGTTGTTGTGGTGATGGTTGTCGTGGTAATGGTAGTGGGGTGCTGCTGTGGCTGCAGCCAAAACACTGAGGATCAGTACCGTGTACATCGTAAGATAGTTGAAGCTCTACTGCCGCGGCAGGAGCGTCACATCTTATTTATAGTTTAGGTGCTTGGCTGATGACAGGTCAAAGGGTATCATTATCTGTACATTCTGGACCGTGAGTTATGTCTGTGGTCGCTATGTTCTTCGAAATATCTAACTTCGTAGTTATTATGTTACTTTCCATCTTATTCCTTTAACGTCAGGTTTCATTTTGTGTTGTAAGCTACAAACACTAGCACGCATTCACTTTTCGCGGTAATGTATCTATTTGTTTATGTTTCGTCAAAACATATTAATGTCGATAAGTTAGTATTTACAGGGGATTTACATAATGTTGCATCGTTTCCTCTAATTATTTGTGAGGGGGTTTGGTTGTTGGTTCGTACCTTGAAGGTGGCAAACTAATAGACCATGCCGAATTAATACCATTCAATTGCCAAAATGTAGAGTTTTAGCGCCTTAATGTGACAGCTATTCGAGGCCACTGACCAATAGGCGGATATTTTAACTAATAAGCCGATAAGTGACGTAATGTTGATCCGGGAACTAGCCAATAAGGGCTGCGCGTTCTACTCTACACCCCGACTCGTAGCGGTGAGTTTACTATGCAAAATCGAGTCATCGGGTCTCCATATGTTATTTCATTCATGGTGGCAAACATGCGCGCTGCCTGCCCGACGGGAAGCAGATACTGGCAACATCAGGGATTTCATACCTGACCATTCACGTTTTTTTAACACCTCACGCTGCAATTCCTTGGAAAAACCTCGGCAGGGAGTTTATTCCACAACTTAAGATTTCTTGGAAGGATACATCGCTGCAACAGTAAAGCACGCGATTATTATAGATCCAGTATCTTCTTCTTCCTAGCTTATGGAGCGACTTGAAATGTTTTACAGGGCTTATAGGACATAAGTGTTCACCAATGAAGGGTTTTAGAAAATTCAGCCCTTTAAATTGAGCAGCAAAATGTTTTTCAGAGGATCGTCCTTTGCCATGTAAATAGAATTAAAAATCAAAGTTTTTGTTTCTTTGGTTGTTACATCATTATAGAAATTGGAATTAATGTAAATATTATGGTTGATGTTGCAGTGTTGGGACAAGTGAATGTGACAGTATATCTCGGATGCGCTTTCAGCAAAGATGAAAGGTACACCGCAGATGTGGAAAGACGAGTGAGTGCTGGGAATAGCCAGAATGGAGTTTTGGGAAAACTTCTTAGTAGTAAAAACTTGAGCCTGAAGGAACAGCTCGCTATACACAATGCAGGACTGGTCCTAACGCTCACTTATAGAAGCGAGAGCTGGGTATGGCAGAGAAAGCATGAAAGTAGGATAAAAGCGGTGGAAATGTCAGCGTTCCGCAAATTTTGCGGTGTAACGTTTATAGAACACGTTCGGAATTACGATGCGATGTAAGAAACAGAGTTGGCTATAGAGAGTATCGGTGTTAAAATAAGATGAGGTATGCTCCGCTAGTTCGGACATGTAGAAAGGATTCAGAAGGAAAGAATTACGAAACGGATATACATAGCAGAATGATGTGGGAACCGAGGAAGGCTTGCCTACCATGATCAAATTGGTCTTGTATTATCAGGAGGTGATGCCTAGAAATTGGCGTCCGTATGTTTTTTTTTATGTACTACGTCGGAAGATATACAAACATACGGTCCACCTGATGTAAAGAGGCCACCGTAGCCTATTAACGCTTGTAAAATATTAAGTATCACTCGCACGATGCCTCCTCAGCTGCTTACACAACAACTCCTTGGGAACATACTGGTGACCTCACTCATACGCAGGAACACAACAACCCTCTAGGGAGTTGTTATTTGGCTGCGGTTTTCTGCGAGGTGGATGTACTTCCCCAGACGGGCTGCTTTGATGCGCCCTACCTCTCTAAAACATTCAGACCAAGACAAACAAACATGTTCATGCACACAAATGTTTGCCTTGTGTGGGAATCGAACCCACGAGCGTTGGTGTCAAAGTCGCGTCATTCACGATTGAGCCACGGAGCTCGTGTATAGGAAGGACTGTGAATGTTAAAGAAGCGAGTGAGGTGTGTAAGAACTACGTTAACGACCAAGTCATGTGGCGCTCGGTTTTCTCTGCCTAACCCCAAGGGACTTGGCGTGAGAATATAGTATAGTACGTCATTATTGTACATGGAATATGTACACTGATATACTTTAAAATAAAATTTACAAGGGAACCAACAGAAGTAAATAATCAAATAAGTCATGTGCGTTCGGTTCTCTCTGCCTGTCTCGTACGGGATTTGGCGTGAAGTTATAGATAGATAGATATTGAAAGACATGTGACCTAACCTATGAAAGATCTGGGTGGTAGTCCGATGTGACGGCAGTCGCTACATATAAAAATCACCATCTTCGCCAAATCCTGGGGCTTAGGCAACGGACACACGCTAGTCACACTAGGATTAAGAAACGGGATAACGCTAGGAAACAGAAGAGAGATAGAATATTAAAATAAAAATATATCAATTAAAAAGCCCGTTATTAAGTTTTTGCCTGACTTGCCTCACGGATAGATTTCGGCTCAACATGTAGAGTCCAGGGTTGCCAGGTGTTCGGTATTCTACCGAACCGTTCGGTATTCTACCGAACCGTTCGGTATTTTAGCACTGTGTTCGGTATAGCAAAAATACCGAAGTATGGGTGGTTCGGTATTTTTTTTCAACTGGACATGGTGAAGGCTGAATTATGTATACGATGTAATTTCAGTCTGACATGTCGCGAAATGCACGGGGCAGTTAAAGCAAATCAGACATTGCTGGAAGCGTGCATTAGTGAGAAAAAAATATAATTTTTATAACTTAGGTTAGCTAATAATGGTACTGTGTATTTTAAGTCATTAGTATAAATAAATGATTAAAACTTGTTTTTTTTTTTGCTCACTGTTCGGCAACCCTGGTAGAGACCCCTTCGAGAAGATTGATGCAATTTAGTACACCCGCTATGCCAAGCGATATCAATAGGTTAGTATACTCGCTTTCCGGCTTCTTATCACCCCAACTTCTGGAAGGCGATGGCTCGACACAGTACACAGACAAATTAGCGCAATATTTAGTATAAGTAATAGTGAAATATTTTCCTGTTTATATTATTCAGCCAGTTGTTCCAAGAATACGGTATTGGAGACTCTTCTTACATAAATTATTTGTTTTATTTATGTTATGTTAGGTGTCATTACCCAAGTTAGTAATAAATACTTAGTGATAGATTTAGGGACGTAAATCTGACCTATTAGGGAGATTAGCATCGCGGTATCAGCACCTCCGTTGAAAAAAACATGCCTTTTTTATACTACGACGATATCAAACGAGCATACAGTCCATCTGATGGAAAGTGGTTACCGAAGCCAATGAATGCTAGCAACAAAAAGAATGTCGTTAGCGCGTTGCCACCCCCGCTGTCAACACAACAACTCCTCATCTTCCGGCGATCTCACTCACACGCGGAAAGATAAAATCCCTCTAGGGAGTTGTTATTTAGGTGCCGTCTTCTGTGAAGTGGGTACTTCCCCAGTCGGGCTAACGTCGTACCCTACCTCTCTTTCGCCAGGGCCTCGTCTGTTGATAAGCATGGTGTACCATGTGCAGGCGAGGTTGGCTTTGGCTCTAAAGGTGACATTGAGCCTCTTACACTCCAATCTGCTACCAATCTACGAGTACATACATCATTAATTTTATACAACTTCTCGGGAGGCAGAAAAGCATATGGCTCTCCTGATAGTGGGTAACGTAGCCCATGAATGCTTACTTAATATAACAAGTACGGCGCGTGTTGCCACCCCCGCTGCTAGCACAGACACACATCGGGAGCTTACTATTCAGTAACCTTACTACTCGTAGAAACAACAACAAAAGACGAGCTCGGTGGCTCAGTCGTGAATGACGCGACTTTGACACCAACGCTCGTGGGTTCGATTCCCACACAAGGCAAACATTTGTGTGCATGAAAATGTCTGTTTGTCTTGATCTGGGTATATTCTATGTATAATAAGTATGTATTTACAGAAAAAAATGTATTTACGTATGTTTATCAGTTGTCTAGTACCCATAACACAAGCTTCGCTTACTTTGGGCTAGATGGCGCTGTGTAATTTGTCCGACAATATTTATTATTATTATTTATTAATTCCCCAGGCAGTTGTCATTCGTCTGCGGTTTTCTGTGTTATTCATCCACGGTATACCTATAATAAGCGTAAATAAAAATATATATATTTATATTATTTGCGTGTATATAAAGCGGAACAGTTTGTTTATTTATAACCGCTAATCTCTGGAACTACTTTTTTAGGGTTCCGTACCCTAAGGGTAAAACGGAACCCTATTACTGAGGCTCCGCTGTCCGTCCGTCCGTCCGTCCGTCTGTCACCAGGCTGTATCTCATGAACCGTGATAGTTAGATAGTTGAAATTTTCACAGATGATGTATTTCTGTTGCCGCTATAACAACAAATACTAAAAAATAGAATAAAATAAATATTTAAGGGGGCTTCCATACAACAAACGTGATTTTTTTGCCTTTTTTATAGATAATGGTACGGAACCCTTCGGGCGCGAGTCCCACTCGCACTTGGCCGATTTTTACTTTTTGGCATGTAAGATCTCCACAGCACAAACGGAAAATCAGATCTTTCTTAAGTTAGGTCCACACGTATTTCGAAATATAATTTCTTGGACGTACGGGTTTCCCTCCGATGTTTTCCTTCACCTGTGAGCAAGTGATAATTATAAATATATACATAAATACGAAAACACGAATCTAGTTGTATCCTACGGCTTATGTAGCTAGCTGACAGCTGACGGCTGACCCCGCCAACCGAGACCCCGGTAACTTAAACAAAGAACGTTTGTGGGGTTATCATAATGGACCATGCTTACAAGGGAACGTGAAGTTTTGTTGGTAGTGATTGTGAGTCATGTCTGCATTGTTTACTTCGTTTGATGACGCATCATAATCATCACACTGACTAATGAATGTAATAGGTTATCAATGTTTACGTCTAAACAAATCATCTAATAGAGTTTGAATGTTTACTTTGTATTGGCAGCCCTGCGATAGCTAGCTAAAGATATCTTCTACGCGTTATACTGTTTCCTAATCCATTAGGATTGGCGGGGCCCGCTACCTAAGCTTAAAGATTTGGTGAAAATATTGATTTTTTAATGGAGCGACTGCCGACAGACCTCCACAGCCCAGAGGGAAACCCAGATCTTTCTTATCTTAGGTTATAGGTCTTACGAAATGTAATTTGCTAGACGTGTGGGTTTTTTCCCCACAATGTTTTCCTGCACCGCCGGGCAAGTGATAAATACAGTAGGGCCTCGATAGTCCGAACTCCAGCTAATCCGAACGCCTCTATAATCCGAACGACCCTCCTACTCCCGCGCAAACGCAGTTTCTCGCTCCCGCAGCCACGTTGCCGCCGCATTCCAGTGCCGAGTTAGACGTTTAGGTACTCGTACATACACGTATTGTCTTTGACCGCCCCGCGCTGTTCCGCCATTTTATTGTGTCTTTGTACTACTGTTTTTATCATGGCTTCAACATCCAAGAAAAGAAAACACGTAACGCTTACAATTTTACAAAAGTGCGAGACTTTAGACAAGATTAAGAACGGCATCTCATTCACTATTCTCGCACAGCAGTACAACGTTGGGAAGTCAACGATTTCGGATATAGCCTTCAGAACCCGTTATATGCCTTTTCCCATACATTTCGCGGTCATATATGACCACACGGGTTTCGAAGGGTTAAAAGAAAGGAGGCAAAAATAAGATCATTTGTTATAAATACAGAAAAGGGTCCAGGCGCTAGAAAGACATTAAAAACTCCAGAAAATCCTCAGCTTGAAGATGCGTTATTTACGTGGTTTTTAGAGCAATGAAGAAAGAACGTCCCTTTGTCCGTCAGGTGAAATACTTATGGAGAAGGCAAAATTTTTCCATGAAAGACTTGGAAGAGGAGAGTTTGTTGCTAGTAGAGGATGGTTGGACAATTTTATAAGAAGACATGATATACGTCAACTTAAAGTAACGGGTGAAAAATTATCGAATAACGAAGCGGCTGTCCAACCATTCCAAGAAAAATTCTTAGAAGTCATAAGGGAAAAGGACTTGTCTGCAGATCAAATATATAACGCTGATGAATCAGGCTTATATTGGAAAACCATACCAGACAAAACACTGGCGTCTGGATCAGAAACTAGGGCCCCAGGTTCAAAAGTATCGAAAGAGAGGATTACATTTATGCCATGTGCGAACGTAACCGGAACACACAAACTTCCCTTGTTGGTGGTAGGCAATGCTCAAAGGCCACGAGCATTTGCAACAGTCAAAAACTTACCAGTTCATTACACAGGTCAAAGGAATGCTTGGGTTACAAGGGCAATATTTTTGGAGTGGCTGAAGGAACATTTCATTCCCGAAGTAAAGAAATTTTTGTCGAAAAATAATTTAACGCTAAAAGGACTGTTACTTCTTGATAATGCACCAGCGCATCCACTTGAAGAAGATTTGCAGTCGATTGACGAAAATTTCACCGTTATGTATATGCCATCCAATTGTACAGCCGTTATTCAACCCATGGATCAAAATGTGATTCAGAACATTAAAGTAAATTACAAGAAAAATATGTTATTGCAAGTTTTTGGCCAGCAAGAAGCAGACCCTGAATGCTCAGTATCTGAAGTTCTCAAAAAAACTACGATGAAAGATGCGGTGTTTTCACTCGCTCAATGTTGGCAGCAATTGTAACCAGGGCTGATTAAAAAATCTTGGAAACCGCTATGGCCCTTGTTATTCGAATCGGAGGACATTTCTGCCCAAAATATGGAAGATTTTGATCCAGGAGATGACTTACCATTAAGTATTTTTTGTAACAGAGGTTTCTCAGAATCAGAAATTAATAATTTTTTGGTCAGCAATGATGATATTGATTGCCAGGAGCCCTTAACTGATGAAGAGATTGTGAGACAAATAATAAATGAGTAAGACAGAGAGAACCAGTTGCAAGGATCCACATACTCAAGCTGTGTCAGCATTAAATACCTGTTTGGAATGGGCAGACGAAGTCGACATTTCTATTTCGAAAAAAATTCTTCTGCGTAAATTAAGGGATAAAGCATTATCAATGTCGCTAAATACTACACGTCAAAGTACTATACTGGAATTCTTTAAGAAAGTATAAATATGTAATATGTATACATATGTATGTATTCTGTTTTGTAACAGTTTTGCATGATTAAAATACAGTTTCAATTATAATTAGCTTTGTATTATTGCCAAAAATGCCTTTAAAAATGTCTACATGCTATAATCCGAACGCTGTGTAAATCCGAACAGGTCATATTTTTTGGGTGTTCGGAGCATCGAGGCCCTACTATACATAAATCCGAAAATACGATTTTAGTGGTACATGCCCCGCTAGGATTCGAACCGGCAACCAGGTGATCAACAGGCCGGTTCCTTATCCACTGGGCTATCACTGCTCAAAAATTCACACAAACACAAACAATTCAAACAACGTCGGGATGCATACAAGCATACGTCCTACCTGATGTAAAGCAGTTACCGTAGCCCATTAATGCTTGTAATATATTAAGTATCACTCGCACGATGCCTCCTCTGCTTACACAGCAACTCCTTAGGAGCTTACTGGTGACCTCACTCACACACAGGAACACAACAACCCTCTAGGGAGTTGTTATTTGGCTGCGGTTTTCTGTGAGGTGGAGGTACTTACCCAGACGCGCTGCTTTGATGCACCCTATCTCACTTAATAAATGTTCTCTTATAGCTAAAATCTCTATGCACAACAGATGTAGAATTAGTAAACATGGCAACTATTAGAATCAATTCTTACCATAGATTACAGCGACAGAGAACGGAACATAGACAACCCGCGTGTGGTCCTCATAAATAGGACTTTCTGAAGTATTTATGTCGATGAACTCTCCACGGCACTTCCGAACTGATAGTATACTTTTTTTTTATCGGGACAGGCCCACCACTGTGTCTCCTGTGTAGCCAGAATTAACAGCGGCGACCATCAAATACGCAATGAACAGTGAAGTTCATTGCCGTCCCGGGGGTTAAACTACAGCTGCCTTGGAAACCTTGAAAACGAATTTAATCAGAAGAAATTTGTAGGAGTAGGAAGTTTTGTCTTCTGTTAGTATACTGTATCTTTATGCCCAACTTCCCAGTAGACGAGTAAGAATTAATGTGATGACAATGTATTATTCATCACTATGTTAGCTTCCTATCGCGGCCACTTTGGGACGCTACGAATGCAGGCTATCGATAATAAATCACGGCCAGTTTGCACCAAGCAATCCATCATGGCGGACCAAGATCTCATTACAATATCATTGTATTTCAAATTATTCCACCATTTTCGATAAAACTTTATTAATTTTAAGTTTTACTGTTGTCCTGCATGTTTTGTTTGTATTAAACGTCAAATTGGATGTTATTATAGACAGGAAGTAGTCAGAAGAAATAAGTGTTAAGACTTCTTTACTACGCTGCTGTTCTACTGCGGGTTAGTGTAGTAATGAAAATTTGCTATGCTTGTACACCCTGCTTTGGCATTTGAGGTGTGTACTAAAGCAAAGTTTTTTTTTTACTACGTCTACTACTAGGCATACAAGCATACGTCACACGCGATGTAAAGGGAGTACCGTTGCCTATTAACGCTTGAGATGTATTAAGTTTCACTCGCGCGATGCATCTCCTTGGGAGCTTACTGGTGACCTCACTCACACACAAGAACACAACAACCCTTTACGGTTCGGTGGCTCAGTCGTGAATGACGCGACTTTGACACCAACGCTCGTGGGTGCGATTCCCACACAAGGCAAACATTTGTGTGCATGAACATGTCCGTTTGTCTTGGTCTGGATGTTTTAAGAGAGGTAGGGCGCATCAAAGCAGCCCGTCTGGGGAAGTACCCTCCTCCTCACAGAAAACCGCAGCCAAATACCAACTCTCTAGAAGGTTGTTGTGTTCCTGCGTGTGAGTGAGGTCACCAGTAAGCTCCCAAGGCGTTGCTGTGTAAGCAGCAGAGGAGGCATTGCGCGTGTGATACTTAATATATTGCAAGCGTTAATAGGGTACGGTACCCGCTTTACATCAGGTGGGCCGTACGCTTGTATACCTTCCGACGTAGTATAAAAAAAAGAAAACGGGGAAAGATTTCAGTAGCTGAATGGATAAATATCGTTCTCGATACTGAAATAAGTGAAGGCACTTTCGAGAACAAGCCTGATTCATACATAACTTTCCACTAACACCGGCGCTTTAAATGTATCGAACATTGACCTACAACCAAATTTGGTGGTATGTCAATGGTATCGAACATTATATCCAGCGCCGTTCAGTGTCGCAGCTTGCTAGGCACTGGTCAGCATCAACTGAGTTGGTACCTTATTGCCACACTGGGTATCTTTTTTAAGTTATTTTTTTATGGATAGTTTTTATAAATTTTCCCTCTATGTTTCTTTTAAGTGTCATGATAATGTGATTTGGCAATCAAAATATTTCATTTTCAATTATATATACGCAGAATATAGCAATACCATATTCACACATGAAAATGTGTTTGAAGACTGAGTCCTGGAGTTTTAACGAAAGATTCCTTAACGGATTATCATAAAATCTGCAAATAGAAAATTAAATATGCGTCTAGCAGTCGTAGAATGGATAAATATAACGACTGCTGGATATTGTTATTGAAGCAAAGCCTCTGTGTTTAATACGCAAGCGCAAATGCACGTTGTCCACGGGAGCTATTGCCGACAAACTGACTTACAGTTTGGCAGAATGTACGCACTGATATGTTCTGTGTTAATGTTTACAAACAAATAAAAAAAAAAATACATCAATCATGTCTGCCATTGCGTAGGCAGACACTATGGAATGCAGGCGCACCGATCCAAACATTTCTCTTTTCTTTCGCACTCATAAACTTCATGCATGCTCTTCGTCTCAGGGCCCCATTTTGGCACAAGAACATAAAAAATCTCTCTGCCTACCCCGTAAGAGATTTGGCGTGAAGTTATGGATAGATAGATAAATAGAACATAAAAAAAATCGAAATACTAAATATATAAGTAATAATTAATAGATTACCTATTTATTATTACTTATATATTTAGTATTTCGATTTTTTGGAGCATACCTATATGCAGTGTCAGTTATAATTTTTTCACCCATGACCTCGTTGATAAAACTCCAGGTCAGTCAGTTAGATAACCTAAAATACCTAGAACCGAGTTCAAAATAGCTTAGTTTTTATATCGATAGAAGTTTTCGTGTCGAAGTTGAAATTTTTACAACGTAATTATTTTTTTATTATACAACGTTAGGTTTTAGGAGAGGTAGGGCACATCAAAGTCTGTGTCTGTGGACCTCCAATTCACAGGCAACTGCAGCCAAATGACAACTCTCTGGAGGGTTGTTGTGTTCCTGTGAGTGAGTGAGGTCACCATTAAGCTTCTAAGGAGAGTTGCTGTTGTTGCTGCGACGTGGTATATATAAAAAATCGGCCAAGTGCGAGTCGGACTCGCGCACGAAGGGTTCCGTACCATTATCTATAAAAATGGCAAAAAAATCACGTTTGTTGTATGGGAACCCCCCTTAAATATTTGTTTTATTTTAATTTAATTATTTATTCTTAAAGTGAATATAAAGTGAATATATAACTAAATATTCTGTGAATATTTCAAGCGTTGCCGTTATCAATATCAAGCAAAAATGAGCAAAGAAATCACGTTTGTTGTATGGGAGCCCCTTAAGTATTTATTTTATTCTATTATTTAGTATTTGTTGTTATAGCGGCAATAGAAATACATCATCTGTGAAAATTCCAACTGTCTAACTATCACGGTTCATGAGATACAGCCTGGTGACAGACGGACGGACAGCGGAGCCTCAGTAATAGGGTTCCGTTTTAGCCTTTGGGTACGGAACCCTAAAAAAGGTGTACAAGCTTACGGCCCACGTGACATAAAGCGGTTACCGTAGCCTATGAACGCTTGCAATGCAACAAGTATCACTCGCGAGATGCTACCCCTGCTGGTAACAACAACTGCTTAGGAGCTTCGTTGAAGTATGATGGTTTATTGACGAGCAAATTACTAAAAAACCTGTTGGAAGACGTATATCTCAAACACATTCACAAAGCCTCTGGGCATTATAAATTGCACATGCAAAGGCAGGTCGAGCTGTACAACCATGAGTCTTATATCACAGTGGTAAAGGTGAGATTTGTATAGGCAAATTTGTCCTCATGTATACAAATAAGTGTATTTATTTATTTGCCACCTAGCTACCAGAATGACACTATACTATTTTTAAGGTGATGGGTTTGCAAGTTGTTTAATTAATTAGTATCGTAAACTTACTTTGAACAGATTGTGAAAGTTTTCATTGCGTGTATTTTTTTTTTAAATCGTAAATTTCATATTGTTTTACGCCCATAGAACAATGTGTCTTTTAGCTATCAGACCGTTAAGAAATTTAAGTAATACCAACCCCCATACATATAGATATATTTTATTTTTAATGTCAATAGAACCCCCAGGAACGGGGCTTCGTTGTCAGGGCACTAAAATGTGACTTTTGTCAAATATATTAAAAACACGGGTTATTTTCACATCATTTCGAGAAAAAGGAATATATATATTTCGTTTTTTGTTGATGAACCACATAGAACCAAATGGAAAACATTGTTTTTTATGTTTTTTATAATCAAAATTGTCATATTTATTCCCATAATATTTTACTTAACAAAACATTTGTACCGAGGGTACTTATAAAAACACTTATTGGTTTTATAGTTCTCGGCAACAGCGACCTGTGCAAGTATACCCGCCTTTACTTCTGCAACGGCTTTTGCAACAGCTTCCTCGCTATAGTTTCTAGTTTTTCTTTGATATTTTCTAACTATTGTGTAATTATATTATAATAACAAACGAACACAAATTAACTTAAAACAAAAGTAAATACATATTCACCACCAGTTAATTTATTACTGTATATATGTATGATTGTATACCTTCACGCCAGGTCCCTTGCGGGGTAGGCAGAGAGAACCGAGCGCCATAAGACGCGGGCCTTACACACTCGCTTCTTTCGTATTCATAGCTCTTTTCATGCACGCTCGCCGGTTCCTAAGGCTCCTGACATCACCTTCTTATAAAACATGACCAATTTGGTCATGGTAGGTTAGTCTTGGTCTTCCTCGGCTCCTGCATCCTTCCACTTTTGCATTAATTTATTACTCAACATAAAAACAGTTGAGAATGCGCAAGCTTGCATTGCCAGAGGAACACCTGGCTCTTCAATTATATAACAATTCAAAATTAATTTTCTTAATTTGTCGTCCATTTTGACCATGTTCCTTAAGAGATAGGAATGGTGTTCCTGAATATTCCTATTCTATTTTTTATGCTGAATCCGAATCTGAAGTCAAAATTCGAATATTCGAAAAAAACGCACACACAGACAAACGCACGGACAAACATATACGAGTAGATTTCATATAGGAACGGTGTTCCTGAAAATATCTTAAATTCACATGTCAAAGGTGGGATGTTTTAGTTTTCGATGAGTTTATTATGCGATATTTAGTCGTAATTAGGCACTAAGCGACAAGTTACCTTGACGAACGTGTTCGAAGCGAGCTAACGACAATGATAAGCGCTCCTCGCACCCCCCGCCCGCCGCACAAAGTCTCACCATAGTGTAATACTTGAAGAAATAATACACTGCAGCAACAGTATGTATTGTTTATTCTCTTCCAAAATTCCTTATTAATTACTAATTAATAATGTACAGCAATCGTTTTACTCCTGACCTATAATTATGGACTCGAAAAACCATGTAGGTCTGTACTCTGCGAGCTCGTGTCTCAGAATGCCTTGCCGACTGCGCGCATGGCACCCCCTCCACCCCGACGCTCTCAAAAAGGCGGGATTCCAACAGCTAAACTGTACGCTCAACGGAAGTGCCCTGGGCGCAGTCAAAACACGCACCAATAATTATACTAGTCAATACACTTGCGTTATAAATTATTACAACTATTATAAATCAAATAAAGTAGTATAATGTATGGAAATTCTTCCAATAGTCTCACGCAGTACGCCGACACGGGAATACCCGATCTCGACGCTTTGTTAAAGTAGCCCCAAACTGCCCCAAAGACTGTCAAAGTTACCCTGGATGTCAAAGTAGCCCCGGTCTACCGGTACTAACTGCTCCATTTAGAGGAGAAAATCTGATTTGTAAATCTATCAATGAACTCGGTGGCTCAGTCGTGAATGACGGGACTTTGACACCAACGCTCGTGGGTTCGATTCCCACACAAGACAAACATTTGCGTGCATGAACATATCTGTCCGTCTTGGTCCGGATGTTTAAAGAGAGGTAGGGCGCATCAAAGCACCCTTCTGGGAAAGTACCTCCACCTCACAGAAAACCGCAGCTAGATAACAACTCCCTAGAGGGTTGTTGTGTTCCTGCGTGTGAGTCACCAATAAGCTCATAAGGAGTTGTTGTGTAAGCAGCAGAGGAGGCATCGCGCGAGTGAGACTTAATATATTACAAGTGTTAATAGGCTACGGTAAGTGCTTTACATCAGATGGGCCGTATGCGTGAATGCCTTCCGACGTTATACGTAGGTCACACTATAAGTATTGCGTAACTTAAAAAAACAACATGTTATAACCAAAATATTTTGTTAATTTCTTTTCAAAATACTTTCCTTTACATTTGAAACATGTTTTCATTCATGCGATCGAACCATTTTTTAAACAGGAGGACCACAGATCTGAAGGCATGTTTTCTACGTGCTCATTGAACGCTATCACTGCCTCTTCGGAGTTGGTAAAGGTGAAACCTCTCATCAAATCTTTGATTTTGGGGAAAATACATAAATCACAGGGTGCTATGTCGGGGCTATGCGCAGGATGGGTAACGAGTTGTACTTCTTCGGAAGTTAAAAATGACTTTGTTTTGTTGGCCGTGTGTGAAGAAGCGTTGTCATGATGTAGGAGAACGCGGCTTTTTGGTCGTCTTTCGCGAACTTTTTCTAACACCCTGGGTAAACAAATGGTAGAATACCACTCGGCATTAACACTCTTTTGATCTTCAAGTGGAATTATGCAGATGGGACCCGTAGCTGAGAAAAAAAAACGCGATCATTTTTTAACCAACGTTTCTCGCCTGCCTCACTTTTGTTGGCCTGTTCTCATTTTCAAACACCCATTCACAAGATTGCTGTTTTTTTTCGGGTTCAAAACAATAAATCCACGTTTCGTCTCCTGTGACAATGTCATAAACAGCATTAGAATGTCCGTGGTCGTACTTCAGTAGCATCTGTGAGCACCATTCCACGCGAGCCCGCTTCTGCTCCGCTGTCAGTTCATGAGGGATCCAACGACAACAAAGTTTCCGAACTTTCAATTCTTCGTGTAAAATTTTCTGAATTTGGCTCATACCAATCCCTAATAGTTCTCGAATTAGCTCATAGGTAATCCGCGGGTTTTCTTCAATTAGCCGCTTAACAGTAGCCACATTATTTACGTTGACGGCAGTTGAAGGCCGCCCTTCACGAAATTCGTCATGTAAAGAAACTCGACCTCTCTCAAATTCAGCAAACGCCTCACGGTGCTCAAAGAAGGTGCTTCTCTCCCAAAAGCATTTTGAAGACGAGCAGCACAGTCTTGCGGAGAGAGAGAACTTTCAAAATCATAAAAAATCATCGCTCTAAATCTTTTCGACTCAATTCCATTTTCGTTGCGTACGTAGAACTTTGATGTGTGATAAAAAACAATTGACAAATGATTTCCCGCCAATTGTTTATTTTTATTACTAAGTAGGTTGCAACGTTTCAAAAAATATACCATTCGAAATTCAAATAGTTCCGATTAGCTAGAAGTGCAAAACTTTTAGTGTGCCCCATGTATAAAAAAAAAGAACTGCAGGACGCCATTGTTGAAAAGTTGCTCCACTCCAGTCCTGTGCATAATTATAGACGCACGTGAAAAACATGCATTCTTGCCTCTTTATCGCATAGTTATAGGAAATATAATAAAACTTTGATTGTAACACACAAAGCTGTACATATCAAAAAACGGTGATCTACTACATCGTGAGGCATACAAGCATACGGCGGTAAGCGTACGGACACCTGATGTAAACCGATTACCGTAGCCTATAATATACGCTTGCAATACTTTTAAGCATTACCCGCGCGATGCCTCCTCTGCTGCCAACACAGCAACACCTTAGTAAGCTACTAAGGAGTTGCTGTGTTGGCACTGGAGATCTCACTCATACGCAGAAACACAACAACCTTCTAGGTAGTTGTTATTTGGCTACGGTTTTCTGGAGGCTGCTTGGATGCGCCCTACTGCGCTCTCTTATGACATCTTTAATAACCAATTAAATAATTTAATAAAGTGCTGGCTAAGCATCCTCAGATCTGCAACTTAATTATGATGAATGAATTTATATATGTTTGCGTTTATCTATATGTGTAACAGATATTATTTTGTTTGTTTATTAATATAGTGTGAATAACTTGTGCTCATACCTACTTCATTAAATTGATATTTCCTATTAGATATTCTATGGTTGACTGGAAGAGATCCCGGATGGGATAAGTCCGCCATTTTACAAACAATTATTTTATTATCTGTATTTTTTCTTATAGTACAATAAAGATTATACAAACAAACACACAAACATGATCCACATAACAATGTATCAAACTATCAATTTCACTGATGTGCATAATTTGGAAATACATTTAACTGTATGTCCAAATTATGCATATTGGTTTGTTCACTCTAAGTGATATTTTGTAGCATGTAGCTTCATAATCCGTTAGTATCTTTGAGCATACACCCTTGGGTATTGAGTTGGGGAATTAACTTTTGTGACCTGAATCTATGTAACACTGTACATACTTGTTACCTGTTGTGTAGCCTTATTAAATAAATAAACATATAAATCATATGCAGATTCAACTCTGTGATACCAATATATCAGATAGTTTCAGCCATCAATATAAATCGGATGCATTAACATAATTGGCACGTACTATACGGACGTTGATAAGCGATATTAGTGTTTGCGTTCTCCGCGCGACCGGGCAGATAGCAACATTATCAACATTACACACATAGAGGTTGTTCCTATCACAGAGCCTCGTGTCTGACCATTGGTCTGATAAATTATCTGAATATCCAGCTATTTGTTAGTTCGCAATAACTAGAACTGGATAACGGACAATCACGACAGTATTTCGTAGTACGGGGAGCTCAAGTTATCTCTTACAAACTGCATATTATGTCGTGTATTTTCCTCATACTATATTTAACTGATTTAAAAGCTAATAACTTAAACCTGACTTGATGTAAATTGCTCACTGAAAAGGACTTATGTACAATGATCACTGAAAAGGTATAGACAAGACTTGTAGGTAAATTTTTGTTACAAATTATGAACAAATGAAAATATATTATTAGACTATGAGTAGATTATTAGGCAGATAATTAAAGGTCAGTTTTGTTTAGTTACACGTCATTTCTATGATCTATGCTTGTCTAAATGTCGTGTCATGTCCTGACATGTGCCTACTGCTATATTTATACCTACTATTAATTACTATCTATTAATAATCTAATTGAGAGCTCGATGGCATTGTTGGGCGTGTCATTCTAACCGAACAGGTTAAGCAATGTCGACCGCAGCCTGTCAATGCATAGGTTTATCTATCTCGAGTTTCTCCAAGACTCCAAGCTTCGGAGGGTACGTTAAGCCGTCGGTCCCGGCTGTTGTCGATAGATGACAGTCGTCAAGCTAAGTCAGTGACCCTCGGGCGGCTTGAAAACACTGGCCTCCGCCAATCCGCATTTGAGCAGCGTGGAGGAGAATGCTCTAAACCCCTTCGGTTGAAGGGAGACCCGTATCCCTGCAGTGGGATGAGTAGAATATATATATAATAGATTATTATTCCACAACAACTCGTGGAATAATCTATTAATGAGGTGTAATTTTATACCAATGTAATATACATTGGTATAAATTTATTATATAACATTGGTATATAAATTTATACCAATGTAATATACATTGGTATAAATTTATTATATAACATTGGTATATAAATTTATACCAATGTAATATACATTGGTATAAATTTATTATATAACATTGGTATATAAATTTATACCAATGTAATATACATTGGTATAAATTTATTATATAACATTGGTATATAAATTTATACCAATGTAATATATATTGGTATAAATTTGGTACAGATTTTTTAGCGACGTCGGGAGACGTCGGGCCCATCTGATTAAAGCGGTTACTGCAGTCATGAACTCTTGTAATACATTAAGTATACGGGCGATGCCACCTCTGCTGCTAAAAAGCAACTCCTTAGGAGCTTATTGGTGATCTCACTCACACGTACCTACACAACAACCCACTAGGGAGTTGTTATTTGGCTGCGATTTTCTGCGCCCTACCTCTCTTGAAAACACCCAGACCAAGATAAACAGACATGTTAATGCATACAAATGATTATATTGTTGTGGGAATCGAACCTCGTGGTGCCAAAGTAACGTAACAGCGCAGTTACATGTAACATGAGTGGCGTCCTGCACATCAAATCAGCTCGACTGGGGAAGTACACCCATCTTACAGAATACCGCAGTCAAGTAACAAATCCCTGGACGGTTGTTATTAGGTAGTTACTAGTAACCGCTATATCGGAGGGTCGTACGCTTTCTTGTCTTATCACACAAACGAACGCGAACTTAAATTTATCAATTAACTAATGTCATTGTCTAACTGCGTGGAGCAGAAATAGCCCAGTGGATAAAGAGCCGGCCAATTGACCAACCTGTTCCAGGTTCGAATCCTGGCGTGTACCACTAAATTCGTGTTTTTGAATTTATGTACATATTTATAATTATCACTTCCTCGGTGGTGAAGGAAAACATCGTGAGGGATCCTGCACAGCCAAGAAATTATATTTCGCAAGACATGTGACCTCATTTAAGAGAGGTCTGGGTTTCCCTCCGGGTTGCGGATGTCTGACGGCAGTCGCTCCATATAATAATCAGTATCTTCGTTAGTATCCAAATCCTTAGACTTAGGTAGCGGACCCCGCCAATCCTATCTGGATTAAGAAACAAGATAGCGCTAAGAAGTAGCTTCAGACAGAATTAACACTCGCGCATTTGGCAGCGTTTACCTCAGTGACAATAACCGATGAGTCACTCTTTCTTTTTTTATACTACGTCGGGAGGCATACAAGCATACGGCCCACCTGATGTAAAGCGGGTACCGTAGACTATTAACGCTTGCGATATATTAAGTAGGAGTTTACTGGTGACCTCACTCACACGCAGGAACACAACAACCCTCGAGGGAGTTGTTATTTGGCTGCGGTTTTCTGTGAGGCGGAGGTACTTGTCCAGACGGGCTGTTTTGATGCGCTCTACCTCTCTTAAAACATCCAGACCAAGACAAACAGACATGTTCATGTACACAAATGTTTGCCTTGTGTGGGAATCGAACCCACGAGCGTTGGTGTCAAAGTCGCGTCGTTCACGACTGAGCCACCGAGCTCGTCACTCTGCAGATAAACCATACCTAATAAATAAGAACAATGCAATTGACACATCAGCATGTTTTCCTCAAACCGAAGCGTTTGCCATGATGCCACAAACAAACAATTTAATTGGATTGGCTAGCGTAAACTTGCTGGTGCTTGTGGCCAATCCGGATTAGCGTCGGTTTTTGTGCACAAAACGAAGGAAACAACCGTCATGCATTCACGCGACCGTGTGCAGTCTGCAAACGTTATTCGCTTACATACTGATGTACGTTACAGCTCTCTTTGTTTGTCTGGAATCACAATTGTCTATGGTAGGTGCTACGAATATAAGTAACCAGAATTTCGTAAACTCGGTAAAATCGTAAAACGCGGAGTTGATTCCAACGCTAATGTAGAATTCTTCCCGGCGCGACCGGCGTATCTCGTAGACAGTAGAAAATTCCAAGGTAGTAAGAAATAGTAGAAATTCGAAGCAATTTTATACTATTTCAAGATATAAAAGAGGATGTCTTTTAATTTTCTTGTTTCTTTTAGTTGTCTTTGTGGCCGTGTTAGTAAGGATATATATGATGTCAAAATAATAGCTTTTTACTAAATACATATAAATACACAAAACATGGTACATGGTATCAATTTTCAAATTATACTAGTCTTAATTATATTAGTCTGTTTTTCCGGATGATTTCCGACATGGCTGAATCCATTTTAATAGGTCTTTCGCTGCCAAATAGCTGATGTCATAAGCAGTAACTTATTATTTTAGAAAAAGTATTAGGATTCCGTGGGAAAAAAATAAAACCCATGAAATTGTTAACTAATTGCAATTTGGGGCCGCTAGTAATAAATTATTCTAAATATTGAAAAATGCTATTGATGTATCGTCTACAGTTTTATCTACAGATTTTCTAACAACCTCGCGGACCCGACAGATGTCAGGTAACCAGGTCTGGGACAATCTAAACCATCCAGAGGCCCACTCAAATTCAGACAAAAATCATAATAACCGATTTTTATGTTTTTTTTGTACATGTTTGAACATTTATTAGGAGTTCAATGACAATCACACGTGCAAAAGAATTATAGATATATATGAACTAGCGGACCTGACAGACAATGTCCTGAAACCCGATCCCAGCGTCATTTACCGGACCCAATCGGGCCAACAGTTCAGTTCAGGAGAAGTTCGGTGATATACACGGGGCAGAAGAATTATGTATATGAAGATACGATGTCATTTATTTATTTGCCTTCTACGAACGTTTTTATGTGAATACTCAGGCTGATTATAAACAATCGATCTTATGTCGACGCGTTCAAATCCCGGCATATACCACTATTCGTGTTTTCAGATTTATTCATATGTTTCTAATTTGTAATTATGACTAGCTCGGTAACATCGTAAGGAAATCCGCGCAACCAAGAAATTATATTTCGAAAGACGTGGGACCTTACCTAAGAATGATCTGGTTTTCCTTCTGGGTGTGGAGTTCTGAAGGCAGTCGTTTCATGTCAAAATCAGTATCACAGCCATATTTATTAGGCTTCGGTAGCGAATCCTGCCAATCCTAATGGATTAGGAAACGGCTGAGAAGAAGAAGACTCAGGCTGATTGGCGGGCTGACAAACCGCTCCGTATTCCTCTTTACTCCGCTCCGCGTCCTCGCTCCGCGTCAATGGACATGCAGTCAAGAACAGGAGCAACGAAAGTCCGTTGCACATCTCCGTAACTTTTAGCGCTGCTAATACATTGTTGTGAAACCTACGTGCGTAGCGAGCACGCTGTACGCGTATACAATGCATACGCGATTTGTAGCGTACCTTTTTATCTTTACAACTAGATTGGCAAATAAGCAATGGGTCCGTATCAGATACTAAGCGGCCACAGCAGCCTATTGACTCGCAACACCACGGGGATGATACTCGCGCGCTGCCAATCTTGTGACCTAAGGCTGTTTCGTCACAGTACCCAGTAATTTCTCTGCCATATCTCACCGTTCAAACCGGACAGCTGCTTGGCGGTAGAAATTGGTGAGATAGGTACCCATTCAGACAACTTTTGTACAAAGTCTCCCTCTGGTAACCTATGCCCTTAGTTAAATATTATTTAAATGTAGACAAGTCCCTTATATTTTTATTACCTATGCAATATCCGATTCCTGTTATTCATTGTTTTGTAATAAACTCACTGTTCTATTGTTTTGCCATTTTACAAATAGCACAGCGATCCAGCGGTAGTCTCTACTGATTGGTTGATTAATGGTTAGTTTCGTGCGTGGGCAGTTCCGTGAGATATGTCCAGTTCATACAGGTCCGTGGAGATATCGTATCCAAGGCATTGTATGATAAGCTTGTGTGTTCAGTAGGCATAATCACATTGCCTCGAAACATTTGAATCGAAATCAATTAGTTGTGTGCCAAAATGTGTGGAATTTAACTGAAAACTTTTCGAATTCGTTTTGAATACGGGTTACCGAGGCAATGTGAATGCCTCCACTGAATGGAAATTAAAAATAATTATTATAATAATTCTTTATTTTCCAAAAGCCTTACAGTACTAATTATACATATTTATAAGACCTTCCTAGTAAGCTTTTATAAAAGCCTGTGGCAGGGGGTTCCGCTCTTCAAAATATCTTTGTTACGTAGGTCTAAATACTATATATAACAATTTCCATTGAGCGTGTGTACAATATATATTTCTCTTTCTGACAATTAGTTTGTGTGTGTATGTGAAAAGTGTTTATGTGTTTGTGTTAGCGTGAGTTTATTTGTGTATGTGTGTGTGTGTGTGTGTGCGAGGGTGAAATGGTGAAATACATTATGTGTAATATTATGTAACCTCATCCCTACGATTAGATCATTGGGATCGGAATCCGCTAACTTCTCACTTTCAGCAAGTAAGTAGTGTCTTCCATTGAGTATATTCTTGTGTATGTGTGACGGGACGTAAGTTGTTTGTCATGTGAGTGTAATGATCCTATTTGTTCCGGTGTCTTAACTTGTACTTTTCTTTTTATATATCTATTATATAAGGTAGGTTACTAAATACTTATAAATTTCTCTGTGTCGTCATAGTCTATGGTAAGCAGCCATGCTGTTATTACCGTCTTACATTTAGATATTTTAAGTTTCCGAATGTGTAACTGTTCGTTTAGTTTCTTGTAAATATAAGCCGATAATATGTAGGATTGTCGTCTAGCAAAGTTTGTTTTGGTTTGATGTACAAGGATGACCTTTTGCTTCCTCCTACCAGTTTGTTCATTGGGGTTGAAAGGTATGGTTTTATGTGATTTAAAGGTTGCCGACTATATGAATAATTTTCTAATAGATAGAAGTTTACTATTTTCATAAAGATCCTTTGTAGGATATCTAAGTGTCTTGAAGAACATCACCTTCAACAAGCATCTCTGACCCCTTTCAACTTCTAGAAACTAAGTTTTTGTTGCTCCTCCCCATACAGAAATTGAGTATGCAATTACAGACTGTGCCAAGGCAATATAAATTTTTCTTTATAATCTTCGTGTTGCGACATGCCTGAGTATTTTAAATATCCAAGTCAGCTTTCTGATTCTTTTATTAACATACTCAATGTGCGGGTGCCAGGATAGGCTTTAGTCAAGTATGATTCCAAGGTATTAATTGATTCCACTTTTTCCAGTACTATACAGTAATATACAGTTACAAAACGTTGAGTTTGTTCCGTCACATTGATGGTCTTTAAGTTGGTATTTAGAATCAGGTTGCGTTTCTTTATTTATATGATAGCATATGTACTTAGTTTTTGTGATATTCATTGAGAGCTGATTCAACCTCAACAAAAGAGAGACCTTTTTTAATCCTCTGTTAGCACTGTCAAACACTTTATCCCACGTAAATGCCCTAAAGACAATAGCAGTGTCATCAGCGTATGAGATAACGTTTCCATCATCTATCTTTAGGTTAGTAAGATTATTTATATATATGAGGAACAGGGTTGGCCCCAGCATGCTTCCCTGGGGTACCGCATATATAAGTTCCCTGTCTTCACTAACACAATCCTCAATGCGTACTTTCTGTCTTCGCCCATATAGGTATTCACTGAAAAGTTTTAAGGGAACGCCTTTTTAAGGTCTAAAAACACTGTGATGCATTTGTTTCTTACGTCTAACTGCTTAGATATTTGCGTTGTCAGTGCTACTATTGCATCCTCAGTAGATTTCCCTTGCCTAAAGCCATATTGTGCATTCGATAGAATATCAAAGCTTTTTAAGTAATTAAATAAAAGAGTATTTATTAGTTTTTCAATAATTTTGGAAAAGATATTTAAAACAGAAATAGGTCTGTAATTATTAAGTATAGGTAATTAATTATCCACTCGTATACATGGGTGTAATTAAGGCTAGTTTTAAGAGGTCAGGAAATATTCCTTGATGAGAACAGAGATTCGCCAAGTGACTAATTATGGGACCAATAATCTCTCTGATTAACAAGATCATAATCGGCTAGACAGATTGTCCCAATGAGGGGTACTATTAGGTTTTAGGCTAGTAATAATGTTAAGAACTTCTTGTGGGTCAGTATCCAGTAGAACAAAAGATGTGATGGGAGGCTTATTTATATTATTTAATTCCTCTAAGTAGGGTGGATCTGAGCCAGGTATAATATAATCAGTCAGATTTTTTCCTACGTTAGCAAAAACCGCATTAACAGAGTTAACGGATATATTTGGTATTGATCCTGATTTTAATAGTTCGATATTAGATGATTTAGTATTTTTAAAGTGTGTAATTTTAATTATAGTATTGCAGAGGACTTTTGGGTTTTTATTCGATTTTTCTAATTGTTCTTTTTGATATTTACGGTTTAGTTTCTTTATTAGGTTGTTACAAAACAATCTGTATTTCATCCATGTAATCTTAAGTGTTTCGTTTTATGGGTCGGACCTTACTTTGAATTGCATTCTATTTCTGTTATTTATGCATCTTATGATGCCAGGCGTTATCCAATGCCTTATTGGTTGTTTCCTACCTGAGATATATGGAACAGATTTACTTACGAGTAGATTTAACGCTTCATTAAGCTCCGAACTAAGTCCTCTAATAATATAGTTAGGATCATCGCTCATTAATAAATCAGTAAAACTTTTGATTTTAACGATTGAGAACAATTTTTCATGGTCTACGTGTTCAATACGTTTTTATTAGGGACCTCAATTTTTAAATTTACTAGGCTTAAAAATATTGTAACATGAGCAGCTACACGAGCCGCCGTTTTATCGGGTTGAATTTTTATCATGAAGTGATCTAAGCAACTGGAATATCTAGTTGGTAGTGTATGTCTTGGTAGCAACCATGTGACGTTGTTGTATTTACTCGTAGATAGTTTACTCTATTATTACAGTCATACGAGGATTCATTTGCTCTAGATAATAGGTTAATGTTAATATTATGTTATTATGTGATCCAATAGTAAGCAAATGTTGACTGCGGGAATCAATAAATTTTATTGCATTTTGATTCGAGGGTGAGCGATAAATGGCAAGAATTGTAATATTTACTACTTCAATTTGTAAAGAACTAGCTTGTACCAATCGAATTCCCTTCATGACCAGGACCGGGAAGTACTTTTTTTTATATAAACCACGACCCCGTCATACTGGTTCATGTTATTTGTAGACGTAATAAAAGTGTAATTTTGCAAAGATGAAGTAGGCTTATTTTGAGGTCATCATATATTTCATTTCCTTCTTAAATTTCTGAAATTCCTGTGAGAATTCATCTTCCCTTTTCCTCTTGATCCGAAGAGACACGTATTTATTCGGAGGGAGTAGCCTGTTCGCTCATTATCTCTGAATCGGATAAGGATTTATCCAAAATGTTGTATGTGTCGCAGTTCATGCTGTATTAGAATAACAGAACTCACAAAGGAGATTTCGAAGGGTTCAATACGAATATGCGTGGCAGGTAACTAAATATACAAAGATAGCAATAAGCGCATACGCAGATAGGACGGCGCGTGCGTGGGAGCAGGATGTCCACGCTAATGTCTCTAATTACATTTGTATGAGACATATAACGTGGTTACTCACTCGCTCCTTATTCCTTGATAGCTTTGCAGATCAACGATATACTCCTAGTCAGTTATTATATCAAAACAGTTTACCAGACACGTTCGCACTCAGATATAATTAGGTCTCGTTGCGAGTATAACGACGTAGCACTGCTCGAAGCGGTCGACGCGACGTAGCCTCGTGGCACGTCGTAACACTTTCCGTAGCACGATGTAGCGGCCGCGGAATGTGCTCTGTAATTTCGGCACTAGCTGACACCTCATAGTGGCGCGGCGGGCAAACACACACCTTCACGGCGCCGATAATCCCGAGTTCAAGTCCAGGCACTGGTCGCACATACAACGTCTCAGAATTTATTAATTTTATCTTTAAATATTCAAATTTAGCAACAGACTACAGCAGGTCCGAGAGCACGTCCACGCTTGACTGCGATCCGGGGGGAAGAGGGACAATGGGTATCTACTGCAAAACTGGGGCGGAAAGAGGAGAGCGTGTGTTGTTGTGAAATTACAACTGACTGACAATATTTTAGAAAGTATTTGCATTACGTATTGTTTTTGACTTCATAATGTCTTATAAATTGATGAACGCCTACTGCGTGCACAAAAAAGTATCACGTTCCGCCTGTGCAAGCGAGAGCGCGGAACAAACGATAGAGAGGCACGATCGGCCTAAGCGTTCGGCTTGTGACGCATCTATCTCTCTTCCACTCCATCGGCCGATGCGTCCGATTAGAAGAGAGACAGCGGCAGCACACAACCTACACGTGAACTGTTTTGTCAACTGTTGAATGTTTTCTTAAGACATTATCACGTAAAATTATCGTCCGTAAACCGACTTTACAGACAATCAATTTTTTTTATATTTAATATCCCTTATCCCTTTAATTCAAATCTTTATCGTAAAATATCAATTATTTATTACGAAAATGTCCTGAAAACGACAAATTACGCATTGCGCTCTGTCATGATAATATGTGACAGCAGGACTTGACGTCACTTTTTTTTAGATTTTCATACAAATACTATTAAAGTTCCTACTTGGATTTAATTTATGGATTGGATTAAAAAAATATTTTATACGAACCTTTTTCGTACATAAGTACAATACAGATTATAATTCGGTGGATTTAAAGAAAATCATTTGTACCAAACTTACTTGAAAATCAAAATGACAAAAAAAAGTGTATAAAACGTTATACATTATACATATATATGTATGTATATTCAAAGTCAAAATCTTTAATTTTGAATAAAAAGATTTTTATTCCGTAAAAATGGCTACATTTGTTTGGAATCGTCACAATTTATATATGTATAAATATATTTTATCTGTACGGATATAAAACACGCAGATTTATAAATAAGTATTTGAATAACTACCTCGTCTATAGTCACGACAGGGACTATATACCACTATATGCGATGGATGAGCAGGGGTTGATGTGATATAGTCACGAACAAAACTTGAGAGACCAACCAACTTCTTGGTGTCGATTTTAGATGTCTCACGGGCCAAAAGAAGGTACAATAAAAAAAGAAAATATATCAGCCATATCACTCATTGCATAAGATGACCTTTCATGCGTGCGTCAATGGATTATATATCTAGATAGATTAGGCAAACGGCAAACCGCACATATTCTATCTAGATTTTTTTATACTACGACGGGAGGCATACAAGCATACGGCCCACCTGATGTAAAGCGGGTACCGTAGCCTAAGACTTAACGCTTGTATATATTAAGTATCACTTACGCGATGCCTCCTCTGCTGCTTACATAGTAACTCCTTAGGAGCTTATTGGTGATCTCACTCACACATAGGAACACAACAACCCTCTAGGGAGTGGTTATTTGGCTGCGGTTGTGGTGCAATTAGTTTTAACAGAAGGAAGTACTTACATTTTTAGAGTTTATCAATCAATTACGGACTAAAGCCGTGACGATAAAAATTGGTTGTCTGTAAAGTCAGTTTACGGACGATAATTTTACGTGATAACGTCATAAGAAAACAATCAACAGTTGACAAAACAGTTCACGTGTAGGTTGTGTGCCGCCGCTGTCTCTCTTCTACTCGGACGCATCGGCCGATGGAGTGGAAGAGAGATAGATGCGTCACAAGCCGAACGCTTAGGCCGATCTTGCCTCTCTATCGCTTGTTCCGTGTTCTCGCTTGCACGCTCGGCTCCGGCGGACGTGACAATGAGTCATGCTTTTTCGTGCGTGCAGCCGGCGTTCATCGATTTATAAGACGTTGTCATGTCAAAAAAAATATGATCCGCAATCGAAACGGGTCTTGATGTCTGAATTTGAGAACGCCGGATTTCCCAAATGAGCTATTATAATCTTGTCGATGGTGGCTAAATTTATCTTCGTATTCTAATGATATTGTAGCAGTTTTTCATGGCACGGCCATGGATAAAACGATGTTTTCAAAAATTTAAACCTTTTTTTTTTTTTTTTTATTGACGCGGGGAAAAATGCGTTACGCACACCACCGGTGCCTGGGTGGCCTCCGGTGGTAGTGTGGGACTCCCCGTCGGCTGTCCGACGGTATACCCACTAAACGACCCCGCGAAATGCCATCGGCCGCGTTGGTGTGGTGCCCCGGATCTGTCAGCAACAGGGCACCACTGCGACTGGCCAGCCCCTCAAAAGGGGCCGGACTTCTTCTCTCTAGGGGCCGTCCCGGCAAATTGGGACAGCCCCTCCGGCGGCGGGACCATTATGGGGCCAGGTTCCCATCCTGACCCCAAGTCCCACAGGTTAGGGAGGCGGCAGTAGGTGCGCGTAGCGCCTACGCCGCACTCCCGTCCGCCGTCTCCGGAGCGGGACAGCCAAGGGATCATCCTCCCTGTCCCGCTCCGCGGCCTCCTTCTGGGACATGACCGTCTCACAGAAGGAGGCCATCGCCTGCCAGGCACTGTCACTCCCGAGCATGGAGCGGACCACGCTCGGGAGCGAGAGGTCCGCGCTTCCTAGCGCGGACACCAGATCATGGCGCTGCCGAGACCAACTGGGACACTGCTCCAACGTGTGTTGAGCAGTGTCCTCGGCCGCGCCACAATCGTGGCAGCCTGGCCGCTCCTCCCGCCTCGCGACCCGGTGCAAGTACTCACCGAAGCACCCATGCCCGGTGAGCACCTGCACCATGCGGAAGGTGAGGGGTTTGCGCCTTCGGCGCATCCACGCCTCCAGGACCGGGCGCAGCGCATCCGCAACGCGGACTCCATACCGCGGCTGCGCCAGGTCCTCCCCCCACCTCCGCATCATCTCCACATGCCCTCGCTGGCGATACCGCCCCACCTCCACCGACGTGGGGCGCTCGCCGAGACTCCTCCTTTCAGCAACGAAGCTGTACACCTTGGCGAGCACCTCCGCCACCAACTCCCAGGGCGGGTCGCCAGCGAGTGCGGTCGCGGCCGTCCAAGCCACCGTACGGTACCCCCTTATTGCCCTCTGCGCTATGACCCGCTGCGCTCTGCGCAGTTGAGCCCTGTTCCGAGCGCAGAGGGCGTCCGCCCATATGGGGGCACCGTACGTGGCCATACTCCGGCAGATGCCGGAGTACAGCCGCCTGCACGCGGCGCTGGGCCCGCCCAAATTGGGCAGGAGGCGACCCAGCGCCGCCGCAGCTCTGATGACCTTCGGTCCCAACCGCTCGAAGTGGGGGCCGAAGGTCCATCGTCCATCAAGGGTGAGGCCCAGGTAGCTCATCTGGGCACTCACCCTTATCCTCTCTCCTCCTATTTGGAGGTGTGCTCCGGGGGGAGGGCCCCGTCTGCCGGTCCCACGGAAGAGGAGGGCCTCGGTCTTGTCCAAACGGACCCGAAGCCCAAGCCTCTCTATACGGCTGACCACCAGTCCTACTCCGACTTCGGCCAGCCGCGCCGCCTCCACAAAGGTCTTACCCCGGGACGTGACAAGGGTGTCATCTGCATAGCAGATGACACTCATCCCGGGGAGGAGACGGCCCCGCAGGACCCAGTCGTATGCGAGGTCCCATAGAATGGGGCCCAGAACGGACCCCTGCGGGACCCCGCACCTGACAGACCTCCTGACCATACGGCCCCTCGCATCCTCGAAGCACACCTCCCTGTCCTCCAAGTATGCCTTCAACAGTCTCCCCAAGTACGGAGGCACCTCAAAGTGCTTGAGGGCCTCCAGTATGGTACTGTGGGGGAGGCTGTTGAAGGCATTGGCGATGTCAAGCGACACCGCCACCACCACCTTACTCTCGCGCTCCGCATCCTCCGTCACCGACCTTAGGCGCGTAATGGCGTCGACGGTCGACCGTCTGGCCCGGAACCCGAACTGGGCATCCGATAGGCCCGGTCCCGGGCCATCCTCCAAATGCTGAGCGAGGCGGGAAGCGACAACCCTTTCGAGGGCTTTCCCCGCCTCGCTCAGCAGAACGACCGGTCGAACCGCCGACCCCGAGTCCGGGGGCCGGTCTCCCTTCAACAGAAGGCAGAGCCGGCCCACCCTGAAGGGTCCCGGGCAGCCCCCCGACCGCAAGCAGCAGTCGAGGAGCTCCCGGAACCTGTCTCCGAGGTGCACGAGAGCCAACGCAAGCACCTTCCCGTGCACCCCGTCCGGACCCGGCGCCCTCTTCTTACCTCGGAGGCGGTCCACGACCGCCTCCATCTCCTGGTCGGTGACGGGCGGCGGAGCGCCCTCCTCCTCTCCTCTGGAGTCCGACGATCGGGCCATTCTCGGGGGAGCGTATCCCCGTGGGGTGTCGGGGAAGAGTTCCCCGACAACCCTCTCCAACAGGGCTGGCTGGAGGGTCTCCGTCAGCGGGGCCGACTGAGCGCGGATCTTGTTCCGCGCTCCTCTATACGGTCGGCCCCACGGGTCCCTGTCTAGACCCTCCAGCAGCTCCTGCCACGCTCCCTCCTTGGCCCTACTTATGGCCATCTGCAAGGCCCTCTTCTTCTCCACGTAGATGCCGTGCAGATGGCCATCTCGTCCTTCGTCCCGGGGGCGGCGACGCCTGCTCCGGGTGTACGCTCTCCGCGCCCCGTTGCAGGCGCCCCGGAGGTCGGCTATCTCCGCCGACCACCAGTAGACCGCCCGCCTTAGGGGCGGACGCCCAACACTGGGCATGGCCGCCCTGCACACCGCCGTGAAGGCGTCGCAGAGACGGCCAGCCCCTTGCTCCACCCCCAAATCCTCCATCGGCGGGAGGCCCCAGCGGCCGACTATGGCCGCCTCCTCTGCCAGTTCCCGGTCGAGCTTGGTGAGTGCCCAACGCGGGAACCGGCTCCGCCACCGGGACGAAATCGCCGAACTCCCGGGGGCTCGAGACACCCCGAACCTGATGTACCTATGGTCCGAGAGTGTCTCTACCCCCGTTTCTACCCTCCAATCCTCCACTCGGCGTGCGGTGGACGCGGTGGCGAAGGACAGATCCACCACCGACCCTCCGTTCCACCGCACGCACGTGTGGACTGTCCCCCTATTCAAGAGGGACAGTCCCGCGGCCAGCGCCCACTCCTCCACCTTCCGCCCTTTGGCTCCCGTGGCCGGGTTCCCCCACGCCGTGGACTTGGCGTTGAAGTCCCCGGCCACGACAACCTGGGCGGGCGCTAGCCGCCTCACTGCCAACCCCAGAGCGTCGAGCAGCCGCTCCAAGGCCGGCAGGTCGCGGTTCGGGGAGAAGTACACACCGATGATTGCGTACTCTCCCCGAACCGCTGCCACGTATCCCGCCCCCCTCCCACTCACCAGTGGGGGGCTGGCGCCAGGCCTCGTGACGATGGCCACGGAACCGTCCAGATCCCCGGCCCAGTTAGGCCGGGAGGGCACGGAATATGGTTCCGCAACCACCGCCACGTCCACGTCCCACTCCGCCATGGTCTGCAGGAAAAGGTCCTGAGCCCCAGCGGAGTGGTTGACGTTGGCCTGCAGGAAGCGGGGATGTCCGGCCATTACTCGGACATCCCAGCCTCAGGCGCCTTCTGCCGCCCACTTCCGCGGGAGATGGGGGGCGTTCTCCCGCGGATGGATGGGGGGTTGCAGAGACGGCCCCCCATCACATGGCTGGCCTTCCGGCCGGCGTCTGCGCACACGGCACAGCGGGCCTGGGCCGAGCAGCCCGAGGCGATGTGCCCCGGCTGCCCGCACCTATAACATAACCGGCTGCGGTCCTCCTTGGAGGGGCACAGCTCAGCGGTGTGCCCCTTCCCCATGCACTTGAAACAGTGCATGGGGCGCGCCTCCAGCAAGTGGAGCTGCGCCCTGCTCCAGCCCACCCCGACACTGCCCAGCTCAAGCAGCTTCTTCGCTGCCGTGAGCGGGCAGCGCATCAGGGCGGAACTAGAGTTCCGCCAGTCCGGGCGGATTTCGCCCACCCGGACCTGCTCAGGGGTGCAGCCCCCCTCCCGCGCGACCGCAGCCTGGACCCGCTGTGCTGTAGCGGCGTCGTCCAGACCCGTGAGGCGGAACTCCGCACACTTCACGGGCCTGGACACCTCCACGACGCCGGACAAGGCGGCCGTCAACTTGGCCGCCAGGGCGTCAGCCTTTTCGTGACTGGAGGAGCCTGGTACCTCTATGAGCCTTGCTCCGGTCGCAGACTTCCGGATCCGAAGCGAGCCGATACCCAGCTCCCCCAGATTCACCTCCCGCTCGGCTTTTAACAGGGCCGAGGCATATGATGCCCCCCCTTGGGCTGCCTCCGGCCGTAACTTTAATATTACGGCCGTGGAGCCGGGGAGCACCACCTTGGCCTTACGGCCCTCCTCCTTGCCCGCGGGGATAGAGGCTGACGCCTTGGCGGGCGCTGGCCCCGCAGGAGTCGCGGGGGTCGCGGTTCTCCGCGGCTTGCGGCGGACCACCTCGGTCCACGATGCCACCTTCGGGACCTCGGCGGTCCCTGCCGCTGCCGAGGGCGTCGCCGCGGCCCTAGATGTGGACGGCCCGAAGCTCGTCCACGACTCCTCGCTGGCACCAGTACGGCGGGCGGGACCCACTTTGGCGGCCCGCCTCGCCCGAGGGCGCACATCCAGCTCGGCCGGCGAGCTCGCCTTCTGCGGAGCCGGAGCCGGTTGTCCCGCTCTCTCGATGGCCGCTCTTGCGGCCTTGGCCACCCCCGACTTGTCACCCGCCAATGGCGGACGGGTGACCGCGGGGGGAGGCAACCGAGACTCCAGCTCCGCGAGACGTCCGTCAACTAGGTTGCCGACGAGCCGGGCGATATTGCTCTCCAGAGCCTCGAGATCGACCGGGCCCGTCGGCCCCTGCGCCCTCCTCTCCTTCCGGAGCTCCTCGAACTCCCTGCGGTGCGCATGCACCTCCTCCCTGAGGGAGGCGACCTGCCTCTGCAGCCGTGCATTATCGGCGCGGAGGCGGTGGGTCTCCTCCGCCTCCGTGCGCACCACCAGGGTCTCGAGGATCTCTCTGATCCCGCCCGCAGCCTTCGCTATTTTAGCGGCGTACCCCCCCTTGAGGCTCGCCGACTTGCCGGTGAGGTCGAGGATGACTCCCAGCATCTCCTCGCCCCTCACCATGAGCTCATCGGCTCCCCTCTCAGTTGGGCACCCCGCATTCCCCTCAGGGCATTTCCCTTCGGGGCTCTTCTTTTTCCCCGTCTCGGGGCTTCTCCCCTCGACGCTTCCGGCCGCCACTGCCGCGTCCTATTTTAACGCCGCCCGCTTCTCCAGGAGCGCCTGAAAGGCCGCCTCCTTTGACTCCTCAGTCCGCTCCTTGAGCAGCCGACGGGCTCTGGCCAGACTCGGAGCGATGCCGCCACGCTTCCCGCGTCTGGCCGTGGATACCTTCGCCCGCTCGTCGGGCGTCTCCGTCTCCGAGCCGGAGAAGAGGCGCTTCCGCCCCAGCTCCGACTCCGAGAGGGTGGGGACCGACATATCGGTCTCCTCTCCTCCGTCACGCCCCCGCTGCAATGCCACCGCCTGTGACTCCTCCGGGAGGTCACTCTCCCCGGACCCCTCAAGCCCCGACATCATCCCCACACCCGGAAACCCCGGGACTCGGCTGTCCAGATTCGTTCCTGAACCTAGACAACACACACACAACGATAAACACACAAGACACCAACAAAAAACCCAACAAAATACAAAACACACACCAACAAAATCAAACGCCAAATACTCCTACTCTACTCAACCACCTCGCCCACAAGTATTGTTTTCTAGCTTTAGTCACCACTCACCGGCCACTGCGTTACCGCGCACCAGGTGAGATGGGTCCAGGGCAGACTACGTGGAAGCACTAGAAAACACTTGGGGCCTGCCCCTTCAAAAATTTAAACCTAACTAGATCGATTTATCGCCCCCGAAATCCCCTGCATACTAAATTTCATGAAAATCTAAGCAGCCGTTTCCGAGATTCTGATTATATAGGAATATACAAGAATTGCTCATTTGAAATTTAAGATACACTTATATGTATATATCTTAACAGCAGTTCCTTGTGGGGTAGACAGAGAGAACCGAGCGCTACAAGACGCGGTCTATGCATACCTCACTCGCTTCATTAACATTCATAGCTCTTTTCATACACGTTCGCCGGTTCCTAGGGCGCCTGACATCACCTTCCTGATAAACCACGATCAATTTGGTCACAGTAGGTTAGTCTTGGTCTTCCTCGGCTCCTACATCCTTCCACTTGCGCATTATATATCTGTTTCATTTTTTTTTTTTATGAACGTGCACCAACGTTCGTTTACATTGTTACTTTTAAAAATATATTTTTTTATACTTAATCTAGTATAAATAAATATAATATAAAAAAAGTTCTTATGTATGAGAGACTGGCCCGTTATAATCTATTTGAAAATATGATTATTTATAAGCAAAAATAGGTAAGTACGTTCCAATTTTAACACTCCACATTTTTTGCGAGCTAATTTAAGTTAACGTGTCTCATTGAAAAATGGATTGAGGAAATATGATTTTTTACGATTTCAAGTGTCGCCTAAAACCGGACGAATCATACGATAGATTTCAAATGGCATTCATGGATGAAGCCCCTTCCAAGCCAACCGTGTATCGTTGGTATTATGAATTTAAGCGCGGTCGACTGACTTTGGGGGATGAAGAAAGAAGTGGTCTGTTCGAGCAGGCTGTAAATGCTATTATATATGATTTCTGCAGCGGACTGGAAAAAGTAGTTCAGACGCTTGAAACTTTTTATAGAGGCTGGTGGAGAGTATTTTGAAAAGATTTAATAAAAAAAAAGATGATTACCTATAGAACACTTTCCTTTTTATTATCGCAATACCCTCCGAACATCTCACGTACCAAGCGAATCGAAATCGAAATCACGCCACGTAGCTGAATCCAAGTTAAATACACACAGCTATAACAAGTTCTTGCAATCATTGCAAAATCATCGCAGAGTTCAAATAATTCTGTGTCTTACAGTTATATACAATGACACTGGATAAAGCCACGAACACGTGTCGTTCAGCCAACTAAGTGTTTAGCCAAGATGCTGCGGGACCTGCTAAGCGAGTCAAAATGTATGTCGATCAAATCGCAATATTCATTGACAATTTTGCAAAGTCGAGGCACTGGGGAATTAGCTTCAAGAACAGTTCTACGCCATGGTGGACTCAACGGAGTTAAGTTTTGTCATTCTTTCATCCTGCATACTTTCAACACGTGCTAATCAACGGAGCATGCCTTTGCCTATGTTAACAGCGATACTGTTTTTTAATAAAAACAAAGTAGAACGAAATTATTGTTTAAAAGTTACCTGGAACATAAATGGCGTCCTGCGCATCAAAGCAGTTAGACTGTTGAAGTACCTCCATCTTACAGAATACCGCAGTTAAGTAACAGATCCCTAGAGGGTTGTTACTGGTAACCGCTTCATCCGAGGACCGTACGCATTTTTATCTTATCACGTAGTAAACAAACAAACACGCGAACTTAAATTTAACAATAAACTAATGTCATTGACTAACTGCGTAGAGCAGAAATAGCCCAGTGGATAAAAAAGGATCGCTATGTATAAAGAGTATAAAAATGTTTCTATAGGTATGTATTAATATTATTATCCTGTACTGTGATGTTGAACAATTGTGTATCACAAATTCTCAATTGATAAGAATATTGTTATTACCATATTATCTTATTATTTTCCTGACTTACGTAAATGTAAAATTTACTTAAGTTAGACAAAAATACTGTAATTTAATTACGTTTCACCGTTTAAAGGCAATAAAATACAAAATATACAGTCATTAAAAGAGTAAGTAACGTGGCCTGAAGAATTTTTCAGGAAATAATTTTTGTTTATTTAAATTATGTTATTTACATTACGCTTTGTATTACAATTGATGAAAAAAATTACTAATAATTGGTTTATGCAGTAGCATGTACAATGAAGCCATGTATACACAGTCATATTACATTTTTCGGCTCTAATTATGTATTTATTTTTATCTATCACTGCTTTAAAATTGGTTTGTGAAAGTGGCATTAAAAACCATAGACTATGTGAATAAAACATCGTAGCATGCATGTACCGTGGCAAAAAATTTACGAAGCTCTACTTTGTTGCAGTGGGTTTGAAACAATATAGAATTTGTTTGATTCGTCAACGTTTCAAACAATGATAAGGTAAATGACATCATTATTGTTAATAATAAACATGACAGCAAAGTCATTCTTCTTTGCAATTAAATTATCTATAAAGTGGTATTTTAAATATCCTTATCAATGACATTATAAAGCTTGAACGTGTGTACTGTCAACACTCAGTCTCTTGTAAACGTTTATTGTGAGAAGATGTGTTCGTTAAATATTATAATATTACTGTTCGCCATCACAAGTCTCGTAGAGTCACATTATGACTGGATGGGACCTCACTTCGGTGAACATACAGGACATCACCATGGATGCCATACAGGACATTACCATGAACATGGCATACGATATAGGGTAAGAGAATTTCTAAGTCTGGCTACAAGTGTGATCAGCAGTGATGAAAAAGCAAAGGAGTCCTGTAACGACAACACTAATACAAAATCCAGAGAGCTGTATAAAGCAAATGAATACCAACTAATTATCTCTATGGAAGATTTTAAAGAAATCAGTGCCGATAACGTTAATATTAAAATTAAACACCGAGTTATGTATATCAATGTGGAGAAACAGGATGAAAATGGAAATCATAGTTACTTCCAGTTGAAGATTCTTCCAGATTTTGTTGATGTGCAGAAAGCTGTTTGGGTGTACATGAATGGGACATTAGTCATTGCTATTCCACATAAAGTCCTTAAAGAATCAATTAGTTCTTGTGGAGGTGATATTGATCAGTCTATAGTAACAGTACCGAAATTTGAGGCCCAATTTAATCTCAGGAGCGGGTCATCTGCGGAAGAGGATACTACCACTGTATCAGCACGAAGTGAAGACAAAAATGAAGTTCAAATAAATCAAAAGTCTCATTAGTCTACAAACGACTCTAAATGTTGTAAATTCTAATACTTATGGTCTATTATTACTTAAGATAAATAATAAATAAATAAATATTGTCGGACAAATTACACAACGCCATCTAGCCCCAAAGTAAGCGAAGCTTGTGTTATGGGTACTAGACAACTGATAAACATACGTAAATACATTGTTTTTTTTTGTAAATACATACTTATTATACATAGAAAATACCCAGACCAATACAAACAGACATGTTCATGCTCACAAATGTTTGTACTGTGTGGGAATCGAACCCACGAGCGTTGGTGTCAAAGTAGCGTAACAGCGCGTTTCACCACTGCGCCACCGAGCTCGTCGATAAGATATACGTAGGTCACACTATAAGTTTTGCGTAACTTAAAAAAACAACATGTTATAACCAAAATATTATGTTTATTGCTTTTCAAAATACTCTCCTTTACATTTTAAATATTTTTTCATGCGGTCGAACCATTTTTTAAACAGGAGGACCACAGATCTAAGGGATGTTTTCTACGTGCTGATTGAACGCCATCACTGCCTCTTCGGAGTTGGTAAAAGTGAAACCTCTCATCAAATCTTTGATTTTGGGGAAAATACAGAAATCACAGGGTACTAGGTCGGGGCTATGCGCAGGATGGGTAACGAGTTGTACTTTTTCGGAAGTTAAAAATGACTTTGTTTTGTTGGCCATGTGTGAAGAAGCGTTGTCATGATGTAGGAGAACGCGGCTTTTTGGTCGTCTTTCGCGAACTTTTTCTAACACCCTGGGTAAACAAATGGTAGAATACCACTCGGCATTAACACTCTTTTGATCTTCAAGTGGAGTTGTGCAGATGGGACCCGTAGCTGAGAAAAAAAACGCGATCATTTTTTTACCAACGTTTCTCGCCTGCCTCACTTTTGTTGGCCTGTTCTCATTTTCAAACACCGATTCACAAGATTGCTGTTTTTTTTCGGGTTCAAAACAATAAATCCACGTTTCGTCTCCTGTGACAATGTCATAAACAGCATTAGAATGTCCGTGGTCGTACTTCAGTAGCATCTGTGAGCACCATTCCACGCGAGCCCGCTTCTGCTCCGCTGTCAGTTTATGAGGGATCCAACGACAATTAAGTTTCCGAACTTTCAATTCTTCGTGTAAAATTTTCTGAATTTGTCTCATACCAATCCCCAATAGTTCTGGAATTGTCTCATAGGTAATCCGCGGGTTTTCTTCAATTAGCCGCTTAACAGTAGCCACATTATTTACGTTGACGGCAGTTGAAGGCCGCCCTTCACGAAATTCGTCATGTAAAGAAACTCGACCTCTCTCAAATTCAGCAAACCATCGCCTCACGGTGCTCAAAGAAGGTGCTTCTCTTCCAAAAGCATTTTGAAGACGAGCAGCACAGTCTTGCGGAGAGAGAGAACTTTTAAAATCATAAAAAATCATCGCTCTAAAATGTTTTCGACTCAATTCCATTTTCGTTGCGTACGTAGAACTTTGTGTGTCATAAAAAACAATTGACAAATGATTAGCCAATAGTTTTTTTTTATTACTAAGTAGGTTGCAACGTTTCAAAAAATATAACATTCGAAATTCAAATAGATCCGATTAGCTAGAGGTGCAAAACTTTTAGTGTGCCCCTAGTATCATACAATCAGATTTTTAATTTAAGTATTATGTTACGTAATAATTTGTTTCCATGATTTGTGAACGCTTAAGATGTATCCGAATTATAGAAATTTCAATAATCTTATTTTACTTTCATGCTTTTCACATTATTTTACGATAATGAAATATTTTAAAGTGATTTTTCGAGTCAGACTGTCGATAATTGCTCTAAAACCAAGATGATTTGGATCGATTCTCGCTTGGCTTTGTGTGCACACGCACAAGCGACAAGTCTTGTTAACCACCTGCAGCACGACTTTTACTCTTATTGCGTGTGTCATAAGAACGGTACAGAGGTCAAACAGTGTATCATGAGGGTCGTAGTGTGTACACGTCTGTTTGTATAGGATTAATGTTTTCTATGTATTTGTGTATGTGTTAAAAAAATAGTATTTCCAAATAACTTTTTACTGTGTGTACCTCACTGCGACGACCGAGGAGGGAAAACAAGAGTCAGTCTTCGCGGAGATCGAGTGAACAATGCACGGCATGCATCACGGCTGTTCTCTTCTGCGTGCGGTGTGGACCCTAGTTGTATTTTTTTTATACTACGTCGGAAGGCATACAAGCATACAGCCCACCTGATGTAAAGCGGGTACCGTAGCCTATTAACGCTTACGATATATTAATTATCACTCGCGCGATGCCTTCTCTGCTGCTTATGCAGTAACTCCTTGGGAGCTTACTGGTGACCTCACTCACACGCAGGAACACAACAGGAGGGAGTTGCTATTTGGCTGCGGTTTTCTGTAAGGTGGAGGTACTTCCCCAGACGGGCTGTTTTGACGCGCCCTACCTCTCTTGGGCCGCAGGGCGCCCTCTTCTCGCCGTGTCACATCGGCGCTCTCCTTTTGCTGCGTCCGCATGCACCTCTGGCTGTTGCGGTGGTGGATCGCTAGGCGATCTCCACTGACTTCAACTTTAACAGCGTCTGCGACCTCCTGAACCGTGAGCGCCTCACGGTCCTGCTCGCTGGCTGTGGTTCGCTGAGCAAACTACAGGACTACAGCCTGCATCTCCGTCCGGACCTCCTGATGTGTCCAAGAACTGCCGGCCACCTCCGTCCGGGGCCTCCTAGTGTACCCGGCCCAATCCCCCTCTACTAGACCCTCCTAGCCTGAACTTTTAGAACCCGTCTTTTTTATAACTTTAATAGCTACTCGACCCAGCTTCGCACGGGTGATGCAATCGTTACTAAACTTCACAGAATCACCTGCTGGGCTAACCTGAACATTCACTGAAAATTTCATCAAAATCTGCCTAGCCGTTTTTGAGTCCATAGAGAACATACACACAAACATTTTTAAATATATATATTTGTAAATATTAGTTTTTAATAAATTTGTTATTTTTATTTTGGAACACCCATTTTTACTCACTTACTTACAGTTTGACGCACACACAGACCTGATCTCGACCCTGAGATATTCTCTAAATTCCAAAACCTATCTCCTCAAGTGTACTTATTCTTCTCTTTACGCTTCATAATCATTAATCTTTCACAGTGTAGGTACTCAAACAGTAGTTAGGAATACACAAACGTACCTACACACAACTACTCATACCAGTCAAATCGATTAACAGCTTTTGTAGTTCTAACAACACGCGGTCGTCTCGATCTTTTAAGGTCTTCAACAGAGAAAGTGTTGGTATATCTGTCGATAGTACGATGTACGAACATACGGCTGATACCAAGCTTTTGAAGTGTCTTGAATATGACCGACGGCTCCATACCCACTTTCTGCAAGGCAATCACTGCAATCCTATTTTGTTTAACACCCCATTCTATATTGTAATTTGATAATAAACACGGAAAAAAATATGTAAAACGGCAGGAAATCGAAAGAAGTTTTTAACGTAATTAACGCGTTCCAAATTCTAAATAATTAAAAGGTTGAAGAAAAGGAAAAATTATATGTGACAGTAATTATGGCCAGAGTAGTTAATGCTGTTGAATTTGCCGAAACCCCATTAGGAAACAAAAAATCTTATCGCGAGGGAAGTCTTTCGCGTATAATAAAACAAGAGCTGAAGTCTTAAAGGTGTTAGAGCGTGATTATCCTAGATGTTCAAATAAAACTTCTAAAACTACTAGAATAGTGATTCTAAAAACTAATTAAGGACTTCGGTAAAAATTTCGATCCCATTCATTAGAAAAACTGGTTAACTGCATTTCATAACTTTTTCTGTGTTATAAAACCACCTTTATCATTTACGATGATGAGAAAGATTATAGTATATTTATTCATGTCTCAGTTAGTAATATTTTATTTTCAGGGTTATTAGATTACGGTAGTTCTGTAGCTATTCTTGGTAATAACTCTTACTTAATAATAAAACTTGGATTCCATTTATCAACAAATGTAAAGTCCGAACAAATAACAATTTCTACAGCTGACAATAGACGTAAGACTTTTGTTTTTCCATAAATAACACCTTCTCTTATACTAGGTGTTGATTTTTGGGTAAAATTAACTTACTACCTCAAATTCTTTTTAACACTTTGGAAACTAATACTAAACCGTGTCTTTTCTTAACTTCGGAAAATAAAGTTATGCCTTCGATTACTTGCCAGAGTCTCAAAAAACTAATGCGAGCAATGTTATTAATCGATTTCAAAATATATCTTTTGAATAAATAGACAAATTTAAAATCAGTGTTTTCCTCTCTGAGCAAATCCAACACTGAGCTATTGCCCTTTTATATTGCAACAGATAAGTTGTTAACACATACATTGAAAATTGTTATCTAATTGGTTATTTGTAAGTTGTTGTTGTCTTCCTTTGTTTGTTAGCATATATAGTATATCTACGGTAGTTTTATATTGTGTGTCTCAGTGTTCAAATACAGCTTTTATATATCTACGAGTATCTATCTATCAAATTAGGCCGTACAGACTTAATATATCATAACATAGATACTAGAAATAGTCTTCCTATTAAACAACGTTGTTATAGAATATCTCCAGAAAAACAACGCGCTCTTATCATTGAGGTTGATAAAATACTTGAATGGGGAGTAATCGAGAAATGTGAAGGCCCTTGGCTCTCTCCCGATATTATGACTCCTCAAAAACACGGCGAATGGCATTTTTGCGTCAATAGTAGAAATTTCAACTCAGCTATTCGTCGCGATGCTTATAACCTTCGTTTTGTTAATGAAATTATTAACAACTTAAATTTTTTTATCTATTAAAAAATATTTAAAAATTTTACTATTAAAAATAATAAACTATATCGTAGCATACGCTCTCCGTATGCTAGAAATGATTTGACTGGAAAGAAGTACCACCACCTTGCGATAGGGATTATTTATTCAAAACTAATCAAGGCACTAGTAATTAACCAGATTTAGGAATATTTGGCCAAACATGTTCAGGAATACAGCTAAAATTATTTCTACTTAAGAAACATGTCTAGCTTTTAAGCATTCTAATCACTCTTCTTATGGTTTGATGGGTAAATCGAAAGTCTGCAGCTGACCCTTTCATACTATATTATGGATCTTCTTGATCCAATGTCTGCTGTCCCCTGTCCCGATGATGTCCTCTGCCAATGTCTAGACGCCGCTATCAATTTATATTAGTTGTTAACTGCATTTTTACTAAATATACTTTAATCTATCTATCTATCTATAACTTCACGCCAAATTCCTTGCAGGGTAGGCAGAGAGAACCGAGCGCCACGTGACTCGATCCTTACATATCTCACTCGCTTCTTTAACATTCATTGCTGTTCTCATGCACGCTCGCCGGTTTCTAGGGCTCCTGACATCACCTTCTGATAGAACACGACCAATTTGGTCATGGTAGGTAAGTCTTGGCCTTCCCCGGCTCCTACATCCTTCCACTTTTGCATTGTATATCTGCTTCGTCATTCTTTCATCTTGCATTCTTTCTACATGTCCGAACCATCGGAGAAGACTCAGACTGATTGGCAGGCTGACAAACCGCTCCGTATTCCTCTTTACTCCGCTCCGCGTCCTCGCTCCGCGTCAATGGACATGCAGTCAAGAACAGGGGCAATGAAAGTCCGTTGCACATCTCCGTAACTTTTAGCGCTGCTAACATTGTTGTGAAACCTACGTGCGTAGCGAGCACGCTATATGCGTATACTATGCATACGGGATTTGTAGCGTACATTTTTTTATTTATAACTAGATTGGCAAATAAGCATGCGGCCCGTATCAGATGCTAAGCGGCCACAGCAGCCTATTGACTCGCAACACTACGGGGATGATACTCGCGCGCTGCCAATCTTGTGACCTAAGGCTGTTTCGTCACAGTACCCAGTAATTTCTCTGCCATATCTCACCGTTCAAACCGGACAGCTGCTTGGCGGTAGAAATTGGTGAGACAGGTACCCATTCAGACAACTTTTGTACAAAGTCTCCCTCTGGTAACCTATGCCCTTAGTTAAATATTATTTAAATGTAGACAAGTCCCTTATATTTTTATTACCTATGCAATATCCGATTCCTGTTATTCATTGTTTTGTAATAAACTCACTGTTCTATTGTTTTGCCATTTTACAAATAGCACAGCGATCCAGCGGTAGTCTCTACTGATTGGTTGATTAATGGTTAGTTTCGTGCGTGGGCAGTTCCGTGAGATATGTCCAGTTCATAGAGGTCCGTGGAGATATCGTATCCGAGGCATTGTATGATAAGCTTGTGTGTTCAGTAGGCATAATCACATTGCCTCGAAACATTCGAATCGAAATCGATTAGTTGTGTGTCAAAATGTGTGGAATTTGACTGAAAACTTTTCGAATCCGTTTTGAATACGGGTTACCGCGGCAATGTGAATGCCTCCACTGAATGGAAATTAAAAATAATTATTATAATAATTCTTTATTTTCCAAAAGCCTTACAGTACTAATTATACATATTTATAAGACCTTCCTAGTAAGCTTTTATAAAAGCCTGTGGCAGGGGGTTCCGCTCTTCAAAATATCTTTGTTACGTAGGCCTAAATACTATATATAACAATTTCCATTGAGCGTGTGTACATATATATTTCTCTTTCTGACAAATTAGTGTGTATGAGTAGTGTGTGTGTGAAAAGTGTTTATGTGTTTGTGTCAGCGTGAGTGTATTTGTGTTTCGTGTGTGCGTGCGGGGGTGAAATGGTGAAATACATTATGTGTAATTAATATTATGTAACCTCATCCCTACGATTAGATCATTGGGATCGGACATCCGCTAACTTCTCACTTTCAGCAAGTAAGTAGTGTCTTCCATTGAGTATATTCTTGTGTATGTGTGAAGGGACGTAAGTTGTTTGTCATGTGAGTGTAATGATCCTATTTGTTCCGGTGTCTTAACTTGTACTTTTCTTTTTACATATCTATTATATAAGGTAGCTTACTAAATACTTATAAATTTCTCTGTGTCGTCATAGTCTATGGTAAGCAGCCATTCTGTTATTATCGTCTTACATTTAGATATTTTAAGATTCCGAATGTGTAACTGTTCGTTTAGTTTCTTGTAAATATAAGCCGATTCGATTACCGATCGACGACTACGGATAATATGTAGGATTGTCGTCTAGCAAAGTTTGTGGTTTGATGTACAAGGATGACCTTTTGCTTCCTCCTACCAGTTTGTTCATTGGGGTTGAAAGGTATAGTTTTATGTGATTTAAAGGTTGCCGACAATATGAATAATTTTCTAATAGATAGAAGTTTACTATTTTCATAAAGATCCTTTGCTATCCTACAAAGGTGTCTAAGTGTCTTGAAGAACATCACCTTTAACAAGCATCTCTGACCCTTTTCAACTTATAGAAACTAAGTTTTTGTTGCTCCTTCCCATACAGAAATTGAGTATGTAATTACAGACTGTGCCAAGGCAATATAAATTTGTCTTAATAATCTTCGTGTTGCGATATGCCTGAGTATTTTAAACATCCAATTCCGCTTTCTGAATCTTTTATTAACATACTCAATTTGCGGGTACCAGGATAGGCTTTGGTCAAGTATGATTCCAAGGTACTTAATTTATTCCACTTTTTCCAGTACTATACAGTTACAAAACGTTAAGTTTGTTCCGTCACATTGATGGTCTTTAAGTTGGTATTTAGAATCAGGTTGCGTTTCTTTGTTTATATGATGACTTAGTTTTTGTGATATTCATTGAGAGCTGATTCAACCTCAACCAAAGAGAGACCTTTTTTAATCCTCTGTTAGCACTGTCAAACAGTTTATCCCACGTAGATCCCCTAAAGACAATAGCAGTGTCATCAGCGTATGAGATAACGTTTCCATCATCTATCTTTAGGTTAGTAAGATTATTTATATATATGAGAAACAGGGTTGGCCCTGCATGCTTCCCTGGAGTACCGCATATGTAAGTTCCCTGTCTTCACTAACACAATCCTCAATGCGTACTCTCTGTCTTCGCCCATATAGGTATTCACCGAAAAGTTTTAAGGGAACGCCTTTTTAAGGTCTAGAAACACTGTGATGCATTTGTTTCTTACGTCTAACTGCTTAGATATTTGCGTTGTCAGTACTACTATTGCATCTTCAGTAGATTTCCCTTGCTTAAAGCCATATTGTGCATTCGATAGAATATCAAAGCTTTTTAAGTAATTAAATAAACGAGTATTTATTAGTTTTTCAATAATTTTGGAAAAGATAGTTAAAACAGAAATAGGTCTGTAATTATTAAGTATAGGTAATTAATTATCCACTCTTATGCATGGGTGTAATTAAGGCAAGTTTTAAGAGGTCAGGAAATATTCCTTGATGAGAACAGAGATTCGCCAAGTGACTAATTATGGGACCAATAATTTCTCTGATTAACAAGATCATAATCGGCTAGACAGATTGTCCCAATGAGGGGTACTATTAGGTTTTAGGCTAGTATTGCATGCTAGCATTTTTATCTTATCACGTAGTAAACAAACAAACACGCGAACTTAAATTTAACAATAAACTAATGTCATTGACTAACTGTGTAGAGCAGAAATAGCCCAGTGGATAAAAAAGGATCGCTATGTATAAAGAGTATAAAAATGTTTCTATAGGTATATATTAATATTATTATCCTGTACTGTGATGTTGAACAATGGTGTATCACAAATTATCAATTGATAAGAATATTGTTATTACCATATTATCTTATTATTTTCCTGACTTACGTAAATGTAAAATTTACTTAAGTTAGACAAAAATACTGTAATTTAATTACGTTTCACCGTTTAAAGGCAATAAAATACAAAATATACAGTCATTAAAAGAGTAAGTAACGTGGCCTGAAGAATTTTTCAGGAAATAATTTTTGTTTATTTAAATTATGTTATTTACATTACGCTTTGTATTGCAATTGATGAAAAAAAATTCTAATAATTGGTTTATGCAGTAGCATGTACAATGAAGCCATGTATACACAGTCATATTACATTTTTCGGCTCTAATTATGTATTTATTTTTATCTATCACTGCTTTAAAATTGGTTTGTGAAAGTGGCATTAAAAACCATAGACTATGTGAATAAAACATCGTAGCATGCATGTACCGTGGCAAAAAATTAACGAAGCTCTACTTTGTTGCAGTGGGTTTGAAACAATATAGAATTTGTTTGATTCGTCAACGTTTCAAACAATGATAAGGTAAATTATCATTATTGTTAATAATAAACATGACAGCAAAGTCATTCTTCTTTGCAATTAAATTATCTATAAAGTGGTATTTTAAATATCCTTATCAATGACATTATAAAGCTTGAACGTGTGTACTGTCAACACTCAGTCTCTTGTAAACGGTTATTGTGAGAAGATGTGTTCGTTAAATATTATAATATTACTGTTCGCCATCACAAGTCTCGTAGAGTCACATTATGACTGGATGGGACCTCACTTCGGTGAACATACAGGACATCACCATGGATGCCATACAGGACATTACCATGAACATGGCATACGATATAGGGTAAGAGAATTTCTAAGTCTGGCTACAAGTGTGATCAGCAGTGATGAAAAAGCAAAGGAGTCCTGTAACGACAACACTAATACAAAATCCAGAGAGCTGTATAAAGCAAATGAATACCAACTAATTATCTCTATGGAAGATTTTAAAGAAATCAGTGCCGATAACGTTAATATTAAAATTAAACACCGAGTTATGTATATCAATGTGGAGAAACAGGATGAAAATGGAAATCATAGTTACTTCCAGTTGAAGATTCTTCCAGATTTTGTTGATGTGCAGAAAGCTGTTTGGGTGTACATGAATGGGACATTAGTCATTGCTATTCCACATAAAGTCCTTAAAGAATCAATTAGTTCTTGTGGAGGTGATATTGATCAGTCTATAGTAACAGTACCGAAATTTGAGGCCCAATTTAATCTCAGGAGCGGGTCATCTGCGGAAGAGGATACTACCACTGTATCAGCACGAAGTGAAGACAAAAATGAAGTTCAAATAAATCAAAAGTCTCATTAGTCTACAAACGACTCTAAATGTTGTAAATTCTAATACTTATGGTCTATTATTACTTAAGATAAATAATAAATAAATAAATATTGTCGGACAAATTACACAGCGCCATCTAGCCCCAAAGTAAGCGAAGCTTGTGTTATGGTACTAGACAACTGATAAACATACGTAAATACATTGTTTTTTTTTGTAAATACATACTTATTATACATAGAAAATACCCAGACCAATACAAACAGACATGTTCATGCTCACAAATGTTTGTACTGTGTGGGAATCGAACCCACGAGCGTTGGTGTCAAAGTAGCGTAACAGCGCGTTTCACCACTGCGCCACCGAGCTCGTCGATAAGATATACGTAGGTCACACTATAAGTTTTGCGTAACTTAAAAAAACAACATGTTATAACCAAAATATTATGTTTATTGCTTTTCAAAATACTCTCCTTTACATTTTAAATATTTTTTCATGCGGTCGAACCATTTTTTAAACAGGAGGACCACAGATCTGAAGGGATGTTTTCTACGTGCTGATTGAACGCCATCACTGCCTCTTCGGAGTTGGTAAAAGTGAAACCTCTCATCAAATCTTTGATTTTGGGGAAAATACAGAAATCACAGGGTACTAGGTCGGGGCTATGCGCAGGATGGGTAACGAGTTGTACTTTTTCGGAAGTTAAAAATGACTTTGTTTTGTTGGCCGTGTGTGAAGAAGCGTTGTCATGATGTAGGAGAACGCGGCTTTTTGGTCGTCTTTCGCGAACTTTTTCTAACACCCTGGGTAAACAAATGGTAGAATACCACTCGGCATTAACACTCTTTTGATCTTCAAGTGGAGTTGTGCAGATGGGACCCGTAGCTGAGAAAAAAAACGCGATCATTTTTTTACCAACGTTTCTCGCCTGCCTCACTTTTGTTGGCCTGTTCTCATTTTCAAACACCGATTCACAAGATTGCTGTTTTTTTTCGGGTTCAAAACAATAAATCCACGTTTCGTCTCCTGTGACAATGTCATAAACAGCATTAGAATGTCCGTGGTCGTACTTCAGTAGCATCTGTGAGCACCATTCCACGCGAGCCCGCTTCTGCTCCGCTGTCAGTTTATGAGGGATCCAACGACAATTAAGTTTCCGAACTTTCAATTCTTCGTGTAAAATTTTCTGAATTTGTCTCATACCAATCCCCAATAGTTCTGGAATTGTCTCATAGGTAATCCGCGGGTTTTCTTCAATTAGCCGCTTAACAGTAGCCACATTATTTACGTTGACGGCAGTTGAAGGCCGCCCTTCACGAAATTCGTCATGTAAAGAAACTCGACCTCTCTCAAATTCAGCAAACCATCGCCTCACGGTGCTCAAAGAAGGTGCTTCTCTCCCAAAAGCATTTTGAAGACGAGCAGCACAGTCTTGCGGAGAGAGAGAACTTTTAAAATCATAAAAAATCATCGCTCTAAAATGTTTTCGACTCAATTCCATTTTCGTTGCGTACGTAGAACTTTGATGTGTCATAAAAAACAATTGACAAATGATTAGCCAATAGTTTTTTTTATTACTAAGTAGGTTGCAACGTTTCAAAAAATATAACATTCGAAATTCAAATAGATCCGATTAGCTAGAAGTGCAAAACTTTTAGTGTGCCCCTAGTATCATACAATCAGATTTTTAATTTAAGTGTGCTATTATGTTACGTAATAATTTGTTTCCCTGATTTGTGAACGCTTAAGATGTATCCGAATTATAGAAATTTCAATAATCTTATTTTACTTTCATGCTTTTCACATTATTTTACGATAATGAAATATTTTAAAGTGATTTTTCGAGTCAGACTGTCGATAATTGCTCTAAAACCAAGATGATTTGGATCGATTCTCGCTTGGCTTTGTGTGCACACGCACAAGCGACAAGTCTTGTTAACCACCTGCAGCACGACTTTTACTCTTATTGCGTGTGCCATAAGAACGGTACAGAGGTCAAACAGTGTATCATGAGGGTCGTAGTGTGTACACGTCTGTTTGTATAGGATTAATGTTTTCTATGTATTTGTGTATGTGTTAAAAAAATAGTATTTCCAAATAACTTTTTACTGTGTGTACCTCACTGCGACGACCGAGGAGGGAAAACAAGAGTCAGTCTTCGCGGAGATCGAGTGAACAATGCACGGCATGCATCACGGCTGTTCTCTTCTGCGTGCGGTGTGGACCCTAGTTGTATTTTTTTTATACTACGTCGGAAGGCATACAAGCATACAGCCCACCTGATGTAAAGCGGGTACCGCAGCCTATTAACGCTTACGATATATTAATTATCACTCGCGCGATGCCTTCTCTGCTGCTTATGCAGTAACTCCTTGGGAGCTTACTGGTGACCTCACTCACACGCAGGAACACAACAGGAGGGAGTTGCTATTTGGCTGCGGTTTTCTGTAAGGTGGAGGTACTTCCCCAGACGGGCTGTTTTGACGCGCCCTACCTCTCTTGGGCCGCAGGGCGCCCTCTTCTCGCCGTGTCACATCGGCGCTCTCCTTCTGCTGCGTCCGCATGCACCTCTGGCTGTTGCGGTGTTGGATCGCGATCTCCACTGACTTCAACTTTAACAGCGTCTGCGACCTCCTGAACCGTGAGCGCCTCACGGTCCTGCTCGCTGGCTGTGGTTCGCTGAGCAAACTACAGGACTACAGCCTGCATCTCCGTCCGGACCTCCTGATGTGTCCGAGAACTGCCGGCCACCTCCGTCCGGGGCCTCCTAGTGTACCCGGCCCAATCCCCCTCTACTAGTTTAGACCCTCCTAGCCTGAACTTTTAGAACCCGTCTTTTTTATAACTTTACTAGCTACTCGACCCAGCTTCGCACGGGTGATGCAATCGTTACTAAACTTCACAGGATCACCTGCTGGGCTAACCTGAAGATTCAGTGAAAATTTCATCAAAATCTGCTTAGCCGTTTTTGAGTCCATAGAGAACATACACACAAACACTTTTAAATATATATATTTGTAAATATTAGTTTATAATAAATTTGTTATTTTTATTTATGAACACCCATTTTTACTCACTTACTTACAGTTTAACGCCCACACAGACCTGATCTCGACCCTGAGATATTCTCTAAATTCCAAAACCTATCTCCTCAAGTGTACTTATTCTTCTCTTTCGGTTTCTTTTAGGCTTCATAATCATTAATCTTTCACAGTGTAGGTACTCAAACAGTAGTTAGGAACACACAAACGTACCTACACACAACTACTCATACCAGTCAAATCGATTAACTGGTATAAGTCTTTGACTGGGCATTCTGGGATGTTGCTGTAGAATATACAGTGTTCCCTTTCGACACTCTTGTAGTCCTAACCAGTAGAGTATCCTACTCCACTAGTCTGGGCGGGCTGATTCGAGAAAACCCTATACATTTCTCCTTCATTATAGTCTACCAAGGGATACTTTTACTTTATAATATCTATAACTACTCTGGCCATAATTACTGTCACATAGAATTTTTCCTTTTTTTCAACCTTATAATTATTTAGAATTTGGAACGCGTTAATTACGTTAAAAACTTCTTTCGATTTCCTGCCGTTTTACATATTTTTTCCGTGTTTATTATCAAATTACAATATAGAATGGGGTGTTAAACAAAATAGGATTGCAAAATAGGATCAAGACACTTCAAAAGCTTGGTATCAGCCGTATGTTCGTACATCGTACTATCGACAGATATACCAACACTTTCTCTGTTGAAGACCTTAAAAGATCGAGACGACCGCGTGTTGTTAGAACTACAAAAGCTGTTAATGCTGTTGAATTTGCCGAAACCCCATTAGGAAACAAAAAATCTTATCGCGAGAAATGAAGATCCCCGCTAGGGAAGTATTTCGCGTATAATAAAACAAGAGCTGAAGTCTTAAAGGTATTAGAGCGTGATTATCCTAGATGTTCAAATAAAACTTCTAAAACTACTTGAATAGTGATTCTAAAAACTAATTAAGGACTTCGGTAAAAATTTCGATCCCATTCATTAGAAGAACTGGTTAACTGCACTTCATAACTTTTTCTGTGTTATAAAACCACCTTTATCATTTACGATGATGAGGAAGATTATAGAAGACCTTTCATTCATGTCTCAGTTTGTAATACTTTATTTTCAGGGTTATTAGATTACGGTAGTTCTGTAGCTATTCTTGGTAATAACTCTTACTTAATAATAAAACTTGGATTCCATTTATCAACAAATGTAAAGTCCGAACAAATAACAATTTCTTCAGCTGACAATAGACGTAAGACTTTTGTTTTTCCATAAATAACACCTTCTCTTATACTAGGTGTTGATTTTTGGATAAAATTAACTTACTGCCTCAAATTCTTTTTAACACTTTGGATACTAATACTAAACCGTGTCTTTCCTTAACTTCGGAAAATAAAGTTATGCCTTCGATTACTTGCCAGAGTCTCAAAAAACGAATGCGAGCAATGTTATTAATCGATTTCAAAATATATCTTTTGAATAAATAGACAAATTTAAAATCAGTGTTTTCCTCTCTGAGAAAATCCAACACTGAGCTATTGCCCTTTTATATTGCAACAGATAAGTTGTTAACACATACATTGAAAATTGTTATCTAATTGGTTATTTGTAAGTTGTTGTTGTCTTCCTTTGTTTGTTAGCATATATATCTACGGTAGTTTTATATTGTGTGTCTCAGTGTTCAAATACAGCTTTTATATATCTACGAGTATCTATCTATCAAATTAGGCCGTACAGACTTAATATATCATTACATAGATACTAGAAATAGTCTTCCTATTAAGCCTTCAGAACCCGTTATATACCTTTTCCCATTCATTTCGCGGTCATATATGACCACACGGGTTTCGAACGTTGTTATAGAATATCTCCAGAAAAACAACGCGCTCTTATCATTGAGGTTGATAAAATACTTGAATGGGGAGTAATCGAGAAATGTGAAGGCCCTTGGCTCTCTCCCGATATTATGACCCCTCAAAAACACGGCGAATGGCATTTTTGCGTCAATTGTAGAAATTTCAACTCAGCTATTCGTCGCGATGCTTATAACCTTCGTTTTGTTAATGAAATTATTAACAACTTCAAAAGTTTTATCTATTAAAAAATATTTTAAAATTTTACTATTAGAAATAATAAACTATATCGTAGCATACACTCTCCGTATGCTAGAAATGATTTGACTGGAAAGAAATACCATCACCTTGCGATAGGGATTCTTTAATCAAAACTAATCAAGACACTAGTAATTAACCAGATTTAGGAATATTTGAGACTCGTATAAAGTTATCTTTATATTATTACTGGCCAAACATGTTCAGGAATACAGCTAAAATTATTTCTACTTAAGAAACATGTCTAGCTTTTAAGCATTCTAATCACTCTTCTTATGGTTTGATGGGTAAATCGAAAGTCTGCAGTTGACCCTTTCATACTATATTATGGGTCTTCTTGATCCAATGTCTGCTGTCCCCTGTCCCGATGATGTCCTCTGCCAATGTCTAGACGCCGCTATCAATTTATATTAGTTGTTAACTGCATTTTTACTAAATATACTTTAATCTATCTATCTATAACTTCACGCCGAACACGCTTGCAGGGTAGGCAGAGAGAACCGAGCGCCACGTTTGTCGATCCTTACATATTACACTCGCTTCTTTAACATTCATTGCTCTTCTCATGCACGCTCGCCGGTTTCTAGGGCTCCTGACATCACCTTCTGATAGAACACGACTAATTTGGTCATGGTAGGTAAGTCTTGGCCTTCCCCGGCTCCTACATCCTTCCACTTTTGCATTGTATATCTGCTTCGTCATTCTTTCATCTTGCATTCTTTCTACATGTCCGAACCATCGGAGAAGACTCAGACTGATTGGCAGGCTGACAAACCGCTCCGTATTCTTCTTTACTCCGCTCCGCGTCCTCGCTCCGCGTCAATGGACATGCAGTCAAGAACAGGGGCAATGAAAGTCCGTTGCACATCTCCGTAACATACGTGCGTAGCGAGCACGCTATATGCGTATACTATGCATACGGGATTTGTAGCGTACATTTTTTTATTTATAACTAGATTGGCAAATAAGCATGCGACCCGTATCAGATGCTAAGCGGCCACAGCAGCCTACTGACTCGCAACACCACGGGGATGATACTCGCGCGCTGCCAATCTTGTGACCTAAGGCTGTTTCGTCACAGTACCCAGTAATTTCTCTGCCATATCTCACCCTTCAAACTGGACAGCTGCTTGGCGGTAGAAATTGGTGAGACAGGTACCCATTCAGACAACTTTTGTACAAAGTCTCCCTCTGGGAACCTATGCCCTTAGTTAAATATTATTTAAATGTAGACAAGTCCCTTATATTTTTATTACCTATGCAATATCCGATTCCTGTTATTCATTGTTTTGTAATAAACTCACTGTTCTATTGTTTTGCCATTTTACAAATAGCTCAGCGATCCAGCGGTAGTCTCTACTGATTGGTTGATTAATGGTTAGTTTCGTGCGTGGGCAGTTCCGTGAGATATGTCCAGTTCATACAGGTCCGTGGAGATATCGTATCCAAGGCATTGTATGATAAGCTTGTGTGTTCAGTAGGCATAATCACATTGCCTCGAAACATTTGAATCGAAATTGATTAGTTGTGTGTCAAAATGTATGGAATTTGACTGAAAACTTTTCGAATTCGTTTTGAATACGGGTTAACGAAGCAATGTGAATGCCTCCACTGAATGGAAATTAAAAATAATTATTATAATAATTCTTTATTTTCCAAAAGCCTTACAGTACTAATTATACATATTTATAAGACCTTCCTAGTAAGCTTTTATAAAAGCCTGTGGCAGGGGGTTCCGCTCTTCAAAATATCTTTGTTACGTAGGCCTAAATACTATATATAACAATTTCCATTGAGCGTGTGTACATATATATTTCTCTTTCTGACAAATTAGTGTGTATGTGTGTGTGTGAAAAGTGTTTATGTGTTTGTGTTAGCGTGAGTGTATTTGTGTTTCGTGTGTGCGTGCGGGGGTGAAATGGTGAAATACATTATGTGTAGTATTATGTAACCTCATCCCTACGATTAGATCATTGGGATCGGAATCCGCTAACTTCTCACTTTCAGCAAGTAAACAGAGTCTTCCATTGAGTATATTCTTGTGTATGTGTGAAGGGACGTAAGTTGTTTGTCATGTGAGTGTAATGATCCTATTTGTTCCGGTGTCTTAACTTGTACTTTTCTTTTTACATATCTATTATATAAGGTAGCTTACTAAATACTTATAAATTTCTCTGTGTCGTCATAGTCTATGGTAAGCAGCCATTCTGTTATTATCGTCTTACATCTAGATATTTTAAGTTTCCGAATGTGTAACTGTTCGTTTAGTTTCTTGTAAATATAAGCCGATTCGATTATCGATCGACGACTACGGATAATATGTAGGATTGTCGTCTAGCAAAGTTTGTGGGTTGATTTACAAGGACGACCTTTTGCTTCCTCCTACCAGTTTGTTCATTGGGGTTGAAAGGTATGGTTTTATGTGATTTAAAGGTTGCCGACAATATGAATAATTTTCTAATAGATAGAAGTTTACTATTTTCATAAAGATCCTTTGTAGGATATCTAAGTGTCTTGAAGAACATCACCTTTAACAAGCATCTCTGACCCTTTTCAACGTATAGAAACTAAGTTTTTGTTGCTCCTCCCCATACAGAAATTGAGTATGTAATTACAGACTGTGCCAAGGCAATATAAATTTGTCTTAATAATCTTCGTGTTGCGACATGCCTGAGTATTTTAAACATCCAATTCCGCCTTCTGAATCTTTTATTAACATACTCAATGTGCGGGTACCAGGATAGGCTTTGGTCAAGTATGATTCCAAGGTACTTGATTCCACTTTTTCCAGTACTATACAGTTACAAAACGTTAAGTTTGTTCCGTCACATTGATGGTCTTTAAGTTGGTATTTAGAATCACGTTGCGGTTCTTTGTTTATATGATGGCTTAGTTTTTGTGATATTCATTGAGAGCTGATTCAACCTCAACCAAAGAGAGACCTTTTTTAATCCTCTGTTAGCACTGTCAAACACTTTATCCCACGTAGATCCCCTAAAGACAATAGCAGTGTCATCAGCGTATGAGATAACGTTTCCATCATCTATCTTTAGGTTAGTAAGATTATTAAATACATGAGAAACAGGGTTGGCCCTGCATGCTTCCCTGGAGTACCGCATATGTAAGTTCCCTGTCTTTACTAACACAATCCTCAATGCGTACTTTCTGTCTTCGTCCATATAGGTATTCACTGAAAAGTTTTAAGGGAACGCCTTTTTAAGGTCTAGAAACACTGTGATGCATTTGTTTCTTACGTCTAACTGCTTAGATATTTGTGTTGTCAGTGCTACTATTGCATCCTCAGTAGATTGCCCTTGCCTAAAGCCATATTGTGCATTCGATAGAATATCAAAGCTTTTTAAGTAATTAAATAAACGAGTATTTTTTAGTTTTTCAATAATTTTGGAAAAGATAGTTAAAACAGAAATAGGTCTGTAATTATTAAGTATAGGTAATTAATTATCCACTCTTATGCATGGGTGTAATTAAGGCAAGTTTTAAGAGGTCAGGAAATATTCCTTGATGAAAACAGAGATTCGCCAAGTGACTAATTATGGGATCAATAATCTCTCTGATTAACAAGATCATAATCGGCTAGACAGATTGTCCCAATGAGGGGCACTATTAGGTTTTAGGCTAGTAATAATATTAAGAACTTATTATGGGTCAGTATCCAGTAGAACAAAAGATGTGATGGGAGGCTTATTTATATTATTTAATTCCTCTAAGTAGGGTGGATCTGAGCCAGGTATAATATCATCAGTCAGATTTTTTCCTACGTTAGCAAAAACCGCATTAACAGAGTTAACGGATATATTTGGTATTGATCCTGATTTTAATAGTTGGATATTAGATGATTTAGTATTTTTAAAGTGTGTAATTTTAATTATAGTATTCCAGAGGGCTTTTGGGTTTTTATTCGATTTTTCTAATTGTTCTTTTTGATATTTACGGTTTAGTTTCTTTATTAGGTTGTTACAAAAAAATCTGTATTAAAATTTCATCCATGTAATCTTAAGTGTTTCGTTTTATGGGTCGGACCTTACTTTTAATTGCATTCTATTTCTGTTATTTATGCATCTTATGATGCCCGGCGTTATCCAAGGCTTTATTGGTTGTTTCCTACCTGATATGTATCTAACAGATTTACTTACGAGTAGATTTAACGCTTCATTAAGCTCCGAACTAAGTCATCTAATAATATAGTTAGGATCATCGCTCATTAATAAATCAGTAAAATTTTTGATTTTAACGATTGAGAACAATTTTTCATGGTCTATGTGTTCAAAACGTTTTTATTAGGGACCTCAATTTTTAAATTTACTAGGCTTAAAAAAATTGTAACATGATCAGTAATCGTGGTGTTTAAATCAGCTACACGAGCCGCCGTTTTATCGGGTTGAATTTTTATCATGAAGTGATCTAAGCAACTGGTAGTGTATGTCTTGGTAGCAACCATGTGACGTTGTTGTATTTACTCGTTTTAGTTTACTCTATTATTACAGTCATACGAGGATTCATTTGCTCTAGATAATAGGTTAATGTTAATATTATGTTATTATGTGATCCAATAGTAAGCAAATGTTGACTGAGGGAATCAATAAATTTTATTGCATTTTGATTCGAGGGTGAGCGATAAATGGCAAGAATTGTAATATTTACTACTTCAATTTGTAAAGAACTAGCTTGTACCAATCGAATTTCCTTCATGACCAGGACCGGGAAGTACTTTTTTTTATATAAACCACAACCCCGTCATACTGGTTCATGTTATTTGTAGACGTAATGAAAGTGTAATTTTGCAAAGATGAAGTAGGCTTATTTTGGTTGATTCTACACTCTGTTAGTACCAAAATGTCGGGGCTGAAGCTGTGTGTGCGTGTGTGAATGCGGATGTATGAATTTGTAAGTAGTTTACATTGTTTAAAATTTATTAACAAGATTAACCTAGAAAAACAACAATGTTGCATTAGTATTACGTTACAAAAGATATGGTTCACCAGAAGAAATAGTCTAAGCACAGACTAATTATAGATGGGCACGTGTAATTTTACTAAGTCCATGTACAAATTATAACAATACAAAAACCTGCAGACGTTTGCCCCTATTTGTTGTAAATCTGAGCTTACAATGTTATTTAAACAATATAGTCATTAATTTTTAAACAGTTCTTGAACTTGTTGTTCAATTTTAATATAAATAAAGGGTGACTCTTTTACTTCATTCTTTCTGATGTAAACTCGTCCCATGGATGTCTAACAAAATTTATATAGCTTACTTTTGACGAGGTCACGTGCCAAGAAATAAAGGCGGGCTGCTTTTCCCGTGAGCTGCTCAGAAACAAAAATCGGTGTCTCCTCCTGCGTTCGCCATCCCAAATGTTTAGCACGCAGCTTTGTCTTTTGAATGATGTTGAAAGCCTTGCACTGTCTCATTACCTTGGATTTTACAATAACTGAGGAAGTCTCTACAACTATCGGGGTGTTTTGAGACCCGTCCCTTTTCGAGGCCACTCACTCTAAAAATATCTGTAACATCCTCTCTTTTAAGTTGTGAGCCTATTGTATTTGTGAGGTACAATACCATTCTAACTAAGTCCTCCTTTGTCTCCATAGGTTTTTAGGGGCATTTTTAATTTCGAAATTTGATTTGCGCATGTCTAGCTGCACGTTTTCAAGCTTCTCCTCGAGAATTGTTATATATTTTTTGTCTTCCCTTCTTTCTTCTTCTACTTTATGTATATTCTCTTTCAGATCCTCATTTTGCGTAGTAAGGAATACAATTGAGTCCTTGATATTTTCACTAGTTTCTTTTATATCTTTTAATGTTGAATTGTTCTGCTTTAATTTCTTACTATGCTCATTAAACAAGAGGTCATCATATATTTCATTTCCTTCTTAAATTTCTGTAATTCCTGTGAGAATTCCTCTTCCCTTTTCCTCTTGATCCGAAGAGACACGTATTTATTCGGAGGGAGTAGCCTGTTCGCTCATTATCTCTGAATCGGATAAGGATTTATCCAAAATGTTGTATGTGTCGCAGTTCATGCTGTATTAGAATAACAGAACTCACAAAGGAGATTTCGAAGGGTTCAATATGAATATGCGTGGCAGGTAACTAAATATACAAAGATAGCAATAAGCGCATACGCAGATAGGACGGCGCGTGCGTGGGAGCAGGATGTCCACGCTAATGTCTCTAATTTACATTTGTATGAGACATATAACGTGGTTACTCACTCGCTCCTTATTCCTTGATAGCTTTGCAGATCAACGATATACTCCTAGTCAGTTATTATATCAAAACAGTTTACCAGACACGTTCGTACTCAGATATGTTAGGTCTCGTTGCGAGTATAACGACGTAGCACTGCTCGAAGCGGTCGACGCGACGTAGCCTCGTGGCACGTCGTAACACTTTCCGTAGCACGATGTAGCGGCCGCGAAATGTGCTCTGTAATTTCGGCACGAGCTGACACCTCATAGTGGCGCGGCGGGCAAACACACACCTTCACGGCGCCTATAATCCCGAGTTCAAGTCCAGGCACTGGTCGCACATACAACGTCTCAGAATTTATTAATTTTATCTTTAAATATTCAAATTTAGCAACAGACTACAGCAGGTCCGAGAGCACGTCCACGCTTGACAGCGATCCGGGGGGAAGAGGGACAATGGGTATCTACTGCAAAACTGGGGCGGAAAGAGGAGAGCGTCTGTTGTTGTGAAATTACAACTGACTGACAATATTTTAGAAAGTATTTGCATTTACGTATTGTTTTTGACTTCATAATGTCTTATAAATCGATGAACGCCTACTGCGTGCACAAAAAAGTATCACGTTCCGCCTGTGCAAGCGAGAGCGCGGAACAAACGATAGAGAGGCACAATCAAAATCATACAATAAAAATTGGTTGTCTGTAAAGTCAGTTTACGGACGATAATTTTACGTGATAATTTCATAAGAAAACATTCAACAGTTGACAAAACAGTTCACGTGTAGGTTGTGTGCTGCCGCTGTCTCTCTTCTACTCGGACGCATCGGCCGATGGAGTGGAAGAGAGATAGATGCGTCACAAGCCGAACGCTTAGGCCGATCTTGCCTCTCTATCGCTTGTTCCGTGTTCTCGCTTGCACGCTCGGCTCCGGCGGACGTGACAATGAGTCATGCTTTTTCGTGCGTGCAGCCGGCGTTCATCGATTTATAAGACGTTGTCATGTCAAAAATATGATCCGCAATCGAAACGGGTCTTGATGTCTGAATTTGAGAACGCCGGATTTCCCAAATGAGCTATTATAATCTTGTCGATGGTGGCTAAATTTATCTTCGTATTCTAATGATATTGTAGCAGTTTTTCATGGCACGGCCATGGATAAAACGATGTTTTCAAAAATTTAAACCTAACTAGATCGATTTATCGCCCCCGAAATCCCCTGCATACTAAATTTCATGAAAATCTAAGCAGCCGTTTCCGAGATTCTGATTATATAGGAATATACAAGAATTGCTCATTTGAAATTTAAGATACACTTATATGTATATATCTTAACAGCAGTTCCTTGTGGGGTAGACAGAGAGAACCGAGCGCTACAAGACGCGGTCTATGCATACCTCACTCGCTTCATTAACATTCATAGCTCTTTTCATACACGTTCGCCGGTTCCTAGGGCGCCTGACATCACCTTCCTGATAAACCACGATCAATTTGGTCACAGTAGGGTAGTCTTGGTCTTCCTCGGCTCCTACATCCTTCCACTTGCGCATTGTATATCTGTTTCATTTTTTTTTTTATGAACGTTCACCAACGTTCGTTTACATTGTTACTTTTAAAAATATATTTTTTTATACTTAATCTAGTATAAATAAATATAATATAAAAAAAGTTCTTATGTATGAGAGACTGGCCCGTTATAATCTATTTGAAAATATGATTATTTATAAGCAAAAATAGGTAAGTACGTTCCAATTTCAAACAAAACGGCAGATCTTTCCAGTCTCAAGAACTATAGACCGATTTCATTAGGTACAATCCTAGGGAAAATACTGGAAAGCCTAATTTCTCCGGTGCTAAGGCGATATATTAGGCTGGATGACGCACAGTTTGGTTTTCGTCCCGGTCTCTCCACAGATTCGGCAATTTTCAGTCTCAAAAGCACTGTCAATTATTATATCAATAAAGAAACATCAGTTTACGGTTGTTTCCTAGACTTAAGTCGGGCTTTTGACCTAGTAAATTATAGTTTACTTTGGGAGAAACTCACGCTGTCTAGTGTTCCACCAAAAGTTGTGGGTCTGTTGAGGTACGGGTACGAGAACCAAACGAACTATGTGAAGTGGGGCGACATCGCTTCTAACGATTACAGGTTAGAATGCGGTGTGCGTCAAGGAGGGCTGACCTCTCCGGACCTTTTCAATTTATATGTAAACGATCTGATCGAGGAGTTGAGGAGGGCCAGGATCGGATGTCATATTGGTTCTGTTTGTGTAAACAATTTCAATTATGCTGACGACATGGTCCTTCTTAGCCCTTCCATCAGGGGTCTAAGAAAATTACTAACAATTTGTGAAAAGTACGCTAGTAAACATGGGCTTAAGTACAATGTTCAGAAGACCAAAATGATGGTGTTTCGAGCGGGGAAAGGTCCGGAGAGGACACTCCCAGTTTATTTGGATGGCGCTTTAGTGGAAAGAGTGGGAAAATTCAGATACTTGGGTCACATTTTAACTGAGGATTTCCGTGATGATGAAGACGTAGAACGTGAGCGTAGGGCTTTGGCTGTGCGCAGTAACATGATCGCACGTAGATTCGCGCGCTGCACAGACGAAGTAAAACTGACACTGTTTAGAGCGTATTGTCAATGCTTCTATACGGTTCAGCTCTGGGTCAACTGTATGAAACGGACTCGTAGTAGCATCAGAGTGCAGTATAATAATGCATACCGAATTCTGATGAGACAACCGAGATACTGTAGCGCATCGGGTATGTTTGCGCAGGCCGGAGTCCCAGATTACTTTGCGATCACAAGGTCTCGCGTCGCAGCATTTTGGACTCAGATCCGCAATTCGACAAACGAAATCCTCCGTACACTGACCCAGTATCTGGATAGTCCCATTCTGAAATACTGGCTTTCCGTACACCGTGACAGCAATAGGAAGTAACACAATTTGTAACTCTCTGACGTACTGTATAAGTTTATTTTGTATATTTATTTTTGACATTCTGTTTGATTGTGTTTTTATATGGGTTATACCTGAAATAAATACATTATTATTATTATTATTATTATTATTATTATTTAACATTTCACTCCACATTTTTTGCGAGCTAATTTAAGTTAACGTGTCTCATTGAAAAATGGATTGAGGAAATATGATTTTTTACGATTTCAAGTGTCGCCTAAAACCGGACGAATCGTACGATAGATTTCAAATGGCATTCATGGATGAAGCCCCTTCCAAGCCAACCGTGTATCGTTGGTATTATGAATTTAAGCGCGGTCGACTGACTTTGGGGGATGAAGAAAGAAGTGGTCTGTTCGAGCAGGCTGTAAATGCTATTATATGATGTCTGCAGCGGACTGGAAAAAGTAGTTCAGACGCTTGAAACTTTGTATAGAGGCTGGTGGAGAGTATTTTGAAAAGATTTAATAAAAAAAAAGATGATTACCTATAGAACACTTTCCTTTTTATTATCGCAATACCCTCCGAGCATCCCACGTACCAAGCGAATGCACGCCACGTAGCTGAATCCAAGTTAAATACACACAGCTATAACAAGTTCTTGCAATCATTGCAAAATCATCGCAGAGTTCAAATAATTCTGTGTCTTACAGTTATATACAATGACACTGGATAAAGCCACGAACACGTGTCGTTCAGCCAACTAAGTGTTTAGCCAAGATGCTGCGGGACCTGCTAAGCGAGTCAAAATGTATGTCGATCAAATCGCAATATTCATTGACAATTTTGCAAAGTCGAGGCACTGGGGAATTAGCTCCAAGAACAGTTCTACGCCATGGTGGACTCAACGGAGTTAAGTTTCGTCATTCTTTCATCCTGCATACTTTCAACACGTGCTAATCAACGGAGCATGCCTTTGCCTATGTTAACAGCGATACTGTTTTTTAATAAAAACAAAGTAGAACGAAATTATTGTTTAAAAGTTACATGTAACATAAATGGCGTCCTGCGCATCAAAGCAGTTAGACTGTTGTAGTACCTCCATCTTACAGAATACCGCAGTCAAGTAACAGATCCCTAGAGGGTTGTAACTAGTAACCGCTTCATCCGATGGCCGTACGCATTTTTATCTTATCACGTAGTAAACAAACAAACACGCGAACTTAAATTTAACAATAAACTAATGTCATTGACTAACTGCGTAGAGCAGAAATAGCCCAGTGGATAAAAAAGGATCGCTATGTATAAAGAGTATAAAAATGTTTCTATAGGTATATATTAATATTATTATCCTGTACTGTGATGTTGAACAATGGTGTATCACAAATTATCAATTGATAAGAATATTGTTATTACCATATTATCTTATTATTTTCCTGACTTACGTAAATGTAAAATTTACTTAAGTTAGACAAAAATACTGTAATTTAATTACGTTTCACCGTTTAAAGGCAATAAAATACAAAATATACAGTCATTAAAAGAGTAAGTAACGTGGCCTGAAGATTTTTCAGGAAATAATTTATGTTTATTTAAATTATGTTATTTACATTACGCTTTGTATTACAATTGATGAAAAAAATTACTAATAATTGGTTTATGCAGTAGCATGTACAATGAAGCCATGTATACACAGTCATATTACATTTTTATCTATCACTGCTTTAAAATTGGTTTGTGAAAGTGGCATTAAAAACCATAGACTATGTGAATAAAACATCGTAGCATGCATGTACCGTGGCAAAAAATTAACGAAGCTCTACTTTGTTGCAGTGGGTTTGAAACAATATAGAATTTGTTTGATTCGTCAACGTTTCAAACAATGATAAGGTAAATGACATCATTATTGTTAATAATAAACATGACAGCAAAGTCATTCTTCTTTGCAATTAAATTATCTATAAAGTGGTATTTTAAATATCCTTATCAATGCATTATAAAGCTTGTACGTGTGTACTGTCAACACTCAGTCTCTTGTAAACGTTTATTGTGAGAAGATGTGTTCGTTAAATATTATAATATTACTGTTCGCCATCACAAGTCTCGTAGAGTCACATTATGGCTGGATGGGACCTCACCTCGGTGACCATACAGGACATCACCATGCACATCATACAGGACATCACTATGGATGCCATAGAGGACATCACCATGAACATGGCATACGACATAGGGAAAGAGAATTTCTAAGTCTGGCTACAAGTGTGATCAGCAGTGATGAAAAAGCAAAGGAGTCCTGTAACGACAACACTAATACAAAATCCAGAGAGCTATATAAAGCAGATGAATACCAACTAATTATCTCTATGGAAGATTTTAAAGAAATCAGTTCCGATAACGTTAATATTAAAATTAAACACCGAGTTATGTCTATCAATGTGGAGAAACAGGATGAAAATGGAACTCATAGTTACTTCCAGTTGAAGATTCTTCCAGATTTTGTTGATGTGCAGAAAGCTGTTTGGGAGTACACAAATGGGACATTAGTCATTGCTATTCCACATAAAGCCCTTGAAGAATCAATTAGTTCTTGTGGAGGTGATATTGATCAGTCTATAGTAACAGTACCGAAATTTGTGGCCCAATTTGATCTAAGGAGCGGGTCATCTGCGGAAGAGGATACTACCACAGTATCATCACGAAGTGAAGACAAAAATGAAATTAATATAAATCAAGAGTCTCAATAGTCTATAAACTACTCTAAATGTTGTAAATTCCAATACTTATGGACTATTATTACTTAAGATGTATAAAACAATTGGATTTTTAATTTAAGTGTGCTATTATTTTAAATCTAATTCTTACTAACATAGTACTTAAGTTTTTTTACTAACATCTTTTACGAGTCTTAGTTACTTGCAATAAATTTCATTCATTCATTCATTCATTATGTTACGTAATAATTTGTTTCCCTGATTTGTGAACCGAATAACCGTGTATCCGAATTATAGAATTACAATTATCTTGTTTTAATATTCATGCTTTTCATATTATTTTACTCGGGTCGATTCTCGCTTGGCTTTGTGTGCACACGCACAAGCGACAAGTCTTGTTAGCCACCTGCAGCACGACTTTTACTCTTATTGCGTGTGCCATAAGAACGGTACCGAGGTCAAAGAGTGTACCATGAGGGTCGTAGCGTGTACACGTCTGTTTGTATAGGATTAATGTTTTCTATGTATTTGTGTATGTGTTAAAAATTCGTGCTCGTTCGCGACTAATTGATTAGATTGCAATTCTGGCCCGAAAACGCACCCATGTGCGTTGATAGATAAAAATAGATACATAATTAGAGCCGAAAAATGTAATATGACTGTGTATACATGGCTTCATTGTACATGCTACTGCATAAATAGGTGCATGCGGTGGTGGGGGGCGCCACCCACTACGCAGCGCTAATTCCGGCGGGTCGAAGAGAGTCGAGTGCTGCATAGACACGTGGAATGTGAGAGGTGGATTGAGTGATAAGATGAATGAGCTGATGGACGTAATGAATGAGAGACGCTTAGATGTTTTGTGTGGACAGAGACTAAGCGTAAGGGGAGCGACACCGATGATCTGCCCGGTGGGGTGACGGTCTACACCAGACCATAGGGTCTGGTGTAGACCGGGACGATCATGCCAGTGCTGGTGTAGGTATCGTACTCTCCTCTCACTTAGCCTCTGGTGTGAAAGATTACTGTTTGGTAGGGCCTAGACTTCTCTGGGTTCGTATAAAACTGGGCATCACGCGAGTATTTCTGGTTGCAGCATACGTTTCCGTAAGCTCAGCGTGTGCCCAAGAACTACAGAAGTTCTGGGAGTCTGCGAGGGATGTTTTGGATTTAGCTGAAGGGAATGAAAGAGTGTTATATGTGGAGATTAGAATGGATGGGTTGGGACCAAACGAGACCCCTATGGAGATAAGAGAGTGAACGAAGCAGGTAAGTCATGCAGGTAATTCTAGATTTATGTGTGGAACGAACCCTGCTCGTGTCGAATACTTTATTTCGTCACAAGGATATTCACACGTATACACATGAAGACGACCAAAAAAGTGTGATTGATTTTATTATATTTGATAGACGTCTCCGAAATATTATAATGGATACAAGAGCCTTTAGAGGTCCCACTCTTGAAACGGATCACTACCGAGTGGTAAGCCGGTTTGTGGGACTTTTCAAGAAGTGGAGGCATTGGCGAGTGCGTATCCCTTTCGGAGAAATGTTTGAGAGAAGAGTTCGGAGAAAATTTCATGAAAGGATAAGGAGTGAAAAATTGCAAGATGAAAGTGTAAGGAGAATGTATGTACATCTGGTTAGTGAAAGACTTGTAAATGCAAGTCTTTCCGACACAGATGTGTATAATTGCTGGAAAGTTCTGAAAGAAAGTATGGTGGATAGACAGAAGAAGCATGTGGATGCGTAAAGAGGCATAAAACATTGAAAGGAGATGCTGGTGGGATGCGGAGGTTGAATCCTCCGTAGCAAGAAAGAGGAAAGCGTAGCTGGATTATGTATCATCTTTGCCCTTAAATGAAAGTATGAGAGAGAAGAAGAAAGAAATGTACCGTCTATGCAAAAATTAAACCAAGGCTTTAAAGAAAGAGAAACGTGAAAGACAAATTATGAATGAGGAAGAGAGGCTGGCGAAAAATTTCGAGGCAAATACCAAACTCTTTTGGAGAGAGGTAAAGAAGTCTCGGGGTAGTTCGTCGGCATCCAGTATGAACAAGATTAAGTCTAAAGCTGGTATCATTCTTGCAAACACTCAGAAAGTGTTAGAACGGTGGAGTGAATATTTTGAAGAAATGTATGAAGACGCTGACAATGAGAGTGAGTCTGGTGCTCATTCCACGTTTACGGCGTCCGATGAAGGTATAACTATGGATGAGATAGAATGGTCGATACGAAGTTTGGAAAATGAAAAGTCTGCGGGAATTGATATGATCACAGCTGAGATAATCAAACTAGGTGGCACTTACGTCCGGGACGTCTTCTGGTACTTATGCAACCTATGCTGGAGAACTGGAAGGGTCCCAATGGACTGGGGACACGCAGTCATCGTATCCTTGTATAAAGGCAAGGGATCATGCATGGACTGCGCCAGCTATAGGGCCATCCGATTTAGCAGCTTAGCAACAAAAGTTTATGGAAAAATAATTGAAAGGAGAATGAGGGTGAAATCTGACGAAATGTTGTGGGAGGCACAGGGAGGTTTCCGAAATGGAAGGGGATGTACGGATCAAGTTTTCTCGCGCCACAATATCGAAGAGAAGCATCTGGCCACAGAACAGAAGGTTTTCTGCGGTTTTGTGGATCTTGAGAAGGCATTTGATAGGGTTGTGCGAAAGGAACTGTGGTGCATATTGCCGAGATATGGGATTGACGGCTCACTGCTCCTTGTAGTCCACCTACAAGGATTGCTCAGCATATGTGCGAATAGATGGCAACATGTTACCCTTGCTGGATGTCAAAATTGATGTCAAACAGGGTTGCATGTTGTCTGCTAGGCTGTTTATTCTGTATCTTGATAGTTGTCTACAGAGAATAAGATCGACGAATGTAGGATTACGCATGGGTGACCTAGTGGTGAACTGTCTGCTGTATGCAGATGATGCCGTCCTATTAGCAGAAAAACCATCTGAGCTGCAAACACCAGTCACAATGATGAAAGACAACTGTATGAAGGAAGGCTTACTAGTGAATGCGAAGAAAACAAAGATAATGGTATTTGAAAGAGAAGAAACCAGAACCAATGTAAGGATTACGGTAGATGATGAAGTGTTGGAACAAGTGGATGAGTTTGTATATCTTGGATGCGCTTTCATTAGGGATGAAAGGTACACCGCAGATATGGAAAGGCGAGTGAGTGCTGGGAATAGTGTGAATGGAGCGTTGGGAAAACTTCTTGGCAGTAAAAACCTAAGCCAGAAGGCGCAGCTGGCTATACACAATATAGTGCTGGACCCAACGCTAACTTATGGAGGCGAGAGCTGGGTATGGCAGAAAGAGCATGAAAGTAGAATAAACGCGGTCAAAATGCGAGCGCTGCGCAAAATTTGTGGCGTCAAGCTTGTAGACCGTATTCGCAATGATGATGTTAGAAAGAGAGGTGGTCTGAAAGAGAGCGTCGGTGTTAAAGTAAGAAGAGGCATGCTCCGTTGGTTCGGACATGTAGAAAGAATGCAGGATGAAAGAATGACGAAACAAATATACGAGTACAATGCAAAAGTGGAAGGATGTAGGAGCCAGCCGGGGAAGGCCGAGACTTACCTACCATGACCAAATTGGTCGTGTTCTATAAGAAGGTGATGTCAGGAGCCCTAGAAACTGGCGAGCGTGCATGAAAAGAGTAATGAATGTTAAATAAGCGAGTGAAGTATGTAAGGATCGAGTCGCGTGGCGTTCGGTTCTCCCTGCCTACCCCGTAAGGGATTTGGCGTGAGGTGAGGTCCACAGTAAGCTTAGAAGGAGTTGCTGTGTAAGCAGCAGAGGAGGCATCGCGCGAGTGATACTTAATATATTTCAAGCGTTAATAGACTACGGTACCGCTTTACATCAGGTGGGTCGTATGGTTGTATGCCTCCCGACGTAGTATAAAAAAGCGTGAAGGAGAACATTGTGAGCAAACCCACATGCCCCAGAAAATATATTTCGAAAGACGCGTGACCAGATCTTTCTTAGGTTAGGTACCTAAGAAAGATCTAGTTTACCCTCTAGGTTGTGGAGGGCTAACGGTAGACGCTGTGAGTAAACATCAGTGTCTTCGCCAAATCCTTAGTCTTAGGCAGCGGAGCTCGCTAATCCTAATGATTAAGGAAACGGGATAACGCGAAGAAGAAGAAGTCTTTCTTGGACGTGTGGTCACGATGATTTCCTTCACCGCCGAGCAAGTGATAGTTACAAACATGAGTATATAAATTCGAAAACGCGAATTTAGCGGTACATACCAGGATTCGAACCGGCTACTTGTTGTTCGATAGGCGTTTCTTTATCACTGCTGCATCTATCTATAACTTCACGCCAAATCCCTTGCGGGGTAGGCAGAGAGAACCGAGGGCCACGTGACTCGATCCTCTCTCTATCTCACTCGCTTCTTTAACATTCATTGCTCTTCTCATGCACGCTCGCCGGTTTCTAGGGCTCCTGACAGCACCTTCTGATAGAACACGACGAATTTGGTCATGGTAGGTAAGTCTTGGCCTTCCCCGGCTCCTACATCCTTCCAGCTCCTACATTCCTTTTGCATTGTATATCTGCTTCGTTTTTCTTTCATCTTGCATTCTTTCTACATGTCCGAACCATCGGAGCATGCCTCTTCTTATTTTAACACCGACGCTCTCTTTCAGACCAACTCTGTTTCTAACATCATCATTGCGAATACGGTCTACAAGCCTTACGCCACAAATTTTGCGTAGCGCTCGCATTTCGACCGCGTTTATTGTACTTTCATGCTCTTTCTGCCATACCCAGCTCTCGCTTCCATAAGTTAGCGTTGGGACCAACACTGCATTGTGTATAGCGAGTTGATTGATTGATGGTTTGAGATCACTGCTGTAACATGTATCAAACTATATGTTATTTTAATTTCAACATATTTTTTACTTAAATCGTCGAAGTCATGACCTTTCATCTATACAGATAAATAAAATTGGAGTGTCTGTTTGTAATGTTAAAATAACCGCTTTTTATTAAATGCATATGTATACACGGTACATATACCAAAATATTTTTTTTACAATTTTTGTTTGTCTGTGTGTCTGTCTGTTAGCTAATCTCTGAAACGGCTGCACCGATTTTGACGGGACTTTCTCTGGCAGATAGCTGATGTAATAAGGAGTAACATAGGCTACTTTTATTTTAGAAATTTTATTTATTTTTATTAATATAAATAAATAATAAAAACGCGGGCACAGCTAGTAGGTTCTATTAACACTTCTTGCTAAGCTTTCGCAATCGTTTTCTTTTTTTGGTATCTTAGCAATCGTGATGGTGACTTTTATGTCGGCGGTGGTGTCTTTTGCAATTTCTAATATTTACAGCACTTAATAAGATGATCAGTCAGCGTTTCCTGAAGACTGACAAGTGACTGATGAAGTGACGTCCTATTTCATCGAGGCCATTTGATAAGCACTTTTTAAACTTCAGCGAAGTACTTTTCTTCCCGGATCGCTGCCAGGCGTGGACGTGCTCATTAAATGTTGACTTGTGATTTTTAAATAATTAAACAAATTAAGTTAATTAAAAAAAACCTGTGCAGAAGAAGCCATATCGGGACTCCTGGGATAACTGCTGCTATTAGCTGAGGCCGTAACTGGCGGCCATCGCCTACGAAGGTACCAAACACTTTATTGGCGACTAGATACGTCACCTAAGCTACGGTTTCGTTCAACGCGCTATATGTGCTACGACGCCTGCGCTACGACCCCGTCTACGATAGTCTACGATCTAAGGCTGGAACAATACTTTTATTGAAACAATATTTATTTCATAAGGGGGAAAAAAAAAAAAAAAAAAAAAAAACAATATTTATATATTTAGTTCATAGGTTAACGCTTTATACTTATACTGTTACTTTACTGCCACGGTTTGTGAGGAACAAAATTCAATTTACGTACGTATGCACAGCTTAAGTACAATATGAGTATGGATAATTTATTATGAAAAAGTCTCTGCAAAAGTCTGCAAAAGTGAGGTAAGCCAGCTTGAACAAATTCTGACAATACCTCGCAATATACGATATTTTGACTATTATCATTGAAGTATTATTTAAACCCTTTAGCGTGTATGCTATAACAGGGGCGGGTGCACGCAACGATGTATGTCTCCGTAACATTTTTATTATCTATGACTGATAGCAAACAAGCGTACGATCCGAGTAATTTTACAAGCTTTTATTTAACTTGCAATGTAAGTATGTAAGTATGTTCGGGTGAAATCTTGCAACTCAATTTTGAAGCAGATATCTTTAACCGATTGAGCTGAAATTTTGTATACACGTTCAGTTTGGATGACAATGCATGACTAAATGTGTGACGTTATTCTAAATCCAACATGGCGGCATACCCAAGATGGCGGACCAACTATTTTTAATGCACTCCTACAATATGGGTATCAAATAAAAGGGCTTGCTAAGAATAACTCGAAAAATAATGTGACGTCACTCTTAATCCAATATGGCGGACTTCTAAAGCTTGAAAATCAATTTTGAAGCAGATATCTTCAATCGATTGAGCTGAAATTTTGTATACACGTTCAATTTGGATGACAATGCATGGTTAACTGTGTGACGTCATTCTAAATCCTACATGGCGGAACACCCAAGTTGGCGAATATTTTTAAGCTATTGCATAGCTTTTATCGCAGGCTTTGCGGCGACCGAATCAAGAAATTCCGTAACGAAAATAAAACCTAACACCTCCCACTCCGCCTACCATGTAGCTCGTTTTTTTTCATAATCATCAGATGATGATGGTGATCCGTCGGGTGGCAAACAAGTAAGAAAATTGGTAGATTTTTTTTTCATAATCATCAGATTTTGATCCGTCGGGTGGCAAAGAAGTGTTCAGCCCGCCTGATGTGAAACTGTTACACAGCCTATGGACACTTTTAGACTCCGTCGGGTGGCAAACAAGTAAGAAAATTGTTAGAAGAATTTTTTTTTTCATAATTATCACATGATGATCCGTCGGGTGGCAAATAAGTAAGAAAATTGGTAGAAGATTTTTTTTTTCATAATCATCAGATGATGATGATGATCCGTCGGGTAGCAAACAAGTGTTCAGCCCGCCCGATGTGAAACTGTTACACAGCCTATGGACACTTTTAGACTCCGTCGGGTGGGAAACAAGAAAATTGGTAGAAGAAATTATTTTTTTTTATAATTATCAGATGATGATGATTTACTTTTGTGTCCTGTCAGGGTATGTATGCACGGTGGTCGGGGTGTTTACCTGATGTGATACTGTTACACAGCCTATGGACCCTTTTAGACTCGGTCGGGTGACAAACAAGTGCTCAGCCCACCTGATGTGAAACTGTTGCGCAGTCTATTAAAACTTTAATACTCAGTTGGGTGACAAACAAGTGTTCAGTCCGCCTGATGTGAAACTGTTACACAGCCTATGGACACTTTTAGACTCCGTCGGGTGGCAAACAAGTAAGAAAATTGGTAGAAGAATTTTTTTTTTTCATAATCATCAGATGATGATGATGATGATTTACTTTTGTCTCCTGTCAGGGTATGTATGCACGGTGGTTGGGGTGTTTACCTGATGTGATACTGTTACACAGCCTATGGACACTTTTATGCTCCGTCGGGTGACAAACAAGTGTTCAGCCCGCCTGATGTGAAACTGTTGCGCAGTCTATTAAAACTTTAATACTCCATCGGGTGACGAACAAGTGTTCAGCCCGCCTGATATGAAACTGTTACACAGCCCAGCCTATGGACACTTTTAGACTCCGTCGGGTGGCAAACAAGTAAGAAAATTGGTAGAAGAAATTATTTTTTTTCATAATCATCAGATGATGATGATGATTTACTTTTGTGTCCTGTCATCTGTCATCATAATCATCAGATGATGATGATGATCCGTCGGGTGACAAACAAGTAAGAAAATTGGTAGAAGAAATTTTTTTTTTTCATAATCATCAGATGATGATGATGATTTACTTTTGTGTCCTGTCATCAGTCATCATAATCATCAGATGATGATGATGATCCGTCGGGTGACAAACAAGTAAGAAAATTGGTAGAAGATTTTAAGCTATTGCATAGCTTTTATCGCGGGCTTTGCGGCGACCGAATCAAGAAATTCCGTAACGAAAATAAAACCTAACACCTCCCACTCCGCCTACCATGTAGCTCGTTTTTGTTTTTCATAATCATCAGATGATGATGATGATCCGTCGGGTGGCAAACAAGTAAGAAAATTGGTAGAAGATTTTTTTTTTCATAATCATCAGATGATGATGATGATCGGTCGGGTGGCAAACAAGTGTTCAGCCTGTCTGATGTGACACTGTTACACAGCCTATGGACACTTTTAAACTCCGTCGGGTGGCAAATTCGCTGGACAGATGTTGCTTTCATGCGAGTGAGTGACGTTACTACCTCACGAAAAATATGCTCCAAACTGCAGCCAAATAACAATTCCCTGGACGATTGTTGTGTTCAGGCGAGTGGGTGACGTTACTACCTCACGGAAAACTGCAGCCAAATAACAAATCCCTGGACGGTTGTTGTATTCATGCGAGTGAGTGACGTTACCACCTCACAGGCAACTGCAGCCAAATAACAATTCCCTGGACGGTTGTCGTGTTCATGCGAGTGAGTGACGTTACCACCTCACAGGCAACTGCAGCCAAATAACAATTACCTGGACGGTTGTTGTGAGGTAGTAAATAATTGTAAAGACTGCAGCCAAATAACAATTCGCTGGACAGATGTTGCGTTCATGCGAGTGAGTGACGTTACTACCTCACGGAAAACTGCAACCAAATAACAATTCCCTGGACGGTTGTCGTGTTCATGCGAGTGAGTGACGTTACCACCTCACAGGCAACTGCAGCCAAATAACAATTCCCTGGACGGTTGTTGTGAGGTAGTAAATAATTGTAAAGACTGCAGCCAAATAACAATTCGCTGGACAGATGTTGCGTTCATGCGAGTGAGTGACGTTACTACCTCACGGAAAACTGCAACCAAATAACAATTCCCTGGACGGTTGTTGTGTTCAGGCGAGTGAGTGACGTTACTACCTCACGGAAAACTGCAGCCAAATTACAATTCCCTGGACGGTTGTTGTGTTCATGCGAGTGAGTGACGTTACCACCTCACAGGCAACTGCAGCCAAATAACAATTCGCTGGACAGATGTTGCGTTCGTACGAGTGAGTGATGTTACTACCTCACGGAAAACTGCAGCCACCGTCCAGGGAACTCACTCGCATGAACACAACAACCGTCCAGGGAATTGTTATTTGGCTGTAGTTTTCCGTGAGCTAGTAACGTCACTCACTAGCCTGAACACAACAACCGTCCAGGGAATTGTTATTTGGCTGCAGTATTCCGTGAGGTAGTAACGTCACTCACTCGCCTGAACACAACAACCGTCCAGGGAATTGTTATTTGGCTGCAGTTGCCTGTGAGGCGATAACGTCACTCACTCGCATGAACACAACAATCCTCCAGGGAATTGTTATTCGGCTGCAGTTTTGAGCATATTTTTCGTGAGGTAGTAACGTCACTCACTCGCATGAACACAACAACCGTCCAGGGAATTGTTATTTGGCTGCAGTTTTCCGTGAGGTAGTAACGTTACACACTCGCATGAACACAACTTCCCTCCAGGGATTTGTTATTTAAAAAATAATTATAATTGCATAAGTTGATAAAAAAAGATGCTATGCAATAGCTTTACCGCGGCAGTCCCCGAGTGCCACACGTTTTTTCAATTCATTCCTACGATATGAGTATCAATAGAAAGGACTTGCTGAGAATAAGTCAAAAAATAAAGTGACGTCACTCTAAACCAATATAGTGGAGTAAGTTTTTAGTGCTTGCTTATAATATGGGTATCAATTGAAAGGACTTACTGAGAATACGAATGCGAGTTTAAAAAAAAAAGATGTTGAATATCAACTCCATTGCTCCAATCCGTCTGGAATTTTGATATATTGAGGTCGAATTCTTACTCCAAAATCAAACCCGGAACTGTGTTTCGTAAGGCACAAGTAAGCTTCAAGCTGAAATAAGTGGCACATTGCTCTAAACACCCAAGTCAAGGTGAGGCCGTGCCGAGGACTGAGTGGCATCAGGGTGTAATATGATGTCGCGAACGTACCACCTCAGGGCACCGGGGCGAACCCTGTTGTATATTAGCTCTTACCCTTCTAAACGAAGCTCACGACCATGCAACAATGATGCGTTGAATGAGATGAACAGACTGAGAAACGTGTCCAGCGATAACTAAAAAGTAAAAAATAAATTAAAAGTAAAAAACCTTTTTAAAAACAAGCTTTTATTTAAATGCTCTAAAAAGAAAAAAATAAAATTTTATACTAAAACTTTTACTGTTAACTTAGGTCATTTCACATTTGCCACAATTTATAGGATATAAAAGCTTGTCGCGAGATTTAAGTTCTCGTATTTACTTAGTTTGAAAAGTTTAATAGATAATATTATTCACATCAAATTATTTAATTTACTTGTTAATCTACACAAGTAAATCTCGCGACAAGCTTTTATATCCTATAAATTGTGTCAAATGTGAAATGACCTTATAAGTTAACAGTAAAAGTTTTAGTATAAAATTTTATTTTTTTCTTTTTAGAGCATTTAAATAAAAGCTTGTTTTTAAAAAGGTTTTTTACTTTTAATTTATTTAAATACGAGTTCCGACGCGGAAATAACGCGGCATAAACGGCTCGCAATATCAACGCTACGTTTGGAGAGGAGACTGTTAACGAATGCACTGTGCGTTTTTGGTCTAAACGCTTTCGTAATGTAAACTTCCACTTGAAGAACGAACTACGTGGAGGACCACCCACAAATATAAAATAAATATTGTCGGACGATTTACACAGCGCCATCTAGCCCCAAAGTGTTGTGTTATGGGTACTAGACAACTGATATACATACGTAAATTCATTTTTTTTTGTAAATATATACTATTATACATAGCCATGTTCATGCACACAAATGTTTGTACTGTGTGGGAATCGAACCCACGAGCGTTGGTGTCAAAGTAGCGTAACAGCGCGTTTCACCACTGCGCCATCGAGCTCGTCGTCGTGAATTGAAGGAGATGGTGGAAGCCAATGCGAGTCAAACTACTCAGGAATTAGCGGCATGGTTTAACGTTACGTTACCTACAATATTGGCTTATTTTCATCGAATCAATAAAATAAAAACATATGAAAAATGGGTGCCACATCAATTGACTAATCTGTACAAAGAAACGCGAGTTGAAACTTGTGTAGCCTTATTGAATCGGTAGAGAAATGAAGGAATATTGGATCGAATTGTGACATGTGAGAAAAAGTGGATTATTTACGATAACGAAAAAGTAAGCAAAAAATGTAATGGCTGACCGCAGGTCAAATGCCGCAACAGTAAAGCAAAGCTTACCAATAAAAAGGTAATGGTAACTGTTTGATGGTCTCTTCATGGTATTATTCCCTATAGCGTTCTCAGGTTTGGTCAAGCAATAACAGCAGATGTTTACAGTGCCGAACTTCGAACAATGATGGCGAAATTGGCAGTGAAACAGCCCCAACTCGTGAATCGATCTTCACCACTATTGCTCCATGATAACGCAAAATCTCACACTGCACGAGAAACTGTTGTAACTCTACAGGAGCTGCAGTTAGAAACCATACGTCATCCACCGTACTCGCGAGACTTTGCTCTAACTGACTACCATTTTTTTCGTGATTTGGCCATTTTCTACGTGGTAAAAAATTTTCTTCCCAGGAGGTAGTACAAAATGTTCTTCCACAATTTGTCGAATCTAGATCCCTAGAGTTATACGCAGCTCTGTATAGGTAATCAGGGTAAATATTTTGATTAAATAAATATGTTACGAGTATATCTTAGAAGAGAGTTTTAATTTTAATTTTTCAGTACAAATCGGCAATTTCATACTTTAAGCCCTAATAGTATGCTATAGAAATACTTCCTATATTGCAAATGTTTATAGACTAAGGTGACTACAGCAGCAGGTAGGCCAGTAAGGTACACACAGTAAAAAGTTATTTGGAAATACTAATTTTTTAACACATACACAAACAAAAAAGAAAACATTATTCCTATACAAACAGACGTGTACACACTACGACCCTCATGATACACTGTTTGACCTCTGCATGCAATAAGAGTAAACGTCGTGCTACAGGTGGCTAACAAGACTTGTCGTTTGTACGTGTACACACTACGACCCTCATGATACACTGTTTGACCTCTGCATGCAATAAGAGTAAAAGTCGTGCTACAGGTGGCTAACAAGACTTGTCGTTTGTACGTGTACACACTACGACCCTCATGATACACTGTTTGACCTCTGCATGCAATAAGAGTAAAAGTCGTGCTACAGGTGGCTAACAAGACTTGTCGCTTCTACGTGTGCACACAAAGCCAAGCGAGAATCGACCCTAATCATCTTGGTTTTAGAGCAATTATCGACAGTCACTCGACAGTATGACTCGAAAAATCACTTAAAAATATTTCATTATAGTAAAATAATGTGAAAAGCATGAATAGTAAAACAAGATAATTGAAATCCCTATAATTCGGATACATCTTAAGCGTTCACAAATCAGGGAAACAAATTATTACGTAACATAATAGCACACTTAAATTAAAAATCTGTCTGTTTTATACATCTTAAGTAATAATAGTCCATAAGTCTTGGAATTTACAACATTTAGAGTAGTTTGTAGACTACTGAGACTTTTGATTTATATTAACTTCATTATTGTCTTCACTTCGTGCCGATACAGTGGTAGTATCCTCTTCCGCAGATGACCCGCTCCTGAGATCAAATTGGGCCACAAATTTCGGTACTGTTACTATAGACTGATCAATATCACCTCCACAAGAACTAATTGATTCTTTAAGGGCGGTTTTGTACGGAATAGCAATGAGTAATGTCCCATTTGTGTCATCCCATATAGCTTTCTGCACATCAACAAAATCTGGAAGAATCTTCAACTGGAAGTAACTATGAATTCCATTTTCATCCCGTTTCTCCAGATTGATAGACATAACTCGGTGTTTAATTTTAATATCAACGTTATCGGCACTGATTTCTTTAAAATCTTCAATAGGGATAATTAGTTCGTATTCATCTGCTTTATATAGCTCTCTGGATTTTAAATTAGTGTTGCCGTTACAGGACTCCTTTGCTTTTTCATCACTGTTGATCACACTTGTAGCCAGACTTAGAAATTCTCTTTCCCTATTTCGTATGCGATATATATGGTGATGTCTTCTATGGCAACCAAAAAAAGATCTGTTACAGTCATAACGTGGTTCTACGAGACTTATAAAGGCGAACAGACATATTATTATATTTAGCAAATTCATCTTCTCACAACAAACGTCCACAAGAGACTGAGTTCTGGCCGTACAGGGTCTATAAGGTCATTGATAAGCATATCTAAAATGCCACTTGTATATATTATTGAGTTGAAAATTTGCCATCATATTTATTATTAACAATAATGATGTCATTTACATTACTATTGTTTGAAACATCAAACAAACTCAATATCGTTTCAAACACATTGGGAAAAAACAAAGGCTTCATATAAATAAATAAATATTGTCAGACAAATTACACAGCGCCACCTAGCCCCAAAGTAAGCGAAGCTTGTGTTATGGGTACTAGACAACGGATAAACATACGTAAATACATTTTTTTTTGTAAATACTTATTATACACAGAAAAGCCCCAGACCAAGACAAACAGACATGTTCATGCACACAAATGTTTGTACTGTGTGGGAATCGAACCCACCAGCGTTGGTATGAAAGTAGCGTAACAGCGCGTTTCACCACTGCGCCACCGAGCTCGTCAAATGCATACACTTTGGTAAGAATATTATTAATCTACTCGGATAGCTTGTTTTTTTAATGGCATTTTCACTTACCAATTTCAAGTGATGTACAATTAGTATGCACGACGTCACATGTAATTTATTTCACATGAATACTCTTTGATAGTTTTTTTATACAACTAGATTGGCAAACAAGCATGGCCCGCATTAGATGGTGAGCGGTCATCGCCTATTGACGCTTGCACCACGGGGATGTTACTCGCGCGCTGCCAATTTGTGACCTGAGGCTGTTTCGTCACAGTACCCAGTAATTTCTCTGCCATATCTCACCCTTCAAACCGGAACACAGCTATATTAATATAGCTGCTTGGCGGTAGAAATAGGTGAGACAGAGGTACCCACGCAGACGACTTTTGTACAAAGTCTCCCTCTGGTAAATTATTCATGTTTTTATGTATTAGCTTTTGTGATTTTTTCGTCGTTATGTCGCGGTGACGTTTAATCTATTGCTCAATTTATTCACTTTACTTTTGAAGCTTTATTATTTACTAGCTTTTACCCGCGGCTTCGCGCGCATTTTTTTTGATAAAAAGTATCCTATGTTCCTTCTGATACCTCCAGTCATATGTATACAAATTTTCATGATGATCGGTTGAGTAGTTTTCGCGTGAAAGCGTAACAAACAAACGGACATTTACATTTATAATTTTATTAGGATTAGGATGTTCAGTGGAAAAATCAAACGATATATATATATATATATATATATATATATATACGTTATCGCATGTTTGAGCAGTAATAGCCCATTGGGTAAAGAACTGGTTTCGACGAGCTCGGTGGCTCAGTTGTGAATAACGCGACTTTGACACCAACGCTCGTGGGTTCGATTCCCACACAAGGCAAACATTTGTGTGCATGAACATGTCTGTTTGTCTTGGTCTGGATGTTTTAAGAGAGGTAGGGCGCATCAAAACAGCCCGTCTGGGGAAGTACCTCCACGTCACAGAAAACCGCAACCAAATAACAACTCCCTAGAGAGTTGTTCTGTTCCTGTGTGTGAGTGAGGTCACGGGTAAGCTCCAAAGTTGCTGTGTAAGCAGTAGAGGAGGCATCACGCGAGTGATAATTAATATATCGCAAGCGTTAATAGGCTAATGTACCCGCCTTACATCAGGTGGGTCGTACGCTTGTATGCCTCCCGATGTAGTGTAAAAAAAACTGGCCTAGTGACCAACAGGTCACCGGTTCGAATCCTGGCATGTACCACTAAATTCGTGTTTTCGGATTTATGTACGTATTTGTTATCACTTGCTCGGCGGTGAAGGAAAACATCGTGAAGAAACCCGCTCGTCCAAGAAATTATATTTCCAAAGACGTGTGACGTCACCTGAGACTGATCTGGTGTTCCCCCAGGGTTGTGGAGGTCTGACGGCAGTCGCTCCATCTAAACATCTGTATATGTATGTATGTATGTATATCTTCACGCCAAGTCCCTTGCGGGGTAGGCAGAGAGAACCGAGCGCCACAAGACGCGGTCCTTGCATACTTCACTCGCTTCTGTGACATTCATAGCTCTTTTCATGCACGCTCGCCGGTTCCTGGGGCTTCTGACATCACCTTCTGATAAAACACGACCAATTTGGTCATGGTAGGTTAGTCTCGGCCTTCCTCGGCTCCTACATCCTTCAACTTTTGCATTGTATATCTGTTTCGTCATCCTTTCGTCCCGCATTCTTTCTGCATGTCCGAACCAACGGAGCATGCCCTTTCTTATCTTAACACCGACACTCTCTTTTAGACCAACTCTTTCTCTCACTTCTTCATTACGAACGCGGTCAGCAAGCGTTATGCCACAAATTTTGCGCAATGCTCGCATCTCGACCGCATTTATTCTACTTTCATGCTCTCTCTGCCATACCCAGCTCTCACTTCCATAAGTTAGCGTTGGAATTAGCACCGCGTAGTGTACAGCGAGCTGTGCCTTCTGGCTTAGATTTCGGCAGCCTAGAAGTTTACCCAACGCTCCATTCACCCTATTCCCGGCACTCACTCGTCTCTCCACATCAGCGGTGTACCTTCCATTGTTGCTAAAAGCACTTCCAAGATATACAATCTCATTCACTTGCTCCAACACTACATCATCAACCATAATCCTAGTGTTCGTTCTGGTTGTCTCTCTTTCAAATACCATTATCTTGGTTTTCTTCGCATTCAATTGTAAGCCTTTCTTCATACAATCATAAAAATCTGTGTCTTCGTAAAATCCTTAGGGTAAGATAGTGGACCCCGCCAATCCTAGTGCGTTAGAAAACGGCGTAACGCTCAGAAGAAGAAGAAGATATTCAACGTCATCGAACAAGTTATACGAAGAAATAACATAATACAAATTATGTAAAAAAATACAGAAAAGGTTGTTATTTAAAAGTTTCCATGTGCCGTTGTGCACTGTTAGCAAACATTGAAGAGATACGTAATCAGTAGGCGTATTTCAGGAACACCGTTCCTATATGAAATCTATATGTTTGTCTGTTTGTGCGTGTCACTGTCGCTTTTTTTCGAATATTCGAATTATGAGTTCAGATTCAGCATAAAAAAGTAGAATAGGAATATTCAGGAACACCGTTCCTATCTTAAGGAACATGGTCAAAATGGCCGACAAATTTAAAAAAAAATTGAATTGTTATATATTGACGAGCCCGGTGTTCCTCTGGCAATGCAAGCTTGCGCATTCTCAACTGTTTTTATTTTATATACTACGTCGGGAGGCATACAAGCATATGACCCACCTGATGTAAAGCAGTTACTGTACCGTCTCTTAATGCTCTTAATTATTCACATTATCTCTGAACATTATATTCTGTATATTATGTGATTACATAGTATCATAATATAATACATAGATTATTTCCTAAATACTCTTTGGGCCAGGTTACTTACCTCTTACAGTATATTTTTTATTAAAACCAATAGACAAACGAAAGTCAATTACAGTATTTATTTTTTAACTTACATGTAGATACATATCATTGTAATATAATAGGCATATATGAAACACAATTATTCAACACTAAAATACAGTATTATAGATTCGATATAAGCTGCGCTGAAGTCCATTAATTTTTTATATTTTCAGGGTCACTTGATTATGTACGAGGACACCTTGATCAGACTCGTTCCTGTGAACCGTAACAACTGAATCATCAATTTCAATATTACAATATGGTGATGTATCTACTGCAGTGACTTTGTATCCCATAGTGATTTCCAATTCTTCGTTTTCATACTCCCAACTCGCTTTACTTACGTCAACAATCTTAGGAAGTACATAGAGCTTGAAATAGGTATTCGTAATATTCTCATTACGGTTTTGTACTTTAATATATATAACACGATATTTCATTTTAATTTCCACGTGTTCCTTAGTTAAATCACCAAATCCTTTAAGAGTGACGATGAACTTGTAAGCTTTTGGCTCAAATACCTCCCTGTACTTCGTACTATCATTTCCTTGACATGATTCCTTGATCTTTTCATCGGTTCTAATAACACTTCTGGCTAAGCTTTCAAATGCCTTTTCTCTTTTGCTATCTTGACAGTCATGATGGTGACTTTTATGCCGGCGATGGTGTCTTTTGCAATTTGCAATATTTACAGCACTTAACAAGATGATCAACAAAAATAGCGACGTTAGTCGATACATCTCGGTTCAGTCAATGTTAGCAGAATACTGAAAAGCGACTGACGAAGGGGCGACCTATTTCAGCGAGGTCATTTGATAAGGATGTTTTGAACGTCACTAAACTCGGAATTGACGAATATAATAAAATGAACAAGAACATGATCTAAAATTTTAAGCGGTGATCCCATTGTCGTGTAATATTAGTAGTTGAAATTGAACAATTTTTAACGGAAGTATCGCGTGTTTTATTTATTTTGTTGAAACCTGACGTTTCGAACGCTTTGCAGCGTCCGTGGTCGCAGGAAAGACACCGCCACTTTCAGTCTTTCAGTCCTTATCAATATCGAGCAAAAATGAGCAAAAAAATCACGCCCCCTTAAATATTTATTTTATTCTATTTTTTAGTATTTGTTGTTATAGCGGCAACAGAAATACATCATCTGTGAAAATTTCAAGTGTCTAATTATCACGGTTCATGAGATACAGCCTGGTGACAGACGGACGGACGGACAGCGGAGTATCAGTAATAGGGTTCCGTTTTACCCTTTGGGTACGGAACCCTAATAAATTGAACAAGAACATGATCTAAAATTTTAAGCGGTGATCCCATTGTCGTGTAATATTAGTAGTTGAAATTGAACAATTTTTAACGGAAGTATCGCGTGTTTTATTTATTTTGTTGAAACCTGACGTTTCGAACGCTTTGCAGCGTCCGTGGTCGCAGGAAAGACACCGCCACTTTCAGTCTTTCCTGCGACCACGGACGCTGCAAAGCGTTCGAAATGTCAGGTTTCAACAAAATAAATAAAACACGCGATACTTCCGTTAAAAATAGTTTAATTTCAATGTGTAACAATCGCGAAAACCTAAGACAATAGTATTAGTAGTTGTTAAGGATGTATGAGCAGTATAGTGGATAAACAGCCTTTTAACAATCGACTGATCCCTCTTTGAAATCCTGCTGTGGGCATGCACCACTAAACTATCACTTACCCGGCGGTGAAGGAAAGCATCGCGAAGGAACCCACACGTCCAAGAAAATATTACAAAATGAGTGAATGAAGTCTTGTTGTTTCTTGGGGGTTGTGGAGGTCTTTAGACGAGCTCGGTGAGTGGCGAAATGCGCTGTTACGTTACTAAACGGTGTCAACGCTCGTGGGTTCGATTACCACACAAGAGAAACATTTGTACGCAGGAACATGTCTCTTTATCTTGGTCTGGGTGTTTTTAAGAGATGTTGGGCGCATCAAAGCAGCCCGTCTGGGGAAGTACATCCCACTGAAAACCGCAGTGAAATTCCTCAGTTGTTGTGTTCCTGCGTGTGAGTATGGTCACCAGTACGCTCCTAAGGAGTTGCTGTGTTAGCAGAGGAGGCATGGCGCGAGTGATACTTAACGTATTACAAGCGTTCATATGCTATGGTAACCGATTTACATCAGGTGGGCCGTATGCTTGTATGCCTTCCTATATTGTATAAAAAAAAAGAGAATATGCCTGTCTGACTATAGATAGTTAGAGTACACATGGGCATTTGCAACATGCAACGTGCGTTACCCACGTACGTTTGATGAAGTTTTAATGCTCTTTTTAAAGAATCTCATGCTGGGGTCTGTTAGGACAACCTCGGGAGAAATTTAATTCCACAACCAAACTCTGGAACCGCGCATTACTCAGTGTTCGTTTGTGAAGAAAGACGAGAGCATCACAGGGACCAACATTCTTAAAAAGTTGTCTTCAATCGGTGCGAAAAGTAGGTTGATGGTTTTTTTTTGTTTTATATTTCACTAGCTGACCCGGCAAGCTTCGTTCCGCCTCAGAATCAATAAATATTGTAACTTATTAATGAATTCTGTTTTTTTTATTAAGACAAAATGAAATAGGTATAATAAATGTTCAAAAATATAAATGAGAAGTATTTTAATTATATTAAAACTGATGTAATTCGCATGACAGCCAAGCATTAGCTTTAGAGAAGCGAATGAAACGATTCGGGCTCATTGTTGTACTACTTTATATAAAGTGTGATCTTAGAAAAAGTACTATGCGTGGAGCTAAGATTAAAATAAAAGAATGGTTAATCAATCTCGAATATGATGAAATTGAAAAAATGTTTCAGAACTACTAATAATATAATGCAAATAGCCTCAATGATATGCTTTGAATTATGTACTAAATATGAAATAGGTAGAAAGATCATTATGTATCTATTGTATATATATATATATATATTCCATGTATTAATGTATATGTTCTAAATTATAATATTTTGAAACCAATCTTGATATATTTAATGTAATTACTGTCATTATTAATTTATGTTAGCAAGTCAGCCGGCACCAAACTTTTATTAGATAAGCATAAAAATAATGGGCCACACGATACAGGCTTGCATGCCTAGTGTGTGGATCCATAGCTTTAAGACTATGTGTGTGTGTGTTTAATGTAAAATAAATATTTTTCATATTTTCATATTTTCATAGCTGTTTGCGACCAAAGCTGTTTGGGAATCCTGGATGGGTTGCATTCGAGACGCAACTTACTTTTGCAACAATTTACAACTGAAGGTGAGCTCGGCAGTAGTTCAACGAAGGGAATCGTCTCGAATGCAACCCATCCAGGGTTGCATTCGAGACGATTCCCTTCGTTGAATTACTGCCGAGCTCACCTTCAGTTGTAAATTGTGCGGAGGCAAGTCTGGCTGATCCAACAAGTTTAAACATTCAGTTGTATAGGTTGCTTCGTCTTGGTTTGTTACACAGTCGGTAGTTTCGAATGGAATGCAGTAGACCAACGATTTAATTTTGAATTGTAAAGTTTAAATATTCACCATTTTTGTTCTTTGCCACAAGAATTACTCGTTCACTTAAGCAATTATGATTTTCGTGGTCATCAAAGATGCTCGGGAACACTTTGTTGATGAGTTCGCCCTTCATTGAGAATAAGTTGCAAAATTCGGTGGAAAGGAAATCAATTCGTTAGATTCCTCGACAGGAATACGACCATTACCGATTGTCGATAATTGCTTGGAGAAACGTACGGCAAATGGATCGTTTAGCAATGCGACTCGCATGTTTGATTTCAGTTAAAGTTTTGTCCCCTAGCGCGTTTATTTCAATGGCAGCGGTCGATCTTGAAATGGCTGGTAGTATTTGGCGGATTTCGCCATGCAGTAGAATCATTGCACCTCCAAAACATTTCGACTGATTGCCCAAATCGTTAGATACGCTTTCAATATGCGTTTATGCGCCATTGTGCATTCATCCCTGATGATGATTTTACTTTGAAATTAAACTATTTTTAACGGAAGTATCGCGTGTTTTATTTATTTTGTTGAAACCTGACGTTTCGAACGCTTTGCAGCGTCCGTGGTCGCAGGAAAGACTAAGGTGGTATTTGTCTTACATTAGTTATTCAATTATTACATCTACCGACATGGATGGATTAATTATATATGTTCCGATTCACACAAAAATCGCTCACAGTGTCCGAACATTTTTTAGTAGATCTTTGGATTTGTGACTTGATTATTTTTAGGACTGGATCCCAAGCAGGTGGTACTTGCCAAACATCTTCTCTATTGAAAACAAAATAAATAAAACACGCGATACTTCCGTTAAAAAATAGTTTAATTTCAATGTGTAACAATCGCGAAAACCTAAGACAATACTATGATTTTACTTGTTACCAAAACTTTGGTTCATGCTGAGTGTTTTGCAAAATGTTAGATGTCGGTTTTTCAGTCGTTTGAAGGTTTAATGATAATTTCAACACTGTGTGAGTCATTCTGCATCCTTTTAGTAACATGACCGCTATCCCAATTATTGGCATGAATTAGCGGCATGGTTTAACGTTACCTTACCTACAATATTGACTCATTTGCATCAAATCAATAGCATAAAAAAATATGAAAAATGGGTGCCTCGTGATTTCACTGATCTGCAGAAAGAAACGCGTGTTGAAACTTGTGTAGCCTTATTGAATCGATTCAGAAATAGAAGAATATTGGATCGAATTGTGACATGTGACGAAAAGTGGATTCTATACGTTACCCGTAAGCGAAAAATCCAATGGCTCACACAGGTCAAACGCCGCAACAGTGCCCTAAAGCAAAGCTTACGAGTAAAAAGGTAATGGTAACTGTTTGGTGTTCTCTTCATGGCGTTATTCACTATAGATTTCTCAGGTCTGGTCAAACAATAACAGCAGATGTTTACTGTGTCGAACTTCGAACAATAATGGCAAAACTGGCAGTGAAACAGCCCCGACTCGTGAACCGATCTTCACCACCTCCATGATAACGCAAGGCCTCACACTGCACGAGAAACCGTTGTAAGAGTTACAGGAGTTGCAGTTAGAAACCATAACACATCCTCTGTACTCGTCAGACCTTCCTCGAACTAACTACCATTTTTTCGTGATAGATAATGAGGGGAAAAATTTGATTAAATAAATGTTACAACTTAGAAAAAAACGAGTTTTAATTTTTCAGTACACGTCGGTAATTTCATACTACCCCCTAACACATACTTATTATGCATATAAATTGCCCAGATCATTCATGCACACAAATATTTGTCCTATGTGGGAATTTAACCCACGAGCATTGGTGTCAAAGTAGCGTAACAGCGCATTTCACCACTGCGCAACGGAGCTTTTCAAACTTTTATATTAGGTTTTCAGAAAAGATTATAAATGCGACAACATGTCTAAAACTCCTCAAGGGCAGCGGAACGACGGCGGTGTAAGCGCAATCAAATACAGCCACTTATATTGAGGATTTCACAAAGCGAGCTGTGGGGGTCACGCCTGCCCTACTTGTCATGGTCTCTTGTGTACTATTTTACGTGAAAGAGTTCTTAGAAGGGTGTGGAAGAAATTTTATGAAGTTAAAAACTATCGTTGGTACTGCTTACTTTAAGATTCATGAGGTTCTTGCCTGAAGCTTTTTAAGTAGGCAAATCGATCCTCAATAATCTTTTTAGGTCCTATATTAACATATTTTCTTCTTGTAGCATGTTATTCTTACGATTAACATCTACAGCGCGAGGATGACCGCGGCAGCCGAGGTAGAGGTAGCCGAGGTAGAGGTGCTACCGGAGCAGCCAGGGTAGCGTCGGCATGTTGCATCTACTAACGGTAGTGGGTGGGTGCCGGCCGGCGCTAGTCCGCATGCACTAGCATACAAAGCTGGCTAGATAAAATTGCATATACCTTTTCTTATTTTTTTTATTTATATTATATTATTTGGGAGTCTTACAACAAAATAATTTAATATATGTTAACAATAAATAACAATATACCAATCACAAGACTCCACTTCATACGTCATCGTTAAAGAGCCCGGTGTTCGAATGGTTAACAATGGCTGGTTTAATACAAACGGTAGTGGGTTCAATTCAAAAGACATTTTTTTGTGTGTATGTACATGTTTGTTTGACTCGATCTGGGTGGTTATTATATTATACAACGTTGGGAGGCATACAAGCATACGACCCACCTGATGTAATGCGGTTACCATAGCCTATGAATGCTTGCAGCACATTAATTATCACTACCTCTGCTGCTCGCAATGCTACTCCTTAGGAGCTTACTGGTGACTTCACTCACTCGCAGGAATACAATAAATAACCCTCTAGGAAGTTGTTATTTGGCTGCGATTTTCTGTGTGATGGAGGTACTTTCCCATACGAGCTGCTTTGATGTGCCCTACCTCACTTAAATCATCCCGGCTAAGACAAATATACGTGTTATTGCACACAAATGTTTATCCTGTATGGAAATCGAAGCCCCGTGCGTTGGTGTCAAAGGAGCGTTACTGAGTACTGCACCACCGAGCTCGTCAAAGGTTTCTATGTGTTGTAAGTGTGTGTTTTCAAAAAGAAAGTACTTGTCTAGTAGGAGTTCTAGAACAAGCTTCGCTCAATTTACAGATTTGATTGGCGCTGTCTAATTCATCGGGATTTTTATTGTTTACTCGAACGAGTGTTTTCAGTTCTCTGAAAAGGAATAGCGTCAACAATGCCCTGTATTTTGTCTGTTAGATAGAAGAGGAAAATAATTTTGTAAGAGTTTTAAAAAGAGCATAAAAATAATCTGTTGAAGGCAGCGAAGGCCCGCCAGACCATTGTGGCGGACACAATAGGAGGTTCGTTCTAAAATGAACGATTGTACAATCCGAGATATATATTATACTACAGATTGTTGAACGATTCACTTGTAATTTGAAATGGATTTTTTAATCATACTAATAATGAGAGACCTATAGAGTAGGGGTGGGTAATATCGGTACCACGCAATATTGAATCATATCTATGTATTGGTTTTGCATATCAGTTATCGTAACTATATATTGCAATATCTATGTATCTGTCAGAATCCTACGATACGCCACACGCTGAAAACTAAGTGTTATTTATTATACGGCACTGTGATTCTTTACGATTCGGTTATGTCTATCTATATCTATATTTTCATAATTTTTGAATATATTGGTTAACATTCAATGATTTTCTATGAAGTTAGAAGATGATGTTTAATAAGGATAATATATAAGGTGATAAATAATAAAAATAATGTTTATTATTTAAAACTTTAAAAAGGATATTTTGTCATTTTTTTAATTATATCTATTTTGGTCTAAATTAACGTTTAGGAGAGTTGTATCACTTTTTGTGACGTTAGTCGTGATAAAAAAGCGGAGAAATTACTGTCACATGCAACTGATCTATAGTATAGGGCAGTGATAACTCAGTAGATATATAACCAAACTATTAGGCAATTTGATCTAAATTACTTTGTGTGCTGCCATTACCGTTTAGTTCATACGTTAGTAGATACATGCTGTCGCTGTCCTGGCTGCTCCGGTCATCTCTGCGACACGTGTCTCGCCTCTCCACGAGCCATCCTCAGGCGCTGGTAGAGAGCGGAAGCACACAAAGTGTGATCAAATTGACAGTGAATTTGATTTTTGCAAAATAATGCCTGAATCTATTAATTATTAGCTGTTACCGGCAGCTTCGCGCCTGTCAAGGGGAAGCAAAGCGAGTTTTCCTGTGGGAATAAGACATTTTGCCGCGGTAAAACTAGTCTAATCTGTCGGGCCCTCCATACAAAATACATCTCCATACAAAAAAATAAACACATCAATCCGTCGCTCCGTTTTGATTTGAAAAAAGGACTAACCGACAAATGAATATACTTTTACATTCATAATAGTATGAACTCCTTTAAGACATTTTGGACTTTATGACTCTATGATTCTCTACGCTCTAGATCTATTTCACAGGAGCCGTGCATTTGCCCGGAATAAAAGTGACACATGTTTTACCTTATCAATATCATATCAATCGTCAATAATATCAATAGTCATATAAGTCAAAGTCAAAGTCAAAATCTTTTTATTCCGTAAAAATGGCTACATTTGTTTGGAATCGTCACAATTTTTTTCCCTACCGTGCAGTTTATGACTAGGTGAGCACTGATAAAAATACTGCCAAAAAACTCAGGCATCCCTCTTTTGGTATCCAAACAAATTTACATATTTTATTAATTACATTATAATTGGATCGACTCACTCCCAGGCATTTTTATCATTAATATAGTCAGATACTTTATAATATGCCCTGCTACACAATTTGGCTTTAATAGTAGTTTTAAATTTGTTAATTGACAATTCTCTTATATTGCTGGGAAGTTTGTTATAGAACCGTATACATTGCCCCATAAAAGAATTACTTATTTTGTGGAGACGGCTTGCATGTAACACAAGATTATGCTTGTATCTAGTATTTATGCTATGAGTATCACTCTTTTTACAAAATGAGTCTATGTTTTTATGGACATACAAAAGATTTTCATAGATATATTGCGATGCGACTGTTAAAATATTTATTTCTTTGAATTTTTCTCTAAGGCTCTCCCGGGGACCAAGTTTGTAGATAGCTCTATAAACAATCTCTATATAAAAATAGTTATCCTACAGGAGTTATAAATGTTTCCGCAATAAAAAATCAAATCTATTCAGTCGTTAATACGATAATCGTAGTTGATATCATAATTCTAAGCAACTTCACATTTCAACTATAATATGCTTCTGTAGACGATACTATAAGACCGATTACTTTTTTGGGTACTCGAAACTCGAGAGCGATCCACATGAAGTTGACTACCAGCGGGGAATCTCTGAGTAAAGCAGTCTTCGCGAGGTCATCGCACAGGAACACATCACCGAGATAAAAAGTAGCCTTGTGTTCCTGTATCCGATAGTAGTAGATGACAAGCCGCTGATACGTGAAAGCAAAATAAAACATCCATATTTAGTACGATTTATCATTCATTAGACAGATCATTAAACATTCAAACTGTCTCACGGGAACATATCACCGGGATAACAAGTAGCCTGTATGTTAACCCAGTACCTAATCTATGTGCGTACCAAAGTTCATCCAAATCCGTTCACGTGTTGAGGCGTGGAAACGTAACAAACATCCATACTTTCCCATTTATAATATTAGTAGGATTTAATCAGCCTATTAACCTACGATCCATGGTTCGAAGCCTGGTGGGGGCATGTACTTGCTTGGCGGTGAAGGAAAACGTTCTGAGGAAACCCGCACGTACAAAAAAAATATATATATATTTTGAAAGGCGTTAGACCTTACCTAATAAAAGTCCGATTTACCCTCTAGGTTGTGGGTCTGATGGTAGTCGCTTCATGTTAAAATCAGTAATAATGAGAGATCATTTTGACGAGGACGGTGGTGGAGAATTATTCTACACCTGCGTCAGTCACCCAAGTTAAATCACCTAGGGGATTTGCGGTTAGCAATGGCTACTTTAACACTGAGGCTGCGGGTTTGATTTCCACAAAGTACACCAAAAGTAAAGTGCATTTTCGTGTATGAACACGTCTGATTGCTTTAGTCTGTGTGATTTAAGAGTGGTAAGGCGCATCGAAGCAGAGCGAATGGGAATACACCTCTACCTCACGGAAAACCGCAGCAAAATAACAACTCCCTCCATCGAGATATTTTGCTGCGGTTTTCCATTGATGTGTTCTTGAGTGTGTTACCAGTAAGCTCCTGGGGAGCTACTGTGTATATATTGTAAGTGCTCATCGGCTACGGTTACCACTTTACGTCAGGTGGGGGCCATATGCTTCGTAACAAAAAAATCCTTTGTCAAAGCGGTTGGGACTTAGTGTTGTGATGTCATAAGAAAATAAGAAACCTCTAAACAAAGTAGGGAGGAGCCAAATCTCAAAGGAACCCGACTGGGGAAGTACTTCATGGAAAATCATAGACGAATCCCTGGAGTGTTGTTGTGCTCCTGTCATATATGGGTGATAAGTTAGGGTTTGGTATTGGCGGGAATCGTTGATATAGTGAGATCAATATGCCCAATCTGCTGCTAACAGCGGAAATTTGAGAGAGCTTCACAAAGCAACAAAAACTTTGGCAGGAAAAAGGAGTTTCAGGAGGAGGCATCTGAAAGTCCAAAGAGGGTCAGTATACCTCTGAAGGGCAACTGCAACGTTGGAGCGAACCCTTTACGGGTGTCTTTCGAAGCTCGGTAGCTGTGTCGCCGCCTGAAACATAGGAAAATTCACCAAATACTCGACTTCCCGCCATTGACACAGCTCCTACTACACCTGAAGAAAAAGCTATAGCTATCCTTTCCTTAAAAAGTGACAAAGCGCCCGGTCTCGACTTTAGAACGGCGGAAATGCTCAAAGCTGACTTGCCAACCGCTATTGAAAAGCTGATGTCTTTGATTGAAAGCATTTGGGAAACCGAAGAGCTTCCCAAATGCTTTCATTTTGAGCTTTGAGTTTGAGATTGCATTTGCATTCGTTCCTCGCGCAATTCAACTGATTACACGCAAAACTGTTTTTATCCTAACTCACCAATCAGAGCACAACCCCTTGCGTAATACGTATGCTACTTTCTACTGCATTGTTATTAATGGGTGACCGTAACATAATACAAAATATAAACTATGTGGATCAACTGGAAATGGCAGAAACGGTGACATGTAACTGTGGCGATCTTGGCACACACTACAGAAATAACACCTCTGATTTCACCCTCGTCGCTCAAAATATCAGAAGTATATACCGTAATTTTGATAATTTCTTGATAAATTTGTCCACTTTTGAGTTTAATAATGATGTAATAGTACTGACAGAATGTCGTATTGACTATAAAAAACCTATACCGAAATTGAATAGCTATAATGAGTTTTCTACTACCTCCCAGTTAAATCAAAATGATGGAGTGGTCGTATATATTAAAAAAACGCTTAAGCCTAAGGTGACAGAAACAAAGCTAATACAGGCAACCTGTTTACAAATAGAAGTCCTTAACTATACCATACTCTGTATCTACCGGTCTCCATCAAATACAAACGCGGAACTATTTACAAATTCTTTGTGTAGTCACCTGGATACCATAAAATCATCAAACAATATAGTAATTGCGGGTGACATTAATATCAACCTTATACCTAAAACAAAAGAGCAAAATCATGAATATAAAAATAGAGTTAACTATCTCAATATGCTTGCAGCCCATGGTATTCTTCCGGGTCATTCTTTACCCACCAGGGATAAAAGCTGTCTTGACCACCTAATGCTAAAGATGAACAAAAAAAAACACAATGCATTTATTGCGATATTATATACAACTGTAACTGACCATTTTACAACCTTTTTATCTATATCCGAAACAAAAAAAGCGGAATTTGCTAAGAAAACATCTTGTAAAATAGATTTTGAAAAAGCTCAAAAAACACTGAGTAATAATAATCTTGCGGAGCTACTTTCTTTCAATGACCCTAACTTATTAACATATTGTTTAATTCATAAAATAACTGACTCTTTAAAACAGAATACAATAGTTACACAAATCCCTAGTAGTAAAAGAATATTGAAACCATGGATCACTGAGGGAATATTGAGATGCATAAAAAATCGAAATAAACTTCAAAAAGAGACCCGTGAAGATCCCTATAACGAAATTAAAAAGATAACTTACACTCGTTACAGGAATTATTGTAACAATTTAATAAAAAAACTGAAACGTAAACACGAATGTAAGTTGTTGACCGAATCTGTTAAAAATAATAAGCTGCTATGGAAAAATATAAAAAAAATAACTTATACTAATAAATCAAATAATACGAACACTGAATTAAAATCATTAAAATCATCCCTATCTGAATCAGCGAATTACATAAATAGTTATTTTGCTGGCATAGGTGAAGCATTGGCTAACGACATAAAATCAACATTAGAAGAAGATGCCATAAAAAAACTATATTAACAGTTTACCTGGTCTGCGCCAATCTTTTGTTATGTTAGACGCTGACCAAGTGGAAATTGATAGTATAATAATGAACCTCAAGTCTGACAGTGCCACTGGTGAGGATAACATTCCAACGAATTATATTAAATATATTAAAAATTACATAAATCCTATTTTGACATACTTGGCAAACTTATGTTTTAAAACTGGTACTTTTCCTTCTGCTCTAAAGAGCTCGATCATCACTCCGGTTTACAAAGGAGGTGCCAGAGACGACGTCGGAAACTACAGACCCATCTCAGTTATATCTGTTTTAGCTAAAATTATTGAAAAGCTGTTAAACAACAGGCTATTGAAATATTTAACTACCTTTGACCTGTTATCTCCAAATCAGTTTGGTTTCAGACGAGGTATTTCAACTGTGGATGCCGTAACAGCATTAACTACGTTATTGACAAACCAAATGGATAAAGGAAAGAAATGCTTAACTGTCTTTCTAGATTTAAAAAAAGCCTTCGACACCGTTTCTTTACCTATCCTGTTACTAAAATTGAACAAAATAGGCATACGCGATCACCAACTCTCTATTTTTAAAGACTATCTGTCAGACAGAAGGCAAGTGGTTAAGCTGGATCATTGCAAAAGCGAGAGCACTGGAATATCGTGCGGAGTTCCGCAGGGAAGTGTACTCGGACCTACATTATTTTTGATTTACATCAATGACCTGTGTGGCATGAACCTCACCAACGCTAGCATATTTACTTACGCTGACGATACTGCCATTGTCTTCACTGGTACTTCTTGGCAAGACGCTAAAGCTAAAGCGGAACACGGCATGGCTCAAGTTGGTTCCTGGCTTAAGAACAATCTTCTTACCCTGAACACTTCAAAAACACACTACGTCTGTTTTGGAATGAATAACAAATCCCAACCTAAATATGACCTAAATATTAAAATACACGAGTGCAATGATATAACTGACACTAGATGTAACTGTGCTATCATAACTAAGGTAGCTCAGATCAAATATCTAGGTGTTATTGTGGATCAAAAGTTATCTTGGTATCCACAAATTGAGCAGTTAGCTTTGAGGATTAGAAAGTTCATTTGGATGTTCAAATCCTTAAGACACATTACTTCTGGACCAAAGGCTGGTAACCCTGCTTCTCCTAATAAGCTATTAAATAATATTTACGTGGCTTTAGTACAATCAATAATAGTTTATTGTATACCAGTATGGGGTGGAGCTTATAAAACACGATTTTTAGCACTAGAAAGAGCCCAGAGAGCTCTTCTAAAAATAATGTACTTTAAAAAACAGCGCTACAGTACAAATACACTCTATCAATTATGTGATTTGTTATCCATTCGCCAATTATATATTATGCACATAATCCTTTCAAAACATAAAAAACTATGTTATGTGCCATTAGATAAAAATAGGCGTAGGAGGAACTTTGTCGTGCCAGCCGCTGTAGCCAAAACCAAATTTGCTCGGTCTCAATATAGTCATGCTTCAGCTCACATATATAATAAAATTAACAGTAAAGTGGAAATATACTCTAAAACTTGTCATGAATGTAAATCCATATTAACTAAATGGATAAAAACCTTAAATTATGATGCAACGGAGAATCTTTTGAATTGTGCGAGTGAATAGATGAAAATAAATTAACAATGTTACTTAATTTTAGAATGGTGTGTGTTTGTCTGTTGTTTCTGGTAAACCGTCAGTAACAATATACCTATTGTAGGTGAATGCGTGTTAGGTTGTAATATGCTGCGTGTTTGATTCTGATAACTGTGAGTGAATATCATATTACCTACCTACCCACATTTTTAATTTTACTTAATTGCACATTTTGTTACCTATTATTATATAATCATCCAATGCAATATGTAGACTCCTATCCAATGCATGAATTGCTGTTTATATGCATAAAATTATAATAATTGGAAAATTGCGCGTGTATATATATATATGTGTGTATATATATATATATATAACCACATAAGTATAAACATATATAGGATAATATATATATATATGTAACGATACATTTGTAAGTTGATTAAGGCACTTAAATGATATACAAAAAAAAACATTTTTAATGAAGAGCGGGGTTTCCTAATACAGGCATGTTGTTTGCTTAAAAGGAGACTCCAACAGCCATTCTTAGATGTAAAAAATTGTATATTGAAAATAAACATATTTTTTGATTTTGATTTTTTGATTTTTGAAGAGCTATCGGAGGACTGGAATAAGGGACTGTTGATAACCGTCCCCAAAAAAGGCGACCTCAGCCTATGGCTACTCACATCAGAATTCGAACCGGCGACCAGCAGGTTGATAAGGTGGTTCTATATTGACTAAGCTATCACTGCCCGAACTATGTTATACTGAAGACAATACTATAGAAGTTTTGAAATTGGAAGATACAGATTGCCTATTTATTTATACTGTCAGGTAGCAAATAAGTGAATGTTTGCAAGATTAAGAATCTGCGCATTGCCATTGCTGATGAAGAGTTAACTGACATAATGAGACGGTATTTTATAGCTAATGTGATCTATCTATGCATCTATTATTCCTAATCTATCTATAACTTCACGACAAATCCTTTGTGGGGTAGGCAAATAGAATATTTCTAATCTAATCTACAGAATTCACTTTTTTGCATCATTACATATAGGAGAAGTTATTTAAAAAGTTCGATTAAAAGCAACTCTTCTATTTAGAAAGTTACACTGTACTAAATGCTAATAGGTTGCAAATGGCGAATTCCACCCGTTCCCGTCAGCGGGTCTAAGCAATTCCAAACCACTATTGCTAACTCCCTAACTTTGCGGGACGAGTTAGGTCCATTAAGTAGTTAGCTTTATCAGTAAGGCCTTTGAAATGCCTGGTTTAATCTAACTTAACTTAACATGGTAACTGTTAAAATTAAAATACGAACAAGTGTGAGCCGTATTCGACAATACTACATAATTACAATAATAAACCCCGTAGGGCAGCTTGTGGCGAGCTGTAGGTGCGTAATGACACCATGGGTACCCGAGTGCTCCAGAGAGTCGATCAGGGCCTTCGTCTCCAGCGTGTCTTCGTCGGTCGGAGTGGAAAGTCAAGAAGGGCCGTCCAGAGAGGAGTCGATAGAGCATATTGCTTTATCAGGTGATATGCTTCAGGGGTGGAAGTGTTAAGGGGCATCACGCCGCGAGTAACTTCGGAGAAGATGCTGAGTCACTCACACCGGTGTTGCCCCTGGCCGACTATCAGATCAACGGCCAGGCCAGTCCATCTAGTGAGTGACGAGCCACCGCCTGCCGTAAGCAACATCAGATTATGATAGTTCCAATAAAACCTCCAGATCTCATTTTAATAGCCCGCTTTTTTCCGACATATTTCCAATAATCCCAATACCTGCCGTGACCTGCTCCCTGAAGCAGGTCACGGCGGGTATAATACATTACATCATTCTTTTCGAAGGGGCTTCTACGCGTTGGATTCATATCCGCGCGCACGCCTATCAAATGACCGGGATTAAAACCCGTGAAATAAGAGAAAATAATAAATAATATAAAAGTTATAATACAAATGATATATAAAAAATAAAACTTCTTTCGGCCTAGGGTCGGGTTTTCCAAGAAACCTTTCCAAATTTTATGAGTAATTCGCTAACGAAATTTCAAACATGTCCTGTTGGAAATTAAATTCCATTTAGCTTTTTTCATTCTAAATTTCTGTTTTTTCGCCCCGAAATTAATGTATGTATGTGCAGCTGCGACTTTTGAAAATATGTAAATTGACTCACTCCTTTATACACTATATTGAAATCTACTATGAAATGTATTTTAAACGTACAGCTAAGCAACAAGAATCTTAGTCTCAAGCTTCCATTTTAGTATTGTGGTTAGTATTAGCTCTACCGGCTTTTCTCTCGTCTGTTCACAGGTCTGTCTCATAGGTAAAATCCTTAGGACGTTCCCTTTAATTTATTTATGAGACGGCTGGGACGGCAAACGCAAGAGATGCTTGGTCGTTTGCCTGCTTGATCTGATCTGTAACAGTTTCAAATTGATTAATATTTACTTGTATTGTTAAAATCATTAAGTTTTGTTTATTTAATGAGGTTGAGTGTACGAAATGAATGAACGATGGATATTATAGTTTTTATTATTTTTTTGAGTTTCTGGATACAAGGTTTTTAGTTAGCCAAAAGTAAAAAAATGTTTTTTGTTGATTTATAGTCTGCTTAGTGCTTCCTTGTTCTGTCCGTGGGGCCACAGACAGGTCATATCTGTAAATCGACGACGGGTCATGAGCTAAGGCCTATTTGTGACTCCACACAGTATTATTACTTCACTACCTATTGTTTATTGTGTGTATAGTGTTTGTGTCCAAATAAACCTTTTCTTTCTTTCTTAAACAGGCTGAAGACAGGTGCTCGAATGGGGTCCCCGTACGTAGTCGCAGCGTATGACGACCCCATACTAGATGCAGCGACGGAGCTCAAGAGCTTTGTAGGAAGTCGATGGATGCAGGTAGCACAGGATTGAGACGAGTGGCACTAGAAGGGAGGTTTATGTTCGAGTATCTATCTATCTATCTATAACTTCACGCCAAATCCCTTGCGGGCTAGGCAGGGAGAACCGAGCGCCACCTGACTCGATCCTTACATATCTCACTCGCTTCTTTAACATTCATTGCTCTTCTCATGCACGCTCGCCGGTTTCTAGGGCACCTGACATCACCTTCTGATAGAGCACGATTTTACCGCCTTTACCATGGCGAGTGCTCTGAAGAACTGTTTTCCCTTATCCCACCCTCACCCTTCCGTCATAGAACCACACGTGCGGGCTTGCGATGTCATAGTTCCACGGTTGAGAATATCTCTTCGCGTACCAAAAAGTTTGGCAACTCCTATCTTTGTCGTACCATTAAAAAGTGGAACGCCTTGCCTGCACATGTGTTCCCTCCTTCCTACAATATGGGATCCTTCAAACGAAGCGTGAAGAAGTATTTTGCGGGTCAGCATGGCAGCGTCAACTGACAGGATACGGTATGTAGTATGTTGTCAGTTGCAGTTACGATTTGGGCCCATCTTTCGCTTACCATCAGGCAAAGAGGATCCACTATGCTGAACTAATATAAAAAAAAAAACACGACCAAGGTCATGGTAGGTAAGTCTCGCCCTTCCTACATCCTTCCACTTTTGCATTGTATATGTATATGTTCGAGTAGTGGACGAATATATGTTGAAATGATGATAATGATGATTAATCTTAGAATATACATAGGACACTTAACGGAAACTCGTGGAGTCGGCGACGCATATGCGCATGACTGTAGGCAACCGCCCTTGCAGCTTCCGAATTACGATTCCCTCCAGTCGGAATTCTTCCTTCATGAAGATCTGTTGAAGACCAATGATTAGAGTGATTAGGGTTCCCCTAATCACGAATGAACTAAAATTAATTTATGGCGAGATTTCAATAGGTTGTTCAAACCTCAAGGTTGGTCTCACTCACAATGGTCTTCAAAATGTATTTAATATGTAATGTATGTAAACTTTGACGAGCTCGGTGGCGCAGTCGTGACTGACGCGACTTTGACACTAACGCTCGTGGGTCGATTCCTACACAAGAAAATCAAGTTTGTCTCGGTCTGGATGTTTTAAGAGAGTGAGGGCGCATCAAAGCGGCCCGTCTGGGGATGTACCCACAGACTACCGCAGCCAAATAACAACTCCCTAGAGGGTTGTTGTGTTCTTGCGTGTGAGTGAGGTCACCAATAAAGCTCCCTGTGTTAGCAGGAGAGGAAGCAACGCGCGAGTGATACTTAAAGTATTACAAGCGTTCATAGGCCTCATCAGGTGGGCCGTATGCTTGTATGACTCTCGACGTTGTATAAAAAAAAAAAAAGTGTAGCGATAGTAACATAGTTAATATTGATTTAACAGTTATTTCGGCCAGCTTGCCGGATTTTGTGTCAAGAATTTTAAAATTTGTACAACAATTTAGAATGTATGTGTTAGATATAAGTTTGCTGTGCCTTACCAGGGTTCATGTTTGAAACTTTCCTCGTATTGTAAGAACCAATGCACAACATGAATGCAAATAAAGAACTTGAACAGTTCCCGTTGATTAAATTTTACAATATATAGTATATTCTCATGTATTGTTATTTTCATTTGTTTACTCAGTATTATATCAGATCAATTAGCTACGTAGTCTGCTCTTATCTATATTGTACGGCGAGTAATTCCCGTGTTGCCAGGCGCAATGGGACGTAACGGAACGTATCTGGAAAGTTACGCATCCGAGCGCCTGATTGCCGAAGTTAACTTATCAGGCGCTTTATTGTAACGCGAGCATTCTCAGGATAACACGACTACAAGTTATTGATTGTTCCACACGACTGCTATTTTTCAAATGAAATTTCGTTAACTTTATCACTAACACAGCGTTTGTCTTTTTTGGTTCTTTTTATCCCCGAAGGGAAAGGCAAAGGGATCTAGCCCATTCAGCCACGTCTTCAGTTCAGAACCATTTGAAAATCTTAATTCTATGCTCCAGCTTCAGGAACTGTTCTGAACAAATACTTGGGAAGGGTACCTAGACCCAATCAACCCAGTTTAAAAACTATAGTGATTTTTACAAAGTTTTGTAAATGAACTTATTCACGTCTTCCAAAAAGTGCATAACGTATTATATTTGAGTTTTTTCATTACTGTATAATTTCACAAGCACTTATGTGACGTATACGAAGGTCAACCATAAAGTAGTTACCGTAGTCTATATACGCTTGCAATGCATGGAGTATTGCTCGCACGTTGGCACCCCTGCTGCTAACACAGCAACCCCTTAGGAGCTAACAGGTAACCCCAATCGCTCGCAGAAGCACAACAACCCTCCGGGGAGTTGTTATTGGCTTGCTCGGGCATAATTTTTATAATTTAATGGTATTTTTTGTCTCTGTTGTTATAACTTGTCTCACGTTGCTAAAAGATGCTTTAGCATAGAGGGTAAATTAAACAGTCGTGAACAGAAAAATAAGATGTTTATTAACTGATTTAAGAATACGAAGACAGATAAGTCGCGGGTAGTGATCTAGTCCGTTCACCATTGTTGAGAACTATCGCACTCTCCTTTGTCTGGCCACGGAAGATCCACCGGAACGGAGGAGACAGCTGCTGCGGCACAGGTTCAGCGTGCAGAGGCTCGCAGTCAGTGGCGAGCTGGATTTGAACACTAACGGTGTTCCTGTGAATCGTGCCACAGTATTACGATCCAGCCGAGAAGTCAATTACCACTAGCAACAGAGATGCGAGAGAGCTTGGCATATGCGAGACTAATTACAATTTTCCTAGCGGCTGTGGCATTGCGATAGATAAAGCAAGCACTACGAACGATTTGTTTCTATATGTTTTGCTAATGGCAGTGGTTGTGGCTGGATTACAATAAAAATAGCTCAAATAGGATAGGCAAAAAGATACTACTGCTTTGCGGTACATAAACAACAAACTTATCCAGTAAGTTAAAGTATTAGTTACTTGTAATTCAATTATAGAAATGTTTAATTATATAAATTATTATTTTATTTATTTAAACGTTTATTTATTAGATTCTAAAGATGTTAGGTAACCTATGTTACACTTTGTATTTAAATGTTTTATATTATTATTCTGTTTATTTTTGGTACATATTATTTATTAGTGACTTTATTTTGTATGCCTACCATATCCGTGTGGTACTTACGTCTATGTGTGGTACCATATCATAGCTGGGGTCACACAGTGGTCTCCTAATTCTGACATCGCTTATGTACGAATGTGTATTTCTCTCTTACGTTTTCTTTTATTACTCTGTGATTTTATGCGTAACTCGCTATACACAATGCAGTGTTGGTGCCAACGCTTACTTATGGAAGCGAGAGCTGGGTATGACAGAAAGAGCATGAAAGTAGAATAAACGCGGTCGAAATGCGAGCGCTGCGCAAAATTTTTGGCGTAAGGCTTGTAGATCGTATTCGCAATGATGATGTTAGAAACAGAGTTGGTCTGAAAGAGAGCGTCGGTGTTACACTTTCTTTTTTTAAGAAGAGGCATGCTCCGTTGTTTTGGACATGTAGAAAGAATGCAAGATGAAAGAATGACGAAGCAGATATACAATGCAAAAGTGGAAGGATATAGGAGCCGGGGAAGGCCAAGACTTACCTACCATGACCAAAATGGCCGTGTTCTATCAGAAGGTGATGTCAGGAGCCCTAGAAACCGGCGAGCGTGCATGAGAAGAGCAATGAATGTTAAAGAAGCGAGTGAGATATGTAAGGATCGAGTCACGTGGCGCTCGGTTCTCTCTGCCTACCCCGCAAGGGATTTGGCGTGAAGTTATAGATAGATAGATTTTATGCGTGCCTAGTGATATTAGAATTATATATATTAATATAGGAAACGTATTACTATATATTTCTAAACGTATCCTATTTCTTTACACGGGACATTTTTGTATATGTACGCTTCGTGTAGCTCGGAAACGGTTCTAACGACTTGGGTCTAATTTTATATTTATCTACGATTTCCTTCCTTAAATTGATTTATATAGAGGTTATTTCTGCAAAATTGCGATTTTACATAAAAAATATGGAGCAAAGCTCGCTTACACAGACGCTTTTTATTGACGTGTGTGTGGCGACTGAGGAAGGGTACCAGCAAGCTCCTGAGAAGCTGCTCTTTTAGCAGCGGCTGTGGTAACACGTGAGAGAATTCCTGTGTAGTATTATATTAGGTGGGCTGTATACTTATCTTCTTCTCCTTAGCGTTATTCCGTTTTCCTAATCCATTAGGATTAGCGGGGGCCACTATCTATGCCTAAGGATTTGGCAAAGTTACTGGTTTTTAGATGAAGCGACTATCGTCTGACCGCCGTAACCCAGAGGAAAAACCAGATCATTCTTAGGTAAGGTCACACAGGACATCTATACAGATAAATAAAATTGGAGTGTCTGTTTGTAATATTAAAATAACCGCTTTTTACTAAATGCATATGGATGTATATACGGTACATATACCAAAATGAATATTTTTACAATTTTTGTCTGTCTGTCTGTTTGTTCCGGCTAATCTCTGAAACGGCTAGACCGATTTTGACGGGACTTTCACTGGCAGATAGCTAATGTAATAAGGAGTAACCGAGGCTACTTTTATTTTAGAAATTAATTTTATTTTTATTACTATAAATAAATAATAAAAAAATAAATATTCCGCGCGGACGAAGTACATAATACATATCTATTATTATTTTACTTTGTTTATTTAGGTATTTATAATCAAATCAAATAAATAAAATTATAACTGAACAATAACTTTCTTGTTAAATTCCGGACGAAGTCGCGGGCACAGCTCGTTTGAAGTATAATTTTTCGGACATGCAAGTTTCACCGCAGAGCAAGTGATAATTATAAATATGTATATAAATGTATGTACTTCTATGCCTGCATTTGTAAAAAAAACTTGAACAATGTACGAGTATTATTAGTTTTAAGTTTTTTTTCTATAACATTAAACTTAAAAATTAAAAGCATTAAAATACTCCTTTTCCATTTAGCACGTCACTAAAAGTAACTATCAGATTTTTTATTTACTTGAATCATCTCGGAAAATATGATACGGAATGCGAAACGTTTATTATCCAAGAGGGACATTAGTTGCAAATTGCCATCGCTGTAAAAATAAATCTCGCGCTCCGTTGAAGAATCTCGTGTTAGTCATCGGGGAAAATCTCGACGGACTGCTCATTTACGACGAGTCTGAAAACTCGGGGAAGAAACATCCTTAAAAACAGGACGCCGGGTTTGAAAAGAGAACATGTTTGAAAATCGAGGATTTTACGTTCGAACTGGGTTTTTTTTTATTTTTATTTTTAAAGTTTCTTTAGCATGGTTGTCAAAGTCAAAGTCTTTTTATTCCGTAAAAATGGCTACATTTGTTTGGAATCGTCAAAATTTTTTTCCCTACCGTGCAGTTTATGACTAGGTGAGCACTGATAAAAATACTGCCAAAAAACTCAGGCATCCCTCTTTTGGTATCCAAACAAATTTACATATTTTATTAATTACGTTATAATTGGATTGACTCACTCCCAGGTATTTTTATCATTAATATAGTCAGATACTTTATAATATGCCCTGCTACACAATTTGGCTTTAATAGTAGTTTTAAATTTGTTTATTGACAATTCTCTTATATTGCTGGGAAGTTTGTTATAGAACCATATACATTGCCCCATAAAAGAATTACTTATTTTGTGGAGACGGCTTGCATGTAACACAAGATTATGCTTATATCTAGTATTTATGTTATGAGTATCACTCTTTTTACAAAATGAGTCTATGTTTTTATGGACATACAAAAGATTTTCATAGATATATTGCGATGCAACTGTTAAAATATTTATCTCTTTGAATTTTTCTCTAAGGCTCTCCCGGGGACCAAGTTTGTAGATAGCTCTTATGGCTCTCTTTTGTTGTGATCTGAAACTCGATGAAATGAAAAAGCGACAGTAAAATGAGACAACCACATACATATATAGGATTTAACGTGCGAGCGAGTGAAATTGAAGGCATTATGCAATGTTTATCACAGAGTCTGAGCGTAGTACGTCTTGGTATCAATATCATTATAAATAAATCCTACAATCAACCTACACCTGAAATTTTAGTTCATTTTTTTAAATTTCACTCTTTCGCGTGTGAATTGCACACATATTTGTTTTTATTAGCATAGAGAAACAGTCATTTATAGAAAGGTTCTTTTTGTTAATTTTTTTGTAAAATAATATTTACCACAGGACGTGCTTCATTGTTTTTTATGTATGTATGTATATGTTCACGCTAGGTCCCTTGCGGGTTAAGCAGAGAGAAACAAACGCCAGAAGATCCTTACACACCTTACTCTCTTCGTTAACATTCATAGCTCTTTTTATGCATATTCATCGGTTCCCACTCCTGACATCATCTTCTGATAAAATACGACCAATTTGGTCATGCTAGGTGAATCTTCCTCGACTCCTACATGTTTCCATTTTGGCTTTGTGTATCTGTCTGTGTCATCATTCTTTCATCCTGCATTCTTTCTGTATGTCCGAACCAACGGAGCATGGTCTTTTCTTATCTTAACACCAATACCAACTCAGCGTAGCTTTCAGCTTTAAGCTCAGATTAGCTTTCAGACCAACGCTTGTATCAATGAAAAGTTTTGGTAAAATAGAAAAAAAAAACATGCAAATGTTAAGTAGGTATGTTTGTCCTCTAAGGACCCGAAAACGGCTGTACAGATTTAGATGAAAATTTCAGGAAATCTTCAGAATAGACCAGAGGGTGCTCGTGTGAAGTTTGGTAGTGATTGGATTACCCGTGCATCACCCGTGCGAAGCTGGGACGAGTAGCTAGTAATAAACGAATATTACCAAGCTACCATGTTGAAATGTACACAAAAATGTGAACTCTTTTTACAGTCAAGTACAAGGCATTTTACTGCCTCGCCTCTCCTTTACATCGAGAGCTAAAAGGAATCATATTTTCCGTTTCGTTCAGAACAATGCGGAAATAGATAAAATTTTGTGCAACATTTGATAGAACGCCCGGACAGTCCCCAACATTTCAATGTTTATGGTCCGATGGCGCTGATACATTGCGCGTTGCAATTCCTACGCAGTGGACTAGAAAGTACATGGTATTGGTCGCCATTTTTTTCATGTGATCCACGGTTGAGTGCATTGGGTCGTAAATAACTGTAATTATAGTTTACAGAAAGTACACAAATTTTCAGGAACACCGTTCCTATATGAAATCTATATGTTTGTCTGTGTGTTTGTCTGACGCTTTTTTCGAATATTCGAATTTTGACTTCAGATTCGGATTCAGCATAAAAAAGTAGAATGGGAATGTTCACGAACACCGTTCCTATCTCTTATCAAAATGTCAAAATGGCCGACAAATTAAAAAAAAAAATTGTTATATAATTGACGAGCCAAGTGTTCCTCTGGCAATGCAAGATTGCGCATTGTCAACTGGTTTTTTTTTTGGAGAGCTAGATGGCGTCCTTGTGCCTGTCATTCTAACCAAACTCGCAGGTTAAGCAAACCGCAGCCCGTCTATGGATGGGTTTTTCTACCTCGAGTTTCTCCGTGCTTCGAAGGGCACGTTAAGCCGTCGGTCCCGGCTGTTGTCGATAGATGACAGTCGTTAAGCTAAGTCAGTGGCCATCGGGCGGCATGAAAACACTGGCCTCCGTCAATCCGCATTTGAGCAGCGTGGTGGAGTATGCTCTAAACCCCTTCGGTTGAAGGGAGACCCGTATCCCTGCAGTGGGATGAGTAAGGGTTGATGTGGTGGTGACACTATTTCTCGAAAAGGCTCAGGACATGGCTTAAATTGTTTCTAAATTAGATGGCTAATTTTATACGAGCTCGGTGGCGCAGTGGTGAAACTCGCTGTGCTATGTTACTTTGACACCAACACTCGTGGGTTCGATTTCCACACCGGGCAAATATTTGTGTGCATGAACATGTCTGTTTGTCTTGGTCTGGGGTTTTTTAAGAGAGGTAGGACGCACCAAAGCAGCCCGTCCAGGGAAGTACCTCCACCTCACAGAAAAACGCAGTCAAATAACAACTCTCTTGAGGATTGTTGTGTTCCTGCGTGTAAGGTCACCAGTAAAACGGTAAGGAGTTGCTGTGTGAACAGCAGAGGTGGCATCGCGCGAGTGACACCTAATGTGTTGCAAGCGTTCATAGGCACGGTAACCGCTTTATATCAGGTGGACCGTATACTTGAATTATTGCCGACGTTGTATAAAAAAAAATCGGCCAAGTGCGAGTGGGACTCGCGCACGAAGGGTTCCGTACCATTATCTATAAAAAGGCAAAAAAATCACGTTTGTTGTATGGGAGCCCCCTTAAATATTTATTTTATTCTATTTTTTAGTATTTGCTGTTATAGCGGCAACAGAAATACATCATCTGTGAAAATTTTGAACTGTCTAGCTATCACGGTTCATGAGATACAGCCTGGTGACAGACGGACGGACGGACAGCGGAGTCTCAGTAATAGGGTTCCGTTTTACCCTTTGGGTACGGAACCCTAAAAAGGCAAAAAAATCACGTTTGTTGTATGGGAGCCCCCTTAAATATTTATTTTATTCTATTTTTTAGTATTTGTTGTTATAGCGGCAACAGAAATACATCATCTGTGAAAATGTTTAACTGTCTAACTATCACGGTTCATGAGATACAGCCTGGTGACAGACGGACGGACGGACGGACGGACTTAGGTTGTATACTCGATGCTTCCCACTGATGATAGTTTGCAGGTATGCTTGCTTGTCATCTAGTCTCAAAACTAAATGCGCGCTTAATATACGATGAGTATAGGGCTGATGGGTGAAGTCTTGGCCCTAGAGATCTAGTGGAGACATCAGTTTAGACTTAAAGTTTACCATTTTAAGATACCAGATAAATAAAAAAAAATCTGTTTAATTTTTTTTTTAAATGTATGATATATTATGTTGTTTCGGAACACATATTACTCAATTAATGGATATATGATTAACATACAATTAATTTGCTATAATTATTAATGTATTAGTCATTTAAACTGTTCAATGAAATAAATATTCTCACTGTACTTCTCAATGTATTTAATTATGAAAACATAATGTATGTCCGTAAAAATTTAAAATTGTTTTCAAACTTCAGCGAAAAAATTAGAAGTAGAAGTAAGCAGATTATGCCGGTACACTAACTTGCTAGGACTGGTAGATCTTTTCTTGTAAATTGTATTCGATTTTATAATAAGTTGCCGGAGACAGTTCGGCCTTTTCCTGACAATGTATTCAAAAAGTACATTAAAAATACTCTCTTTGAAAGGGCTTATTTATAGAATTGATGAAATTGATGAATATGTAACTGACAAAGATGTCTGGAAATAATTCAGCACAGACGACACTGTCATTAATAATCTTTAATTTTACCATTTGATATCATTATTGTATGCTTATGTTTTTTTTATACTACGTCGGGAGGTATACAAGCATACGGCCCACCCGATGTAAAGCGGTCACCGTAGCCTATTAACGCTTGCGATATATTAATTATCACTCGCGCGATGCCTCCTCTGCTGCTTACACAGCAACTCCTTGGGAGCTTACTGGTGACCTCACTCACACGCAGTAACACAACAACCCTCTAGGGAGTTGTTATTTGGCTGCGGTTTTCTGTGAGGTGGAGGGTACTTCCCCAGACGGGTTGCTTTGATGCGCCCTACCTCTCTTAAAACTCCCAGACCAAGGCAAACAGACATGTTCATGCACACAATTTTTTTTTGTCTTATGTGGGAATTGAACCCACGAGCTTTGGTGTCGAAGTCGTGTCATACACGATTGCGCCATCGAGCTCGTCAAATGAAAATATTTGAGTTTGGCAACATAATAGTGATTTTAAGAAAAAATAATTCATTTAAATGGAATTGAACAGCACTTCATCGCTATCTACCTAATCATCTATATTTAGAATTTCGTATATGTCATGAAATTTAATAATAAAAAGAAAAGATCCGTTCAGGATCCGCTAAACAGTAACGGATGCAGATCTTTCTTCTTCGGATATCCACGGATACAGATATCCGGCACATCACTATTTGTAATTTGGGTCTATTGTTCAGCAACAATTTAAAAGACAATATCATTAATTACTGGGTGTCATATGAAACACATAGCCAAATAATATAATAAAAATATGAATATACAGGTGGATGGCAAAACTACTATGGTTCTAAGAATATGAAAAAGGATATAACCAGTGCAGTCGACAAACTCATCAACATCCGGGCATTAACTCCGGTCGCGACCTACTCTTTCGCTTCGGAGCCCAGGGTCCGCTTATAATAGGGGTTAAAGTATAAAATTGCGGTTTTATAGTTGTAGATACTTTGAATTGACATTAAACCTTCAAGGTGTGAGATTTTCGAGTGAAACTTTTTTCACTTGATACCTATGAGGATTTTCTTTTAAGAAATGTGCTACATTTGATTTTCGAATTTCATTTTTTTTTTTATTCAGCTTAGACGGTAAAGATGGATATTACCGGCTCGCAATATCAATGCTGCGTTTGGAAAGGAGACTGCTAATGAACCCACCGTGCGGTTTTGGTTTAAACGCTTTCGTAATGTAAACTTCGACTTGAAGAACGAATCACGTGGAAGACCGCCCACACAGGTGAATAAAGCTGAATTGAAGGAGATGGTGGAAGCCGATCCGAGGTAAACTACCCAGGAATTAGCGGTACGGTTTAACGTTACCTTGCCTACAATATTGACTCATTTGCATCAAATCAATAAGATAAAAAATATGAAAAATAGGTGCCTCATGATTTAACTGATCTGTAGAAAGTAACGCGCGTTGAAACTTGTGTTGCCTTGTTGAATAGGTACATAAATTTAGAAATCTTGGATCGAATTGTGACATGTAACGAAAAGTGGATTCTTTACGATAACCGTAAGCGAAAAATGCAATGGCTGACCCCAGGTCAAACGCCGCAACAGTGTCCTAAAGTAATGGTAGCTGTTTGGTGGTTTCTTCATGGCGTTATTCACTATAGCTTTCTCAGGTCTGGTCAAGTAATAACAGCAGATGTTTACTGTGCCGAAATTCTAACAATGATGGCGAAACTAACAGTAAAAAAGCACCCACTCGTGAATGGATCTTCAACATTATACATGCTCCATGATAACGTAATACCTCACATTGCACGAGAAACCGTTGTAACGCTACATGAGCTGCAGTTAAAACCATATCTCATCCTCCGTACTCGCCAGAACTTGCTCCAACTGACTACCATTTTTTTCGTGATTTGGACAATTTTAAACGTGGTACAAAATGTCTTCACACAGTTTGTCGAATCTAGATCTCAAAGTTCTATCGCAAAGGCATAAATAAACTTCCGATTAGATCGCAGCAATGTATAGATAATGAGGGTAAATATTTTGATTAAATTAATATGTTATATATTAGAAAAAACGAGTTGTAAATTTTCGGTACAAATCGGCAATTTCATACTTCTCCCTAATATTAGACAAACTATATCGATTAAATATTGTTCTGCGAGACTTTACCAGTAGTGCCATCTGTAAAATTACATTTTCTGTGTGCATATCTCCAATTTTTTTTAATGTTAAAACTCGTTAGTAGTTAAATAAAATATACAGAACTGTTTATTTTGTTAGTTAGCTTATTTTGATGTATAACTTTGATATATAAAATTAGACAAAGACAAAAGTTTTTCCTCTGTATGTTAACCGACTATCTTTTTTAATGTTGTTTAGTACAACTACGGGTTAGTGGAGGCCAGTTTTCAAGCCGCCCGGAGGCTACTGACTTAGTTTGACGACTCTCACCTATCGATAACAACCGAGACTGGGATTAACGTAGCCTTCGAAGCACGGAGAAGCTCGCGATAGATAAACCCATCCATATACAGGCTGAATTCGACGTCTCGAGCTCTCTCTAACAACAATGCTTATGTAAATATCAAATAACAATACATAAAAACATACATTATAATTATTTGTGCATGAAATGATTCATTATGGAAACACCTAGAAATATAAATAACAAATGAGCACTGACTCATTAGTAAACCGTACGACAGTGGTGATAATCTTCGCACTAACTGCCGCGGACAAATAATAAACCGAACAGACGAATATCACGCCTCAGTACTACCTTGACCGTGCTAAAATGAACACGATATTGATATTGTCTCTCTTTGTGGTGGCTCCTGCGAGCGCAATGTTTCCTTATATGCCAAATCTCGGCCAACACATACAAGCACAAGTGAACGCGATGACGGCTAACATACAGAATCAAATAGCCAGCATGCAAGCCAATATAGCTAAGACAACAAAGATCTCAACGAACGTCGAAACTAGACTGATAGACGGCGATAAATACAAGGTTTTTATGACGCTTTCGGGATATAATAAGGATGACATAAAAGTTACTGTGCAGAACAAAACGCTTTCGGTCCTTGCGGTGAGTTCAAATAATCGTGGACAGTTTTCTTATTTAACTACGCTGCCTGCCAATGTTGGTACTTTAGAATCGTGGACGTATGAAGGTAATACTTTGACGATTGTGTTCACGTGTCCAGACTGTACACAATAAGGAGCAGCCGTTTACGCAGCTGTACAAATACGTGAACAGAAGGTGCAAAACAACGTGCATAAGATAACACAATACTAACAACGTGTATGTATTTTGAAACATGTAAATTATCTATTTCTTTATATACATTAATAACATTTTTTCGTTTGATTTTAATATTTATTTTTTATTAAAGACAATGTTTTATATGTGGTTGTGTAATAAATGATAAACAGATATTTAATTGTTTATTTTGTCACACGTATGTGTCAGTCAAGTTCGGAAAATAAATAAGTGAATTGCCGACAGGTGACATGAACATTTTCGAACATTCAACCCTCATATCTAACAAACGAATAGGCATAATTGTGATTTAAATAGCTCAATAAGGTTCTCTTTGTTGGTTAATATAAACAAAGTAAGGTGTTTAAAATATTAGAACCAAAATATTGTGTAAATCTTGAGTTATTCCATATATATAACTTAGAAATTTGGCTTTAAGATACCTACGTATCAAAACTAAACATCTTCACGCCAATTTCCATGCGGGGTAAGCAGAGGGCACCAAGAGAGATAGGGCGCATCAAAGCAGCCCGTCTGGGGAAGTACCTACAACTCACAGAAAACCGGAGCCCAATAACAAGTCCCTAGAGGGTTGTTGTGTTACTGCGTATGAGTGAGGTCACCAGCAAGCTCTCAAGTTCCTGTGAAAGCAGCAGAGGAGGCATCGCGCGAGTAAGCGTTAATAGGCCACGGTACCCGCTTTACATCAGGTGGGCCGTATGCTTGCATGCCTCCCGACGTAATATAAAAAAAAACCAAGCACCACATGAACGTATAAAAGATAATCGATATTTGATGTGATTGCTATTAATCATTTATTTATAACTATGTTTCAATCAATTCTACATCAGAACTCATTGGTTGGAATGTTTACATGAATAGTATTGTCTTAGGTTTTTGCGATTGTTACACATTCAATTAATTTCAATAGAGAAGATGGTTGGCAAGTACCACCTGCTTGAGATCCAGTTCTAAAAATAATCAAGTCACAAACCCAGAGATCCACTCGTACTAACACATGTTCGGACACTGTGAGCGATTTTTGTGTGAATCGGAACATATATAATTAATCCATCCATGTCGGTAGATGTAATAATTGAATAACTAATGTGAGACAAATACCACCTTAGTCTTCCTGCGACCACGGACGCTGCAAAGCGTTCGAAACGTCAGGTTCAACGAAATAAATAAAACAAGCGATACTTCCGTTAAAAATTGTTTAATTCAATGTTTACATGAAACTTAAAACGGTTATGAATTGTGAATAAGAATTGCACGGACACTACATTCAATGTTGGTACTCAAGCAAGTAAAGTTGTTGGTAGAAACTAGTTCTGTATAAAGCGAAGCTACGAGTACTTTTACCGGCCTCACTAGGAATTATTATAAACTTTAAATTACTTTTATATAACATAAGTTGTTTGTATTGAATTTCGAAAATATCTTGAATGCGTGTCACGTAATAGGCAAAGGTCACAGATACCAGAGATATTTCTTATTTTGTACGTTAGGTTTATTTGAGAACAACAACGAAGTGAGGCCAGCAAATCGGGAGAAAAACCTAGTGATAATATGCAATAGTTAAAAGTTTGCAAAACGCCTATCATTACCTGATCTGATTTATATCGTATACACAAAAAATGGTTTTGGAGTATATACCTACATACTTTCCAATACCAACTCATTCAATTATTACATAATTTATAAAAATAAAATGAAAACGTCGAAACTGTTATAATAAAAAGAACAGTATGCAACCTAACGGCAAAGAAAACTTTAAAAATATTTTCCTTTGTAAAATAAATATTAAATCTTTCAAAAAATTATGATATTCTAACGAAAAGATCTACTTTATTACAAACAACACCATGGATTAATGGAATCCCTCGATAAAAGAGATCTGAACAGTTGCAAGTGTGAAGCAGAAATCGATGAGAAGCGTGAGAGTCTTGTCGTTGAGCTGAATCGGGTTTTGGATCTCATTAGTAAATGGGGTTCCAATAACCTGGTTAAGTTTAATGCCAAGAAATCTCAGGTGTGCGCGTTTACAACAAAAATGTCCCTATTCCTTCGCACTCCCAGTCTTCATGGCGCCTCCCTAAGTATGCGAGATGGTCTGAATATGCTAGACATCAATATTCGTTATGAACTTAACCAACGAAACTACATCGAGAGCCTCATCTCAACAGCTTCAAAAAAAAAAATTAAAAAAAAAACAGGGTGCGCCGGTTCTTCGTGCCGGACCAGCTTTCTCTACTTTATCTAGTTCGGGCCTGCGTGGAGTATTGCTCGCATTTCTGGGACGTTTCAGCATAATATTTTTTCGAGGCTCTCGATAGGTTGCAGCGACGGGCTATCCGTAAAATCGACGACGAAGAGGTCACCTAAAACCTAGAACCTCTTTAACTTCGTAGGGACATTGGCTAGCTAAGCGTATTTTACCGCGTTTACCATAGTGAGTGCTCTGAAGAGCTGTTTTCCCTTATCCCACCCTCTCCCTTCCGTCATAGAACCACACGTGCAGGCTTGCGATGTCATCATTCAACTGTTGACAACATCTCTTCGCGTACTAAAAAGTTCGGCAACTCCTATCTCTGTCATACTATTAAAAAGTGGAACACCTTGCCGGCACATGAGTTTCCTCCTTCCTACAATCTTCAAACGAAGCATGTAGAAGCACTTTGCGGGCCAGCGTGACAGCGGCAACTGACAAAAGACTACAGTGTCCTGTCAGTTGACGCTGTCGCGATTTGGGCTCCTCTTTTCGCATACCATCAGGCGAAGCTGAGCTACTATGCTGAGCTGATATATATATAAAAGTGAAAGCTGTGTAATGGGATAAGATAATTTATTAAAACAAGTTTCACTTTGATGACAAGAAATTTATAACTTTGCAAGCTTAATACAAATATATAAAACTTTTATTAACATGAATTAACTGACACTCAGTCCAAATTTATTAGTCATAAGGGCATGAATTTTGGGCCGTACCTACATTTTGTGCCATAAAATGCAGATATGTTTCAAAATTCACGCCCTGAGCATATTTTCACACGAGCTTAGATTTAATTTTGCCCGTAGTTTTAATTTTATACTACTAATATTTGGTTGAATAATTAAATTACCGAGATATGAATCCAATATCAATGAACGTAATAAATTTTCTTTGAAATTCATTTAAGAACGTTGTCCCTTTTAATTATCTAAGAAAGTGTCAAGGGACTTGATTTACATCGACGTTAACCTCTGAAGTAGCTTTCACCAAAATTGGCTTTCTTTCCACATTATTGTTTTAATTTTTGATACATTTTTTTCATTTCCATTTATTGAACAATACCTATTGAACAATTAATTGTCATTACTAAGGTTCAATGAAATGAAACTGAGGAAAAATCCATGTAACATCTTCTAGCGGCGTCCGTGTCGAGCTAATGAATGAAGCACATCAGTAAGCTGAGAGATGATCATATTGGCTATTATGGACTATATTGTTAATTATTTATCGTCTGTTTGTGTTATGGTAATATTAATATATCATCATAACACAAATGTAATCATTAAAACGTCAACAAACAGTTTTCTTTCTATTTTGTGTTTTATTGGTTCCTTTACAGTGTTCATTACTTTTGCATTTACAATTTTTTTTTAATTATTTTATTCACTTCATATTTACAGGCAATTTGATCTTAACTACTTTGTGTGCTTCCGCTCCCGATTAGTTCGTGCGAACTACCGCCGGCCGGCACCAACCCACTACCGTTAGTAGACGCATGCCGCCGCAGCCATGGCTGCTCCGATCGTCTCTGCCTCGGCTGCTCCGGTCGTCTACGCGACACGTATTTCGCCTCTTCAGGAGGCATCCACAGGCGCTGTAGACGTTAGTCGTTAGAATAATATGCTACGAATTCGTAGGAGTAGTTCGCACGAACTAATCGGGAGCGGAAGCACACAAAGTAGTTTAGATCAAATTGCCTGTAAATTTTACTTTCGCAAAGTAACGCCTGAATCTATTAACCACTTCATATTAGCATAAATGTTACATATCTTATATTACGTGTCTTATCACGAAAACCCGCAGGGTTTATCTGTGACACGGCGAGTCGCAGTTACAATGAAATGAAAAATCTATATATTAACCATATCACCTAGCACCTGGCAGCAACATTGTGTGTTTGTTTAGAAATATAATATTTCTTAGCTTATCTACATACCTGCCATTATATATACATGTTATGTAGTTCTTCTGGTAGCCCCTTGTGTAGGAATTAAGCTGTTACAGAGTCTATATCCATATAAATTATTTGCTTTTGGATGAACATGTCTATTGAAGGGCACGTTTTGCCTGGGCGTACTTGTGTTAATATTGAAAATTTAATTTTATATGTGTATCTGTTCTACTAGTATATAACTATCAAGATGTACGTAATAAAATATAACAAATCAAACAGTAATTTTGTGCAATATTTATATAATTATATAAAAAATACGAGTGTGCTTTAGACCACACGACTGAAGTAAAACTTACATACAATAGGCATCCACTGTGTCTTAGATATACGAAACGTAACTGGCCATGAGAGAAAGAAACTGTGTGCTCGCACGTCTCTCTCTTGTCCCTACAGTAATATACGGCCTGGGGCAGCCGCTGAACCCTTGGTTCAGCGACTATCTCAGGTCGCGCTCTTACCGTGTGAAAGTCGGCGACACGTTCAGCGAGGAGAAACAAGTAAACTGCGGCGTCCCCCAGGGTTCCGGGTGTGGGCCCGTGTGCTACCTGATGCACGTAAATAGCCTCTGTGGAGTATTACGTCACTGCTCCGCCCACATGTTCGCCGATGACCTTTGTACTCTTAGCGCTAGTACCGACCTCGCGGAAATGTGTCGCCGGGTTCAAGAGGATGTGGATGCGGTAGTTAAATGGTCACATGATAACGGCATCATATTAAACGCTGACAAAACAAAGATGATAATTATTCACTCCCCGTATTTACGTTCTATCGATAATCCGCCTCCTTTGATTGCGCACGGCTTTGATTGCTTCCATAATAAGAAAATTAACTGCATGTGTAATCCTATCGAAAAAGTAAATTGTGTAAATTACCTAGGAGTAAAAATAGATACCTCTTTTTCCTGGGATTCCCACATAGAATATGTATGTAGAAAATTAAGAATATTACTGGAAAAGTTTTATCATTTAAGTATTAAAGTACCATTGCCAATACTAAAATGTTTATATTTTGCACTAGTGGATTCCATAATAAGTTACGCTCTTGATTGCTATGGTTTAACATTTAAAACATACATAGATAAAATAGAATCATTGCAAACAAGATTTTTAAAATTACTCGTAAATAAAAAGACAAAGAATCAATGTAATGGAGAATACTCTAAACTATATAAAATATGTAAAATTTTACCGGCTAGCCTGAAACATAAATATCTTCTACTTGTAAACAATCATAGTAGACAGGATCGATTCACTAAATTGGTGCAACATAAAACTGGCACAAGGTCAATGTCCAAAGGTAAATTTGAAATACCCATGGTACAAAATTACTATGGAGATAGAACTTTAAAAAAACAAATTCCATACTTACTCAATAGTTTACCCGAGGACATAAGACGTGAGCCTACACTTGCTAAATTTAAAAGTTTATTAAAAAAATACTTGTTAGATACGTTGTAACCATTTACGTAAATTAATTGTATTAATATAACCTAATTTTATAATTTATAAGCTATGTTTATATAAAGCGAGTTACCTGCAGTCAAACTGCGTAAGCAGTTTTGCGGGGCATGGTTTAAATGAAAGTGTAACTTTATATGAATAAATATATTACATACATACATACATACGAAACGTAACTCTCTTTCAATCTTCACTAACTTATATCTCCCTCTCAACTTCCGTTCGCCTCGCCCGATCACACTTTTCGTAACGCTCTCGTCACGCATTCACCAGCTTACTCCCCAAGTCAAGCGTGCGTAAAGAAGTTTTACTTCAAAAACCTATGTCACAGATTATGTAAGATTTGTGTAACGCAAAGGATTGAGCTCCACAGCGTGTTTCGCGATAAGATAGACTGTTCCAGACATCACGTAGAAAGAAAATAGGTTCACCGTTTTATACTGCTGTGAATGTTAAGAAGGTACCTACATATTGTATCGAGAGATTTCTGTAAATGTAATTTACTCATCGCTTTTCAGAACATTCTTTTTGGTACCACGAAATCATGTCTGTATTTCAAATGGGCTCTGCTACGGGGATTTACATTGTGACAAAACGATTTGTGACAATAATAGAGAGCGCACGACGTGTTTCATTTAATTATGAATGATCTCATTTGTTATTTAGATGAGAACTAATTTAAATTTTCAATAGTATTTACTATGTGGTACATTGTATTGGTGCTTATTTTAGATGCGCATCTTTGAAGATAGGTTTTGACTTTATGGCATCTTATATTACAAAAAATACCGGCCATCTGCATGTCGGATCAGCTACAGTGTATGGTTCCGTAATTGATTCGCTTTGCTTGCTTGCGAAGCAAATACGGAACACTTGGCCATCATCGGCTCCTACATCCGCCTACATTCGCGTTGTATATCTGTTTCGTCATTCTTTCAGCCTGCATTATTTCTTAATGTCCGAACCAACAGAGCATGCCTCTTCTTATTTTATCACCGACAGTCTCTTTCAGACCAATTCTGTTTCTAACATCGTTAAGAATACGGTCTACATGGCCGGCTCTCGCTAGTGCACATTACAAGCATACTACCCACCCGATGTAAAGCGGTTACCGTAGACTATAAACGCTTGTAATACATTAAGTATCACACGCACGATGCCTCCTCTGCTGCCAACACAGCAACTCTACCCTCTTGGGATTTGTTATTAGGCAGAGGTTTTCTGTGAGGTGCTTTGATGCGCCCTACCTCTTTTAAAACATCCAGACCAAGACAAACTTGATGGTCTTGTGTGGGAATCAAACCCACCAGCGTTGGTGTCAAAGTCGCGTCATTCACGACTGCGCCACCGAGCTCGTCATTTTGTGCCTTCTGGCTCCAGTTTTTACTGCAAAAAAGTTGTCTCTACGCTTCATTTACATTATTACCAGTAGTCACTCGTCTTCTACATCAGCGGTGTACATTTCAGCCCAGCTAAAAGTACAGGCAAGATATACAACCTTATCCACTTGTTCCAACACTTCATCATCAACCTTAATCCTTATCTGCAATACATTGGTTCTGGTTTCTTCTCTTCCAAATACCGTTGCGTTCTCCGCATTCACTAAATTCGTGTTTTCGGAATAATGTTCATATTTGTAATTATCACTTGCTTATTATTTGTTTTTAGGGTTCCGTACCCAAAGGGTAAAACGGAACCCTATTACTGAGACTCCGTCCGTCCGTCTGTCACCAGGCTGTATCTCATGAACCGTGATAGTTAGATAGTTGAAATTTTCACAGATGATGTATTTCTGTTGCCGCTATAACAACAAATACTAAAAAATAGAATAAAATAAATATTTAAGGGGGCTCCCATACAACAAACGTGATTTTTTTGCTCGTTTTTGCTCGATATTGATAACGGCAACAGGTAGACGCTTGAAACATTCACAGAATATTTAGTTATATATTCACTTTAAGAATAAATAATTAAATCAAAATAAAACAAATATTTAAGGGGGGCTCTCATACAACAAACGTGATATTTATGCCGTTTATTTAGATAATGGTACGGAACCCTTCGTGCGCGAGTCCAACTCGCACTTGGCCGATTTTTTATTTATGTTAAATGAATGTTAGAGAAGCGAATGAGGTTTTATTATAATTACTTTGTAACTGTATCATGTAAATAAATAAAGTAAAAAAAAATAAGGTCCTTGCGTGATGAAGTGTCCATAGGAACGTCAGGTTCAACAAAATAAATAAAATACGTGATATTTCCGTTAAAAATTGTGTGATTCAATGTCCATAGGACACCTTAAATATGTGTATTATAAATAAATAAATATTGTCGGACAAATTACACAGCGCCACCTAGCCCCAAAGTAAGCGAAGCTTGTGTTATGGTTACTAGACAACTGATAAACATACGTAAATACATTTTTTTTTTGTAAATACATACTTATTATACATAGAAAACACCCAGACCAATACAAACAGTCATGTTCATGCACACAAATATTTGTACTGTGTGGGAATCGAACCCACGAGCGTTGGTGTCAAAGTAGCGTAACAGCGCTTTCACCACTGCGCCACCGAGCTCGTCGTTGGTGCACTGGTGGCGTCTAAATTGCGTTATAGTATCAAGTTATGGGGGAACAGCTACAATTATAACGTTAAATCTGGTTTCGTAGCACAGAAACGAGTAATACGTACCACGATGAGAAATTCCCAGACACAATCGTGTAAGGAACATTTCGCAAAATTAAAAATACCAAGGGTTCCATATTTGTACATTTTGGTGACATTATGCAGTTTAATTAAATATTTGGACCATATCGAAAGCAAAGATGAGACAATAATTAGGGAAAAGTCTAGGCAGGAATGATGTAAGAACTCAATTTGCACCAAAACTGAGAATAGTTGGTCACAGTACGCGGTATCAAGCAATTTAATAGATTACCTATAGCATTCAAAACCATATAATGTCGACCATATTTACAAATTAAGACTTAAATAAATTCTGTTATCAAAAGGTTACTATTCTGTGGATGGTTTTTTTAATGATAAAGAAATGATACGACATGTTTTATTGATAATGTATGTACTAATTGGACAGGACCTTATTCTATTATTGTAAGTGTGAAATTGTAATCGTGTTTCTTTTGTAATTTAATTTTATGTATATCCTAACACAATGTATATTGTTAAAGATGAAAAAATATATGCTTGTTTGCTATTCGTCGTAGTATAAAAAAAATAGTAATGCTCGCGTAACTCTCACCACATCTTCTTAACTAATGGATGTGATAACTTGCCGTGACCGGAAATCTATTGACTGTAATTAATCTTGTCAACGACAGTCTATTCAACTCACTATTTGACTTATGACAACCAAATGAGTCCATCGTATTCTATTCTATTTATGAAGTATTCACCCTAACTCTATTCCAAAATAATAAAGTAATTTGGATTTATGTACATATTAGTAATTATCACTTCCTCAGCGGCTTGTGGCCTAAACTAAGGGTTGTGTAGGTCTGACGGCAGTCACACTGTGTCAAAATCAGAATCTTTGCCAAATCTTTAATCTTATGTAACGTATACACAGTAGCCAATGAACACTTGAAATTATCACATGCTGCTAATACAGCAACTCCTTACGAGTTTAGCAAACACATTGATTCTAGGGTACACGCCAAGGAGTTGCTATCTGGCTGCTGTTTTATGCAAGGTACTTCTATTGTCGGGCTGCTTTGATGCGTCCCAGTTCTTTTGCACCACCGGTCAAGCCGCGCGGCCACTCCCGATTGCGCTCCTCTCGCGGAGTCCAATCTTGGTAAGTTATATATAGTGCCTGTACTCCACGAGAGGATTTTAGTCGGCCGCGCTGGGCACGGGGCGGTGGTGCCCTGGATACTACGTTGTCCGAGTTGTTCCTGAAAATTGAGTTAGCACATCTTCTGAGACTATATTCTCACTATAAATTCTTCTAAAATTATGTACGGCTTTTTACGAAGCGAATTATAACACCTCTGGCCGAACAGTTATTATTTGCCTTCTATTACAGCCTGCAGTGATGTCAAATATTAGATCATCTATCAAGCACTTGAATACGCGTATAGCGAAGATATACTTTTTGAAGTGAATACTTCTTAAGCGGCGTTGTGCACTTTTTAGGATGAGTAAAAAATGCTAAACTCGCGTCAGGACACGTGGCCCTGACCGTGAGATTTAGGTGAGAATAAGAACTCAAGTTCGCTGCAGCGCTAAAACATTAGTTCCCTCAAATTAAACAATTAAAACATGAAGCCCTAGATCATGGAGTACCAAGCATAACTTGTTCTCAGCAACCCTAAAATATTTCCAGAAAAAGTGAACTAAATTAAATAAATTGTCGAGTTCGACGGCTCAGTGGTGGGACGCGCTGTTACGCTACTTTGACACCAACGCTCGTGGGTTCGATTCCCACACAGGACAAAAATTTGTGTGCATGAACATGTCTGTTCGTCTGGGTATTTTCTATGTATAATAAGTATGTATTAAAAAAAAAAATATTTACGTATGTTACTGTGTAGGTAATTTGACCGACAATATTAAAAAAAAATATATTTTATTTTATTTATTACTCAAAATATAAGCTATCACTGTGTGTGTGTGTGTAGTATCCATTCCGTATTTTTCAGAATTTCGGACAACGAATTAATTCAACGAATAAAAAAAAAAAATGTGTTGGATTCTGTACTAATGTCTAGTCCAGCAGCATAATTACTTAAAAAACCGGCCAAGTGCATGTAGGGATACGCACTCACATGCAATTCATCCCCACTTTACGTGTAGGAAAGGTACGACAAAAATTTTTTTTTTTCATCAGTTTATTCTACCAGTTTGTCAGCATAGTTAATATGTATATACAGGCCAAACAACAGCTTTCTAGTATCAAGCGTCTCTAAATTACGCCGCGGACAGACGGACGGACGGACAGACAGACGGACATGGCGAAACCGTAAGGGTTCCTTGTTTACTACGGAACCCTAAAAATATGCCAAATACAACAGTAGATTTTTCTTATACAGCGTCGGTAGACATACAAGCATACGTCCCACCTCATGTAAAGCGGTTGACGTAGCCAATAAACGCTTGCATTAAGTACTACTCGATGCCACCTCTGCTGCTAACTCAGCAACTCCATAGGATGTTGCTGGTGACCTCACTCACACGCATGAACACAAAAACCCTCTAGAGAGTTGTTATTTGGCTCCGATTTTCTGTGAGGTGGAGATACTTCCCCAGACGGGCTACTTTGATGCGCCCTAACTCTCTTAGATCACAGCTACAAAGGTTTGCTAAGAGAATTGCATGGCTGTTTTACGGGTAGATGGCGGATCGATTGCATCACACCCTGGTCATATGTTCGAGTTCGGTCTATGATAGCAAACCATTGGCCGATGTGAGGAATACTTGAATTTCTGTTTGCGTCAACTATTGTCTCTCTGTGTAGCGAATGGAGACATACTTCGAGAATATGTCGATGGTCGGCGTTAGCAAATGAATAATGAGAGAGATTTGTTTTCGACAGCTAATTTTATCTACGCTTCGTCATATACAGACGTTGTGACGAACGTGTCATACTTCGTAGCATAAATTAAGAATAGAAAATCATCGCGTAGCGAATTTTCTTTATCTTTCGTCTTGTCGTACATACAGCCGGATGTAAAGCAGTAATCTTAACATAAATGGACATGCTAAACTTAACGATTCGTCGTAGGTTGAAGACATTATTGAATTTATACTTCTAATGCGACTTGCAAAAAGGTTGCGTTAAACGTTTAACGCTATCATGGAGGGGGAATAGAAAGAGACAGAGCGAGAGTGAATGCGTGGCACTCGAACACAAAAGTACAGGTTGAAACTGCTAAATGTTTCCCGATATTACCGGTAGATGGCGCTATAGTTAAAAATGTATAACATTTGTATTTTACATTTGACTTGTATGTAATACATTCCATAAACATCGCCGCTACTACTTGAAAGACGTTTTTTAATTTAAGTTATTAATGTTAAATATTTATTTAATGATGCCAGAGAAGTATAACTTCTCACGCGCGTACATAAGTACACGCACCCATTTTTTTTTCAGTAACCCCTTTGGAAAGTGTTATTGACTGCGTTTAAATAGAGGTATATATATAGGTATAGGGGAAGATACATCCTTTTCGTAACAGTCTTGTGAATAAATGTCAGAGCGGTCCACGAGCAGTAAGGTTGCACCTAACAATAAATAAATCGACATACATACATACATATCATCACGTCTGTCTCCCATTGGGGTAGGCAGAGACTATAGAATGCGAGGTGCACCGATCCAAACATACCGCTCTCGCTTCTTCCACGCTCATCAACCTCTTCATGCATGCTTTTCGGTTTTGGGTACTTTTGATTTGGCCCTTTTTCAACACATCACCAATTTGATCTATATGTGTGCGTCTAGGGCGGTCCCTCCCGACACCACCATTCACTCTTGCTTGATACGCTTCTTTCGTAACTCTTTTGTCATTCATTCTATCTAAATGACCAAACCATCTCAGCCTACCCTTTTCAATTTTAATAAATAAATCTGTGTTTTGCTATACAGTTATGACTTTTGAAGCTTATTTGTAGAAGAAACTTACGTTTGCTACTATACAAAAGAGATTATATTACGAAATAGGTACATTAATGCTTTCTATCAGGCAGATTGTAAGCTATTCTGTGTATTGCCACAGCTGCTCAATTTACATGATTATGAAATAACTGGTGTAGATTACCATAGTTTGCCATGAAGAAGAAAGTTGCAGCAGTAACAAGTACGAGCTATATTACTTACATTGCAAGCAGCATAGACTAAGGTATTCGATAAGCCGGCGGTGCTATACTGAGACTTTAGCATGTTTAGAAAAAAAATAGCCACCAATACAAACCTTCGTGGTAGCTCAGTTGGAAGAGCGCTCGGTTGGTAATCGAGAAATGGGTTAAAACCTATATAGGCAGGGTTTTAAGAGAGGTACGGCGCATCAAAGCACCCCGTCTGGAGAAGTACCTCCAACTCACAGAAAACTCCCTAGAGGGTTGTTGTGTTCCTGCGTGTGAGTGAGGTCACTAGTAAGCTGCCAAGGATTTGCTGTGTAAGCAGCAGAGGATGCACCGCGCGAGTGATACTTAATATATCGCAAGCGTTAATAGGCTACGGTACCCATTTTTCATCAGGTGAGCCGTATGCTTGTATGCCTCCCGACGTAGTATAAAAAAAAAATAGGCCAAGTGCGAGGCGGACTCGCACACGAAGGGTTCCGTACCATTATCTATAAAAATGGCAAAAAAAAAATCACGTTTGTTGTATGGGAGCCCCCCTTAAATATTTGTTTTATTTTAATTTAATTATTTATTCTTAAAGTGGATATACATTCTGTGTACTAAGTATCGGGAATTTGTCAATAAAACAAAAAATACAAATTATTCATCTAAATTTATTTTATCGCCTTCAAAGTAGGCCCCATCGCTTGCAATACAACATCTCCACCGCTTCACCCAGTCTTCCATACATTTTTCATAGGCTATTTGCGGTATGGCCTTTAGCTCATTCAGCGAATTTTCTTTTATGGCTTCTATCGACTCAAAACGTTTTCCTCGAAGTGGTAATTTTAACTTGGGAAATAAAAAAAAGTCAGACGGAGCCATATCAGGTGAATACGGTGCTTGGTCGAGAACTTTTGTTGAATTTTTCGCTAAAAACTCTTTCACTATAATGGCTGTGTGTGATGGTGCATTATCATGGTGCAGCATCCATGAGTTGTGTTGCCACAAATCTGGACGTTTTCGGCGGATACTCTCACGCAAACGCTTCATGACGCCTAAATAATATTCTTTATTCACTGTTTCTCCCTCTGGAAGGAATTCGGAGTGAACCACACCACGGTAGTCAAAAAAAACTGTCAGCATCACCTTGATTTTGGAGCGACTTTGCCGCGGTTTTTTGGGTTTCGGCTCGTTTTCGAGACGCCATTCTGAAGACTGTTGGCTTGTTTGCATGTCGTACTCATAAACCCATGTCTCGTCGCCATTATACGTTTCATAAAGGTCGGATCCGTAGAAGCTCGGGAAACCATGTCTTCAGCGACATGCTTTCGCTGCGCTTTTTGAACAAAATTGAGCTCTTTTGGAACTAGTCGAGCGGCGACGCGTTTCATGCCTAAAATGTCAATGAGAATGTTGTGGACGGACTTAAAAGATATGTTCACCTCACTAGCCAACTCTCTCAGACTCATACGTCGATTTTCGAGCACTAGCTTCTTGATTCTGTCGATGTTTTCTCTGGTCGTAGCGGTTGAAGGTCTACCAGAACGAGGCAAGTCTACTACTACTTCTCGGCCTTCTTTAAAAGCCTTATACCATTCATAAGCCCTTGTTTTCGATATACACGATTCGCCGTAGGTATTTCGCAACATTTTTAGTGATTCACCACATGAAATATCATTTGAAACACAAAATTTAAGGCACACTCTTTGTTCAACAATATTTTCCATTGTAAAAATCGCCGAGGACTCAAAACTATGACCAACAAAAAGTGTAGTTTAAAACAAATTAAATGACAGATCCCGCTCAAATTTTGCGCGCTAAATCAGTACAGTGCTACCAACATGCAGTAAAAAAATTAAAACGACCTCTTTTACGCGGGTCTTTTTATTGACATATTCCCGATACTTTTTACACAGAGTAGTATAACTAAATATTCTGTGAATATTTCAAGCGTATGTATATTTCAACCTGTTGCCGTTATCAATATCGAGCAAAAATGAGCAAAAAAATCACGTTTGTTGTATGGGAGCCCCCTCAAATATTTATTTTATTCTATTTTTTAGTATTTGTTGTCATAGCGGCAACAGAAATACATCATTTGTGAAAATTTAAACTGTCTAACTATCACGGTTCAAGAGATACAGCCTGGTGACAGACGGACGGACGGACGGACAGCGGAGCCTCAGTAAAAGGGTTCCGTTTTACCCTTTGGGTACGGAACCCTAAAAAGGGGAAGTAATTTTTACACTTGTGAATATAATTTGGGATTTTTTTCACAAGCTGTGCAATACAACTTTGATACTTTATATGTCGTAGCCAACTTATGCAACGCATGGTGATGAAGATGGATGGAGTGTATAAAGAGATGTTGTGAACCGATTGATCTCTGGTTTCCAAGCCTGGCGTGGAGATATACCACAAAATTTGTGATCTAAATTTACGTACATATTATATATAATTATATTTGCATATAAAACAAATTATATTTGGAAATACTGTATTACTTAACAAAGGCCTGGTTTCCCTGGGTTGTAAAGGTAATCGCTCCAAGTCAAATCTATCTTCTTCCGGGTTTTATCCCGTTTACTAATCCCTAAAGAGTATGCTACTCATGCCTATGGATCTTGGCGAAGCCTGACTTTCACATGGAGGGACTGCCGTCAGATCTTTACAACCCAGAGGGGAAACCAGACGTGTTGAGACGCCTGATTATGAAAATATGATTAATTCATATGTTTCTCGAAATATATTATAATTTATTTTCGGATTTCGTCGCCACGTTTTTTAGGGTTCCGTACCCAAAGGGTAAAACGGAACCCTATTACTGAGGCTCCGCTGTCCATCCGTCCGTCCGTCTGACACCAGGCTGTATCTCTTGAACCATGATAGTTAGACAGTTGAAATTTTCACAGTTTCTGTTGCCGCTATAACAATAAATACTAAAAAATAGAATAAAATAAATATTTAAGGGGGCTCCCATACAACAAACGTGAATATTTTGCTCATTTTTGCTTGATATTGATAACGGGAACAGGTAGACGCTTGAAATATTTAAAGAATATTTAGTTATATACTTTAAGAATAAATAATTAAATTAAAATAAAACAAATATTTAAGGGGGGCTCCGTGATTATTTTTTTTTTGCTGTTTTTATAGATAATGGTACGGAACCCTTCGTGCGCGAGTCCGACTCGCACTTGGCCGATTTATTTTTATTTGGCCACCAAACAAGTGAAAATTATAAGTATGAATCCAAAAACGCGAATTTGCGGTATTACAGCAGTAGAATCCTAATTCCTAATTAATATTATAAATGTGAATGTCCATTTGTTTGTTACGCTTTCACGCGAAAACTACTCAACCGATCGTCATGAAACTTTGTACACATAATCTTGGAGGTATCAGAAGTAACATAGGATACTTTTTATTAAAAAAAATGCAAGCGACGCCGCAGGTAAAAGCTAGTTAGTAATAAATGGTAAATAATCACATCAAATACCAGGGACTGATCGGTTAATAGAATTCTCTGCCCTTATGTCAAAATTTATCTTCTTCTTAGCGTCTTCTAGAGTCTGCTACCTAAGCTTAAGGATTTGGCGAAGATACTGATCTTTACACACAGCAACTGCAGACCTCCGCAACCCAGAGGGAAAAACGGATCATTCTTAGATAAGGTCGCATCTGAAATATAATTTCATGGACGTGGGGATTTCCTGATGATGTTTTCCTTCACCGCCTTGCAAATGATAATTGCAAATTAGTATATAAATCCAAAAACGCGAGTTTAGTGGTACACGCCAGGATTGGAACCGGCGACCTGGTCACAAGGCCGATTCTTTATCACTAGTCTATCACTGCTCTAAATCTAGCTTGCTCATGTGAAAATTAATATCTTCGCCAAATCCGTAGACTTAGGTAGCGGATCCCGCTAATATAATGGATCAGAACGGGATACATGAACAAGAAGACACTGTTTTCATCTGGCGAGTCTTTTCCATCCATAAAACTTGACAATCTGACAGTACTAAAGAGTATTTTCGATGGAAATACACAACAATACGTCGACGAACCTTTCATAATTGTTTCCTCGTGGCGTGTACTCGCTGATAACATGCTGGGCGAGGCGGCCCTCAAAGGCGAGATTAAAGGGTCCTCTTTTTTATGTTCGGCGGTGGCGACAAAGTGGCTTTGTCGGTTACAGATAAAAGTACGATCGTAATAAGCGTTCTTATTGCATTGTGATATAACGATGGCGTAGGGTTGGCAACAGAATAACTGAAAAAGATTGTAATACACACGAGATACCAATTAGGTATGCAATTTTGATACCCATTGCAGTGAAATGACGGATGGACTGTTCGCGGTTCTATGGAACTACAAATTGAAATCACTCTACATAGAGCAATAATTATTAATAATGTTTTTAATTGCCACGAGTGAGTGTCGTTATCAGTAAGCCAGATAGTTAGCAGCAGAGGCGACAACGCGTGAGTGGTACTTTCAGTATTGCAAGCCGTCATAGACTACGGTAATTACTTTAGGCAGACGGTAGTATATTTCTTCCGACGTTGTATATAAAAAAAATCTATAACTTCACGCCAAATCCATTGCGGGGTAGTTTGCAAACCTTAACCTCAAATACAATGTATTGTATTTTTTCAACCGTATGGTTATTTCTTGTATTAGTTATAGCAGGCAGGATTTTGATATTTTCCAAAAGATTGAGTCATTGTCAATAGTCCTTGACACCGCTTCTATAATAATAAATAATAATAAATATTATCGGACAAATTACACAGCGCCATCTAGCCCCAAAGTAAGCGAAGCTTGTGTTATGGGTACTAGACAACTGATAAACATACGTAAATACATGATTTTTTAATGTAAATACATACTTATCATACATAGAAAATACCCAGACCAAGACAAACAGACATGTCATTCTATATCCATCCTTGAGCACAAACTGGAGAACATTGGCATTTGGTGCTCTCCTCTGGCGCTACTGCAAAAGTACGTTCAGGAACGTAACTAGAGAATTAGGCTCAGTGTACAAGTTGCGGTACTGAGCTGACTTTCGGGGTAATGTGGTCAATAATAATGGAAATTTTAGAAACACAAAATTATTTGCATGTTTATAATTCCTTTTTCTATTCTTCTTTAAACCCGCGCCATAACAGTAAAACCGTGAATGTGGCAGCCATTTTGCAGAAAATCACTGGGTTGCGTCCTCGATCAGTATTAGTATAATGTTTATTTTCGATTAATTATTAAAGACAATGGACTTCTGTTTGCACGCATTTGTTAATTTCATTTATAAGAAGAAAAACAAATAGTTTATTTCAGTTGCTAGACCGTAGCGAGGTAAACACATCGAGATGCGAGTGTCTAGCCAGCAGTACTCATCGGCCGATGAGTACTACATTTCATTTTCCTTTCTCTCTCCACCCTAGTGGTTAGTTAGTTGTTAAAGCGAAATTTGATGTGTTGTTATAAAATAGATCATTTTTTTTTTACTTGCCAGAACATACAACTGTGTATTTACAAAGGTGTGTTACAAAAAGGTATGTACAGTACGTTCACCTTACATTTTGAAGGCATGCAAATATTTAAATACAAGGCAACAGAAGCAGACAAAAATCATATTAGAAGAACATGACGCACAATATCAAATAATAATTTCAAATGTTAATAAAGTTATCTGACTTTACGTGAAATTGTGTATTTTCTATAATTTTGTATTATAAATGTATTATTAAATTCATTCTTTGTACGCAATTCTACGTGTATAGCCTATTGTTACGGTGCAAATGCACACTTGCATGTTAATACCGATTTACGTATGACCAGTACGGTACGGTAAGGTACGACCAGCGTCATCTGTTAACCCGTAAATACATTAATCGATCGCTTTCAGTCTCGCTAAGTGCCGCCCTCTGGTCGAGTATAGCTGAGATAACTAGCGTTCTTCATACATACATTCTTTCATCTATTCGCTTTGAAGCAGACAAATTACTGACTTTCCTGGTTTATGACCTGCAAAACTACTAGAACTTACGCTTTGCACACAGCCTAGCCAATAATCACCTTGCCTACAATCACTCACGTCCTCTGTACTGCCGTTCCTCCAACATTTAACACTATTGGCATCTATTTAGTACTAATATATTGGTAACTTATTTTTATTAGAGCACTCTATATTTATATATGTTGCGACTAAATTTGATAGTTATTATGGAACTACAACTAATAATCGTACTTGGTGAAATGTTGAAGTTGGTACGACAGGGACAAACGTACACTAAGCTTAATCTTACGTAAATGTCATAATATGTACATTTAACGGTAGAGAAATACAAAATGAATATGTAAAGTTTGAGTGGGTTAATGGTGAAAATATTGTTACGTGAAATGACCTTAAAAATTTGTTAGAATAACATTTTGGAGATTTAAGGAGCAAAGCTTGTATTGCCATTTGGCTATAGTCATTACAATTAAAATCAGGCAAATTACACTTAGAATTTTGTAAAAAAATACAATCACTTTGCTCAGCTATACTTATAAAGGTTTATCAGTTAGCTGAACATGATATTACATCTGATAAGAAACCTATTTATGATAACACAGCCTTAAACACATTTTTATGTACTTTACAGGAGCTTATGGTATGCACAATTTGATGCAAGGACGCAGAAACATTAGCTCCATTTATCAGTGCAAGATATAAGGCCACATTTCAATTTTGGTATACCTCCAGCATAGTAGGTTAAACCTGTGATGCAAATAATGCAACAATATACGGCCCTTAACACACAACTGATTTAAAGACCCACACTATTCAATAACACTAACTTTGGATACCCTTCACAATTTAATAACCGACAATTTGGTTATCTATCGATCACCACAGGTAAATAACAATGTGTCAATCAATATGGAAGGAAAACCGTCGGAACTCACTTTTTCGCGACCATGTTCTGAGTAAACAAAAAATGCCTTTTAATTTGCGTTCACCACTGTATCCAAATTTAGCCGCGTTACGATTTTAGCCAGCGAACAAACATTATAAGTCACCATCCACTGAAGATAATAATTTGGTATATTTAGCTTTGTACACTTGCCAATGCCTTCCATTAATACTTCTATAAATCAAAAATTGTAATACAAGATACACTTTTATTCTTGGCGAGTATTTTTTCACATCAAATTAGCTTTCATAGTAACATTCGTTACAATGTAACCATCTTTTAATGGAAAATTACGAGTAATTCAAGAGATCGAGTTACGACTTTTTTTGCTGGCGTATCAATCGGTTGTAGTATCGTTGAAATTAATGTGAAAGAGTGATCATCTATGTACTTAAAATGATGGAGCCCATCGCTATGGGCTGTATAAGAAAGTGTCTCAGTGGCTCAGTGTGCTACGGAAGGAGCTATGCTCGGGAAATCTCTGCGTATTACAATAGTGAGGATGTTCGCAGTAGAACTAATGTAACCGACATAGCTCAAAGGATACGCAAGATATGGACCACCTTAACTAGATGGGGGGCGATCTCAAAAGGTTTGCGTGGAGTCGATGGATGCAGGTGGCACACGATCGAGACAAATGCTCTCCAGAGAGAAGGCCTAAGTTTAATTCATGATAGACAATTGGAGTACTAGATCTTTTATCAGTCCGGATAAAGCAACATTTATCTGTCATATATATCAGGAATTGTTTCAGGTGATAAGCACACACGTATCGAGTAAGCATAATGAAGTAGTCCAGATATCTTTACAACCCGTCTTCAATATCCATGGTAACCGTAAATTTCATTTATTTAATATGGATTGACATGGTAGTTTAATCTGTGTTTTTGACCCTGGGAAACGAAGACCTCATTTTTTTTCTGGAAGAATACATCAAACCAAAACTTAAGTATTCTGTGCTCTGAAAATTTTAAACATTGTTTACGCCGTATGCTTGTTATACATATAGGTGACATTTTTATAACCCGGAAGGGGTCGCTTCAGTCAGTTGCCAATGAGACACGGTGCCGTATGCGCATGTTTTATGCAACTCAAATAATTGTTGATTGCAACCGCGCCGCGCGAGACATATGTGCTCATATATATATATATTAAACCTGCTCCTTATATATCCACCCATCCAACCATCCATTTCAACAAAAGTGACGGAAGAAACCTCAAGGAGAAAGAACCTCGTCAAGGAGTCAGTCGGCCGACTAGGAGGAATATATCTCAAGAAGAGGTTAGTCCGTCCTTATATTTTCCATAATTATCCTTTTCTTTAATATAAATACAGTCCATTAACCATATTTTGAACCATAGGGTTATTGGTGAAGAATTTCATAATTTTAGAATATTCCCAGACCCGCCCGCGTGGCAACGCCACATCATTTGGCCACTTCGAGCCGGATTTCATTCCGATTTAATTTGTCTAAATATAGTAAATGTCACTTAATAGAATTATCTACTGTCTATACCTATTGTTAGGTTTTTGGGTTTTAGCTAAACAGCGGGATTCCTTGAATTACACTGCACGCATTATATACGAGTACCTACATTATACACACATAAACTCACCGCTTAGCAACTACTCATAACAAGTTGCACAGATACGTCGAGTGCTGCTTAAATGTTATTTTTTTATTAAAATAATATAAATTAACCCGCACCGCGCCGGCAATAATATGATAAGTATCTATTGCCGATGCATTTAAGCAGGACAGGACACAATAGATTATGAAGTAGGTACATTTAGACTCATAGAATATTCAGGTTTCTATTTATTATAACTATTTATTAAATACACATTTACTCATATCTATAATTTTAGTATAAGTAGCCGTATATACATTGGAAATTGAGGGTGGATTTGCATTCAACGACAGTACCTAGGTACCTACGCGATTGTACTTAATTAACCGCGTTTACTGCATATACATATGAAGGCTAGCTCAGACGAATTTATTGTTACTTATTAACTATATATACTTCCCGCGCCGCGCAGAGACGTCAGTCTGTCTGTCTGTCAATGATAATGGTAGATATCTCCATATTCTTCTGAGTTAGTTATTTCTACCAAAAGCGTAGTCGTACACTGTCAATTAATGATTACGTACGTTTATGTACGAGTTAAGTTCCGCATACATTAGCCATTGGAGACGAACAAGGTTATTCAATGTTATTAACGACTTATGAAGTTAATCAAGTAGATTAATTACTCCGCGAATATAACAGCTAGCAGTCGCCAACTTATATAGTTATAAACCCCGCGATTGATACCTTTCAGACGACTTTATTATTAAATATACCGCGCCGCACTTAACTATCTATTAATACTGCATTAATAGATGTTTTGTATTCGTTTGATCGAGTATTAAGAAGGTAGGTACTGCTGTTGAAGCTACAATTTGTATTCGTGTGTGCATATTTGACCGCACCGCGAACATACATACACTGGCTATAAGGTGTATTGTAGTTTAAGGCACGACACTCCGCGCATCATTCGCTAACAACGCAGCACTCCCGCGTGAGGCGCTTACATAATTACATAATTGTTATTTGTTTGTTACTAAGGAGGCGCCGGCGTGTGATTAGCTGATCATATTTTCGCATAATATTATAAAATTTGATCGTATTTAATATATTAAATATATTAATTTAATACCGCGCGCTTATTATAATATTTTAATCATGTCTAGAGATAAAAAAGAAAGTGATAAGGCCAAGTCCGAACCCACGCGCAATATTCAGTTAGATATGATAATAGCAAAACGCAATTCGCTATTTAAGCGTTTACAAAGAATTTACGATTTATCAAATAATATCGAGTTTGAAGCCAGTAGGGATGCATTTGTCTCGGCGGCTATATGTATAGATACTCTGCGTTCCGAGTTCAGTGGAATCTTAGAGGAATATAATTTATTGAACATGCAGACAAATGCTGATGCCCAGCCTGACTACCACGCATGGGATTCCTTTGAGGACATGTACTGGAAAGTAAAACACGTCCTTTCTAATATTGATAAAAGCAAGAGTGAGGCGTCTGATGGACCAACGCTGTCACGCATGCGACCTGCACTGCCAGCGATTCAATTAATGTCCTTCGACGGCGATATTCGCTCATTTCAATTATTCTATCAAAGTTTCAAGGCCACCGTACACGATAACCCCGCTCTGTCTAATGCTGACAGATTGTATTACCTGCTTGGTAAGCTGTCGAGTAAGGCGCAGGCTGCCTTTGCAGGCGTCACCCCGTGCGCAGATAATTATGACATTATTCTGCAATCTTTGATAGATAAATACGACGATAAGCGTGCTCTCGCGTCTACATATTTAAAACAGATATTCGAATGTAAGTCGTTTAATACCGCGTCCGCGCATAATCTCGAGTTATTTCTCGACAAATATGTTACCGCAGTAAGTGCTTTAAGGAATTTAAATATTTCCGATTTAGCTGATTTTATTTTCTTACATACCGCGTTAAATAAATTAGATTCAGAAACTGTTCGCTCGTTCGAGATGCATTCGCGTAAGGAGAAAATTCCGTCCTTTAGTAGCTTGAGTTCATTTTTAAAAGAACAATTAAATATTGTGCAAAGATCCGCACACTCGAGCGCATGTCAGGTTCGACTTACGTACGTAGTGGGCGCTCTGAACACAAAAGGCCTGAGCCACCTCGGCCTCAATCTTACGTTGCAATTTCTAGCGCCTCCAAGTGTTTGTGTAAAAACATAATACATGAGCATTTGTATAAGTGCTCGGCATTTAATGCTATGAACCCGCGCAGTCGCTATAAATGTGTGAAGGAGCGCAATGCATGCGTAAATTGCCTAAGTATTAAGCACAAACTATTAAATTGTAACTCGAACGCTGAGTGCAGACGTTGTCATAAAAAGCATCACAGTATGTTGCACTTTGACTCGCAGATTAACGTACAAAAGATAGATACAGTTCCCGCAACCTCCGCCGCGAACCCGTCTCCTACTGACGTTTCCTTATGTTCGACTTATACAGCACCGCCCTCAAGCCACGTGCTTAGCGCGCATTGTTCCAATAATACAACGGTACTACTGGCGACAGCTCAGGTAATCGTTTGGGATGAGAGGGGTACCGAGCACATAGTTCGCTGTCTTCTTGACAGCGCGTCTCAGACGAACTTTATCACTTCTGAGTGCTGTGAGCGACTAAATTTAAAGATTTCAAATGAGGATAACGTCAAGGTCATCGGTATTGGGGGTACCGAAAAACGAGCAAATGGTACCGTTAAATTTAAATTCGCGTCCCGGTATAATATAAATTTGAAATATGATATTTCATCATTGGTTGTCGACCAAATAACCGAAAATTTGCCGTCGGTACCGGTCGACGTCACCGCCTTGCCTTTCATAAAGGGCTTGCCCCTCGCTGATGAGGGTTTTTTCGCACCCGCGCGCATCGATATTTTAGTCGGTGCTTCTTTGTTTATGCAGCTTCTGTTACCCGGCACTGTGCAGAATAATTCTGCTGTGCCACCCGCGATTCAAACCACGCTTGGTTATGTTCTAATGGGAACTGTTCCCATATCACCCGCGCGAAAGAGAGGAGCCACTGTGACTTGCTGTAGCATATTATCTGCAGAAAAGGAGCAGCCATCTCTAGATACTCTTATTAAACGATTTTGGCAGGTTGATGAGTTCCCTGGCACCGCTCCGCCCGCTCACTCGCCTGATGAGATTGAGTGTGAACATCACTTCCAGTCAACTACTGAACGTGATCTAGATAGCGGTAGATATATTGTATCCTTACCATTTCGTGGTGACATGTATGAGCTCGGAGACTCCTTCGACACTGCGCGACATCGTTTTCTTGGTTTAGAACGAAAGTTCAAATTCTCGCCTGAGTTGAAACATGCATACGACTCAGTAATCTATGAATATATAGAAAAGGGGTATATTTCCCCCGCGCCCGCGCCTGCTGAGATAGATGCGTCTCAACCTGTTTATTTTATTCCGCATCATGGCGTAATTCGCAAAGATAAATCTAGTACGAAATTGCGGATCGTACTAGACGCAGCTAATAAGTCCGCCTCTGGTCTCTCATTGAATGATCTGCTTCATACAGGTCCGAATCTTCAAGGAGATCTATTTAATATAATCTTAAATTTTAGATTATTTGCTGTAGCGCTTTCCGCTGATTGTAAGCAAATGTTCTTGCAAATTATAATGAATCCCCGCGACCGCCGCTTCCAGCGTATATTGTATCGGTTTAGCCCTGAAGATCAACTCGCCATTTATGAATTTAATAGAGTATGCTTTGGACTTAAGAGTAGTCCATATCACGCGCTTCGTGTAGTGCAACAACTCGTCGCGGATGAAGGTGATAGGTTTCCGTTGGCCAAGGAAGTCGCCTCTCAGTATCTATATATGGATGACGTAGTTTTTAGCGCCATCTCGGACGAGCAAGCTGTCTCTACGGCTAACCAATTAATATCACTGTTCAAATGCGGACAGTTCGAATTAGTGAAGTGGGCGTGTAATAAAGATTCGGTGTCAAATGCTATCCCCGCGACGCACAGGGCTTTAGAGCCCATCGAGTTTGACAAATCCGCGCAGCCGAAGATTTTAGGTCTCAGCTGGTCTAAATCTGAGGACTGTTTTCAATTTACAGTGGCTCCACATAGTGATCACTGTACTAAACGCGCCATCTTAGCCACTGTGGCTAAGATTTGGGACATTATGGGCTTCGTAGCACCCGCGGTCCTGTACGCAAAATTATTAATAAAGGAGTTGTGGCTGTTAAAGCTGGATTGGGATGAAACTCCGCCGCGGCATATAGTGGATATATGGCATAAGTTTTGCAAGGAGCTCCCGTTTCTTAATGAGGTAAAGATTCCGCGGCACTTGGGTGTTCGCGAGGGTTGTACACTACGTTTGGTGGGCTTTTCAGATTCGAGCGAAGGAGCGTACGGTGCAGTCGTCTACGCCCACATAACCATGGCGGACGAGGTCGTCGTAACATTAGTGTGTGCCAAATCGAAGGTTGCGCCCATTAAGACTCTGTCTATCGCAAGATTAGAGCTCTGTGGCGCCGAGTTGATGGCGAGACTCATGCGACGAGTGTACGATATTTATAACCCGCGCTTTCCTATACGCGACATATATGCCTTTACCGATTCAAAGGTAACTCTGTGCTGGCTCAATTCCTCTCCGCACCGTTGGCAAACATTTGTAGCCAACCGTGTAGTTAAAACATTAGATAACATACCCGCTGAGCATTTTTACTACGTGGCAGGTACTGACAATCCCGCAGATTGTTTGTCACGTGGTCTCCTTCCAGGGAAGCTGCTTAATCACCCGCTATGGTTTCAAGGTCCATCGTGGATCCTATTAGACCCCTCCTTTTGGCCAATAAATAAATTAGACCAGTCAATAGTGGGCTCTGTGCCTGAAGAACGGGTGACAGCGCACGCCATCACTGTAGACGAGGTACCCTCAGTCATACAGCAAGTAGCCACCCGCGTTTCATCGTGGAATAAACTCTCCCGCGTCTTAGTCTATGTATGTAGATTTATTAAAAAATTGCCGCGTGCTGCGACACTTGCAGTCACTGCGTCCGAGTTAGATTTTACGGAGAGCCTCATCATTCGCGATATACAAAGTCGTCATTTTCAGTGCGATTTTATCAATTTGAAAGAAGGCAGAGAATGCTCTTCTGCTTTAATAAGACTACGGCCTTTTATAGACGATAAAGGAGTAATCCGCGTGGGCGGCCGTCTCAGTAACGCCGCTGAGAGTTACAATTATAAATTTTCAGCTATATTACCGCGCCGCGACCCGATTGTCGAGTCGTTGATTGATTTTTATCATAAGAAATATTTACACGCTGGCCCTGAGCTTCTGATGTCGTTATTGCGTCAGAGGTTTTGGATTTTAGCTGCCCGGAGTGTCGTACGCTATAGAATAAATAAGTGCAATACTTGTTTTAAATCAAAACCGCGACCGCAATATCCGTTAATGGCGGACTTACCATCTTCACGTGTCACGCAAGTGGTTAAAGCTTTCAGTCATACAGGCTGTGATTTTTGCGGAGCTTTAGCATATACGCCCATTCGCGCACGTGGAGTTAAATCTCGCAAGGCGTATATATGCATTTTCACCTGTTTAACTACGCGCGCTATCCATATAGAAGTTGCGACGGATCTCAGCACCGTTTCGTTTTTAGCGGCACTGAAACGCTTTCTGTCAAGGCGAGGTCCGGTCCAATATATATACTGTGATAACGGTACAAATTTTGTAGGTGCACGCTCGTATCTCCGCGATTTATATGATTTCATTTCGAAAGAATATCGACCGCGTTTGGAAGAAGAGTTAGCGGAAAATCGTATTCAATTTAAATTTATACCTCCCGCGTCGCCACATTTCGGAGGGGCTTGGGAGAGCATGGTAAAATGCGTTAAAACACACTTGTTCAAAGTGATTGGACAGCAGATTCTCTCCTATGAGGAACTGATAACAGTTTTAGCACAAATAGAATGTTTGTTAAACTCACGACCGCTTACTGTGCTTAGCCCAGATCCCACGGAGCCTTCAGCTCTAACTCCGAGTCATTTTTTAAATACGTTACCACTTCGATCATTGCCTGCGGCCGAAGTAGAGTCGTCTGCAGACAATTTATTACAAAGACATTCGCTCTTAGATAAGCTTGTGCAAAGCTTTTGGCGTCGTTGGCGTACTGAGTATTTGCATCGCTTGCAAGCTCGGCAGAAATGGAATCATACTTCCGTACCTATTCGTGTTGGTACTGTAGTCATTATAATAAATGAAAATTCACCGCCTCTTTCGTGGCCCTTAGGTGTTATTGAAAAGGTGCATCCGTCAAAGGACAATGTAATTCGCGTGGCTACAGTCAAAACGGCAAAGGGAATATTAGTCAGACCTGTGGTGCGTCTGTGTCCCTTGCCTACACAATAAACAGCTAACTCAAAGCTACACACAACGCATCTGTATATATATATAGCTATATATATGTAAGTATATGTTGTATTTAATTCATTTATTTATTGTACCGCTCTAGGCTATATACCCATTCCAATTTATAGGGTTGCCTCTGTGCTATATACCCATTTTCAATTTATAGGTTTAGCTCTATGTTTAATACTCATTTCAGTTTACAGAGTTAGTAACTCTGGTGCAGTATAATTATACTGCAATATATCTTTTCTTTAAAGGTGACCCTTTAAGGGGGGGAGAATGTTTACGCCGTATGCTTGTTATACATATAGGTGACATTTTTATAACCCGGAAGGGGTCGCTTCAGTCAGTTGCCAATGAGACACGGTGCCGTATGCGCATGTTTTATGCAACTCAAATAATTGTTGATTGCAACCGCGCCGCGCGAGACATATGTGCTCATATATATATATATTAAACCTGCTCCTTATATATCCACCCATCCAACCATCCATTTCAACAAAAGTGACGGAAGAAACCTCAAGGAGAAAGAACCTCGTCAAGGAGTCAGTCGGCCGACTAGGAGGAATATATCTCAAGAAGAGGTTAGTCCGTCCTTATATTTTCCATAATTATCCTTTTCTTTAATATAAATACAGTCCATTAACCATATTTTGAACCATAGGGTTATTGGTGAAGAATTTCATAATTTTAGAATATTCCCAGACCCGCCCGCGTGGCAACGCCACATCAAACATAGACAGGAATTCATCAATAATTAGTTCATTTAAGGAAGGTACCGATCGTTATTACTGTACTGGAACATGTAATTTACGTATTAAATGAAAGTGAACATAGTTTATATCATACTAAAACAACACAAACGAAAGCTTGCCATAGGAGAGTCAAAGAAACGATGGTTCGCATTTGTAGAAACTATTACTGGAACAGCATGCTCGAAACTGCATATAGACTTTTATTCATACGCGTGAACACTGCCAAAAATGAAATATGATAGGAATTCACAGAAACCACTTATACAACTCACTCAGACTCAGCACGTTTCAATAACTTTTCCTAGATTTGCTTTCAATCGAAGGCCTGACTATCGTACTATCTGACTCTAATTGATACATTCAGCAAACTAGGGCAAGCTATTAAATAGCATTATCAATCGGTCCACACTAGAAGTATTGTTCGGACATGTTGAAAGAATGCGGGACGAAAGAATGACGAAACAGATATACAATGAAAAGTGGAAGGATGTAGGAGCCGAGGAAGGCCGAGACTAACCTACCGTGACCAAATTGGTCGTGTTTTATCAGAAGGTGATGTCAGAAGCCCCAGGAACCGGCGAGCGTGCATGAAAAGAGCTATGAATGTCAAAGAAGCGAGTGAAGTATGCAAGGACCGTGTCTTATGGCGCTCGGTTCTCTGTGCCTACCCCGCAAGGGACTTGGCGTGAAAATATACATACATATATACACACTAGAAGTAGTACATGCCCTTGTAAAATATTTCTTCTTTTACGAAACGCAAATAAAAAAATATTAGCGATTCTAGAGTTTAACAAACTTGCATGAACTACTAGAACTTTACAAAATTTTGCTTCACATCACGACAACTAATATTAATAAATAATAAAGGTTTCGCTCCACGTTGATTGAAATATATAGGTCTATCAAATATAAGTCGAAATGCACTGATGTCGCTAAACATACACTCATGATATTTTGGATCTTAAGATGCAAGCTGATTACCTAGCTCAAACTTTGTATGATAAATTTCAATTGATGCCTTTTCAAACAACAAACGCGGCATTTTAAATCCTCTGGGTTCCTTAATTAAAGTTGTAACAGATAATCTGGACCATTTATTTGTTAAGTAAATATTATAATTAGTAGGGCAATAAAGACATTAATCATTTAAATATTAATCAAAAGATGTACAGACCAGCGACGTATCAAAAGGTAGACACGTTATACACCAATATTATTATATTTTAAAATGGCGCACGTAGTGCTATATCTACGTGCAGTTATTTATTATGACATTTTGCTCTAAAAAAGAGACAAATGATACCTGTCGTTAGAAAGAGATGAATATATATATTAGGACATTTATGCTTTGTGGCGAGGTACGTATAGACGCGACACGAGTGCGTGCCCAACTGAATGCGAGTTGGGCAATTACCTTACATTCGTATTGCCATTCTAAAGCGTGTACGACGTATCTCTAGCTATAAAAACATCTTAGTAGATGACGTAACCCACCAGACTATATAGTACCTATTATTGAAGAAGAATACCATGTATTTCTCGGAGAGCTGCTAATATACCGTCTACGCTCTTATGCTGATAATCTTCACTTCAAAGTAAGTCCGGTGGTTATACTACCGGAACTGAAACCTGTAGATATCTCCAACATCTCTGTTATTAATCTGAAAACTGTGAGAGCAGAAAATATAAAGCGACTATCGTATCAACTCAGTGCCAAAGGCAGACGTTGATGTGAAGTTATAACGGCAGTGAATTAAGTGAAATTGTGGCAAGTAATAATTCCATAAAAGGTGTCAGTTTAACATCAAGGACGCTTCTGATTATAAGGAATGTATGTCTTCTGGTACATAAGTATAGACATAAGTTAAACGTGGTAAACATCAGCCAAATTCCTTAGATGATAATTTCGCACCTAGATACGAAGGAGTTATGTACAGCGGAACAAACCTGCGCCATAACAATAAAGCCACGAATGTATTTGCGTAGCATCACGTCCTAGCGCAGGCAACGGGCATTTCGCAGGAACTCGCATTGCATAACTCCTCGGTCTGTATTAGTATAAGATTGTATTTTGATTAATTATTAGAGATAATGAGGTTCTGTTTGCACGTATTAGTTAGTTTAATTTAAAGAAAGTAAAATAATTAGTTTAATTTTTAGAAATCTTTTTTGAGCTCCCGATATCTTGTCTAGCTTGTTAATAACTGTAAATAAAAAGAAAACGTGTTGATCAACAGAGGATATAAAAAGGCACTGAACAGTTCCATCTTTGCCTGCTATGCTATATATTTGCTGTGCTGATGTACATAAAATATAGTAATGTATCTAAACTATAAATCTATATATATAAAACAAAGTCGTGTTAGTTACACCATTTATAACTCAAAAACGGCTGGACCGAATTTTATGATTTTTGTGTTTTTGGATTTGTTTTCGTCCGGAATAGGATTAATAAGTATTACAAGAATAGATACCATCTAGTAAGTTAACACGCCGTTTATTGATCCTGAGGCGGTACGAAGTTCGCCGGGTCAGCTAGTAAATATATATAGTATAGATGTATATTAGAGTACGAATACAAACTTTTTGTTATTGAAATATGGATACAGTTGGATTCTACTGAAGCTAGGCTTTTGTATCGCCTTATTAGACACACTTGGGGTTCGTAAAGATTCACCATCATGTTTGGGGCCAAAGACAATATCACTTGTAGGTCATCATAAAGTCAGCCAGAGAACGTTGACAGCTGAACATAGGCCTCCCCTTAGACTTCCTATCGTCTATCGGCTTTCTAGGATTCGTATGCTTGTTTGGCTCAAGTCATTGTGGAATGAACTCCCAGTGGAGGTTTTTCCAAGGGACTTCATGGGGTTCTTCAAGAAAGCTGTGTATGCTGTAATGATATAAAAAAGACATAGAAATAAAAATAGACAGCCTCGAAGATTGTCGACAGAAGTGATGACTTACAACTCATACTCATAGTTCCAGATATACTGTTAACATTAACTCGATGACTCGTTATCGGTCCACTCATTAGCATGTCGGTGACGCGAACCTACAAAGTTTTACCTTACCAAAATCTCTCAACACGTGTAAAGAAGTTTTCCTTTAAATAATATACGAAAACTATACAACGAATACCGATAATTTTACACGTTGTATTATATATTATGGGTCTATATTTAGACTACTTATTGCCTTGGAAATATTCGCGTTGCTGCCTTAAATACCAAACTACGAAGCCGCTGAAGCTGTCGGTGAATAAATTTATAAATGTTAAATGCTAGCTTACGTTATCCAGCACATTTTCAAACAATATTCCGAATTCGTAAGTATGACAAGGGTCCCCGAAGTATCATATCCATGTACAATATTACGGTCCATATCGTCGAAAGTCTGCTTCGACACTCAGGAATGTGCTTTGTATTTTTTAGATAGTTGATACGATCTAACTTATGGCTGGAGCACACTGCTCGCTTACGCGTTGAAGTGTACGTGTTGTTTAAGTTCCATTGCATTTCAAATGTGAAGGTTAACAGATTCAGGCATATACAACTAGCAATTAGCAATGCAATAGAACTAAAACACACTAAAACGTGCACATCCGCACGTCTAGATATACGCAAAAAACGTGCTCTAGCCGTTTTTGCATGTACGTACACTCCTGCGCTTGAGAATTGAACAAGGGTAAGAGATCAGTACACTCATAGACATCCATAACATCAGAGGATCATCCATTGCCACTTTTTTACACGACTGCCTAAAAATAGGAATATTCTCAGAGTTTATGTATGTATTTGAGTTTTTCGTTTCACTATAACTTCTAAATGTTTCAACAGAATTACATGTACGGTATATTGTTTAATATCTGATATCACATATGTGACATGGGCTAGGTTGTATCTCATAAAAGAGTATCTAAGTATCTAAGATGTGGCAATGAGACACAAATACAATATACTCGTAATACAAATAATCCATAACTTAAGAATCAAAAATCGAGACATCTATTTCTTTTTGTTACTTTTGTATAGAAAATGTAGTGGGGATTAAAAAAGTTTGGGGTCATGGAGTTATGTCCCAGTAATACCCATTTTTACCATTATTGGACGTATAGACTAGAGTGATCGTAGATGGCGGTAGTGGCCGCCATATCGATCAAATAGATGATATGCTAAAAATGGAGCAAATCAAAGGCACTCGAAACCGACGAGCATGCACGAAGAGATTGATCAATGTGGAAACGAAAGAGGTATGTTTGGATCGATGCATCTGGCGTTTCATAGTCTCTGCCTTCCTCAATGGACACAGGCGTGATAACATGTATGTACCATTATTGTTCAATATGGACATAGATATTTTAATTTTGATCCAATTTCTCAATGGAATACCCAAACAGCATCAGTCGATGAGTAATATGGCTGAAAGACCACTAATTGCAACATTATTTACACGTGGGTTCGATGCCCGCACATGTTAAACATTTATGTGCAATAATGTCAGATGATATTTCCTGTGTGTACATATTTCGTATACAAAACAGGTTTCGGGCACAGATTTGTCATCAATGTTAAATTGTTAATCCATGATTGTTCCTCTACAACCTTATCTCCGCATTACAGTGAACGCTGCTTTATCCATTCGTAAATTATTTGTCCGTGCTCAATATATGATAAATCCTTTGCCAGCTGCGGGTGACAACCCTAAGCCACCTTGAGCGGCGCTTATATCGCGAGGGCCGCACTAAGTGTCGCTCAAAATTCTTTACATACGTCCTTAGCTTCAGCAACATATTGCGTTGAAAATGTGGCTCACATATTTGCTTATAAATAAAGGGAATGCTTAAGCATGTAGATGAAAAAAGTCGAACAATTGTATGGAGAATTCCGCCTCTGAAATACGTTTCATTGTGAACATGGGAGGTAGAAACGAAATGGGTGGCGATATCTATAGCGAATACAGCCGTTTATACACGTCTTGTTATCGATCAGACTCTGATTCAACGAATTGCATCAATACCTCGCTGGGCCTCCATTTTTACTGGGCCCGGCTGCGGTCTGAGCCCAGTTTTCTAACATTAAATGTGAAGACAAAAACGTAAAATATCGGGGTTTGAGTATTTCCGGCACCAATTAGTTCTCGAGAATTAGACAGTTACATAGTTAGACAGTTGAAATTTTGACAGATGATGTTTTTCTGTTGCCGCTATAACAACAAATACTAAAAAATAGAATAAAATAATAATTTAAGGGGGCTCCCATACAACAAACGTGATATTTTTGCTCATTTTTGCTCGATATTGATAACGACAACAGGTAGACGCTTGAAATATTCACAGAATATTTAGTTATATATTCACTTTAAGAATAAATAATTAAATTAAATTAAAACAAATATTTAAGGGGGGCTCTCATACAACAAACGTGATTTTTTTTGCCGTTTTTATAGATAATGGTACGAAACCCTTCGTGTGCGAGTCCGACTCGCACTTGGTCGATTTTTTTAATTTGTCGGCCATTTTGACCATGTTCCTTAAGAGATAGGAACGGTGTTCCTGAACATTCCTATTCTACGTTTTTATGCTGAATCCGAATCTGAAGTCAAAATTCGAATATTCGAAAAAAGCGACAGACACACGCACAAATAAACATATAGAATTCATATAGGAACGGTGTTCCTGAATATATCGGCATATTCCCTACAAAGGGTAATTAAATTATCGTTTCCGATGTTGCTCATATGATCGGTCCGCAATTGCGACGAAACTTCTCGAAATAGCTCGGTCTTATCAGTGTGGTCGAAAACAATAGGTACAATCTGTTCGTAAAATACATGTGTCAACCTAAAAAAATGTCTTCATTTGTTGGGTTAATTTTCTGTCCATTTTATTGTTTTCGGCAGTAGATATGCAATCTATATTGTTACAATTACATATTAATTGATCATCTATGCGTATATCATCGTTGCATATATTAGTGGGTACACTAAATGGTCGACTCGACTTTGCTGGTATTATTTTCTAAAATCTATTCTTATGGTGATCTTGAATTAACTGCACATAACTGTACTAACTTATTTTATTCCAGTTGTGACTGCCCCAATTTAGACTATTCAACGGATTTAAAATACCATGGGTGTTATAATTGGCAATAAACTAACTTTTAAACCGCATATTTCATCCATTAGTAGAAGAATTTGTAAACTTGTCTCTGTTTTTAAAAAGCTTAGACAAGTATTGGACCCCAAGTTAATTAAATCCACATATTACGCGTTATGCCAATTACTATGCACATATTGTATACTTTACTGGGGAGGGGCTTCGAAAACTAACTTGAAGACGCTGGAAGTGACTCAGAGAGCTTTACTCAAAGTGTCTACCTTTAGACCTTTCAGGTAGCCAACGACTGCCAAAACTGTGAGATCTTTATCATAAGACAACTTCACATAATTTTAAAATAACATGGTGAACTAATCTTTGATCCCACACTGTTCAGAAGGCGTAAAACTAATGTTTGTAAACAAACAACCCAGTTCAGTGCTGATAGATAGATAGATAGATAAATGATTTATTTTGCTTCTAAAACACACACGTACACACAATAATTTACACATAAGAGGTTAGGTGCTGCATCTTTTTCAAACAGATTCTACGCTTTCTTGGGTCCCTATCTATACCCACTGTGTGAGTAAGTGAGTTGTCAAGTTTCCTGGTGATTAATACATAGGGCAAACAAAGAGAAGCGTAGGTACTCGTGTGAAAGAACACATTGCTGATATGAAGAATAGGCGCGATAAAAACTCTGCAGTATGTGAACATACACTGGACTAACCAAACCATTACATCTGGTTCGATAAACCACAAATCCTCGCCAAGGAGAATCGCTACATGCCGAGAATGTTGCGCGAGGCTATTGAAATAAGAAAACACCCCAATTTCAATAGAGAAGATGGTTGGCAAGTACCACCTGCTTGGGATCCAGTCCTAAAAATAATCAAGTCACAAATCCAAAGATCTACTAAAAAATGTTCGGACACTGTGAGCGATTTTTGTGTGAATCGGAACATATATAATTAATCCATCCATGTCGGTAGATGTAATAATTGAATAACAAATGTAAGACAAATACCACCTTAGTCTTTCCTGCGACCACGGACGCTGCAAAGCGTTCGAAACGTCAGGTTTCAACAAAATAAATAAAACACGCGATACTTCCGTTAAAAATAGTTTAATTTCAATAAGTGCTTATGTTAGTTAATGTTGATTTTGCGTGCTTTTTTCCTTTACAGGCTTAAAACTAAGTTTAGTAGTTTTAAGGCCACCAGTTCTCTCCACGCGTAGGTCAGTTATATTTAAATTATTTTGTAACAAGCTCATGTACCTACTAGATTATGACCTGTGGAGAGAAAAATAAAGATTTTTTTCTATTATTATTGCTTTGATTAAGTTCGAACTTTGTGATTCATACATATGAATGGGATTACTAGCAAAACACGTTTTTAATACACGAGCACTAAGGTTCATTTTGACTGCCGCTACTCTAAAACATCTAAGCCATTACAATATGTGTGAAAGTGATATGCGTATAATTTAATATGATTTTGGCTCTTAGACACGGAATATTTACGGAAAAATCATTTTTAGTCTTCGCATGTTATAAATTAATATAACTATAAATTAATTGTACAATTGGAAAATATTTTTTTCAGTCTTCACTGTAACCACATTTCATGTCTGACTTGCATGAGTTTCTGCGTGTGAGTTGAGAGCTTTTGGGTTCTTTTTCAGCGAGGCTTTGGGAATTGAGGTCCCGCTGCATGGACAGTTTCCACGAGCTTGCTGTTGTAACGTGCGGTGTTATGCAATCATCTAGGCACTGAAAATTATTGCGAAGTTCGAATTGAAAACTTGCTTCCATAAGTACGCGTTAGGACTAGCACTGCATTGTGTATTGCGAGCTGTGCCTTCTGGCTCAAGCTTTTACTGCCAAGAAGTTTTCTCAACGCTCCATTCACACTATTCAGTACTTACTTATATTTTCACATCAGCGATGTACCTTCCATTCCCGCCGAAAGCGCATCCAAAATATAAAATCTCATCCACTTGTTTCAACACTTCATCATCAACCGTAATTACTTCGGTCCTCATTTTTTCTCTTTCAAATTTGATTTCTTCGCATTCAATAGTGAGCATTCGCATTCATTAATAAATAAATAAATAATAATAAATAAATATTGTCGGACAAATTACACAGCGCCATCTAGCCCCAAAGTAAGCGAAGCTTGTATTATGGGTACTAGACAACTGATAAACATACGTAAATACATTTTTTTTTGTAAATACATACTTATTATACATAGAAAACACCCAGACCAAGACAAACAGACATGTTCATGCACGCAAATGTTTGTCATGTGTGGGAATCGAACCCACGAGCGTTGGTGTCAAAGTAGCGTAACAACGCGTTTCACCACTGCGCCACCGAGTTCGTCAATTATACTTTAATTTAAACTATATATTATAATGCATAATATTTTTGATAGTTAAAAAAAATATTAAATTAATATAGTATTAACAATAAGATTATATAAAAATTTGTGTGGATATGTGTATAATTTGTAATGTTATAACTTGAAAACCTTGATTAATAATGAAATGTTGCCGGGTATGAATAGAAAATGCACAGAATTGTAATAAATGACATGCAGACGAAAGTTTTCACTGAAAATAGATAGCCAGCACCCAGTTGAGAGTTGGATTTCGTGATATCGATAATAGACGTTTCACAAAAAATAAAAACACATTGCACACACGAACTGCGTCGCTCGTTACAGAATTTTGCAGGACTTCTTTTGTAAAAAAATTGGCGTCGCCTGCAATGAAACTGGAATTACAAAAGAATTCAGAACGATGAACGATGATATATATGCAGTCACTCTATGAATTTATTTGTTTTGAATTAAACAATTTTTAACGGACGTATCGCGTGTTTTATTTATTTTGTCACAGGAAGACAAAATATATAAAACACGCGATACTTCCGTTAAAAATTGTTTAATTCAATGTGTAACAATCGCGAAAACCTAAGATAATACAATTTATTTGTTATTTAAATGCTTCTGCTTCTCTCCACGAAAACGAGTAAAAATCTTTCTGTGTCATTGGGCCTAAAATAAAAAAATAATGTTACTTGCTTCCTTTCACACAGTTTTCATTTTTAACCAAAATGCCGAAAGAAACTTGCCTATAAAATGCTATATTTTATATTTATCGATCGGTGTTGCTTTTACACAATTGCGCATGAATATCAAAGAAGGGTTAATGTTTATTGATACGCGACCATTTATATTGGAAGTGTGCTCTAAAAAGTACGAGAAAAATAGCCGAGAAGTCGCCCTTTTGCACCATGACAATGCCTGTCCGTACACGTTGGACAATAAGTTATTTTTAGCCTCTGAAAAAGCTGAGCCTGTCACCGATACTGCATGTAGTACGGACCTCACATTCTGAAAATTTTATTATATCGAAAATTCACGTTTTCATGAAAGGTTTACGAAGTTAGAATTGGTCGAGGCTTTTAATCGACACTAGGAAAACATTCTGTCCTCCTCTTATTTTTAAAAAGTTTGATCTAATCAATAAATGTTTAAAATTCAAAGGAAATTATTTCGGAAAACAATAAATGTATTATTTCGTATACTTTTTAAAGTTCACGGTTCTTTATATCATTATTGTACGGAACCTACAGCGATTTGTTTTTCCATTTTCCCGATATTTCGGCGACGTTGCAGACGCATTTGGTTGGTTGGCAAGTCGCGAAGACGGTTTCAAGTTGTCGGGAACATGAAATCCAGTGATCGATTTAAGCAAACGTAAAACGTAAACGTAAACATCTGCGGGCTTCGAATAGCTATCTCTCAGAGGACACCGTGAGTGTAGTGTGTAAGGCGCCGAGTAATAAGCGATGCAGAAAGGTTAACTTTAATAGAAACTTTTTTACTCTTTGTACATAGAGATCCCTCATTCGGAATGTCATGTCAACATTTATCACGACAAAAATTACGAGTAATTTCTGTAATTTTTTTTTAATTTAAATTTTAATAGACGCTCGAGCAGAAGTCAAGAACAACAGTCAGTCAGTCAGTCTACGTTGAGATCCAGTCAGCAACGCACGGTGTGCATCACGGTGTTATCTTGTGTGTGGTGTGCTCCCAGGTCCCTGTTATGGTGGGTCACGCCGTGTACATCAGCGGCGCCGAATCGGCGCTCGACTTCTACTGTACCCTCGGCACCACTGACCGCTGCGGTGGTGGATCGCAAGGCGATCTCCACCGACTCTTACTTCAACTGCGCCTGTGACCTCCTGCGACCGTGCGCCCCTCACTGTTCTGCCCGTTGGCTGTAGCTACACTACTGCCTGCGGCCGATGTCTTCGTCCGGGCCTCCCGACGTGACCGGGAGCTGCCGGCCACCTCTGTTCAGGGCCTCATAGTGAACTTTGGTTAGATCCATCCAACGTCAGTCCTTCAAGCTAGAACTATCCTGAATTTTTTTGAACCCGTCTTTTTTATATCATTTTTTGTACATACCAGTTTTAATAAATTTGTTATTGTTATTTTTGAAGACCCTTTTTTTAATTAGTAACCTTACGAAGAGGGTAGGCAGATATGTCTGTCCTTAACGGACTTATAACTATAACGGATATGGAGTCCGTAATGTTGCCGAAATATCGGGAAATTAGATAAACAAATCGCTGTAAGTCCCGTACCGTCCATAGTGATACGTTATTTTATTCTTAAGTTGTTCCATTTATGTGTTACGCAAAACTTTCAGTCTTCCTAAGTGTACAAGTTTGAATGGGTATTTTGACTAAACGTTGGAAGAAGATAAATGTTCACTTAACATGTCTATTCTACTTACAAATGTCTAAACGTAACTGACGGGATCGCTGCTTTGTGCTCCAATGCAATATACACCAAACATTATTAAGGTGATACGATTCATATTTATTTGTATTTACGTTTTTCCTTTCCTATTTTCATTTTCATATCTTCAGGATTGACTGAGCGTAATCTATAAGATTTAATCTGGAAAACGATTTAAAAATTTGATTAAAGTTACAATGAACGTATGGGTCTTTTTAAAGTACTTAAATAAGATTTTTCTCATTCGCACAATTAATGTCTAAAATTAAAAAAGTCCAACCAGAATAAGGTCCATCTAAAATAATGACCACCGAGAATAATGACCACCGAGAATAATGTCCAACTAGAATAATGTCCACCGAGAATAATGTCCAACTAGAATAATGTCCATCGAGAATAATGTCTAACTAGAAACTTAAAATACTGAACTGACGTTCGACCAAAACCGTCGTAACGATTTAAAGAAATAAATCAAGTATTATCAAAGAAGGATGCATATCGACTTCTTCCCGCGCTTTTGCCGAGTGACATTGTTCTTAAACTTAAAATTTTTACAATTCAGTATAAAATTAGTTTTATGTGACAATTTCGATAGTATTTTGTAAAATAAGTGCAGTGAAATTATACAGTAATGAAAAAACTCAAATATAACACGTGTATGCACTTTTTGGAAGACGTGAATAAGTTCATCAAGAAAATCTTGTAAAAATTACTATCGTTTTACGGGTGGTATTTAAACTGGGTTGATTGGGTCGAGGTACCCTTCCCAAGTATTTTTTCAGCACAGTTTCTGAAGCTGGAACATAGAATTAAGAATTTGAAATGGTTCTGAACCGAAGACTTGGCTGTATGGGCTAGATTCTTGTGCCTTTCCCATCGGGCATAAAAAGAACCAAAAAAAAAAGCATGCATATCAAACACGCACCCGTTAAAGGCTTCTTCCCGCGCTTTTGACGAGTGACATTGTAGTTATACTTTAATTTTTTACAATTCAGTATAAAATTAGTTTTATGTGACAATTTCGATAGTATTTTCTAACATAAGTGCTAGTGAAATTATACAGTAATGAAAAAACTCAAATATAATACGTTTATGCACGTTTTGGAAGACGTGAGTAAGTTCATCAAGAACATCTTGTAAAAATCACTATCGTTTTACGGGTAGTATTTAAACTGGGTTGATTGGGTCTGGGTACCCTTCCCAAGTATTTTTTCAGCACAGTTCCTGAAGTTGGAACATAGAATTAAGATTTTCAAATGGTTCTGAACTGAAGACTTGGCTGTATGGGCTAGATCCCTTTGCTTTTCCCCTCGGGGATAAAAAGAACTAAAAGAAAGTACCCGTTAAATCTGACACTCAAATCCTCCTTCAAAGCTCTACCTGTCAGGACTTCTTCCCGCGCTTTTGACGAGTGACATTGGTCTTATATTTGAAATTTTTACAATTCAGTGTAAAATTAGTTTTATGTGACAATTTCGATAGTGTTTTGTAACATAAGGACTAGTGCAATTATACAACAATGAAAAAACTCAAATATAACACGTTTATGCACTTTTTGGAAGACGTGAATAAGTTCATCAAGAAAACCTTGTAAAATTCCTATCGTTTTACGGGTGGTATTTAAACTGGGTTGATTGGGTCGAAGTACCCTTCCCATGTATTTTTTGAGCACAGTTCCTGATGCTGGAACATAGAATTAAGATTTTCAAATGGTTCTAAACTGATGACGTGGCTGTATGGGCTAGATCCCTTTGCCTTTCCACTCGGGGATAAAAAGAACTAAAAAAAAGTACCCGCTAAACCTGACACTCAAATCCTCCTTCAAAGCTCTACCTGTCAATTATATTAATATACAGTCGCGTATTCATTTCGCCTAATATTCGTGGCATATAGTGAAGAATAAACTGCGTACAATTCATAAATATTGTTACATTTTTACAGATAAATCCTTGAACTACCACTCCAGCCATGCAATTCTCTAAGCGACTCGTAATGGCTGTGTGCGTCGCTGTGATCACAGATGTCACAGCTTTGACATTGTCTACTGCGATCATGGCTAAATTATTTGATATTCTATAAGGCTGAAAGCGTACGCGAGGCTGTTTGCCTTGTAGAATTACAATTCCAAACGCAGCCTTGCGGCGCTAGTGTCGCACAACCATGAAAAGCGACACCAAAGATTTGCAATTTTGTGTTCAAGGCTGTAACAGCCGATGTTTCCGAAGATGTAAGGACGTTTGCTCTTACAGAATTGCATGGCAGGTGAATATTGTTTTTCTTGGGTCTTTAATCTGCGAAGTTTTTATAACAGCCTATGTAACGTGAATCCATCCAGTGGGAGCCAAGAGTTGAAAAGTGTGGTCGGGAATGAACTGGATGATTGCGTGTTGTTGGACATTTATGATTGGACTTTTTTTTTATATATATACTACATCGGAAGGCATAGAAGCATACAGCCCACCGGACGTAAAGCGGGTACCGTAGCCTATTAACGTTAGCGATATATTCTGTGTGGGAGTCGAACCCACGAGCGTTGGTGTCAAAGTCGCATCATTCACGACTGAGCCACTGAGCTCGTTAGACAACTCTAATTGCACTGCTCGAGAAAATATCATCATGCCATTCATCCCATTGTACGTAATTTTGCCCTACACTGGTTGACAAAGGAGGAGGATGTAGACTATGTGAAACAGGAGGCCAAATTTTGAGGGAGCGAGCGCCCACTCTCTGCGGTATTAGTTTGAATTAAGTTTATAATATGTATAGTGTATATGTTAAATTTACGTATTTATAGACCTATTGTTTGAAATTAGCAATTTAAATTAGCCTGCTAGTTGCAAACTTTAACTCAATGGAAATAATATATTGGGTAACCAACGCAACCTTACTCTGAAAAGTAAACAAGGAATATATTTTTTCTAGTTAATAGATTCAGGCGTTACTTTGCGGTAGTTAAATTTACATGCAATTTGATGTGTGTGAACCATCACCGGCGGGCACACCTACCGTAGAGTTAGTGCAGAGACGATGAATGTGTCGTAGAGACACCCAAATCAATCATGGCAGCATGGCAGGTGGATGCGGTTGTTGTTCCAGATGAAGAGCAATTTCTAAGATGACTGTCGTAGCCGAGGCACAGTTGACCGGAGCAACCACGGCAGCGACTGCATGTATCTACTAACGGTAGAGCTTATTGGTGGCGGAAGCATATAAAGCTAGTAAGATCCAAATTGCACGTATCTTTTTAAGGTTCCGTATCCAAAGGGTAAAACGGAACCCTATTACTGAGGCTCCACTGTCCGTCCGTCCGTCACCAGGCTGTATCTCATGAACCGTGATAGTTAGAATTCTCACAGATGATGAATTTCTGTTGCCGCTATAACAACAAATACTAAAAAATATAATAAAACAAATATTTAAGGGGGCTCCCATACAACAAACGTGGTTTTTTTGCTCATTTTTGCTCGATATTGATAACGGCAACAAGTAGACGCTTGAAATATTCACAGAATATTTAGTTATATATTCACTTTAAGAATAAATAATTAAATTAAAATAAAACAAATATTTAAAGGGGGGCTTCCATACAACAAACGTGTTTTTTTTTTTGCATTTTTATAGATAATGGTACGGAACCCTTCGTGCGCGAGTGCGACTCGCACTTGACCGATTTTTTCTTTCATCCTTAATCGATTTACTTTCATAGAGTTTGTTGTTAGTTCGGTTTTGTAGCCCAAGGATTAGTAACTTTTATTTGTGAACGTAATACTTAAATCTTTTAAATCCCTCACGGACCATATTTAATATTGCTTAGGTCACTGGTGGCTCCACTGATTGGTTTAAATATCTAATTTAATATGCATAGCTTAATCATGAGCAAAGCTTACAAAGCCAGCGATAAACTCCCTGCCGGGGAATACCAGTGTGTGTCAATTATACTTAAATGTAATATCAAATAAATTGTGCCATATCTGTCTCTCGAGTTTTGTAAATGTCAGAACATTTTGATGAGCGGTTCCCAACGGGAGCCGTAGATGGAATAAACCAATTTACGTCGGTCTCAGATAAAACGTGTGAAATGTTTGTTTGTTTTCAATCTGAATCTGAAGTGACAAACGACAGAGTGTAAAGAGCGTCTAGTTGAAAGCAGTTGCAACACCAGCCAGTGACAGCCTAGTGGGTAACAACCAATAAATCCCTGATTCGAATCCTGGTGTAGGTATGTGTGAGTAAATCCGTATTTTCAAGTTTCGAAAACATCGTGAAGAAACTAATAGAGGTAGGGCGCATCAAGGCGGCGCGTCTGGGGAAGTACGTCCACCTCACAGAAAACCACAGCCAAATAACAACTCCCTGGAGGGTTGTTGTGTTCCTGCGTGTGAGCGAGGTCACCAATAACATAGTAAAATCAAATAAGTAGGCCGACTCGACCCCTGAGCGAAGGATAATAGCCTAAACACGTAGGGATGTCGCTTATAGTTTATACATTCGTCAAAAATGCATAGACTATCTATATACAAAACAATTTTCCCCTGTAGGTATAGTATTTTCATCAGGGATATAATACAAAGTTTTTCTTAATTATTTTTTGTACATTGACCAGGCGCTGACTATTGTATTGAAGTTATACGTAGGTCACACTATAAGTTTTGCGTAACTTAAAAAAACAACATGTTATAACCAAAATATTATGTTATTTGCTTTTCAAAATACTCTCCTTTACATTTTAAACATTTTTTCATGCGATCGAACCATTTTTTAAAACAGGAGGACCACAGATTTGAAGCCATGTTCTTCGGAGTTGGTGAAACCTCTCATCAAATCTTTGATTTTGGGGAAAATACAGAAATCACAGGGTGCTAGGTCGGGGCTATGCGCAGGATGGGTACGAGTTGTACTTTTTCGGAAGTTAAAAATGACTTCGTTTTGTTGGCCGTGTGTGAAGAAGCGTTGTCATGATGTAGGACAACGCGGCTTTTTGGTCGTCTTTCGCGAACTTTTTCTAACACCCTAGGTGAACAAATGGTAGAATACCACTCGGCATTAACACTCTTTTGATCTTCAAGTGGAATTGTGCAGATGGGACCCGTAGGTGAGAAAAAAAACGCGATCATTTTTTTACCAACGTTTCTCGCCTGGTTGGCCTGTTCTCATTTTCAAACACCCATTCACAAGATTGCTGTTTTTTTTTCGGGTTCAAAACAATAAATCCACGTTTCGTCTCCTGTGACAATGTCATAAACAGCATTAGAATGTCCGTGGTCGTACTTCAGTAGCATCTGTGAGCACCATTCCACGCGAGCCCGCTTCTGCTCCGCTGTCAGTTTATGAGGGATCGATAACATATAATAGGTAGGTATAATAGGTAATATTTTGTTTATTTTTAGCTGTAACAGTATTTATGGTTAGACTAAGTATACTGCACACTCGTACAACCATAAGGAAGTCTTTGGTGCTAATTAACAATTAGATACATAAAATATGCCTGGGCGAATCACACAGCGCCATCCTGTTCCAAACCAAGCAAAGCTTGCACTATGGTTACTGGATACCTTAAGTATTATTTTATTATAGCTGTATAATTATAATGTTACGTAATAATTTGAAATAACTATTCAATTGTGCATAAATATAATTGACATTGTACATAGAAGATCTAAAATTAAAATGCGAAAAAGGTGTTATTTCAATAATTAAAAGTTATGACAATGTATAAATAAACATGTCTGTTTGTCTTCTTCTGGGTGTTTTCTATATAATATAAGTAGGTATGTCAAGAGAAATGAAAAGTACGTAAATAAGTGATTACGATAGGAAACTAACTAACTAACTAACTAAACATACTGACGAAAACTAAACTAACATCTCCGCGACACGTGTTTCGTCTCTCCATGAGGCATCCTCGGGCGCTGTAGATGTTACCCGTTAGAATAACATCTTATAAATCTACTGTGATAACATGCTATGTTATTGTAATTCTACACGTGGAGCGAAACAGGTGTCGCAGCGACGACCAGCCATGCAATTCTCTCGACTCGTAATGGCTGTGTGCGTCGCTGTGATCACAGATGTCACAGCTTTGACATCGTCTACTGCGATCATGGCTAAATTATTTGGTATTCTATAAGGCTGTAAGCGTACGCGAGGCTGTTTGCCTTGTAGAATTCCAATTCCAAACGCTGCCTTGCGGCGCTAGTGACGCACAACCATGAAAAGCGACACCAAAGAATTGCAATTTTGTGTTCAAGGCTGTAACAGCCGATGTTTCCGAGGATGTAAGGACGTTTGCTCTTACAGAATTGCATGGCAGGTCACTCATGGCAGCAACTGTGACGGTTGTATGCGGTTTCTGTTCCAGATGGCGGAGTAATATGTATGTAGTACAATATAAAAGTGTATGATGTTATTGTATTGCAACCGCGAGGAGACCGCAGCAGCGGACTACCGGAGCAGCCATGGCGATGACGGCATGTTGCATCTATTAACGGTAGTGGGTGGGTGCCGGCCGGCGCTAGATCGTATGAACTGATTGTTGGCGGAAGCACACAAAGCACGCTAGATCAAATTGCACGAAACTCTGCATTTACCACAAATATTTAAATTTCGATTATTGGATTTCTTACATAAAACGTAATTTTCTTTTTAATAAATTGGCGGGAAATGCTTGGGACACAGAAAGTTTCGCGAAAATAAAAACAAATGTTCTATAGGTAAATATTTATATTAAATCTTTTCAAAGTACTCTCCACCAGCCTCTATACAAAGTTTCATGCGTCTGAACCAGTTTTTGAAACACTTTTTCCAGTCCGCCGCAGACCCTCATTTACAGCCTGCTCGAACGCTGACTGCGCATCTTCCGGCGACGAAAATTGTGTCCCTTTGAGCTGATTTTTTTATTTTTGGGAATAAAAAGAAGTCACACGATGCTAGGTCAGTGCTGTAAGAAGGGTGACCCAGAAGTTTGACCGGTGTGCTGTCCAGGAAGTCCTTCGGTTTGAGCGCGGTGTGCGCGGGCACGTTGTCGTGGTGGAGCAGTAGCCCGCGGAGCCCAGAGGTTGGTCGCGCGGTGCTCCCAACAGAGAAAACTGCTGCCAAGCATTTGTTAGTATACCACTCGGTGTTGATGCTTCTTTGGTTCTGTAAATGAATTGCCACTAGGTAGCTCCTCAAATTGGGAAAGCTCGCGATCAAAATCTTCCCCCTGCTTCTAGATTGCTTCACTTTGGTAGGCGTTGATTCGTTTTGAAACACCCAAACCGTCGACTGGCGGTTTGTTTTTATCGATAAATTCAGGACTCATCATCTGTAATGATGTCGTGAACACGCCGAGACGCGCCTGCTTCAAATTTGTTTATCATATCACGGCACCATTCCACCCGGGCCTGCTTCTGAACAACGATGAGGTTGTGCGGCACCCAGCGTGAAGCTCTCCTCCTCACACGACGATGTAAGTGTAGAATCTTATGAAGGTTTCCCGATCTAATCTGCAGTATGTGCTGAATCTCCTGATATGTACCTCGCCTATTGTCTGGGATTAAATTTTTCACTGCTAGCACGTTTTCTTCCGTAACAGCAGTTAAAAGGGCGACCTCTTCTTCCTTTATCCCCCAAAGTTAGTCGACCACGCTTGAATTCCTTATACCAACAATACACGGTTGCTTTAGAAGGGCCTTCATCCATGAATTCGGTGAAGTCGAATGAAGTCTGGTTTCAGGCGACACATGAAATCGTAAAAAATCATAACGCGAAAATGTTCCCGGCGCAAATCCATTTTTCAATGCGGCACGATAATTTAAATTAGCTCGCAAAAAATGTGGAGGGGAATTTTGAAATTGGACCGTACCTATTTTTACTTATAAATAATCATATTTTCCAAATAGATTATAACTGGTCAGTCTCTCAAATATAAAACTTTTTTCGCAATACTTTCTGAGTGTCTTGGTTTGCCTCTTAATTTTGTAGTCCGTTGTGATGGAAATAATGAGACATGAGACTTCGGGGCAATGATTTTTAATTGCTCATCATCTTAACAATAGTTTTGTTGGGGAAGCACTTTAACTGACTACCGGGAGGCGGTGCTATGTGGAATTTAAGAGCGGTCGTATTAGTGCAGCGGTCACAAACCAAAAAGCCTGACCTGACCTGACTGCTCAAGAAGTCATTCCCGCGCTCACAAAAACGTTGTGTTTTAAAGCCTAAATATCTCAATATAACGAGCCTACTGACTATTAGGGGTACATAAGCCAATAAGGGCTGCCAGTTCGTCTTTACCCGCGTGAATGGAGTAGTACATAAAATCTGCCTATAGACTTCGTTATAACCTGCTTTAAAGGTTATTTTCTTTACATAAGCTGTTAATTGAAGACAACCAATGAACAGTGATAGGCCAAATCGCAACTGCAACTGACAAAAGACTACACAGTGTTTTGTCAGTTGATGCTGCCATGCTGGCCCGCAAGATGCTTCTTCAGACTTCGTTTGAAGGATCCCATATTGTAGGAAGGAGAGAACACATGCACTGGTGAGGCGTTCCACTTTTTAACGGTACGACAAAGATAGGAGTTACCGAACTTTTTGGTACGCGCAGAAAGGTTCTCGACAGTGGAACAATGACACGCAAGCCTGCATGTGTGGTTCCATGACGGAATGGAGAAGGTGGGATAAGGGAAAACAGTTCTTCAGAGCACTCGCCATGGTAAAGGCGGTAGAATAATGCCCCTACGGAGTTGAAGAGGTTCTAGGTTTTTGGTGACCTCTTCGTCGTTGATAATGAGGATACTCCATCGCTGCAACATATCGAGAGCTTCGAGAAGATACTGTGCGGAGTCGTCACAAAGATGTGAGCAATACTCCAGGCAGGCCCGAACTTGAGTCTTATAAAGCAGACAAAGGTGGTCAGGCGTGAAGAACCGGCGCACCCTGTTCAGGACTCCGAGTTGAAGCTGTTAACATGAGGCTCTCGATGCAATCCTGTGCAACCGCCGAGACTGCGACGGTATTGAATGGCATGGAATGCTACACACATTCCTAATCATCAAGTGACTGCTGCGGGAGCTATATAGCGGCCGTGGTTTAATCGGTATTATAAGAAAGCCAACTTTCTTAAGCAGGCTGCCTACGAGGCTTGGACCACGGCGCGTGCTAAGGGAGACCCTGCTGACGCTGTTTTGAAACTCAAACTTAATGTTGCCTCGAGATCCAGTAAGAGAGCGATTGCTAAAACAAAATTCGATTTCATCCGCAGAGTTGGCGAGCGGCTAGCAAGCCGTGCTTTCTAGTCGCTCGCTAAAGCGTCGACCGTGGGTACGGTCGTGGTTTCGATTCCCATACAGGATAAACATTTGTGTGAACATGTCTGTTTGTCTTGGTCTGGATGTTTTAAGCGAGGTAGGTCTGGATGTTGTAAGCGGAGGCGTCAAAGCAGCCCGTCTGGGCAAGTACCACCACCTCACAGAAAACCGCAGCCAAATAACAACTCCCTAGAGGGTTGGTGTGTCCTTCGGAAACCAGGAAAAGACTCGTATACCTTGCCCAAATCGTACAGGCCGATTGGGCTTTTGCCTGTCTTGGGCAAGGTATACGAGAAAATGCTGATCGCTCGCCTCAAGCACCACATTCTACCGAGGATTAGTACTCGCCAGTACGGGTTTATGCCACAAAGGGGCACCGAAGACTCCCTCTATAACCTGGTGCAGCACATCCGCGCCAAGCTTGACGAGAGGAGAATGCTCACTCTCGTCTCGCTGGATATAGAGGGAGCCTTCGACAACGCCTGGTGGCCGGCAATAAAACTACGACTGGCTGAGGAAAATTGTCCTCTGGGCTTGAGGAGAGTGATCGACAGCTATCTCAGCGATAGGACGGTCAGAGTTAGGTACGCCGGGGGGGAAACCTTGCGGTCCACCACCAAAGGGTGCGTCCAAGGGTCCATAGGAGGACCGATTTTGTGGAACCTCCTATTGGATCCTCTTCTGCAGCAACTCGACCTTGCGGGGGTGCACTGTCAGGCCTTCGCCGATGACGTCGTGCTGATGTTCGACGGCAACACTGCGCTGGATATAGAGAGACAGGCCAATGCCGCTCTCGAGCATGTGAGGGCGTGGGGTGTCAAAAACCGGTTGAAGTTTGCGCCGCATAAGACCAGCGCTATGCTGGTCACGCGCTAACTTAGGTATGACACTCCGCGCCTTACCATGGGCGGGATAGACATTGGCATGTCTCGGCAGATCAAACTGCTGGGGTTGACGATTGACGCGGGTCTGACGTTCAACGCGCACGTGGCTACTGTCTGTAAAAGGGTAGTGGCCATATACGGGCGCCTTGCGCGTACGGCCCGCGTCAGTTGGGGTCTCAACCCTAAAGTAGTGAAGATCATATATTCAGCCGTAGTGGAACCTACGATATTGTACGCTGCCGCCGCATGGGCTCCAGCGGTCAATAAGCTGGGCATCCAGAAACAGCTCAACAGAGTACAGCGGGGCTTCGCGCAGAAGATCTGCAGAGCCTACCGCACGGTCTCCCTGAACTCCGCACTGCTGCTGGCCGGGGTGCTGCCTCTTGACCTCAGAGTGCGCGAGGTCGCCTCTTTGTACGAGGCCAAGAGGGGGCTACCCCATCCGCTGCTCGGGGACAGGGAGATCGAGCGGATGGCCTCGAAGATCGAGGCCCCGCATCCCGCGGAGCTAGATAGCTTGGAGTTCGGCAGCCTGGTGGACGAGGAACAATGCAGGGCACACTCCAACTTTGCCCTGCGAATTTACACGGACGGCAGCAAGATTGAGGGCCGGGTTGGCGCCGCTGTATCCATATGGAACGGCGGCGCGGAAACCAAGGCCGTCAAGCTTGCTTTGTCGTCCTACTGTACCGTCTACCAGGCGGAACTCCTGGCTATCTGCACGGCGGCCGAGTACGCTTTGAGCTGCGATGGACCCAGTATCGGCATCTTCAGTGACTCCATGGCGGCGCTCCAGGCGGTGGCGAACGTCGAGTCCCCCCATCCCCTGGCGGTGCAGACACGGGACGCTCTTAAACTGTGCAAAAGCCAGGGTAAGAGCGTCTCGTTGTTCTGGATCAAGGCACACGCGGGGTTGGAGGGGAACGAACGTGCCGATGAACTCGCCAGGAGCGCCGCACTGGGGTTGCGGAGGCGGCCAGATTACGACCGCTGCCCTGTCTCATTTGTCAAAGGTATGATCCGTAAGGGGACCATTGACGAATGGGACAGGAGGTACAAATCGGGAACGACAGCTTCGACGACGAGGCTGTTCTTCCCGAGTGCGGCGGAGGCGTACGGCATCGTGGGCAAAATGGTGCCGTCGAGCATCACCACGCAGGTCCTCTCGGGGCATGGTGGGTTCTCCGCGTACTTGTACAGGTTCAAGTGCGCGGATGACCCGTCCTGCTTCTGCGAGCCCGGCGTGGACCAGACAGTGCAGCACATATTGTTTCGGTGTCCCGCATTCTCCAAACAGAGGTACGATTTGGAGCAGGAGTTGGGAATGCGGCCCACCGAAGAAACGGTCTCCGAAATAGTGGTAGGGAAAACTCGGGCAATTTTTTTAAAATACTGCGTCAGTCTAGCCACGGCTGTCATAGATCGTAATAAGCTGAGCAGCTCCACCTAGGACTAATGCTGTATACCTCGGCTATATTTTGTATAGCCGATGGGATCGCGGTGGCTAGGTGGAGCTGTGAAGCTTGCTGTCGCCCGTGTCTGGACTGACGCAGTATGGGGAGGGTAGTTTGGAAACAGACATTATCGTTTCACCGACATTCTCAAATGGGCAAAATAAAAATTTATACGACATAAAAATTAAAGATGATGAATGGAAGAATGAATTGCGGAATGAAAGAAAGGATGATGTATGAATGTGTTATTATTTATATTTTTAATCATTAAATAAATGGTATAATTCATATATATATTGCTGCACAAGAACAAGAAGAAGAACAAGAACAGCGCCTTGCCCATGGCAGGGGTGTATGAATAAAGAAAAAAAAAAAAAGAAAAAAAAAGAGGGTTGGTGTGTTCCTGCGTGTGAGTTAGATCTCCAGTAAGCTCCCAAGGAGTTGCTGTGTAATCAGAGGAAGCATCGCGCGTGTGGTAATTAATATATCGCAAACGTTAATAGGCTGCGGCATGGTGACGTGGGCATGTACCACAAAATTCATTATTCACACTGTTTGTCACAGGATTTATATGCATATTTATAATTATCGCTGGCTGGGCGGTGGGCAAGAAGCGAAAGAAGAAAGAAGGCGCAGAGCGAAAATGAGACTTTTCTTAGGTAAATATGCGAGTTTCTTCACGATGTTTTCTTCACCGTCGAGCATGTGATAATTACAAATATATACGTAAATGCTAAAACACGAATTTAGTGGTGCATTCCCACGCAGGATTCGTATTTCTTTTATGTAATGTTAACAAACACACTCAGAGCCAGTTTCGCATTAGTGTGAATACGTAAATGTTCAATGATTGCCAATCCGATTTATATTGGGTTTTATCGTATAAAAGTTGAGTACATGCTTTCTAAATTTACTGCGAGGGGAGATTCTCAAAATGGTGAGATATTTGTGAGGCGAGCGTGAGGTTATGATTTCTGGGAGCTTAATTTTACGAGTGTCGTGTACGATATGAAAGCACTGTCATTTACCTTTTTTGTTGCTTCTTGAGGTCGACTAAAGTATATTAAGGCCAAAATTGACGGCTTGGGATTGGCTCATTCTCTTTTTGTTACAGATATTGTCTAGAATTTTTAATTTAACTTTAATTTATTTTATTTGTTTTTCATTATTTCTATTCGAATTAAACCAATTGCTGCTTACGGCTTCAGCCAAGTGGACTTTATTTTGTTAAATTTATTCTGAAACATGATTTTCGAGATAAATGGGCAATAATTATTAAATAAAAATAAATAAATAAAAAATTTGACTTGCAATATAAAAATTCGTTTTGGTTTCTTAAAGGGTAACAACGGAATCCTGTTACTAAGGTTTCACTATCTATCTATCCGTCTATCATAGGCCTGTTTCTTTTAAATAATAATAGGGTGAAGTTATTACATAATATATAAATTAACAAAGTGTGTATTATATATGGCCGTAGTAACAACAAAGAATAAATAAAAACATAAAAACTAAAGGGGTCCCCTTTCAAGAAATATGCTTTTTTGTTGTTTTTTTTTCTACGCAGAGGTATATGTTACGTAACATAGATTCTAAGGCAACTAACACATCTATAAATTATCATCAGACAAAAGGGACATAATGAGGATTTGGTCCAGTGGCTAAAGAACTACTTTATTAACCGACAGGTCATTAACACAACAACCCTTTAGAGACTTGTTATTTGGCTGCGGTTTTCTGTGAGGTATAGGTACTTCCCAAGACAGGATGCTTTGATGCACCCTACCACTCTTAAAGATAAATAGACATGTTCATGCACACAAATGTTTGTCCTGTGTGGGAATCGAACCCACGAGCGTTGGTGTCAGAGTTACTAACCACTGCGATGAGATTAGCGCCTTCAAACAAACTTTTCCGCTTCATGTATTAGTATAGATGTGATATATTTAGTTTAAAAATTGTAAGGCGATATTTTATAGCATAATATGGACTTAGTTTTTTTTTATACAACGGCGGGAGACATATAAGCATACGGTCTACCTGATGTAAAGCAGTTACCGTAGCCTATTAACGCTTCTAACATATATCACTCGCGCGATGACTCCTCTGCTGCTTACACGGCAACTCCTTAGGAGTTTCCTGGTGACCTCACTCACACGCAGAAACACAACAACCCTTTAGGGAGTTGTTATTTGGCTGCGGTTTTCTGCGAGGTGGAGGTACTTCCCCAGACGGGCTGCTTTGTTGCGCCCTACCTCTCTTAAAACATCCAGACCAATACAAACAGACATGTTCATGTACACAACTGTTTGTCTTGTGTGGGAATCGAACCCACGAGCGTTGGTGTTAAAGTCGCGTCTTTCACGACTGAGCCACCGAGCTCGTCAAAAACACATAGTAATAAATATTTACTGTTATAAGGATACCCCCCCAATTCAGACTGAATCTAAATCTTGATTACTTGAGACCCGAGATTGTCTAGCACACAAGAAACTTTGAAAAATAATCAAGTTTAAGTATGTATACAAGCCAAATGTTAGTGCTCGTAGCTTTATGTTGCTATGAACGAAGTTTTAAAACTTCGAGGATGAAACGTTCCGCTCAGCGGTTCTTTAAGTGGTGGGAAAGAGGATTATGCGTACTTTCTAATGAACATTACAAGAGAGATAGGCTAAGCTATATTTAAAAAGCAGCCCGGCTGGGAATGTAGCTCCACCTAACAGAAAATCTCATCGAAATAACCACTACTGAGTTTTTTTTTCATACTATGTCGGGTGGCATACAAGCATACGGCCCACCTGATGTAAAGCGGGTACCGTAGTCTATTAACGCTTGCGATATATTAAGTAGCACGCGCGCTGCCTCCTCTGCTGCTTACACAGCAACTCCTTTGGGAGCTACTGGTGACCTCACTCACACGCAGGAACACAACAACCCTCTAAGGAATTGTTATTTGGCTGCGGTTTTCTGTGAGGACTTCCCCAGACGGGCTGCTTTGATGCGCCCTACCTCTCTTAAAACATCCAGACCAAGACAAACAGACATGTTCATGCACACAAGTGTTTGCCTTGTGTGGGAATTCAACCCACGAGCGTTGGTGTCGAAGTCGCGTCATTCCCGACTGAGCCACTGAGCTCGTCAAGAGAGTTGTTTTGAGTGTTGTTTTGTTGCAAGTACAAGTATACAACCTACCAGATGTACTTTTATTGTTTTTTTTTTGCGGGGGTAGTAAAGAAGGCACATCTATTGAATCAGCTATGATTTTATTTGATATAAATAATAGTAAAATCTGTTTCTTCACCTCATATTCTATTTATCCTTTTGTGTTGCGATTTCCTTCGAGGTGGAGATACTTTCTCCAAGTTGGACCGCACTATATCTCTTTTAAAACACCCAGACCAAGACAAACAGACATGTTTATACAGACGAGTGTTTGTCCGATGTAGGAATTGAATCCACAAACCTTAGGTTTTCCAGTCAGGCTGCCTTTTGTGCGCCACGCACATGGCGAGTTTGACTTTAGCTTTAAGACCGTAGACTTGCTTAACTGCTGTCATTTATCGACAACGCTTAGGATTACAGTAGACAGTAGAGTTCCACATAAATTAAGCTATACCACCACATCGGCCCTGACATGTTCATGTTCCCTGGCCCACTGCAGGGATACGGGTCTCCCTTCAACCGAAGGGGTTTAGAGAGTACTCCACCACACTGCTCAAATGCGGATTGGCAGAGGCCAGTGTTTTCTAACCGCCCGAGGGCCACTGACTTAGCTTGACGACTGTTATTTATCAACAACAGCCGGGACCGACGGCTTGACGTGCCCTCCGAAGCTATGGAGAAACTCGAGATAGATAAACCCATCCATAGACAGGTTGCGGCCGACGTTGTTTAACCTGCGTGTTTGGTTAGAATGACAAACGCAACGACGCCATCGAGCTCTCATTAATTAACAATTAAGCTATTCACAGACATTTTATTGTGGACGTTGCTTGCCTTTCGTGAACGTTGAACGATTAGCCTGACATAAGCATGACGCCATTCATCACTATCCCACGTACTCGTAGTATAAAAATCTAGATATATGTATACCAGCAAAACAAACAGCGTCCGATGGACAGTACGTGCCCGGAATCCTCCCACCGGGCCTACAGTCAGCAGAATAAGTGAATCAACGCGTGGAACGTTAGCAAATTGGATCATCCCGAAAATAACTCTGCGAAACTACTTTCTTAAAGTTTAATAGACTAGTTTTAGGTCTCAGATAAAACACTTTATAAAGTGTTTGTTTGTTCTGTAAGCTTTTGTTATGCGAATTACACTACTTACAATTGTTAAAAACTAGTACATATGTATTAAATGCAGTCTATAGAAGAGGTTGGGACTAATGTATTTTGGTTTTTGTTTAAAAAAACTCTATATAATTTATCTAAGCCTTTATATTCACATTTCTTTGAAGCTCAAATATCAAATACCAAGAAAAAATTAAATAAAGTGTTTCTGTACTATATTGATATCGTGATATTATTGTCGAGGAAAATGTTTTTATCGATTTTTACATATTTTTTTATATACTACGTCGGCAGGCATACAAGCATACGGCCCACCTGATGTAAAGCGGTTACCGTAGCCTATAAACGCTTGCAATACATCGAGTATCACTCGCGCGATGCCACCTCTGCTTGGAACACAGCAACTCCATAGGAGCTTACTGGTGACCTCATTCACACGTGGGAACACAACGATCCTCTAGGGAGTTGTTATTTGGCTGCGGTTTTCTGTGAGGTGGAAGTACTTCTCCAGATGGGATGTTTTGATGCGCCCTCTCTTAAAAATACCCAGGCCAGACAAACAGACATGTTCATGCAGATATTCATCGATTCTGTAATAATCCTTCTTACATAGAGTATTTTGATGTGCCTTTTGGACGTATGGTCAGGCAAGGACAGAACTGTTTCAGGTAATTTATTATAGAATTGAATACAATTTACAACAAAAGATGTACTAGTCATAGCAAGCCGATGTACCGGCATACGCAATCTATTCCTGCTTCTAAGATTTTTCACTATATTTTGTAAACGACTTTGTATTTGCAATTTGATCTAACCGGCTTTGCGTGCTTCCGCAACGTTGGGTGCTTTCATATTTTTTTTATATCACAAGGGTGGGTGTCGGCCGGCGGCTATCGCCGACGCTGCCATGGCTGCTCCGGTAGTCGCTGCCTCGGCTACTGAGGCCGTTCGCCATCTGGAACAGAAACCGCATGCCCCAACCACCTTCGCTGCCACGACTGGCATGGTCGTCGCTACGACACGTGTTTCGCCTCTCCACGAGGCATCCTCGGGCGCATGTATGTTGTATGTAGTTTGTTCTAATAAATGTACTGAAAGGTAATTTTTATTTCTTTGAATAGTTCTCTAACATAAACATGGGCACCACATGTTATAAATAGAGCGGATGGAAAGTAGATGAAATAGACTAAGCGAACAGTAGCCACATCTGTCAATTGTCTAATTTTCCTAACTGCATATGCAGCAGAGCTGAGCTTACTGGCCAGTTTATTTATGTGGGGGCCCCACTTCAATTTTGAGTCTATTGTAATTCCAAGAAATACAGTATCATTAATAAATTCTAGTATATTATTGTCAATGAAAACTTCTATATTGGCAGAAGCCACAGCCGTAAGACTAAATTCCATACATTTAATTTTAGTTGCATTTAATGTGATTTTATTACATGTGAACTAATTTAGAATAGCAGATAGAACGCTATTTACCTTATAAATATTTTCGCACCGGTGAGCAATATCAAAAATTAAAGAAGTATCATCAGCAAACAGTAGTATAGCTGCTATTTTTTGCACCGTGGAGGGCACATCATTTACATATACTAAAAATCAAAATGGTCCCAATGTAGAGCGCAGGGGCACCTCAATATTAACATTATTGCATTTAGATTTGACCCCATTTATGTCAACAGTTTGCATTCTGTTGTTTGAGTAAGTTGCGATTAAATTATTGGCTTTATCTCTGACTCTATAAGTGCACAGTTTGAGCAATAATGTCCGATGGTCGACACAATCAAAAGCTTTGGAGAGATCACAGAAGACCTCCATAGCATCCTGGGATTTTTCCCATGCGCTAAGAATATGCTTAACACATGCTACCTACGCATACCTGCTGTAAATCCGTACTGTGCACTATAAAAAATTCATTGTTCTTAAAATAGAGTTGTAATTGATCAAGCATTATCTTTTCGAATACTTCACTCAATACTGGCATAATACATATTGGTCGGTAATTCCCCAATTCACTTTTTCACCAGACTTGAACAATGAAATTATTTTTCTAAATTTCATTAAGTCTGAGAACACACCCATATCAATACATTGATTAAAAATAATTATCAAGTGTTGAGGTATTGATTCAATAATACAATTAAATAGCTTTATGGATATTCCCCAATGATCTTTGGAGTATTACTATTTAGTTGTTTAAAGGTTTTAATTATTTCGATTGACTGAACATGTTAATTGGAAAAGCTCCTCTCTTGGTTGTACATTCTCCTTTAATAACTCAGCAGCAACATGTGGAGATGAATTGCGGGAGTCAATAGTAATGTAAGGGATATTAGTGAAGTAGTCATCAAAAAGCTTTGCAACTTGCTTAACAGCTGTTACAGTTTGATTATTTCATACAATACTCATAATCCCGTGGTTTATCTTTACGTGTTTCTTTGTTAACAATATCCCATACAGCCTTTATTTTATTTGTTGACTGCTTAATTTGGTTTTTAATGTACATTTATTTTGCAAATTTGCAAACATTCTTACTGATTTTAGAATATTTTTTAACATATTTAACAAAGTCTGGGTTAAAACTATATGTCTTTTCTCCTTTTTCACACAAACATTTTGTTTTTATATATCAATGTAGTTGCCCAATTATTAAACATAAATGTATTTGTGGTTATATTTTTACTTTTGAATATTTTTTGGTACTCACTGGAGATGAAACAATTTGAGAAGAACAAATCAGGATTGTCTACAGAGTAATCCAATAATGGCAACCTATCCCTCAGTATATTGTTGTATTTAATAAGTTTATTAGAGGTCTATACTATAGATCACTTTTTAAATCTGCGTTATTTGAACATTGGTATTATGCCAACTGACTGCAATGATCTGAAGGCAAGTGGCCAATTATTGATTTATTGATACGCTGTGTTAGCAGCAGAGGTGGCATCGCGCGAGTGACACTTGTATGTATATCTTCACGCCAAGTCCCTTACGGGGTAGGCAGAGAGGACCGAGTGCCATAAGACGCGGTCCTTACATACTTCACTCACTTCTGTGACATTCATTGCTCTTTTCATGCACGCTCGCCGGTTCCTGGGGCTCCAAGCATCAGCTTCTGATAAAACACGACCAATTTGATCATGGTAGGTTAGTCTCGGTCTTCCTCGGCTCTTACATTCTTCCACTTTTGCATTGTATATCTGTTTCGTCATTCTTTCGTCTCGCATTCTTTCTACATGTCCGAACCAACGGAGCATGCCCTTTCTTATCTTAACACCGACACTCTCTTTCAGACTAGAGATCTCTCACATCTTCATTACGAACGCGGTCAGCAAGCGTTATGCCACAAATTTTGCGCAATACTCTCATCTCGACCGCATTTATTCTACTTTCATGCTCTCTGTGCCATACCTAGCTCTCACTTCCATAAGTTAGCGTTGGGATTAGCACCGCGTTGTGTACAGCGAGCTGTGCTTCTGGCTTAGATTTCGGCTGCCTAGAAGTTTACCCAACGCTCCATTCACCCTATTCCCGGCACTCACTCGTCTCTCCACATCAGCGGTGTACCTTCCATTGCTGCTAAAAGCACTTCCAAGATATACAATCTCATTCACTTGCTCCAACGCTACATCACCATAATCCTAGTGTTTGTTCTGGTGATACTTAATGTATCATAACCGCTTTATATCAGAGTTTTTTTTATACTACGACGGGAGGCATACAAGCACACGGCCCACCTGATGTAAAGCGGGTACCATAGCCTATTAACGCTTGTAATATAATCCATTAGAATCGGCGGGGTCCGCTACCAAAGCCTAAGGATTTAGCGAAGATTAATATCTTATTCCGCTCTTTGGCTTTGTGGTATTTAGGCATTGAACCGCCTCTAATCGAAGACTTTCTATTAACACGTTTACGTATTAATAGAAAGTCTTCGATTACGTGAATGCTATGACATCCGTAATTTACGCAATTTTTTGGACGCGATTGCTATAGCGGTCGATCTTAATTGACCAATTTTTCTACAAAAATGCTAGAGCATTCCAATTTTCATACCCAATATAAGGAGCCGCGTTTTTACTGTCAAAGTTTATACATTCCTGTGTTTCGTACTATCAGACGTAGGGATAGTATTGACACACATAGACAAGTGATCGGTTCCACCTCTCCCCGCGCCCACCGTATTCAATCACAGATGCCATAGCATTCGCATATGATTTGCATGTATATGAAGATTTGTTCAGTTGGCCGGCAAGCAGGGATAGGCAAATCAAAAATATATATCGTCATCGATATTTCGAAATTTATTCAGGGAAAGACATGGTAATACTTATTGTTTAAATGTATTGTCCGTGTTGCATACATGCATCGTATGAACAGAAGTCTTAAAAGTGTATCGAATTTGATACAAATTTGATACTGTGAAATAAATATCGAATATCATTAGTTCGATATTAAATATATCCTCGATATATATCGATTATTTTTTAAGTAAATATCGATATTTTTATATATCGATACTTTTTAACCTAGCCTACCGGCGAGTGCGCCAGACTGACGACTGCTATAACCTCTAATACACCGTCATTTATCACAGTGCACTTAGTTATCGAATTCGACGCAACTGCTAAAACAACCTTCAATTTCCCATACAAAATTTTCTATCAAACACCTGAGTCATACTGTCCGTGATTTTTTCATTAACGGTTCGGTTTTATTACGTTTCAATAGAGAATCGCAAATGAATTCACGCTTCATTAGGTTTCTTTCAGTGACCTCGTGTGGAAACCAATCGAGCCTTTTTGTATATACAGACTTTTTCAATGGGTCAAAACTATTTTGTCGTCAACCCCTAGCTCTACAGCTGTGTTGTAACTGTTAATAAGCTGATCTTGCTCCACTTTTTCAAAAAGGCCATCGACTTTATCCATAATCAGAGCTAGCTTCTTCTTTGACGTCAAAATACTCGAACTGAAAACGCTTTAATCAGTATTGTGCTACGCTGAATCTGCGTTAAGTTCATAATTTTTTTTTTTTTTTCGGGGATTGCGGCGTATTTTTGTCTTTGTAATAAAACTACATAGTGTATAGAAGTTCTTCATTATATTTACTCATTTTGTCGCACAGAAAAACAACGTTAAAAATGGCGGTAAACCGTTATTACTTTGTATTTTTCTGTTTTTAAAATGTCAACTAAATAATGGTATCACAGCTAGCCAGGTACACACACCAGTTGTAAACACTACTTTTTACTTATAATATTTTATTCGACGACCATATGCGTTTTCATTACTGCTTTTCAGTTTCAAATTACATTCAAGTATTTTTTTGCGTATCAAAACTCTTTATATTAAATAACAATGTCTTTGTATAGTTATCATGATTTCTTCAAAATGTGAAATTGGAATTTGGTTTATATTTTTAGCAGTATGTGAACAAAATTTTGAACTTAATTTGCAAAATAGGTGTTTTTTATGGTGAATGTAGAAATTGCTACCGGAGATATATTTTTAGACGTTTTGAAGTAATAGGTATCTTATATAAGATTTCGAGACAGAAATTCAGTAAAACTTCCTATTATTAAGCTATTTATACTAAGCACAGTACTGCTAATAGAATTGCCGAATGATCAAAATTTTCTCCGTTATTACTTTATATATGTCGCAGAGGTAGCAACACTATATTGAGAAGCCCAGAAGAAATCAATCCCTGCGATGCTAGTTTTAATAATAACGGATCAAAATGTCAAGTCGGCGCTTGGGTGGAATCGACATCGTTGAGTTGGCAACACCGGTTGTGTTTGTTATGGTTAGCTCGAAATGTCGGTTGTCAGTGGTCAAAAACGTCAAGATGAGAGACCGTCATTGGAAGCGGCATTACGAATCGAGCGATGGAGCCAAACGTACGTGTCGCGCCCACCGCATTTTGAATCCGTTGTAATCTGCGATCTGAGTATAACTTTTGTTATGATTATTTTAGTAATTGGCTGATTAAATATTGAGAAGATTAACTACGCTGGTATTTCGCTTTATTCGCCATGAACAACGAGCCACCTGACGACTGTTACATCCACGTACCGACATATATATTATATCATTGGACATGTAGAACGAATGCAGGACGAAAGAATGACAAAACAGATATACAATGCAGAAGTTGAAGGATGTAGGAGTCGAGGAAGACCAAAGCTAACCTACCATGACCAAATTGGTCGTGTTTTATCAGAAGGTGATGTCAGGAGCCCCAGGAATCGGCGAGCGTGCATGAAAAGAGCTATGAATGTAGAAGCGAGTGAAGTATGTAAGGACCGCGCCTTATGGCGCTCGGTTCTCTCTGCCCACCGCGCAACCGACCTGGCGTGAAGATATACATACATATATTATATCTGTAGAATTTTATGAATTAAAAGACATTAGCAGGCGTGTGTAGTAGTTGTTAAAGGTTTAGTTAAGCAAAACTGTCAACAGATGGCGTTGGCGGCTATTTGAATGCCGCTTTATTTGTATTTTTGTTACAAGCTATATAGTTTCGTGTGGTAAACAGGCCCTTGTGACGGAAAGGTCTGGGAGCGCCTCTACGCGGTCGATCTCCCCGCGAAAGAGATTCGCCTGACAAGGGCAAAGTCGACCCACCTTGGCATCAGCGTCACGGTGGCAACCCCCAACGACCACAGAAATCTCACGGGCCTCCTCCGAGAGCGGCGCGTGGAGTATTTCACGTACGCTCTCGAGGAGGAGCGCGAACTTCGCGTGGTAGTTAAACGCGTCCCCACGTCGCTGTCTCTAGACGGCATCACCGAGTCCATTAAAGGACAAGGAGTCCCCGTCCGGTCGGTACACCGGATGACCCGCAACCACCGCAAGGATGGCGAGCCATACAATATGGTTATCTGCCACCTTCCCCTTACCCCAGAGGGTAAGAAGATCTTTCAGATCACAAACATCTGTGGTCTCTTCGACATCGAAGTCGAACTCCCCCACAAACGTGGACTCCCAGGGCAGTGTCACAACTGCCAAAATTACGGGCACTCTGCCCGTAATTGCTTCTCGCGGTTCCGTTGCGTGAAATGCTTAGGCGATCACGAACGGGGCCAGTGTCCGCGCGACCCAGCGGTGGAGCCGCCAGCGTGCGTTCTCTGCGGAGCCGTGGGGCATACCGCCAACTATGGCGGCTGCCCTAAGGCGCCGAAGAGGCGCACGAGGCCGGCACAAGCCAAAGGGCGCTCGCACACGCGCCTCCCTCCGCCCTCCCAGAGCCAAACGGCTTACCCTCAGCTTCGGCCCACTCGGGTCCCCCAGCCGTTTATTCCGGCACCCATCCCCGCAGTGTCTGCATGGGCTTCACCCAGGCAGCCTCTTGCGCCCCTACCCACACCAGTCGAACCCGTAGAGACTGCCCCAGCAGCTGCACCCCAGCAGACTCCCCCTCTGGGAGGACGCAAACCTCACTTGACGGACATAGTGTTTGACATGGCGAGTAAAATCGACATGTCAGAGCTATTCGTCCTAGCCCGCGAGCTACATGACTTCCAAGACACTGGAGTGGGAAACCAATTCCAGATCGTCTGTAAACACATCGCTGTGTTTGAGTCCATCATGGACTATCGCGCGCCTGCCCACCTTCGGCGCACAAACCTCTCCCAACAATAATGGGTTCACGGAATCAAAGAGTGAAACCACGCTCCCTTTCCCTTGCGTTCTATAACGCAAACGGCCTTGCGTGGCAACGGGATGAAGTACGCCAGTACCTAACCGACCACCAAGTTGATATCCTCCTAGTGCAGGAGACCCTTTTGAAACCATGCAATCGCGACCCGCGCATTGCAAATTACAACGTCATCCGTAATGATAGAGAGGGCCGCGGGGGCGGAACCCTAGTCTATTACAAAAGGTCCCTGCACTGCATCCCACTAGAACCCCCATCTCTCGAAAACCTCGAGGTCACCATCTGCAGGCTAGGGATGACCGGCCATCAGCCGATCAATATCGCGTCCGCGTACCTCCCCCCGAGCAAGCGTATCCTTCAGAGCGACTTGCAAGCCCTCTTTGCCCTAGGAAACTCCACCATTCTGGCTGGAGATTTCAATAGTAAGCACATCCAGTGGAATAGCCACTCGTCTTCACCAAACGGCGTAATCCTGGAGAGCCTACAGGACTCCCTAGGATTCGACGTCATAGCTCCCATGTCTCCCACCCACTATTCCGCAACAGTGGGACACCGCCCGACCGTTCTGGATTTTGCACTTCTAAAGAACGTAGCCTTACGGATGCGTTCAATCCAAGTGCACACAGAACTTAGCTCTGACCACCGGCCAGTTCTGATCGAGTTCGGGCTACCAACTGACTTACCGACAGACGAGGACACCAGACGGGTAACGGACTGGCGAAAACTCAAAAGAGTGCTCGCAAAGACTTCCACACCCGAACTGGAGCAAGTACCTGAACAGATTCTCACAAATGACGAGACCGACGTAGCGATCGACGCCCTCACTAGCCACTTGCAAACGGCAGCTAACACCTGCTCCAGAGAGGTTTCAATGGCCGACTTAGCTCGGCGTTGGGAACTCCCTGCTTATTTGCGAGAACTAGTGTCGGAAAAGAACGCAGCGACACGCGCCCATGACTCTTGTCCCACCGAACAGAACCGTTCTCGGATGCGCTATTTACAACGCCAAGTAAAGAAGCACATCAAAGAGTTCAGGGATGAACGGTGGGCCAACTTTGTTGGAGAAATTAAGCCCTCGCACACGGCGTACTGGCGAGTTGCTAAATCTCTCCGTTCCAATCAAATAACCCAATGCCCTCCCCTGACCCGACCAGACGGTACGATAGCGTTCGATGATGACGAAAAGGCTGAATGCTTTGCAGACAGCCTGGAGAGCCAATGCTCTCCTAGTCTAGAACCAACCGACGACGAACACGTGCAGATGGTTGACTCCGAGGTGGAACGAATCCTCGCGACACCTCCCACGATCCCCCTCGAACCTACAACGGTTGAGGAGGTCCAAACGATCATCAGGGACCTTCGGAGCCGGAAAGCTCCCGGAGCTGACGGCATCACGAACTCGGTCCTCAAACTCCTCCCAGGCCCCCTGTTAGTCCTTCTCGTGGCGATATTCAACGCCGCTCTCGCGAACTGCAGATTTCCAGACTCCTGGAAAGATGCAGACGTAGTTGGCATCCCCAAACCAGGCAAATGCCTGAAGAACCCCGCCTCTTACAGGCCCATTAGTCTCCTCAAATGCCTGGGGAAAGTCTATGAACGCATCATAGCCATTCGCCTCAAAAAGTTCGTTGAACTTAGAGGCCTTCTCATAGACGAGCAGTTTGGGTTCCGTCCCAAACACTCGGCAGTCCACCAAGTGCACCGCATCACGGAGCACGTCCTCTCCAATTTTCAAACAGGGCGCCATACCGGTGCCCTGTTTTCGACGTCGCGAAAGCGTTCGACAAAGTCTGGCACAATGGCTTAATATATAAGCTACACCAAATGGAAGTGCCAGACAGTCTCGTGCACATCTTACGAGACTACTTGTCGAATCGCTCCCTCCGCGTCAGAGTCCACGGCACTCTCTCGAGGCCGCACCCTATCCGAGCCGGGGTCCCTCAGGGCTCCGTGCTCGGTCCTATCCTATACACGTTGTACACCAACGATGTTCCCAAGACTCCCTTCGTGGAGCTAGCCCTCTTTGCCGATGATACGGCACTTTACACTTCCGAACGAGCCAAATCCAACATATCGGATAGGCTCCAGAGAGCGGCTAACGCTCTAGGCGAATGGTTCCGACGTTGGCGAATCGAGGTGAATCCGGAGAAAAGTGCCGCAGTGTTCTTTTCTCGGGATCCACGAGGTCTTACGAGACCCGACTCCCAACATAGGACCGTACGCCCCATCTCATTGTTCGGCCGACCCATCCCATGGGTCGAGAAGGCCAAATACCTAGGTGTCATCCTAGACTCCAGAATGACGTTTGGACCTCACATCACCGCTGTTAGGAACAAAGCCGCGTTCTATCTAGGCCGGCTCGGTCCGATATTCAGGAATCGTAGAATGTCACTTAGAAATAAGTGTACACTCTACAAAGCCTGCATCCGCCCCGTTCTCACATACGCCAGTGTAGTGTTCGCACACGCTGCACGCTCCCATCTGGCTAAGCTCCAGATTATCCAAAACCGGTTTGCCCGTAATGCAACCGCTGCCCCTCACTATCTCAGGGTCGCAGATCTCCATCTCGACCTTGAACTCCCCTCCATCATTAGTTTCATGAAGAAAGCGTCTAGACGCTACTTCGAAACTGCCTCCCAACACTCCAACCCATTGATAGCCCGTGCTGTCAATTACACCCCGCGGATCGACGCCCGGGGGTTCTGGCGCAGACCGCGAAATTCACTCTTTGATCCCGATGATCGCATTACTGTTGCGAACGCCCCCTACCTCTCCCCCTCCAACCCCAACACTCCAGACACACACCGCGCTCGGCGGCTCCGGGCGCGAAGAGTAAGGACTTCTGCGCGATACACCAGGTACCGGTAGCCCACGGTACCTGGGCGCCTCTCTCTCCGACAGGCCCTTAAGGCACGAACCCGCGTGTTCGATTTGTTTCGCCAGCGACGTCCTGAGCCGAGGTCCGACCCCTCTCGGGGGCCCTTAGGCTGTCGCTTAACTTTGTTTTCCTAGGCTGTGGCGCCTCACGCCCGCCTCTCTAGTCCGGTGACGTAGTGACAGCCCACTCGGGGCTAACTACATAGTCAGGTCAAAAAAAAAAAAAAAACAGGCCCTTCAGGCACGAACCCGCGTGTTCGATTTGATTCTCCAGCGACGTCCTGAGCCGAGGTCCGACCCCTCTCGGGGGCCCTTAGGCTGTAGCTTGTCCTTCTCCTGATGCAGACACTTAACAGTTTACACAGAATTATTGTAATATAATAACCTAAAAACTGTAATTATCTCCAGTATCGATGTGATCTTTGGTTCTTTTCTTTCATCCTTTATATTGTATCATCTATCTGCGATTGCCTATAAATGGCTTTGTTTATAACATTTTATGTATCTTTATTCAATGTAATTATGCTGTTGGCTATCCAAATAAATTAAAATTAAATTAAATTTGACTTTGTTTTCTAGGCTGTGGCGCCTCACGCCCGCCTCTCTAGTCCGGTGACGTAGTGACAGCCCACTCGGGGCTAACTACATAGTCAGGTCAGGTCAAAAAAAAAAAAAAAAAAAAAAATGTTTGTGTACTCCTACTACATAATACCTGTATTATTGGTATACAATAAAACCCTAGTTTCTTTGTACTGGGTGATTTTATTTTGAGGAACCGTACCCTTAGGACCTTGTTCAGTAGTAGCGCAATGAAATATACTGAACAATTTATATTACGCCGTAATTTTGAACAATCACGGTTATGTACCACATTTTATAAGTATAAAATTACGAGACTTGAGGACAATTCCAAGATTTTGAAGACCTCGAGAAGTGGCGCAGTGGTGAAACGCGCTGTTAAGCTCCTTTGACACCAACGCTCGTGGTTTCGATTCCCACACAGGACAAGCATTTGTGTACATGAACATGTATGTATGTCTTGGTCTGGGTGTTATTAAGAGAAGTCGGGCGCATCAAAGAAACACGTCTGGGGAAGTAATTCCACTTCATAAAAAACTGCAGCCAAATAACAACTCCCTAGAGAGTCGTTGTGTTCCTGCATGTGAGTGAGTTCTTCAGTAAGAGAAGGTCAAGCTGGCGTCGAAAAAACTTGGTGTGCTCAACAGGGCTAAGCAGTACTTCAGTGCAAAGACTTATATTATATAAGTCTCAAGTCAGACCGCACTTGGGGTACTGCAGTCATCTTTGGGCGGGAGCACCTGAATACCAGCTTGGACCGTGTGATTCGATTCAGAGACGAGCTGTGAGAATTGTCGACAATCCTAAGCTTATACACGGTATTGAGCCCTTAAGTTTAAGGAGAGACTTTGCCTCCATTTGTGTGTTCTACCGATTGTACAACGGGTTGTGTTCTGAAGAGTTGTTCGAAATGATGCCGACAGCTACTTTTTATAACCGTACCGCTCGCCGACGGCGGGGAGTTCACTCTCACACGCTCGAACCGCAATGGTCGCGTACTGTGCGGTTCCAGAGAATTTTTTTTCCGAGAACTCTCTGCTGCTGTGGAATGAGCTCCCAGCCGAGGTTTTTTCAAGGGACTACAGCATGGAGTTCTTCAAGAAATGCGTGAAGAGGTTTTTAGAGGGTCGGCAATGCATGAGTGACGCCCCTGGTGCTGCAAATGTCCATAGGCTACGGCGTCTGTTTAACATCAGGCAGGCCGTATGCTTGATTTCCACCTTAGTGGTATAAAAAAAAAGGAAGTTCCTGAGTAGTTGCTGTGTTAGCAGCAGAGGTGGCATCGCGCGATTGATGCTTAATGTATTGCAAGCGTTTATAGGCTACGGCCCCATCGATCGAGCTCTCCCGTTTCCTTGGAGTGTCCGTACTCTTAAACGCATCATCACATTAATTCTTACTCATCCCACTGCAGGGATACGAGGTTCCCTCCAACCGAATTGGTTTAGAGCATACTGCACCACGCTGCTCAAATGCGGATTTGCAGAGGCCAGTGTTTTCAAGCCGCCCGAGGATCACTGACTTAGCTTAACGACTGTCATCTATCGACAAAAGCCGGGACCGGGGCTTAACGTGCCCTCCGAGCACGGAGAAACTCGAGTTACATAAACCCACCCATAGACAGGCTGCGGTAGACGTTGCTTAACCTGCGTCGTCGGTACGCGCAACGACGCCAACGAGCTCTCTCCTAAACGAATGTGACATACATATTAAAGTTTTTATATTCAGTTTTTTAGCTAAATAGTCTACTGTGGGCTACCTTGTATGGCATGTAGATATAGATAGAAAGATAATAAGTATTTGTCTTATAAGCTTATACAAAAACTTGAGCCAGAGCTCGTTATACACGACAAGGTCCTGCAATCCCAATTCAAACGTTGGATAGAGATGTAGCTATGTTTTGCAGAGATACATACTAAGGTTGTACGAAATCTTCGGTACAACGCTAGTAGACAAAATTTGCAATGAAGATGTGAGAAAGAGAGTTTTTAAATAAATAAATATTGTCGGACAAATTACACAGCGCCATCTAGCCCCAAAGTAAGCGAAGCTTGTGTTATGGTTGCTAGACAACTGATAAACATACGTAAATACATTTTTTTTTGTAAATACATACTTATTATACATAGAAAATACCCAGACCAAGACAAACAGACATATTCATGCACACAAATGTTTGTCCTGCGTGGGAATCGAACGCACGAGCGTTGGTGTCAAAGTAGCGTAACAACGCGTTTCACCACTGCGCCACCGAGCTCGTCATTGAGAGTTGGTTTGAAAGAGAGTCGCTGTTAAGATAAAAAGAGGAAAAGTACGTTGTTTCGTGGATGTTAAAGAATGCGAGGGAAAAGTATGACGAAACATATATGCAACGTAAAAGTAGGAAGATGTAGCGGATGTAATGAGTTATCAGAAGATGCAGCCAGAAGTCCTAGAGATCGGTGAACGCGCGTGTAAAAGGTAATGAATGTTAAAGAAGCGAGTGAGAATGGATAGGTCCGAAAGGAACTATGAATGCCAAAGAAGTGAGTGGGGTATGAAAATACCCATCAAGCAAAGAGAAAAGCATCTCTTCTGGTGAAGTACTTTCACTACACAGAAATCTGCAGCTAAGCAACAACTTCGTGGAGGGTTGTTGTGTTCCCGCGAGTGAGTGAGGTCAGTAGTAAATTCCTAAGGAGTAGCTGTGCTAACGGCAGAGGTGGGAACTTAATGTATCAGCGTTCATAGGCTACGGTATTTATTTTACGTCAGGTGGACCGTGTATTTGTATGCATCTCGGGTTGGTATAAAAAAGGACGGTAAATTCTGTTTGTACTTAACAGCGTCCATCTTTTTTATAAATCCATGGTTACGAGATAAATCTGGGGTTATTTGAATGACGTCACGTAAGGGCAGGTCATCAAATTTTCTTCCACGTCATTTCTACGGAATCACTTGTCAAAGAAGACCCTAATGCGGGGTTCGCTGGAGACAGAAGTAGATAAATGTGCATGCGTGCTGAGAGTATTAAAAGAAATATGCAGCTGTATTTTATATGAGCATTTTCTTGCTATACAGTTAATTTATACGTGAGAGACAATGTCGTCATTAAACAAAATGGCTCTCTACCTATAGCAAAAGAGATTCTAAGTTTGATGCTTATGTCATGAAGTCGTTTGTTGCAAGCGTCCAGCAATGCTTACCTTCTGGCGGGACGATCGATTGCAACTTTAAATATATATGAAAACTTGGATAATTATGTTCTCGTTGAGTATGATATTTAAAATTTGTCTATTGAGGTAAAAGAAAAGCTACCTAGTCATGCTTTGTTGGTTCGGGTATGTAGAAAAAGTGCAGGAGAAATGATTGAACAGTGATAACCCAGTGCATAAAGGATCGCCTATTGACTAATTGGTTACCGGTTTGAATCCTGGTATGTACCGCTAAATTTGTTCTTCTCGAATTTATGTACATTTTTGTAATTATCACTTGGTTGTCGGTGATGGAAAACACCGTGGGGAAGGTTTCCCACGTCCAATAAATTATATTTCGAAAGACGTATGACCTTACCTAAGAATGATCTAGTTTTCCCTCTGGGTTGTGGCGGACGGTAGTCATCATCTTCGACAAAGGCTTACGTAGCGGACCCGGCCAATTTTAATAGATTAGGAAGCGAGATAAATCTAAGAAAAGCAGGAGCAAGGATTGGCGAAACAGACAATTACGCGAAAATTGTTATAGGAGCCATAGAAGATAATAGGCTAAGACTTACCTACCACGACCATACTGATCATATTTTATGAAAGCTATAGAAATTAGCGTGCATGAAACGAGTTATGAATGTTAAAGAAGCAAATGAGGTGTTATAGTACCGTTTCATAAGGCGCTCGGTTATCTCTACCTTTCCCATAAGGAATTCGTAGTCATTTAAAATTTAGTGATGATTTTATGTTATTCAAACAAGAATAGATAGCACGATTTCCTGAGCTGAGAGCAAGTGATGAAACACTCGCTTATTTCGCTCGCTTCACCCTCTTTAACCGATTTCATGTTATGTGTTTTACATTTACAGTTCTACTGCATTTTTGGTATGTATGTTGTAATGGTTTACCATTACTACTTAACTAATTTCATAGTATTAGTGCAGTCACTATGGTATAAAAATAGGTCGAGCCTGATCGGTTGTTATTCAAAAACTTCTAAGTAAAAAATACCGTATTGACTCCACTATATTGGCAATGTAAACCGAAACTGAATTTTAACATCACAATACAACAAATAGCGCAATCTGGCGGTTGTATTACACACCTTGTATGTCACTATCTGATAAAACTGCAAATTTTAATAACAACCCCACAGAGCTTTGTTGTATTCCTGTTAGATCACCGCTAAGCTCCTAAGTAGTTGCTGTGTTAACAGTAGAGATGGCATCGCGTGAGTGATATTTAATATATTACCTAAGGCTACAGTAGCCGCTTTGCATTAGGTGGGGATTGTACAAAAAAAGACGCATACCGACGCTTGCAACACCATGGAATCTACTCGGATTGGAATTACTACGCAACCTTATGCAGCAGTATTGATTTTCCTATCACAAATTAATCCGCGTAGCATTCGTAGCATGGGTGCCTACGCCGTCGCTACGAAAATGCTACGAATTTTCATATGAATGAGGGATACTTGCGCCATAACATTTTACTGCGTATATATTATACATACAGACTGAGACATCCCGTGTAGGAATGATAAAATTATTTATTTATATCAGACATATATGCATTTCTTGTTTAAAGTAAGCAGTTTTTTTATACAACATCGGGAGGCATATGAGCATACGGCCCACCTGATGTATAGCGGTTACCGTAGCCCATGAACACTTGCAATACATTAAGCATCACTTGCGCGTTGCCACCTCTGCTGCTAACACAGCAACTTGTTAGGAGCTTATCGCGCGAGTGATACTTAATTAAAGCTTACTTTAAGAAAGCGTTTACAGGCTACGGTAACCGCCTTACATCAGGTTGACCGTATGCTCGTATATAAGAAAAATACGAAGAGAAACTGACATGTTCACGCACGCAAATGTTTGTGCTGTGTGGGAATCGAACCCACGAGCATTGGAGCCAAAGTAATGAACAGCGCGTTGCAACACAGCGCGCCACCGAGTTCGTCAAAATATATATAGCCAGATATAATACGAGTAATATATATATATCGAAATCGTTAAGTACTCAAACTGCTCTAATTTAGACCAAATTTCATATTTAGATGAGGTTTGGCTTTGAGGTTTGGTGTTGATCCCAATGCAAAACGCTTTAAAAGCGCTGGCTAAGTTTGGTAGACAGAGATCATAAAGGGGTATCATCTACACGGGTCGATTTTCGCCGTGAGGCTACACTACTCCTTTTATACTGTTGACTGAAACCGCAAGTGACTAGGTCATTTTCTTCGAAAATATGGAGTAGAACAGGTGTTTATGGTACCGGCATCGAAATAGTTTGCAAATCAATTATTGAAGAAAGGTTGAAGAACAAAGAGAGAAGATAAAAAGAAGAAAACGTAGATTTTGAGTACGAGGATGGATTTCTCGACTCGTGCTTAGGATACTATGTTGGTGGAATGTAGTTCAGAAGATTCTGATTACTTCAGAAAACTATTAAGAATACAGATTATAGATTTTAGTCATTAGCCGCATGCGGCGAACGCCGCACGGCTAAAAGTCGGATGCTGGTCTATTTTGGGACTTTAATCACCTGCGGCTCAGCCAAATCGTCATTTAAGCGATCGATTTTCGCCGTGCGGCAATAGTCACTCGTGTAAATCCCTCTTAAAGTAGAATAAATGCAGTTGAAATGTGAGAACTGCGTGTTGCAAAACATGAAAATACGATGCTAAATTTGTTGGTTGCGCAAAATCTGTAGCGAAATGCTTGCATATAGCGTTTCCTAAAAGCAAATCGTTGGGTAGACCAGATAATCTGGATTATAGTATACAAAGCTCACAATATGTATCCATAGACAAACGTAACCTAAATAATAAATGAATGAAATACATAGAATATGTATTTTATAAACTAATACATTTACAAATACATATACAACGATGATTGATGATTCTTTGCCAAATTTCAAAGTAAGCAAGTTCGGGTTCATTTTGAAGTTCGGGTTTCTTCAGATAAAGTTGGGTAGTCTTTCAGAGATGTGAAGGTTATTTAGGGGAATGACACGGCAGATTTAACCATTTTTAACAGATTATACAACCTCTGCAGCTACTATAGCCTTTGAACGCTTGCAACAGATGAAGTATCAGTTGTTGCGTCGCGTTAGCACCCCAGCTAATAACAGCAAATCCTTAGGATATTACTGGCCACCTCATTCAATCACAGTAATATAAATGATTTATGAAGCAGGAGTAACGAGCGAGAGCATGATTGAGCAGTGATGGCCCAGTGGATAAAGAACCGGTCTATTGATCAAATGGTATCCGGTTTGAATCCTAGCATAGCACCATTAAATTAGTGTTTTCGAATTTATGTACAGACGATGCCCTCAATTAACTGACCACCTAACTGGCGCTTTAGTTCTGAGCGTTTTTATGAAGCAACTACATAAAATAAGCAAAGAAATTTATCCTTAACTCATCAGCAATAAGGCGAATAAATAGATAGTCAACAAGTATGAAAAGTTAAGTTAAGTAAGGAAGTTTAAATTTTAAAATTAAGCAATATAATCGAATTTCGCTTGTTGAATCTTGAGCACTCATTAAATATAAGCTTGTCAAGGTAATTTGGGATTTATATTCTTGTTGTTAAGGACGAATTTATTAAGTGAGAGCAATGAATTAGATAATTTTACCTACGTATTAATAACCGGCATTGGTCTAGTGGTCAAGTATTCGATTTCGTACTGAAAGTGTCTGTATTGGAATACCGGTCCCAGTGGTTTTTCACCTATTGTTTATTTTGAATCAGCGTATTTTAAAACATGTTGTTAAACATCTTGGACGTTAGTCGTGACATCAAAAACCAACCTAGTGTCAAATTTAGCAAATAAAACCACTTATTTAATGGTGCGAACTTTATTTACATGCCATAAGATTGCACACACAACGTGGTGCTAATCCCAACGCTAACTTATGGAAGTGAGAGCTGGGTATGGCAGAGAGCATGAAAGTAGAATAAATGCGGTCGAGATGAGGGCATTGCGCAAAATTTGTGGCATAACGCTTGCTAACCGCGTTCGTAATGAAGACGTGAGAGAAAGAGTTGATCTGAAAGAGAGTGACGGTGTTATGATAAGAAAAGGCATGCTCCGTTGGTTCGGACATGTAGAAAGAATGCGGGACGAAAGAATGGCGAAACAGATATACAATGCAAAAGTGGAGCAATATAGGAGCCGAGGAAGACCGAGACTAACCTATCATGACCAAATTGGTCGTGTTTTATCAGAAGGTGATGTCAGGAGCCCCAGGAACCAGCGAGCGTTCATGAAAAGATCTTTGAATGTCACAGAAGCGAGTGAAGTATGCAAGGACCGCATCTTATGGCGCTCGGTTCTCTCTGCCTACACCGCAAGGGACTTGGCGTGAAGATATACATACATACATAGATATACCATAAGATTGTAAACTTACAATAATTAACTAACAAAAAGAGTATTTATAAAAATAAGGTAACTTACTTCACAAGTTCAAAGTTCACAGTACGTATCTATTAAAAAAGTAAATAATTTTAAAAAGATTTGAATAAGATTCACTTATTATTTATCTACTGCGTTTTTTCGCTGTCTGTTTTTATGGCAATAATACGAATGAGTGTATAATTATTATTATATAATATAAAATGTGTATTGATATAGATATATTTATATAATAGTAATGAAATCTAACATTAATATTTATACTATGTAATCAATATAAATAAGTAATCAGTAAAATAACAAAGTTACCCTTTAGTAAACTAAAGTTAGTAGACTAGAGAATTTAAGTATTTTATTGTCCTTTTTATTAAAAAGTAAACGTTTTGACATAGACTGTTTTTTTTTGTAGCGAAGTAAATAGACATGTTATGATATATAATAATAACATCACTTACACTTTACAACCAAGAATACTTACAATATAGTTTTTTTTTTCATTTTCATTCGCAGTTACATCTACTTAGTTTGTAAAATTTACAGTAGCCACAAGTTAATATGACAGCTATTTATTTGCCTAATATTTAAGCCTCCCGCAGATAATAACTTGCTGCAAGCGATGCCTCATGTCGGTGAACATTGACCAGCATCAATCTGTGCCACGCATTGACTCCCCCGTGGACATCATTAGATAATCAAGGTTCGACCTGGACCGTAACTTGAGATGGGTCTCAGTTGAGTATCATTAGACCCCATAAATTTTCAATGGGATTTAAATCGGGACGCTTAGAATCATAATCATAATCATAATCATAATAATTTATTTGCAATGAGTACATCAATACATATAATGATCTTAATAATGTAATGTATGTATTCAGCCTGCTCGCAGGCGTACAAATATTAATTGGATTTTAAGCACGACTTGACAAGATTAAAATAATACAATTAAAATAATATAACATTTCAAGCATTTAAACAGTCTAAATTTTAGTCAATAAAGTATTATGTTATAGTCGCTGTAATTTTATAGTATGTCAAAATTATTATTCTTCGTTTTATTTTCGATATAGTTAGTTGGATATAGGGAAAAAATGATAAAAATAATTGTAATATATAATAGTATAAATTGCGTTAAATTTTAATTATGCAGTAAATATATCATTCATGTTTAGTATCCATGAATTCTTTGACGCTGTAGAAACATTTATCATGTAACCAATTCGTTAGAGTAGTTTTGAATTTGTTTTTATTTAAACATTTTATATTATTCGGCAGTTTGTTAAATATATGTATACACATGTTGTACGCATTTTTCCTATATACATCTTTACACCCTTTTGGTTGATATATTTTATGTACATAATTAGCCCTAACATGTCTCTTAGTTACTTGCGTAAATAATTTAAAATATTTAGGTTTTTGTTTTACAAAGCAACACAAATCTCTTATATATGCACAGGGTACCGGTAAAATTTTTGACTGTTTAAATAAGGGCTTACAGCTATCTAAATACCATGCGTTAGATATTGCGCGTATACATTTCTTTTGTAGCCGAAAAACTCTATCAGCGTTTACAGAATTACCCCATAATATAAGTCCGTAGTTAAGTACTGAGGACACATATCCGTAATATGCTTGTAATGCAGCTTCTATGGATACTGTTTGTCTAATTCTCCGCAGAGCATAAACGAAGCGATCTAATTTTTTACATATATGATTTGTATGCTCTTTCCAATTTAAATGTTTGTCAATAAAGAAACCTAAGAATTTTGTATTATTTACTTGTTCAATTTTTTTATCGTCAACATGTATGTCAAGATTTAGTGCATTTGAGTTATAACATTGAAATGTCATGAATTTGGTTTTGTCAATATTTATTTTAAGCCCGTTTAATATTAACCAGTCAATTATTTCTTTTAAAACGTCATTTACGTTTTGTTCCAAGTTATCGTTGTCATTACATTTTACTATTAGTGTTGTGTCATCTGCAAATTGAATAGTTTTATGCGTTAATTTATTTGGAATGTCATTTATGTATAATAAAAATAAAATAGGGGCAAGGACTCCGCCCTGTGGGACCCCAACATTATTTGGTTTGAACGCAGATTGAAAGATTTCTTTGATATATTTGCCATTTTTACTTCTCATTTTTGTTACTTCTGTGCATTGCTTCCTATTTGTAAGATAGCTTTTCAACCATTCATGAGCTTTTCCTCTTATTCCATACATGTCTAGCTTTCCAAGAAGTTTGTCATGGTCGACAAAGTCAAAAGCTTTGCTCATGTCTAAAAAGGCTGCCACGACTGATTTACCGCTGTTAATGGTTTCTGTCACGGTTTTTATCAACTCAAAGCATGCTAATGTTGTAGAGCTTCCCTTGCGAAAGCCGAACTGATCCGGATGTAAAATATTACATTCAGTTATAAAGTTGTTAAGTCTAGTACACATTGCTTTTTCCATAATTTTTGATATAATTGAGACTAAAGTTATGGGCCTAAAGTTGGAAGGGTTCATTTTGTCTCCTTTTTTGTGCAATGGTTTCACCACAGATAGCTTGAGTGCCTCCGGAAAGTGACCCTGGAGAAAGGATAAATTTATAATGTGGGCTATTGGTCTACATAAAATTGTAGCGCACTGTTTTAATATTTTTGTGTTAATACCATCATATCCACAAGAGTTGGTGTTATTTCATTTTTTTATAATTTTATATATTTCATCTTCGTCTACAGGTTGCAAATAAATTGTTTTAGGATTAAATGCGTTAGTGGTTTTTCTATTAGTAGTATTTTTATTATTTTGAGTATAGTGTCCATTTGTTAAATTAATAAAATAGTTGTTAAAATTGTCACATATTTGCTGCGGATCCGAGATTATTATGTCATTGAATTTAATTGAATTTATATCAGAGTGATTGTTTTTATTGTTCAATGATGCAGATATCCGTTTCCAAATAGCATTAGGATTATTTCCATTTTGTAAAAAGAATTTTTTATTATTTATTCTCTGAGCTGTAAGCAAACATTTTTTAAAAATTTTAGTATAATTATTAAATTTACTTTTGTGGTGCTTTTTATTTATATGTGTCTGAATATATTCCAAAAATAATTTACGTTTGTGCTTGCTACACTTTTTTATCCCTTTCGTAATCCACTTTAATTTCGAAGCTCTATTATTTAATTTCACTTTAATTATTGGGAAACATAAAGTATAAAATAACTGTAAATCATTATAAAATAAGTCAAATGCTTCTGCAGCACAGTTATTATTATATACTTCACTAAAAGATAGAGCACCAATGCAATTAAAAAATTTTTTTATGTTAGCGTCACTATAATCCCTTTTATATTCAAACCAAGACGTGACTGCTTTAATTTTATTTACTTTTAGGGTGATTGTTTGTCCTGATTGGTGATCCGAAAGTCCCAGGTAGTGGTTTTCAGCAATAACATCTTTTTGGTTACTAGCAATGTGGTCAATACATGAATTATTTCTCGTCGGCATTTTAATATGTGATTTCATATTGTATTGTTTAAGGGTGCTCATAAGATCAGTTGTTACAGAATCTTGTTTAAGAGTGTCTATGTTCCAATCCCCACATATCACAATTTTTTTCCTTTTATATTTTTCTGTAAGTTGTTGCAGTAGAATATCTAGTTTATATAAAAAGAGATGGGTATGTGATCTATTTCTATTTGGAATTCTATAAATAACAATTACTATAAGGTTCATACCTACTACCTCTATACCACAACATTCAAAATAAAAAGTTGTGGAAAGGCGCGACAGTATGTTTTCTAGTGGTTTCGTTTCCATTGTCTTTTTTACGAATATACATGTACCACCTCTACTTTTTGATCTACAAAATTGTGCAGCTAATTTGTAGTTATTCAAAGTAATATTTTTTTCAGAACCCTGCTTTATAAAAGCCTCACTAAAGCACAGTATGTCAATTTCGTTATTTTTCAAATGAAAATCTAATAATGTCATTTCTATTAAATCTAACTTATTATAGAGGCCGGCTATGTTTTGATGAAAGATTGTTAATTTATTTGAATTTAAATATTGAGACATGTTATTATTATTGTAGGGAACGAAATAACTCTAAGTTATCGCAGTTTCGGTCAAAGTTGTCATTGGTAGTTTTAGTCAGTTGAGTAATATTTGTCAGGTAGTCGTTCGTATACTTTACGAAGTCAATTTCAATATTAATTTTAAAACATATCCAATGCAATGTTTTGTAATTGTTTGTATGCGTATCGATAAATTTGCAATTGGAATATTTTCGTGCGATTAATTTCAGTTGAACATTGAGTGACTTTACATCCAAAAATCTATTTTGCAAAATATTCAAGACAAAAATGTTATTTTTATCAAATTTACATAATACATTACATAGCTCTGTAAATAATTTATAAGGATTTGCATCGTTTGACCCAATAGCTAAAATTATTATATCTTCACTGTGTATTTTTTTGTCTAAATCACTTAACTGCAAAGCTTTCAAAATATTTTCACTTGTCGCATTTGGTTTTACAAGTCCAAGTACTTCATATCTATTATTCCATTTCCCATCTCTTGTTTGGATTAGTGTCTTCGATATATTCCGAGCTTGTTGGTCACCATATATATAAATTTTTCGTTTCTGTTTATTTATGAGTGATGGGTTAATATCATTGTTAGTTTTTAATGATATTGCCGAATTATTCGGTGTAGATGTACTTTTATCTTGTATTGTATTTGAAAGCTGTGGAGATGAATACATTTCTGAAGATGATATTTGTGAAGTATTTTGTAGTATTAAGTTTTGTACACTCCTCTTCTTTTTATTTTTATTATTATTTGGAGTGGATTTGTGTTTTGAATTTTGTTTTCCATTTTTATTAGCAAGATTGTCCTTTAATTTCGAATTTTCCGTTAGTAACTTTTGTATTTCTTTTTCAGCTATATTTAGATCTGAGCTTAGTTTTTCTACACGTTTTTCTAATTCATGAATTTTCATATATTGGTTATAGCCAGTTTCCGGACAGCTCCTATTTAGAATGCTTTTTGTTGATTCAAAAGACTCTTCCTCGTCATAAATTTGTAAGCATTCGAAAGAGTTTTCTGTTGTCACAGTTACAATATTCTTATGACGTTGAGTTATGTTGCTGTTGCTTGGTGTATCAGGTGAACATAAACATTTCAAGCAGGTCCAATTAGATTTGTGTCGAGTTTCCATTAATTGAAATCGTTTGTATGATACATTAGCGCATTCGATATCGTAACTTGACTGACATTTTGAACATCTTAAAAATTCTCTTGTTGGTAGATCATTTTTGCATATAGTACAGATATTAGGGTCCATATTTATATATAATTTCTTAATAATTATTTCTTTACGAATTTGTTTTCGGTACTAGTAATTCCCTCTATCGGTGATCTTTATTCCAATATAGACTAACTACTTTCCGATTTCCATAGTCATCAAAAGATCACATAGATGGCGTGCAGTAACTGGTTAAGAATTTAGGTATGCTGTGTGTTTCTTTCGTTACTTGTCGATAGATGGCGTTAGTTTGTATGAGAGTTTTAATATATGATTGTTATGAAAGTCTTTGTTTACGTATAATTTAAATTACAACTGACACACACAAATTTAATTTGCAAAATATACCACGTAATTGTTTCAGAATCATTGTATATTGTTATAAATTACGTATTTTTAAAATTATTTGTACAATTAAGGTTAAATCAACGTTAATTCACTAAATTTGTCCATTTTTATGTTCACTATCTTATTTACGTATATTGTCCATAATCACTTATATTTTTACGTAATAACATTTTATATAGTAATTTAGATTAAAAATTGTTTGATAGTAGTACAATTACGGCAACACACACAGTTTTACTATTTTTTTTAATTAATTTTACACAGAGTCGATGTTTAACGCGTCACACTAGATGGCGGTAGCATCGCGCCAGTGAAGAAGAAGGCCAATAAATAGGCGTGATATTAACTTGCGATGAAAACCAATCACAATCAATCGCACAATGCGAGCGCGTTGCGTTGCACAATTATTTTGAACAAAACAAATGTGTTTGTCCGGATATGAGATGCGCACAGATGGCAACATGGTGTCACATAATAAATTCAGATATGATTGACTATTGAAGTGGTAACCAACTTCAATTAATTCACCTGGGTCTATTGATGATGGCCATCCCCAGTGTTATTCTACCACTTAACATTCCATTAGGCAGAATATTTGTTTAGCGGTAACGTTTTCCTGCTCATCACTATAAAATCTTCTGGCCGTCCTTATCTGATTTGAAAGATTTTTCGTCAGTAAAAATTACAACATTATTTTGCCATTCAAAGTCTAAATACTCCTGTGTGTATAGAATTCAATCTTGCCGTTGGGCAGCTGTTAACATGATTTCTCTAGCTGGTCTGTACGTTTTAATACCTGCAGAATGTAAGTGCTTTCGCGTCATTTTCATAGATATGTCATGATCATGAATGAATGAAACAGCCGTCAAACGTGTGGTCACAAATGGATCTTCTAACCTAGCAACTATCTCCTAGTCACGTGTTGATTCGGGCGTAAACGTTACTGTCGCAGACCCAGGACGAACACGCTGTAGGGTAGGTAGTCCTGTTTTCCTGCAGCGGTTGAGCCATAGATTAACAGTATGTCTCTGTGAACAAATAATAGACTAGCATTAATATAATCACTTTAAGAGAGGTAGGGCGCATCAAAGCGGCCCGACTGAGGAAGTACCTCTACCTCACAGAAAACCGTAGCCAAATAACAACATCCTTGAAGGTTGTTGTGTTCCTACGTGTGAGTGCGGTCACCATTAAGCTCTCAAAGAGTTGCTGTATTAGCAGCAGAGGTGGCATCACGCGTGTGATACTTAATGTATTACCAGCGTTCTTAGACTACGGTAACCGCTTTACATCAGGTAGACCGTATGCTTGTATGCCTTTTGATGTTGAATAAAGAAAAATATTTTGATATGTGATGGGAAGTGACAAAAGATCAAGATGGTTAGCAACAAGCGAGTGATATCCTTGTGGTATTGCGACAACCTCTTATTATCTCACGCGGGCCGTAGACTTGTTTGCCTACTAAATGGCATAAAAAATAACGTTTGACGTCAAAAAACGATACTTTTTTTAAATCCTTTTACTTTTAATTTGGGATTTTTAATCATAACCGAATTATTATGATACAAAAAGTAACTGAAAATAACCTAAAACTACAAACTAGGGAAAAAGAAAATTCGTTTTTACATATAACGGTATGAAGGCGACTCGCTTTTCACTAATTGACATATTTTGTTCGAACAAAACATTTATTACACTTTTTAAGATATCTGTAAGTTGCGGCATTTTTATTAATAAAAGATGACTCTTGGAAAATAAAGTAGAAAACAATCAAAATAAAAGAACAATGAGAAAAATGCTTAGTGTATAAGCGGAGACTGGTCGGTCAGTCATTTATTTTTCAAGAAATTAAATTCATTAAAACATCTACCCGTCCCATAAAGAATGATAAGTTGATCAATGCAAGCCATATTCTTTTTTGACGTGATAACGTCTTATAAATCGATGAACACCGGTTGCACTCACAAAAAGTGTCACGTTTCGTCTGAGCCGAGCGTGCAAGCGAGAGCGCGGAACAAGCGATAGAGAGGCACGATCGGCCTAAGCGTTCGGCTTGTGGCGCGTCTATCTCTCTTCCACTCCATCGGCCGATGCGTCCGAGTAGAAGAGAGACAGCGGCAGCACACAACCTACACGTGAACTGTCTTGTCAACTGTTGAATGTTTTCTTATGACGTTATCACGTAAAGTTATCGTCCGTAAACCGACTTTACAGACAACCAATTTTTTCTTTATCAGTTAAAATTTGTTTTTTCTTTAGTAGTCTATGTGTTTACTCTGTAAGTTGGTTTGAAATGTAGTTCATAGTTTAGCCCTTAATTTAATTTAAACTATTAACTTTTTATTTCATTTCGCATATTTAATATTATCTGCTCCCATAAGAGAAATAGTCTTACGGAAATCGTCCACGAGTATAATAATACTCGTAGGTAATACAAACAAAATAAATAATAGTTAATAACGAATGTTTGCATTTACAAAACTTAAATTAAATAAAATCATAATTAATGTCGAGATTCGAACCATGGCGTATCACCTCAGAAAACCGCTGCCATACTACTGCAACTCCAGACTGATGTTTTTTTAGATAATTATGTTGAAATTAGTAATGCCTTATTGCGATAAATTAATATCTCTAAATTAAAATTTGCTTATAGTAAATAGTTTAAGGAATGCATTTCCTTGATCAACTTACTTAAGTGCCTCATAAAGTCGGTCACAACTAAAACGTTAGTTAAGTATTCAGTTAAATAAATAATATAATAATAAATAAATATTGCCGGACAAATTACACAGCACCACCTAGCCCCAAAGTAAGCGAAGCTTGTGTTATGGGTACTAGACAACTGATAAGCATACGTAAATATTTTTTTTTTTGTAAATACATACTTATTATACATAGAAAATGCCCAGACCAAGACAAACAGACATGTTCATGCACACAAATTTTTGTCCTGTGTGGGAATCGAACCCACGAGCGTTGGTGTCAAAGTAGCGTAACAGCGCGTTCCACCACTGCGCCACGGAGCTCGTCAAGTTAATTGAGGACATTGATTGTTTGTAATCATCACTGACTCGACGGCGAACAATAACATTGTCAGGAAACCCGCAAGATCAAGAAATTATATTTCGAAAGACGTGTGAAGTAATCTAAGAAAGATCTCGTTTTCCCTCAGGATGTGGAGATCTGAAGGCAGTCGCTCCATGTCAAAATCATTATCTTGACCAAATCCTTAGGCTTAGGACCCCATCAATCTAACGGATTAGAAAGCGGGATGATGCTAAGAAGAAGAGAGCGTGTGGAGATGCCGGCGGGACTGATTCCACACTCATCAACTTCTTACATTCTACATTCATTATAAGTAATTGTAATCGTATTAGCTTCCATTTGAAACTAAATATTTCTAATTGTTTCAAGTTTCATGCTTGGATGGATTACGCTATATATTATTCGTTGGCGGTATCTACTCGTAAGTAGGTCAGGTCATATTTTGGGACAGCCTGTCTCTACACGCAATTTCAGCACGAAATTCCTTTGAACTCGGTAGCTTCCAGGTCGAGAATCCTGTGATGGCGGAGATCAAAGCAAGTCTCTGTTTATTGACATGTATCGGGTGATGTACGCTCAAACGGTCAATCATTACGGAGCGAGCCGGTACTGTTGCTGGGGTTCAGTGTTGAAGTTGAATGTCAAACGAAGCAAGATCAACCTCATGATTAGTCTCAAGTATATATTATTATAATTATATCGGATGCTCCGACAGACGATGTTCTATCTAAAAATAAATAAAAAATTCTAGAATTGCAGCGTCATTGCATTGCAGCATTGCAGTGTTCAATTATGAATCTAAGTGTTAATGATACCTGCTTCTAAGTGGCTACTGCGAGCTTAGTCTTTTTCAGCTACTTTCACAGCATCATGTCGTATACTATTATGAGAACGGCGACTGACATTGAGATAATTTTTATCTTCCAAAAAAGACTCATTCACTCTACTTAACACGGGTACCAAAGAATCAGTTAGGGAAGAGGAGGAATAAGGAGTTACTTCTCAATATAATTATGAAAACATAATGTATGTCCGTAAAAATTTGAAGTCGTTTTCTAACTTAAGCGAAAAATGTAGAAGTAGAAATAAGTTGTGTACATCGGTTTGCTGGGACTGGTAGATCTTTTCTCGATTCTATAATATTTTTTTTGAAACGTTTCGCCCTTTTCTGACAATGTATTCAAAAAACATATCAAAAATACTCTCTGTAAAAAATCTTATGTAGATTTTGATTGATTTGATTACGATTTGATGAATGATTGACAAAGATGTCTGGAAATAATTCAGCATACGCAAACTTTTCTTAATAATCTTTAATTCTACCAAATCACATCATTATTGTACCATTATGCTGACATAAATGTATTGTAATATCAAATTGACAAAATGAAAAGAGACGTATATTGGCAAGTTTCTTTCGACATTTCTTCTTCGCCAATGGTCATTTCCGAAATACTAGCAGATTAAAAAAGAAAAATAGAAATAAAATGGAATTGAATATAATATGACATGATTATATTAAATAAAAACGTAAGACGTGTCCACGAGGGTCGAATGTCGAGTAAAGATTTTTATCTTTATCTTGATCTTTAAACTATCCATTGATATACATATCCATACTGTGTACTAACATACACAAAGAATAATAAAATCGATTCAGCCGTTTACGTACAGAAAAATTATAACTATAAAGATTTATTTTTAGAACAATTCAGGGGATACGAGTGAGGTGTGTAAGGACGGAATCACGTAGCGCTTGGTTGCTCTGCCTACCCCGCAAGGGACTTGTAGCATTTAATATTAATAGCATGAGTTTTTACATTAGCTAAAGTGTCTGAATTATGATTTTTGAGCATCTCGTGACTATAGTTTTATAGCAGAAAATATGTTTAAGATATTGTATGTACACATCAGCCGTATAAACTGTTGGTTCCTTGTTTAATATTTAATCACTGAGCATTATATTTAATCACAGAAAAAAGTTTTTAAATATTCAAGTATGCAAGCCGTAAACATTGCACCTGCTTGGTGGACCGACGCCAATACCGAGGAGGAAGCGATATATTTTTAGTATTAAACAACATCGTAGAGTTGGAAAACTTATCACAATCAGATCTGGCTCAATGTAGGTAATCATTGTTACTCGTAGTTCATCGAATTTTCCTTATAAATAATATATGCATTTTTTCATTACCACGTCCGGTGTAGGGATCCGAAAATCTGTATCCGGCAGACGTCGTACACCGGATCCTCTGGCTTATGCAATAAGGTTATCGGATTTCACAATTGTGTTTTCAAACCGCCAGAATTAGAGTTGGTTTTATAGACAGCATTGCTCTTAAAATAGAAAGAGCCATGCTCCGTTGGTTTATACATATAGAAATAATGTAGGAGAAAGGAATTACGAACACCATTGACGAGCTCGGTGGCTCAGTCGTGAATGACGCGACTTTGACACCAACGATCGTGGGTTCGATTCCCACACAAGGCAATCATTTGTGTGCATGAACATGTCTGTTTGTCTTGGTCTGGATGTTTTAAGAGAAGTAGGGCGCATCAAAGGAGCCCGTCTGGGGTACTTCCACCTCACATAAAACCACAGCCAAATAACAACTCCCTAGAGGGTTGTTGTGTTCCTGCGTGTGAGTGAGGTCACCAGTAAGCTCCCATGGAGTTGCTGTGTAAGCATCAGAGGAGGAATCGTGCGAGTGATACTTAATATATCGCAAGCGTTAATAGGCTACGGTACCCGCTTTACCTCAGGTGGGCCGTATGCTTGAATGCCTCCCGACGTAGTATAAAAAAAACACATATGGCACACTAAAGTGGAAGGATGTTAGAGCCAAGGAAGGGCAAGATCTACCACGACTGAATGAGTCCTGTTTTATCAGAAGATGGTGTCAAGAGACTTAGAAGCCGGCAAACGTGTAGGAGAAAAGCTCTGAAAGTTAAAGTAGTGACTGAGATGCTCGATTCCCTCCGCTAACCCCGTAAGGGGCATGGTACAGTATAGAACCCATTTTATTAGATATTAGTTTAAAAACAGGCGAAGCACGCGGGAAATGAGTTCTTCTACGGAAATTAAGTGCCGGGTAACATGATAGCTAGCTATAATAGTGGCTATCTCTCTATATATAATAGTGAAGGCACAGCTGCTTCAATTATTTTCCTCGGCAGCACAAACTAGTGACATTAATAATAAATTGCTAATTAAATTTCACATCTGTGCCTTTTACGCTCCGCAAACATAACTCGTGCGCCATATTGCACACCTGGGCAATGGTTCGCGGTTGGTTACTGTGGCATAAGTTAGCCATTTAATCTCTGAAGCGCAATTTCACGCATGTAGATGCATTCTGCCTATTAACCAACGAAGTAATGTTGGAACAAACGCCTTCATCTTACTATTATCGTGATGTTACTTAAAACAAAGGAAAAGGAAATAGCGTACGCCGACGTCAGATCTCTACAATCCGGAGAAAAATAGATGTGCGGATTTCTTTACGATGTTTTCTGTTACTGCGGAATGGGTTAAAGTGAAAAGTCAATTTTTCCGTAAATGAATGCCACTCTTAATTCAAAAGTAACAACCTTATATACTAATGGCATAATTACAAAGAAACGTAATCCATTTTAACTACTCAGTTAACTAGATATCCTCCTGTTAAGCTATCGTAGTCTATCTTTATGCGCCGACATCACATACATGCATATTTCGGCGTCATGTCACTCCCCAAAAACAAAATATTATATTGCTGATTCACCGTTCCTTCTCAGCAGTGCTGCGATTGCTTCCTGGTCCATTCTCCTTCTACACACTTTGTATAAAGTATAAGTACACTTTGTACAAATGACTATTGCGATAGCTGTACCTATACAGTTTATGATCACGATTTTTGTTTTGAGCTTCTTCGGTGATGATATTATTATTGATAGTCACTGGCCGTTCCCCCTTCGTGCTTTGGTAGCCCATAATTCTGGTTTCGCTTCTTTCTGAAGTATGAATGTGACTGGAGAGTATAGTGCCTTTTATTTGATCATGAACCTAACCGTTATTTGTCGAGTTCATTTGCTACGTACTGATTCGGAGCTATCACTTAGTGCGTGCTGTGTTGCTTCGTGTTGTGTCTTCTACATAATCCTTGAGTAGAAATGTGGCTTTTACGCGATCGACAGATATGCAAGTTTGCTTGCCGGCTATTTGAATTTTCAAAATTTTGTCTGTTCTGTCTAACACTGGGTATGGTCCCTCATAAGGCGGGGTTAAACCTTTTTTAGACGATCGCACCTGATGAAAACATTCGAAAATTTTAAGAGTTCCGGATGTACGAATATCGATTTCCTGTGAGATATCCTTTTTTGTACATTCGTTACGTTATTGATGTTATAGCGGAGTTGTTTCGTGAATTCTCCGTATGTCTGTTGTTTTTGAAAAATTCACCAGGAAGTCGTAGCTGCGTTTCATATATCTTCTCGGCTGTCCTTAACCCTGTGTCTTGACGAACGCATGTTCTTAGGCCGAACATTACTGTAGGCAGTTCGTCGACCCAGTTTACTGCGGAACTTCGTGCCATTAGGGCTACTTTTAAAAAGCGATGCCAGCTTTCTATCATTCCTTTCGATTGTGAATGGTATGGGGTTGACCAGATTTTTTCTATTCCCATTATCCTGGAGAGCTACACGATGATGATTAGAATTATCGACCCTGGTCTGTGCTGATTCTGTCTGGTGTCTCTTGTTATTCATCCTGGATGAAATATGGACGAACCGACGGTATAAAAATATAAATATGGTTCATTTTTATAAGTAGTTTAAATATAATTACAGCCTGCATCTGACTTATCATTTGGTTGACTTTTTGGGGTCACACCCATCTTCACCTTTGTCACTGACTCTATTGCTTACTTCGATACCTACGTTAAATTGACTCTATGCGAGTGAAGGTGTGGTGGTGCCTCTATCGTAGTACCGTCCCTTATATTGAATTGAGGGTTGGGGTGGATGGAATGAGCGAAAAGATATTTAATAGAGGGAAGTTGCTTAGGTCTGTCTGTTTGTTCATACGAGTAATTTTAGAATTTTTATGTTTAATAATTTCTAATTGTTTCTTAGCGATTGTTACTATATCGCGATACGTGTTCGTGAAACAATCGCCCAGAAAGTTTGCACTTCGCCGAACGTCTCATAGACAAATTAATATATCCCCCACTAATACATATCAAATTTTACACACAATAGATAAAGGTTTAAAACTAAATATTAAGGAACAATTAGAAATTCTTACGTAAAAACCACTTCACTCACCCCATCCACCCCTACCCTCAAGTCAATATAAGGGACGGCACTGCGATGGATTTGTCACTTGTAGCATGTTTTTCTAAACTTAACTCGATGCACCGTGTAGAGTTGAAATACGTATCGCAGCGACGACCAGGACAGTCGTGACAGTGACGGTGGCGGGTGCATGCGGTTTCTGTTCCAGATGCAGACGACGCTAGTTCGCATGAACTAATTGGTGGCGGAGGCACACAAAGCAGGTTAGATCAAATCGCATATAAAAGTATCACTGTCTCACATAACTCTGTTTACTAAAAGTTTTTTTTTAAAACGTTTCAATGCGATGCGTTGCTACCATATGCCCACCTAGGACATAGTTTACATTAATAATGGCTCGTCAATTAGCTCTCTGGCACCACTTGTTGCTACATGAGGAGTGAGAACAGATGTGAATGATGCTTAATTGAGATTGTTTTAGGTAGTACATTTCTATCTGGTGTATTTGTACCTTCACTTTGTGATGTTTGTGCGGCATTTTCCAAAAAATCCTTTATTTTTAGCAACTCCTTAGGAGCTTATTGGTAACCCGCTCACTTGCAGGAACCCAACAACCCTCAAGGGAGACGTTATTTGGCTGCAGTTTTATGTGAGGTGTATGTACTTCCCCAGTAAGGCACGTTTTGATACATATTATGCATCCAAATCAACACGAATAGACTATTTCAAACATACAAATGTTGGTTCTGTATGGAAATCGAACCTACCAGCGTTGGGTTTAGCTAGCATTACTAATCGCTCCGCTACCGCGATCATCACAATATATTCCATAACATTGTCAGAGTTAGGTATGCGTCTAAGTAGTAGAACCGTAGATCCTAGTGTCTAAATTCTACTTAACTGATGACTGACTTTTAAACAGTATAGGGATTACTGTAGCCTATTTTTTGTAACGTGAGAGATATCCGTGTTACCATTCAAGATTCTAACTCATCAATAACTCGCCGGGTACATACATATCATCACACCTATTTGAGTGGGCAGAGACTATGTAACTCTCGCTTCTTCCACGCTCATCAACTACATCATACTTCTTCGGTTTTTAGTGCATTTGATTTGGTTCTTTATAAGCACATCATCAATTTGACCTGCACGTGTGCATCTAGGGTGGCCCTTGCCGATATCTCCAGTCACTTTTGCTTGATACACTTCTTTCGTAACTCTTTTGTCATCCATTTTTAGGTTCCGTACCCAAAGGGTAAAACGGAACCCTATTACTGAGGCTCCGCTATCCGTCCGTCCGTCCGTCTGTCATCAGGCTGTATCTCATGAACCGTGATAGTTAGACAGTTGAAATTTTCACAGATGATGTATTTCTGTTGCCGCTATAACAACAAATACTAAAAAATAGAATAAAATAAATATTTAAGGGGGCTCTCATACAACAAACGTGTTTTTTTTTGCCTTTTTTATAGATAATGGTACGGAACCCTTCGTGCGCGAGTTCCACTCGCACTTGGCCGATTTTTTCCGAATAACCAAACCATCTCGGTATACCCTTTTCAATTTTTGACAGTACATCATCTTTCATCCTACATAGTTCTTGTATCGTACTATTTCTTACTTTATCAACCATTCTCACTTCACACATACTCATCAGCGTTCTCATTTCTACGTCGTTCATCCTGCTTTCATGCTTCTTCTGCCATACCCATGTTTCACTACCGTACATCAAAGTTGGCGTTAATACACCCTCAATGATAGCAAGACTACAACGTACCATAGATACGGTTTCCTGCATTCTCTCTACTTTCAATATCTCTCTCATTTTTAGGGTTCCGTACCCAAAGGGTAAAACGGAACCCTATTACTGAGGCTCCGCTGTCCGTCCGTCCGTCCGTCTGTCATCAGGCTGTATCTCATGAACCGTGATAGTTCGACAGTTGACATTTTCACAGATGATGTATTTCTGTTGCCGCTATAATAACAAATACTAAAAAATAGAATAAAATAAATATTTAAGGGGGCTCCCATACAACAAACGTGATTTTTTTTCCTCATTTTTGCTCGATATTGATAACAGCAACAGGTAAACGCTTGAAATATTCACAGAATATTTAGTTATATATTCACTTTAAGAATAAATAATGAAATTAAATAAAACAAATATTTAAGGGGGGCTCCCATACAACAAACATGATATTTTTTGCCGTTTTTATAGATAATGGTACGGAACCCTTCGTGCTCGAGTCCGACTCGCACTTGGCCGATTTTTTCTACTGATAAAGATAGAACGTAGATATTTTTTGTTTATATTACGTCAGGGTGCATACAAGTATACGGCCCACCAGATGTAAAGCGGGTACCGTAGCCTATTAAGGCATGCAATATATTAAGTATCACTCGCGCGATGCCTCCTCTGCTGCTTACACAGCAACTCCTTGGGAGCTTACTGGTGACCTCACTCACACGCAGGAACACAACAACCCTCTAGAGAGTTGGTATTAGGCCGCGGTCTTCTGTGAGGTCCATCCAGACCAAGACAAACAGACATGTTCATGCACACAAATGTTTTCCTTGTATGGGAATCGAACCCACGAGCGTTGGTGTTAAAGTCAAAGTCATTCACGACTGAGCCACCGAGCTCGTCAAAGACGTAGATAAACAAATTCATTTACTTTTTCATCTCCGACTATTATCTGGCACTCTGTAGCAGTTTCGTTGCCCACTAATAGGAACAGAATATCGATTTGGAAAATTGATTCTGATTTAAACCTTTTCAGATCGTTACAATACAGTACAGTACAGTAACGTTACAATCCTTACGTTGTCCCGGGTAACATAAAGTATGTGACGTCATTATGAAAACAATATCGCGAATAATGAACTCAATATTACGTAAACCGAAGAAAAGAAATCTTATCATATCAAGTCGGATATCAAAATACAGGGTTTAGAGATAATCTCAAAAATATATACGACCTCTATATATAAAGCTATTTTCAGTAATGACATATACTACTAATTATTTAATTCGTCTATCATCTATCTATACAATTGCCATGCGTTATTAAACTGACAAATTATATATTAAACGACCAACTTATATTGTATAATTAAGAGTGTGACAGCCCAGTGGGTAAGCCTATTAGGTGACGGTCTCTGATTCGAATCCAGGTGGCATGTACCACTAAATTCGTGTATTAGGACGTATGTACATATTAGTGATTATCACTTGCTCGGCGATGAAGGAATAATCACATCCTGAGGAAACCCTCACGCCCAAGAATATATTTCAAAAGTTGTGTATCGAAATCAATCTAACAAGAAAGGTCTGGTTTCCTGTGTGTCTTGTGAAGGTCTATGTATGTATGTATGTATATCTTCACGCCAAGTCCCTTGCGGGGTAGGCAGAGAGAACCGAGCGCCATAAGACTCGGTCCTTGCATACTTCACTCGCTTCTGTGACATTCATAGCTCTTTTCATGCACGCTCGCCGGTTCCTGGGGCTTCTGACATCACCTTCTGATAAAACACGACCAATTTGGTCATGGTAGGTTAGTCTCGGCCTTCCTCGGCTCCTACATCCTTCCACTTTTGCATTGTATATCTGTTTCGTCATTCTTTCGTCCCGCATTCTTTCTACATGTCCGAACCAACGGAGCATGCCCTTTCTTATCTTAACACCGACACTCTCTTTTAGACCAACTCTTTCTCTCACGTCTTCATTACGAACGCGGTCAGCAAGCGTTATGCCACAAATTTTGCGCAATGCTCGCATCTCGACCGCATTTATTCTACTTTCATGCTCTCTCTGCCATACCCAGCTCTCACTTCCATAAGTTAGCGTTGGAATTAGCACCGCGTTGTGTACAGCGAGCTGTGCCTTCTGGCTTAGATTTCGGCAGCCTAGAAGTTTACCCAACGCTCCATTCACCCTATTCCCGGCACTCACTCGTCTCTCCACATCAGCGGTGTACCTTCCATTGCTGCTAAAAGCACTTCCAAGATATACAATCTCATTCACTTGCTCCAACACTACATCATCAACCATAATCCTAGTGTTCGTTCTGGTTGTCTCTCTTTCAAATACCATTATCTTGGTTTTCTTCGCATTCAATTGTAAGCCTTTCTTCATACAATCATCTTTCATTGTTGTAACTAGTATTTGCAGTTCGGATGGTGATTCTGCTATTAATGCCGCATCGTCTGCATAAAGCAGGCAGTTGACCACTGAGTCACCCATTCGCATTCCCACATTCATATTTCTTATTCTCTGAAGACAACTGTCCAGATACAGGATGAACAGCCGAGCCGACAGCACGCATCCCTGTCTGACACCAATGTTGACATCAAACCAGGGCGACAAGCTGCCGTCCACCCGCACACATGCTGTACAATCCTCATAAGTGGATTGCACAGCACGGAGTAGGTCACCGTCAACCCCATATCCGGGCAAAATGTTCCAGAGATTCTTTCGCACGACTCTATCAAATGCTTTCTCAAAGTCCACAAAACCGCAGAAAACCTTCTGGTCCAAAGCCAGATGCTTCTCTACGATGTTGCGGAGTGAAAAAACTTGATCCGTACATCCTCTGCCGCTTCGAAATCCACCCTGTGCTTCCCAAAGCATTCCATCGGATTTCACCCTCATTCTCCTTTCAATGATTTTTCCATACACTTTAGCTGCTAAGCTGATCAAACTGATGGCCCTATAGTTGGCGCAGTCCATACGTGAGCCCTTGCCTTTATACAAGGGCACGATGACTGCGCGTCTCCAATCGCTCGGGACCCTTCCGGTTCTCCAGCATAATTTGCTCAAAAACCAGAAGGCGTCCCTAACGCAGGTACCACCTAGCTTGATCATCTCAGCTGTTACCATATCGATTCCCGCTGACTTTCCATCTTTCAAACTTCGTATCGACCATTCAATCTCATCCATAGTAATGTCTTCATGGTACGCTGGCACTGCCGAGTCAATCACAGACTCATTCACAATGCCAGCGTCATGGACATAATCATACATTTCTCTAAAATATTCACTCCACCGTTCTAACACTTCCTGAGTGTTAGCAAGAATGCCACCAGCTTTACATCTTATCTTGTCCATTCTGGATGCTGACGAACCACTTCGAGACTTCTTTACCTCTCTCCAGAAGAGTTTGGTATTTGCCTCGAAGTTCTTCGTCAGCTTCTCTTCCTCAATCATATGTAGTCTTTCACGCTTCTCTTTCACTAAAGCTTTGGAGTCATTCTTGCATCGACGGTATATTTCTTTCTTCATTTCTTTCATACCATCACTCTGGTGCAAAGATGATACGTAATCCAGCCACGCTTTCCTCTTTTTTTCCACGGAGGATTGAACCTCCGCATCCCACCAGGCATCTCCTCTTAGTGTTCTACGTCTCTTTGCGCATCCACATGCTTCTTTCGCACTGTCCACCATACTTTCTTTCAGAACTTTCCAACATTCGTCTACATCTGAGTCGGAAAGACTCGCGTTCGCAAGTCTTTCACTGACTAGACGTACATACGTACTCCTCACACTTTCATCTTCCAATTTTTCACTTCTTATTCTTTCATGGTCTCCGAAAGGAATACGCACTCGCCAGTGCCTCCACTTCTTGAAAAGGCCCACAAATCGGCTTACCACCAGATAGTGGTCCGTTTCAAGAGTGGGACCTCTGAAGGCTCTTGTATCCATTAACGACTTTCGGAGACGTCCATCTATCAAAATCAAATCAATCACACTTTTCTGTTCATTCCGTCTCCATGTGTAAGTGTGAATATCCTTGTGATGGAAGAGCGTGTTCGACACAAGGAGGTTTCGTTCCATACATACGTCTAAAAGTAACTTACCAGCATCGTTCACTCTCTTATCTCCGTATGGACCAAGCACAGCCTCATAACTGCTTCGCTTGGTCCCAACCCATCCATTCAGATCACCACACATAATTATCCGTTCATTCGCTTCGGCCAAATCCAGAATACCCCTTACAGTCTCCCAAAACTTCTCGAGCTCCTGGGGATCAGCAGAGCTCACAGGAGCATATGCTGCAACTAAAAACACTCGCGTAATCCCCAGTTTTATCTTAACCCAGAGAAGTCTTGGACCTACTAAATCGTAATCTTTCACACCAGCGGCCAAGCGAGATGAAAGCACGACACCTACGCCAGCGCTGGCATGAACGTCCTGGTCCACCCCGGACCACAGGGCCATCATGCCACCGGGCAGATCTTCGGTGTCGCTTCCCTTTCGCTTGGTCTCTGACACACACAAAGCATCTAGGCATCTCACGTTCATTATATCTATCAACTCATTCATCTTATCTTTTAGACCACCTCTCACATTCCATGTGCCTATACGACACTCGGCTCTCCTCGACCCGCCGGGATGGGCGTTGCGTGGTGGGTGGCGGCCCCCACCGCCGCATGCCTTAGATTTCGCACCGACGGGGGCGGATCGGTGCGCGTCGCCTCCGGGGGACGCCCTAATCCGCGCGTCTGTGCGGTTTGGGTCCAGAATTGCAGTCCAAGTGTTGGACATCTTATCTTGTCCATTCTGGATGCTGACGAACCACTTCGAGACTTCTTTACCTCTCTCCAGAAGAGTTTGGTATTTGCCTCGAAGTTCTTCGTCAGCTTCTCTTCCTCAATCATATGTAGTCTTTCACGCTTCTCTTTCACTAAAGCTTTGGAGTCATTCTTGCATCGACGGTATATTTCTTTCTTCATTTCTTTCATACCATCACTCTGGTGCAAAGATGATACGTAATCCAGCCACGCTTTCCTCTTTTTTTCCACGGAGGATTGAACCTCCGCATCCCACCAGGCATCTCCTCTTAGTGTTCTACGTCTCTTTGCGCATCCACATGCTTCTTTCGCACTGTCCACCATACTTTCTTTCAGAACTTTCCAACATTCGTCTACATCTGAGTCGGAAAGACTCGCGTTCGCAAGTCTTTCACTGACTAGACGTACATACGTACTCCTCACACTTTCATCTTCAAATTTTTCACTTCTTATTCTTTCATGGTCTCCGAAAGGAATACGCACTCGCCAGTGCCTCCACTTCTTGAAAAGGCCCACAAATCGGCTTACCACCAGATAGTGGTCCGTTTCAAGAGTGGGACCTCTGAAGGCTCTTGTATCCATTAACGACTTTCGGAGACGTCCATCTATCAAAATCAAATCAATCACACTTTTCTGTTCATTCCGTCTCCATGTGTAAGTGTGAATATCCTTGTGATGGAAGAGCGTGTTCGACACAAGGAGGTTTCGTTCCATACATACGTCTAAAAGTAACTTACCAGCATCGTTCACTCTCTTATCTCCGTATGGACCAAGCACAGCCTCATAACTGCTTCGCTTGGTCCCAACCCATCCATTCAGATCACCACACATAATTATCCGTTCATTCGCTTCGGCCAAATCCAGAATACCCCTTACAGTCTCCCAAAACTTCTCGAGCTCCTGGGGATCAGCAGAGCTCACAGGAGCATATGCTGCAACTAAAAACACTCGCGTAATCCCCAGTTTTATCTTAACCCAGAGAAGTCTTGGACCTACTAAATCGTAATCTTTCACACCAGCGGCCAAGCGAGATGAAAGCACGACACCTACGCCAGCGCTGGCATGAACGTCCTGGTCCACCCCGGACCACAGGGCCATCATGCCACCGGGCAGATCTTCGGTGTCGCTTCCCTTTCGCTTGGTCTCTGACACACACAAAGCATCTAGGCATCTCACGTTCATTATATCTATCAACTCATTCATCTTATCTTTTAGACCACCTCTCACATTCCATGTGCCTATACGACACTCGGCTCTCCTCGACCCGCCGGGATGGGCGTTGCGTGGTGGGTGGCGGCCCCCACCGCCGCATGCCTTAGATTTCGCACCGACGGGGGCGGATCGGTGCGCGTCGCCTCCGGGGGACGCCCTAATCCGCGCGTCTGTGCGGTTTGGGTCCAGAATTGCAGTCCAAGTGTTGGACTGGCAGGGTCGCGGCGTGCACGCTTCTGGTACCGACCCCAAAGTGAAGGTCTAATGGCAGTCTAATGGCAGTTGATGCTATAAAAGTGGACCAAAGATACTTCAAATTATTTATTTATTTATCAACTTACAACTACTTTTACAGGTTTAGATCCCAATACCATATTTGTGCTATATTTACTACTACGATGGATGAGTCATTCGTAGCATGTTATTCTAACGACTAACATCTACATCGCCTGAGGATGCCTCGTGGAGAAGCGAAACACATGTCGCAGAGACGACCGGAGCAGCCAGGGCAGCAACGGTGGCGGGTGCATGCGGTTCACATTTCAGATGGCGAACACTCGCAGAGACGACCGCAGCAGCCAGGGCAGCAACGGTGGCGGGTGCATGCGGTTCACATTTCAGAAGTCAAACACTCGCAGAAAAAGAGAGTATCTGAGGCAAAAAGATGAAATCAAATATATTGTCATGTAATGAATCTCAAAAATCGGACGAGCTCGGTGGCACAATGGTTAATAACCCTACTTTAACCGCAACACAGACTAAAACCTTTGTCCTGTGTGGGGGACGTTTTAAAAAAATATATTATAACAATTTTCATGTGGGAATATTGCAAAACAATGGAAACACTTGCTCGCGGATACACCGTTAATGTATTAATATCCAACATGGCCGCTCAATGCCGGAGAGACGAAAGTTATTGTTAATTAATTACCTCGACAGCGTTATTAATGGGCCCAGAGCTGGTGACCGGATGTGGTCGGTTGTATCCGGCTGTAGCCAACTGTGTCTACGTATAAACTTCAGTTAATGCAGCCCCATTAAGTATACTAATCGTGTGATACTCGTATTAGCTTTTTTATACAACGTCGGGTGGCAAATAAACGTATTAACCAAACGACATGAGACTATTAAGTATATTAATATTATTATATATATAATCGGACAAATTACTCAGCGCCGTTTAGCCCCAAAGTAAGCGAAGCTTGTGTTATGGGTACTAGACAACTGATAAATACATGTAAATCCATTTTTTTTGTGCATTAAATAAAGATAAATAGACATGTTCATACACACAAATGTTTGTTCTGTGTGGAAATCGAACACACGAGCGTCGGTTACAAAGCAGCATTACTAACCATTGCACCACCAAGCTCGTCATATTAATACAATGATGTATAGTGGTTGCCGTAATTTCAGAATAGTGATAGCCCAGTGAATAAAGAACCGTCTTGTTGATTAACTAATCTCGGTTCAAATTCTGGCATGTACCATTGAATTTGTATCAAATTGATATACATATTTGTAATTAGTTAATAGATTCAGGCGTTATTTTGCGAAAGTCAAATTTACTTTCAATTTGATCCAACCTACTTTGTGTGCTTCCGCCACCAATTAGTTCATGCGGCCTAGCGCCGGCCGACATACACCACTACCGTTAGTAGATGCCGACGCAGCCGAGTGACGCTAACGATTCCAATTTTGTTTGGAAACGGTTCGAAATAAAATTGGAATTCGCAGGAACGCAGCAACCCTAAAGGGAGATGTTATTTGACTGCGGTTTTTTGTGAGATGTAGGTACTTACTTAGTTGGGCAGCTCTGAAGCACCTCATCTCTCTTAACTTTTTTAGTAATGTTTGTACGATGTGACAGATTTAACTTTTGTTACACTCAAGTAGGTAATAATTAATTATAAGTGGTGGTGGAGGGTTTATCAGTTTCAGGGGTTGTTCAAGTTAAATATTTATATGGTGAGAGTTTCAGGGGACCTCAATAAAGATTTTGTTGGAAACTAAATGTTTTAATTGTATCCCACTGTTGTAGTTCGTTTATGTTATTAAATATTAACTAACCAAAAAGGTTTGTAATCAAACTTCATCTACGGAAGTCTACAGGAAGACAATGTGTTTGTTTATACGACTGTGCTTTTTAGAGAAACCGTAATATTTTCATTAATCAAATTGCCATACTTTTTAATTTAGTTACGTACGGCCCACTTGATGTAAGGTGGTTACCGTGGCCTATGAATGCTTGCAACACAATAATCATCACTCGTACGATGCCACCTCTACTGTTAACACAGCAACTCCTTTGGAGCTTACTGGTGTTCTCACTGACTCGCAGGAATACAACAACCCTCCACAGAGATGTTATTTGGCTGCCATTTCTTTGATACGCCATACCACTCTTAAAAGCACCCAGACCAAGACAAACAGGACCCCACCACCGCCCATGGCTCCACGGACCTCGTGGTCATTTGAGCCGAATCCCATGAGATGCACACGGCACATGCCAACTCTAAGGCCAAATCGTGCCGCGGGCAATTCTTCACTCGCTACAAATTATTTATTCTTATCCGTTGTCTCTAGGACCGCTTTCTCCCCATTTGGGGGCACGCTTACGCCTTTGTTGCCTACGTAACCGTACTGTATTATAATTTAGCGAGCCAAGCCAGCCTTTTCAGCATGTTTAAAACAAACAGACATATTCATGCATATAAATGTTTCTCGCATACAGAAATCAAACCCACGAGCGTGTCAAAGTAGCTTTACTAACCACTGCAGCACTGAACACTTCTAATTACGGAATGAGCGGAAAGTTTGCAATAGAATGGTATTTACATCTGAAAGTACTAATGTTTGGAATGAACTGTTTAACAAAACAGTTAATCTAGAACATGTTATACAGATGAGAGTATTACCATTGTATGAAGCTGAATGAAGTAGAAGTTACAGTTATAAACACTTCAACGTTTAACCGGCTCAGGGTTTGCCATTAACGATGAATGGGTCGGGTTCCTGTCACTAGCCGGATTACCACAACGATTCATGCCTATCATTATGGCTATAGAACATTCTGGCATTCAAGTAACTGCCGATTCAATCAAGACAAAGTTGCTTGATATGGAATCAGTAGACACCTGTGAAACGGAACGTAACTCTGCATCAGTGGCCAAATGGCAGCAAAAGAACTCGACTAAATCTTCTCGAATACATTAAAATCAAAAGTAAAAAACTGGAAAACAATAACTTGTCTTAATTGCAAAGAAATGGGCCATTATCGTAATCAATGCCCATTTTTAAAAGGGACAACATAAAACAAGAAACAAAGCAACGCTTGCAATGCTGTTTTTTCTGAGCTGCGAGTTCTGTAAAAAATATTTCTACATTGATTCAGGAACAAGTATGAACAAGACTCCGAATGAATGTTGGCTAAAAAATCCCGTGTTTTGGTATAATTTACCAGAAATAATCATTGCTCATAAGACGAACGTACCCGTTTCATGCTCGGGGGATGTGTAAATAACGACAAGTTACTACAATAACATAACTGTGAAGAATGTGTTATGTGTTCCAAGCCTCACGACGAATCTATTATCAGTCAGCGAATTGACAAAGAATGAAAACAGTGTTGTTTTTGAGCCCAATAAGTGCTGAATACGAAACAAATTAGGAAAATTGGTTGCTGAAGTAGAATTAATTGAAGGTGCTACAGCAAGTGAAATTAAAAACACAGAACTGTTTACTGACATTAAGGCACAGTAAATGGGAAGTATGGCATAGAAGACTTGGACACATAAATAGCAATGATATGAATAAAATGAAAAGTTGTGGTAGTAGATGGACTGGATTATCCAGATGTTTTCACAACAAGCAAGTCAAGCTGTGAGATAAATAAATTGCTATATCCAAAATTGATAGGTAGTTTGATGTATTTAGCTGTTTTAACAAGGCCAGATATTGCTTACTCTGTCTGTTATCTCAGTCAATTCAATAACTTTTATTCAGATATTCATTGGAATTATGCTAAAATAATTTTAAAGTATTTGTTGAATGCAAAAAAAATATTGTTTGAGATATTCCAAAGAAAAAGCAGAGCTGGAAGGATTTGTGGATGCAAATTGGGCTAGCGATGCCAATGATACACATTCGTACACTGGATTTTGCTTTATGAATTCCGGGTCTGCTATTTCTTGGGAGAGTAAAAAAAACAAAGAACAGTAGCTCTAAGTAGTTGTGTAGCAGAGTATATGGTTTTGTCGGAAGCATGTAGAGAAGTAATTTATTTATATTTTTTAGAATGTGAAATAACATGTTATTGCAATAAAATTGCATTATACAATGATAATCCGTGTGTATTGTAGCTTGCAAGTGACCATCAGTCTCATAAACGTTCCAAACATAACGTGCGATATAATTTCATCAGAGATGTAATTAATAATGATATAATTGAAACAAAATACTTACCGTCTACTAGCATGCCGGCTGAATTAAATAATAATAAATAAATAATAAATATTGTCGGACAAATTACACAGCGCCACCTAGCCCTAAAGTAAGCAAAGCTTGTGTTATAGGTACTAGACAACTGATAAACATACGTAAATACATTTTTTTTTGTAAATACATACTTATTATACATAGAAAATACCCAGACCAAGACAAACAGACATGTTCATGCACACAAATGTTTGTACTGTGTGGGAATCGAACCCACGAGCGTTGGTGTCAAAGTAGCATAACAACGCGTTTCACCACTGCGCCACCGAGCTCGTCTTATTAACTCTCTCTCGAATTATTAACTAAATGATCAAGCATAAAATTCTACGAATTTATGCAAAACTTTGGTATTATTCAAAAATAAAAATAGTTATGTTTCTAATTATCTAAGTAATAGATGTTTGATTTGCTTGTTATTTTGATATAGGGCGGGTGTTAGAATTGACATCAAAGTAAGATCTTTACCACCATCTGTGGTCAATATGTGTACCTATCTGTCAGCTGTCAAATGTGGATAAATGGATAAAGTTTGACGTTTGAAAACAGCCCACGTGTTTTTATTATAAGTCTCATAATTACAGTCTTGCTTCTCACAATGAAAGAGACAACACACCTCGGTGGAAGTTTCATTCTGATCCAAAATGATAGACAATATGTTAAATCAGATATTCGTGTCACTTTGTATAAATGTGAGAGTAATGAAATATGTGGGGTTAGGGATTTATTAACAATCATAATTATATATTGTTGTTATCGTAGTACAAACAATAAAGACTTCAAATTTGGTAATTTTTCGTCTTTTCAGAAAAACTAGAACAACTTCTAGATCATTCTATTGAAAAGAGATGTATTATACTTGGAGACATTAATGTCGATTTACCGAAAAACAGCAAACGACGAGTTTATATTATACCTCTTATATTATACCTCTTATATTATGTTTATATTATACCTCTTATATTATGTTTATATTATACCTCTTATATCCTCTAGGCTTATTGTGCACTTTGAGATTGGAAAAAAGCACTAAACTCTTGTGACTGTTACGCTCTTTCTTAACAACTCAAAAATAATGTTTACAAGTATGAAGCTAAGAAGTTTTCACTTCTGGCGTGCAGTCCTACGACTGACTGACTATTTTTTATACAACATCAGGAGGCATTATATATATGCCGCTAAGACAACAAATCTTTAGGAGTTTACTGGTGACGTCATTCACTCACAGGAACACAACTATCTTCCAGAGAGTTGTTCTTTGGCGGCGGTTTTATTTAAGATGGAGGTTCATACCCAGACGGGCTGTTTTGATGTGGCCTAGCTGTCTTAAAAACACTCAGACCAAGACAAACAGACATATACATGTTTGTTTTGTGTGAGGTTCGAACCCACAAGCATTGGTGTCAAAGCGTTACTAACCACCGCCCCACCGAGCTGGTCAGCTCCGAGTGATTCTAACTGTACCCGTGTTAGTAACATTTGTAAAGGATTACCCATTATTTGGACTCTTAGAGTAAATGTTCCTTCACCGAAAGCGTCTATTACCTATGTTATATTAATGTAATTATTATTATAGCCACTTTCATTATTTTTATTGCCGTTACTACTTATTCGGCACTCGTAAGTCGCAATTGCGACTCTAAATAGTCACTTACAAAAATAGTCCAAACAAACATACACAAACTTTTACATGCGTAGATTGAAACGTATCTAACTGAATTGTGATAATGGAAAAACTACTTTCAGCCTTATGCTTAAGGTACAATGTTCAGTGCAGGTTTCAGATGGTAGGTCAAAAATAAGGGTAGAAAAAGAGGAAAGGCAATACGAAAGTCTGGTATCACGTATTGCGATGGTGTTCATTAGGAAACGTACAAGAGTTTTCGCTTCGTGTGGGATCTTATACCTCACAATAGTCTAGGAGCCGCAATGAAAATAACTTATTGTAACTAAAATTTTTTTACAAAAAAGGATAAAAATTCTTTATTTGCAATATTTTTTTGTAATATAATCTTATTGTATCTAATTCTCTTTTTACTTTTCCTTTATTTTATCTACTAGCATTTCGCATGTCAATTAGGTATTACAAAAACAAAAAATACATAAGCATATTGGTACAATAATGATACCAAATGGTAAAATTAAAGATTATTAAGAACAGGTAGTCTGTGCTGAATTATTTCCAGACATCTTTGTATTTTTAATGTGCTTTTTGAATACATTGTCAGGAAAGGACAGAACTGTTTCAGGTAACTTATTATAAAATCGAATACAATTTACAAGAAAAGATTTACCAGTCCTAGCAAGCCGATGTACCGGCATACACAACTTATTTCTACTTCTAAGTTTTTCACTGAAGTTTGAAAACGAATTTAAATTTTTACGGGCATACATTATGTTTTCATAAATATATTGAGAAGTACATTTCCGTTTAACCTAACCATTTAAGACATTAAAATCTTGATAGTCGACGTATTCTAACATGCACTTGCTTTCTGAAAATTCGCATGTGACATTTAGGAATTAAAATATAGAACTTTATGTCTCTGTATGTGTTAATAAATCGCAATGAAAATTATTGTTAGGAAATTGACAAGTTACAAATTGATATATTACAAAAATATAACATACTTATTTGCATGTCTATACATCTATGTTGTATACCTATGAATGTATACTGGCTACGAAGCAAATGGATATGAAGCAAAATACATATATTTGGACTGCCAGACGTGATGTAGATAGAACGCGACATCTTTTAAAGATTTTAATGATAACATCAGCCAAAAAGTATTAAACACTAGCAGGAACCTTCCGAAAAATCGTCACGTGGCCCGGTCTTCAGTCTTGTGGGATGTTTCTTAACTTGCTAAATAAAATATTTGAATCTGTTTAGAAATTTAGTTTAATTTAGTACTTTACGAATTGTAAAATGTTTTGTACCGTAGTGGAACTGTCCAGCTTTACTCAGCTCTTCACCTGCGTCCAGTCACGAAGCTAGATATGCTTGATGCGTTATTTTCCTTCTTTGCGATCATCTAGAAGATGTATTATGAGAGGGAGACTTTGTACAAAAGTGGTCTGCGTGGGTACAACTGTCTCACCTATTTCTACCGGCAAGCAGCTATATTTATATAGATATGTTCCGGTTTGAAAGGCAGAGAATATGGCAGAGAAATTACTGGGTACTGTGACGAAACAGCCTTAGGTCACAAGATTGGCAGCGCGCGAGTACTATCCCCGTGGTGTAGCGAGCGTCAATAGGCTGCGATGACCGCTAATCATGCGGACCGCATGCTTGTTTGCTAACCTAATTATATAGTTTCACCAGTTTGTGTTATATATGCTGCGTCTTTTTGATCTCTTACTACTTAATATTGATGATTTTTTTTTATACAGCAAAAGGTTCCTGGCTCCGAGTCTATTGAACGGCGAGCTGTTATTCGCCTGGCTACTTTGATGGCTGCGCTGTCGAAGTGTTTCGGCAATGACAAGAAATGACGTACATAACATACATATTCGAGCACTATAGAGGAAATATTTAGGGATTTCATTGGTACTCTCAGATTGTTATCGACGTTGAATAGTTGTACCGTCAGCAAAACAAAAGTAGGTCTGAATGGAAAATGACTTAGCGTGTCACAAATAGCGAAAATACAGTATTTTGTCTCTCAATATGTTCTTTTTATATCGTTAAGGTGGTAAATAAGCATACGGCCTGCCTGGTGGTAAACAGTCACCATAGCCCACGGATATTTGCAACACCTGGAGTGTCACTCATGCGCTGACAACCTTAAAACCTCTTCACGCTTTTCGTGAAGAACCCCATGCTGTAGTCTTTTGGGAAAACTACAGGTAATTTCACAACTTGAGGGTCCTCGGAAGAAAACTCTGAAACCTCACAGTACGCGACCATTGCGGTTCCAGCGTGTGAGCGTGAACTCCCTGCCCCCAGCCTGCTGCTGCGAGCGGTGCGGTTGTAAAAAGAAGAAAATATAGCAGTTTCTATGAAGTAAAAAACGGCTGAGGTACATATTTTCGTAAATGGAAATTTTATGTTAAGATGCCGAGTGACGCAAAAATATTATCTTAAGATGATGGACGGATTTGAACGGTTATATAATCGTAACTTAACCGGGTATGATACCTTAAGGTAATATATATATATTATATATATATATATTTAAATATCCTAACATGAAATATTATAGCATCATTGCCGTCTGTAACGCACTTTAATCCTGACAAGTTCAGGCGTTATTTTGGGAAAGTCAAATTTACATCCTACTATAACATTATAAATGTGAAAGTTTGTATGTATGGATGGATGTTTGTTGCTCTTTCACGCTTAAACGGCTGAACGGATTTGAATAAAATTTGGCAGGTAGATAGATTATGATCTGGATTAACACATAGGCTACGTTTATTGACTCCACGCGGGCGGAGTCGCGGGCAGCAGCTAGTGCATTATAATTTGATCTAATCTGTTTTGTGTGCTTCCGCCATCATGTATGCTGTTCCACCATCGCAGTCAACTAAAATATTGTTTACGAAGCTATAGATAAAAGTTTCATTTATAATAATAATTCTATCTATGTATAACTTCACGCCAAAAAAGGCAGAGAGAACCGTGCGCCAGATGACTTGGTCCTTACCCACGTCACTCGCTTCTCTAACATTCATAGCTCTTCTCTCATGCACGCGTTTCTGAGGCTTCTAACTTCACCTTCTGATAAAACACAATCAATTTGGTCAATTTAGGCAAATCTTGGCTTTCCTTGACTCATACACCATTCTACTTTCGCGTTGTACATGTTTCGTTATTTTTTCTTCCTAATTTTTTTTTTATGTCCGAATCACCGAAGCATTCCTTTTCTTATTTTAACACCGACTCTTTCTTTAAGACCAACAATAATAATATGCATATTGTAAATGTATATTTTCATGACAGGTCCCTTGTAGGCTAGGCAAGAGAGAACCGAGCGCTAGAAAACGCGGTCCTTACACACCTTACTAGCTTCTTTAACATTCATAGCCCTTTTCATGCACGCTCGCCAGTTCCTAGGACTCCTGATATCACCTTCTAATAAAAACACCACCAATTTGGTCATGGTAGGTGAGTCATGGAGTTCCTCAGCTCGTACAACCTACACTTTCGCATTGTATATAAAAAAAAAAAATAATTACCCGCAGGGCAGCTTGTCGCGAGCTGCTGATGCGTAACGAAACCACAGGTACTAGATACTCCATATATACGCCAGAGAGTCAATCAGATCCTTCATGTCCAGCGTGTTTTCGTCAATCGGAGTGGAAACTCAAGAAGGCCCGCAGGACTCCCAACTCTGTCTTACCTTCATTGGTCATCCAGATAGGAGTTGATAGAGCAATATGCTCCAGGGGCGGAACTGTTGGCAAAAAGGGCATGACGCCACGAGTAACTTCGGAGAAAGCGTAGCACATCTCTCTACAGCCCTGAGTCACTTACACCGGTGTTGCCCCCAGCCGACTTTCTCGGGTTTTTCGGGAGTTCATCCAGGGACTGCCTGCCGGAAATAACATTAGACATGATATGTATGGCAGGCGTTCTATCCTCTTCTGTAATTGTCCGGTGCCAATAACCCTCCTGACCTCACACTATATTATACACATATAATTTCTCATACATACGCAACCGTCCCAATACCTGCAGCGTCCAGTCATGCAATTCTCTAAACGACTCGTAATGGCTGTGTGCATCGCTGTGATCACAGATGTCACAGCTTTGACATCTACTGCGATCACGGCTAAATTATTTGGTATTCTATAAGGCTGTAAGCGTACGCGAGGCTGTTTGCCTTGTAGAATTCCAATTCCAAATGCAGCCTTGCGGCGCTAGTGTCGCACAACCATGAAAAGCTCTACCAAAGAATTGCAATTTTGTGTTCAAGGCTGTAACAGCCGATGTTTCCGAGGATGTAAGGATGTTTGCTCTTACAGAATTGCATGGCTGTTCATGGGTGCATTTTCCCATTGATATCGATAAAAAAAAAGAGAAATTCTCAATAATTAGTACGAGTATATTATAACTTTAAGCCCTAACTTTAACTTCTCACAGAGCTTCAAGCAAAGGTATTTTACCTACCATTTAACGGTTTCTTTGAACGAAACTGCCGAACGTATATCAACTCCGAAGTTTAATTAGCAGGTTCGAAGTTAGACAAGGCGTTCTGAAATGAGGCTCTGTTAATTGCTACTTATCAATGTCAGCCCCACAAAGTATTGAAAGCAGGTAACACACCATTTGTATTGTGATATATTAAGTAGTAAATTAATTGATCAAATCGATGGCGAGTGGTTAGTAACGCTATTTTGACACCAACGCTTGTGTGTTCGATTGCCACACAGGATAAATAATTATGTGCATGAACATGTCTATTTGTCTTCGTCTGGGTGTTTTAATAGAGGTTAGGGTGCATCAAAGCTGCCGGTGTCGTGTCCTACGCCTCGCAGAAAACCGCAGCCCAAAAATCAACTCCCTGCAGGGTTGTTGTGTTCTTACGTGTGTGCGTGAGGTCACCAGTAAGCTTCTAAGGAGTTACTATGTTAGCAACAGAGGTGGAAAATAATACTTAATATATTGCAAGCGTTCATAAGCTGCGGTAACCACTTTACATCAGGTGGGCCATATGCTTATATACCTCCCGACATTGTAGTCGTAGACATTAAAAGTTCAGCGGAGGCACCGTTCGTGACACGAGATGCAACCATGATTATATTAACTATAATATCGCTTACGCATTGCCACCCCCGCTATGCCTCCCGACATTGTATGAAAAAACAATGTTAGGGAAACTAATAAGTCATAAATAAACGTTGAATTAGTACGAAAGTACATACATACATATCATCACGCCTGTCTCCCATTGTGGTAGGCAGAGACTATAGAACGCCAGGTGCACCGATCCAAACATACCGCTCTCGCTTCTTCCACATTCATCCTTCATGCATGCTCTTCGGTTTTGGATACTTTTGATTTGGCCCTTTTTCAACACACCACCAATTTGATATATATGTCTGGCACGAAATTAGTACGAAAGTTATCATTTTAATTCATGATTAATTAATTAATTATCTTAGAGATGTATTCTAACAAGCGCAATCCGAGTTACAAATACCTAAATAACTTGTGCACTGAGTTTCTAAAGCAAACTAAAGTTTCTTTCTTCTAAAGTAATCTGTACATAGTAGATATAGCTGGTTAGTGTTAGGTGTAGACGCCAATCAAAGACCAGCACAGGACAGAGAATAGTTTCTTACTTAACACTCGTGTAGAGAGTCACATATAATTTATTATTTGCATACCCTTCCTAATTTCTTTTTTATATGACGCCGGATGGCGTACAAGCAAACGGTCAACCTGCTGTAAAGCGGTCACTGTAGCTTATGAACGCTTGTGATATATCACTTGCGCGATGCCACCTCTGCTGATAGCACAGCAACTCCTTAGGAGCTTACTGGTGACCACACTCACATGTAGGAACACAACAACCCTCCAGAGAGTTGTTATTTGGCTGCGGTTTTCTGTGAGGTTGAGGTACTTCCCCAGACGGGCTGCTTTGATACGCCCTACCTTTTAAAACATCCTGATCAAGGCAAACAGACATGTTCATGCACACACATATTTGTCCTGTTAGGGAATCAAACCTACGAGCGTCGGTTACAAAGTCACATTCAAAATGTAATGATGTATTATAAGTAATAATATTCTTCTTTTTCCCTTTATTTGCAAATTTAACTTATCCTTCTGACTGTCACTAAAAGAACATATAACATAATCTAAAGTTTGACAATTTAACTTACATCTTCCGAATATGTTTATAAATATATTAAAATATATCAAAATTAATGCATTATTTATAACAGATAACATATGAATAATTGTTTGACGTACAAATCGAACAAACCTATCAACTAACCAATGTACCTATACCTACTTTCTATTCCGTTCAACTGCAATTGACCAACTTTTTTTCCAACAAGAAAATATTGCTCGTTATAAAATATTGCTTAAAAACGGTACAAAGGTAAAACAGCCTAGCTTAAGGTGTCGCTCTGTGTATATAGATTTGTTTTTTAATATAGATGAACGAAATTCAACTATCATACAGAAGCGGCTGTAGTAATTTTTGGAATGTTTGTCTGTCTGTACGTTGTGGGCGCATGATGTAAATATAGTCTATTGATTTTAATGACACGCTGATAGCATAGATAGCGGGGTCATCATTAAATATCCTAATTAAAAGATTATCTTATATTTTATAGAAATTTGATTTTTTATAAAAAATTTTTATAGAAAGTGGGAAAGCAAACAAACATACGTCCCAACTGATCGTTAGAGTAAAAGATACATTATTTATTTGGCACAACTACAGTCTTCTAGTTCCCAGCGTTATCCCGTTTCCTAATTTATTAGGATCTGTGGGGTCCAGTACCTAAGTCTAAAGATTTGGCAAAGATATTGATTTTTACATGGAGCGACTGCCTTTCTTAGGTTAGGCCACATGTCTTTTGAATTATAATTTCTTGGAAGAGTAGTCTCGCGGTGTTTTATTTCATCGTCGAGCTAGCGATAATTACAACCGGTTGAACTACAATATTTAGTTTAAATTAAGCCATGAATCCATCTTAAATAAAAGTCATATATCTTACAAGGTAAAACAACAGACGAATCCCTACATGTACCACTAAATTTGTATTTTTTTTTTGTACTGCGTCGGGCGGCATACAAGCATACGGTTCACCTGATGTAAAACGGGTACCGTAGCCTATTAACGCTTGCGATATATTAAGTATCACTCGCGCGATGTCTCCTCTGCTGCTTACATAGCAACTCCTTGGGAGCTTACTGGTGACCTCACTCACACGCCGGAACACAGTAACCCTCTAGGGAGTTGTTATTTGAATACGGTTTTCTGTGAGGTGGAGGTACTTCCCCAGACGGGCTGCTTTGATGCGCCCTACCTCTCCTAAGACATCCAGACCTGACTGAAACAGACATGTTCACACACACATGTTTGCTTTGTGTGGGAATACTTCTTGTAGAGAAGTCATCAGGTCAAACATCAGACGTGCCTCCCAAAGTTCTGTATAAAGAAAACATAAATTTAACTTAAAATTAATTTAAATTGTTAGTTTAAAGTAAACAAGTTTTTATGTAAGTACTTTAAAGTCATCGGATCTCAATTTGAAGGTTTAGTTAACAACAGCGTCGTCCGACGCGGCCGTGGCTAATTTTAGATTTTGAAATTCAATATTCGACCCTAACGACAATTTTATAAAGTGCCCGCGGCTGAGTGATGGGCGCAAGCTATAAGATACAGCGGAGGAATCAACGGTGTAAAATGACCTCATCTGTTTTAAAAGCGTTTCCAAATTTGCCGACTTATAGTGCCATACGCGACAACATCCGGCAGGCCGAGGTGGGTCGCGTCTAGTGCAAGGCACTTGGGTCCGGATCAGGCAGTGATCCGACGAGCCAAGCGGCGCATCCACTGACATGTTATACTCATCTGGACGTGTGGTCAGCGGAAGGGCCAGTAGTGAGCTTGCATGGTCCTCTACATCTGGTATTCTCGTGGGAGAATGAACCAGCTGAGAGTAACTATAGGCCAGAGCAAATTCATGAGCTGACCCCGCGTAGTCAGTGCACCGAGAGCTAAGCCACTCGGCATGGTGGGCATTGAAGTCTCCCAAAATCACTAACTCCGCGGAGGGTCACTGTTCGATGACTCTGTCAGTCGCCCTTTGCAGGTGCTCAAATAACCGAGCTGTGCCTGTAACACCGCTATGAGACCTATAAAGGCATGCGTAGATCCGGGTGTGGCCGCCTTGATCCACACGTATCCATAATATCGACAGGTCCCTGTCTTCAAGATTATGCAATCGGCGACAACAAATATCCTCCCGAACGAACAAGCATACCCCGGCATGACGCACAAACAAGTGCTCTAGTTTGTACCCGGGGTAATGTAAGTAAGAAGTGTCGATATTCGCCGGTTTCGGGAACTCCACTAACCTACGGGCGGCCAGCGGTCAACCGTTTCACCGGGTCTCCCTGACCGCCACGCCAGCCTGCCGCGCCCACACTGCTAGGGGCCATTCGACATCCATCGGTCCTCGTCGCACCATGCGCGGTCTTCACTCCAGGACTTTCATACCCCATCTGTCATCGCTGACTCGGCAGATTGCTCTGCCACTTCAGTATGCCGATTGTGAGAGCTATGTCGACAACTTTAGTTCTCAAATTTCTTCAAATTCTTTCAAATTTCTTCGTTCCGGATTCGATCCCTTAGAGAAATTCCGAGTATAGCTCTCGACATCGCTCGCTTCACAACCTGCAGCCTATGAACCAGCCCTATGGTAAGTGCCCAAGTCTCTGCACCGTAGGTCATTGCGGGGATGACGCACTGATTGAAGACTTTATTGGGGTATTCGTGCAGTAAGGATGTGCCAAATCTTTCCGAAAGCTGCCTAGCCAAGTCGAATGCGTATTTCGGTCTCTTTGTTGAAGTTACCCCAGCTGAGCCTGTACGGCCTGGCCGAATATATCCTACAGGTCAGGAAACAGGTCAAATATGAATTCGCAAAATGACGCCTGATAGAGAAGTATTCGAAAGATAAATAACCAGAACCGATGTAAGGATTACGGTTGATGATGAAGTGTTGGAACATGTGAATGAGATTGTGTATTTTGGAAGCGCATTTAGCAGCGATGGTCGTTGCTCTGTAGATTTGGAAAGACGAGTATGCGTGAATAGAGCTATAGGAAAACTTCTTGGCTGTAAAAGCTTGAGCCAGAAACCAGAAGGTTGTTTTTGCTTTTCCCGCAAGCAACTTGCCGGAAAGTTACTGGTAGATAGATATGGATCGTTTTAAGGTATTTACTGACTTTGGATCGTCAGAGACTTGAGAAAAAGATTATTATTAGAGTATGGTAAGTAGAATAGAGAGTAGTAGAGTAGTCGCATGCGGTTTCTGTTCCAGATGGCGGACGACCGCATCAGCCGAGGCAGCGACTACCGGAGCAGCCATGGCAGCGTCGGCATGTTGCATCTACTGACAGTAGTGGGTACCCACCGGCATGTAATATTATTATAACTATAATTATTTATAATACTGTAACATGCTGAATATAAAATCGCGTATATTCACTTGTAAGGTGATTTGTTAACATTCAATTTAATAATATACATTATAACAATCTTTTCAAAAGGTTCTCTACGCGTTGGAACCACGCCCCCGCGTACGCCTATCAAATAAAATTTTATCAGAGGGAGACTGTACAAAAGTCGTCTGCGTGGGTACCTCTGTCTCACCTATTTCTACCGCCAAGCCGCTATATTTATATAGCTGTGTTACGGTTTGAAGGGTGAAATATGGCAGAGAAGTTACTGGGTACTGAGATGAAACATACTTAGGTCACAAGATTGGCAGCGCGCGAGTAACATCCCCGTGGTATTGCGAGCGTCTATAGGCTGAGGTGACCGCTTACTATCTGATGCGTGCCGCATGTTTGTTTGCCAATCTAGTTGTATAAAAAAAATGTCAGTTTTAATACCCGTCAAATGAAACACATAATACTCCTCTTAATCTTATATGACATGTGAATTGAAGTGGAGAGCTCGATGGCGTTATTGCGCTTGTCATTCTAACCGAACACGCAGGTTGAGCAACGTCGACCGCAGCCTGTCTGTGGATGGGATTATCTATATCGAGTTTCTCCGTGCTGGAGGGCACGTTTAGCCGTCGGTCCCGGCTGTTGTCGATATATGACAGTGGCCCTCGGGCGGCTTGAAAACACTGACCTCCGCCAATCCGCATTTGAGCAGCGTGGCGGAGTATGCCCTAAATTCCTTCGGTTGAAGGGAGACCCGTATCCCTGCAGTGGGATGAGTAAGAATTGATGTCGAATTAAAATGATAACTTTCGTGCTAATGCTTGCAATACATTAAGTATTATTTTCCACCTCTGTTACTAACATAGCAACTCCTTAGAAGCTTACCGTTGAGCAGTGGGATGAATAAGGGTTGATGTGGACATGTGAAGTGTTCTACTTATGTAACAAATCATATGTGAACTAATGATCATGATTCAGATTATTGTCCAATCACCACTGTACCTGTTTTAATTCGTGTTTTCTGATTTATGTACATATTTGTAATTATTACTTGCTCAGCGATGAAGGAAAACATTGCGAGGAAACTTACATGTACAGCTAAGAGCAGATTATGCTTGTCAGTCGAATTGCGATTGTAACCCTTATTTCGAAAGACACAAGAACGGTACAAAAGTCAAAGTGTAAAGCTTGAACTACACTTAGCTATACAAAAACATATATTTCGAAAGAAGTGTGACCTTCGACGCTACGAAGAATTAGATATGTTTTAATTATCATAGTAAGCTCCTAAGGAGAGGTTGCATTAGCAGCAGCGATGCTAACAATTACATTCCTATTTTAAGCGTTTATAGTTCATAATCGCTTCACATCGGAGAGACGTATGAACATTTGCCACCTGACGTGAGTTATGTTTTCGTATATAAATCTTGACGAGCTCGGTGGGGCAGTCGTGATAACGCGATTTTGATACCAACGCTCGTGGGTTCCATTCCCAAACAAGACAAACATTTGTGTGCATGATAATGTCAAAAAGAGATAGGGCGCATCAAGCCCGCCTGGGGAAGTACCTCCACCTCACAGAAAACCGCAGCCACTCCCTAGAGGGTTGTTGTGTTCTTGCGTGTGAGTGAGGTCACCAGTAAGCTCCAAAGGAGTTGCTGTGTTAGCAACGGCAGGTGGGCCTTACGCTTAAATGCCTCCCGACGTTGTATAAAAAAAATAACTCACTCGCACCACACCCAAAGTGCTTGAGTGTGAAGCGGATCAGAGTTTTTGCACACATTCACTCCCAGTCAATTAAAATTTGTGTGCATTCACGCAATGCCTTTTGTACGTGCTTGTAATTTACTCCATATTTGATTACGTCCTGTTGACTAATTAATGTGCATTAATTATATAAGATTAAGAGTTTCGAAGCACTGTTGTGCTTGAAAAATTTTATGTGCGCCTGAAAAATTTAAATTAGCGAACGCTGCGAACGTGAAACAAATTCTTACGTTGCTTTCGCGATTCAATCAGATTTAACTCGCTTTGGCGGGGAATATCTCGAAGTACCATCGGAATATTAAAAGGATCGCGTGATTTGAGAAGCCTGGTTTCTTTTGAAGTCATTTCTTGAGCTCGTTCGAAGATCATTCCAGAAAAATTGTGGCTAGAAAATCATTTGCTTTGAAGATTTCGTAAGTATTTTTGAAGTGAAAACTTCTTTAGCGTCGTTGTGATTTGAAACTCGATGAAACGAACAAGCGACAGTAAGACAGTAACGGAAAAGAGACAACCACATATATCTATAGTATTTAACGTGTAAGAGAATGAGATAGATGTATCTATAAGATTTAACATGCTAGGAAATAGGAATTAATTAAAGGCGTCATAACAACCGTGGTGTATTGTATACGTGTGTAATTTATATAAATATTTCATTACCCAAGCCAAATAACAATTCTCTGGATGGTTGCTGTGTTCCTGCGCGTGAATGAGGTCACCAGCAAGCTCCTAAGGAATAGGTGTGTTAGGTGGTTTAGCAGTAGAGGTGGCATTGCAACCTGCCTTGTGTGCTTCCGACACCAATCAGTTCATGCGGCCTAGCACCGGCCGGCACCCTACAGATATATTAATACACATGTATTAATATATCTTTAATTGTACCACTTGATATCACTATATGTACACTCATATATATTTATTGGAATATATATCGACGATGAAAAAAATACCTATATTGGCAAGTTTCTTTTGGCATTTCTTCTTCGCCAATGGTCATTTTCGAAATGCTGGTAGATTAAAAAAGAGAGATTAAAATAAAAAAATAACTATGGAAATGTCAAGATACAATATGATCTAATTCGAAGAATGTAAGATGTGTCTAAGTGCCCCTAAGGGCCTAATGGTCTTTATGTACTAATGGCTAGTACAAAAGACATATTAGTGGGTTAGCAGTAGAAGTGAGGCGCGAGGCATACTAAAAGTATTGCAGGCTGCAGGCGTTCATAGGCTACGGTAACCGCTTTACAGGTGCGCCGTATTTGTATGCCTAATGAAGTTGCATGAAAAATGTATATAAATGAACACGGATTTAGTGTACATGCTCAGGCAGGGATTCCAACCACGGACCAGTAGGTTACTAGGCTGATATTTATCCACTGGTCTATCACTGCCAATGCCAAACCAATATGGTTTTTTTTTTAATGTTTTTTATTCTACGTCGGGAGGCATACAAGCATACGGCTCATCTGATGAAAAGCGGGTACCGTAGCCTATTAATGCTTGCGATATATTCAGTATCACTTGCGCGCTGCCTCCTCTGCTGCTTACACAGCAACTCCTTGGGAGCTTACTGGTGACCTCACTCACACACAGGAACACAACAACCCTCTAGGGAGTTGTTATTTGGCTGCGGGTTTTCTGTGAGCTGGAGGTGCTTACCCAAAAGGAGGAGGGCTGTCTTGATGCGCCCTACCTCTCTTAAAACATCCAGACCAACAAACAGACATGTTCATGCACACAAATGTTTGCCTTGTGTGGGAATCGAACCCACGAGCGTTGGTGTCAAAGTCACGTCAGCCTGAGCCACCGAGCTCGTCAATATGATAAATATTAAACGCCAACTGCACGACTATTACATGAAACATTTCTTGTACAAATTTGATTCCACCATTTATTACGAGTACAGACAAAGGGATCTACAATCAAAGCGTTTATCTCTGCCTTCGATGAAACTATTGAATGCAGATAACAATGAGGCGTGCCATTAATTGCCTTCATTTGTAACGTGTTCACATCCCCCCTCCCCCCCCCCCCCCACAACCAGATAACAACATTTCCAATTTGAAATCACGTTGTAGAATTGCGATTTTCTGATTTCCACTTTGTGAGCACAGAGGGTGGGGTAAGTATTCCAAATTTCCGATGAATAGAAAATATCGAATGTATCCTTACTTGACTCTTTTGGTTTTTTTTTTATATAATACGTCGGGAGGCATACAAACATACTACTCGTATATAATGAACTCGCAGCCGAGGTTTTCCCAAAGTACTGCAGCATGGGGTTCTTCAAAAATGGTTTGGGTGTTGCAAATGTCCATACGCTACGGTAACTGCTTAGCATCAGGCAGCCCGTATGCTTGCTTGCCACCTTAGAGGTATAAAATAAAAGTAGAATCACTTATACTTTGACAGCTCCTATACGTCCGTCGGGACATAGGCTCTCTAAGCGTATTTCACCGCCTTTACCATGGCGAGTGCTCTGAAGAACTGTTTTCCCTTATCCCACCCTCACCCTTCCGTTATAGAACCACACGTGCGGGCTTGCGATGTCATAGTTCCACGGTTGAGAATATCTCTTCGCGTACCAAAAAGTTCGGCAACTCCTATCTTTGTCGTACCATTAACACAAAAGTGGAACGCCTTGCCTGCACATGTGTTCCCTCCTTCCTACAATATGGGATCCTTCAAACGAAGCGTGAAGACGTATTTTGCGGGTTAGCATGGCAGCGTCAACTGACAGGATACCGGATGTAGTATGTTGTCAGTTGCAGTTGCGATTTGGGCTCCCCTTTCGCTTACCATCAGGCAGAGAGGGGCCACTATGCTGAACTAATATAAAAAAAAATACTAGAAGTGTAACTTCTTCGGAGCTTGGTCAACTTAAATCGTTCGAAGAAAGATCAAACAACCTTTCAATATTCTTCTGCGATCCCCTGTATGAAGGAAGTACGTTCTAAGTTGGACTGTTTATCTTTACTATCTAACGCTGAACGCTAACTCTTTGACTTTGGCTCAATACATCAACGTATTACCTGATGCAAAGCAATGACTGTAGCCTATGAACGTCTGCAATACATTAAGTATCACTCGCGCGATGCTACCTTTGCTGCTAGCACAGCGTCTGGTTAGGAGTTTACCGGTAACCTAATTCATACGCAGGAAGACAACAGCCCTCCAGGTAGGTGTTATTTGGCTGCGGTTTTCTTTGAGTTGGATGTACTTCCCCAGACGGGCTAGTTTGATGTGCCCTACCTCTCTTAAAAACACCCAGCCCAAGACAAACTGACATGTTCATACACACAAATATTTCTATTGTGTGGGTATCGAACCCACGACCGTTGTTGTCAAAGTAATGTAACAATGCGTTTCACCACTGCATCACCGAGCTCGTCAATAATTAAAAAAAAAAACAATGTATGTTTTTTTTCATCATTTCTAAAAATAATAATTATACATCAGCATGATGTTAAGAGGCTACTGTTGTCAATGATCACTTGCAATACAGGGAATGTCTCACGTGTTGCTACTCTACTGCTGCGCCAGCATCTTCGCTGAAGTTCACTGGTAACCTCAGTCAGTTGGTGAGAAAGAACGGTCCAAAATCGTTCCAATTAGAAAAAAAACATATGGGAAAACGTATGGCCGGCTACTCTGCAGTGCAGAGTCTGCACTGCACTCCCATCAACAGAAAAAGTAACAGCACTCGTAGCTAGATGTCGTACAGGGTTCCATATATTTAAAAAAAATTAAAAATAAAATAATGAAATATTTTTTAAATTTAAAAAATATCAGCTCTGCCTACACAGCTTGCTGTTATTTACTAGTTTAAAAAAGAATAGGGTGGTAAAATCGAAACAACTACTGAAGCGGTACGTAAAGGGGGGGTCACAGAAAAATTTTGTTTACGGATAAGAATTTTTTTACAATTGAGCAACATTTTAACAAACAAAATGACCGTATTTATGCTCAAAGCTCTAAGGAAGCTTCCCAATTAGTCGACAGAGTGCAACGTGGGCACTATCCGACTTCAGTGATGGTATTAGCTATGAAGAAGTGACTAAGCTATACTTTTGTGAAAAGGGTATCAAAACATCGGCACAAGTGTATCAAGATACCATTCTTGAGAAGGTAGTGAAGCCCCTTAACAACACCATGTTCAATTACCAAGAATGGTCCTTCCAGCAAGACTCGGCGCCGGGTCATAAAGCTCAGTCTACGCAGGTTGGTTGGAAACGAACGTTTCGGACTTCATCAGAGCTGAAGACTGGCCGTCGTCTAGTCCCGATCTGAATCCGCTGGATTATGATTTATGGTCAGTTTTAGAGAGTACAGCTTGCTCTAAACGCCATGATAATTTGGAGTCATACGTAAATACATTTATTTTTGTAAATACATACTTATTGTACATAGAAAATGCCCAGACCAAGACAAACAGACATGTTCATGCACACAAATGTTTGTACTGTGTGGGAATGTTGAGCGTTGGTGTCAAAGTAGCGTAACATCGTGTTCCACCACTGCGCCACCGAGCTCGTCAAATTTATTCAATTATATTTTAAATTGTTTTATATTTATGTATTAAACTAACACACTGTAAAAGTAATAAATGTTATTTGCAATAGATTTTTTTTTTATTTGATTCAGTATTTATGGCAAGACTAGGTACACACATAAATTTTTCTGTAGCAAAGCAACACCGAATCGTCATTTTCATTTTAGTTTATACGAAAGGATCCTTAAAATGAACAGAGATGGTAACCCTTAACCATTGTCTGCATATCGCTGGACCCAAGCTGTCAACTACATCCCCATACTAAATCCAAACACAAAAAGCTTGTGTCAACTGTATGCAGCATTCAAACGGGTTTTTTCTGTTCCTAGGCAAACTCCTCAGTCATAAGTGTGTGATTCCGAGATCTGCCGGTCATTACGGACAATCCCCGGGACGGGAGGGCTGCGAGCGACACTAATATATGTTTTCACACTAAATAAAACCCGAGCTTCTTTACCTCGATTCAGACATAATGTTGTTGGGCCACGAAATCAGCGATTTTAGGTCGGCGCTTATTATCGACAGTAAGCGGGAAAGTGTTTGTTGGAATGTAGGATCATTCGGTATTCTAAATATGCCTGTAGCTTGCCGAAGTTTAAAGTGTTATTAATTTTATTTTAACAAATTTAGGCCATTGTCTCCATTATAGCGTTATTTGGTTTTCTTATCAAATAGGTTGGGATGCAATTTGATCTAACGTGCCTTATGTGCTTCCGCCACCAATTAGTTCATGCGGCCTAGCGCCGGTCGGCACCCTCCCACTACCGTTAGTAGATTCAACATGCCGACGCTGCCATGGCTGCTCCGTTAGTATCTGCCTCGGCTGCTGCGGTCGTCTGCCATCTTGAATCCTGCCATGTTGAATCTACTAACGGTAGTGGGTTGGTGCCAGCCGGCGCTTGGCCACATGCCCTAATTGGTGGCGGAATCACACAAAGCAGGTTAGATCAAATTGCACGTAAATTTGACTTTCGCAAAATAACGTCTGAATCTATTTACTATTTAATAGGTTTGGCAAATATCACAATCTAAGCCTACGCATTTGACGAAGATACAGATTTTGGATCCACTGCCGTCAGACCAAACCAAGTGGAAAACCGGACCTGTGACCTACTCAGGTAGAGTGTTCTCCCTCATAACCTACGGTAGTCTATGTGCGGCTTGTTTGAGACTTGTATAACATAAGTCTATACGCTGAGCTCATAGCTGTCACAGTTATAAGCATAAGCATAGCTCTGTTAAGGACTACAAGGTTTTTTAATAGTTAATAGATTCAGGTAATGCCTGAATGTATTAACTATTAAAAAATCTTGTTTCTTGTGTAGTTTAGATCAAATTGCCTGTAAGGTTTTTTAACGCCAGCTTGATCTCCTTTTCCGGGTGATTTAGGAACTGAACTACGCTGAAGGTCTTGATAACAACAATCCTAATGCTTGTTATGTTACTAGTTGCAAGAAAAGAATGTACTAAAAGGATTACAGGTTTATTAAAAGGGCTATTTATACAGTAAATTATATATAAAATAAAAGTGAATTAAAGTTCGGCTAATAAGGGTCTTTAAGAACTCGCGTTAACTTGTCTAACCGGAATATTACTGGTTGGTTCACTGGAGTGTGCACTGAGTGGCCGCCGGGTATAGAGGCCGACGACTGTAGACAGCAGGCTAGCATGCTAGCCAGCACGCAGATCCAGACGTAGAAGTTGTTGGTGGGACCGCCTTACGGATCAACACCGCAGCGGTATCTCCCTCAGGCGCCGTAGTCCACAACAGGGGCTGCAGGTACGAGTATTATAATTTGGATTAATTCGATGTCTGGAGTTTAACAGGTTTGGAAAAGTGAGTAAATTCCCGACGGTTTACCACGTAGCTCACAGCAGGCTGGTGGTCTCAGACGCGGTGCCCTCAATCTTTTTTTTTTTCAAAACTAGCTCCAGACTGCCGTGTTTTTCGGTTTTTCACTAACATCTCAACATTTCCAAAATTTGAAATTACAAAATCAATAATTTTGACAGATCATAGACCATGCTAAGAAAAGATTCTATATAAATTATATTGAATAAGGTTTTAACATTACATGCTCTTGGTGATGGTAAGAGCTCTGTTCTGGAATTGAGTCCACATGCCAATGAATTCATCTTCTGCTTCGTAGCGTTATACTATTTTCTAATTCATTAGAATTGTAGGAGTCCTTTAACTAAATTTAGATTTAGTTAAAGGACTCCTACAATTCTAATAGGCGATTTATTACAAAATCAGTATTTTCGCTAAATCCTAGCGAAAATACTGATTTTGACATGGAACGACTGCTAGCAAGAGTGAATGGAGATATCGGTAGGGGCCACCCTAGACGCACACATATAGATCAAATTAGTGATTTGTTGAAAAAGTGCCAAATCAAAATCACCCGAAATCGAAGTGCATGCATGAAGACGTTGATGAGTTTGAAAGAAGCGAGAGAGGTGTTCTATGGAACACCTCTCTCGCTTGGGCAGGGTGGGCAGAGACTATGGTCTCTGCCCACCCCAATGGGAGACAAGCGTGATGATATATATGTATGGGGAAGAAAGGTCTCGAATGGCGTCCCCGTACTAGGCACGCAGTGTGGGAGGACCGCCACTAGATGGTGCGACGACCTCAAGAGGTTTGCAGGGAGTCCATGGATGCAGGAGACACAAGATCGAGGCGAGTGGCACTCTAGAGGGAAGGTCTATGTTCAGCAGTGGACGAATACAGTATGAAATGATGATGATGTACGACTGCCATCTGACCACCAAAACCCAAAAGGGGATACCAGACATTTCCTAGGTTAGGTCACGCATCTTTCCAAATATATTTTCTTGAACGTGTGTTTCTAGCATACCACATGCTAGAAACACACGTTAGGAACGAACGAATTAGGAATATATACATAAACACGAAATTCTATGATAAGTCTTTTTAGACAGAGTATATTTGAAGATATTGTCAGGATTGAACATAACTGTTTCAGGCAATTTATTCGAATACATAGAAGTAGGAGGCGGCGGGGCGCGGAGTATAGAATTGGAATATGACAGTTTATGTATGCGAACCGAGCGTGCCACGTGCGCGGGTGTCGGTCTGAGGGACGGGACGGGGACAACGTGCGCGACTGCGTTGAATGGCGTTTTTGACATTTAAGAAATATTACAAAAAAATGTATTTATTTTACTTACATGTGAAAAGAAACACCACGGGATTTCAATTTCGTGTTAGGAGAATAATTTTTGCAAGCCTTTATAACAGATTTCGGCATTGCTAAGGTAAACATTTAAATAACGTAAACAATCTCTGAAGCACACTTCGTTCGGTGGCGTTCGGGAAACGGGAACTGACTGATGACGCATACTACCTACACACTAATTTTTTAGTGTGTAGGTGGTAAGACGGGATTGCTCCTTATTGTAGTTCTATTCCTAAGGCGCGCTTTCCTACTTTTATGTTCGAATACAATTTATAATAAAAAATCTACCAGTCATAGCAAGTACACGTATATGCAATACGGTATTCTAGCTTTCAAGATTTTCCTTGCTTTTTTAAAATGACGTTTTTATTTTTAAGATAAGATAAATAGACTAAAATTTCTTAATTGGACGTTAGGCCATTGCGGTAGTCACGTCTTACATTTTTGGAAATATATTCTTATTGTATCTTATTCAATTACCTTATGTAACCAATTCTTTAATTTTTTTTAATCTGCTAGCATTTCGAAAATTACCATTGGCGAAGAAGAAATGCCGATGGAAACTTGCCAATATAGGTCTCTTTTGTCAATTGTCAATTAGATATTATAATAAATTCATATTAGCATATTGGTACAATAATAGTGTGAAATGGTAGAATTAAAGATTATTAATAAAAGGTTGTCTATGCTGACATATTTCTAGATATCTTTGTTAGTTACATATTCATCAATTTTACAATAAGCCTTTTTACTCAGTGTATTTTTGATGTGCTTTTTGAACACATTGTCAGAAAAGGACAGAACTATTTCAGCCGATTTATTACAGAATCGAATACAATTTATGAAATGAAAAAGATCCTGACGGCGGCCGGTGGGTTCGTGACGGTGTTTTATTAGAGAATGATATTCGAAGCCCGCGCTGTTTGCATAACTCGGCCATTGGATTCCACGGTCCCAACAATTTAAATATTTTCGATTGAATTTATGATATTTCTTTATTTGACTAGTCGCTTTATGAAGCATCGTTCAGTTGAGATTATCTTCAGATTATGCAGCTCAATCCATCAATTAATATTTGTTTGCAGGAGGTGTAATGTTAGACTCTTTAATTTCTTAAATTTTTAGGTTAATATGGAGATATCAATACGAATTGGGCTAAGTCCCGCCCCATAATCCCGTGTTAACATTACTACTTTTATTTATAATAGAGTAAGAGAGGTAAACAATATTTTAGAAACGTCTTCTTGTCTTGTACAGAATAATTTCGATAGTTTATATATATTTTATGGCCACGCAATCAACATCACGCGTGCACGGAAGTGGCCATTGGGCGTCCCCCGGGACTGACCGGCGGCGGGGTAAACGCTAAACGTTCTGATTTTACCCTAGATTGATATATTTCTCTAAAAATATGTCCAGGCAGATAGAAAGATTGTAAGGCCACTTGAAGTAAAATGCCGTCAAGTGCGATTCCGACGCGCGCTCTGAGGGTTCCGTAAAAAAATATTTTCGCAAAAAAAGTATTTTTTTGTGATGGAACTACAAATTTACGATTTTCGGATGTTTTCCTTTACTTATGCCACATGGCATTGCTTCTTACTAAATTTCATGATCATTCCATTGATTATTTGGGTCAATGGAAAGTACCATATGGGTTTTGATTCCGTTGCGAGTATCAAAATATGCGCATAAACGAGGCATAAACAGCCGTATCTTTTGATTGCGTCGACTTACAAATTTGATTTTTGCACTGCTCGAAGGGATTATAGACCTGAGTATTTGATATTAATTTCTGCTTGATAGCTCCACCCGTTCCTGAGGACCTTTTCCTCAGGAACGGGTGGAGCTATCAAGCAGAAATTGATCTTGACAGACAGACGGACAATAAAATGATCCTTTAAGGGTCCCTTTTTTCCTTTTAAGGTACGGAATTCTAAAAAGGAAAACATTTCAGTGTTATAACAATAATATAATAATTACACCGCAGGGCAGCTTGCGATGAGCTGCACGAGCGTAACGACACAACGGGTCCTCGAGTGCTCCAGAGAATCGATCAGAGCCTCTCCTGCGAGTCCTCGTCGGTCGGAGTGAAAACTCAGGAAGGCCCGCAGGACTCTCAGCTCGAGCTTTGCCTTCATTGGCAGGGAAGTCGAAGGTTACTTCTGAATACTGTTGTTCATAGACGAGATATTAACAAGAACTATTCTCCTTTTTTTGGCTTTGCATATTTTATATGGGGGCTGCAGGTTAACAGCGACAGTGGCAATGCTCGAACGATAGTTTAGTGCACTTTCTTTACGCAAATTGAGCATACGGTCAGGCAACGTAAAGCGGTTGCAGTAGCCGTGAAGGCTTGTAATACATTACGTATCACTCGTGCTGTGGACCACATCAACTCTTTTGGAGATTGCTGGCACCCTCTCTCACACAAGGGATTACAACAACAAAGGACAAACTTCCCTAGAGCGGTTGCACTGATGCCTTTCTTAAAAACACCCAGACTAAGACAAACAGATATGTTGATGCACATAAAATGTTTGCCTTGTGTGGGAATCGAACCACCCACCCACGAACGTTGGTGTCAAAGTAGCGTTACTAGCCACTACGCGATCGAGCTCATCATTGCGCTTGTTTACCGCCCAGTGTTGTTTAAAAACGGCGTTATCTATCCATCAACTGGGAAACACGCCTTATGCTCAGTCTTCCTATGCGCGCTTCCATTATAAAAGTGGCACTGATCCCCAGAATGGGCATGTATCGCCAAATTTGCGTTTTAGGATTTATGTACATATTTGATATTATTACTAGCTTAGCGGTGAAGGAAAACATCATGAGAAAACCTGCACGTGCCACAAATTATATTTCAGAAGACGTATGACCTAACCTAAGAAAGTACCTGGCTGGTGGGCTGGTGAGTTGTAGAGGCCTGACGGTAGTCGCTCCATGTGAAAATCAGTATCTCCAATTCAAAATCAGTAAATCCAATCTAGTAAAGCCAATCCAAATGGATTAGGAAACTGGATAACGCTAGGAATAAGGCTTTGGTAATTGAACATGTTTAGGGTTCCGTACCTTATGTAGTACCGGACCCTTAAAACAATCAACAGAAAAAATGGAACCCTTAATAGCATCACTTCGTTATACATATGTCCGTCTGTCAAGATCATTGTTTTCTGTAACACGTGAAGTGAAGTTGAAATGAATATCAAATACTCAAGTCAGCAATCCCTTGGAGCAGTGAAAAAAATTAAACTTCTAAGTCAATGCAATCGTGAGATACCGTTAATACCCCGTCTATGCCTATTTTGATACATTCCGTTAACCTAAAATTATGAAATTTTGAAGCAATATAGCACAAGAAAAGGGAAAAAATCGAAAACCGTAAATTTTTGGTTACATCAAATTTTTTTTTGCGACTTACTTATTTGTAATTGGTAAACTTGTTACGGTGCAAATCTACGCTTGCATATTGATGCGAGTTTCGGTGCTGCCAGCGTCGTCTGTTAACCCGTGAATACATTGGATCGATCGCATTCAGTATAGCTAGGTGCCGCCTTCTAGTCGCTTCTAATTAATTTATTTTTTTGCTTTTCATACTAATATGTTTTTGTTGTTACAGCAGATCTAGAACAAGTATTTAGATCTGTACAACGAACACCTGTTTTATAAAGTTTGCGACTTCATGCATTTGCATAAGCCTAATGCTGTAGGTAATAAAATAATGTAACTGTAGGTAAAAAATAATAATAATTTAAGTGTATCTGTTTGTAATCTAGCTTAAAGTGTATTTAATCTAGCTTAAAGCATGATACCCTAAACTAGATGAATTTGTAATCATCAAACATATTGTCCGTATGAAAGGAAATTTTCCAAAATCTTTAATTACATTTCAATGCGTCATGTACGATTTAAACATATGAAAATTAATTTATGTTCTCTATTAATTGTGTCTGGAAGCGCCTGTAAAGAATAAATACATGGATACGTTCTCTTTATATAAGTTTGTGCATTACATTGTCTTACCTTCCTGATAGGTTTAGGTTAAATCAGGTGGCGCTTTCTTTTATCTATTGTCTTTAAAACAGACTACATATTGAATTTCCTGGTTTTTGGCCTGCAAAACTACTCGAAAACACGCCCTCTGCTCTGACGCCACCCACACACAAATGTTACAAACTAACCGCGACATATGTTGATGTATGGGGACAATAGCCAAGAGCAGGTTAAGTTTCTACCTAAATCCAGTTTATCTTTTCGTTACAGTAATATAAAATGTTTGCGCTTACATTGTAAATTTTTCAATTTTTCAATTTTCAATTTCACCTGTAAATACACTAATATTTACAACATAGTCGGAAAAAGACAGGAAAATTCTTAAAGATTCAGTTCCCGTGATAAGCGAATTAGTTACATAACAACAAGTTCGTACGGAATCCTCGGTACGCCAGTCCGACTCGCAATGAAATTTTAAGAGGTAAGGCGCAACAAAGAAGCCTGTCTTGGGAAGTACATACACCTCATAGAAAACTGCAGCCAAATAGCAACTCCCTAGAGGATTGTTATGTTCCTGCGTGTGAGTGAGGTCACAAGTAAGCTCCTAAGAAGTTGCTGTGTTAGCAGCAGAGGTGGCATCGTGCGAGTAATGTTTGTATTATGTTTTGCAAGCGTCCAGAGGCTGCGGTGCCCGCTTTACATCCGGTGGGTCCTAGCTTTTCTGCTTCCAGTCGTTGTATAAAAAAAATTACACATTGGACCGTTTTTTTCTCTCCCCATTTATGGCATCCCGATTCACAGAGACTGTGCGGAGTGTACATTCAGCGACAAGTCAAGTTGGACCCTTTTGGCTCCCATTTTTACTATTATTGCGTGTGCCATAAGGACGGTACAAAAATCAAACTGTCTAGCTTGACGTCTCGTTCTGTGCACACTTTTAGTTTTGTCGACGACAGTAAAATTGTCAAGTAAAAGCTTGTAAGTGAAATATATCAGTTTAGTTTCATGCCGGCTTGCAATCTTACAGGAAATTGCAGCAGAATATTAATTTCCAGTTGTAGTCTGCAAGGGTGCCTGCCGGGGCGCCGCGGCGTAGCGAATTCTAGTTTCTTTCGCTGCGAAATGACATTCTTGATTTAAAATTTATATTACTAAACGACCCGCTGATGGAATTGTGTAACAATTTATATTTATGAAGAAACGTTTTGCTGCAAGGGCTAGTAGAGTTTACAGACTCAGGGTTTTGTAGCATGAATTTAGTTTTCGTCAGTGAAATGAATAAATAATAAATATTGTAGGTCTAATTACACAGCACCATCTAGCCCCGAAGTAAGCAAAGTTCGTGTTATGGGTACTAGAGAACTGATAAACATAGGTGAATACATTTTTTAGGATTCCGTACCTCAAAAGGAAAAACGGAACACTTATTGAATCACTTTTTTGTCTGTTTGGCCTTGACAGGCCCTTTTTCTCAGGTACGGGTAGAGCTATCAAGCTAAAATTAATATCAACTACTCAGGTCTGCAATCAGTAGAGCAGTAAAAAATCAAACTTCTATGTCAACGCAATTAAAAGATACGGCTGTTTATGCCTCGTTTATGCGCATATTTTGACACTCGCAAGGGAATCAAAACCTTTAGGGTACTTCATTCAGCAACATTTTTAAACTGTATTATATATTGTAGATCCCATTTTGATTATATTCTTCTCTAACAATGCTGTGTTATAACAACCACTGCTCTGTAGCTTAACTGTATTATTTTAACATTCTGGTATGTAAAGAGATGGAACGGTTTATATTTTCTAGGACTTATATAAAGGCTCGGAACTATCGGTGGTTTTTCACACACACATCGAACTTATGTATCCTTTTTGAGCTTTGAAAATGTTTACTCCTTCAATAAAACCATGCTATGAAATCAGTCATCCTAAGTATTTGAGTTGTTTAAGAATTTAAAAGGAAGTTTCTTTTTAAACGCTAACTATATACTTCAGATACGACATAATCTTGACACAAATAAATTATTTCGAAAATATACGAAATTTCAAATAAAAACCAACCTTACAAGTGTCTAAAAGCCATTTAGACAAAAAATGAGGCGTTCATTTGAAATAAACGTGGCACATTATGTAACTTAACTTTCTTCTGAAATATTATTCTGTAAACTTGTTGAAGAATTTTCCGAGTTTTGCAACTCGATTACGGAACTTTTCGAGAACGATTCATCGACAGGGTATTTTTTATCACACTGGCTTCATAGATTAAAATGATTATTATACTATAGTCGGTACCCACGACGGATGCCGAAGACCGCGCGAAGTGGAGAGATGAAACACGAAAAGCGGACCCCGGGTTCCAAAACGAAAGCGTCAGATGCAACCGGGAATAATGCTCGGGTGATGATGATGATGACGGTACACCGTGGGAATTTTTAAAAATCCTTTCTTAATCTTAGTTATCCATTGGTCGATAGCCAACGCATTCACGGCGTGATTTCGAAAACGTTTGACATGAGGCCATATTCATCGAACCCTTTTACTCATAGAGAAGTACGGGCGATTTATTTTACTAGTCATCTTGCCTACGGGAAGGCTGCGTATCGTCCGAGATATTGATCTATAAAAATGCACCTCAAAGCCGGGAGCCCCACCTAAGGTGAAAATAATCTGATTAAGATCAGATACATTTTGTTTAATGATTTTTTTAGTGGTAAGCTTCTATTATCAGTTAAAAGAGCCTCACGGCCCGTGTCGACATAGCTGAAAATGATCGTTAACCCCGCAATGGTAAAACAATTCAGATCGGATTTTGTCATAATCCTGAACCGGAAGTTATTTAATTCTGAAGCGAAGTTCCATTTGGTGGTGTAAACAATTACATGAGGTAGTCTGTAAGCTTGTATACCGGACGTTGTACAAAAAAGGGAACTGACTGCAATAGAAGTCGTTTCAACACACCTTACTAGCATAATAATTACCTATAGCTCTTTTCATGCACGCTCGCCGGTTTTTAGAGCTTCTAATGTCATCTTCATGTTACACGATCTGCATCAGACATTTAATTTTGTTTTAAATAACAATGTTTATTTATTTATTTATTAACACACAAAACAGATTACAATTACATAGATAATAGTATATAAGCTTATATTTGGTAACGTTCTAAATTATAATCCAAAACATGTGTGCCTAACAGCTTCTAAACATAAATATCATAAATTTACTAGAGAGCACTGTTACGTAATGGAATCATTTTCCTGGTCCCTAAAGTAGGTACCTCTTAGAAATATAATTAGAGTTAGGTATTGACAATTAAATAAAACACAAAAATAAAAAATACATAATTTAAACAAATAAAATGCTGTTTATTTGCCTTCGGAACCGTGAGAGACTTAAGTGGAATATATCTATGTTTCTATTGGAGACAAGAATTTCATTGTATTGGCGGCACATTCTGACAATAGGGTTATAGTATGACGTATTATTCATAAAAACTTGAAGAACGAAAATATTAAAATTTTGATTACGGGATCTAAAACGGGTATTAAATTTCAATGAGAAAAGGAGGTTGGGTGAGTCTAAAATGCTATGCACGATCTTATACAGCAGTATAAGGTGATTACTTTGGCGGCGTTTATCTAAAGTGTTCATGTGGAAATACTTAAGACGTTCCTCATATGAGGAAAGTTTACGGCTCATTCCATATCTGAAGCTGAGAATCCTCAGACATCGTTTTTGAACCCCTTCTATCCGATTGGAATGGATATGATAGAATGGAGACCATATCACAGAGTTGTACTCGAGAAGACTGCGTATAAGTGAGTAATAGAGACAGATGAAGCTTTTAGTTTGACGGAAGCACCTTGTGGATCTCGAGATAAACCCAAGAAGACGTGAGCTGCGTTCAACTATGTAGTCATAGTGGCTTCTAAAAGTTAGCTTATCATCAAAAAATACACCCAGGTCTTTTACGACAGTTTTACGAGCAAGAACTTCTTCATTGATGGTGTAATCGATTGCAAACTTCTGTGTTTTCCAAGTAAAACTTATTACGAAACATTTACTGATATTAAGCTGCATATAGTTTCGATTACACCACTCCGAAAGTAAGTCTAAGTCCATCTGCAACTTAGAGGCTTCGGTACCATTACTGACAGTGGTGAACACCTTAAGATCGTCTGCATAAAGAAGACATGGGCACGAGAAAGTATCTATCAAATCATTAATAAATATTATGAACAGTAAGGGCCCTAGGTGACTACCTTGCGGTACTCCAGAAGTGACAGTAACTGGTTGAGAAAGATGCCCTTTTACTGCCACTAGTTGGCTCCTACGACTTAAATAAGATCGTAACCAGCGAAGCAAACAGCCATGGACACCGAAACTTTCTATTTTTCTGGAGAGTATTATATGGTTAACTTTGTCAAATGCTTTCGCGAAGTCAGTGTAGATTGAGTCCACTTGGAGCCTGTTTGCAAAAGCGCTGCACAGATAATTCTTGTATTCGAGAAGGTTGGAAGTGGTTGACTTGTTTGCTATAAATCCGTGCTGTTGGGAATGCAGAAATGGTTTTATATGAGCGTAGAGAACATCATACACAACACTCTCGAATAATTTTGCAAGACAAGATAAAATGCTGATGGGTCTATAATTTTTGCATTGACTCTTATCTCCAGATTTATAAATGGGAATCACATGAGCTATCTTCCAAAGTGCAGGAAATATTCCAGACTTCATAGATTTGTTGAATAATATTTGCAAAGGCAAACAAAGTTCCAATGCACAAGATTTTATAAAATGAGCAGGTATTTTGTCAGGACCTGGACCTTTGTTGGTGTCTAGATTTTTAATTTTCTTTAATATGACTTCCTGAGTAATGACCACATCGGCTAATATGTTGTTATAATGTGCACTTTGAGTAGTAGTATAATTTGGGATGTCCGTATTGTTTTCAAAAACTGAACTGAAAAATTTTGAAAACAGCTCACATACCTCTGAAGAATTGGATGACGACGTACCATCGTATTCCATGGTTTGAGGAATCTCACTCGCGCCCTTTTTGTTATTTACGAATCTCCAAAAAGCCTTGACGTCTTTTTTAAGCGAATCTTCGACGGACGTTAGGAAGTTTTTATAACAGTCGTCAATTATTTTTTTGCTTTTCGCTCTGTAGTAAGTAAAATCATCATAATCACGTGGATTCCCAAATTTTTTAAATCGTTTATGATATTTTAATTTCATTTCTATGCAATGTTTCAGAGCAGAGCTAAACCAGACCGGGTATTTATCATTTTTAAACTTACACATAGGTGTATATTTACAAATAATGTTATTGACAGTAGCATAAAATTGATCCAAGTCCGTATCAATATCATCAGCAGACAGAACAGAGTACCAATCTACGCTCTTTAATTCAGACTTCAATGTAACAAATTATCTTCCATCTTCTCATGGAGTCAATCCCCCTTAATGCCCCATTAGTGGCACGCACTGGGGACCCTAAAAATACGCTTTTAGGGATAATGGAAAGTAACTATACGAATAAACATAACAGTTCTGAGATCTGAGGCAGTTTAACACGTCCTCTTAACAAGTTTCAAAGTTTAATAAAATCTCACGATCGCCCGACGGGGTTTTGTTGGACACACGGGCCTTCTGGAACGCTAACTTATGGAACCGAGAGATGGACGTATGAAGTGAGAGAGAGCATGAAAGTAGAATAAATGCGGTGGAAATGCCAGAGTTGCGTGTAACGTGTTTGTAGTGATGATGTAACTACAGAGTTGATTTGAAAGGGAGTAACGGTGTTAAACTAAGAAGAGGCATGCTCCACTAGTTCGGACATGTAGAAAGAATGGGGGAAGAATAAATATGATATTCAATGCGAAAGTAGAAGGATGCAGGAGCCGAGCAAGGCTAAGATTGATCTACTATGACCAAATTGATCAGGTTTTATTTGAAAGTGATATCAGTCCTAGGTACCGTCGAGCGCGCATGAAAATAGCTATCAATGTTAATGAAGCAAGTGGGGTGTTTAAGGACTGTTACGTCAACCGGTTAGTCGACTTCGCCATTCCTAATCCTCTTAGGAAACGAACTAACGTTAGGAAGAAGAATGTACAAGGAATGGGGTAATCGCCTACAATATTCAAGTAATTCTGATTTTAGACCTTTGAATGAACAATATTGATCGCAAGCCGCGGCGACAGTGTGTTCGATATAAACTTGTGGTGATTACTGATCTTGCAATATTGTACATTTTGGCTTGTCACATCTCAACTTCACGACTTTCCTTAGTACAGGATTATTGGTTGGGAGTTTTAGTCCATTAAGGCCCTCTGGAGAATTGCTTAATGAGGATATATTACAGAGTGCATGTTTTGTAATTGCCTAACTTTGTGGAATATTTCTGGAGTTAAAATGGAGGCACAGTAAGGAAAATACGATTATCTACCTATCTATCTATATCTTGACGCCAAATCCCTTGCGGATAAGGCAGAGAGAACCGAGCGACATATGACTCGATTCTTAAAGCCTCACTCGCTTCTTTAGCATTCATCGCTCTTCATATGCACACTCGCCGGTTTCTAAGTTAACCTAGAAACCCGCGAGCGCGTAGTTTCTAAGTTATTATAGTTTCTAAATACGATTATAAAAGTTTTAAAATAAAAGAATGGAACAGTTATTATTCAAGTTGAAGCCTATGCACATAGTTGGTTTGTTTTAGCGGAGTTACCTTTGGACGATGATGTATTGCTCGGAGGGATGAACGGTTTTTGGAGTAAAATTAAAAACGTCGTTCAAGTGAGAGCAATCATGTTTATGAAATATATTACAGACAAATCAATTGTCAAGTACAAATGATTTATTTAACCGTACATAAAATATACGTAAAATCTGCGTAAAATGTACCAAGCTTCGTAATACGCAGGCGTGCACGCACACACGTACAACGCTTGGTCGGTATCTTTGTCTTCACGTTCGCCTTCATCTTCGCATTCACCTTCATCTTTACCTTTGATTTTTCATAATGTATTACAAGCGTTCATAGGCTACGGTAACCACTTTACATCAGGTGGGCAATGTGTCTTCCGACGGTGTATAAAAAAATCAGTGAAGTCCTTTAGATACTTCTATCTCACTCTCTCGTACGTTAAATCCTACAGATGTATATGTCCGTCTCTTTTTAAGCGGACGAGCGTAACGTTTTTAGGGTTCCGTACCCAAAGAGTAAAACGGAACCCTATTACTGAGGCTCCGCTATCCGTCCGTCTGTCCGTCTGTCACCAGGCTGTATCTCTTGAACCGTAATAGTTAGACAGTTGAAATTTTCACAGATGATGTATTTCTGTTGCCGCTATAACAAGAAGTACTAAAAAATAGAATAAAATAAATATTTAAGGGGCTCCCATACAACAAATGTGATTTTTTTGCTCATTTTTGCTTGATATTGATAACGGCAACAGGTAGACGCTTGAAATATTCACAGAATATTTAGTTATATATTCACTTTAAGCATAAGTAATTAAATTAAAATAAAACAATTATTTAAGGGGGCCATACAACAAACGTGATTCTTTTGCGGTTTTTATAGATAATGGTACGGAACCCTTCCTGCGCGAGTCCGACTCGCACTTGGCCGATTTTTTTTTAATGCGTTCACTTGATTTAACTCCCCATAAAACTTCCTCCAAACAACTCCAAAAAGGTAAGTTATTTTTTTTATTATTCAAATTTAACGGAGAATGAAATACCAACTTAGCAAATATCAATCGTTAGCTTACTCAAATATAGGTTTAATAATTATGAACATGTCCATAAGTAGCCGGCAGCGCTACAACCAACTTTCACCACACTCTGATTCCATTTATGCAACATTAATTTGCACTTTGCAAGTTCTAATAGGTCTCCCTTGTAAGTTTAGCTGTTCTCCTATCGTGAAGCTTGTTACGATAATAAATATATATTTTATAGCATACATATTTTTACTAGCTGCAATGCCCCGCGATTTCGTCCGCCTACTGGACACCGGGATATGCCGGTGTTCAGTAGGAACCGCTTTTTCTACTTTCCTTCTTATTCACTGTGGTTCTAAGAGTCACATCGTGCGTAGAATAGTTTAAAGATTTTTTTAAATCCGACCAGTATTTCTAGAGAATAGCGTGTTCTAACAAAAACTTTTCCTCTATATATATATAACTTTTGTAAACTAAAGCATAACATCCCGACAAAGATGGGAATAATCTATTTGAGTTTTTCACCCTTTTTACAGACAATGAATATATATATATTAGTACAGGTTTCGTAAAGTTCATTTTCTCTGTGTAAGGGGGGTAAAAAGCTCAAATAAATTATTCACATCTTTGTTGGGATGTTATGCTTTAGTTATGCGTACTAGGTTAACTTTTTCATTTACAGCAATTTATTTATGGTAATTATTAAATTACCAAAAAATAAATTGTCACTTGATTTAAATCAATGAAGTTACGGGGGGCTTCTTCGCGCGCTTTTGACGAGTGACATTGTTCTTATATTTGAAATTTTTACAATTCAGTGTAAAGTTAGTTTTATGTGACAATTTCGATAGTGTTTTGTAACATAAGTGCTAGTGCAATTATACAACAATGAAAAAACTCAAATATAACACGTTTATGCACTTTTTGGAAGACGTGAATAAGTTCATAAAGAAAACCTTGTAAAATTCCTATCGTTTTACGGGTGGTATTTAAACTGGGTTAATTGGGTCGAAGTACCCTTCCCAAGTATTTTTTGAGCACAGTTCCTGATGCTGGAACATAGAATTAAGATTTTCAAATGGTTCTAAACTGATGACGTGGCTGTATGGGCTAGATCCCTTTGCCTTTCCCAAAAAAAAAAAATCAATGAAGTTACCAATATGTCAAAATAATGAAATTTGATGATTTACACGATTGAAATAAAATTCTTGGAACAACAAACGGATCAGGTGATACCAGAAGGTGGAGTCAGAAGACGTAGGAAACGAGCGTGCATGAAAAGAGCTATGAATGTTAAGGATGTTAAGGAAACGAGTGAGCTGTATAACGACCGAATCATGTGGCGCTTGGTTCTCTCTGTCTACCCCTCAGGGGGACTGGTGTGAGGATCCGAGTGGGTGAGTAACCAGTGACCTCCTAAGATGTAGCTGTGCCAGCAGCAGGGGTGGAATAGCGCGAGTGATACATAATGTGTTGCAAGCGTTTATATACTACGGTAATCGCTTTTAATAAATAAAGATTTTTTTTATACAACATCATAAGGCATACGAGTAGCCTATTAACGCTTGTAACATATATCACTCGCGCGATGCCTCCTCTGCTGCTTACACAGCAACTCCTTAAGAGCTTACTGGTGACCTCACACGCAGGAATACGGCAACCCTCTAGGGAGGTGTTATTTGGCTGCGGTTTTATGTGAGGTACCTCTCTAAAAACATACAGACCAAGACAAACTGACATGTTCATGCACACAAATGTTTGCCTTGTGTGGGAATCGAACCCACGAGCGTTGGTGTCAAAGTCGCGTCTTTCACGACTGAGCCACCGAGCTCGTCAAAATCATATTTAGCTGCAGTGCCAACTATAATAACGACATTTGATCATATGATTAAAACAAAATTGATCTAATAACTTGGCCATGTGTTATCAAAATGAGATGTAAGGATCTAGAAGACGGTGAGTACATATACGATGTAACTGACAAAGATGTCTGGAAATAATTCAGCACGGACTACCTGTTCTTAATAATCTTTAATTTTACCATTTGATATCATTAATGTACCAATATTTGCTTATGTATTTTTTTGTTTTTGTAATATCTAATTGACAATTTTAAAAGAGACCTATATTGGCAAGTTTCTTTCGGCATTTCTTCTTAGCCAATGGTCAATTCCGAAATGGTAGTAGATAAAAAAAAAGGAAAAAAGTAAAAAGAGAATTAAATAAGATACAATAAGATTATATTTCAAAAACTGTAAGACGCGTCTAAGTGCCCACGAGGGCCCAATGGCAAATAAAGAATTTTTAACCTTATCATTTATATGAAAACAGCTATGAATTTTAATGAGGCGAGTGAGGTATGCAGGGATCGATTCTTGAGACGCTCGGTGTCGATGTTCTCCCCCCCCCCCCCCCCCCCATGGGACTTCAAGTGAAGTTATAGATGACATGAGAAGTAATATGCTTCCGAAGGCTTCTTTGCTAATGCTCTTGATAACTAAATTAGTATTGTCTTAGGTTTTCGCGATTGTTACACATTGAAATTAAACTATTTTTAACGGAAGTATCGCGTGTTTTATTTATTTTGTTGAAACCTGACGTTTCGAACGCTTTGCAGCGTCCGTGGTCGCAGGAAGACTAAGGTGGTATTTGTCTTACATTAGTTATTCAATTATTACATCTACCGACATGGATGGATTAATTATATATGTTCCGATTCACACAAAAATCGCTCACAGTGTCCGAACATTTTTTTAGAAGATCTTTGGATTTGTGATTTGATTATATTTAGGACTGGATCCCAAGCAGGTGGTACTTGCCAACCATCTTCTCTATTGAAATTGGGGTGTTTTCTTATTTCAATAGCCTCGCGCAACATTCTCGGCATGTAGCGATTCTCCTTGGCGAGGATTTGTGGTTTATCGAACCGGATGTAATGGTTTGGCTGGTCCAGTGTATGTTCACATACTGCAGAGTTTTTATCGCGCCTATTCTTCATGTCAGCAATGTGTTCTTCACACGAGTACCTACGCTTCTCTTTGTTTGCCCTATGTATGATAAACCACATTCGCAGTCTAATTTGTATACTCCTGCATCTTGTAGGGGGATATTAGACTTGATAGGTCTTAGAAATTGACTGATCTTCTTATGGGGCTTGAAATAAGTCCCTTAATCTTTCCTGCGACCACGGACGCTGCAAAGCGTTCGAAACGTCAGGTTTCAACAAAATAAATAAAACACGCGATACTTCCGTTAAAAATAGTTTAATTTCAATAACTAAATTACTTTAAAATTACCTATAATAAGGTACAGGAGGAACTATTCCATACATTTTTCTCAATCAATGTTGGCAGGCAAACAAGCATACGGCGCACTTAAAGTGATTTATTCTCAGGAACAAAGCAGTCCAGGGAGTTGTTATGTTGCTGCGATCTGCTGTGAAGTGGAGTTACCTCTCCAATTTACTGCTAAGTAGGATGCGATCATCCTACTTTGTGGAATATATTATAATGATATCGTTGCGACGTCCAAAGAAAGTTCTGTTTTACCCTCTTGGAGCTCTGTCGGCAGTCGCTCCATGTAAAAATCAGTACCTTTGCAAATCCTTAGGCTTAGCGGATTCCGACGATCCTAATGGATTAGGAAACGGGATAACGCTAAAGAAGAAGAGATATAAACTACCTATTCTTACGTATGTGTAGTACTAAAATTAATGAACCGTTCAACAAGTTCAATGCCCGTGGGAAATCCTTTCTCAGCTCAGTGGTTGCAAAAAACCAATGAACATTCACCCCAATTTTTAAAATTAGCCTATTCTTAGGCGGACCTGTATGAAGACTGCGTCATATGGCGCTCGGTTGCTTACCAGGGAGTTAGTGTGAACATATATATACACATATATATATATATTATTCTTAAGAAAAACGCTAAGAGACCGACGACGACGACGTTGCTTAACCTGCGTGTTCGGTTAGAATGACACACGCAAATACGCCATCGAGCTCTCAACATATTCATTGCTTGCAATTTGATCTAACCTGCTTTGTGTGCTTCCGCCTCAAATTAGTTCATGCGCCCTAGCGCCGGCCGGCACCCACCCGTTACCGTCAGTAGATGCAACATGCTGACGCTGCCATGGCTGCTGCGGTAGTCGCTGCCTCGGCTGCTGCGGTCTACCTATCTACTAACGGTAACGGGTGGGTGCCGGCCGGCGCTTGTACTCATAAACTAATTGGCGGCGGAAGCACACAAAGCACGTTAGATCAAATTGCATGTAAATTTGACTTTCGCAAAATAACGCCTGAATCTATTAAATATTCAATGCTGTTAAAAACTGAGAAAATAATACAAATTCACGCGCGGTCGTTAGTAAATAAATCAATATTTGATCCAAACAGCGATCCGTTGATCTGTATAATGCACACAAAAAGATCGGAAATATATCGAAAACATATTTACAGTGTTGCGATAGTCCTCGAAGCGAAAAACCGACAAAATTGAAATGCCTTTGTGGAATATTGTGGAAATGTTTTTTTTATGGTGTAATGCGTTTAAATTCGCATGCGGTTTTACACTCATGACTTGCATGAAAGCAGCTCTACTTGTCTTTTTTTTATACTACATCGGGAGGTATACAAGCATACGTCACACCTAATGTAAAGCGGCTACCGTAGCCTATTAACGCTTGCGATATATTAAGTATCACTCGCGCGATGCCTCCTCTGCTGCTTACACAGCAACTCCTTGGGAGCTTACTACGTGACCTCACTCACACGCAGGAACATAACAACCCTCTAGGGAGTTGTTATTTGGTTGCGATTTTCTGTGAGGTGGAGGTACTTCCCCAGAAGTGAGCTTTGATGCGCCCTACCTCTCTTAAAACATCCTGACCAAGACAAACAGACATGTTCATGCACACAAATTTTTGCTTTATGTGGGAAACGAAATCACGAGCGTTAGTGTCAAAGTCGCGTCATCCACGACTGAGGCACCGAGCTCGTCACAATGGGATATTGTCTTTAACCCAAGGAACAAAGCAGCATACAGCCTGATGTAAAAATGATTTACAAGCCTACGAACGCTTGCGAGAAGAATGAGACGAGGTATCACTGGTAATATAGCAACTTCTCAGGAGCCTACTAGTACTCTCACTCGATGGAAGGAAGACAACCGACCAGGGAGTTATGTCTTGGCTTAGTTTTTCTATAAAGTAGAGGTACTTCCATTGACGGGCTGCTTTTATGCGTTCTTCCTCTTCTTTGTTTGCTTTGCCTCACCGAAGAGCAAGTAATAATAACAAATATGTACATAAATCCCTTCTTGATTATGCCGATTCCTGCTACTTTGACCTCACAGTAAAGCAATTAAATAAACTTGAGCGTCTTCAAAACCTTTGTATTCGATTCATATTTGGAGATTTAGATGGATTTCGGAGACATGGTCATATTTCTCCGCAAATATGACCATGTCTCCGAATTTCGTATTCAGCTCAAGTGGCTCCCTATCTCACTTCGCCGCAACTTGCATTTGCTGTCTCTTCTCTATTCTATTTTCTTCAATCCCGCTTCTCCTAATTACCTGAAAGATCGACTTATATTTTATAGCGGTGTACAAGGTCGTGAATTACGTCAAAACCTTCTTCTTCGACTTAAAACTCCATTTCACTCCTCTCAATTCTATTCCAAATCGTATTCAGTTCAAGCAGTACGTCTTTGGAATGCCATTAATATTCGTTGTGCTCAAACACTTTCCTCTTTTAAATCTCTTGTCAAAGAACACTACCTTTCCTGTAACTCTATTTGATCGTTCTCTTTCTTGATCATCACTGAGTCTCTGACATTACTGTAACTACAATAACTTTTAATACTTTTTCATGTATATAATAATTTTGTTTTAATTCGTATGGTTTGCTCTGCAGCACCTACCTGTATTATTACAAGATAATGTTTTCTCTCATCAAGGTTGTCTGGAAGAGATTGCTTAGCGATAAGACCGCCTAATAGTCTCTAAGTATCTTATGTTTACAATTTTAATTTGGTGCAATAAAGAATATTTGTATTGTATTGTATTGTATGTACATAAATCCGAAAAGTCAAATTTAGTGGTGCATGCCAGGATTTCAACCAGGACCCGTAGTCTGATAGCATGGAATTTGATCTAACAGACAAGGCAGCGACACACAAAGAAGCATATGTAGCAGGTTAGATCAAATTGCATGTAAATTAGACTTTCGCAAAATAACGCTTGAATCTATTAACTATTTAATAGCATGGTTTGACGAGCTCGATGGCTCAGTCGTGAATGACATGACTATGACACAGTTCGTGGGTTAGATTCCCACACAAGACAAACATTTGTGTGCAAGAACTTGTCTGTTTTTAAGGGAGGTAGGGCGTAACAAAGCAGCCCGATCTGGGGTAGCACTTCCACCTTACAGAAAATCGTAGCCAAATAACAACAGTGTTCCTGAATGTAAGGGAGGTCACCAGTAAATTCCTAAGGAATTGTTGTGCAACCTGTAGAGGAGGCATCGCGCGAGTGATAATTATTACAAGCGTTAATAGGTTACGGTAACTGCTTTACATTAGGTGGGCCGTATGCTTGCATGCGTTCCGACGTTGTATAAAAAAAAAATGGTCCTACATTCATTGAGTTGTCATTGCTCCAAATTATATTAATCAATATTTTCTCCAAACTTTAGAACTATGTAGCGGTCGCCGCGTTGAATTAGAAAACGAGATAACACTACAAACAAGGGGGTAGTCCACCCTTTAACGATGTCACCACACCCGTTTGATAAACGGCTCGATAGAATAACATACAGATGAGATAGCAAGCCTATCTTAAACATGATTTCAAAAGTTAAATTTACAACAATAAAATTAGCCTTGCAATGTAGTTTCTTTACTTGTTACGTTTTATTACCACGTTCGTCGACTTGGATCACATTGCTCCATACTTAACGTCAGGGTATATTTACTGCAGCACCTGGCAACAAATAAATTACATTTTTACTTCAAGAGTAACTTTTCGCTTCTTTTTTTGAGACGAGCTTTGAACTGTTCCAACGTTTGAACGATTCCAAGCTTAAACACGGCATTAAGCTCATGTTTAAGGAGAGTCTTTCTCTGCCTTTTATTTATATATTTTTTTGTACAATGTTGGGAGGTATAGAAGCATACTGCCCACTTGATGTAAAAGGGGTTACTGTAGTCTATTAACGCTTGCAATTAAGTATCGCTCATGTGAAGTAGCTAACCGGTAACATCACTAACTCATGGGACCACAACAACCTTCGGGAATTTGTTATTTGGTTGTGGTTCTCTGTTAGGTTAAGGCACATTCCCAGGCGCTCTACCTCTCTTAAAAAAGATCGAGTTTGTCTCTTTATAACGATCCCAAGATTAAATACGGTGTGGAGTATTTTAGTTCAAGGAGATATTTATTAGTCTTGCTTTTATTTGTGTGGTCTATAAAAGTAACTTTTTTACTATTACTATTATGATAATACATAGTAAAGGATTGAAGTTGACTACTACAGCAACATATTTAAATTCCGCAAATAATTGTAATCTGGATAGTATTTCCGAAAATTGCATTTGTTTAATTTTTCGATTTTACTTTGTTTCGGACATATTATTTTAAAATGATATGGTACACAACGAACTAGGTTTTCATCACGTACTCATATTTCCAAATTACGTACATATATCGTGGCAAATAAATATGGCAGTTCGGTCAACAATGAATGTTAGAAATAATGCAAATCGATGTATTACTTTAAAAAAGAAGGTAACGATAAGCCAGACTGCCTCATTTAAATGTTTAGATTTAACATACAGACCATAAAATAGAATAAAAGAATAGTTCTCCATTTACTTTTCAAGAGAAAACCATGCAAAGAGTAGTGCACTTTATTTTATACTTAAATAAATACCAGTAGCGGTAGTTGTACACTACGTACGTACTACTACGTACGCAAAAAATCAGACGCATTTTTGTTGATCAACAGCGCCGTCCACAGCGTCGTCCAAAAATGTTAGCGCCATTTCCAAACCCCGGGGGCGCACGAATCATCGATGGTTATAGAACGTCGGGAGCAAAACAAGCATATCAATCAGATGATTGTAGTGACAGTTTAGACCTAGACCCTAACGGCATTTTTGGTGACCACGCCGCGCTTTTGTGTAACATTGCACTACCGACGATTAAATTGTACATTAATACGAATAAGACAATAATTAAAGAACGAAGAATATTTAATGAGCAAAATTACAACATCTTTAGAGAAAATTGATTGAAATTAGAATAAATGACGAAATACGGAATAAATGGCTTCTTTAAAGTTAAACGCATCAATGACATCAGCAGCAAAAGTTACAGTAAGAAAAAAAATTAAATCAGACCATACAAACAGAAACGTAAATGGATAACTGAAGGTATTACAGCAGCTAGTAAAATTAAATTAATGCTTATTCATCAATCGGCTTATGACCAAAGCATAGTTGGTAACTTATAAAAAGAAATACATAAAATCTATAGGAACATAGTACTAAATGCTAAACAGATAGCTGTTCAAAATGAGCTGAACAAAGCAAAATATTCTGCTAAATCTATTTGGAGCGTCAATATCAGAAAAAATATCTTTAAAGGAAAATAATAAATATATTGATAATTAAGAAATAGTTGACATTTTTGCAAGAAAATTTGAGCCGGTACCATCACTGAAAATATATGACTTTGAATCAGCAATGACTTTTTTGAAAAACAATCAACAACCCGTTTGAAATGACATGACTTGGGACAACGTCACGCCTCTGGAAGTAATGAAATTAGTGAATTCAGCAAGAAATCATGTGGCTATGATGACATGCTAATCATAGTAGTCAAAGATAATATTGATATATTAGCGGATCCTTTGTTACCCATCGTGCCAAAATTTTTTGAAAAAATTATCAAAGAGCGGTTTACTAATAATGTAATCAATGAGAGACAGTTCGGATATCAGAAGAATGCAGGAACAAACAATGCCATTGATGGATTGGTTGATGACTTAGTTACAAAACTAAATGATAAAAAAGATTGGCAGGCCTATTTTTGAACTTAAGCTCAGCTTTTGATTACATAGACCATAAAATTTTGATAAGAAAATTGACATTCTATGGTGTAAGACATAATGTGCTTCGTTTGCTTAAATCTTACTTAAGTAACAAATATTTTGTAACAAAAAACATGGACGATGTGTACGAAAACATACAAATCTGCTTAGTTAAAATAAATAGAGGTGTACCTCAAGGATCAATATAGGACCTATTCTTTACATTATTTTCACAAATGACCAGATTAATTGTATGTGTAACTATATACCGGACATAAAACTTGTAGTGTTTGCAGACGACACAAATGCAGTGCTAAATGAAACAAATATAGTTTATCTTTCGGATAAGGTAAATAAAGCTCTCATAGCATTTTCTCAATAGTTAGAAGCTTCGAATAGTTTGAGTAATCTGAATGACAATGATATACGGCCTACACGACGTGAAGTAGTTAACATGGTATTAACCTCTATCGGTCACTGGCACACAACAACCCTCTGCGGAGTTGTTTTATGTTTTTTTTTTTAAATGTAGGTACTTCCTCAATCGGGTTGCTACAATTCATCCTTTCTATTTCACTAGAACCTCGTGTGATAATTAGCAGGGTGCACCATGCTTAGATAGGGTTGAATTTAACTCTAAAGAAGTGAACCGGTTACGTTCCAAAATGTGTCAACTATCCTGTCAACGCGCAGATACTCCTTAGATTACTAGCGTTCATTGTTACGGTAACCATTTCACATCAGGTGGATAAAATTTTTGTTTACGTCCAGACGGATAAAAAAGTATCATAAGTGAGGTTTGTATTTTCAATATATGTCAAGAACATAAATAGTGGTTGATGAAACTAAAAGTGCACACTCCGCAAATCTCATGCAATGTATATGTACAGACGATGTGCATCACGTGCAGCTGAAGGTCAATTATCTGTGCATTGTATCCCGTGGATATACTGCAGTAGCCAATGCACGCTTGCGACTCTTTGGTGACATCACTCACATACAGGAACACAGGAACACAACAACCCTCCAAGGAGTTATTATGTGAATGCGATTTTCTGTAAGGTTAGACTTTGATGCACTCTACCTCTCCTGAATATACACAGACCAAGACAAACAGTTTATGCATACAATTCATGCTCACGAATGTTTGTCCTATGTGGAAATCAAACTCACGAGCGTTGGTGTCAAAGTAGCGATACTAATCATTGCGGCACCGTGCTCGTCAAAACTATCGCAGCGGAATGTGAATTTTTCATTGTAGTTTATCCCTAACTCTCGCTAAACCTAAAATGGAGACATTGTTGCGGCAGTGACTTAGCAACAGTCGGTGTAAGACTGTACATCATAAAACAGCAATAAGCGTTTACGACGCTACAAATTTGTACTGAGCCAAGAAAGCGCCAGTGTTTTGAGAAATTACTGTGTAGCTCAAATACCTTCAGTTTATGTGGTGCTTGTAGCTTGACATAAAGATATGTTTTGGTGCCAAGGCGTTAAATTTTAATATCGCTTCGTAGAGTTCAAGGTCTAAAAAGTTTTACACTTTTGCAACTTCTCATAAAAGGTGACGACTCACCGTTCGCGGTCGAGTTGCGAGTATGGCGCAAAACCTGCTGCGTAACAATTACAGTTCGAGTTCGCAATGATGATATAAGAAAGAGTTGCACAGAAAAAAAATATCACAGTTAATCAAAGTAGATGCATGTAGGTACCATTGGTTAAGACATGTGGAAATAATGCAAGACGAAAGAATAGCGAAACAGGTATACAACACGAAAATGGAAAGATGTGGCACCAGAGAAAATCCAACACTCACGTATCACGGACGGAAATCACGGACCCCCAGAAGTCACCGCGCGTGTATGAAAAGATCAACGAAGCTAAAGAAGCGAGTGAGGTATGTACCGGACCGAGTCATGTGGCATTCAGTTCTGTCTGCCTACCCCATGTAGGACTTGATAGGACTGATGGTAGTAGGACATAAAAGTACAGAGAAGTTGTGAAATAAACTCCATGCGACCCTTGGTGTTGTTAAGCATACACTGTGGAAAGTCACAAGCGACACAGCGAAAAAAGGCAGGTTGTGCATATGTAATAACAACATTTTCCCCAAAGAAACTATACTTTATTTATTTTTAGCCGATTTCAAGTTACAGCTTTTTTTTTAATGAGACAGGCTCACCACTCATTTCCACCACTGTGTCGCCTGTGTAGCCATAATTAACAGAGGCGACCACCAAAAAGGCAATGAACAGTGAAGTCCATTGCTATCCCGGATGTTAAACTACAGCTGCCTTGGAACTCACAACGAATTTAATCAGAAAAAAATTGTAAGAGTAGGAAGTTTTGGAATTGACTTCTCCTCTTGGCAAAGTGAGAGACAGCTTGTCAAATATTTTCATAGAAAAGTTCTTATACTCAAACCTAAATCATTGCGCGGAGTGTCAATTACGCGTACGAAATGTGTCAATGACGGCTTTGTGCATGGGTTTCTGGAACTCGCTCGATTTCCGGTACTTAAATAACGTAACACCTAAACTTAAAACAGATAATTATTTTCGTAAAATTAAAACTATGGCGAGAGAAAATGATTTATTTTGAAAATGAATATTTGTAACGAAATATGTTTCTATATAATTCTAAATATTACAAATCGATTAAGAAACTTTAATATAACATCATATTTGCGGGAAAGTTTCCTCCCTGTATAAATATAGGTTTATATAAGTATGTATATATGTATAACTCCACGCCAAATCCCTTACAGGGTAGGCAGAGTGAACCGAGCGTCACATGACTCGATACATCTCCTACATCTTTCCACTTTTGCGTATAGGTATAAATATATATTTATAACGAACATACCTAAAACTGTTCGAGGGAAAGAAGCCAAGTCCCAGGTGTTCGTTTCAGCTACCGGAGATAAATGGGTCGGTATTGACGCGAACCAGTCCAGCACCTGGGATAGGATTCAGGCGGCCGTCGTGGAGGCGGCGAATACAGTGCTGGGTACAATCAAGGGTGGGTGCAAGTATGACAAGGAGACTTAGTGGTGGAACAACACAGTCCAGCGATAGATTAGGTTGAAGAAAGCCCTCTTTAAAATGGCAAGAGTCCAGATCTCCTGAATACCACGACGCGAAACGTAGCGCAAAGAGTGCCAGAGCCAGATGAGGCAATTTACAATCCCTATATGATAAGTTGCAATGATCTGAGGGGCAGAATCTATAAGTTCCGGGTCAAAGTGGAACAGGATATATCCAAGTGTGTAAGAGACCTCCGCGGCGGGTGAAGGAGAGATGGCGATCGTATTTCACCAGCTGCTAGACAAGCAGCATAAAGGGGTGCAGCCACTGGCTCTCCCTCCTAATCAGGGACTAGCGCCACCTATAACGATATAACATCTTGACTGAGCTATTTAATCGCATACTCCTCACCGGAAAAATCCCGGACTAATGGAGATTGAGTATTATCACTCCAGTTTTCAAAGGAAGGGGATCTGTGCAGTGTGGCAGTTATCGCAGTATAAAGTCTTTTCTCACACCATGAAGCTCTTCGAGCGGATAATTGACTCCTGGATCCGGCAAGAGTATACTGAGACCATGAGACTCATGGGACCATGTACCCCGTTTCTGCCCTAAGGGTTGTCATGAAGAAATACAGGATGAATAACATGCCTCTCCATCTTCTGTTTTTAGACATGGAGAAGGCCTTCGACTATGTTCCTCCCGCGATGATCTGGTGGGCACAGAGGTCTAAACTAACATCTCTATCTAACATTTTCCGAGACATGTATCTGTGTGGTCTTTGTGGACTGTATGAAGTAAAACGCCGGTTCTTGGAAGGATTGCTATATTTGAGTTCAAGGCGTGCATCGCCTTTAGTAAATTACTGAATACTAAATATACGTGTGTATCGTATGGTGGCCAAACGTGGAGAGAGCGAGCTGCGCCGCACTCGGCTAGTGATGTACCTCATTATTAGTGTTGGGTATAATGCCAACAGTATCTCAATTCCGATTCCATAGTTAGGACTGCTGTTGTCGACACACAACCCTTCCCGATCACCGTCGAGGTCCACCAGGGATCTGTCCTTAGTCCGTTTCTGTTCAGCGTAATAATAGACGTATAATATTGTTTTTAGGGTTCCGTACCCAAAGGGTAAAACGGAACCCTATTACTGAGGCTCCGCTGTCCGTCCGTCCGTCCGTCCGTCCGTCCGTCCGTCCGTCCGTCCGTCCGTCCGTCCGTCCGTCCGTCCGTCCGTCCGTCCGTCCGTCCGTCCGTCCGTCCGTCCGTCTGTCACCAGGCTGTATCTCATAAACCGTGATAGTTAGACAGTTGAAATTTTCACAGATGATGTATTTCTATTGCCGCTATAACAACAAATACTAAAAAATTGAATAAAATAAATATTTAAGGGGGCTCCCATACAACAAACGTGATTTTGTTGCTCATTTTTGCTGGATATTGATAACGGCAACAGATAGATGCTTGAAATATTCACAGAATATTTAGTTATATATTTACTTTAAGAATAAATAATTAAATTAAAATAAAACAAATATTTAAGGGGGGCTCCCATACAACAAACGTGTTTTTTTTTGCCGTTTTTATAGATAATGGTACGGAACCCTTCGTGCGCGAGTCCAACTCGCACTTGGCCGATTTTTTTTTATACAACGTTGGGAGGCATACATGTACACCTGACGTAAAGCGGTTACCGCAGCCTACGAACGCTTGTAATAAATTAAGTATCACCCGCCTCTTTTGCTAACATAGCAACTCCTTAGCAGCTTACTGATGACCTCACTCACACGCAGGAACACAATAACCTGCTAGGAAGCCCTTATTTGGCTGCGGTTTTTCGGTAAGGTGGAGCTACGAGTACTTTCCCAGACAGGCTGCTTTGATGCGCCCTGCCTCTCCACTCGAACCAAGACATACGGACATGTTCATGCACACAAATGTTTGTCCTGTGTGGGAATTGAGCCCACGAGCGTCGGTGTCAATATGACGTAACAGCGCGTTTCACCACTGCGCCACCGAGCTCGTCATGCGAGTTCAGAGATAAGTTAATGCTAAATAGGTGTATATTTACCTTAGCCAGCCTTCTTTTATGTTCAACTAAGAACCGCGTAAGAGGCTTTAATATCAGGCTACAAGCAATCTCGCGTACGCCGCGTCGAGCACAAAGGAGAATGTATCTTTTTAAGTACATTAAATAAGTTTAAGCCTCGTAAGTTACGAGGAAAATTTTATATGGTATTAAGTTATATTTAGAGTTAACGACGTGGAGGTGGATAAGGAAGGTATTTTTAGGTACGAAGGCGTATTTTTATGGATTTCGGACCATTCTGTATGGGATATAAACTGGCAACAAATGCAACATACCAGAGGGAGACTTTGTACGAAAGTCGTTTGCGTGGGCACCTCTGTCTCACCTATTTCTACCGCCATGCAGCTAAATTTATAACCGGAACACAGCTATATATAGCTATATATAGGTCACAAGATTGGCAGCGCGCGAGTAACATCCCCGTGATGTTGCGAGTGTCAATAAGCTGAGGTGTCCGCTACCGGTAACATCTAATGCGGGCCGCATGCTTGTTTACCAATCTAGTTTTATAAAATATATATATATTGGGAACTAACTGTCCCACATTCTACCTCTCCCGTCACTATACAATCATTAAATCGACATGTTTGCCTTTAAACATAAGTCATTGTTCACGAAAGCAAGTGATATATTTCCCCGGAATACACGTAATCCGCTCAGACTTGTCCTAAATGTTGCTCCCAGACTGACGAAATATAATGATAGTTATAAATATATGCATAAAATATATAATAGAATTCGTAATCAATTTGAACTATAAACATAAAATTATTTAAGAAATTTAATTTAACTGGTTTTCCCTCTGGATTGTGGGGATCTAACGGCAGTCGCTGTATGTCACAATCAGCATCTTCGACAAATCTTTAGGCTAAGGTAGGGGAACTTCGCCAATCCTAATGGATTGGGCTTCTCGATCTAGGATACCCTGTGCTATGAGATCATAGGCTTTCTGCTCAATTTTATAACGATAATCTGATCCACTATTTATCTGAGGCATAGCAAATGCGAGATCGAGGTGGTTAAAGAAATTTAAAGAATGCAGTACATATTTTAATTATATATTCTCATTGAATTAAACAATTTTTAACGGAAGTATCGCGTGTTTTATTTATTTTGTTGAACCTGACGTTTCGAACGCTTTGCAGCGTCCGTGGTCGCAGAAGTTCAACAAAATAAATAAAACACGCGATACTTCCGTTAAAAATTGTTTAATTCAATGTGTAACAATCGCGAAAACCTAAGACAATACTATATATTCTCATTTTTTAATTACCCCTGCTAACTGTCCTGCAAGATAGAAATAAATAAATTCTACTCGTCGTCGGTCGTCGGTCACAATAGAATTAGGATAATTTTTCATACTCGTAGCGTCTTCGTCTCTCGCCAAATCGATTGAAACGTTTTTTTGCCGTCCATCACTGCCACCACTGCAGAAACCGGATGGATCCCTGGCTCATGCAGCGAGTGAGCACCAAATCTTTATGCTTCTCTTTTTGCAAGCAGCTCACGTCTCGGCAAAAGCAGTCAGCCACCACCCAAGCTCACTGCGATTCCGTAATGCCGGAGATTCGTATTTACGAAAAAGAGGTGCTCAAAAATGCTGCATTGTCTGGACTTGAACAAAGCTAGTGAACCTGATGGTATACTGGTCTGAATACTGGTTTGGTTCCCAGGTCCTTGAAGTTTGTTAATGTTCAGCCAGTGCCCAAGAAAGCGCAGACCCTACGAACTATCGACCGATCGCGATCACCTCCTTACTTTGTAAAGTTATGGAACGTGTATTGAACACCCAACTTCTCAGCTACCTAGAACATGATGACCTCCTCAGCGATCGTCAGTACGGCTTCCGCTGAGACCGATCGACTGGCGATCTTCTAGTGTATGCCACTCATATCTGGGGTAAAGCCATTGAGAAGCTGGCCAGCAAGCTTCCAGCATATGGGATACCCTCCAGCCAGTGCGATTGGATTTCAGATTTCCTGACCGATAGAGCCATTCAAGTTGTCATTGATGACTGCACTTCGGATCTTTTATCTATTAATGCCGGTGTACCTCAGGGGCCTGTTCTGTCGGTAACTTTATTTTTGCTGCATATCAATAACCTGCTAAGATCCGGTATTTTTGAGTATGCGGATGATAGCACAGTTGTAGAGAGATATATCTCCGATACACGCACTGGCAAGATTGAAACTCAGTATCTCTGAGAAAAGTTGGTTGAACGCGTAATCTTGACTTTGGAAGTCGTATCGGAGTGGTATGAAGCGAACATGGTCAAGTTCAATGCGCCAAAAACCCAGAAATGTCTTTTCAGTGCGAAACGGAGTCCCTTTCATCTGGCTTCCACTTTCCATGGTGTATCTGGTCCTTGATTTAACATTCATTCTCAATTTCACTCGCTCCATTGAGGCGAGAGCAGCAACTGCCGCTAAAAAACTTGGAGTCCTCTTTCGGGTACTACACATCTGAACAGCTTCTCAAATTATACCAAGCTCAAATTCGATCTTGCATGGAGTACTGTAGCCATCTGTGGGATGGATCTGTCAAGTATCAGTTAGCTGCCCTAGTTGAGCGGCGCGCGATGAGATTGATAGGTGAACAAACACTTACAATAATAACGGTATTTTACAGAACTCACTTTGGTGAGTGTGCACTCGAGTCTCATGACTTAATTCCATCTTCCCCCTTCCGCTATCGGAATACAAGACGAACACCCGGGTTTCACCCCTATACCGCTGAGATTCCATACATTCACACGAAGCGATTTGCTTCTTCTTTTATAATGTGAACGGCTAAGGAGTGGAATGCCCTACCCGCATCGGTGTTTTCTGAGAAATACAGCCTGGGTCTCGTCAATTCAATGGTGAATGACCACATTCTGGGTATTCGCTCTCCATCGTAGGTCTCATCATCGCTTACCATCAGGCGAGGTGTCACCAAGCGCAAACCCATACAATTTAAAATAAAGGAACAATAAATTAATATTATATTATATTAGTATTAATAAATTAGTGTTAAATTGGTGAATAAAACATTTATTTTTTGCTTTTTAACTTACGCTACTTGTGTTTTTGAAGTCGGTTCCTTTTTTTTAAAGTTCATTTATAAGACGAGATAAGCTTAAGTGCTAATGTAAAATTGAATAGTATTTATATCTTACGTAATAATAGTGTGTGATATGTCTATTTCGGATTAGTCACGGCATATTGCTTGCTGGTGGGCGTCCCCCACCTGCACGACACCTCCTTTTCCGACTGGTGTCGCCTGTTTACTGCGAAAATATTTGACTTTAATATGTCTTGTAACTTTGCCAATGGCAAACGCTTTCAGAAACATTCGTATATTTAATTGCATTTTTTTCAGAAAAGGTAACTGCATTTTTCCCGAGACATTTTCCAAGTAATTTTGAATTTTAACTTGTATTTATTTTACTTTGCGCTCGTACTACGCTGGATTCCTATGCTATTAAGTATTCCGTAAGGATTTGCGTTGAATAAATTCAGAAGATTTTCATGGATGTATATGACAAACATTTCGAAGGCACCAGATTACTAGAGAGCGTCGGTGTTAAAATAAGAAGAGGCATGCTCCGATGGTTCGGACATGTAGAAAGAATGCAAGATGAAAGAATGACGAAGCAGATATACAATGCAAAAGTGGAAGGATGTACGAGCCGGGGAAGGCCAAGACTTACCTACCATGACCAAATTGGTCGTGTTCTATTAGAAGGTGATGTCAGGAGCCCTAGAAACCGGCGAGCGTTAATGAGAAGAGCAATGAATGTTGAAGAAGCGAGTGAGATATGTAAGGATCGAGTCACGTGGCGCTCGGTTCTCTCTGCCTACCCCGCAAGGGATTTGGCGTGAAGTTATAGATAGATTACTACTCAAGCATATGAACCCTGGCTGCTTCCACTACAGAGAAACGGATATTCAATCGGAAGCGTTCAGTCTACTCCGTCGCGCTGATCAACTGTGGATTAGCATAGACTAGTATTTTCAAGTCGTCCGAAATCTACAGTCTTAGACAATGACTGCTAGCTATTGATGATGCCAGCAGAAGTTCAAGCATCTCCATGCTTTGAAGGACGTTCAAAAATAAGATAATTCTTTATTTGCCATTGGGCCGTCACGAGCATTACGTCTTACATCTTATTGTAGCTTATTCAATTTTATTAGTTATTATTTTTCTTTTTTAGTCTACTAGCATTTCGAAAATGACCACTGGCCGTACGCTTAGATTCTGTATGTATGTATGTATATATATGTATATCTTCACGCCAAGTCCCTTGCGGGGTAGGCAGAGAGAACCGAGCGGCATAAGACGCGGTCCTTGCATACTTCACTCGCTTCGGTGACATTCATAGCTCTTTTCAATCACGCTCGCCGGTTCCTGGGGCTCCTGACATCACCTTCTGATAAAATACGACCAATTTGGTCATGGTAGGTTAGTATCGGCCTTCCTCGGCTCCTACATCCTTCCACTTTTGCATTGTATATCTGTTTCGTCATTCTTTCGTCCCGCATTCTTTCTACATGTCCGAACCAACGGAGCATGCTCTTTCTTATCTTAACATACGCTTAGACGCTTAGATTCTTATCAAAATTTATTCCTTGGGTTATCCTGTTTTCTAATCCATTAGGATGGCGAGGTCCGCTACCTAAGCCTAGAGATTTGGCGGAGATACTGGTTTTTACATTGAGCGACTGCCGTCAGACCTCCGCAACCCAGAGAGAAACCCAGACATTTCGAAATTTTCATCATACATACTATCGAAATATAATTTCTTAGGCGTGCGGGTTTCCTTACGATGTTTTTCTACACCGCTCAGCAAATGTTAATTACAAATATTTACAGAAATCCGAAAACTTATATCTTATATAATTTGTCTTTGACTATATATATCAGTGTGACATAAAAAACGGTTTGCCCTTAAATATGCCCCCTTCCAAGTTATTTCTTATTCACCCTTGCGAGGGTATATTTAGAAGTGTTAGGCGCATAGAATAGCAATATTGCGATCTGACAACACGTGCATTTTACTACGAAGCCGTAAATATAGACTTTTTAATCTACTAGACCAACTCCCTCGTTTATCTATACTAATATTAGACAGAGAAGTAAAGTTTGTTTGTTTGTTTGCAAGTGGGGGATAATTTCTGTTACTATTTTTGTACAACGTGGGGAGGCATACAAGCATACAGCCCATCTGGTGTAAAGCGGTTACCGTTGCCTATGAATGTTTGCACTACATTATGTAGCATCTGCGCGATGCCACATCTGCTACTAAATCAGCAACTTCTTGTGTGACTTCACTCACTCGCAGGAACACAACAATACTCCAGGGAGTTGTTATTTCGCTGTGGTTTACTGTGAGATGGTTTACTACCCCAGACGGCCTACTTTGATGCGTCCCACCTCTTTTAAAAACACTCCGACCAATAGAAACAGACATGTTCATGCACGCAAATGTTTGTCGAGCTTGTCGAAAACTGCTGATCCGATTATGAAAATTCTTTAACTAATATTCTACGTTATCCCTCAGACTTAGAGGCTATATTGACTTGTGTCAGTGCGGGATCGCTTGCAAAAACCAAATGCAATTGAAAAGATCGCTTGACTTTGAAACTACAGCACTTGTTTGCTAAATTTTATAACCATCATTTAGAGAAAAGGAGACACTATTCAGTAGAGCATAATGTCGTAAATGGCGCTGTAATCGCGCGCCGAACGACGCTTTAGTTATTGTCAGCTATTTTTTATTATATTTGTACTATTGAAAAGTTATAAAGTGTTAAATTCAATGAATGCAAGATGAAAGAATGACGAAGCAGATATACAATGCAAAAGTGGAAGGATGTAGGAGCCGGGGAAGGCCAAGACTTATCTTCCATGACCAAATTGGTCGTGTTCTATCAGAAGGTGATGTCAGGAGCCTTAGAAACCGGCGAGCGTGCATGAGAAGAGCAATGAACGTTAAAGAAGCGAGTGATATATGTAAGGATCGAGTCACGTGGCGCTCGGTTCTCTCTGCCTACCTACCTATAGATAGATAGATAAAGTGTTAAATTCAAAAATTGCCAAGCAGGAGCTCGGGTAGCAAAAGAGAGAGAGAAAGAGTCCATCATCGAACACGTAATTTGACCTCAACGAAACGTATTTGTACACACACGGAATGCATTAGATTACAATCTCTGTCACAAAACGCACCAAGTACTCCACTACGGCTAAGTCTCTGATACAGCCAACCTATTTTTTATTTATTTAGGCGCTAAGGAGTCATAGAAATCGGATCTTAAAGAAGCGAACGGAGTAAGGATTGTTTTGTGGCTCGGTTTACTGTGCCTACCCCGCAAGGAACGTGCGTGAAGATATATAGCTATTCGGTGCTATTTACGAGTATTATTTTTAATATTAAATTACTACATCAGCGAACGCTGCTAGGGTAATTCTGACCCAAATTCTGGTACAATGTAACTACATTATGTGGAATTGGATATTTGATTTTGTAGTTTACTACTTGAAACTTGGAATCCCGAGCGTGAAGTGTGCCTCACAGAACCTACATCAGCCACTTTGAGGCTGACACATTCAGATGTTACAACGATTTGTTCCACTTGCGTCCTAAGGTACTCGCCCTATTTTATGTAGTTTCGAAGTAAAACTTTTTTAAATGTATTGAGCGGAGTGAACGTCTGTTAGTCATTTCAAATATTATTAAAGTTACATGTGAATAAGTTTCAGTTAATTTCAGAAAAGTCCCTGAAAAATGAGCAGTGATAGCCCAGTGGATAAGGAACCGGGCTATTGATCAACCGATTCCTGTTCGAATCCTGGAGGGGGCATGCACTACTAAATTCGTGTTTTCGGTTTTATATACATATTAACACTCAGCGGTGAAGGAAAACATCGTGAGGATACCCTCACGTCCAAGATATTATATTTCGAAAGACCTAACCTAAGATAGATCTGGTTTTCCCTCTGGCTTGTGGAGGTTTGACGGCAATCACTCCATGTAAAAATCAGTGTCTTCACCAAATCCTTAGGCTTGGGTAGTGGACCCTGCCAATCTTGATGGATTAGGAAACGGGATAAGGCGAAGAAAAAGAGTTTCAGAAAAGTTCCAAAAGTTTTCACTTATTTAATTTTGAAATCTAAATCATCAAGCTAAAATCTTTTTCTAATTAGCATTATCCCGATTCCGAAATCAATAGGATTGGCGGGGTCCGCTACTTAAGCTCGGAATGTATTTTGTTTTTTTTTTATACTACGTTGGGAGGCATACAAGCATACGGCCTACATGATGTAAAGTGGGTCCCGTAGCCTATTAACGCTTGCGATATATTAAGTATCACTCGTGCGATGCCTCCTCTGCTGCTTACACATCAACTCCTTAGTAGCTTGATATTTTAAATGATTACATGGAAATGATATTGATTGATAATTTATTGATGTGTAACATCTGTCCTGTCGCTTTCCTGCAATCTGTAGGAGTGATTTCGTGAAAAGGGACCGAAGTTTGTAACATGAAATCAGGGAAGCGCGCGCTATTTAATTTGACCAATGAGCGCGCTCGGTGGTAAAGTTGGGCGCAGATGGCCAATTCCGGGAGCTTAGTATTATTGATAAAATAATTTACAATTGAATAAATACATGTCTATTTGTCTTTGTTTGGGTGTTTTTAAGAGAGGTAGGGCGCATCAAAGCAGCCCGACTGGGGGAATACCTCCACCTTACAAAATACCGTAGCCAAATAACAACTCCCTGGAGGGTTGTTATGTCCCTGCGAATGAGTAAGGTCACCAGTAAGCTCCTAAGGAGTAGCTGTATCAGCAGGAGAGGTGGCATCGAGTGATACTTAATGTATTGTAAGCGATCATATGCCACGGATACCGCTTTATATCAGGTGGGTATCGTTCCTTGAAAGGCATCGCGTTAATGTTAATACTTGCACTTGTACAGATTCCACTTCACAATTTTACTTAATAATTATTTTTATTTTTACCGTTTCGCCTTTACGGCATTATCAAGGTATTTTATACCCTTCCTTCCTTTAAAGGCTTCCTACGTTGTATAAAAATAAGGGTGTATGTACTTATGCATGCATGTAAGAAGTGATAACATCTTTCGCGTAACAAAACGAAAATAACTTCAAAATTTACATACCACACATATGTTTCCATATTAATAAAAAATATACATACTTTACAGGCACAACACTATCAATCTCATCACACATGTAATACACACAAACACAACACTCTCAAACACAACACTCTCTCACAACTCTCCACACAACTACACTCATACTCCACGTCCTTTATAGCGTAACTAATGACTTGTTATACACAATGTAACTATAACTTTAAGGAAGAGCGGTGCCTCCAATCACAAGCATAATTCTGCGTACAGGGAGACTCCGGTCACGACAAATCTAAATAGTTTAAGTTACTGAATAAATATTTATTTATTTATTATTTACATACCTTGTGACAGTACGTTTGCAAAACAAAATGATAATATAAAAAAACCGGCCAAGTGCGAGTCGGACTCGCGCACGAACGTTCCGTACCATTATCCATAAAAAAATCGGCCAAGTGCGAGTCGGACTCGCGCACGAAGGGTTCCGTTCCATTATCTATAAAAACGACAAAAAAATCACGTTTGTTATATGGGAGCCCCCTTAAATATTTGTTTTATTTTAATTTAATTATTTATTCTTAAAGTGAATATATAGCTAAATATTCTGTGAATATTTCAAGCGTCTACCTGTTGCCGTTATCAATATCGAGCAAAAACGAGCAAAAAAATCACGTTTGTTGTATGGGAGCCCCCTTAAATATTTATGTTATTCTGTTTTTTAGTAAGTATTTGTTGTTATAGCGGCAATAGAAATACATCATCTGTCAAAATTTCAGCTGTCTAATAATCAAGGTTCGTGAGATACAGCCTGGTGACAGACGGACGGACGGACAGCGAAGTCTCAGTAATAGGGTTCCGTTTTACCCTTTAGGTACGGAACCCTAAAAACGAGCGAGCCTTACTGCAGTCGCATATGTTGTGTAACATCTGACATCTCGTCTCGATTATTAGCAGCTACAATTAAATTAGAATTAATATGTAATTAAAAAAAATCATAGAATTATCCGTGTAATTAACTGGTTTTTGAAGTTAAAATTCTTTACACTTTCGAGCAATTCAGATCTTTTTCAGACGAAAACAATGTTTTCAAACGGAAATGACGCAAGCAAGCAATTAGCAAAAAATACATTATTCGTTTTTCGATTAATACTTTTACAAATGCAACAAAGTATTAGTTTTTTATCACTGAATTAGTTTGTCATCTGCGACGTTGTCTGTCTTATTTTGAGCGATCATTGACGTCTTCAATCAATCAATCAGTCATAATTTTGATATGTTTTATCAAATCACCCATTTCACGAAATAACTCCCCAGATTGCAGGGAAGCGAGAGAAAAGATGTTACGCGTCTAAGAATTGAATACTCATATAAAGAACCCTTTTTTAATCTTTGTTTATTTTTCGCTGATCACCATTAATAAAACTTTCATTAGACAAATGTAGAATGATCCATTTACCAGCCAATATCACCTACAATGTACAAGCCACTAATGTTTGCGACACCCATGACACTTAACATAGTGCCCTGCATCAAACTGAATTCCGAACTTTAATGCAACAGCCGCTGAAACTAAATTACATTGCTAGTGCACTCGTAAAGGGTTTGCATACGCGTAAATGGACGATTAATAGCCTATGTTAGTTGCGATATACGACAATAGACGACCACTAGTTTATTTGGCAACTATGTTGACCGCTGTATGTACTGATTAATTTTAATTGGATGATATGTGATTTAATTGAAATGGGGTACTTTGGGGGAGTGTACGGAAAAATATGTGACCGGATTGGCGTCACCCTTATAGCCGATATAGAGATATAATATATAATACATAACGAATGAATGGTGTTATTTTTTAAATAGTTTCATTTAGTTTTCGTTTTGTGTAGGTCAAATCTAGTAAATGAAATGTTACCCCCTTCCTGTTGACCAATTGATCTGAAATTGGTGCACACCTTTAGTTGGATGACAATACAATGTATCATTGTAAATACGAGTAGAAAATGGCGGCCGCTACAAGATGGCGGATTTCTTGTTTCTTTTCAACTTTCTCAATATGGGTATCAAACGATAGAGTTCGTTAGTAGAATATAGTACACCATGGAAAACTTCCAAATTCAAGATGACATCTGAACAACCATTATTTAAAATTTCCATAGATAAATGTAGAATGACCCAATGCGCCACCGGAGTGGCGGCACTCTCATAGTCAATATAGAGAGATGTCATGATGTATGGATTGGTGCTGCTCTTTTTATACCATCGAATTTCTACCATTAAGCCGCATACTACTAGTCACTTGCAATTAAGCAGACACATGATTATTCTTGTATACACTCTTCACGCCAGGTCACTTGCGGGGTAGGCAGAGAGAGCCGAGCGCCATAAGACATGGTCCTCACACACTTTACTCCCTTTTTTAATATTCATAGCTCTTTTCATGCACGCTCGTCGGTTCCTAATGCTCCTGACATAATTTTAAGATAAAACACGACCAATTTGGTCATGGTAGGTTAGTCTTGGTATTCCTCGGCTCCTATATCCTTCCACTTTCGCATTGTATATCCGTTTTATAATTCTTTCTACATGCCCGAACCAACGGAGTATGCCTTTTCTTATCTTAATACCGAAAATCTCTTTCAGATCAAATCTCTTTCGTACGTTATCATTATTCTGACATTACATAAATTATTCTTATAGTTATACATTCACTCACGTTCAATATGAACTACTTAGTCTGACCATAAATACTATTACAATTAAAAATAAACAAAATATTACATTTGAATTTGGAATCTGTCTTTTTATATGATTGTTCATTGAGTTTTCTCATTTTGGCGCCAATACATTGTACAATATTTTGCGATATTAAAATGGAGTGGGGTGATAAAGAGAACCGAATCGCTGTGATTGCATTACACAAAGTAGGTATGGAGCCAAATGCAATTTTTAAAACTTTCCATACGCTTGGTATTAGTAAAATGTTTGTGTACCGGGCTATTAATAGGTACAATGAGACCTCCTCTGTTTGTGACAGAAAAAGATGTGATGTGATGTGATGTGATGTGAGAGAAAAAGGTGGTCAAAGCAGTAAGGGAAAGAATTCGAAGAAATCCTGACTGAAAGCAAAAGATTTTATCTCGGGAGATGAAGATAGCACCTAGAACCATGTCGCGTATTTTAAAAGATGACTTAGGACTTGCAGCCTATAAGAGACGTACTGGTAATTTCTTAACTGATAATTTAAAAAAGAATAGGGTGGTAAAATCGACACAACTACTGAAGCGGTACGTAAAGGGGGGGGGGGTCACAGAAAAATTTTGTTTACGGATGAGAAATTTTTTACAATTGAGCAACATTTTAACAAACAAAATGACCGTATTTATGCTCAAAACTCTAAGGAAGCTTCCCAATTAGTCGACAGAGTGCAACGTGGGCACTATCCGACTTCAGTGATGGTATTAGCTATGAAGAAGTGACTAAGCTATACTTTTGTGAAGAAGGTATCAAAACATCAGCACAAGTGTATCAAGAAATGTGCAGCGGAGTTGTCCCCGGTGTTGACGCGCCTCTTTCGTCTCTCGTACTCATCGATGTGTCTTCCACATTTTTTTGTAAACTTTTATTATTTTGTATAATAAGTTTGTGACATACTTAGTCTGGCCATAAATACTGTTACAATTAAAAATAAACAAAATATTACATTTGAATTTGGAATCTGTCATTTTTATATGATGGTTCATTGAGTTTTCTCATTTTGGCGCCAATCCATTGTACAATATTTTGCGATATTAAAATGGAGTGGGGTGATAAAAAGAACCGAATCGCTGTGATTGCATAACACAAAGTAGGTATGGAGCCAAATGCAATTTTTAAAACTCTCCATATGCTTGGTATTAGTAAAATGTTTGTGTACCGGGCTATTAATAGGTACAATGAGACCTCCTCTGTTTGTGACAGAAAAAGATCTGGCCGTCCACGTAGTGTTCATACGAAAAAGGTGGTCAAAGCAGTAAGGGAAAGAATTCGAAGAAGTCCTGTCCGAAAGCAAAAGATTTTATCTCGGGAGATGAAGATAGCACCTAGAACCATGTCGCGTATTTTAAAAGATGACTTAGGACTTGCAGCCTATAAGAGACGTACTGGTCATTTCTTAATTGATAATTTAAAAAAGACTAGGGTGGTAAAATCGAAACAACTACTGAAGCGGGACGCAAAGGGAGGTCACAGAAAAATTGTGTTTACGGATGAGAATTTTTTTACAATTGAGCAACATTTTAACAAACAAGTGACCGTATTTATGCTCATAGCTCTAAGGAAGCTTCCCAATTAGTCGACAGAGTGCAACGTGGGCACTATCCGACTTCAGTGATGGTTTGGTGGGGTATTAGCTATGAAGTAGTGACTGAGCCATACTTTTGTGAAAAAGGTATCAAAACATCGGCACAAGTGTATCAAGATACCATACTTGAGAGGTAGTGAAGCCCCTTAACAGCACTATGTTCAATAACCAAGAATGGTCCTTCCAGCAAGACTCGGCGCCGGGTCATAAAGCTCGGTCTACGCAGTCTTGGTTGGAAACGAACGTTTCGGACTTGATGAGAGATGAAGACTGGCAATCGTCTAGTCCCGATCTTAATCCGCTGGATTATGATTTATGGTCCGTTTTAGAGAGTACGGCGTGCTCTCTAAAACTGACCATAAATGCGCCATGATAATTTGGAGTCCCTAAAACAATCCGTACGATTGGCAGTGAAGAATTTTCCCATGGAAAGAGTGCGTGCTTCTATTGATAACTGGCCTCAACGTTTAAAGGACTGTATGGCAGCCAATGGAGACCACTTCGAATAAGCTTGTTTTACTTTAAAATGTTTTATATTTATGTATTAAACTAACACACTGTAAAAGTAATAAATATTATTTGCAATAGATTTTTTTCTCTTTGTTTCAGTATTTATGGCAAGACTAGGTATATGTGTGCATTAGAATGGCAATTCCAGATAGCTTTTGTATATTATTGTGCGTGTGTCGCTTGACACTAGAGAAATGTTTTAGTGTTTCCGCATTATAACTTCTTAATTATGCCTGTCTTTCTGCAATTAAACGTGTGATAAAGCTATTACAGACAGACCGATCATGATCTGGATTTTGCAATACGTAATGACTCGTTTTAAATGTCAGAGAGAAAGTGTTTACAAATCTCTATATAAATAGGCAACGACAGTCAAGATAAATCGGTTCAAAACCAGAGTAGAGAAGGGACCTTTTCTACTCTGTTTCTTTATCGATTTTCATGACCTTTTTTTGTTTAGCTACTGATTTAGTGCTATCAATTTCGATTGGTTTATGTTTTCCTCAATTTTTCATCAATGATTATGGCCGAGTTTCGACCAAATATTAGACAATTAAAAATGGAAAAGCAAAATAGGAATTTAAAATGGATGATATGGTATTCATGAGCAGCATACTGTCTATGTTGCATGTATTGTCTTGTTAATTATGTTTTTAAATATACCATTAGAACAAAATACATTAAAAAATAAAAACAGTAGGTAGCCTCCGATGTTGAGGGCAAGGTCCAAACTATTCGTGGTCAAGATCTCAGAGACAGAAACCTCCGCACAATACGTGCTGTGCTAATGAGGATTGCTTTCTGTAATTGGCCCTTGATTTAGCTTCTCAACGCAAGCCCCTTGAGGTGTTTAACGAGGCTCTTACCTATTAACCCATTGAGTGATATAATAATCAGAACGATAATTATTGATTTGACACCCCTATTGCTGGTAATCTCGTGAGCTATATATATCCAGATTTTTTTAAACAACGTCGATAGACACACAAATACGGCCCACCTGATGTAAAGCAATTACCATAGCCTATTAACGCTTGTAATATATTAAGTATCACTTGCGCGATGCCTCCTCTGCTGCTTACACAGCAACTCCTTAGAAGTTTACTGGTGATCTCACTCGCACGCAGGTACACAAAAACCCTCTATGGAGGAATGTTACATCAATTTTATACAATTCTAAGACAATCATAAGCCAGACAAGAGATCCTATTATCTAACTTACTGATAGATCTCTACCGTTTCGTCGAACCTGTTGACTGCTGGTATGGAGTACCACATGTAAATCCCATTATTAGTATAAATTAGAAGTTCAATATTATGGTCCAAAACATAAATACATAGGCTGTTTCGAAAGTTTTTAGCTGTAGAAAAACTACTAGTATTTTGATATATATTTTTATTGATTTTCAAAATATCCCTGATCTTTGATTCTTTTAGCATAAAACGCACAAACTTGTCTATGGATATATATACAAAAGCCTGTGCATACTAAGGCAAAAGTAATGGCCATTAGTGATTAAGTGGCGATCTTGAAGGTATGTCATCACTTGCTCTTTTGAGAGAACAGAGAAGAGGGTTATTTTATTGTTTTATGTGTTACGGTTTTTAATTTAGAGCTAACTAAGGGTAACCAAAAATATTACTTATAGCTTTTTGTTTATTGTACGCACTGCGATTTCATCAGCTATCTAGAATGATTCAGATGAAATAGTCCTTTCAAATTGTAGCAAATGGACCGATAGATAGCGTAAGCTTATTGACAGGGTTCTGTGTATGATAAACTAAGCGGGCAAACAGACAAACAGAAATAACGGCAATAATTTATACCATAGAAGTAAGTATAGTAAGTGTTTGTAAGCGGTTGTTACATCAGTTACTTAATTAAAACTGTAAGTATATTACTCGTATATACTTAGATGTAATTATTAAGTGAGTGCATTATATTCGTCAACAAACTGCTGCAGTTTGGCGGAATAGTTGTTATATTAAACTCGTTCATGTAAACCGGAAATAAATAAATAAATAATAAAAAAAAAACAATTGAATACAAACAACATGCATATTTATTAGATACTAGCTGCTGACCGCGGCTCCGCCCGCGTGGAATCAAATAACGTGGCCTATGTGTTAATCCAGATCATAATCTATCTACGTGCCAAATTTGATTCAAATCCGTTCAGCCGTTTATGCGTGAAAGAGCAACAAACATCCATCCATACATACAAACTTTCGCATTTATAATATTAGTAGGATGTCTATATGTTATGTGCTCTATGGCATTAGTACATTACCTTAAATCAAAAGCATGATGCGCGACAATAGACCAAAATGACGTGCTCGGATAGCTTCCGGCGATTTCAATAAAAACTCACTCTTACCCACCTGATACATTGCTTATATACAGAGGGTGAACATTTGTGGGTCCGATCCGTTATTTTGTTTATTTATATGAAATTGTGAAACTTCAGAATGAAACGGAATTAAAACGCCGGTTAAAGGATAAAATTTATAGAAAAGAAAGAGTTTGTGAATCAATGTATACACGCTCAAGACCTGATGTAAAGCAGTTACTGTGGCCTGTAAACGCTTGCAATACATTAAGTATCACTCGCGCGATGCCACCTCTGCTGCTAACATATCAACTCCATAGGAGCTTACTTGTGACCTCACTCACATGCAGTAACATAACAACCCTATAGGGAGTTCTTATTTTGGTGCGGTTTTCTGTGAGGTGGAGGTACTTCCCCAGACAAACAGACATGTCCAAGCACACAATGTTTATCCTATGTGGGAATTGAACCCACAAGCGTTGATGTCAAAGTAACGTAACAGCACGATCCGCCACTGCGCCAACGAGCTCGTCAAAATATAGTAATATTATACTAATTATTTTCTTGTGTTAAATAAAATAGGATTACAGTGATTACCTTGCACAAAGTGGGCATGGAGCCGTCGGTCATATTCAAGACAGTTCAAAAGCTTGCCGTAAGTTCATGTATATCGACAGATATACCAACACTTCCTGTGTTGAAGAACATAAAAGATTGGCGCCACCGCGTGCTGTTAGAACTACATAGGCTGTTAATGCTGTTAAAGCCAGAATTCACCGAAACCCCGTTCGGAAACAAAATATCTTATCGCGAGAAATGTAATAAAACAATACCTGAGGCTTATCGTTGATATACAGGACATGCCCCAAATTTACCCTACAGTTGAAGAAAGTGGATTCAGCCAAACGCTTTCTGTCCCTATACGCAGGTGAAAGGCACAGAAATATCCTCTTTACTGATGAAAACATTTTCACGATTGAAGAGCACTACAACAAGCAAAACAATAAGGTGTACGTACACAGTTCCAAAGAAGCCGCCCAAGTGGCCGAGAAGGTACAACGTGGTCATCATCCTGCGTCGGTAATGGTTTGGTGGGGGATGTCTTATCAAGGAGTCATAAAGCTTTAATTTTGTGAAAAAAGAGTGAAGACTTCAGCCAAAGTGTATCAAGAGACTGACTTGGATCGTGTTGGGAAACCTCTCAGCAAAACACTTTTTAAATATGTACCGTGGACTTTCCAGCAGGACTCTGCAACTGGTCACAAGGCGCGAACTATCCAAGCCTGACTCGAAACCAACGTTCCGGACTTTGTAAGAGCTGAAGACTGGCCCTCCTCTAGCCCCAGATCTGAACGCCTAAAACTACAAGTTATGGTCAGTTTTAGAAGACATGGCCTGCTCGAAACGACAAGCTGACATCGTCTCTAAGAAATTTCTGGAGCAAGCAGTGGCTAAATTTCCCATGGAAACAATGCGTAAATTCAAAGATTCATGGCCAGACAGATTAAAAGCCCGTATCAAAGCCAAAGGCGTCCATTTAGAATAGTTTTTTTTTTTTTGCTGAGACTTCTATAAATATGTACTTATAAGTTTTAATAAGATTACATTAGTACTGGCGGAGGCCAGTGTTTTCTAGCCGTCGCTCGGTGCCGATAACAGCCGGCACCGACGGCTTAACATGCCTTCCGAAGCACGGAGAAACTCGAGATAGATAAACCAATCCATAGACAGGCGGTCGACGTCGCTTAACCTGTGTGTTTGTTTAGAATGACACGCGCAACGACATCGTGCACACATGCTTAAACATAGTATGTAGAAATGCTGATTTATGAAAAACCTTAAAAAATAATTAACACAACGAACACAATTACTAGGAAGATGGGACGTAGAAATTAATTTCGAATTTGGTGATGTTATCTTGTCTGTTAATTAGTTTTGACCGTCAAAAAATTAATAACAGGGAACGGCTAGATGGAAAATTTACTTGATATTAAATTGAAATGAAACGAGAGAAAAATAATTGCCGTAAAATCGTTTTCTCCCATTTTATCGGCAAATTTGTTACCAGAAAGATACCTTAAATGTATGATTTAGGTTTTTCTTTTATCTACAACCTTCTTCGCCAGAAACTCGTTGGTCAAATCATCAGGGCACACGATGCAAGTGCATTATTAATGTCGAAACCATTTTGACTCTAATAATGATAACGAAGCACTTATATGGGATGTAAACACCTTGCCTCACTCCTGTATAAAACATTCATTCCATGTTGAAATCTGATAAAGATATCTAAAAGATCTTTTTCTTTATACAGCGTCGGGAAGAATGCAAGCATATGTTCATCTATGAAATCTACAACTTTTATTAAGGGATCTTTTGTCATTAAGACACGTTTCGCCGATATCTTAACAAAAAGACCCCTGATCACAATTTTACGTTGTGTTTGAGTTTTTCATATTCTCAATAACTGTTGCATTGAGATATACTCAATTGAATAAGTTAATTGAGAATTCAATTTTAAGTTGCACAGAGAAACTAGGCTAAACGTGACTTGTGAAGCACATTCAAATACCAAAACAGTAAATAAAAAACTACTGTACTTGGTTTACATAGTTAATTCTAGATGTTATTTAGTTTCAGTTATAATTTCTATATATTTTTTTCATTTTATTACATAATTTTAGTTTGATTTTGTTGAAAAAAATACATACGTATAACAGTCGTTCTCGCTCTTATCCATATGGACCAAGCACAGCCTCGTAACTGCTCCGCCAACCCATGTATGCAGATCTCCACACATAAATATCCATTCTTCTTCTTCAGCCAAATCCGGCTTACGGTGTCCCATAACTTCTCGATCTCCTGAGGGATTGAGCTCACGGGAACATATAAACCAGAGAAGTCTCGGACCTACGAAAACTGTAATCTTTCACACCAGAGGCTAAACGAGATGAGAGCACGACACCAGCGCTGGTATGATCATCCTGGTACACCCTGGACCACAGGGTCATCATGCCACCGGAAAGACCTTCGCTGTCACTTTCCTTACGCTTGATCTCAGACACACACAGAGTGTTTAGGCTTCTCTCGTGCTTTACTTCTATCAGCTCATTTATTTTGTCTTGCAATTGTAAATCAATCACTTCTCACATAAGGCGGTTAGTTCTCTTCCACCCGCCGGGATGGGCGTTGCGTGGTGGTTGGCGGCTCCACCGTCGCATGCAATTAATTTCGCACCGACGATAGCGGATCAGTGCGCATTGCCTACGGGAGACTCTCTAAATCGCGAACCGGTGCAGTATTGATCCAGAATCGAAATACACTTTTTTTTTTTAATTGACAAGGTCGCGGCGTGCACTTTTCTTCGCCCAAAAAGATTTTGATTCAAAGATTCAATACAATATTTCATCCATTGATTTATGATTGGTCTACGCTGATCATAAATCTGTGACCTCTCTAAAAGCAAAATCTTTTTATCCAATAAACGCGCTCAACTTTCGGGAGCGGTTTGATAAATATTAGTCAATTTTGCGGGCTTAAGAGGGTGCATCCAGAATATCGGCGTTTTACTCATTTTTCAAACACGATTTCGTAGCTATAAGAGAGAATTTAAGAGAGGTAGGGCGCATCAAAGCAGCCCGTGTGGGGAAGTATCCAACTCCCTAGAGCTGGCTAGGCCGCTGTGTTCCTGTGTGTGAGTGAGGTCACCAGTAAGCTCCTAAGGAATAGGCTACGGTAACTGTTTTCAAACGGAAATATAAGTCTATCTGACGAGCTCGGTGGCGCAGTGGTGAAACGCTCTGTTACGTTACTTTGACACCAAAGCTCGTGGGTTTGATTCCCATACAGTACAAACATTTGCGTGCATGAACATGTCTGTTTGTCTTGGTCTGGGTATTTTCTATGTATTATAAGTATGTATTTACAAAAAAAAAATGTATTTATGTATGTTTATCAGTTGTCTAGTACCATAACACAAGCTTCGCTTACTTTGGGGCTAGGTGGCGCTGTGTAATTTGTCGGACAATAATTATTTATTATTTATTTATTAATATTTCTTCTTATTATCAATACTTAATATTCTTTTAAACAACGTAACAGTTATCCAGTACGGAAAATAAACGACAGAAACCTAATCCAGCAGTTACAGCAGCAGGAATGTATATGTGTGTATATCTTCACCGAGAATCGAGCGCCATAAGACGTGGTCCTTACACACTTCATTCGCTTCTCTAACATTCATAGCTCTTTTATTGCACGCTCCTGGGACTCCTGACATCACCTTCTGATATAACACGACCAATTTGGTCACGGTAGGTTAGTCTTGGTATCCCTTCGCTCCTACATCCTTCCACTTTCGCATTGTATTCTGTTTCGTCATTCTTTCATCCTGCTTTCTTTCTACATGTCCGAACTAATGGAGCATACCTTTTCTTATCTTAACACCGACACTCTCTTTCAAACCAACTCTCTTTCCTACGTCATCATTACGAACCCGGTCAAGAATGTATAAATCTGTAAAATGCGGGCTTACAGACAAACAGCATTTGTGCTTGTTAGCTTCTGTTAGGTGTTACATATGAAGAACGGATCATTGAAATTGAACAGGCCATAAGTAAAAAATATATTTTTGGAAAACGGATGGCGTAGTTAATAGTAACCACAACTGGTACTATCAAATACAAAGTCAAGGCACACCAAACAATTCATAGCCAACCAGTTGTAAGCGTTCATACAATGCGCCATTCACTTTATGAATCTGCAATTCTACCTTCAGTGTAAATGAGATTTGAAGTAACAAGATTTGTTCAAGACGTTCGGCAAAACCACGGAGATGCCTTCACGCAGGAGCGAGTGTGAGAAAATTATTGAAGACGTCGTCAGTGTTTCGAAGGAGACAGATCCAGAGGACGCGTCTTCTTTCGTAGTGAAAGATATACATAAGCTACCACCAATCAACCTGGAACACGTCGACGTTAGTACGCTGCTGTAGTGTACACGCGTCGTGGAGCACAGAATGCATCCGTGCGCAGTTTATTGGTGCGATGAACAATGTACCCCACTATGTTACCCTCTCATCAGCAGGGCCGACTACAAATGTAAATACGGTAATCCCGGGATGTGCTTACGCAAAAGTTATCTGTACCGCATTACCATTTCATCGGGAGAAGTAAATTTGTTGTGTTTTGCGTGGCCGCTCACAAGTTTTGCAACCGGATTTTTGCTAACCCCAGTGCGATGAACAGGATTTAAAAGTGGAAATAAAGATGAGGAAGAAGCCCTACAACTCCAACACAACTGTGCGTCGAAATATCATGGACGCCGTTGTACGTTTCTAAGCTACATCGGTCCACAATATACCGGTTGTAGACTATGTGAAGAAGAGGACCTACTTGAGGTCACCAGTAAGCTTCTAAGGAGTTGCTGCGTTAACAGGAGGGGTGGCATCAGGTGAGTGTTCCTGATACTCTAGGTGAGCCGTTTGCTTGTATGCCACTTAACATTGTATAAAAACGTCATCTTGAGGGTCAAACGATTGGAATCTCGCCATCGAGTAAATTTTAGTTCCTTTGTGGTGAGGGTTCTGATTCATCATCTGCCAAAATTCATGAAGGAGGATTTTGGCCGTAGGGAATCGTGTTTGGGAAGTTCCGAGGATACCCCAAAATCAACTAAGCAAAATAGTATGAAAAATGTAGTCTGTAAAAGGAATTATGTTAAATATGGCTAACTAGACGTTAGCCGGAGTTTCGCCGCTACGATTAATCCATTGCCCCGTTTTGACGAAAAGAAGGACAAACGAACACACTTTCACATTCATAATATAAGTATGGATTCTTTAATATCAGTTACCATAAACTATAAACGATTACGGCACAAGGAGTTGTTTTTTCATGGTACTTACTGATAATAAGATAAAAATACACGCTCTCACAAATGCGCATACACGCAGTTAGTAAACAAGCAGTGTGATCTTTGGCAGAGAACGTTATAATCACTACAAAACGTCTGATGATGAATATCACCTAAAAAAAAACTCCCATACACGAAACACAAATATCAAAATGGGTCATACAAAATAGTAAAGCGCTCAAGTGTCACAAACAGAGAGCGTGCATTGTAGTGTGCGTGTAGAATCTAGTCGGAGCTATTTGCGATCGCTGAAGTTTCGAGTAGCATGAAATAACGTGCACGTTCTTAACACGTAGCTTTTTTGTTCCGAAATTCATAAAGGTTTTTCAGTATACAAAACTAACCTTTCTGACGAGCTAGGTGGCACAGTGGTTAGTAACGCTATTTTGACATTAACGCTCGTATGTTCGATTCCCACACAGGACAAGCATTTGTGGGCATGTCTGTTTACCTTGGTCTGGGTGTTATGTATGTCTCGTATGTTTTTCAAAAAAAAAAAAAAAAAGAATTACGTATCAGTTGTCTAGTACTCACAACACAAGATTCGCTTACTTTGGGGCTTGGTATAATTTGCCTGAAAAAATATTTATTGCCGATGGGTACGACAAATGAATTACAAGTGTCATATTGTATTCTACATAAAAAAGGTGGCCGTGACGGGACGCCCGGTAGATGTGAAACTTTTTTGTGAATATTAATATTTTTTTTTTTTTTTATAGTAAACTGCTCATACAGAGAAGCATTGGAGTGTTTAGTATGGGCACAATCTAGAAGGCGTTTAGTGAGGAAAGTGATTTATTGTCAGATTGACAGCATCACAAGCAGTATTACAAGCTAATTACAGGGTTTATAAGTATATATGTAAGATTCTCAACGTAAATGTCGGTGTTGATGGCGAAGTGGATATTTGGTGTTTCGCAACACTTAACACCTCCTTCTTCAAGAGCGAAATCATCTGATGATGAAGGCAGAGTCCTCGGTTTCGGAGGATTTCGAATCTTCCTATATATTAAGTAGGCGATGGCTACGATTATTAGTATTATAATTACGATGTATAAAGTCAAGGTCCAAACACAAATATTGTCACTATACACAGTGAATGCTGCATCGTCGTCGCCATATTTGTAATTTGACATGATATCTTTGATTTCTTCTAGGTCGACTCCACGTAAATCCGTCTGCTTTATTTCCTTTTGTATTTCTTGATGGGTGTCAGCTACTTGTACTGGCGGCTGTCTAAATATGATTTCTGAAGCATTGGTTTCCGCTACTATACAGATGTTCAATTTCTCTGTTAAGGTCCCATAATCTTTTCTTTGAGACAAGATTAAAATTTCTTTTAAATTGATCTTAATTTTGTCCTTGTAATTTTCAGTTATGATGATGTTATCTTCTGCATACAGCACCCAGTGGTCTTTTGAAATCTTCTGTATCTTATCTTTTTCTATTTTTATTGAGATATGACGGCATCGTGATTAATTATCCTGTATTATCATTATTTGTTCAAGGTTTCGGGCGGCTAATATGACTATTTGTTCTTGTTGACAGATATATCTGTTCTCCTCCACCTCTTCGCAAGCATTGGTCACTGGTCTGTAATAGAATCTGTTCACCATAAGATAGGGATATTCGCGTTTCACGCAAAGGTTTTTTATTGTGCCGGGTTCATGACTAGGATGGGGATAATAGATAAACGCGTTTTTATCGATTAGAGGTATTTTTATTATAAAGACGAGTTTGCTATTACCTATCTATATATGTCTTTAGTGCTATGTTCCTTCCTGTTTTGGTAATATTATATTCGATTTTAAACACAATCACAAGATTATATAATAATGATACGAGTATAATAGACACAGTAAAAAATGCTCGATTCAAAAATATTCAAGATACTGATATATCATTATTACTTGTGATTCAAATGCTCTAATAATAATATGATCAGGAGATTATTTCTATATACGAACTATTCTTGTCTAAATTATTTTTAATATTACATAATCTTCCTCAAATAAATTATAAATTGATGTTAAATTATAATTATTAATTATTAAATATATTATTACTAAAAGAATAGTATAATATATTGTCAATCCAGTACAAATATAATATAAAAAATAAATTTTATACAAGAATAGTTCGTATATAGAGATAAAATCCTCATCATACTATTATTAGAGCATTTGAATCTCAAGAAATAATAATAATGTCAGTATGTAAATGTTATCTATTATTGTCGGACAAATTGTCGGACAAATTACACAGCGCCATCTAGCCCAAAGTAAGCGAAGCTTGTGTTATGGGTACTAGACAATTGATAAACATACGTATATACATTTTTTTTTTGTAAATACATACTTAATATACATAGAAAATACCCAGACCAAGACAAAGAGACATGTTCATGCACACAAATGTTTGCCTTGTGTGGGAATCGAACCCACGAGCGTTGGTGTCAAAGTCGCGTCATTCACGACTGAGCCACCGAGCTCGTCAATTATCACAGTAATCACGAGACGTTAACGTAAGTACTGCCCTGAAAATATTGAGATATTTACGTACTTCAATTATGAATACTAAACCTTATATATAATGAGGGGAGAATGTTTATATTATTTTCAAATTTCTAGAAATATTTTACGGATATCCAACACAGTTAATACGGGAGTTATCGTAAATCGCTGTCAAGGAAGAAGGTTATCTGAGCGTTTCAATCTCTTGTAACATTCGACCGGTATTCAGGTATCTACCGCAGTTATTACGAGATATTATGGTAAATATCGTGGGGAAGAATAATATTAGAGCCTCATATACCTATAGCACTTCACTAGTATCTAAGTATTTTATCACAGTTATTATCAGATGCTATCGTAGGTACTGTGAGGGTAGACTGTTGATAGAGCGTTTGAATTTCTAATAACATGCTCCGTAAATATTTATTACGGCTAATAAGGAATGTGTATGCAAATAAAAAAAATCGGCCAAGTGCGAGTCGGACTCGCACACGAAGGGTTCCGTACCATTATCTAAAAAAAACGGCAAAAAATCACGTTTATTGTATGAGGGCCCCCCCTTAAATATTTGTTTTATTTTAATTTAATTATTTATTCTTAAAGTGAATATATAACTAAATATTCTGTGAATATTTCAAGCGTCTACCTGTTGCCGTTATCAATATCGAGCAAAAACGAGCAAAAAAATCGGCCAAGTGCGAGTGGGACTCGCGCACGAAGGGTTCCGTACCATTATCTATAAAAAAGGCAAAAAAATCACGTTTGTTGTATGGGAGCCCCCTTAAATATTTATTTTATTCTATTTTTTAGTATTTGTTGTTATAGCGGCAACAGAAATACATCATCTGTGAAAATTTCAACTATCTAACTATCACGGTTCATGAGATATAGCCTGGTGACAGACGGACGGACGGACGGACGGACGGACGGACGGACGGACGGACGGACGGACGGACGGACAGCGGAGCCTCAGTAATAGGGTTCCGTTTTACCCTTTGGGTACGGAACCCTAAAAATCACGTTTGTTTTATGGGAGCCCCCTTAAATATTTATTTTATTCTATTTTTTAGTATTTGTTGTTATAGCGGCAATAGAAATACATCATCTGTGAAAATTTCAACTATATAACTATCACGGTTCATGAGATACAGCCTGGTGACAGACGGACGGACTGACGGACGGACGGACGTACAGCGGAGCCTCAATAATAGTGTTCCGTTTTACCCTTTGCGTACGGAACCCTAAAAACGAGCATGCTTTAGACCACACGACTGAAGTAAAACATCTTTAGCTCCATAGTGTGATACAGACACTAGGCCTGCACTGTGTCTTACATATACGAAACTTAACTCGCTATGAGAGAAAGAGAGAAAGAAAATGTGTGCTCGCACCTCTCTCTCTTGCCCCTACAGTAACGAAACGTAACTCTCTCTCTTTCTATCTTCACTAACTAATAATATCTCCCTCTCAACTTCCGTTCACCTCGCCCGATCACACTTTTCGTAACGCTTTCGTCACGCATTCACCAGCTTACTCCCCTAGTCAAGCGTGCGTAAAGAAGTTTTAACACTGCCTATGTATTTATATAGGTACTTAGTATAATTTAACGAGATTTATCATAATCACTATGCAGGAACAAGTGCTATCGAAAAGTTTTTAATCTAGCGATAACACATTTGTCTGAGAGAGGTGGTATACCTATATACGAAAGTGTAAAGGATTTGTGAACAAGATTTTATTACTCACAGTCCCGCAGCTATTCCCATGTTCTCTCGACTGAATGGATACTGTTTCTTGAACCCTTGTTAAATATAAATAATATTTTATAAATTTATTTGGTTCGTAATCCCCGTTTAACCCTAGAAACGGACAGTGGAATTCGTTCGCCGTGCCGGACGTAAAGAATCGAGATTCTATCAACTACAAGGCGTCGGAGTAAGCAAGGTTCCACTAACGGAGAACCTACTCAGCTGCTCCAATCAAGAAAGCGTTTTGTGAGGAAAGTACCTTATTGTCAGAGTGAGAGCATCACAATCAGTCTTAATAGCTAGGCACAGGGTTTATAAGTAATATCTAAATGCTGCATGGATACATTTAACGAGGCCGTGACGCATGGCCCAGATAAAAATGATTCTCAATGCAGATGTCGGTGTTGCTGGCGAAGAAGGAGGATATTTGGTGTTTCGCAACACTTAACACACGCACACACGCAAGTCGAAAGTGGCGGCGTAGAGTATGAGAGAGTCATGCCGTTTGCCGTCACGGCATACGGTTCGATTTTACTTCCAAGGTGCGCCAATAGATGTTTCACATCAAAATATTTATATTTCCCGCTATTTCGGCGACGCTGTAGACGCCATGATCACGGGAACCATGACGTCTGTAACGTTAAAACAAATAGCGGTAAGTTCCGTACCTACAATAATAGTGTAAACAACCGTGAAAGTTTAAAATTGTACATAAAACCAGTTGAGAATGCGCAAGCTTGCATTGCCAGAGGAACACCTGGCTCGTCAATTACATAACAATTCATTTTTTTTTTTAATTTGTCGGCCATTTTGACCATGTTCCTTAAGAGATAGGAACGGTGAAAATATACCTAAAAGTTTGCAAGCGATATTTTAATAAACACGGTTTCTGATATGGTATTACGATAAGCAAGGTAGCAATATTTTACGCAAGTTCTGTAAGCCTTAGGTAAGGTGTGCCAAAGAGCCGCGCTATATTTTAGGATTATAGTGGCTCGGAATAGCGGCAAGTTGTCGATATAGGCGGCGCAGCGGTAATCCGATATAGTCCAAAATTGGTTTAAACCTCGTGTATATTTTAGAAATCACCACATCGCTGCACCTACCAAACTCTACTTGTGTATATTATGATTTATCGTATATAGCAATTTGTATTTGCCAGGAAAGTCAGTTTTGTGATAACGTTATGATATGTTCTATATTTGTTGATGACCGTATGAAAAAGTAGTATGTGCAGGTACCTACAGGTACATAAAGGATGTGCCTTAGTTACACCATCGTCGCCCGGAGGACTTTTTATAAGCAATGTGTGGTGGAAACAAATTAAATCATTAATCAGTAAGTGCATTGTTTTTTTATGCAAAATCGAGAGGCATACAAACATACGGCTCGGCTGATTTAAAGCGGTTACCGTAGCCTATTAACGCTTGTGATATATTAAGTATCACTCGCGCGATACCTCCTCTGCTGCTTACACAGCAACTCCTTAGGAGCTTACTGGTGACCTCACTCACATGTAGGAACGCAACTAGGGAGTTGTTATATGGCTGCGGTTTTCTGTGAGGTGGAGATACTTCCCCAGACGGGCTGCTTTGATGCGCCCTACCTCTCACCCTACCTTAAAACATCCAGACTAAGGCAAACATGTTCATGCACACAAATGTTTGTCTTGCGTGGGAATGGGAGGTTGGTGTCAAGGTCGCGTCATTCACGAGTCACCGAGGTCGTCAAAATTCTGAAATATTGTTCAAGACTCGATTCAAACTCAAGACAAGATTGCGTACCTTCCGCTTCACGTTAATCCATTGGCATTGGCAGGGTGCGTCGCCTAAGCCCGAGAACTTCGCGAAGACACTGATGTTTACATGGAGCGACTACTGTCATACCTCCACAACCCAGAGGGAAAACCAAATCTTTCTTAGGTGAGGACACACATCTATTGAACTCTAATTTCTCAAATGTGTGGTTATCCTCACGATGTTTTCCCTCAGCAAGTGATAAGTTATAGTCAAAGTCAAAGTCAATATCTTTTTATTCCGTATAAATGGCTACATTTGTTTGGAATCGTCACAATTTTTTCCCCTACCGTGCAGTTCATGACTAGGTGAGCACTGATAAAAATACTGCCAAAAAACTCAGGCATCCCTCTTTTGGAATCCAAACAAATTTACATAATTTATTAATTACATTATAATTGGATCGACTCACTCCCAGGCATTTTTATCATTAATATAGTCAGATACTTTATAATATGCCCTGCTACACAATTTGGCTTTAATAGTAGTTTTAAATTTGTTTATTGACAATTCTCTTATATTGCTGGGAAGTTTGTTATAGAACCGTATACATTGCATAAAAGAATTACTTATTTTGTGGAGACGGCTTGCATGTAACACAAGATTATGCTTATATCTAGTATTTATGCTATGAGTATCACTCTTTTTACAAAATGAGTCTATGTTTTTATGGACATACAAAATATTTTCATAGATATATTGCGATGCGACTGTTAAAATATTTATTTCTTTGAATTTTTCTCTAAGGCTCTCCCGGGGACCAAGTTTGTAGATAGCTCTTATGGCTCTCTTTTGCAATAAAATGATGGTGTTACTGTCCGCGGAGTTACCCCAAAGAAGAATTCCGTGATATAGTCGTAGAACACGTGCAAGGAAAGCGGAGCATGGATATATCAGCTATAAAATGGACTGACATTATTAGAGAAACCACGTGGCACATTATTGCTCGAAAGCAGACTGAGTGTCAGAAAGCAAGAGGAAATTGGTTCAGGGAATGATTACGATCCTCAGTCATGTGGAATCGGCGAAGAGAAAGAAATAGCAGCAATGGTCAGTAGGAATTTATGCTAGTCTTTGTCTTCTTGCGTTATCTCGTTTCCTTATCCATTAGGAGTTGCGGGCTCCACTACCTAAGTCTAAAGATTTGGTGAAGATACTGATTTTTATATGAACCGACTGCCATCAAACCTCCAGAACCCAGAGGGAACCTAGGACTAATGCTGTATACCTCGGCTATACTCTGTATAGCCGCAGGGATCGCGGTGGCTAGGTGGAGCTGTGAAGCTCTCTGTCGCCCGTGGCTGGACTGATGCAGTATGGGGAGGGAAGTTTGGAAATAGCCACTATCGTTTCACCGACGTTCTAAAATGGGCAAAATCAAATTTTAGAAAATAAAATTGAAAGATGATGAATGAAAGAATGAATTGCGGAATGAAAGAGAGTATGATGTATGAATGTGTATTTATTATATTTTAATTATTTTAAATGAGTATTTAACATGTACAAATAGTTGCTTAGATCGCCTTGCCCACGGCAGGGGTGTACGTTATTAAAAAAAAAAAAAAAAGAGAGAAAAAAAATAACCCAGAGGGAAACCCAGACCCGCCTTAGGTCTTTTGGAATGTAATTTATTGGACGAACGGGTTTCCTCATGTTTTATTTATTTATTTATTTGTAATCAACAGCGTTTACATTACATTTATGATTAAAACATTTAACTTAACAAATCAGACCAAAACAGGATTACACAATATATTATTAAACAAAACAAAAAATTACGTACTAACAGATTATGGTCACAATAATTGCCTATTGAGTATTGTACAAGAGTACAGTATCACAAATGTATATAACATAATGTATCCATTTTTAAGAGAAGTCATTATAATCGTACATGCATAAAGTATAAGTACCCACACAAATGTAATAACTTAAATTTTCGTCAGAGGAACTAGCAACTAATTATAAATTACTTAGGTTTACTTGGTGCATTTTATATATCTCATTTTTTAATGTATTTCTAGATAATTGGAACAAGTCTAAATTAGAACACAATTTATTATAATTATTAGCCATGCGACACAGTACGGAGTTTTGTGTATAGTTGGTATTCACACGTGGAACGTAAAGTAAGGGCGCATGTGACGAGTGCATCTCGAGGGTACACCGAAGTATATTTCTTTTAGAAGTTCAGGACAGTCAATTTGTCCAGTGATTATTCCCTGCAAGAGTATCAAATCATATTGACGACGCCTGAGATCCAAACTATCAACTCGGTGGTGAATGCAAGCTTCCGTATAAGATTTAAATTTTTTAAATTGCTTATAAGACAAAAATTTTAGAAATCGCTCCTGAATAGATTCTATTCTTTGAATATGCGTTATATATTGAGGTGACCAGACACTACAAGCATACTCTAAGTTACTCCGGACTGGATGTTGTTTTCTTTAACCGTCGAGCAAGCGATAATTACAAAGATGTCCGAAAACATTTATTTATCTTAATTTAATGGCACATACCAGGATTCGAACCGAGGAACGGCGGTTGGTCAATTGACTGGTTCTTTACCCACTGGGCTTTTTTTTTTTTTTTGTTTGTTATATTAGTTCTGCATAGTGGCCCCTCTTTGCCTGATGGTAAGCGAAAGAGGAGCCCAAATCGCAACTGCAACTGACAGCATACTACATCCCGCATCCTGTCAGTTGACGCTGCCATGCTGACCCGCAAAATGCTTCTTCACGCTTCGTTTGAAGGATCCCATATTGTAGGAAGGAGGGAACACATGTGCAGGCAAGGCGTTCCACTTTTTGATGGTACGACAAAGATAGGAGTTGCCGAACTTTTTGGTACGCGAAGAGATATTCTCAACCGTGGAACTATGACATCGCAAGCCCGCACGTGTGGTTCTATGACGGAAGGGTGAGGGTGGGATAAGGGAAAACAGTTCTTCAGAGCACTCGCCATGGTAAAGGCGGTAAAATACGCTTAGAGAGCCTATATCCCTACGGAGTTGAAGAGGTTCTAGGCTTTTGGTGACCTCTTCGTCGTCAATTATGCGGATAGCCCGTCGCTGTAACCTATCGAGAGCCTCAAGAAGATACTGTGCGGAGCCGTCCCAGAGATGCGAGCAATACTCCACGCAGGCCCGAACTTATAAAGCAGACAAAGTTGGTCCGGCGTGAAGAACCGGCGCACCCTGTTCAGGACTCCGAGCTTTCTTGAGGCTGTTGAGATGAGGCTCTCGATGTAATAACGCTGGTTAAGGTCGCAATGAATACCCATACCCAGCATGTTCAGGCCATCACGCATACTGAGGGAAGCACCCTGAAGACTGGGAGTGGGAAGGAAGGGGGACATTTTTGTTGTAAACGCGCAAACCTGAGTTTTCTCGGCATTAAACTCAACCAGGTTATTGGAACCCCATTTACTAATGAGATCCAAAACCCGATTCAGTTCAACGACAAGACTCTCACGCCTCTCACCGATTTCTGTCCGACCAGCACCAGGCCGACCGAAATATCGCCCATGGACCGTACTGTCATCTGCATAGCAATGAATATTACCAAGTGGCAGCATGTCATTGATATGCAGAAGAAAGAGGGTGGGCGATAGAACGGAGCCCTGTGGGACACCGGCATTCACTGACATGAACCGCGAAGCGCATCCATCTGCAAGGACGCGGATTCTACGCTCATGCAGGAAGCCAGCAATCCAATTACAAAGCTGGAGGGGCAGACCGTATGCCGGAAGTTTGGAGAGAAGTGCTTTGTGCCAGACCCGATCAAACGCCTTGGCGATATCTAGGCTGACTGCCATGGATTCGCCATATTTATCGATTGCCTCCCCCCAGAGGTGCGTCACATACGCTAGAAGATCACCCGTTGATCGTTTCGGTCTAAAACCATACTGACGATCATTGATTATGGAGTGATCTTCTAGGTAACGGATCAATTGTTTGTTAAGGATCCGTTCCATGACTTTGCACAACACTGAAGTTACGGCAATGGGGCGGTAATTCGATGGGTCAGAACGGTCTCCCTTTTTGGGGACCGGCTGCACATTAGCCTCTCTCCAAGCATCCGGAACGGAACCGGTCGAGTACGAAAGGCGGAAGAGGCGCGTCAGCACCGGAGACAACTCCGCTGCACATTTTTTAAGAACAATCGCTGGGATACCGTCAGGACCACTGGCTTTTCGGATATCGAGTGACTGTAGTTCAAAACGCACATCGCGCTGCCTGATGTGGATATCAGGCATAGCGGATCCACTGGAGGGTATTGTTGGTGGTTGCGTGCTACAGTCATCGATCCGGGAGTTAGCCGCAAAGAGGCTGGCCATAAGATCGGCTTTCTCCTGCGGCTGATGAGCCAGTGAGCCATCAGGGCATCGCAGCGGTGGCAGCGAGGGCTGGCAGAAGTTGGCCTGCACGGCTTTGGCCAGTCGCCAGTAGCTACGCGATCCAGTAGGGTGCGCCACTAGTTCCGTGCCGACTCGTGTAACGCGCTGGGCGTCCGCTATTATGTATGCTCTCTTGCAGATCTTGGTGGCAGTGTTGTAGGCTGATTTCAGTGAGTTAGTATTCGGATCTTTAAGGGCGCGACCCCTGATCCAAGCGCGATATGCCGCCTGTTTGTTACTAACAGCTTCAGCGCATTCGCGATTAAACCAAGGGCGTCTCCGGCTTTTGATGACGACATCGGAGTGGGGAATGTAGTATTCCATGCAACGCCGATCTCATCAACAATGGCCGCAGCACTCGCCGTTAGATTCTTCTCACTGAAACAGCGCTGCCCCCATGGGACGGAAGCAAAGTAGTCGCGCATACCGTCCCAATCTGCTGACGAGTAGTGCCAGACACGCCGCCTAACCTCTGTGGGTTGTGGCGGAATCGCGCTTGGCACTGTACTGGATACTAGGCAGTGGTCAGATGTGCCCAGGGGCGCCCCGACCTCAACCCGGTAGCCAGCAGGGTGGGTGGTCAGCAGTAGATCTAGCAGAGAGGGCTCCTGACCAGCAACATCAGGTATTCTGGTGGGTTGGTGCACCAGTTGCGTCAGGTTGTGCGAAAGAGCGAACGCGTGGGCGGTCCTTCCTGCATGGTTAGTTGTGGAGGATCCCAACCAGGAGTCGTGGTGAGAGTTAAAGTCCCCCAAACATACCATCTCTGCATTAGGATACCGCTCCTGCGCTTCATCTGCCGCCCGACTCATGTACTCAAAGAGCCGAGTTGTCTCCGTGTCCCTAGTATGGGGTCGGTATAGGCACATGTAAATACGGCTCTGAAGGCCCAGGTTTACATGCACCCAGAGGACAGGAAAGGAGGAATCCTCTAGGCAGCGCAGACGGCGACAACATACATCCGAGCGGACAAACAAACAGACCCCGGCTTTCGCGAGGAAATTCTCCTCAAGCACATAACCGGGATACTGGAGGTAGGACGTGTCCGCTGGACGCTGAATCTGTGTCTCCGTCAGGAAGAGCATGGCGGGCCGTGCCGTCTCTAGGTGTTGGTGGACGGCATTAAGGTTAGAGTGGAGTCCGCGGATGTTAGCGAACTCAACCTTGAACAGGGTGGTGGGGGAGTACACCGCTGTTAGACCATCTTTTCCTATTTGCGCTGTCATGAGTAATGTAAAGAACGGAAGCGTGAAGCGGGAGAGAATTGCCACGACATTGGGGAAGAAACGTGATGGACTGTTTCTCCATTAGTTTGTCGACAAAGGAGCTGTGCTGATCCGTCGGACGGAAGGGCCCCCGAACCCCCCCGGAAGTAGTCGCCGGGTCCCCACCATCCGGTCACCAATCGGCACGACGATCTACCCCGAGATTATGCGCGGTATGTAAGGGCAGCCTCTCTAGGTGGTTAGTCTTGATTGGGCCCCTGTACTATACCGCGGGCGGCCAGCGGAACAACCGTTTCAACGGGTCTCCCTGGCCCACGGGTCAGCTCAGTCCTTCTGACAATGGATAGACAGAATCCACCACTGTTCCCGCAATATCGCGTCAACAATCCCCCGAGCATTGGTTATACACCAGCTAATCCCGAAACGCGACGTACTCATAGGTACGCCACTTCACGGGTGTTTCGCCGTGTGTACGGTGGTAGCCAACCAGGCGGGTAATTACCCTACCACCGGCTGACAAGCTGGAACGTCAGGAAATCCCATAGTCGCCTCTTACGACACCCAGGGGAAGAGAGGGGGCGGTGATTTTTAATATTCTTTCTCCGTCACCGCACGGATACTATGCATATATACCTAGGGCTATCACTGCCCTAGGTATTTATGCTAGTATAGGTACAAAATACAAGGCAACGGCCATGAATACTGTATTTTAATGTTGAAGGATACGTAAGAAGAGTGCCAAAGGAATCCTATTACTAAGACTATATCACAGTCGTGTCTTTTGAACTTTTAGAACAATAAAAAAATACAAAAATTTCCCTCTCCCATAAAAGAAATGTTTATATATACATGTGCTCAGTTGTACGGAATCCTTCCTATGCGAATCAGATCCGCACTTGCCCGGTTTTTTAATTATTATCAATTAATAGTAGAGATTAAACCTACCTATTTTCCAAGGCACTCTCTCCGAATAAGACTTTCACATTTGTCCCTAAAATACAATCCATAACATAGACTTGGTTTAATATGTGGAAAGTGCTTTTCGAGCAAATTGATGTTTACAGAAAATGGCATCTCGAGAAATATAATATTGAACACTGTGACACTATTTTCCGTCGCATCACTGTATTGCAAAGGGAGCAACAACGGGCAAGTTGCTGAAGTATTGCACGCTCCAACCCTCAAACACTCCACTTCACTTCGGCTTCCCAGAGGAGGCCGCCTTTCACACCGAACAGCAATATGATATCGGATTTCTTTGAGAACTCTGCGTGCACGAATATATTACGAAATGTATACCTTGTATTCTATTGTATGTTGTTTTTCACTGTGATTACTATAATGCACAGCGCTGATTTATGATCCTTCCGGTGTACTTGCGTAGTTTGATTGCGAAATAAAAACATTTAGGAAAAAAATTAAACAAATATCATTGGCTTGATTGATTTTTTTTTATACTACGTCGGGAGGTATACAAGCATACGGCCCACCTGATGTAAAGCGGGTACAGTAGTCTATTAACGCTTGCGTTATATTAAGTATCACTCGCGCGATGCCTCCTCTGCTCACATAGCAACTCCTTGGGATCTTACTGGTGACCTCACTCACACGCAGGAACACAACAACCCTCTAGGGTGTTGTTATTTGGCTGCGGTTTTCTGTGAAGTGGAGGTACTTCCCTAGACGGGCTGCTTTGATGCGCCCTACCTCTCTTAAAACATCCAGATGAAGACAAACAGACATGTTCATGCACACAAATGTTTGCCTTGTGTGGGAATCGAACCCACGAGCGTTGGTGTCAAAGTCGCGTCATTAACGACTGAGCCACCGAGCTCGTCAAAATTGATTGACTTCACCTTTTGATGTCGTCGTTTTCGTCTTTACTGGAGTTGACTTCGATGAACTCGTGTACACATTCGATCGTCGTTCGTTTTTCTTCGACAACCATTGTACTCGTAACTTACTGAATGCATTTTTGGGTTAAATACCTGTCGTATGTAATTTCTTAGGAAAACAATTATTGTTTAAGTTTTTAAATACGAGATTCAATAAATGAATACTCTTTCTCAATTCAAAAAAAAATATTTTTTCAGATTTAAATTTGCATTCGTAAAAAGAAGTACGCCTTCGTGCCTTGAACTGTACTGTAAGATCCTATTCTTGACAGTTATGTTACACGAATATTCGCTACAATAGTCGAAATTCGAACATAATCATATTGAAGAAAATTGAGAAAAAATTAAATGCATGTTTTCAACACTTTTTTTATTAATAACACTAAATTTGTTGTAAATTTACGGTTTGCGGATTTTCCTTTACTTGTGCTACATGACATTGTTTCATATGAAATTTAATGATTCTAGCTCAACGGGAAGTAGCCTATTGTTTTTGATTACCTTGAAAGTATCAAAATATGCGCATACACGAGCAATATACAGACGTATTTCATTAATAGGAGAAGAGTATGTGCTGAACAATTTTATCTGTGCCTCTTCTGCCTTCTTCTTAGCGTTACCCAGTTCGATAACCCATTAGGATTGGCGGTGTCCTCTACCTAAGCCTAAGGATTTGGCCACACGTCTGTCAAAATATAATTTCTTGGACGTGCAGATTCTTTACTATTTTTCCTTCATCGTCGAGTAAGTAATAATTGCAGTTAATTGTCTGTGCCTGTTTATATATGCATATTCGCAACAGTGTGCAAGGCTGCCTTACTATGAAAGAGGTTACGCTGACACCGGCCGATTACCGGGTGCGGTCAAAACGAGATTTTTCACTCGAGAAAAATGCAGAAATTGTTGTGACATCACGTAAAAGCATTGCGAAATTAATCGTAATACTTTCGTTTATTTCTTCGCTTCTTTATTATATTTTGTTAAGGATCATTAGAACGGCAGTAGTTGTAAATTGGTGAACCTATATACATACGCGAATTAGGATACTCGTGTGTATAGGTTCACTAATTTCAGTTTTCGATATATTCAAATCAGTTTTAGATATATTCGGCACAGTGTTCAATGTATTTACATTAGTTTTCGATGTGTTTTGTAAATTGATGAACCTATATACTATTTATTTGGTTATAAGTTGGTGTAAAAGTCGCGTCATTCACGAGCTCGGTTGCTCAGTCGTGAATGACGCGACTTTGACACCAACGCTCGTGGGTTCGATTCCCACACAAGGCAAACATTTGTGTGCATGAACATGTCTGTTTGTCTTGGTCTGGGTATTTTCTATGTACGAGTAAATATTTACAAAAAAAAATGTATTTACGTATGTTTATCAGTTGTGTAGTACCCATAACACAAGCATCGCTTACTTTGGGGCTAGATGGCGCTGTGTAATTTGTCCGGCAATATTTATTTATTTATTTTATATATATCTTGACCAATTGCAACAATTTAAATCAGTTAACTAGTAGGTACTAGATTACTTATAAGTAGCGAGATAGTAAAAGTTGTTCTTTTGAAGAGTATAAACATGTACACCACATGTGTCTGCCTGACTCATGCATATCATGAGACGCTCCTTTTATGGATAAATAATGTAATTAATCTAATGATGCAATCATAGCTGACAGTTTTGATGTAATTACAGGACAAAAAAGTACAACACATTAATACCACCACATTTACCACATCAACTCTTACTTATCCCACTGCAGGGCTACGGGTCTCGCTTCAACCGAAGGGGTTTAGAGCATACTCCACCACGCTGCTCACATGCAGATTGGCGGAGGCCAGTGTTTTCAAGCCGCCCGAGGGGCACTGACTTAGCTTAACGACTGTCATCTATAGACAACAGCCGGGACCGATGGTTTAACTCCTCCGAAGCACGAAGAAACTCGAGACAGATAAACCCATCCATAGACAGGCTGCGGTCGAAGTTGCTTATATATATAATTATATATAACTACATCTATAATTACATATAAAGTATATTAATAATCTATTAATTCTATTTTCATTTATAATTATAAAACTATGCATCGGTAGGTACAATATTGCTTAATATTAAAGGCTTGTTGTTAACATATAATACATGAAACTAGAATAATAATGACTAAAGAGCTTTTGCAATTTATCTTGAATTTTTGAAACTAGCATCACAGGCTGATGTTGAATTCGTTGTTCTGTTAATATGATGAAAATATACTCAATTATTTTCTTTACTTTTTACATGTCTCACAACCAGATGAATGCTGAAGCATTGTTCCCGCCCATCGAACATCGAAGACTAAAGAAGCTATCTTCAAATTCTAGTGCTTCAAAGATAAGTCGCTTTTCGAAGAAGAAGCCTGTCTTCAAGCCTGTTGCTCTGAATATGTCCATTGCGGAAGACTTTTCGGGAGTGAGAGCGATGACGACGAGCTGACGGAAGCTCCTTCACCGTCATCGGGTAACAAATCATCCATTACATCATACTTAACATGAAGGTTGGCTAACGCGCATTCTCGTCAGGTGATTGATCAAAAATCTGGTACGCATTTGTAGACCTCATGGTTTATAATTGGGAAAAATCGAGCGCGTACAACCGATGAATCGATGGCGCCAGGCGATTTTGTGCGTTAAAATCGTACAGACGAGAAATACACGCAAATAATACAGATACTGCCTTGCAACGTTTTATAGTAATTATTACTAAATTGTAACAGCCGTATGTTAATACAGTTGTTACAATTTAGTAAAAGGTTGATTAACCAAGGTTTAACTGAAACCTGTTTGGTCACTGTCATTCTTACAAAACAGGTTTCAGTTAAACCTTGGCTGATCTACGTTTATTAATATTGAGGCATTTTTATATAACCATCAAAAATACATTATTTAAATATTAAGATTATCTTAACACAGCTGTGTCAGAGTAAATTTTGAATTATTTGCTTTCTTTGTTTTACCAAAATCCTTTGAACACATGAAACAGCTGAAGTCGTTCAACACTAACTATAGGATTGTTTTGAATAATACGGATTTATCTGATTTATATTCAAATGTGATCAACAAATTTAATAAAAAATTACTGAATTTGAGTACTGTGAATCAGGCTGGTCATTTAAATCTATAAGTTATTTAGAAATAAATATTAATAAGTATAGGCAAATGGGAGGTGGTTCTTTTATCGACTTAACATGTGTTACAAAAAATACTAAAAGTTGTATTAATATTAAGAATAATGATAACTTTTGTTTTCTTGTGGAGTGTGGTTGCTGCTTTGTATCTATGTAAAGCAAGTAATTATCACATCAGTTCGTATGTCTCTTTTTCAACTATACTTAACACATAGGGGATGAGTTTCCCTCCTACGCCAAATGATATAAAATATTCGAACAAAATAATGATGATATTAGTATCAATATTTATGGTCTCGATAATAGAAATAACGTTACAGGACCACTATATATGTCAAATAATCAAAAAAATAACCACGTAAATTTATTATATGTACATTGAGAAAGAAGAAAAGCAACATCATTATTTAATAAAAGATTTAATACATCTTGTACGGCGACAGTCGACCCGACATAAGGACAAGACAAATTCTATTTATGTGACGCGTATCTACAATTTTTCGTTAGTCAGAAAAAATGCAATGCTCATGCTTGCTCTAAAATTTTGGCCGTACTTCCCCAATAACAAAGTTTTACAATTTGAGCATTATGAGAGACAAAACAATATTTTTGTTATTTATGTTGCCTTTGAAAGTCTACTATTTAATCATTTTAATCCAATCATGATACAAACACGCCAATTTGCAAAAAACATGAACCGTCTTGTTTTGCTTATTACATAATTATGCTGTTCGCATGATCCCTAATTAAACAAATATAAAACGTATAGAGGTCCTAACTGCGTCAAATATTTTATTGGAAGTTTAATTAAAGATATAAAAAATATTTATGAAAATTTAGATGATAAAAATCCAATGTGCACCGTGACGGTTAGAGAAAATTATGAATATCAAAATGCTATCGTCTGCTAATATCTGTATGATGCCGCGTTTTGATGACAAGGTGGCTGATCACGATAAAGTAACCTCAAAATTTAGAGGCGCACATTCTTGATGTAATTTAATTTATCGTGTATATTAATTTGTACCGGTAATAATACATAATATGTCAGGTTGGTAACTCTCATCTTTGCATCAAAGAATTATCTAGATATAAAGATGATACCAAAAATAAAGGCAAAATACATTAACTTAACAAAGTTTATTCCAAAAGATAGTAATAACTCAAATCTTAAATCTAGGCAAGTAAAATTTATCGATTCTTTCCAGTTCCTCAGTGCTAGTTTATACAATTTGGATAAAAGTCTTTCTGGTGAGGATTTTGTTCATTTATCTGCAATATTCAAAAACAAAGCTCAATTTCATTTATTCAAAAATAAGGGTATTTATCCTTATAATTACATGAATTCATGGTCTAAATAAGATGCATGTTGCATACCAAAAAAAAAAAAAATTTAGCTCAGTGCTCTCTACGACATACTGAAGCAAACAACAAATATCTTCCAGATTATGATGATTCCAAAGATTCAACTTTCCTAGTTTATCTTGATTGGAATAATCTATATGGCTATGCAATGAGGAATAAATTTCTAGCATCCGAATTTAAATATTTGACAAAGCATGAAATAGATCAATTATAATTAATTATATTATGATATTTCAAATGTAAATGATTCAGATAATTATGGCTACATTTTGAAAGTCGATTTGAGTTATTCTATTCACTTACATGATTGGCATAGTGAACTGCCTTATGCGTCAGAAAAATTGATTCAAATAAGGAGGAAAAACTTCCAAGATAATAACTAATTTATACGACAAATACAACTACGTCATGCATTATATTCATTTAATAGAATGCATCAGACAAGGGCTGATGTTGAAAAAAAAAAATCATGGCATAATTAGTATCCGACAGCACGATTTTTTTTAAATACATCAATTTTAATACTCAATTATGTCAACGTTCCACATCGACCTTTCAAAAAGATTTTTTAAATTACTAATTAATGCTATTTTCGTAAAAAGTCAAACTAGTTACTAGTTGGACAGATAATCATAATAAAATGAACAAATATTTAGGAGCTGAAAAACTAACAGCGAAACCAAATTTCAAAAGTATTGCAATATTTACGAACGATTTTGCAGCTATTCAATTAAAACCAGAAAGAATGGTTTTAGATCGGCCTATTTTTATTGGCTATGTTGGAATATGTTAAAACACACCTATATCAATTTCACTATAATTTCATTTAAATACATAAATTGAATATTAGTGGTTATTAATAAAAATACAAATAAGTTTTAAATGTCGACTTGAAATGAACAATTTTAAACAACGGCTTTACAATATTTTGAAAATTCATAAACAGTTTAATAGCATTTTAAAAAAACACAGTGAATTAAAACTTGAAGGTAGTGTTAATAATAAGTACATTGATGTATATTTTAACGGACTATGTAAAGGAAATTGTACACTCTAATAAGCTAATTCTGTCTTTGGAAGATCAAATTTGTAAAAGCAACCAAAATTGCTGAAAAATTAAGCAAATACAATACAATACTCTTTATTGCACCACATAAGACAGTATACATAATAAAATGACAACTTAAAACACAAAGTACAAAAGGCGGTCTTATCGCATAGCGATCTCTTCCAGACAACCTTAGGGTAGAGGAAAAAATAAAAGAACAAAATAGATAGGTGGCGCAGCACAAATAATAAACATACTAAAGTTAAATACTTAGTTCATATAAACTTACACACACATAATATACATACCCATTCATACAAATACCTACATAAAACTATATATATACGAACACATACAGAAATACACCAAACATTATGAGAAAAGCTGAATGAAATTCATAAAAATGCTAGAGTTAATTTCTCTAGCAGACATGTAATCCTCAAAAATATGGAATGTATTTTTGGCATGTCAAGCGCAACACACTTGGTGCTAGCTTAGGTTTCAGAAACATGGCGGCCATATCGTAACGTAATTTTAATTATATCCGCTGCAAGGAGGGATATTTTGATCGCTGTAGCCGAACATGGCTCCGCTGAAGGTCATTGAATGTAGCCTATATCTCACGATTCAGATATCCAGGCTGTTTGTCAATAACTGTCTTTCTCTTTCGTTACGTACACATTCTACCAGCGAGTGATGTACATCTTCTATGGTTCCGCACGTGTTACTATGTGGCGAATCTGCTTTCTTCATTAAAAATGCACATTTTGCCGATGCCAATGTGTCCGGAGCGAAGCTTGAAAGCTAATTTAATAATGTCTTTTTAATTTTCAATCTAAAACTACAGAAACGTTGATATTGCAAAATTTTGTACCAAATACCTTTGTGATAGACTTTTCGTCATAATTTCCAGTTAGAGAAATAAATATTATATTTTAAATATGACAGAGCTTTTAAGTAATGGGGGTGAATTATAAATACGTTTTCCATTGATTGCTCCAGTTTTTTCCAATTTGTCAACTTTCTCATTACAATGCAATCCTATATGCCCTGAAACCCACTCCAATCTCGATTCAATATAATTTTACCAACAGAATATGTTTTATTTAAAATTCCGTACACATGTTGTGGGGTAGTCTTGACGTTTGAAAATATTGTGCCATCCTTTACTTACATATACCTTAAGATATTGCCTCTGACATTGCAATGAGTTCCAGACTCATTATTGATAACTTACGTGTTAGATTATTGGCGGAGTGCGGTGGCAGTGACGATCGTGTCTCTGAACAGCATTACTCTCATTGTGGATGGATGGATGGATATACATCCATACTATTCTCTCCATCTACTTCGCAAGTACTGCCTTGACTAAAAACATGAAAGGGGAACTCTGCCGTTTTTATTCAAGTCAATACGCCCACATTTCTTCGCACATGACTCCACATCGTTCGTGATTGGAAATTCGATGTCTTTATACGTCATCCAGTGATCAGGGCTAATCAGAGTGGTAGGGGTTGGGCGCAATGCTCTCTCATTAGCCAGGCACACGGATGTGGGGCCGAATACGTAATGACTCCGCGCGATTAAAGTAATGAATGAATTATTGGGGTTCGATTGGGAACTTCCATTGTCGTTTCGTGGATGCGTAGTTATACATATGTATAGTATAATACATATATGTAAATATATGTATAATCTACTAGCTTATCAGGCAAATGTTGTTCTGCCATAGAAATAATTTCTGATTTATATTTTATATATTTTTTTTATGAAATATACTTTACGACCTATTCTCATATGTACGTAAAAAAAAACATAAAAATCGGGAGGAGTGCGACCACAAATACCGTGACACGAGATTTTTATAAATATGGACAAGAATGACGAAGCAGATATACAATGCAAAAGTGGAAGGATGTAGGAGCCGGGGAAGGCCAAGACTTACCTATCATGACCAAATTGGTCATGTTCTATCAGAAGGTGATGTCAGGAGCCCTAGAAACCGGTGTGCGTGCATGAGAAGAGCAATGAATGTTAAAGAAGCGAGTGAGATATGTAAGGATCGAGTCACGTGGCGCTCGGTTCTCTCTGCCTACCCCGCAAGGGATTTGGCGTGAAGTTATAGATAGATAGATAGACAAATATGTTTTGAAAGGTTCGGTGGTGCAGTGGTTCATAACGCGACTTTGTCACTAACGTTCGCGCGTTCGATTTCGACACAGGACAAAAATTTGTGTGCATGAACATGTCAGTTTGTCTTGGCCTATGTGTTTTTAAGATAGGTAGGGTGCGTCAAAGCAGCCCGTTTCGGGAAGTACCTCCAATTCCCAGAAAACCACAGCCAAACTACAACCCTCCGGACGGTTGTTGTATTCCTGCGTGTGAGTGAGGTCAGCGCAGTGAGATCCTAAGAAGTTGCTAGTGGCAGAGGTTTATATCAGCTCGAAACTATATGTCACTTTTTTAAAATTTTTGTGACAAGATAAAAATATTTTTCTTATATATAAATGTTCTGTTGACGACCGACCAGAATGAAATAACAGGCGGTCTACGCCGAGATCACTTCTGTGAGCAGTGTGTTCCCCTGTCCCTGTAGTGTTGGGACTCATCTTGTACATCGACGCTCGACTTCTGCTGCGTCCTCGGCAATTTTGACTCCTACTGCAACAGCGCCTGCGACCTCCTGCGATCGTCAGGGCCTCACGATCCTACTCGCTGGCGAGCTTCACTACTGCCCGCGACCTACATCTCCGTCCAGACCTGCCGACGTGAGCGGGAGCTGCCGGCCACCTCTATCCGGGATCTCATAGTGAACTTTGGTTGTACCCATCCAACGCGAGTCCTTAAAGCCAGACCTAGCCATGAACTTTTGTACATTTTATTTGTAAATACTAGTTTTTATAAATTTGTTATTTTTATTTTGGAAGGCTCTTCTTTTAGTCAATTACCTTACAAGTGTCGGAAGAATTAAGGATTTTTTTCAATACTCAATTTGAATTCATATTTAAATGAGGAAGAACAGTTATGTATCGGAGAGACATGAGCCAAGTATTCAGGCATTTTTCATTTACCTAATGACAAACTTACTGTAAGAAACGTCTACAAGCAACTAATATATTTGAAAAATAACGTAACACCAGTTTACAGTAAACCATATAGCATACCTTTTGCACAGAAAGAGGAGCTTAACGAACAAATAGATCACACATTACGTGGTGATATTCTAGAAGAAGCTAATAGTGAATGGAAAAAGTAGACAAAACCGGTAACTGACAATGGAGAGCAGTAATAGACTCTGACAGTTTAACGAGAGAATTAGAGATTATAAATTTCCTCTACCGAATATAACCGATATTTTAGAATCACTGTCAAGAGCGATATATTTTAGTCATTGCTATCTGAGTAATAGCTTTTATCAATGTGATTTATAAAGAGTCTAGAAAGTATACTGCGTTTGCGACAGATAAAGGTCAGTTCCAGATGTGCAGACTCTCAATGGGATTGAAGGTCTCGCGATCTTGCCTCAGTAGACTAATGACAACAGCCATATCAGGACTAGACTACGATAAATGTTTAGTTTATTTAGATGGTTTAATTATTTTCGAACGAAACTTAGCTGACAATAATAAAAAATCGTTTGTCCGTATTTTCATAGTTGCGAAAAGTGCAATAAAAAAAATCTAAATGCAATTTTTTAAAGAAGTATTATATCTAAGTCATATAATATCAGCTGAAGGTCGGCCTGATCCAGCGAAAATAGAGGTAATCGAGCGTTACCCGACTCCGTCGTGTGCGGACGAGGTCCAACGTTTTGTGACATTTAGTAATTATTACAGAAAAATCATTGTTAATTTTGCCGAATTTGTTTTTTTCCCTTGGAATAAATTATGTTGGAAAAATATACCGTTCATTTAGAAGTCTGATTCGTAAAAATCATTTGAGACATTAAAACATTGTCTTCCTCCAGTCATGGACTTTCCTGATTTATCTCCAGAAAATGAGTTTATCTTGCAAACTGATAGTAATGGTTTTCCCGTTGGTATTATTTTCAGTAACTCAAACGGAAAACCGATTGCATATGCCAATCGTAGTTTAAACAAAGCCGAAATAAATTACTCTAAATCGAAAAAGAGTTATTGGCGATTGTTTGGTCGATAAAACACTTTAGCCTATATTTATGTGGAAGAAAATTTGTCATTAGAACCGACCATCGTCCTTTAGTATACTTATTAAGTACGATCCATCGCATCGATTAACATAATTTCGCCTCGGTTTCGAAGAATAGGACTTTAAAATAGTTTACATTAAGGGATGACTAAATACGATAGCAGACTGTCTTTCTCCGGATTATCTTAACATCCGAAGAATTAAATGGGATGAGAAATAATATAATGTGTGTATTAACTAGACCACAGACTAAAACACTTTAGAGAGTAATATTCCGACAAATTACTCATCAGACATATATAAAACTTCTATCAATGAAAGGTTAGGCTAGCCTTGAGTAGTAGCAGTTCTCAAAAATGTGAATCGGACAAGGAATTCATCATTTTAGAGGATAATATGTTGCGCAAGAAGTTAAAACAATTATTGAGAGATAAAGATTTTTTTTATACAACGTCGGGAGGCATACAAGCATACGGTCCACCTGATGTAAAGCAGTTACCGTAGCCTATTAACGCTTGTAACATATATCACTCGCGCGATGCCTCCTCTGCTGCTTACACAGCAACTCCTTAGGAGCTTACTGGTGACCTCACTCACACGCAAGAACACAACAACCCTCTAGGGAGTTGTTTTCTGTGAGGTGGAGGTACTTCCCCAGACGGGCTGCTTTGATGCGCCCTACCTCTCTTAAAACATCCAGACCTATACAAACAGACATGTTCATGCACACAAATGTTTGTCTTGTGTGGGAATCGAGCCCACGAGCGTTGGTGTCAAAGTCGCGTCATTCACGACTGAGCCACCGAGCTCGTCATTCAATAAAGCTGAAATTCTCGAAGAATAGAAATTTCATTTATATAAAGAAAGAAAATACTATAATTGCAAGTCATCAATCTTTATCGGTATACTCATGAGTTGATAGTACTCATACTTTGAAAGAAATGGAGTTATTCTGCAATTCTTTAAATATTAAAGATATTACTATAATAAAAATGCGTAAAAATAAAACGTTTGTTGTAACATAGCTTGACGCGTACCAATGTTATGCAAGTGTCATCGTACTATTATCGGCACGCGCGAAAGTTGTTATTGTAAAAATATGCCGGCACTATGTTATTGTAAAACACGTTCAACGTATAAGAAGAATAGTTAATAATATCAAAAAACATTATTATTGGTCGTCCTTAGAGAAAGATGTTAGGAATTACGTCTCTAAATGTGATTTCTGTCAAAAACACAAATAGACAAAAATTTACAAAGAACCACTGACAGTCACGAGCACAGCTTCTGGTCCTTTTTAGTTTAGTTAGAATATTTTTCTTGATATAATTGGACCTTTGGACCGTGATGATAAAGGATTCTTTTACATTCTTACATTACAATACGAACTCAGTAAATATGTAGAAGTATATCCATTATTGACGAGCTCGGTGGCGCAGTAGTATAACGCGCTGTTACGCTACTTTGACACCAACGCTCGTGGGTTCGATTCCCACACAGTACAAACATTTGTGTGCATGAACATGTCTGTTTGTCTTGGTCTGGATGTTTTAAGAGAGTTAGGGCGCATCAAAACAGCCTGTCTACGTAAGTACCTCCACCTCACAGAAATCCGCAGTCAAATAACAACTCCCTAGAGGGTTATTGTGTTCCTGTATTTGAGTGAGATCACCAGTAAGCTTCTAAGGAGTTGCTGTGTAAGCAGCAGAGGAGGCATCGCGCGAGTGTTACTCAATATATTACACGCGTTAATAGGGTACGGTAACTGCTTTACATCCGGTGGACCGTATGCTTGCATGAGTCCCGACGTTGTATAAAAAAAAATACGAACTACTATTTGAAGAAGCATGTACACTGCCAAGTAACCTATATAATAGTGTAGAACCATTGTATAACTATGTGTCAGAATTTAAATTTATATTACAGAAGTCTCATCAGCCATGCAATTCTGTAAGAGCAAACGTCCTTACATCCTCGGAAACATCGGCTGTTACAGCCTTGAACACAAAATTGCAATTCTTTGGTGTCGCTTTTCATGGTTGTGCGACACTAGCGCCGCAAGGCTGCGTTTGGAATTGGAATTCTACAAGGCAAACAGCCTCGCGTACGCTTACAGCCTTATAGAATATCAAATAATTTAGCCGTGATCGCAGTAGACAATGTCAAAGCTGTAACATCTGTGATCACAGCGACGCACACAGCCATTACGAGTCGCTTAGAGAATTGCATGGCAGGACGCTAAGAATAATTTAATAATGAAATATGTAGTAAATACGTAAATCAAAATATGATGTGTCAGTTAATCCAGTAACATATACACCAGGAGACAACTTGTTACTAAAAATGAAACTGGAACAAAGTTAGATCCATTATACTATGGACCATATAGGTATAAAAGAAATAGAACCTAATGTAGTTATACTTGTGAATAATAAAGAAATGATAGTACATATGAATAGAACTAAGATATACACTACTTAACTTCAAGATTTTTATATTGTTATATTTAACTTAGGTATATCTTATATATAAAAAAAAATATTTTAATGATTTTTTTTTCCAAGGGGAATGGTGTAGAGCACATGTGGGCAACACCCGGCCCGCTGTAAGGTTTGATCCGGCCAGCGAGACATTTTGAAAAAACCCAATTAAAAAAAAAATTAAGTACACTACTTATATATACTCACGGAGTCTACTTATATATATCTACTTATATTACATAAATCAGGTTGCAGAGTATATAGCACTCTGCAACCTGATTTATGTAACAGATTAGTTACTTGGTTAAATAAAGATTATTATTATCTCCTTATTATTATCTTATTATTATATATGCACTACTTTTAAACGCGGCCCGCGAACGTATTTGCATGCTAAAGTTTGGCCCACAACGTGTCAAAGGTTGCCCATACCTAGTGAAGAGTGTACATAGTCCTTAGTTTATAGTTATAATATAATTTGTTTCTTAATAATAGTACGTTTTGTACGCGAGTTAAGAGTATTTAACTTAGCATTTTACCTTATATACATATCGATGTCTCAGGAGAGAATATATTTTTTATTGTTGGAGTTGAAAGAGTTGTTTCATTACCTACTCTCCTGTATCGTATGGCGTTCAGCAAGAGCTTTTAATCATTTGTGTCTTGTAGCCAGATGGCTATTGTATAATCGTTTATATATAATGATGTATATAATATTTTAAGATACGTAGATTAAGAAACATCCACCGCAATCTGGCTACGGATGGATTTATCTATATCAAGCTTTTCCGTGCTTGGAGGGCACGTTAAGCTGTCGGTCTCGGCTATTATCGATAGATGACAGTAGCCATCGGACATCTTGAAAACACTGAGCTCCGCCAATCTACAGCTGAGCAGCGTGGTAAAGTATACTCTAAACCCCTTCATTTGAATACAGACCAGTATGCGAGCATTGGGATGAGTTACACGAGAGTCGGTGTAGTAGTCTCTTGTACACTCTACCTACATATTTTATCACCCTGCACCCTTGCCTTAATAATTTATGAAGTTTACGGACTCCTTGCATATCCACTTTGACCACTTACTGAATCTATGAGCAACATTCATCGCGCTATACATCTCGGCTCCATAAATGAGGCATTACAATTCAAAACATGGTCATTATTCTTTTTATATCACTTCAGAAGGGGTGATGTAAAGTTGCTACCGTAGCCTATGAACTATACAGGCAGTATTGCTTAGCGCATTACCATCCACAATAATAAAATCCTCCAATGTAGTTGTTTTTTGGGTGCAGTTTTCTGTGAGGTAGAGGCATATGTTCTAACTCTCTTAAAACACCCATTCCAAAATTATCATGTTCGCGAAATGTTTAATTTGTGTGGAAATCGAACTTACGAACGTTGGTATACAAGAATAGTAAGTATTTTCGCTCGCAAATAAAATATTTTTTCAACTTAAAATCTTCCAGATTTTCCGAAATATTTGCACAGTGAAATCTTATTTAGCCGTAGGCAGAAAGTCCCCAGACACGCACCGGTTCCTTAAAGAGATAATACAAATATATAAGCTCAAAGTTAAAGAAATCCTTTGTTTCATTTCCGTTCGTCGCAATTTTTTTCCCTTCAAATAAGCCGGTGTGCCTGACGAGAGTCGGCGGATGGAATTACTGTACGCTTGTTTAGTTGAGCGACTAATATGTACCTACTGCAAGAATTATAAATTGAATATTCTTTGCATTTTATTCTTACTGAGCACGCAGATTGAGCAAGGTCGACCGTAGCCTATCTATAGATAAATAAATATTGTCGGTAAAATAACACAGCGCCGTCTAGCCCCAAAATAAGTGAAACTTGTGTTGTATGTACTAGAAAACTATATATAATACATAGAACATTCTTTAAGAGTTCTGGTGCGCATTAAAACAGCTCGTCTGGGGAAATACCTCCAACTCACAGACAACCGCAGCTAAATAACAACTCCCTAGAGGGTTGTTGGGTAAGGAACCGGCGTGTTGAACAACACTGCTCCGGTTCAGACCCATGCATGTACCACTAAGTTCGTGTTCATGTACCACTATATTCCTGCGTGTGAGTGAGGTGTCCAGTAAGCTCCTAAGCTGATGTGATAGGAGGTGAGGTGGCATCACGCGAGTAATATTTAATGTATTGCACGCGTATATAGGCTACGGTAACCGCTTTACATCAGATGGGCCGCATGCTTGTATGCATCCCGACGTGGTATAAAAAAAACAGGCCAAGATAAACATGTTCATGATAGGCATGTTCATACAAATGTTAGTCATGTATGAGAATCGAACCCACGAGCATTACTGTCGAAGTAGCGTTACTAATCATTACACTACCGAGTTGATCAAATGAATTTATCTATCTCGAGTTAAGTGCTACGGAGGGCATGTTAAGCCGTCGGTTCCAGCTTTTGATAGATGATAGTCGTTAAGCTAAGTCAGTAGCCCTCGGGCGGCTTGAAAACACTGGCCTCCGCCAATCCGCATTTGAGCAGCGTGGTGGAGTATGCTCTAAACTCCTTCAGTTGAAGGGAGACCCGTGTTCCTGCAGTGGGATGAGTTAGGGCTGTTGTAGTAGTGATGGTAGTATTATTAATTTTTTTTTTAGGAATTATATAATTGATAAATGGGTAATGTTTCGAAATATCATCTTCATTTTTTCACAAATAAACTTATTCTTCTTCTTGTTAGCATGATCTCTTTTTAGGGTTCCGTACCCAAAGGGTAAAACGGAACCCTATTATTGAGACTTCGCTGTCCGTCCGTCCGTCCGTCCGTCTGTCTGTCACCAGGCTGTATCTCACGAACCGTGATAGTCAGATTTCTGTTGCCGCTATAACAACAAATACTAAAAAATAGAATAACATAAATATTTAGGGGGGCTCTTAAACAACAAACGTGATTTTTTTGCTCGTTTTTACTCGATATTGATAACGGCAACAGGTAGACGCTTGAAATATTCACAGAATATTTAGTTATATATTCATTTTAAGAATAAATAATTAAATTAAAATAAAACAAATATTTAATGGGAATATGTAATGTTGTATGGGACCCATACAACAAACGTGATTTTTTTGCCGTTTTTATAGATAGTGGTACGGAACCCTTCGTGCGCGAGTCCGACTCGCACTTGGCCGATTTTTCTAATCCATTAGGATTGGCGGGGCCCGCTACCTAAGCCTAAGGATTTGGCTAGGATATATATATATATATATATATATATAGGTATAGGTGTCGAGAGATGTGCTGCGCTTTCGCCGAAGTTACTCGCGGCGTTATGCCCTTTAACACTTCCACCCCTGGAGTATATCACCTGATGAAGCAATATGCTCTATCGACTCCTCTCTGGACGGCCAATGAAGGCAAGCCAGAGCTGAGAGTCCTGCGCTTCTTGACTTTCCACTCCGACCGACGAAGACACGCCGGAGACGAAGGCCCTGATCGACTCTCTGGAGCACTCGGGTACCTGTGGTGTCATTACGCACCAACAGCTCGCCACAAGCTGCCCTGCGGGGGTTATTATTATTATTATTATTATGCAATTAAATTATTATTATTTATTATTAAAAATATTTCAATGGTTGATAGACTTAGGCACTATTTTGTGGAAGTCGATTTTCAGGTAAATTTAGTTGCAGCATATGCTGAGTGGAGGCCTAGCTTGACCGCCCATTGCAGCTACTGTTTTCTTAAAGTTTATTATCTGTACTACCTTGTTATAATGGCAGAAGGAATATGGGTTTAAGTTGAATGTATGCCTTTATTTAAACTGAATACTGAATGGAGTTCTGCTAAATATAATATTTTCTACTTACCTGATGTAAAGTGGCTAGCGTAGCCTATTAACGCTTGTAATAAATAATAATAAATAAATATTGTCGGACAAATTACACAACGCCATCTAGCCCCAAAGTAAGCGAAGCTTGTGTTATGGGTACTAGACAACTGATAAACATACGTAAATACATTTTTTTTTTTTTGTAAATACATACTTATTATACATAGAAAATACTCAGACCGATACAAACAGACATGTTCATGCACACAAATGTTTGTACTGTGTGGGAATCGAACCCACGAGCGTTGGTGTCAAAGTAGCGTAACAGCGCGTTTCACCACTGCTCCACCGAGCTCGTCAATATATTAAGTATTGTAGGGGATATATTACCTATTTGCTTGCCATGCAGTTGTAACCTAATTACTTTATGTAGACGAGTGGTCAACGCGCAGCGCTGTGTCGCGGTCGCGCCAGTAAACTGGTCGCGTTATTAAATGCGTTATAAAACCAGCACCATCTTTCATTGACCACTCACATAAGGAGTGCGCACACCAGCACTACCTTACAGTATGAATCGCGCGATGCCTCCCCTGCTGCTTACAAAGCAAGTCCTCAGGAGTTTACTGGCGACCTCACTGACACGCATGTACACAACAACCATCCAGGGAGTAGCCATTTGGCTGCGGTTTTCTATGAGATGGAGGTACTTCTCGGGCTGCTTTGATGCGCCTCACCTCTCTTCATCTTCATGCAATCACCATCGCTGATCGCTGTCCTGGTCGTCCCTGAGAGTATTCAGCATCTGTAACATAAAACAGGCTCTAGTTCTGAGGATATTGATGGCTTCGATACGCGTTTCAGTATAATCGAATACGTAAATTGAGCAGCGTTGACTCTAGTCTGTCTGTGGATGGGTTTAGTCGTATCGAGTATCTCGGTGGTGGTGGCAGTTTTATATAAAGCAGATCTTATGCTTATTTACCATGCGATGTTTTTCACTTCACAGACTTATGAGAATATGCCCGGGGAAATAATACCGTTTTCTAATGAGTTTTAAACTATGTACTAGGGGCACACTAAAAGTTTTGCAGTTCTAGCTAATCGGAACTATTTGAATTTCGAATGTTATATTTTTTGAAACGTTGCAACCTACTTAGTAATAAAAAAAAAACAATTGGCGGGAAATCATTTGTCAATTGTTTTTTATCACACATCAAAGTTCTACGTACGCAACGAAAATGGAATTGAGTCGAAAAGATTTTAGAGCGATGATTTTTTATGATTTTAATAGTTCTCTCTCTCCGCAAGACTGTGCTGCTCGTCTTTAAAATGCTTTTGGGAGAGAAGCACCTTCTTTGAGCACCGTGAGGCGATGGTTTCCTGAATTTGAGAGAGGTCGAGTTTCTTTACATGACGAATTTCGTGAAGGGCGGCCTTCAACTGCCGTTAACGTAAATAATGTGGCTACTGTTAAGCGGCTAATTGAAGAAAACCCGCGGATTACCTATGAGACAATTCGAGAACTATTGGGGATTGGTATGAGCCAAATTCAGAAAATTTTACACGAAGAATTGAAAGTTCGGAAATTTTGTTGTCGTTGGATCCCTCATGAACTGACAGCGGAGCAGAAGCGGGCTCGCGTGGAATGGTGCTCACAGATGCTACTGAAGTACGACCACGGACATTCTAATGCTGTTTATGACATTGTCACAGGAGACGAAACGTGGATTTATTGTTTTGAACCCGAAAAAAAAAAGCAAACTTGTGAATGGGTGTTTGAAAATGATAACAGGCCAACAAAAGTGAGGCAGGCGAGAAACGTTGGTAAAAAAATGATCGAGTTTTTTTTCTCAGCTACGGGTCCTATCTGCACAATTCCACTTGAAGATCAAAAGAGTGTTAATGCCGAGTGGTGTTCTACCATTTGTTTACCCAGGTTGTTAGAAAAAGTTCGCGAAAGACGACCAAAAAGCCGCGTTCTCCTACATCATGACAACGCTTCTTCATACACGGCCAACAAAACAAAGTCATTTTTAACTTCCAAAAAAGTACAACTCGTTACCCATCCTGCGCATAGCCCCGACCTAGCACCCTGTGATTTCTGTATTTTCCCGAAAATCAAAGATTTGATGAGAGGTTTCACTTTTACCAACTCCGAAGAGGCAGTGATAGCGTTCAATCAGCACGTAGAAAACATGCCTTCAGATCTGTGGTCCTCCTGTTTTAAAAAATGCTTCGATCGCATGAAAAAATGTTTAAAATGTAAAGGAGAGTATTTTGAAAAGCAATAAACATAATATTTTGGTTATAACATGTTGTTTTTTTAAGTTACGCAAAACTTATAGTGTGACCTACGTATATCAATTGCAATAATTTTAGATTTTTGATGTGAAACATCTATTGGCGCGCCTTGCCTTGACGGCAAATGGCATGACGCTGTCTCATGCCGTCATGCCCCGTCTACGCCGCAACTCTTGTGTGTTTGCGTGCACGTATTAGACACTGTTGTTCTCTGCATGAGCTGTTTACTATATCAATCCGTTGGTTTTTGATACCATCTGCCGTCCCGAGACGGCCACCTTTTATATTTTTGCTTAATGGTTACCATTTTCTTTCTATCGCTATGGAATTCTAAGAATTTAATACAAAATAAATTAAATAGTCAAATGAGCGGTCGGGGGGCAAGTATATACCATATAGATTTCTGAGTTTACTTTTATCAATTGAATATGTTTAAAATGAGTTTTTTCCATCAAGTAGCACGTACACCGAGTCCATAATGTCGGAATCAGACTGGTCGGACTTTGTTGATATTTTCAAAAAGGTTTAATAAACACTGGTCAGCAAGTTGGTCAAGTCTGTAGGCACAGAGCGTACACTGGAGCCGCAGTTGGCGGGTGCTTTCTAAACACGAACTTATCTCATATCTCCCGGTTTCCGACTGAACGAACCAGCTGAACTCCTCCAACTTTTTCAGCACATTCTAGGATGAAGTTGTTTGTAGAATATTCATTATATTTTTTTATGAAAAATTCATGTAATTTTATCTAACCTGCTTTGTGTGATCCGATATCAATTAGGTTTTTTTATACAACGCCGGAAGACATGCAGGCATACTCACTCATAGACTCACTTAATGTTAAGCGGTTGCTGTACATGAGGTATCACTCGCGCGTTGCTAATTTAGATAATAGCACAGAAACTCCTTAGTAGCTTACGGATAACCACACTTACTCACAGAAACACTGCAGCCCTCCAGAGAGTTGTTATTTAGCCGTTATTTCTGTGAGGTGGCGGTATTTCCGCAGTCGGGGCTGCTTTCATGCGCCCTCCCTCTCTTGAAAATATCCGTCAAAAGAGACATGTTCATGCACGCAAGTATAAAAATCGGCCAAGTGCAAGTCGGACTCGCGCACTAAGAGTTCTGTACCATTATCTATAAAAACAGCAAAAAAATCACGTTTGTTGTATGGGAGCCCCCCTTAAATATTTGTTTAATTTTTTATTTTTAAAGTGGATATATAATTAAATATTCTGTGAATATTTCAAGCGTCTACCTGTTGCCGTTATCAATATCGAGCAAAAACGAGCAAAAAAATCACGTTTGTTGTTTAAGAGCCCCCCTAAATATTTATGTTATTCTATTTTTTAGTATTTGTTGTTATAGCGGCAACAGAAATACATCATCTGTGAAAATTTCAACTGTCTAACTATCACGGTTCGTGAGATACAGCCTGGTGACAGACGGACGGACGGACGGACGGAGAGCGGAGTCTCAGTAATAGGGTTCCGTTTAAAAACTAGCATACTAACTTGCACGACCGCCTATGCTAGTTAATATGCTAGTTTTGATATGTTGAATGACGGAGTGGTTAGAAATTCTACTTTAACTCGTGTGTTCGATTCCCATACATGACAAATATTTGGGTGCATGAATATGTCTGTTTTGATGAGTATTTTCAAGAGAGTTAGGGCGCATGAAAGCAGCCCCGACTGCGGAAATACCGCCACCTCACAGAAATAACGGCTAAATAACAACTCTCTGGAGGGCTGTAGTGTTTCTGCGAGTGAGATTATCAGTAAGCTACTAAGGAGTTTCTATGCTATTATCGAAATTAGCAACGCGCGAGTGGTATCTCATACGCAGTAAGCTTTACATCAGGTGATACGGTCCACCTGATGCTTGTATGTTTCTTGACGTTAACGTACACATCAAAAGCATAAATATATATATGCATAAATATCGTCACGCCTGTCTGCCATTGTGGTAGGCAGAGACTGTCAAGTGAACCGATCCACACGTACCTATCTCACCTCATTTCACACTAATTAACCTCTTCATACATGGTCTTGTGGCATCATGGCTCTGGGTGCTTTGTTTCTTTTTGTTTTGGCCCTTATTCAGCACATCACTAAATTGATCTACATTTGTGCGTCTAGGGCAGTGGTCGGCAAACTTATTAGCCAAAGAGCCAAATATGAACATTACAACAATTAAAAAAAAAATTGGGAGCCAAAACTGGTTGTTTAGTAAACTTTTATTACACTAAATAAGTAGTACACTAGATAAAACTAAATTTCATACTTAATAAATATTTATTAATGCAAACAATGTGCTTGCATCTACTTGGTAACTTGGTAAGTTTGAGTAAATCAGGTTTGTATATTGTTTTTAATTTTTAAAATTTTATTTACCTATCTATCTTATAACCTAAACAAAAAAATTATACATGTTCTCGATTTATAGAAGAATTTTAATTTATCAAAATAAGATGTGATTTATTTCTTGCCAAGTTTTTTTTTAATGAAAATATTATTGCACCTTCCGTGGATATTTGTGCCAGAGCCGCACTTAAGGAGCCAAAGAGCCACATGCGGCTCTGGAGCCGCACTTTGCCGACCACTGGTCTAGGGCGTCTTCTGTCGAAATCTCCATTCACACTTTCTCGATACACTTCTGTCGTAACTCTTTAATCATTCATTCTTTCTAAATGTCCAAAACATCTCAGCAATCCTTTTCAATTGTTCCTGGGTGTTGTGTTCCTGCGTGCGAGTGAGGTCACCAGTAAGCTCCCAAGGAGTTGCTGTGTTAGCAGCAGAGGAGGCGAGAGTATTAGTTAATGTATTACAAGTATTTATAGGCTATGGTAACCGATTTACATCAGGCGGGCCGTATGCTTGTATGACTCCCGACGTAGTATAAAAAAAATTGTCACTATATCATCAGCATCATAACCAATGTTCGTTTGAACATACTTGGTTTGGACAGTTATTCAAAGGAACAATGTATCACAGACATTCCTCATCCTCATCTATCACACAAACATCCATAACGTACCAGATAGTGGCATGTTCATCGCACATCGGGTCACATGTGTTCGGAGTAATTAGAGCCACGTCTCGTCAGCAGCGAGAACTTCCGTTCGGGTCCATTGTCGCATACGAAAGGCGATGTCATCAACAAAACGTATGTATGTACTATTCCAGTCTGGCCACTCACATGTGTCATGTCTCTCTTGACTTGACGAATGTTCTATCTATCAATAACATGACATACCACTTACGGGGCAGGCAGAGAGAACTGAGCGCCACACGACTCGACTCTTACATACCTCACTCGCTTCTTTAACATTCCTTGCTCTTCTCATGCACGCTCGCCGGTTTCTAAGGCTCCCGACATCACCTGCTGATGAAACGACTAACGACGTTATCTATTGAAAACAGCCACGGTGATCACCCATAGGCTATACATGGAAAAATGTCATTGGCTGATACCGGTTAGATCATCTTTCATCACATCAACCCTTACTCATCCCACTGCAGGGATACGGGTATCCCTTTAACCGAAGGGGTTTAGAGCATACTCCACCACGCTGCTCAAATGCGGATTGGCGGAGGCCAGTGTTTTCAAGCCGCCCGAGGGCCACTGATTTAGCTTAACGACTGTCGTCTATCGACAACAGCCGGGACCGACGGCTTAACATGCCCTCCGAAGCACGGAGAAACTCAAGATAAATAGCATAGACAGGCTGCGATCGACGTTGCTTAACCTGCGTATTCGGCTAGAATGACACGCGCAACGAACCCATCGAGCTCTCCTAAAAACTATAAATACCAATAATATAATTAGGTCAAAATATTCACTTTTATGCATCGGAAGTGAGTGCATCTCGAATCTGATTAACGCGATGTGTGAGTCATCATGAATAAAATTCAAAATTTCTTTATTTGTTTACAAGTACAGGTTACAAGAGTTGGGGGGTCTTCTGGTAAGTTAAAAGAAACCAGTGTTACGAGACGCCCGCTCTTACGTTCGATAATGTATAACAATATTTACTTGCATTTTCCAACTACAGAATAGTTATGTATATAGTGTGGGTTGAATATATAGTACCCATGTGTGTGTCTGCGGTTGTGTTTGTTTGGGTAAGTGTGTTGTGTACCTTTATGAGTGTATATTAGGTGTTTGTGTTCGTGAATATGGAAGATAGATGCCTAAATCTTTGTGGAAATCAAAAATATCCGAGATGAATTGACAGTAAATACTTTGTTATTGAGTGTCACATCTCCAAAACAAGTGTTACGTGTGGTGATAGTATGGAGGTCCAAGAATAAGGTACGTACTTTAATTCTCAGTCGATTTTGTCACTGACTTAGCTTAACGACCGTCATATATCGACAACAGCCTGGACCGACGGCTTAACCTGCCCTCAGAAACACGGAGAAACTCAAGATAGTTAAATCCATCTACAGGCAGGCTGCGGTTGACGTTGCTTAGCGTGTTTGAGAGTTCGCAATCGAGAGCTCTCCACTGACTTAGCATGAAGATACAAGCCGCGATAAACTTGTCTTATGTCTGAAATTGAGGGTACTTTAATTAAAGTATCTGACTCCCCAGTCAGATAAGCGTCTAAAGGAGAATGCCCATTGTTGTATGGTGTTTGGTTTCAATATTATTGTTGTTGTGCAGAAATGAAACCTGCTGCAATTCATCTATGTATTCGAATAAAAGTAACATTGTTTATAAACAGCTCCGGAATTACAAGAAAAACGCTAATAAAATTCTTCATTTTAGGTAATTTTTGACTGGTAACATGACCTAAGTTTTTCGGTTGGATTATACTCGTAGATAGCTACTATATAATGTGTATGAGCATGGATAGCGGAGCTTATACGTAGCTCCCAGTCGGCATGATCTTTTTACAAGTCTTCAATAATCATCGTCATAATTCAGCCATATCATATACATAGTTATTATATTATAATTTGATATTATTGTTATAATTCGAGAAGCTCAACTCGACGTACTACGACAAGAAATATGAAATGATATAAAGCATTCGAACACGGGCGAAGCGAACTGTAATTATACTTTCGCATGGAACAGAACAAAAGCGGAAACATCAAACATATTTTACATTTGTCAATTCAAGACTCCCGCCAATGTTGCCGTATAATAATACAAACGAGTTTCTCGATTTTTAAACTATTATTCTTTTAAATACACGTTCGTAGTTAAAATATACATGAAGAGTTATCAATTGCCATCGAAATATACGAAATATGTATAAGTTTTGCACAATAAATGGTAGATTATGTATATTTGTTTTCAATTGACTGAATTTGTTCAGTCGAGTACTTCATTTACCTTTGACTAAAGCAATAATTTCATTTAAATGGCGAACCGGAAATTGGAGTTGCGTTATTATATTAAAGGATTGTTAATTTTATGTAATTTATTCCCTGGAAAAATTAAGGCTTAATTTTTTTGGGTGACGTAGTGATAAATGATGATTTGATTTTTATTGTTAATATTAACTGTGCAGTATTTGAACCCATTCTCCTTTAGCCTAATTGAATCCCATTGTGACACAAGTTTGCGCGTTCACCGCTAAGAAAACCCCATGTGTTATGGTTCCTCAATTCCAAAATACACCTCTTACCATCGCCAAAAGCATTGGGATGGTTAGTGTCGAAACATCCAGTAATGATCAATACCAAATTCACCTGGAGGAGAAGGTCAAGCTGGCATCCAACAAACTTAGTGTGCTTGTGTAGCAGGGCATATTATAAAGTATCTGACTATATTAATGTTAAAAATGCCTGGGATTGAGTCGATCCAATTATAATGTAATTAATAAATTATGTAAATTTGTTTGGATACCAAAAGAGGGATGCCTGAGTTTTTTGGCAGTATTTTTATCAGTGCTCACCTAGTCATGAACTGCACGGTAGGGGAAAAAATTGTGACGATTCCAAACAAATGTAGCCATTTTTACGGAATAAAAAGATTTTGACTTTGACTTTGACTCAACAGAGCAAAGCAGTACTGCAGCGCGGGGCAGAGACTTAAGTTCTAAAAGCCTCAAGTCAGACCGCATATGGAGTACTGTAATCAACTTTGGGCGGGAGCACCTGGATACCAGCTTGGACCGTGTAATTCGTTTCAGAGACGGGCTGTGAGGATTGTCGACGATCATAAGCTAACACAGGGTATTAAGCTCTTAAGTTTAAGGAGAGATTTTGCCTCCTTTTTTATGTTCAACCGGTTGTACACCGGGTCGTGTTCCGATATTTACAACTTTATTGGAAAAAAGAAAAATCTTTGTGATTCGACTCCGGTGATGGATGAACTATTTAATACCTGTAAGTTTGTACGGAACCCTAAATGCGCAAGTTTGACCCGCACTTGGGCGGTTTTTTTATGTCTGAGTACATTGCGTTTTTTTTTTCAGGAAATAAACATAATATGGACAAACTTAAATTCAAATTCATACCGAAATTCAAAATTTGATTCAAACGGTTAGAGCCATTTTCGAGATACACGGAATATATACAAGAATTGCTTGTTTAAAATAATAATATATATTAAGATTAAAAGAAATTGTTTTGTAAAACATTTTAAAAGAGAAAACCGCCAATTAACTACGCCCTGAAGAGTGTATACGCTCTTCACATCCAAACGGGCAGCTTTGTGAACCCCACCTCTCTTTAACACACCCAGGCCAAGACAAACAGACATGTTCATACACACAAATGTTTGTCATGTGTGGAAATCGAACCCATGAGCGTTGGTGTCAAAGTAGCGTCATTATCCACTCCGTTTACTGTATTAAGTCGTTGCCCCTAACTCGAATATTAATAAGTGTTAGCTAGCTTTTGGTAGTAGTAGATCGATATCGGAAATATCAATCACACAGCGAGATGTCAGGATGGCGTTCCTCTCTGCTAAAGTTTGGATAATGAATAAAAAATCTCGTGTATAAATCGACAAAGCTTGTATTTGATTGCTTCGATGTGGCTTCACAGATATATACAGCGCATTGAGTGCTATGCTCATCACTTATGGGCGACTGTTTTTTGTATATTTTATGTGTTTAACAGATTTTGTTGAACTCCCTTCACTTTAGTTACGAGGGTTCTGACACTTCTGACAACGGCGAACTTTCGCGATAAGGGTCCAGTCACACTTGTACTTGTATCTTAAAAGATAAGTACATATATCAAATTTCATTTGGACCGATTGCAACATGTAAAATATTTAAGAAACTTACATGCTGTAGAAAATATTGCAGTCAAAATTTATCTCACCAGAGTAAATGATTTGAATTAATGACATAATTTTTTATGTAAACGACGAGCTCGGTAGCTCAGTCGTGAATGACGCGACTTTGATGCCAACGCTCGTGGGTTCGATTCCCACACAAGGCAAACATTTGTGTGCATGAACATGTCTGTTTGTCTTGGTCTGGATGCTTTAAGAGAGGTAGGGCGCATCAAAGCAGCCCGTCTGGGGAAGTACCTCCACCTCACAGAAAACCGCAGCCAAATAACAACTCCCTAGAGCTAGAGGGTTGCTGTGTTCCTGCGTGTGAGTAAGGTCACCAGTAGGAGTTCTCCAACTCCCAAGGAATTGCTTTGTAAGCAGCAGAGGAGACATCGCGCCAGTGATACTTAATATATCGCAAGCGTTAATAGGCTACGGTACCCGCTTTACATCAGGTGGGCCGTATGCTTGTATGACTCCCAACGTAGTATAAAAAAAATGTAAATAAAAAATTTGGCGAGCTCGTTGGTGGAATGGCCAGGGTTGGATATTTATTAGGTTAGTGTTCCGTACGAAACAATCTTTCTTCTTCTTAATATTATACGGGTTCCTAATCCTTTAGGATTGCCGGAATCTGCTACCTAGGATTTGGCGAAAATACGAATTTTTACTTGGAGCAACTGCTATCAGATCTCCACAAACAGACCAGGGAAGACCAGACCTTTTTTAGGTAAGGTCTAAATATAATTATAAACAGGTTAGGTTAATTTCGGGAGTGCGTATTTTCTCACCATGTTTTCTTTCACCGCCGTGTATGAATGCTCACACCAGGATTAAAACCCTGGACCGTCGGGTGATAGGTCAGTTCTTTGACTGATCTGTCACTGCTTCAAGGTTTCGTACCTTACTGACATCTTTTTATGCACTTAACGCTTTATTGAAATGCCTGAGGTTACATTGTATCCCAGCAGACGGCTCACGGCAATTAAAAACTGCTTAGTTTATGCATAAGTTGTAATTTTACATTGTTTTTTATACAACCATACGATCCGTCTGATGGCGAGCGGTTACCGTAGCCTATGAACGCTCGAAAACATCGTGAGGAAATCCGCATGTCCAAGAAATTATATATCAAAAGACGTCCAATCTAACTTAGGAAAGGTCTGATTTTCCTTCTGATTGTAGAGGTCTGACGGCTGTCGCTCCATGTAAAAATCTGTATTTTCGCCAAATCCTTAGGTTTAGGTAGAGGACCCCGGCAATACTAATGGATTAGGATACGGGTTAACGCTGAGAATGCGAAGAAGTAAGGTACGGAACGCTGAAAAACAAAAAATTGCCGAGCTCGTTCGCCCTTTTTTAATATTTCGCTTTTTAGGGTTCCGTCCGTCTAAGGGTAAAACGGAACCCTATTACTGAGACTTCGCTGTCCGTCCGTCTGTCTGTCACCAGACTGTATCTCACGAACCGTGATAGTTAGACAGTTGAAATTTTCACAGATGATGTATTTCTGTTGCCGCTATAACAACAAATACTAAAATATAGAATAACATAAATATTTAAGGGGGCTCCCATACAACAAACGTGTTTTTTTTTTGCTCGTTTTTGCTCGATATTGATAACGGCAACAGGTAGACGCTTGAAATATTCACAGAATATTTAGTTATATATTCACTTTAAGAATAAATAATTAAATTAAAATAAAACAAATATTTAAAGGGGGCTCCCATACAACAAACGTGTTTTTTTCCCGTTTTTATAGATAGTGGTACGGAACCCTTCGTGCTGTTATACCTTCACCCTGTATACCTTTATGCTGACAAAGCCCCCTGAACCTCAGACCATATATCCTGCATCATCACTACTCCCGATCGAAAGTTCAGTTCAGCTCCAACATCCGAACACGCCGCGCACATCCTAACTGCATCCAATTTATATCATAGTTTCACAAATTATATATAAATCAGTTAATAAATATATAAGTGAATGAAAACCTTTTTTTTAAAAAGAGTTGGCGAGGTCCCCTCTTAACAGTGCGAGAGTCCGACTCGCACTTGGCCGATTTTTTAAAATAACGCTCGGTTCTTTCTGCCTAGAAGATGGATAGATACATAAAAGCAGAAAGATAGTTTCTCCGGCATTGAAGCAATGGAGACACAACCAGAGTTACGCGTCAAGTTCGAAGGTGTTAGTTAAAATCCAATTACCTTTTCTCCGTAACTCTCAAGTTGTTACGTCCGTAGCGTTTGGCTGTAATATGCCTCGCAAGATTTGTACTCTCTGATTACATTAGATGTTAAGATGATATTAGCTTATTTATGTGCATACATATCATCAAACCTGTCTCCCATTGTGGTAGGCAGAGACTATGGTACGCTAGGTGTACCGATCCAAACATACCTCTCATCTTTTACACTCATCAACCTCTTCATGCATGGTCTTCGACTTTGGGTGCTTTTGATTTGACTCTTTTGAAGCACATCACCAATTTGATATATATATATGTGTGTGTCTAGGGCGGCTCCTGCCGATATCTCCATTCACTCTAGCCGATACACTTCTTTCGTAACTCTTTTGTCATTCATTCTTTCTGAATGACTAAACTATCTTAGTATACTTTTTCAATTATTGTCACAACTAGATAGATTCAGGCGTTATTTTGGGAAAGTCAAAAGTCAAAAAGTCAAAATCTTTTTATTCCGTAAAAATGGCTACATTTGTTTGGAATCGTCACAATTTTTTTCCCTACCGTGCAGTTCATGACTAGGTGAGCACTGATAAAAATACTGCCAAAAAACTCAGGCATCCCTCTTTTGGTATCCAAATAAATTTACATAATTTATTAATTACATTATAATTGGATCGACTCAATCCCAGGCATTTTTATCATTAATATAGTCAGATACTTTATAATATGCCCTGCTACACAATTTGGCTTTAATAGTAGTTTTAAACTAGTCAAATTTACATACAATTTGATCTAATTTCATTTGTTTTTTCTTATACAACGTCGGGAGGCATACAAACATAAGGCACACCTCATACAAAGCGGTTAGCGTAGCCTATGAACGTTTGTAATACATTAAGTAGCGCGATACCAGCTCTGCTGCTAACACGGCTACTCCTTAGGAGCTTAGTGGCGGAAGGATACAAAGGAGGTTAGATCAGATTACATGTAACTTATTTTTGTTACGTAGCGATATTATATGTTACACGTATAATATCTATAACTTTACGCCAAATGCCTTGCGTCGTAGGCAGTGAAAACCAAGCGCCAAATAACTCGATCCCTACATACCTTACTCGCCTCTTTAACATTCATAGTTCTTCATTTTAGTTATTTTTACACTAGAACCGACATCGCGAACCAAATGTTTTCGCCGTGCTTTCTCATTGCTGTACTACGTTGAACGAAACGCGTAAGCGCCATGAAAACCACGGCGCTTTTGACCTTTTTAGTCGCGGGAAAAACCCCTTATAAGTGATTTAGTGCTGTACCTTCGAATCTTTGAGATAGACATCTAAATTATTTCACCGCTACAGCGGACATTAGATGTAATTATTACCAAAATACAGCAAGACTTTTATGTAGGATAGCTTCTCTAGTATATAATAACTCAATGGTTAGAGGTGGCTACTATATATAAAGTATTTGAGTCATAAATAGGTAAATATTTTCTTCTTCGTGCTTTGTACGGTAGAAGAACGTATACGTAGCTCCCGGTCTTCAACAATCGTCGTCATTATTCTGCCATATCATATATATATATATATTCACATAGAACAGAATAAAAGAGGAAACATCAAACATATTTTACATTTGACTCCCATCAATGTTGCCGTATTTTAATTCAAACGAGTTTGTTATTCGATAATCTATTTTTAAACATTTTCTTCGTTTAAATACACGTAAATAGTGAAAATATACATGAGTTAAAAAAATATTATCGAAATATATTTAATTTGTATAAGTTTGCGCACTAAATGGTAGGATTACGTTACAACTATTTTCAATTGACTGCGTTTTTATTCGAGTATTTATTTACCTTCGAGTACTGGCAATACTATCATTGAAATGGCGAACGGGAACTTGTGCGTTATGCTATGATATCAAAGTATTTTTAATTTTATGTAATTTATTCTACGGAGAAATTACAGTTTAATTTTTTGGGAGACGCACTATGGTTCGTTTAGAACAAGCTAGCTGGACAAAAGTCACATTACGATTTCAATTTAATTCCTATCATTAGTAACTCATTAGGTCTATACATTAAGAAATGCACTAATATTTTTTTCTAAGTACCGTCATTAAAGGTGTCATTAGGGTAAGTATATAAAATTACGATTATTGAAAGTGCATTCATTCGCAAATTTGCGCCGCACTTGTTAACATTGTTTATGTCACTAAAATATACTTGTGGTAGTTTTTTTGTGATGGATTGTGTACGTAAGGGTAAGTCATACATTTCTAGTAATTTTTTTGCACAGGATCCTCATTTCGTAATTCTGTAGAATGAAATGTTTAGCAAATAGTTGTAATTTTGACCCGCTTTTTTAAGTTTATAGGTCATAAATTTACATGTCCCCTCATGTACCCTCTATAGAACTTATCGTATATGACTCTTACAAGTCTCTAGTAGTAACAAATAGAAAAAATCATTGCGCTATTTTTGCACAACTAATTTTAATATTTTTTTTTCTCATTACAGTTTTCACCGTTTCGAAAATTGATTTTTTCGAAGAATGGCTAAAACACCCTAAAGAAACGCGGAATGAGGAGATGTTTTGGTTCGAGTCTTCGAAAAATGATTTTCATGGTATTACGGAGTAGTCTCTGAGAGATGTCAAGCTCATCATCTCCAGAAATTTGTTGAAATTGTCAGAGAAGTGGAGTAGTTGTGGAAGAAAGATAGAGCGGTTCCTAGACAAGAATTCGACCTGGCTAGAGGGTGATGACATTCATTTCGAGGTCTCCATAGTCGGATCCATGCCATCTACGTCTTTGGAAATGGAACAGAGGCCTGGAAGACCAACAAATGAGTTTGAAGAGGGCAGTCTCAAAACTAAAAGACGTCGCGTAGATGACCTCTTACAGTCTAGAAGTGCTAGTGAGCTAGTTTACGCTGCTGAGGTATCAGCGAGATTGTCGGGACAGAGAGGCGTAGCACGATGCATTAAAGACGTAGCTGCTCATCCTTCAAGGAACCACGAAGAAGTTACAAGTGCCCCAAGGTGTTTAACAAGTGAAGAAGCACTGGCGTACTACGTTGATAGTAAATCGAGTAGCCATAGCTTTAAGCAGACTCGGAAGTGGAGCATCAGGGCAGGCCATAAGGTATTTCCGTCAATGTATAGTCTTAGAAAAGCTAAAGTAGACTGCTATCCTCCAAGTGAACATATTACTGTTAACGAGACACGTGCTGAAATCAAAGTTCAAGCAGTTTTAGATAAAAGTACAGAAAGATTGGTTTTAGCACAAGAAGTTATCAGTAGTCTGTTACCTTGCACTTCATTAACTATAATCAGTAAGTGGGGTTGTGATGAAAGTTCCGGGGAAAGTTTATACAAACAGAAATTCACCAACTGTGATGACAATGATGAATTTCTGTTTGTATTCTCATTCGTTCCTATTCAATTACGGGACGATAAAGGCAATATTGTATGGCAGAATCCTCGGCCATCCTCAACAATGTATTGTCGCCCAATAAAGTTTATCTTTTCTAAAGAAACTAAAGATTTTACGGTAACCGAAACCAATAAGGTTTTAGAAAAGATAAACGCTTTATTGCCGACAATATGCAAAGTGATGGAGACTGAGGTATCTGTCACACATGAAATGCTTTTGACCATGATTGACGGGAAAGTTTGCAATGCTCTGACCGAACATCTTCACAAAAATGTTTTATTTGTGGGGCAACTCCAAAAACCATGAACGATTTGTCAAAGGAGTTTGTCTCAAATAAAGATAATCTTAGTTTTGGTTTATCTACATTACACGCCTGGATCAGGTACTTTGAATGCTTGCTTCACATTAGCTATCGACTCGATGTAAAAAAGTGGCAACTTAGATCAGACGAAGATAAAGCTAGTGTGAAGCAACATTCAAAGGACATTAAAAAACGGTTTAAAAGCGAGATGGGTTTAATAGTAGATAAACCAAAACCAGGGTTTGGCAATACAAACGACGGAAATTCTGCGCGTAGATTTTTTGAAAATCCCGAGGGAAGTGCTGATATTACAGGGTTAGATGTTTCACTTATACAAAAATTTGGCATACTACTTCGCACTTTATCATCGGGATATGACATACATATTGAAAATTTGGAAGCTTAGCTCAAGAAACTAGACAACTTTATGTAAATCTCTATTCATGGTACTATATGCCCGTGACTGTTCACAAAATACTTCTGCATAGTGGCGAGATAATTAAATCGTCACTTTTGCCTATAGGTCAGCTGTCAGAGGAAGCACAGGAAGCTCGCAATAAGGACTGCAGAAGATTTTGTGAACACACACACAAAAGCGATCGCGAATAGCTACGAATAGAGACTTACTTAACATGTTATTGATAACATCTGACCCTGTAATAAACAGTTTAAGAGAAGTTCCCCGAAAGAAAATAGGTACGCTGCCTCCTGAAGTCTTAGATTTAATAATTCAACCTAGTTGTAAGGAACAAAATGTTAGTATAGTTTCTAGTTTTCATAACTATAACACTCATAAACATGACTATTCAATGGATGATTCTGATGACAGTGATGATAATGAATGAAAATTTTGTTAATAAGTTTTTAGTTAAGCATCTATTATAAGATTTTACAGTTAGATTTAAGGTTACATTAATTTATAAAGTTGTTTTAAAAATATATTGTGTAAATAATCACCGAATATTTTTTTTTCATACCATCCCCACTCACTAACACACGGCATACCTACTCAAAGTTACATATCTATGCATATTAACCTCATTCTGAACTAAAAATCAACATAAATAATTTTGTCCAGCTAGCTTGTTCTACGCGAATCATAGTGAGACGTAGTGAAAAATAATGATTGATTTGATTTTCAATGTTAATTTTAAATGAGGTAGGGCGCATCAAATCAACCCGTCTAGGGAAGTACCTCCACCTCACAGGAAACCACAGCTAAATAACAACTCCCTAGAGGTTTGTTGTGTTCCTGAATGTGGGTGAGTTGCTGTGTAAGCAGCAGAGGAGGCATCGCGCGAGTGTTAATTAATATATCGCAAGCGTTAATAGGCTACGGTAACTGCTTTACATCAGGTGGGTCGTATGCTTGTATGACTCCCGACGTAGTATAAAGAAAAAAATTAAGTGTGCACAACTTGAAACCATGAATGGGCATTCTCCTTTACAAGCAATTTAATCTGTCTTTCTTTGGTTTTTTTTTCGAAGATAGACAAGCATACCCCTGTTGTAAATCGGTCAGCGTAGCCTATGAACGCTCGCAACACATTAATTAACATTCACGCGATGCCTTCTCTTCTGCTAACACAGCTACTCCTACAATAACTCTCCGGGGAGTTGTTATTTGGCTGCGGTTTTCTGTGAGGTGAGGTGAGATGGGCAACTTTGATGCGCCCTATCTCTCTAAAAACTTAAGGTGTTACCAACCAGATAATAAAGCAGCACCTTTGTAAGAGCCCCCTGGCCAACTTACTCACTAGATTAAACACAAGGACCATTCAGGCAATTATTATTTGGTTTCAGTCTTTTCAAAAGTGGAGTTATTTCCGCAGTCGATTTCTCATGAAATTCCACAACATTTTATACAAAACTAGCTGACCCGGCGAACTTCGTACCGCCTCAGGATCAATAAATGGTGTGTTAACTTATTAGATGGTATAAATTCTTTTAATACTTATTATCCTATTCCGGACGAAGACAAATCCAAAAACACAAAAATCATAAAAATCGGTCCAGCCGTTCTTGAGTTATAAATGGTGTAACTAACACGACTTTGTTTTATATATATTTTTATACAAAATGAAAAATCAATGTATTTAGGTACCTATCTATTTCAACCATATTTTAATATAAAACTCATCAAGCCACGCGTCTGGGGAAGCCTCGTCTGCCTCCACCTCAAAAAAAACATCCAAATTACAACTCCCTGGTGGTTTGTTGCATTTCTACCAGTGATGACGTCACCAGTAAGCTGCTAATTAGTTGCTGTGTTAGAAGCAGAGGTGGCATCGCGCGATTGCTACTTAATGAATTTCAAGGTTCAAGGCTACGGTAACCAGTTTACATCAGATCTAAACAACTTTAGTTTGAAACTTTTTCCGATTCAACGAATTTCCTTTGAGATAGAAACAGTTTAAACAAAAAAATATATATATACATGATTTTCCAGCTTTCCCACGGGAAATGGTTGGAAAATCGGAAATGAAAATAGTGTATTCTTATAGAAAATCAGATTCTGAACAACTTTTGTTTGAAACTTTTTTCCATAAAACGCATTCCTTTTGAGCTAGTAACAGTTTTTGGCCAAAAAGCAGCAATATATATATATATATATATATATTTCCAGTTCCTACAAATATTGAACTTCCGGACCTATTGCACATGTATTCTGACACCTCATACCACACTTGTATACCAATAACATCATCAATTAGAAAATATCTAGTATATGGTCAAAATACGTCTAAAACTACTGGACTAGTATGCTTGTACTCGTATGTCTTACCGATGATGTTAAAAAAATAAAGCAAACCAACTGTCTTCCCCGCAAGGACACGGTTACCAGCTTTCTTAGCTCAATATCGTCCAAGGTATAACAACAAAGAAGATCATGTACCCGGGACCTCTCCCAAACAATTACTCGGAGTGTCCAGCCGGAAGTGCCCCGTGGACTCACAAATCAATGTCCATAAGGGTCTGGTGCCACTGTTGAGAATGCGTCCAAGTAAACCGCTCAGCTCGGCGGATATTCAGCTGCCTAATGATTATTGAAACCTGTAGTAAATAAAAGGAATTAAGAACAAATTCTTTATATGGTCGATTATTATTTTATTTTAATTTTATAAACGCGTTTTTTTCTCCACTCCCGATGGTTGACTGGTAGAGAATACAATTAGCATTAAGTCCGCCTTTTGAACCATCTGTATTGTGGTCAATAAAGTATTAAATAAATAAATAATTATATTTAAAAGATAGAAGAAGAAGTGCCTAAAATAAAGTGTCGGTTTAAAATAGGCATGCTCCGTTGGTTCGGACATGTAGAAAGAATGCAGGATGAAATAATTACGTAATAGATGTACAACGCGAAAGTAGAAGGATGTTGGAGCCGAGGAAGACCAAGACCTACCAGGACCAAATTGATCGTGCTTTATCAGAGGGTGAGTCAGAAGCCTTAGAAACCGGCAAGCGTGCATTAGAAGAGTAATGAATGTTAAAGGAGCGAGTGAGGTTTGTGGGGATCGAGTCACGTGGCGCTCGGTTCTCTCTGCCTACCCCGCAAGGGATTTGGCGTGAAGTTATAAATAGATAGATAGAATATCGATACCGCTCCGCCTTCGTCGGTGCGAGGTTAAATGCATGCAGCGGTGGGGGCCGCCACCCAGCACGCAACGCTCGACCCAGCGGGACGAGACCTGAATGTCGTATAGGCACAACACAAGACAAACAGACATGTTCATACACATAAATATTCTTCCTGTGTGGGAATCGAACTCACGAGCGTTGGTGTTGAAATAGCGCAACTAACGCGTCACCGAGCTCAAAATATAGTGGTATAAGTCATCTATATAGAACTAGTTTTTTCTGTTTGGAAGTTACGATCACACAAACAAACACACTTATTACTCGTACGTTAAAAATAAAACCTGAATCGACGTCGAAACAAACATTAGTCACAATTCCATTCAAATCGCACAAATCCTTTTACGGCTTAAAAATGATTTGTGTGCATTTTCCACATAAAATTTGACAAATGGGACCACACCTCAAATACATAAAGGTATGGTGCCAGAGAGCCCGGGCGTACGGTAAAACAATTTGAAACCATAGAATTGTAACTGGCCAATACACAGTACCTACTTTCCGTTACCTACGAGTATTTAGGGTTCTGTGTTAAAAAGGTTTTTCTTTATACTACGTCGGGAGGCACACAAGCATATGCAATTTGATCTAACCTGCTTTGTGTGCTTCCGCCACCGATCAAATTGCATGTAAATTTGACTTTCGCAAAATAACGCCTGAATCTATTAACTATACAAGCATATGTCCCAACTGATGAAAAATACACACATCAAAAGTGTCTAGGGATCAACATATATTTTTGCAATAACTTTTCTCCTGATTGATATTAATTAAAATTTTCTTTAAGGATTCATCAAATAAAGTGTTTTCGTTTGTCTACAGTAACGATAAACCAAGTCACCTTTGCATTAATAAAGAAATTTGCCATTTTCATAATAAAGGGATTTTTGACATTTGAACCACTAACATTAAAGTTCGAAAAAAAGACTGAAATAACAGTTTTCTTTAAAATTTTATTGGGTAACTTAAACAATTAATAATCCGTGTTTCTACCGCGAACACTAACAACACAAGAACATCGGTTTGGCATACTCAAAATGAGTTCATCCAAATCACGCTGTGGAATGGCCGCTCATGTTCGTTGCAGCAACAAAAAAAGGTCTTCTTGCGACTGGATACCCTCCATATTCGGCAGAGCTCTTCTCTGTAGCATATCCCATGCATGCTCAATCGGGTTCAAGTCTGGCGACTGAGCAGGCCAGGGCATGACATTGATGTTAGCTGCGGCGAGAGTCTGTCTTACAACTCTTGCGGTGTGCGGTCGTGCATTATCATGCATTAACTGAAATAAGGGACCGATTTGCACTTGTAGAGGAACGATGACGTCTGATACAATCGTCTCAGCATAAATTTGAGCGTTGAGGTTGCCTCTGATACAAATCAACTCAGTTCTTCCGCCGATCCAAATACCCGCCCATACCATGATGGTTCCACCACTATAAGGATGGACTTCCTGGCAGGATTTTAATCGCTGTTGGCGTCCAGGGGTTCTCCAGTGTCATGTACGTCTTGTATCCGGTCTCATACCAAAACGAGACTCATCAGAAAAGCACACGAAACGCCATTGTTCTTCTGCCCAATTTCTGTGTTCAAGAGCCCATTGATATCGAATCCTACGATTGTGCATTGCTATAGGTGGTACCCTTAGCGGTCTTCGGGAATGAAGGTTCACTTCATGCAAGCGGTTTCTGACTGTTTGGTCGCTAATTAAGTTCCCTGAAGAGTGATGAAGCGTCACGGCTAACGTCATGGCAGTTATTGTTGGAGCTCTTCGAGTTGTGATTTGAATGTATCGGTCTTGTCTCCGTGTCCATGCATGGGATATGCTACAGAGAAGAGCTCTGCCGAATATGGAGGGTATCCAGTCGCAAGAAGACCTTTTTTTGTTGTTGCAACGAACATGGGCGGCCATTCCACAGCGTGATTTGGATGAACTCATTTTGAGTATGCCAAACCGATGTTCTTGTGTTGTGAGTGTTCGCGGTAGAAACACGGATTATTAATTGTTTAAGTTACCCAATAAAATTTTAAAGAAAACTGTTATTTCAGTCTTTTTTTCGAACTTTAATGTTAGTGGTTCCAATGTCAAAAATCCCTTTATGAAAATGGCAAATTTCTTTATTAATGCAAAGGTGACTTGGTTTATCGTTACTGTAGACAAACGAAAACACTTTATTTGATGAATCCTTAAAGAAAATTTTAATTAATATCAATCAGGAGAAAAGTTATTGCAAAAATATATGTTGATCCCTAGACACTTTTGATGTGTGTATTTTCATAGCCTACGTATAAACAGCTTGCAATATTGAAAGTATTGCTCGTTGCCACCCATGCTTAACACGCGCGGTTTTCTGTGAGATGGATATATTTGCGACGGGCTGCTTTGTGGCGCCCTACCTCTATTAAATATATCTGGGCGGCCAAGACAAACGGACATGGTCATGTCCACAAATAGTTGCCCTGTGTGGAAATTGAACCCACGAACCTTGGTATTAATGTAGCATTGCTACCGGTACACCATTGTGTTCATTAAAATGTGGTTCACTTATGTGCGGAATTCTTAGTTTCCTTTGACTACGTATAAACAGCTTGCAATATTGAAAGTATTGCTCGTTGCCACCCATGTTTAACACTCACTCGCATAAATACAAGAACCCTCCAGAAAGTTGTTATATTAGTTGTGGTTTTCAGTGAGGTGGAAGTACTTCCTCGTAGACGGGCTACTTTAATGCACCCTACCTTTTTTATAGAAAGGCGAAAAAGTAAGCCTTATAGTGCCACGCTGTACATCCGTCTGTCTGTCAAAGATATCCCAAACACCCCTGTCCCCTTTATTTAGAAAGGAAACATTTACAGTCGCTTAAGAGTTATGGAAATCTTACAAGGAAAAACTTACCATTTTTGAAACTTAATGTACTGCAAGCGGTCATACGCTATTATTTTTAACTGGACATGGAAACTTTAGAGCTAAGCTCTTTTCATTTAGACTTGTGTCAGCGCCTTTATGCGTGTATTCTACGACAAATAATGAATTTGAGCAAACAGCACATCATGTTCTCTGGGAGTGCAATCTCTGGCGTCGGGAGCGGTACGATATGTTAAATTCCTTGCATGTCACATCCGGGGTAGTATATTATTCTGATTTGGTGGCAACAAGGGAGAATTACCGGGCGTTTAGGCGGTTCTGCAATCTATATTTATTTACAATAAAATCAACAGGAAATATAATCTCCATTTCTTTGGTCCTCGAGAGTTTAAGAATGCGTTGGAAACTAAATTATTGTGCTGGACGTACAGTGATTCAGAAGAGCTATTGAACTGTATTGAATAGCACTAGTGTTTGCTTATTACACTCCTAACTAGAATACAGATATAATAGTGACAATTAACAAATTTTTATTATGTAGTTTAAGCGCCTTAACTTTTAGTACCTTATTTCACGACAAATCGAGCTGTAAAGTTGCCCACAGGACAGGCTTAGCCTAGTGTGGGAACTAAATCAATTTCAGATTTTATGTAAAAAATTTCTGTCAATAAAATATTATTATTATATTATTGGAATCGATGTGTTAGGTAACAACTCACAATTTAGGTCCCAATTGTGTTAGATATTTGATAAACCGTGGTGCACGGCAGTTGAGCTTCACTTGACTAGCCATCTCTTTGAGGTTTTTAAATACCTCATTTGTCATATTGCTGTCTCTCACTTTGCCAAGAGGGGAAGTCAATTCCAAAACTTCCTACTCCTACAAATTTCTTCTGATTAAATTCGTTGTGAGTTCCAAGGCAGTTGTAGTTTAACCCCCGGGATGGCAGTTAACTTCACTGTTCATTGCCTTTTTGTTGGTCGCCGCTGTTAATTCTGGCTACACAGGAGACACAGTGGTGGGTATGAGTGGTGGGCCTGTCCCGTTTAAAAAAAAAAGCGGTCATATGTTACTTTAACAGTTTTACATCAAATGGGCCGTATGCTTGTATGCTTCCTGACGTTGTATATAGTAACTGCATATAGGTGAAGTACCCACCTTATTTAAACATGTTACCTTGGAATCGATATCACGAGGATGCCTCGCCACGGAGATAGCTGGAATTGCATTAACACCGAGCTCACCTGACTTAGCATAATCGAATAGCCAGCTACTCGTATCTAGGACACCTATAAAAAGGATGTACGGTTGGCTTGATCTACAAAAGCTTCGTCGTTCATGTACATGTTAAAAATTTCGCTTAGTTACTACATTTTAACGAGCTCGGTGGCTCAGTCCCGTCATTGATTCCCACACAAGGCAAACATTTGTGTGCATGAACATGTCTGTTTGTATTGCTCACGATGTTTTAAGAGAGGTAGGGCCCTTCAAAGCAGCCCGTCTGAGGAAGTACCTCCACCTCACAGAAAACTGCAGCCAAATAACAACTCTGGTTGTTATGTTCCTGCGTGTGAGTGAGGTCACCAGTAAGCTCCCAAGGAGTTGCTGTGTAAGCAGCAGAGGAGACATCGCGCGAGTGGTACTTTATATATCGCAGCGTTAATAGGCTAGGGTTTACATCAGGTGGGCCGTATGCTTGTATGCCTCCCGACGTAGTAAAAAAAAAATACATGGGTAAGATTAAGTATGCAGGCGAAACAAAGATATGAGCGTTGCCAGTCTAGTGTATGAAAAGGGACCTGTAGGGTAGCAGATGTAGCATCGCGCGAGTGATACTTACCCTTATGTATTTAAACACCATAGGTAATAGAATGCTCTAAGATAAGGAAGAATCAAACGTACGTTAATCGATTATTATTATCTGTTTTTTTGCATGTATAAATGTATATCGTCACGCCAGGTCCCTTGCGGGGTAAGCAGAGAGAACTGAGCGCCATATGACTCGGTACTTACACACCTAACTTGCTTTTTAACACTACTTCGTGCTAAATGTAAAGACAACATAAATTCTAATTTTGAACTTCATCATCAGATCAGCCAAAGAACGTCCACTGCTGAACATAGGCCTCCCCATTTGACTTCCACAGCGATCGGTCCTGTGCCGCTTGTATCCATCGGCTCCCTGCGATCTTCACAAGATCGTCGACCCATCGTGTGGGGGGCTCTCCTATACTGCGTTTTCTTTAGAACTTTTCTAACCTAACGGCCATCGGTTCTCCGAGCTATGGCCCGCCAACTACCACTTCAGCTTGCTGATCCTTAGAGCCACGTCGGTCTAGTTCTGCTACGGATGTGCTCACTTCTGAATCTATCTCGTAGAGAAACTCCGAGCGTGGCTCTCTCCATCGCACGCTATGCAACCTTGAGCTTCCGTATGAGGCTCATAGAAAGGGACCACGTTTCTGTGCTATATCATCACTGGCAACATACACTGGTCAAAGATTTTCGACTTGAGACATTGAGGTATTTTGAACGAGAAAATCTTCCGCAATTTCCCAAACGCTGCCCATTCGAGTTGGATTCGTGGAGAGACCTCTTTCTCGAAGTTGGAACTACCTACCTGGACTGTCTGTCCTAGGTAGACATACTCATCAACAACTTCAAGAACCGAACTCCCAACTGAGACTGGAAAATTTTGAACTCTTGTTATATTTTGTAGGTACATGTTTTATATTATTTTATGTGTGAAAAAAAGCTTACAAATGAATGCGAAGAAAGAGTACTTGAATGAGAGGAAACCAGAATGAATGAAGTGTTGGAACAAGTGGATGAGATTGATTATCTGGGAAGCGCTTTCAACAGGAATGCTACACCGCTAATGTGGAGAGACGAGTGAGTGCAGAGAATAGTCTGAATGGAGTAGTTAGTAAACTCCTCGCTGATTCCACGCTAGCTTACGGAAGTGAAAGCTGGAAAGAGAACATAAAAGTACAATAAACGCGGTCGTGGTGCGAGCATATGAGTATGTATAATAAATAATAATAAATAAATAAATAAATATTGGCGGACAAATTTTCACAGCGCCACCTAGCCCCAAAGTAAGCGAAGCTTGTGTTATGGGTACTAGACAACTGATAAACATACGTAAATACATTTTTGTTGTAAATACATACTTGTTATACATAGAAAATACCCAGACCAAGACAAACAGAGTTCATGCATACAAATGTTTGTACTGTGTGGGAATCGAACCCACGAGCGTTGGTGTCAAAGTAGCGTTACAACGCGTTTCACCACTGCGCCACCGAGCTCGTCGAATGTCTGTCGTGAATGTATGATGATATGATATGAGTATAAGTAGAGTATGACTTGAGGGTATGCAAAATTCGTGACGTAACGTTGTAGACCTGGATCGCAATGATGATGTTAGAAACTGAGTTGCTCTGAACGAGAGTGTAGGTGTTATAATGAGTGTATGCTCTTCAGGCGTTTTCAATATCCATACATTGTACAATTCGCTGTTTAGCTGCGTGGCGGAGTCAAAATTCATTAACAAGTAGGTATCTTATTAAATACTAGCAGAAGCCGGCGGCTTCGCACGCATGAGATTTGGGCTTTTAGTAGCCTTTATTTCTATGTAGACATGAAATTGTTTCTGTTTAAAAAAAACAAACAAAGTTCAGGGTCGTAGATACAACCATAGGGCGATTCCATTTTCGTACAGCGCCATCTATTGACCTTTACAGGAGGCAACGTATATGTATTTTATTTATATTACATAAAAATTGCGTAGTTATTTTATGTTACAAAAAATACGTATTCTATGAAAATAATAAAAATAAAATTGCAAAGTCCCCCGAAGGGGAAAATATTTCCCCCTAATTTTAACAGTTTTTCATTTGGGAACCCTAAATATTTACGGAATAAAAAGTACCCTATATTCTGCTCTGAACAGTCCTCTACCTACCAGTGAAAGTTAAAATTGGTTCAGCCATTTCGAAGATTAGCCCGGACAAACAAACAGACAGACAGACAGACAAAAAAGTTAAAAATGCGTATTTAGGCTTTGGTAACGTGAAAATAATAATATGAGCTTAAGATAAAGGCTTTATTTTGAAATCACAGACAGACACTTCAATTTTGTATGTACTTCAAATGTGTATATGGGGGTTTCGTATGAACTCGAAAATGGCTGGTAACGACACAAGGCTGGGAGGCAAACAAGCATACCCGATGACAAGCGGTTAACATAGCCCATAAGTGCTTGCAAAATATTAAGTATCACTCGCGTGATCCTCAGCCTCAACAAGCTACAACCATACACTACACTACAACCATAAATCCAGCGTGAATTCCTGTGAAGATTAGTAGCGATCGGATCACCCGTGTGAGATCAGCCGCTCCAAATAGGGGCTTGGCTGGTTGGTAATAAACCATGAAAATTTTTGGCGAGCTCGGTGGCTCAGTCGTGAATGACGCGACTTTGACACCAACGCTCGTGGATTCGATTCCCACACAAGGCAAACATTTGTGTGCTTTTTAGGGTTCCGTACCCAAAGGGTAAAACGGAACCCTATTACTTAGGCTCCGCTGTCCGTCCGTCCGTCCGTCTGTCACAAGGCTGTATCTCATGAACCGTGATAGTTAGATAGTTGAAATTTTCACAAATGATGTATTTCTGTTGCCGCTATAACAGCAAATACTAAAAAATAGAATAAAATAAATATTTAAGGGGGCTCCCATACAACAAACGTGATTTTTTTGCTGTTTTTATAGATAAAGGAATATAATACAGAACCCTTCGTGCGCGAGTCCGGCTCGCACTTGGCCGATTTTTTTTGTATTGGTCTGGATGTTTTAAGAGAGGTAAGGCGCATCAAAGCAGTCCGCCTGGGGCAAGTAGGTTCCTCCACCTCACAGAAAAGCACAGTCAAATAACAACTCCCTAGAGCGTTGTAGTTTTCATGCGTGTGAGTGAGGTCACCAGTAAGGTCCTAATGAGTTGCTGTGTGAGCAGCAGAGGAGGCATCGCGCGAGTGATACTTAATATATCGCATGCGATAATAGGCATACGATGTCTGCTTTACATCAGGTGGGCCGTATACTTGTATGTCTCCTGACGTTGTATATAAAAAAAAAAAATATTTCATTTTTTATGTGAAAGTTATATTTGCACGCCTTGCCGTGACGGCAAATGGCATGACACTCTCTCATGACGTCATACCCCCTCTACGCCGCCACTCTCGACTACCTTGCGTGTGTGCGTATGCACAGTAGATACTCCATTGCTTCTCTGCATAAGCAGTTACTATATCTATCGATGGTTTTTTATTTTATTTGGGGCGTCCCATGACTGTGGGGGCCACCATTTTTTTTTTTATTTCCGTCGTGTATTTCCTGAAAGCAAACAAAAATAAACGTTCATTCCGAGTGCTTTATTTTTATTTCCATTAAATAAAAAGGCATGAAACATCAGGCCCTCGGCCGACGAGTACTTGCCTGCCTTTGTCCGTGACAATGCTCATCGCAATTCAGATAATGGAGGTCATTTCCCGCCATTCGCTGCCCATAATGTATACATAACTACCTAATGTTATATTACAAACAAACTTAATTACATCTAATTTACAACATCACCCGTTATCTATATATAACTTCGCGCCAGGTCCCTTGCGGGGTAGCCAAAGATCCAAGTACCACTTGACTCGGTAACTACCCATCTCAATCGCTTCGATGACATTTATATCTCTTTTCATGGCATCGCGCGAGTGATACTAATGTATTGAAAGCATTTATAGTCTACGGTAACCGCTTTACATCAGGTGGGCTGTATGCTTGTATGCTTCCCCGTGGTGTTGCGAGCGTCAATAGGGTGCCGCGACCGCTTAGCATCTGATGGGGGCCGCATGCTTGTTTGCCAATCTAGTGGTATAAGAAAAACCCCAAAAAAAAATTGTTTTCCTGCGCGTGAGTGAGGTTACCAGTAATCTCCTGTATTAGCAGCAGTGGTGGCATCTCACGAGTGATACTTGATGTATAACAAGCGTTCACAGGCTACGGTAACCGCTTTACATCAGGCAGGCCGTATGCTTGTATGCCTCCTGAAGTTGTATAAAAAAAATTCTCACTTGCCATTTGGTAGTGTAGTTTGGATGATTTTTATTTCATGAAGAGTCTTAGTATTTAAAGATGATCGCAATTCTTTCTTAATTACATACACCTCATATATAACTATTATAGTAACAGTAAATAACTAACCAATGCGCCAAACTAAAAGTTTATCTATTATAGTATTATTAGTGTATATCAAAATAATAAATCACGTTATAACAAAAAACGTGATATTTCATAACACAAACAGCGCAGCGTGCAAAAACTAGTATAAACAAAAATGTAAGGCAACAGCGGATGTCGCGGCCATGCTAAGCTTTAATTTATCACCGCTATGAAAGTAGGGTGACCACAGATTCGTTGTACAAACTGTACACACAGCTTAATATTTCCCAGGGAAGGTACTCATAGGCTAGTCGATGACAAACCTGCCTATTAGCCTGTACATTAGAATACGTATCAAAAGGTAGACACGTTATACACCAACATTTATGTATTTTAAAATGGCGCAAGTAGTACTATATCTACGTACGGTTATTTATTATGACACTTCGTTCTAACGTTCATAGTTGTCTCGACGGATTCCTGCATTAATTACAACCTCCGTGGTTTCATAATGCATGTACATGATTAATGTTTGTATTTGATGTTTACATGTTAAATAAATAAATAAAAAAAACAAAAAAAAAACAAAGAGACAAATGATAGAGCGTACCTGTCGTTAGAAAGAGATGAATATCTTAAAAGATTCTTCGCGAGAGAGATGCTCCGTGGCGAAATACGTATAGCCGCGACACGAGAGCGTACCCAACTGAATACGAGTTGGGCAATTACCTTACTTTCGTATTGCCATTCTGGAGCGTGTACGACGTATCGATAACTATAAAAACATCTTAGAATATTAATAATATAGTTTAAATTTCTAATTTAATAATTACTATTTCTGCAATTCAATTAAACGTCACAAATTTACAATTACTAACAGTTCAATAATCAGCAATTAATAACAGTAATAGCTCAGTACCAATAACCTCTTCAGGTCTCATTTCACTAGCCTTTTTATTTCTGATACATTCATAATGGCGCCAATACCTGTTCATGGGTATATTGTCCCACTGGTATAAAGTCGTTTTCACAAACTTCAGCAAAAAACTTAGAAGTAGAAATAAGTAGTGTATGCCGGTACATCGGCTTGCTAGCACTGGTAGATCTCATCTCGTAAACTGAAACAGTTCTGACCTTTCCTGACAATGTATTCAAAAAGCACATTAAAAATACACTCTGTAAAAGGGCTTATTATAGAATTGATGAATATGCAACTGACACTGACTAAAAGATGTCTGGAAATAACTCAGCACAGACAATCTGTCCTTAATAATCTTTAATTTTACCGTTTGATATCATTATTGTACCAATATGCTTATGTGATTTTTTTGTAATATCTAATTGACAATTTTAAAAGAGTTAAATAAATATTGTCGGACAAATTACACAGCGCCATCTAGCCCCAAAGCAAGCGAAGCTTGTGTTACATAGAAAATACTCAGACCAAGACAAACATACATGTTCATGCACACAAATGTTTGTACTGTGTGGCAATCGAACCCACGAGCGTTGGTGTCAAAGTAGCGTAACAGCGCGTTCCACCACTGCGCCATCGAGCTCGTTAAAAGATCTATATTGGCAAGTATCTTTCGGCATTTCTTCTTCGCCAATGGTCATTTCCGAAATACTAGCAGATTAAAAAAAGTCAGAAGCGGCACGTGAATTTGAGAGAAAATTAAACCATGTCGCCGAAACCCACAGAAAAGTAAAACATATTAGTCGATCAAAAAATTTGTTGAAGCCCTGGATGACACAAGGGTTGATTCGATGTTCTGCGCATAAAGACAAGCTGCATATAGAAGCGAGAAAGAATCCAGATGATCCGCTCAAAATGCACATTTACAAAAGATATAGAAACTTTTATTACAATCTTATTCGTAAGCTCAAAAACCAACATAACAGAGAGGAGATTGAAAGAAAAAAAAAGCAACCGGAAAAATTATGGAACGTTATTAAACAACTGACCAATTCAAATAAAGCTAAAACCTCCGCTCATAACCTTTTGTACTCCGAAACAGATAAAGCTAGGTCTTTAGATAGCACAAACATTTTTTTCTCCTCAGTCGGTCAGGACCTTGCTAATAGTATACTTAGGAGGAATAAAGAATCTCAAGCCTCGCTGGCTTCAAAAATTAAACCCTTAAAGTCTCCACTTAATTCCTACTATATGGATCCTACAACTGAGCAGGAGGTCAACGATCTTATCCTTCAACTTAAAAACAAAAGTGCACCTGGTCTAGATGGCTTCACTAATTATTTTATAAAACGCATCAGAAAGCATATAGTCATACCACTGACTCACATTTTCAATCTAAGTCTTTCTACTGGCATATTCCCGGACATCTGGAAAATTGCCGTCGTGTCTCCGGTTCACAAAGGAGGCTCCACATACAGTCCTAGTAGCTATCGGCCTATCTCACTGTTGAGTACTTTTTCGAAGTTGCTGGAGAGATTGGTGAATAAGCGGTTAACGAAATTTCTGGAGTATAATGAACTATTATCAACCAATCAATACGGGTTTCGTCAAGGTAGATCCACTGAACAGGCAGTTTCACGGTTGACTGACATAGTCACTGCTCATCTTGATGAAGGTGAAAAGTGCATGGGGGTTTTCCTGGACTTAGCGAGGGCATTCGACACTGTATCTGTCACTATTCTCCTGAGGAAGCTTGAATTAATGGGAATTCGAGGTATATGCTGGAATTGGTTCCGTAGCTATCTCACTGGTAGGAAACAGTGTACGCGGGTAGATGCCGGGCTTAGCAGTCCCTGTGATGTGCATTTTGGAGTTCCACAGGGTAGCATTCTTGGCCCTACGCTTTTCCTCATCTACCTTAACGACCTATCAATGTTAAACATTTGTAATGCGGATATTGTAAATTATGCCGATGATACGGTAATCCTATTTCATGAGAGCTCTTGGGATGGAGTGCTTAGAGTTGCCCAGGAAGGTATATCTGTGGTGTCAGATTGGCTCAATAATAACCTACTGACTCTAAATATAACTAAATCGAATTTTATCTGCTTTTACAAAAACTTCTCTTCACCACCTCCCACGGTTCCGATTCTTAAAGTTCATTCATGCACGTCGAATGATGGATCGCGGCCACTAAGGTGCAATTGTCAGAGTCTCCAAAAAGTCTCCAGTACGAAATATTTGGGCATCACTATAGATGAACGTCTTTCCTTTAAGGATCATATAGTTGTCACAGCTGGACGAATTCGAAAATTCATATATTTTATGAAAATTCTTCGTAGTGTTGCATCGTTAGAATTGCTAATGACTGTTTATATGGCACTATGTCAATCTATTCTGACTTACTGTATATCTGTGTGGGGTGGGTCCGCTCCTACTCATCTGATCATGCTTGAAAGAGCTCAACGCGCGGTGCTTAAGACCATGATAGGAAGACCGAGACGTTATCCCACTATTGTTCTGCACGATGAGATGCAAGTTCTCAGCGTAAGAAGACTATATATTTTAAGAATATCACTTTTAGCACATAAGGAAATGCTAATATCAGAAAATTATAACATAACGATAAAAAAACGCACATTTAGGTTACCATTACCAACTGTAAGAACTGAATTTGCCAAACGATTTAGCTCCTTTCGAAAGCCATTTATTTTCAATAAACTAAACAAATTGAGAGATATTCACAAGTTGAGTTTTCGCGACGCGAAAATGTCAATTGAAAACATGTTACAAAGCTGGACGTATCGGGAAACAGAGAACTTTTTAAACTGCATACAGTGAAATTATAATTTTGATTTGTTATTATTATTATTATTGTGAAAATTGCTATTATTATTGTTGTTATTATTGTTATTATTTTTAAATCAACTTAAATATAATTTCTACAGTTTTTATGATTTAATAATTAAAGTATGTATATACATATATCTTTGAATGTAATTATTGACAGAATATTAATTGTGAAATAAATATAGTTGATTCGTAAATGATAATATATGGTAGCATAATGGCATTTAATAATTAAATTTAAATATATAGGAAATTAATTTATAGTAGAATAAAAAATACCAATCAAGTAACATCTAGAAAGCAAGTAAGCTCAACGCACATCACTCCAGTATTCGCCAAGTGATGAATGTCATTTTATTATATGTACCGCTCGGTTCAACAAATTTATTGTTATCATCGCTTGCATAGGAAAGTACCTGACATTAAAATAATGTGTCGAGTATTTTAGTGTAGGCTTACGTGTTGGCTGCAACAAGAATTTGTTGTGTTAATGTGTAATGGTCTTTCTGAGGAAGTGAACTAAGTAAAATAGTTGCGTGAAAATAAACCTCATACTCAATCACTCGTAAACAAATAACGCACCGCGCGTAGTTACGCTGAAGTATTTAATTCTGTATTTATTTAGTTTTTATTTGGTAAGGGTCCAGCAATGACACAAGGTCGCAGTACTTACAATAGTTGTGATAAAAAGTTCATAGTGGATTAAACAAACAACTGGTATGTATTAACGCTAAAAGTATTTGTAGTTTGTATTTATTGAATTGTAATTTGATTTTTCTTAGTAGGTAATATAAGTTCCGCAATGATATAATGTTAATGTATTTAAGATTCCCACAGGACAGGCCTAGCCTAGTGTGGGAGTTTATGTAAAACACGTAAACAGATGTACACTAATTTTGAAATAAATTTATTATTATTATTATTATTATATAAAAAAAGAAAAAAGGAAAATAAGGGAATTGAATAAGATACAATTATACTATATTTCAAAAAATGTAAGATGTGTCTAAGTGCCCGCGAGGGCTCAATAGCAAATAAAGATTTATTATTTTTTATCTTTATCTTTTTATCTTATCTTTATCATTGATATCCCCTGCAGCCGATCGCAGTAGGTATAAAATTTTACTTCAATCTCTCGAAGGGACCTCTATGCGTTGGATCCTTATCCCCGCGCACGCCTGACAAATTACCGGAATTAATGCCCGTGATTAAATTAGAAATATCCAATCCAAAATAATTTTATAATTATATCCATTCTGATTGATTATAAAAATTTGTTGACTATATAATTTTTTCTCCAATAAATATTTTTCAATTTATTGTTAAATGCCAGCCTGCTTTGAATTTCTCTCGGTAGTTTGTTGCTTTTACCGATTAATCACTTTTAAACTTAGGAGTATTTTCTTTTAAGTTGTTTCTTCCTCATCTCTTTTCATGCAGTTCTTTCATTTTCAGTTTCCGTTTCAAGAAGTTGTTTTTTTTTTAATCTTGATTGCTACAATTGCCAGCTTTAGGAAATATGGTTCAATACGTCTCGCGGGATGATTCGCACCGTTACTAGTGTGGTTCTTTTTTACATGACAAATACCTTGAATATTACGTTGGTATCTGTGTTCTCACTAGTTCATGCTATTGAACAGCTTCGTTTCAACTGATACAAAATATATCATTTCTAGAAATGTCTCTTTTCCAGTGTACCGGTATTCCGTAATATGCGAGTCTAAGAACTTGGTGTTGTCAACTACTTTTATATTTTGTCATTTAATAATATCTTTAACTTTATAAAGTTGATAAATTTTCACTGGTCGATTTAAATAATATAACTTTGTTTTGTTTTTGAATTCAATGTCAAGTAGTTGGTTTGGAGCCATCTTTAAAAGCATCAAGTGCATCGTTTGTCTTATTGTTTAAGATGTCCTCGTTATCACCACTCATTATAGCATTTGTATCGTCCGAGAAATTATCACTATATCATAAGACAATATCGTGAGGTTTCAGGATAATGTCCTTCACCACCGAGCAATTTTAAATTTAATTTGATTGACGCACGTCCAAATTAAATTTAAAAGTCGTATGACTGCCTAATGACCCTCCCTTAGACGCGGTCATACAACTTTTAGATTATCCTCTGGGTTATGGAGGTCTGACAGCAGTGGCTCCATGTCAAAATCAATATTACATGAACCGGCTCATACCTCCACAAGCCAGAGCGAAAATCAAACTTTTCGTAAGTTAGGTAACATGTCTTTTAAAATATAATTTCTGGGACATACTGGTTACTTCACGACGTTTTCCTTCACGACCGGGCAAGTAATAATTACATAGTAACACTAATATGTATGTCGTTTTCGTATGGCTTTTCAGTCTATCCGATATTGTGCGGGCATATGGTGGGTAGGAGTAGCAATTCACTGTAATTTTATATCAACACTTGTAATCAATGGTCAGGAAAATATGAAACGAGAGGACAGTCCCAAGACGTCGTCACTTGCCGCCGTTTGTACTAACTCTCCCTTTCTCCTTGTGTCGATCTCTTGATTCTGCCAAAATGCGCCACCGTTGGCGCGTTTTCGTTTCGTTTTAAACATCCATACTCATGACCTGATGCGACATATGTAACAATTATAAATGGATATGCAGTTCTTTGTTAGGAGCGTATGGTATATATGTATGAGTGAAATACGCTACTAACTCATCGATAAAAAAACATAAACAAAATTGCGCAAACTTTGTCTTTCATAATATTGACAAATCAAAGAAGATCAAAGCAAAGCCTTCCTTGAATATAATCTGTTTATTTACTTACAAAATAATCTTATTATTTTTCCACAAACAAGGAAGGTAAGGAAAATAAACCTCATATTTCGTAACTCGTTTTTTTATTGATTTTATCTCATGAATATTGAAGTTATGTTAATTGCTACATAAACCAGTCTAAATAGCTCTCGGCCTAAATCTTAATTACTGTCAATAAATTAATACTAAAGTGACGGTCGGCCTGTGGTCGAATATTGATCGTGCCTCATTGAATTTATTTATTTATTTATTTTCGGGAAATTAACAGATTCACAAATCACATAGTATACTATTATTAACATGGGAAGATACTGATAACAAATTTCCGCATATAACACGTTTACAAAGGATAATGAATACAAACAAAAAGAAAAAATGTTTGATAAAATAAATACTAGTTAAGTTAAGTTTAAGTTAATAGTTAAGGTTACATACATACATACATACGAAGTTTATAATAATAATAGAAATAGTAGAGTCCCTCCGCGCGGAAGAAGTGAAACTTCACACTTTACTTCGCTATAATATAGGACGCTACTCGTTGCTAACGTATAAGTATACTACGCGCATGCGTTCGAGTGCCACGCATTCACTCTCGCTCTGTCTCTTTCTATTCCCCCTCCATGGTAGCGTTAAACGTTTAAGGCAACCTTCTTGCAAGTCGCATTAGAAGTTTCACTTCAATAACAATCATTACCGCAGAGTAGCTGGTGGCGAGCTGTTGGTGCATAACGATACACGGGTACCCGAGTTCTCTAGAGAGCTCGATCAGAGCCTTCATCTCCGGCGTATCTACGTCGGTTGGTGTGAAAACTCAAAAAGGGACGCAGGACTCTCAGTTCTGGCTGGCTAGGCTTAGAGTAGAGTCGATAGAGAAAATGATCCATGGGTGGAAGTATTAAAGGGCAGAATGACGCGAGTAATTTCGGAGAAAGCACACCTCTCGAAACTCCTGAGACACCATGCCGGTGTTGCCCTTGGCTAACTATATTTGGCATTTCTGGAATTCATCCAGCGAGTGGCGAGCCACCGCCTGCCGGAAGTAACGATCAGTTTCGATATTTACGGCAGACATACGCAGTTCTTCTGTAATAACTCAGTACTAATAACGTCTCTACATCCCATTACAATAACTCGATAATTTCTCACACGTTCCCAATAGTTCCACTACCTGCCGATACCTGCTCATGGATATACATATTGTTTTTTTTATATCCTCAGGAGCGGATACCACGGGTTAACAGTAAATCAAACTTCTCAAAAGAGCCCCTACGCTTTGTATTTATTCCCCGCGCACGCCTATCCCGTGGTTTAAAGTAATAGAACAATTATATTGAATTTATAAACTCATTTTGCATTTTTTACATCAATCAGTAATAGGCGCTTTCTTTGAAATGTAAAACACTTGTATTAGAAAACCCCGCTTTTCCATAGCGACAAGCAAATTGTAGAATCATGCATGCAATGCATTTTTTTGTCATTAGTATAAATAATATTACTAACTATATAATATATATCTTCACGCCAAGTCCCTTGCGGGGTAGGCAGTTCTTCAGTTCTCTCTGCCTACCCCGCAAGGGACTTGGCGTGAAGATATACATACAACTATATAATTTAACAATCCATCAATACTATGCTAATATCTAAGCAGTTAAACCACAACAAATCTCAGACGTCTCCTATCATGCAATGTGCTTAAAAAGGGGTACAAAGTTCTTTCTCAACCCATTACTTTCCAAGTATAGAAAACACGGAACTTTTTATTGAAATCTTTAAATTGAGGTCATAATACATAAGGAATAAGCTTGCATTGCTAGAGGAACACCTAGCTCGTCAATTATACTTAGTCTGGCCATAAATACTGTTACAATTAAAAATAAACAAAATATTACATTTGAATTTGGAATCTGTTATTTTTATATGATTGTTCATTGAGTTTTCTCATTTTGGCGCCAATACATTGTACAAAATTTTGCGATATTAAAATGGAGTAGGGTGATAAAGAGAACCGAATCGCTGTGATTGCATTACACAAAGTAGGTATGGAGCCAAATGCAATTTTTAAAACTCTCCTTACGCTTGGTATTAGTAAAATGTTTGTGTACCGGGCTATTAACCCTTTACAAGATACAATGAGACCTCCTCTGTTCGTGACAGAAAAAGATCTGGCCGTCCACGTAGTGTTCGTACGAAAAAGGTGGTCAAAGCAGTAAGGGAAATAATTCTAAGAAATCCTGTCCGAAAGCTTTTATCTAGGGAAGATAGCACCTAGAACCGTGTCGCGTATTTTAAAAGATGACTTAGGACTTGCAGCCTATAAGAGACGTACTGATCATTTCTTAACTGATAATTTAAAAAAGAATAGGGTGGTAAAATCGAAACAACTACTGAAGCGGTACCGCAAAGGGAGGTCACAGAAAAATTTTGTTTACGGATGAGAAAATTTTTACAATTGAGTAACATTTTAACAAACAAAATGACCGTATTTACGCTCAAAGCTCTAAGGAAGCTTCCCAATTAGTCGACAGAGTGCAACGTGGGCACTATCCGACTTCAGTGATGGTTTGGTGGGGTCTTAGCTATGAAGGAGTGACTGAGCCATACTTTTGCGAAAAAGGCACGAGTATCAGCACATCGGCACAAATGTATCAAGATACCATTCTTTAAAACTTTGTCGGCCATTTTAACCATGATCCTTAAGAAATATGATATTAGTTTTTAAGACATTCCTATTCTACTTTATAATTTACTTTTCGAATCTGAAATAAAAATTCTATTTTTTTTTTTAATTTGTCGGCCATTTTGACCATGTTCCGAGATAGAAGATTGGTTTTTCAGACATTCCTGTTCTACTTTTTTATGCTGAATCCGAATCTGAAGTCAAAATTCGAATATTCGAAGAAAAAAGCAACAGACACACACACAGCCAAACGCACACACAGATAAAACATACAGATTTCATATAGCATGTTCCTGAAAAGTCGTGTAAAATAATAAAAATATATATAGCCCTTAGGTCCTAAAAATAGGACACACACACATTTTTTTTTCTCGCGTAGCCCGTGGAGTGGGGGCTCTGGCGACCGGTATCACAGGTTCCTCCCGAAACCTATTTCAGGCGTCAGGCAGTCAGTCACACAAAACAGGTCACATTTATTAGCATGTCTCTGTAATAATGTCTACCTAAGTTTTAAGTACCCTTTGTAATTGAGAAATAAACTAAACTAACTGAGAAATAAAATATTTTATCAGAAGGTGATGTTAGGAGTCCCAGGAACCGGCGAGAGTGCATGAAAAGAGCTAAGAATGTCACAGAAGCGAGTGAAGTATGTAAGGACCGCGTCTTATGGCGCTCGGTTCTCTCTGCCTACCCCGCAAGGGACTTGGCGTGAAGATATACATACAGAAATAAAATAAATATAGGACAGCGGGGAGTAAATTGTAATATACATAATAGACACCATTGATATATTGACTGTGTTTCTACGAATTGTATGACAATCCTAATTAGTCTGGTTTATTAGTATGTCACAATGTTATCTAATGGTTGGGCTTGCGAATCGCTCAATCTATTAATAAAACGAATATAGGTTTCGTATATAGAAAATATTTATTTTAGAAATCACAAAACATATTGTAACCGATTCTCGGACCCAATTATCAGACTGAAGATGGTACTGATGCCATAATTAAATTGAAAAAATACTCGACGTTTTATTTACCTATTTTTTACACAATGTCGGGTGGTATACAAGTATATGATCCACCTGATGTAAAGTGGTTACCGTAGTCTATGAACGCTGTCTATACATTATCACCATTTTAGGAATTGCTCACCCCCGATGCTACCACTGCTGCATACATAGCAACTCCTTGGGAACTTACTAACCCTATTACTGAGACTTCGCTGTCTGTCCGTCCGTCGGCTCCCATACAACAAACGTGATTTTTTTTGCTCGTTTTTGATAACGGCAGCAGGTAGACGCTTGTAATATTCACAGAATATTTAGTTATACTCGTATATTCACTTTAAGAATAAATAATTAAATTAATATAAAACATATATTTAAGGGGGGCTCCCATACAACAAACGTGATTTTTTTGCCGTTTTTATAGATACTAGTACCCTTCGTGCGCGAGTTTCGCACTTGGCCGATTTTTTAATTATTGCGATACATATTTGCGATTATCTCTTGCTTGGCCGTAAAGGAAAACATCGTAAGGATACCCACAACTCCTAGAAATTACATTTCGAAAGACGTGTATCCTAATCTAAGATAGGTCTAATTGTCCAACTGGGCTATGGAGGTCTGACTGCAGTCACTCTATGTGAAAATCAGTATCTTCAGCAAAGGCTTAGCTTTGCTTACCACCTTAGGCTAGGTTTACGTTAGGATAAAACTAGGTATCGGACACTGCCAATCCTATAATAGATAGCGCAGGGCGCTTGCGCGAGTGTGCGTGTGTGTTTGTTGGTACTACAGCCTGCTACCCGTATTCGCAGATGGTGACTGCTGATGGCTCAAAATAGTACTTTTATAGTGATAAATAGAGCAATTCGTGCGAAATTATTCCCTAACCATTCCAAAATATTCAAAAATGCACAACGTTAATGTTCAAGTTTTCACTTCTGTCGGCACTCCCGGAGTGCAACCCGTTTTTTTTTATACTACGTCGGAAGGCATACAAGCATACGGCCTACCTGATTTAAAGTGGGTACCAAAGACTATTAACGCTTGCGATATATTAAGTATCACCCGCGCGATGTCTCCTCTGCTGCTTACACAGCAACTCCTTTGGGAGCTCACTGGTGACCTCACTCACACGCAGGAACACAACAACCCTCTAGGAAGTTGTTATTTGGCTGCGGTTTTCTGTGCGGTGGAGGTACTTCCCCAGACGGGATGCTTTGATGCGCCCTACCTCTCTTGAAACATCCAGACCAAGACAAACAGACATGTTCGTGCACACAAATGTTTGTCTTGTGTGTGAATCGAACTCACGAGAGTTGGTGTCAAAGTCGCGTCATTCGCGTCTGAGCCACCGAGCTCGTCAAAACTACCGTACCGTACTACATCTACCTTCTTCTTCTTAGCGTTATCCCGTTCCCTATGAACGATCTAGCGCTTCATGTTTTAATTGTTTAATTAGAGGTAACTAATGTTTTAGCGCTGCAGCGAACTTAAGTTCTAATTCTCACCAAATACTTACTGTCACTGATCACGTGTCCTGACGCGAGTTTAACATTTATTACTCATCCTGAAAAGTGCAAACAAAATAACAGTTTTACCTCCTACGAGTATATTCATATTCTTAATAAAAAGTGATAACGATGTACTTTGGGTAAACAACCCAAACTATTGATGAAATGAACATATTCAACATCTCTGAAAATCAGTAGTAAGCTAAATAAATATCCCTATTAGAGAAACAATGTGTTATTGAAGTATTAAAGATAAAGATAAGCTAAAAATCTTTATTTGCCATTGGGCCCTCGCGAGCACTTAGACACGTCTATTATTTTTTGAAATATAATCTTATTGTATTTTATTTAATTCTCTTATTTTACTTTTTTCCTTTTTATAATCTACTAGGATTTCGGAAATGACCATTGGTGAAGAACTTGGCAATATAGGTATTTTCAAAATTGTCAATTAGATATTACAATTTTTTTTTACATAAGGATATTGGTACAATAATGATATCAAATGGTAAAATTAAAGATTATTAAGGACAGGTAGTCTGCGCTGAATAATTTCCAGATATCTTTGTCAGTTATATATTCATCAATTCTATAATAAGCCCTTCTAAAGAGAGTATTTTAATGTGCTTTTTGAATACATTGCCGGGAATGGACAGAACTGTTTCAGGCAACTTATTACGAGTATTATAATTTACATTCTTAGCAAGTCGATGTACCAGCATACACAACTTATTTCTACTTTTAAGTTTTTCACTGAAGTTTGAAAACGACTTTAAATTTTTACGGACATACATTTTATCTTTATATAGATAAAAATACCTGTAATGGCAGATAATATTCCCTTGCGAATGAAATCCGTGGTTGTGTTAAATGTTGGTTATAAATGCAATGTCTACTTTACTCTGGCCAATCTTCTCCATCAACAGAAATTAAAAACAACTAAAATTACTAGAATCAGATTTTTTCTTCAGATATGTACGTAGATATAAATTAATGTAATATAAATACAGTAATTGAAATAATCTTAATTTCATACTTAAGTCTAAATCCTAATCAATTATATTTTAGGCGATTTTTCAGTGTTTATTATGTAGGTGTGTGCTAAAATTTTATTATCTCGTGTTTATGTATTTATTACTTGTACGTAAATGGAAATTTTAATCAAATTATGTTTTAGTCAATATTTACTGGTCCTGAGATACTAATTACTTAATTTTAATTAAATTTTGGTACGTGTATGTGCTGAAACTCGTACTAATGTGTTTATTGAACATGAAATCGTGCAATTTAATTGATACATTGCTCACATTACTTTATTAACAAAATGAAGTAATAACATTACTAATATAAATTTATCACTGTAAAAAAGTTTTATTACGTCAATAAATTTACTGAAATACTGTAACTGAATTTCGTTTGCTCATTGTTTCGTTTACATTTACACGTTGATTAATGTATTTTGTGGGTATTTATTGAGTATTATGTTATTTAACATTGTATTGTTTTGAACCTGTGAACACAGTTTTAACTGTGACATTATTCCTAATGAAAGCTCTGAGTAATTTTATGTCTTTTTAATGATTCAATTCTAAGATTATTGTTTTGGATATATTTCGACCATTTTGGATGGATTTGCCACATGTAAATTGGTAGACTTAAGGTAATGACCTACTTTTTGATTTCATATTGTCAGGCATTTCTGACAAATTATCTGCGAATTGAATATGCATATTTTATTTTTTTGGGTATGTTATTAAACCTTACGTGTAAATATATTAAAACTGGCGTTTTCCGGAATGTTGGAAAACTGAAAAAAAATATAGATGTGAAAGCTGGGTATGGCATGAAAGTAGAATAAATGCGGTCGAGATGAGATCATTCCGCAAAATTTGTGGCATAACGCTTGCTGACCGCATTCGTAATGATGAATTAGAGAGATTGTTGGTCTGAAAGAAAATGTAGGTGTTAAAATAAGAAAAGGCATGCTTATGCATGAATGACGAAACAGATGTACAATGCGAAAGTGGAAGTATGTACGAGCCGAGGAAGACCAAGATTAATCTATTGTGACCAAATTGGTTGTGTTTTATCAGAAGGTAATGCCAGGAGCCCCAGGAACTGGTGTGCGTGCATGAAAAGAGCTACAAATGTTAGAGAAGCGAGTGAAGTGTGTAAGGACCGCGTCTTATGACGCTCAGTTCTCTCTGCCTACCCTGCAAGGGATCTGGTCTGAAGATATAAATACATTAACTATCAAATTAAGTCAGTCTAATTTTAGCACTCAACTCGGGCGGTTTAATTTATCATTTCTTAGCAATCCTGATATATAATTTTATCATTATATCAACCTTACGTATATATTCTACGTATAGGGTACAATGGGTTATAAAAAAATAGGTTAGGCTATTTTTTTATAACCCATTGTCACCCTACAATATACATTACGCCCAGTCCGGACATGATAATATTTAGTGTAGGCTTATTCATGTTTATGCTGTGGACAGATTTTTCGGTGTTCCTGTTAGCACAACTATGAAAGATTATCTTGTGAGCTTTAAAATTACTATGTCCGTAAGTTTTGAATTTATCACAGCGATTTAGGATGTATTCAATTTTGTAACATAAGTTCAGTTTTGAAACAGCTGTCCATCTGTTTCAAATATGAACCTATGTTACTAAAATCAGGTTAATTTACATACATTAACTATTAGGTCCATATTTGAAACAGATGGACAGTGCTCTAGCATATTAAATACTTTATGAATAACACGTTAGCAATTAGAGAAGCTAAGTTAATATATAACAAGCTCATTAGAGCTTGAGAATTGTGATTTAGTTCAGAGACGAGCTGTGAGAATAGACGACCCTAAGCTTACACATGGCCCTTAAGTCTACGGAGAGACTGTTTGCCTTTGTGTGTCCTACTAAGTGTACATTGGGATGTGTACTAGGAGTTGTTCTGAATGATGCATGCTGTTTCTTTTTACAGTTTGCTGAGGGCGGGAAATTTGTCCTCGCATACTAGAACCGCAATGGTTTCTTTATAACAATTTAAATCGCTAAACGTTAATGCTAATAAGTAGAGATATTTTTTTTTAGTCGGCAACACTTTATTTTCGCTTGAGGAGAGAGAGAGGCTCTGCTCGCCCGTACCTTTTTGTATTAATCGTGTTAGTAATTTTTTCTACTACGTCGAGAGGCATAGAAGCATACGGCTCACCTGATGTAAAGCGGTTACCGTAGCCTTTAAATATTTTCAATATATTAAGTATTAATTACGCAATGCCACCTCTGCTGCTAACACAGCACCTCCTTAGGAGCTTACTGGTGACTTCACTCACTCGCAGAAACATAACGACCCTCCAGGGAGTTGATATTTGTCTATGGTTTTCTGAGGTGTTTTCTATATTGATTTTTATTTTGGTAATATTGTAATAGTATTTTTTTTATAGCTCAGCATAGTGGCTCCGTGTTCAGTGTCCTGTCAGTTGACGGTACCATGCTGGCTCGCAAGATGCTTCTTCACGCTTCGTTTAAAGGATCCCATATTGAAGGAAGGAGAAAATATATGTACAGGCAAGGTGTTCCACTTTTTATGGTATACCAGAGATAGAAGTTGGCGAACTTTTTGCTTCGCGAAGAAACATTCTCAGCGGTGGAACAATGACATCACAAGCCTGCACGCGTGATTCTATGATGGAAAAGAGAGGATGGGATATGGGAAAATAGTTCTTAAGAGCACTCACCATGGTAAAGGCGGTAAAATATGCTTAGCGAGCCAACACCGGAGATAACTCAGCTGCACATTTTTTTAGAACAATTGCCGAATTGCAAAATATCATCAGAACCACTGGCTTTTCGAACATCGAGCGACTGTCGTTCATAACGCACATCGCGTTGCCTGATGTGGATATCAGGCGTAACGGATCCATTGGTCTCATAGGCGGCTGCGTGCTTCAGTCATCGGGATCCGGGAGTTAACCACAAAGAGGATGGCCATAAGATATGCTTTCTCCTTCGACTAATGCGCCAGTGAGCCAACGGGGCATCACGCCGCTGGCCTGCATGGCTTTGGCTAGTCGCTAGTAGTTACAGGACCCAGTAGGGTGCGACATCAGTTCCGTGTCGTTTCGTATAACGCACTAAGCGTCCGCTCTTATGTATGTCCTCTATCAGACTTTGGTGGCAGTATTATAGGTTGATTTCAGGTTTGACGAACAAATATAATAATTTCGCAAATCGATCATCGAAAAAAACCTATCTTTAAAAAAACGACTCGCCACACTATGAGGTGGGAGCGAATAAAAAAAATCATCTCCACATTACGTATAGGAGAGGTACCTACCACTAAAAAAAAAAGATTTCAAGATTTTAATCTATCACTTTGTTAGCATGGTTAATATGCAATTTGATCTAACCTGCTTTGTGTGCTTCCGCCACCAATTAGTTCACGCGGCCTAGCGCCGGCCGGCACCCACCCACTACTGTTAGTACATGGTACATGCCGACGCTGCCATGGCTGTTCCGGTAGTCTCTGCCTCGGCTGCTGCGGTCGTCCGCCATCTGGAACAGAAACCGCATGCCCCCACCACCGCCGTCGGTGCCACGACTGGCCTGGTCGTCGCTGCGACACGTGTTTCGCCTCTCCACGAGGCATCATCAGGCGTTGTAGACGTTAATCGTAAGAATAACATGCTACAAGTTCTTTCTTTTTATTTCTTTTTATTTATTTATTTTTTATTATATATTTTATTATATATTTATTTATTCTTACGATTAACGTCTACAACGCCTGATGATGCCTCGATCAAATTGCATGTAAATTTGACTTTCGAAAATAACGCCTGAACTATTTCATGGTTAATATGTAGGTACGAGTATATACAGGCCAAACTACAGCTTTCTAGTCAATCGTCTCTGAGCTAGGCCGCGGACAGACGGACGGACGGACATACATACGGGCATAGCTAAACTATAAGGGTTCCTTGTTTACTACGGAGCCCTAAAAAAAGGCAACTACAAAGGTCTAAATCCACATTTGGACATGTGGCTAGTATTTTTCTATGATAAATCACTAATGTAATATCTGGGTCCCTATTTACTCTCTTGCACTACGTTTCTAATATAATTTATCGAAAGAATTGCCAGGCCGCTGCTAACAAAACAACAATGGGCACATATTCCAATAAAATATAACCTAGGTCCGGATTCACGGTCACACAAAGATAAAACCTTTTTGCAAGCAAAGAAACAAGGAGATTCGCGAAGAGAAAGTTATTATTTATTGAAGGTTACAAATAAATCATACAAAATGAGCAGTTGAATCCACTACAAAAACGTATGGATAAAAAGTTTAGCTATAAATTTTTGATAGGAAACTTTTTCGTGTAGCTTTCTAAACAAAAACTATATGGCCGACCATTTATGACGTAACATGACAAAATTTATCCAGAAATGTGACTAACATAATGTATTGGTTTTATTTTTGATAACAAAATGTTTGGCAAGATGGATTGTTGGCAGAGAAATAATCGAAATGTCAATTTCACTGAAGCCTAGTTAGTATTGCAGTATTATATGTTGATTTTACTTTATTGCCTTTTCGTAGTGCTAATGTCAGGAACTATTCTCTCTATGTATCTGTCTATATATCTGTAACTTCTCGCCGAATCCCTTGCGGGGTAGGCAGAGAGAACCGAGCGCCACGTGACTCGATCCTTCCACACCTCACTAGCTTCTTTTACATTCATTGCTTTTCATCGACACTCTCCGGTTTCTAGGGCTCCTGACCTCACCTTTTGATAGAACGTGATCAATTTGGTCATGGTAGGTAAGTCTTGGCCTTCCTCGGCTTCTGCGTTGTATATTTGTTTCGTATTTTTTTTGCTGCATTCTTTCCAAATGTAAAAACCAACGGAACATGCCTCTTCTTATTTTAACACCGACGCTCGATTTCAGTCTAACTCTATTTCTAACATCATCATTGCGAATACGGTCTTCAAGCATAAATTTTGCGCAACATCCGCATTTAGACCGCGTTTATCCTACTTAAGTAAAATTATTTATCATTCGAATTGTGAATGTGTGTATATGTATCTATGAATGTGTCAGTGTATGTATGTATGTATATTTATGTGTTTGTATGGACATGAATTTTACATTAGTACATAAGTTACTGGTATGTTAAATTACTCTATGCCCTATTGTACTTCCTAACTGTATTTCACATTGAGTCATGTTGTACAGGAGTGTGTACCGTGATAAGCGGTAGTGTCCTTATTCCTGTCAGGTATCTACGGAAGACCAGCGTCGTATCGTCTCACGAGGACGCGGCGTGGATATGCTGAGTGGATGCCAATTCTGTGTCATAGTGTTAAGAGCTAGTCTGTTTCCTTCTTTTTTTCAATCTGTAACTATTTATGTCACCGAATAAATAATTTTCTTTCTTTCTTTCTTTCTTACTTTCATACTCTCTATGCCATACCCAGCTCTCGCTTCCATAAGTAAGCGTTGGGACCAACATTACATTGTGTATAGCAAGCTGTGCCTTCTGGCTCGAGTTTTTACTGTCAAGAAGTTTTCCCAACGCTCCATTTACACTATTCTCAGCACTCACTCGTCTTTTCACATCAACGGTGTACCTTCCATCCCTGCTGAAAGCACAACCAAGATATATAATCTCGTCTGCCTGTTCCAACGCTTCATCGTCAACCGTAATCCTTACATTGGTTCTGGTTTCTTCTCTTTCAAATGTCATTATCTGTAGTAGATGCTCTGTATTTACTGATGCACTACTGCGTGGCAGGTCCAGGAGTGCCACAGGATATTTTTCTTCCCCGCGACTCTACCAGTAACGTCATAAGTAAAATCGCATTTCCCGTGTATATGTTTCTATTTTCTTTTATGCTAAAGCTCGGCAATAGTTACTAAACAACATAAATATATATATATATAGATATATAGATAGAGATTTGACGAGTGGTGGCGCAGCGGTTAATAATCCGACTTCATCCTCCACGCCCGTGGGTTCGATTCCCACACGAAACAAACATTTGTGTGCATGAGCATGTCTTTCGTCGGGCGTTTTTAAGAGTGGGAGAACGCATCAAAGCAGCCTGTCTCACCACCTCCACCTCAAAGAAAACCGCAGCCAAATAACAACTTCTTAGAGGGTTTTTGTGAGTGAGGTCACCAGTTAGCTCCTAGGGATTAGATATGTTAGCAGTAGAGGTGTTATCGCGCGTGTGATACTTAATGTATTGCATGCGTTCATAGGCGCTAACCGTAACCGCTTTCCATCAAGTGGGCCGTATGTTTATATGCCTACTGTCATTGTACAAAAAACATCCCACACACAACTAACTAACTATGGATATACGAATTAAGTGTTACATGCACCGGGGATTCGAACCCGGCAGCAGTCGATTTATAGGCTATTTCGTTATCCACTAGTCTATTACCACTCAATCTATACGCTTATTTAGCAAAAAAGAAATATTCCTAACGGTGCTATTCCGAACAGCCGCCCCCGGAGAATTATTAGTGGTTATCTGAACCATAAAAAATAATAACTATGTTTTCGCCGGACCCTCACCGCCAATCGTAAACCAAGCACTTATTTGGCGGAAAAACGTCACGATGGCGGGCCAAGTCAAATAATGTTGCCAAGTCGAGGTATAAATCTTTCAGGACTTAGTTCTTGAGATGAAATGAAGCCGATTAAGTTCGAGTTGGCTCGCGGATTCCCTTCTTTTCCTGGACTATATGTCTGGTGTCATATGGTACTCTGTTTGTTTGTGAAAAAAATGTGATTTAAAAGGTTCCTCCACGATTATTTTTATGGAAAGAAAAATCTATCTATAACTTCACGCCAAATCCCTTACGGGGTAGGCAGAGAGACCCGAGCATCACGTCTCAATCCTTACATACCTCACTCGCTTCTTTCAACATTCATTGCTCTTTTCATGCACGCTCGCCGGTCTCTAGAGCTCCTAACATCATCTTCTTATAAAACACGAGCAATTTGATCATGGTAGGTAAGTCTTGCCCTTCCTCGGCTCCTACATCCATCCACTTTTAAAATTGTATAAACTGGCTCAGGTTTTTACTGCAAAGAAGTTTTCTCAACGCTCTATTCACACTATTTCCACCACTCAATCGCCTTTCCATATTTGCGGTGTACCTTCCATCCCTGCTGAAAGCGCATCTAAGATATACAATCTCATCCAGTTGTTCCAACACTTCATCATCTACCGTAATCCTTATACTGGTTCTGGTTTCTTCTCTTTCAAATACTAGGAAAGAAAAATACTCCTTGTATATATATTCCTTGTATATATTATACTGACTCGTAAGAATACAATAACCTTACCGGGAGTTCGGGCTGCTTTAATGCGACCTACCCCGTATTCGCCAGAGTCTCGTTTGTTAGCAGTGTGCACCACGTACGGTACGATAGATATGTTTAGTTTCTACTCTAAGATGATAGTGAGATAAGGTTATACACAAACTTATATTGCAAGTATTTATAGGCTACGGTAACCGTTTTACAGCAGGTGGGACATGTGCTTATGTGCCTCCCGACGTTTTATTAAAAAAAGTAGCACTGCTAACATGGATTGTCAATTTATTTTATTACCACTAGGGTTACAAATAAGCACACACCCTGTCCGATGGTCGTCATGCAAGCGTTGCCGGCTTTGTTTATTTAAATCTATCTATCTATCAGTAACTTCACGCCAAATCCCTTGCGGGCTAGGCAGAGAGAACTGAGCGCCACGTGAGCCGATCCTTACATACCTCACTCGCTTCTTTAACATTCATTGCTCTTTTCATGCACGCTCGCCGGTTTCTAGGGCTCCTGACATCCTTCTGATAGAACACTACCAATTTGGTAGGTAAGTCTTGGCCTTCCTAGGCTTCTGCATCCATACACTTAAGCATTGTATATCTAAAAATATTATATTAAATAAAGTACTTTACTTATATGATTGTTCCCCAGAGCGCCGCCGCCGGCGCCACCAACTGCTCAGCTCCATAACATACGCGACGCAGTTGGTGGACAACATCGCGTCTGACATGTTACTCGACCAACACCAATGGCAGAACGCTGTTCTAGGGCATAATGTTAGTACCAAAGTCTACTTGCACCATAATCATTACTACTTGCACCAAATCAGGACTGTATCATGAATCTCCTTTTGGTTCGTGATGATAGCAGCGACGACAGTGAAAATAGCAGTATGGACGAATCTGATTAAATATATAAAAAAAAATCGGCCAAGTGCGAGTCGGACTCGCGCACGAAGGGTTCCGTATCACTATCTATAAAACGGCAAAAATTTTTTTTTTTTTGTTGTATGGGAGCCCCCCTTAAATATTTGTTTTATTTTAATTTAATTATTTATTCTTAAAGTGAATATATAACTAAATATTCTGTGAATATTTCAAGCGTCTACCTGTTGTATTATCAATATCGAGCAAAAACGAGCAATAAAATCACGTTTATTGTATGGGAGCCCCCTTAAATCTTTATGTTATTCTATTTTTTGTATTTGTAGTTATAGCGGCAACAGAAATACATCATCTGTGAAAATTTCGACTGTCTAACTATCACGGTTCGTGAGATACAGCCTGGTGACAGACGGACGGACGGACGGACGGACGGACGGACAGCGAAGTCTCAGTAATAGGGTTCCGTTTTACCCTTTGGGTACGGAACCCTAAAAAGAGACCAAAAAAAGGTGCTTTTGCGGCACCTTTTTTTGGTCTCTTTTTGTCAAAATTTGTTTCTTGTGTGCATATAAAGTATGTATATTCATTTTCATTCCAATATTCAGTTCGTTCAAATATATTAAGTAAACATTTATATTTTTATTTTAATAAATCTTTTTGATCAGGTACTACTTGCAACAAAAACTTATAGATTTGATTATATTTTTTTCGAGAATAAATTGTCATTTCTCATCACTATTGTAATATGTCAAAACGGCCATCATAGCGTGCCGCTGCTTTATTGTAGATACATTTTACTTTGACATATCTTCCTGTCTCAATCTCCACTTTTTTTTATACAACGTCATTCAAGCATACGGCCCACCTGATGTAGAGCAGTTACCGTAGCCTACTAACACTTGTAATGTATTAAATATCACTCGCGCGATGCCTTCTCTGCTGCTTACACAGCAACTCCTTAGGAACTTACTAGTGACCTCACTCACACACGGGAACACAACCTAGGGAGTTGTTATTTGGCTGTGGTTTTCTGTGAGGTGGAGGTACTTCCCCAGACGGGCTGCTTTGATGCGCCCTACCTCTCTTTAAACATCCAGACCAGGATAAACAGACATGCTCATGCACACAAATGTTTGTCTTGTGTGGGAATCGAACCCACGAGCGTTGGTGTCGAAGTCGCGTCAATCACGAAAGAGCCACCGAGCTCTTCAAAATGTTAAAATCTGTCCTAGAAATTTTTCATCTATATTCCCTATTGCATAAAACTTGGTCACAATCGGCGGCTGAGTTTAGTGTAAACGGGTGCTAGTTTAAATTATGCTGTAACATTTTATTACCACTTTTTCAGTTCACCGCGATCACATCTCACAGTCCTCACAACAGTATGGCATCCAGCCTCGTTCATGGTTTGCGATCTTGGATCGGCATTCACGAGGACGCACAGGTACTATCGAAATATATATTACTCTTTGTACGAAGACGATGAATAAGAGGGAGCTCAGTATGATTCTGTGTCCACTAAATGATATTTTAAACGACTTCAAAGGAGGAGGAGGTTCTTAATTCGGCTGTATTTTTTTGTATGTTTGTTACGCGATCATTCCGCTAATTATGAATTGATTCCGATGATTCTTTTTTGTTTGGTAGGTCATACTTCAGAGGTGATTTCATATAAATTTTATCGAAATTAATTAAGCGCTTTTTGAGAAAATCAACAAAAATAAAAATATATACACAGATAATGTTTTGGTCTGTGGTTCCCTTCAGCAAAAGATTTTGATGCGGACTTTCAATCTCTGTTTCTTCTATTTACATCACTATAAACGAATAAAAAACGGTCGATGCCAGCCGCATAATGTCAATTGATAATATCAGTATGCTGGCACCGACTCAAAAAATCTTAATTAATTGTGGTGACCAATTATTTTTCGCTTTTTAATTTCTTTGTTTTTATTAGGTCTTTTTTTTTATTCAAAAATATGTTATTTTAAGGTCACGTTAGTTACTCGCACTACCGTTAATTATAGTATTTTTATTTTAAAATATTTTTGGGTGTCTCGTGTTCGTGCACTTTTTGAAGTTATAGTACTTCATTAGGCACGTTAGAGAAAAATGATTTGAATTTTACCGACACTGCCCGTCAGAGCCCGTTATATACTTTTTTCCATACATTTCGTGCCTCAAAGGAGGCCCTCGGGGTCTGACAGATTGATCAATACAGAGAATATATAAGTACAGAAGTATAACTTTTTAATCATAATATTGTAAGGCATACACCTTATCGTCTAAAGCTTTTTCGCATACTTAATTACTTATTGGCATAAATTATTTACGTTCATTATAATTTCTTTGGCATAAATATTACATGATCTAATTTCCTTTCACATAGTTTTAAGTTACCTCACGGTAGGAGGCATAATTTTTGTATTAGTAGTCAATAAGTTAACCATATACTTCAGTGTCATCTAGAGTAAATTGAATTAAAACACATAGAATACACACATTGAATTAAAAGACATTGCTGATTTAGGTTAGATTAGACTTTAGATTAGATTAGGCGATCATACAAAATAAGAGAGAGCATGAACCTCAAAGTCACAAATACGATTTAGACAAACGAATTTAGTTAAGATTATATTCAGAGACAGTTATTTAGTATTACTAATGACGTGTTAACGGTAATTGCAGGTGATGTTAGGCAGTGTATTGGTGGTGTTTGGAATATGGTGGATGGCGCGCGCGGTATTGTCTTTGATTATTCACCTAATATGTCCACTCTTGGTCGTACTACTTGCTGTGGTAAGTACATTCACGAAATATTAAATACAATTGAGTACAATTGGGAGTCTCCTACTCCTTCTAAGCGTTTTCCATTCCTAATCCGTTAGGATTGACGGGGTCCGCTACCTAAAACTAAGGATTTGGCGACACTAATGATTTGGAAATGAAGCGATTGCCGTAGGTCCTTTTAAACTCAGAGGGACAACCTTTTTGACGTGATAACGTGTTACAAATCGATGAACACAGGCTGCACGCACGAAAATGTGTCACGTTCCGCCTGTGCCGAGCGTGCAAGCTAAAGCGAGGAACAAGCGATAGAGAGGCATGATCGGTGTAAGTGTTCGGCTTGTGACGCATCTATCTCTCTTTCACTCCATCGGCCGATGCGTCCGAGTAGAAGAGAGACAGCGGCAGCACACACCCTACACGTGAACTGTTTTGTCAACTGTTGAATGTTTTCTTATGACGTTATCACGTAAAATTATCGTCCGTAAACCGACTTTACAGACAACAAAGTTTTTTTTTGATTAGCTTTTGAAATATATTTTTTAGGACATGTGAGTTTCCTCAAGATGTGTTCCTTCACCGCCGAGCAAGTGATAATACATACATAAATTCGAAAACAATAACATAGTGGTATATGTACATGAAGGAAAACATGTGAAATAATTAATAGATTCAGGCGTTATTTTGCGAAAGTCAAACTTACATGCAACTTGATCCAACCTGCTTTGTGTGCTTCCGCCACCAATTAGTTCATACGGCCTAGCGCCGGCACCCACCCACTACTGTTAGTGCGTGCTACATGCCGACGCTGCCATGGCTGCTCCGGTAGTCTCTGCCTCGGCTGCTGCGGTCGTCCGCCATCTGGAACAGAATCCGCATGCCCCCACCACCACCGTCGCTGCCACGACTGGCCTGGTCGTCGCCGCGACACGTGTTTCGCCTCTCCTCGAGGCATCATCAGGCGTTGTAGACGTTAATCGTAAGAATAACATGCTAAAACAGTTGGGTGCCGGCCGGCGCTAGGCCGCATGAACTAATTGGTTTTTTATTTAAGAGTATATTATTTTAAGGTCACGTTAGTTACTACCGTTAATTATAGTATTTATTTTAAAATATATTTTGGGTGTCTCGTGTTCGGGCACTTTTTGAAGTTATACTTCATTAGGCACGTTAGAGAAAAATGATTTGAATTTTACCGACAAAGCACACAAAGCAGGTTGGATCAAGTTGCATCGTGAGGAAACACGCACATCCATGAAATTATATTTCGAAAGACGCGTGACCTAATCTTAAAAGATCTGATTTTCCCCCTGGGTTGTAGAGGTCTGACGACAGTCGCTCCATGTAATAATCTGTATCTTCGCCAAATCCTTAGGTTCAGGTAGCCGACCCAGCCAATCCTAATGGATAAGGAAGCGGGATAATGTTAAGAAGGAAAGAAATATGAACATCAGTCACTTGTAGGAACAACAGGAACCCTCTAACTAAGGAGTTGCTATTTGAGTGCGGCTGTCTGTGAGGTATAAATATTATATACATATATATATATACACATACATAAGTTGTCTGTTTTCTTTCTAACTGACAACGGTCAACCCGCCCATTTCAAGCAAGTCAAGCACGGCGCAACACAGAACGAATTGTGTTGAAATTTGATAGCATATTTTTTTTTTTTTTATTCGAACAAAGGATCGTCGGTTAATAGGGTGACTCTTTAGCCACTGTGTTGTCACTGCTCTTGAAACAATTGAGAGGAATCTAAAGCAAAATTACCATTCTCCAAATGTGCGTAAAAATGGAAATCACGAAACTTTCTGTATATCTACTATAGTGATAAATGAAAAAATATATATATAATATTGAATGCATGCCGACGTTTTTCCAAGGGACTACAGCATAGGGTTCTTCAAGAACGGCTTGAAGAGGTTTGTAGAGGGTCGGCGACGCACGAGTGACACCACTGGTATTGCAAATGTACGTAGACTACGGATGCCGACAGCTACTTTTTATAACCGCACCGCTCGCCGACGGCGGGGAGTTCACCCTCACACGCTTGAACCGCAATGGTCGCGTACGGTGCGGTTCCAGAGAAGTTTACTTCCGAGAACACTCAAGCTGTGGAATGAACTCCCAGCCGAGGTTTTTCCAAGGGACTACAGCATGGAGTTCTTCAAGAAATGCGTGAAGAGGTTTTTAGAGGGTCGGCAACGCATGAGTGACGCCCCTGGTGTTGCAAATGTCCATAGGCTACGGTGACTGTTTAACATCAGGCAGGCCATATGCTTGTTTGCCACTTTAGTGGTATAAAATAAATAAACTATTTGTACGAGTAAGCAATGCTAAGTTTGCATCTTTTGCGAATTATATTTAGTTTTGCATCTCAAGCCAAGTACATTATTAATGCAACTTCGATAAGCATATTAGTGACTACCGCTATAAATGCCTGCATGAAGTATCGCTCGCGCGTTGCCATCCCTGCTGTCAATTCAGCAACTTCTAAGAAGCTTACTGGTAACACCAGTCACTTGCAGGAATAACAGGGACCCTCTAGAGAGTTGTATATGTATATACCTATGTAAATGGACGTGTATATATAGGTATAATCGAAAAATTCCTACTCTTATAAAATTCTTTGTGAGTTCCAAGGCAGCTGTAGTTTAACCCCCGGGACAGCAATGGACTTCACTGTACATTGCCTTTTTGGTGGTCGCCGCTGTTAATTCTGGCTACACAGGAGACACAGTGGTGGGAATGAGTGATGGGTCTGTCCCATGAAAAAAATAAAACCTATATATTGTCTGTTTGCTGACTGACAACGGACAACCCACCCATTTCAAGCAAGTCAAGCATCCCGCAAAACAGAACGAATTGTGTCGAAATTTGATATCATAATTTTTAGGTTCTATGACGAACATTATAATATTTGGTGTTGCTTCTTACAATTTGAAACGTCAAAAGTTCACAGCAGCTACCGTTGTTAAATATAACTGCACTCCTCTTTCCGTAGTGCAACGTTGCCAATCAGCAGGCTACACCATGGGCAGATCAAGGCCGCCTAGGTTCTAAAGGTAACTCTCAGAAAATTTACCTCATAAATTGATAGTATTGGTGATTGATCCCCAGATTTGCGTGCCCCAACTCCGGGCGCCCCTAATAGGGCAGAACTACCCACAGCTTGCCAACCTCGTGAGAAGCATTTTACTGAAACTGGCAGAGACTCTCAAGACGGAAGATCTTATGAAACAAACATGATATTATTTGATTGTCAACATTAAATCCTGTTCAAGTAAAGTCTAAATTTAATCATTGGTATCCTTATAGAATCAGCTCGCCGGCGGCTGGGAGTTCATCCGCACACACTGGAACCGCAATGGTCGCGCACTGTGCGCTTCACGAGAAGTTTTCTACCGAGAACTATTATGTTGTGGAATGAGCTCCCTGCCGAGATTTTCCCAAGGGACTACAGTATGGGGTTCTTCAAGAAAGGCGTGAAGAGGTTCTTACAGGGTCGGCAACGCAAGAGTGACACCCCTGGTGTTGCAAATGCCCATAGGCTACGGTAACTGCTTACGATCAGGCAGGCGTACGCTTGTTTGCCACCTTAGTGGTATAAAAAAAAATCATCATCATCCCTATCAGGCTGGATACCCACTGCGGGGTATAGCACGAGCTTCTTTATGTGTGTAAATGATTGAATCAATCATAGTACGTATAAAAAACTGCCTATTGTGGAAACACATTTTGAGGCAACTCGGCAAATAAGGAATTTGCATTTAGGGCTAAAATACGATGCACAGTGCCATTTTTAAACTTGAACAGACGGACTTTTACATATATGCACTATATTGAAAATACTGAATTTTCAATATATGTAATATGCTCAATTAAATGTATAGTCATGAAACGAATATATAAATATACATACATTTTCACGCGATATCCCCTTGCGAGGGGCGGGGGGGACTATTAAAAAGTGGAACGCCTTGCCTGCACATGTGTTTCCTCCTTCCTACAATATGGGATCCTTCAAACGAAGCGTGACGAAGCACCTTGCGGGCCAGCATGGTAGCATCAACTGACAGGACACTGTAATCCTTTGTCAGTTGCCGCTGCAATTGCTGGGCTCCTCTTTTCGCTTACCAACAGGAGAATAACTATGCTGAGTCTATAAAAAAAAATACAGATGAACTTAGATACATGAGAAATATTTATATAAATACAGCAATCGCTCGTTCAATATAATAAAGAGCCGTTTACATTATGCAAGTCTTATATCTTTGCATGCAGTTAAGTTGTAGCAATGATTTACGTGATCTAAGCAAAACTGGACATTCTTGATATATTGAACAAGTTTTATTTCAATACTTTTCGTGGTATAAACAGTACATTACATTTATTTCTAATACCATTCTTGTACTCGTATTTAATTGGATTCTCCTCCATTAGCACATGAACAGAGAATCCAATTAAACACAAGAGTTTGCACATTGCCGTACCATGGCAAGTCAAATTTTAAGCTGACATTAGGTATCGGAACTTTTGTTGCGTCAGTCAGAACAGTCTTGACTTTATTTCTTCGAAGAAAGTTTCGTTTGAAAAAGATTTATAAAAAAAAATATTTTCCATGTATTCTTTACAAAAAAAAAATATCTTTTTTATAATAAATACATTGACAATTAATTATTTTAAAATATCAAGCATCATTTTCTCCATGAAACTTTCTTTAAAGAAATAAAGTCTTGTTAGAACTTGTATTCAATAATTGCATTATTTTTTAATATATCCGCATGTAAATAGTTGCTGATAATACGAAAGGTCAATTATTGCACTCAATTATTGGTCTTACATGTACGTAACCAAATGATATCATGCAAATGAACCATACAACAACCCCAGAAGTATATTACACTGGAAACATTTTTAACAAACATTACTTTTAATAGAGAATGTTATCAGTCGATAATATATATCGATATTAAATTTTGTTGCCACTCTCTATTATCTTCTGCTTAGTCAGGTATGAAGCTCCTTGATGCAGAAGGTATTTACCACTAATCTAAATGAGATTTTTGTCACCAAAAGATTGAGTCTCAATCATCCCCGGGCTCCTTACGAAACTCAAGCCAGTCTTCTTTTTGACGAAGGTACACGTACGCCGTTCAGCCAATATGCCTTCTGCATTATCCTCATTATGTAAACATTCTTATATATTCAATAATAAAGGATTCTTTCGCCAGAAAACCAATGTATTGCTTTTGGTTAGACCAGGGGTTTGTTAACGACGTTTGCTCTGTCTCAAGAACCGGTACTTTTCTGCCACGAATAGTTTTACATCTTGGATTAAGATCCAAGTAATCCAACATACAAAGTATCGGTGAAGATCGTTTCCAAGGAAACGAGTTTATGCGTGCTTATGCCATTTTTTGTTCGCGCAATCGAGTCTAGCGGTAAACAATGTGAAAGAGCGATTATCAGATTAAATATGATGTTTTTATAGGGACTGTAATGCCCGCCACGAGCAATATAAGAGAATTGTCAATAAACAAATTTAAAACTACTATTAAAGCCAAATTGTGTAGCAGGGAATATTATAAAGTATCTGACTATATTAATGATAAAAATGCCTGGGATTGAGTCGATCCAATTATACTGTAATTAATAAATTATGTAAATTTGTTTGGATACCAAAAGAGGGACGCCTGAGTTTTTTGGCAGTATTTTTATCAGTGCTCACCAAGTCATGAACTGCACGGTAGGGAAAAAATTTGTGACAATTCCAAACAAATGTAGCCATTTTTACGGAATAAAAAGATTTTGACTTTGACTTTGAGGCATGGGTGGGATTCTACAATGAGATGATATTGGGAGTGTGCTCCCCACGCCTATAACCACAACCTAGCGTAGCAGATGTTCCATCACAGTAAGCTTCCATTCCTTAGGCAACCCGTTACATTGCAACCGTATATCACCTTCTGCCCAAAGATTTCCCTGTCCGTGAGCTCTAATGTACTTTGTGTCACTCCAGCTGGACAGGTAATAACGGTGATGATCGTCAGTGGATTAGGAGGGATTGCGCGAATGCTTCGCATCATTATTTTTGGACTCTGCTTTGCGAAGAGTAGGACGTCGTCATCTAATTAGTAAAGTTGACGAGATCGGCGGTACTGGACCTCACTCACACCCAGAAACACAACAACTCTCTAGGGAGTTGTTATTTGGATGTGCCCTACCTCTCTTAAAACATCCAGACTAAGACAAATATACATGTTCATGCACACAAATGTTTGTCTTGTGTGGGAATCGAAACCACGTGCGTTGGGGTCAAAGTCGCGTCATTCACGACTGCGCCACCGAGCTCGCCAGGTTACACATGTGTACGTTGTATGGTGTATCGTGTCATCATCATCATCTCAGCCTGTACCTGTCCACTGCTGAACATAGGGTCTAAAGTGCCACTCGTCTCGATCCTGTGCCACCTGCATCCATCAACTCCCTGCAAACCTCTCGAGGTCGTTACTCCATCTAGTGGGGGGTCGTCCCACACTGCGTGCACCAGTACGGGGACGACATTCGAGAACCTTTCTTCCCCAGCGGTTGTCGGTTCTACAAACTATATGGCCGGCCCAGTGCCACTTCAGGTTGCCTATCCTGTGGGCTATGTCGGTTATCTTAGTTCTACTGCGGATATCCTCATTTCTGATTCTATCACGCGAGAAACCCCAGGCATACCTCTTTCCATAGCACGCTGAGCGACCTTGAGTTTCCTCATACGGCCCGCAGTGAAGGGCCACAGCCCGCAGGGAAGTGTATCGTGTAATGTTCTATATATATTAACATATATATACAGGATATCTGTTATCAGAGGCCTACGGTCGGGGATGGGAATTAGATAGGAATTACAAAAGAGAGCCATCCGCTCTATTTACAAACTGACGCCAGGGAATCTCTAAGAGAACTATTTAAAGAAATAAATATCCTCACAGTTACCTCTCAGTATATATATGAGAACATAATGTATGCTCGTAAAAATATAGAGTCATTTTCTGAATTTAGTGAAAATCTTAGAAGCAAGAATAGATTGCGTATTCTATTCTATAATAAATTACCTGTAACAGTTCTGTCCTTGCCTGAGAATATGTTCAAAAGATACATCAAAAATACTCTGTGCAGGAAGGGTTATTATAAAATCGATGAATATCTAACTGATAGAGATGTTTGGAAATGATTCAGCATGTATTGTACACATACACATACATGTATTGTAATATATATTAACGATGAAAAAAATACCCATATTGATAAGTTTCTTTTGGCATTTTTTCTTCGCCAATGTTTATTTCCGAAATGCTGGTAGATTAAAAAAGAGAGATTAACAGTAAAAAAAAAAACTAGAAAATTATTAAGATACAATATGATTTAATTCAAAGAATATAAGACGTGTCTAAGTGCCCGTATGGGCCTAATGGCAAATAAATGATTTTTATCTTTATTGGGATCAATCTTTGTGTACGATGTGCAGTATAATGTACACTGCAAGGTTTTTTAATACTTCGGGAGGCATACAATCATACAGTCCACCTGATGTAAAGCGGTTACCGTAGGCTATTAACAGTTGTGATACATTATATATCACTCGCGCGATGCCACCTTTGCTGCTGACGCAGCTACTCTTTAAGGGCTTACTGGTGATTCACCTCACTCACTCGCAAGAACCTCTCTTAAGAACACCTAGCCCAAGACAAACAGATGTGCACACAAATGTTTGTCCCGTGTGGAAATCGAACCCACGAGCCTCAGTGTGAAAGCAGCCATTGCTATATACATTCCTTCTGTATTTAACATAACTATACCGAGAAAATATTTAGAGTTCCGGCGTAAAACTTGAACCCACTCCAAGCGACCGGAACCACGGTCATCGACTGTGCATATAATGTGTAATATATAGACAAACTTTACGCCACAAGTGTATACGAAAATGTCTTCGAACTTAGTGGCGATTCAAATAACAGCACAGTCTATTAAAATTTATCGACGGAATATTGCATTTCGAAGGGGATTTGCTCAGTTGTAAAATAAAAGTATCGTAATAATCTTGAAAAATTATTTGCAAAGTACTGTATTTGAGTTTTCTTTAGAAAAGCGGAGAATTTAAAAATGGGTTAACGATATTGGTGCAGTTAGTGCTAACGGCTAGCTAAACACTGAGGAACTTACTCTTAATTCACCTGAGCTAATTCGCATAAGTAAATTAAGTATGCTATTTAGGAGACTTAAGTATTCTTCTTTTGTACCGTTTAATTAACCTGAGGATTTGGCGAAGATACATTTACATTTTACGTTTACTTATTTATTTGTTTCCACATTCACACACACATATACGTAGGATACAATGAATCGTTGGCTAATAAATAGTTGCAAAAGTTGTGTATTTGAAACGTTTAGTACAGGTATGTGAGTGCTGCAGCAATACAAAAAGGCCATAGCTCAGTATGAAATTTTTGCAAGATGATTTGCAAAAACACTGATTTTCAGCCATAGCCGAGTGCGGGCGCGAGTGCAGCAGGTAGGTTTGATATGCGATAACGAAAGATCGATTAGCATGAATGTGTATTGTAAATATATTTTTTGTTTTAAGCGTAGAGGTGGCAGTTTTTATCGCAAAGCTGATTGGGAATGAATTATAAACAGAATGGAATTGATCACCATTATATCACGAGGGTAAAATAAAATGAATAATAATAAATTAAACGGAATAACATAGAATTAGTGTAAATCGTTTCCGACAGCGGCAGCTATAGGCAACTGTATGAAATACTTATTTTTAACAAGATACCAGTTTATAAGTTGCTGCTGTCAGATATCTATATCGCTGAGCGGCGACCAGACCATTCTTTGGTTGGGTGATACGTTTCACGAAATTATAATTTCTTAAATGTGCGGGTTCTCAATGTTTTTGTTCACCAAAGAGCAAGTGATAATATATACCTAATCCGGTCATAAGTTCTGTTACAAATTACACAATTACACACGGTAGCACTTAAGCAAAATAATATATCGTTCGGTTACATATAAAAAAATAATCTGCCTCTCGAGAATTGATATCTACATTTTCAAGAAAGAAGATAAAAATCTTTATTTTCTGGGTCAACATCCCCGAGCAATTTCATAAAGTATATTTAAGTATTCAAATGTTTTGCATGTATACTCCAGTTGCGATTTCATTTCAATTTCCATATTTCATGTTCTTGAAATATGGAAATTTGTATGACATGTGAACCACCTTATGGTATACGGAGTTATGATGCACTTCATGAGAGTAGGTGCGTTAGTAAAAGATCCATGTTTCAAAGGATGGAAGATAATTTTTCCTGGTTATAATCGCAAACGTATAAACAGTTGACTGCGCATGAAGGCACCCCGTGCTCACAAAAACGTTGTGTTTTAGCGCCTAAATAGCGATTCTATTGTCTCAGCAATTCTAGCCTACTGACCAGTGGGAGGATATTTTAACCAATAACCTAAAGAAAAGATATTTTTTAAAGGATTGTGAATTTTTCTCCGTTTAAGTGTGTTGTCTTTTCTAAAAGTTAGGTGAGAAAAATTTAAAAATTGCATACTAAACGTACGTCACAGATGAACAATGTTTTAATTAAATAAAATTTCCGTAAATTGAAATAAATAATTGTAATATTGTATTATTATATATTTTTTTTTCTTTCAAAAAAGGAGACCCCGCTTTTTTTAAATATTACCAAAATTTGTCGAAAACAGCGAAGCTAGCAGCGCTTAAATTAATAATTAATATAAATTCATCTAATTAATGATAAAATTTAAAACACAGAGAATTTTCCGCTTTGCTCCTCTGTGGATTCAGAATAGCAGTCTGTATTGAGCCCTTGAGTCTAAGTAGAGATTTCGCCTCCCTTTGCGTATTCTACCGATTGTACAATGGGTTGTGTTCTGAGGAATTGTTTGATATCATGCCAACAGCCTCGTTTTGCCATCGCACTGCTCACCGACGGCTGGGAGTTCACCCTCATACACTGGAACCCCAATGGTCGCGTACTGTGCGGTTCCTGAGAAGCTTTCTACCGAGAACTATTAAGTTGTGGAATGAGCTCCCTGCCGTGGTTTTCCCAAGGGACTACAGTACGGGGTTCTGCAAGAAAGGCGTGAAGAGGTTCTTACAGGGTCGGCAACGCACTGGTGTTGCAAATGTCCATAGGCTATGGTAACTGTTTACCATCAGGCAGGCCGTGAGCTTGTTTGCCACCTTAGTGGTATAAAAAAAAGTCTCGCCAAAAAAACAATATCATTTTAGTAATGAAATCTTATGTTAATGATGTGACGTGAAATAACTTAAAAAAAAACCAAGCAAGTACGAGTCAAGGGAGGAGGCAAGGGAAAATGGACTCGCATGCGAAGGGTATCGTTATGTCGTTTAAAAAAAAATGAAAAAAAGTGTTAAGTTCCACACGAACGGAACCCCGCAAGCAGTTAGCCTATGATATGGCTGAGATATATACCAGAACAGCAGCTGTGGCGATAACATGGCGGTAACATCTACCAACAAGAGTGGGTGCCGTCGAGATATGCATCTCTCTCGCACACCTGTTGGAGTACTTTTTTTATGTAAGTTCCGCATAATGGCTCCGCTTTGCCTGATGGTAAGCGAGAGAGGAGACCAAATCGCAACTGCAACTGACAAAAGACTACACAGTGTCCTGTCAGTTGACGCTGCCATGCTGACCGCAATGCTTCTTGACGCTTCGTTTGAAAGATCCCATATTGTAGGAAGGAGGGAACACATGTGCTGGCAAGGCGTTCCACTTTTTAATTATACGACAAAGAGAGGAGTTACCAAACTTTTTGGTACGCGGAGAAATGTTCTCAACAGTGGAACAATGACATCGCAATAACACATGTTGTGTGCAAAATAACATCTGAATCTATCAACGAGCAAGAGTATTTTAATATTATGATATAAAAAAACTGTTACAATGCATATTGGACTCAGGCACTGATGTTTCCGTATCTTCCTTGGCCATCATAAGTGAGTTTGATATCTACACTTAATATATAAAGCAGAAGCGTTTGTTTGTTTGAACGCGCTAATCTTTGAAACCACCATAGGCATTTCAAAATGTATTATTTCATTTGATAGCCAAATTCTTGATGAAGGTTAATGGCTATTCAATATCAGGATACGACCCTTAGAAACCGAGGAAATAGAAACAAAGTAGAAAAGGTAGTTCCTACGGGCCTATCTTTACTGTTTCTTTTTTATATTATATCACATAATTGCAGTTGTTATTGTAGTATTAATGCGTTTTTCTTATATAGCGTTATACTAATAAATTTTATTATATTTTTTGATCCGTATTGTCGCTTTTGGCAATAACTTAAAATTTTTGTTTGCCTCCGGTATGTACATCCCAGAACTCAGAGTGTACTAATCTTTAAAATACATTATAATAGCGTACGTAGTACATTTGAGTGTGTGTATTTTAAAATTGAAATCTGTTAGGTATGGGAAATTGGAATAAATGCTTTTCTATTTCTAGTTAAAAGAGTACCAGTATTTTATTAGCGAATAAATTCTGATACACACTTTACATACTTCGAGGCATATTGTACATATCTGTGACAAATAGGCAGACGAAGGACGGACTCGCGCCGCGCCGTATGGAACCCCAAAAAATAATAATTCTCGGATATGTTACACTGAAATGTATGCCGAACGTTATGAATTTTAATTTGCCCATTAAAAACGTTCGCATTTATCATCGCGAACATTAGCTAGAACAATATTGTGAGCTTGTAGGATTTTACAATCGTAAAACTTTTATGAATTCGGGGCAGATGTTATTTAGGGTTTACGACACAATCTGAGCAACCGAGCCTGTTTCATTATGCGACGTTACCAAATGAAATGGTCGTTTGCCGTATATTGAAAATATTCGCATGTTTTTAGTGTAGTTTATACTAAAATGATATTATACCATAATACAAGCAAAATAGAAACACAAAGGGCTAATCGAGAGAAATATCTTTAGCGGCAATGCAGTATGACAGAAATATATATATCTACATGATAAATCTAGTCGTCTAAAAATAGAGTCATGGTCTTCCTCGCCCCTTCCATTCTTCCACTTCCGTTCTGTACATCTGTTCCTCTTCCATTCTTTCTACACATTCGAACCACGAGGATGTTTCTTCTTAATATCGATATCATACTCTTTTCCAGACCATTTATCTCTATCAGACAGATATATATATATATTCTTTATTGCACATAAATAAAACAATATAATGAGTGTCAAATACAGTGTACAAAGGCGAGCTTATCTCTTCAAGAGATTTCTTCCAGCCAACCGTAGTCAACGTGGAAACAAATTGTACAAGGGTTATAACAATTATATGTGCCAACTACTAAAATAAAACTGATACTTACAGTTAAAAAATAAAATAAAACAAAATTCAATAAATGTAAGAAACACACAAGAAAAAAAAGGAAAATACTAATAATAATAATAATAATAACCCCGCAGGGCAGCTTGTGGCGAGCTGTTGGTGCGTAACGACACCACGGTTACCCGAGTGCTCCAGAGAGTCGATCAGGGCCTTCGTCTCCGGCGTGTCTTCGTCGGTCGGAGTGGAAAACTAAGAAGGCCCCCAGGACTCTCAGCTCTGGCTGAAGGCAATTTTTGGCCGTCCAGAGAGGAGTCGATAGAGTATATCGCTCTAGCAGGTGATATGCTCCAGGGATGGAAGTGTTAAAGGGCATAACGCGCGAGTAACTTCGGAGAAAGCGCAGCACACCTCTCAACACCCCTGAGTCATTCACACCGGTGTTGCCCCCGGCCGACTTTCTCTGGCATTTCGGGGGTCCATCTAGTGAGTGGCGAGCCACCGCCAGCCGAAAGTAACATCAGATATGATAGTTATGGCAGGCGTCCGTTCCTCTTTTGCAATAGCCCGGTTCTAATAATACCTCCTAATCTCATTTTAATAGCCCACTTTTATCCGACATATTTCCAATAGTCCCAATACCCGCCGTAACCTATTCATTGGTATATTGTCCAACATTACATAGTCTTTTCGAAGGGGCCTCTACGCGTTGGATCCTTATCCCCGCGCACGCCTATCAAATGACCGGGATAATACTCGTGAGAATAATAGAATATAATAATTATTATTATTATATATTATTATAAAAAACAATTGAATAGAACTATAAAACACACAAATATACATACATAAAAAATATAACCATATATATATATATATACATATTATTCTTCGTTAGAAGATAATGTATTTAAATAGTGCTTCTTTAGTTTTCTCTTGAAAGCAAACACAGAAGGACTCTCTCTCATTTCCAATGGTAATTTATTTCATAGTCTAGCAGCGCGTACGGTAAACGGATTAAAAAAAGTGTTAGCTAGGGGGAAGTGTAAAGTCTTTATATAGCAAGAACGTTGGGATCGAGTTGGCGGTGGAAGAAGTGGAAAACAAGAACAGAGATATTGAGGGGAATTGGGATTGGTAATTAGTTTGAAAAGTAGGGATAGTATGTGCACATTTCTGCGAAATCGAATAGGGAGCCACTTCAACTGTACACGAAACTCCGAAACGTGGTCGTACTTACGGAGACCGAAAATAAAACGTATAGCCAGATTTTACAATCTTTCTAGCTTGTTGAGTAGTTCCTCAGTTGCATCCAAATAGTAAACGCCTCATGCCTCACATAAACGGATAAAACCAAAATTTTCCTAAAGGTGTTTACTCAACAACATTCACAAAATTAAACTGACACTCATGTGAAAATAGTGTTTCAGAATTATGGAGATATATAATAAGTTATCCCGTAATAGATTATTGCTCAACACAATAAGATGCCCCTCCATCATAGCAGACCGACTGAGGAAGTATCTCAACCTTATAGAAAACCGTAACCATAAAGGTGAGTGAGTGAGATTGCCAGGAAGCTCCTAAAAAGTTGCTGTGTTAGCAGAAGGGGAGGCCACGGGATATTTCTATAAACCTGTACTGCAAACTCTTGCAATATAAGTGTTACCGCTTAATATCAGGTGGGTATGTTGACCGTATTCAGTATGTTGACAGCTTAATATCAGATGGGCAGTATGCTTGTATGTCTCACGGTGTTGCATATAAAAAGGAAAACACAGGAAACTAATCTTGTTAAATATTCGCTTCGCGGTTATAATGTACCAAATATACACTTTATGGTTTCCATATTGGGTGGTATAAAATTTCAAATCATTTTTAGATAGTATAATATTTTCTGGCATAATCATCTTTTCTCGTAACATTTTCGAAACGTACAAAAGCGTTGGCATTTTTAATTTACGAGCAAATTGATCTAAACCACTTTGTGTGCTTTCCCTACCGATTCGTTCATGCGAACAAGCGCAGCCTGGGGCCCATTCACTAACAATCTAAATCGCTCTATTCACACTAATACAACTTAAGTAAATATGTATACTAATACAACTTATAGGTTATGCCCGAAATAAACGATTTGTTATTATATTATTAACTGGCTGTGCCCGCGATTTCGTCCGCGCGGAATTTATTTTTTTATTATTTATTTACATTAATAAAAATAAATAAAATTTCTAAAATAAAAGTAGCCTAAGTTACTCATTATTACATCAGCTATCTGCCAGTGAAAGTCCCGTCAAAATCGGTCCAGCCGTTTCAGAGATTACCTTATTAATACCTTATTAGCTTCTATACTCTTTTTAACAATTTTTGAGAAGTTAAAGTGAAATAAGTGCTATGGGTCTATAATTATTAATTTCATTTTTTTACTTTTTTGACCAATTTTTATGAGTAGGTATTGTTAATCCCTTTATCAAATCGTTTGGCAATATTCCAGTTACACAAATTAAATTGGTAATGTGAGCTAAAGATCCAGCAAGAATGTACATGCTTGATTTCATTAGTTTTAAAGGTATGTTATCATAACCAGTATACTTTTTATATTTTTTAACCTTTTGATTACATTTTTTATTTCCTTCGTACTCACTGGGATCAAAAAGATCATCATAATACCTTACGTTTGTGAGATTGTCTATGCATGTTTGAGAATATGTTGTAACTCTTGTGGGTTTGTTAATAGTATGTTGACATCACCCGCAATGAATACTTTTTTTAATTGTTTCTTGACCGTATTGTTATTTTACGAAGGTAAGTTTCCATGTTACTTAGTAAATAAGTTCCATTGCATATCTCGGAAATTCGACTGAGTTTTTCCGGTATATAGCAATACCACCACAAGTACTACCGTATAGAAAGTACCTAAACTGAGGCAAACAGACATGTTCATGGACACAAATGTTTGTCCTGTGTGGGAATCGAACCTACGAGCGGTGGTGCCAAAGCATCGTCAATGACTTGTCAAAACATATTCACATAACAGCCAATTGTCTAAAATTGACTTCTTCTAATATATCGTTCTAACTATAATTCTTGTGTATGTTATTGAATAAAAAAAAATGCGTATTTGGGTGGATTGATGGTTTAGATTTACAATTGGACCAGGCAAATGGCGCAGCAATTGCACTCTAGGTTTTTTTTATCTTCGGATAGGGCAACGTCTTTACAATCCGTTTGTTGATTATTTCAATTACAAAGGTTTTGTTTGACCACAATGATATGAATATGCTGCGCTGGAAATGCCATTTGATACAGAAGGATCGTATAAAGAACTGTCGCATTCGCGGCAACCTTCATGTCCGTGACTTAGCAGACAAACTGCAAGAGCGTCGCCTACGGGTAGGCCTAAGACGTACGTCTCTCAGTTGGGGATGCCGAAGACCGCGCGAAGAAGAGAAATAAAACTTGGAAAATGAACCCCGGACTCTGAATCAAAAGCGTAAGTCGCAACCGGGAATAACGCTCAGATAATGATGATTACGAAAACTATAATGATCCATATCGGTAGAGCCGTACATTTATATTTAAATTGCAATATCACGTCTGCGAATTAACATGTACACTTACTTACTAAATATATATACGCGAGTTGCTCGTATTAAAGGGCATTGAATAGGATTTCTCGAAAATAATATATAAAAATAAAGAGAGGGTGACATATGTAACGTGAAAAGAAAACGCGAGCAAACTAGGATTCTAGAGCTAATCTCCAGAGCACAGCGAGGAAGTTCAGAGACAGCTCCCGGGTGAAGCGACGGTTCATTCTCGCTTAAGACGCTCCGGTTTTATATCAAGGAAGTTGGATTACAGATACACCTTATGTGTCTTATTTCGAAAAGTTTCTACATTTTGAGTTGTAAAGGCTTTTGATTTCTTCGCTCGACGAGCTATAAATTTCCTGTTTAAAAATCGCAAGTACCTAAACGCACGTACCTTTAGGGTGCCGTACCTCAAAAGCAAAAGCCCTTATAGGATCACTTTGATATCCGTCCGTCAGTCAAGACCCTATTTCTCAGGAGCGGGTTTTCACCTTTAAAGAAATTAATATTGTAAATATACGAATTTTCGGAACTATTTTTGGACGGAAATTTACTAGATACAATACAATATGATATAAACTCTTTAATGTACCAATAAAAATACAAAAATAAACATCCTACTAATATTATAAATGTGAATGTCCGTTGGTTTGTTACGCTTTCACGCGAAAACTACTGAACCGATCATCATGAAACTTTGCACACATATTCTTGGAGATATCAGAAGTAAAATAGGATACTTTTTATTAAAAATATAAAAATATTTTTTATCAATGCGAGCGAAGCCGCGGGTAAAAGCTAGTAGTATATATAAGAAGGTACAATAGGCGGCCTTATCGCTAATGCAATTTCTTCCAGGCAACCTTAATATAAAAGAAAACGGACATAAATAAAGGTAGGTGCTGCATATTGACATAAACCTATAGACATAACATAAAAACAAACAAATTACGTTAATACGAGTAATATAAATACAATATCAACAATGTGTAGTTACGCAGTTATGTCTAACACGTAAAGGAAGACTAGCCATGCAATTCTCTAAGCGACTCGTAATGGCTGTGTGCGTCGCTGTGATCACGGCTAAATTATTTGGTATTCTATAAGGCTGTAAGCGTACGCGAGGCTGTTTGCCTTGAGAGTTCCAATTCCAAACGCAGCCTTGCGGCGCTAGTGTCGCACAACCATGAAAAGCGACACCAAAGAATTGCAATTTTGTATACAAGGCTGTAACAGCCGATGTTTCCGAGGATGTAAGGATGTTTGCTCTTACAGAATTGCATGGCTGTACTGAAGAGCTAAAGCATATGTTAGGTAAGAAGATTAAGTTGAAAGGTGGTAAGTAGCTTTGAATTAAACATTGAATTAAACAATTTTTAACGGAAGTATCGCGTGTTTATACACGAAATAACATTTATATATACAGGAATTTTGTTGTTCGTATAAAATAAATTTTAAAATATGGTGTATGTATTAATTTCAATGTTTTTCTTGGTTTGTAGTGTTCTCGTAATGACAAAGACGGGAGGTATACAAGCATACGGCCCACCTCGTAGTAGTAGTAGAAGCCTATAAACGCTTGTAATACATTGAGTATTACTCGCGCGATGCCACTGTCCTCTCCTCCTCCTTAGCAGCTTACTGGTGACCTCACTCACACGCAGGAACTCAATAACCCTCCGAAGAGTTGTTATTTGGATGCGGTTTTCTGTTAAGTGGAGGTACTTCCCCAGACGGGCTGCTTTGATGCAACCTACCTCTCTTAAAATACTCAGACCAAGACAAACAGACATGTTCATGCACACAAATATTTGTCCCATGTGGGAATCGAAGCCACGAGCGTTGGTGTCAAAGTCGCGTTATTAATTGCTGCGCCACCGAACTCGTCAAAAATTAAATGAATATTGCAAACAACTGCAAAGTTTATGGTTTTGGAGAAATTTCCAGTGTTAATATATTCGGTGAAAATTTCTCCAAAACCTTAAGTTTGCAACGTTGCTTAAAATTTTCGTTAAGTTTATTAAGCATAGCTTATTTATTCAAACTTCCCAGTTTTGATAAGAATAAACGAGCTTTGTTATTTACAACTGAAACTTGATTATTTTTACACGTGCTGTTTGTCCGGGAACTTTCCAGTTTGTTGTATTTGAGAGTTTGGTAAATAAAAGTCAATTTTGAAATACTGATTGGTTAAAAAAATGCATAATATATAAAATATATTACTAAATTAATTATAAAAAATAATATACCATATGTAAAACCTATCCTATTAGGCCAAAATAAAGAATATAATACATTTTTTTATTAATTGTCCATTTAATATGAGCATAAATATATTTAACGAAGACAGTACAATGTTATTTACTTCGATTTTCAATTTCTTTAGGTTAGAATAAAATGTGAAAAATTATAGAAAATATATTTTTAAGCGCATTGGTTTTTAATTTGGTACAGTCAAAAGTTGAGTTAGATGACCCGTACAAATAATCGGTAAAAGCATAAGTAATCAAACGCGGATACATTAAATAAATAAATAAATCTGGATGATGGAATATAAGAATCTAATTTCGTATACATGACACCAACGCTCGTGGGTTCGATTCCCGCACAAACGGTAATAGGTAGTGCGTTTAAGAAGTAGGGCGCATCAAAGCAGTCCATCTGGGGAAGTACCTCCACCTCACAGAAAACCGCAGCCAAAAACAATTCCCTTGAGAGTAGTTGTGTTCCTGCGTGTGAGTAAGGTCAGTAGTAAGCTACTAAGTAGTAGCTGTGTTAGCAACAGAGGAGACATCGCGCGAGTAACACTTAATGTATTGCAAGGGTTTATACGGCAACGGTAACCGCTTTCCATCAGGTGGGCCGTACGCCTACGTTGTATGAAAAAAATTACTTATGTGTAGACAAATAGTTTCTGATCGTAAGAAATGTTTACTTAAAATGATTGATTACTTTGCGAATATTGGAAAGTAGAATTTAGTTGTGAATTTGACCACAGCTTCCATGTTAGTTTTATACGTTCATTAATTCAATTGGTGTTAAGTCGAATAATTTTGAATTAAATTTCCGTCCATAATGGGTGGCAATATTTATCATCTGAAACTGATATTTTTTTTTTGGATAGTTTGGTGTTGTAGGTACATATCTAATGTTTACATTCAAAATTTAATTACACCACTTGATAGCTAAAGGATCAATAATTTCGTTACATTCAGTGAGGACTGTGACGAATCACGCGCGGTGGTGGTATTTTTGTTTATATATCCTTTAAGTATTAACTTGCCTTGCTTCCGTTTTCCCGTTACGATACCTAGTACCTATTCACAGCCGTTTTTTTTTATTTAGATTGGTAAACAAGCATGCGGCCCGCATCGCATGTTAAGCTGTCCCCGCAGCCTATTAACGCTCGCAACACTACGGGGATGTTACTCGCGCGCTGCCAATCTTGTGACCTAAGATTATTTAGTCATAGTACCCAGTAATTTATCTGCAATATCTCAACCTTCAAACCGGAACACAGCTATATAATTATAGCTGCTTGGCGATAGAAGTAGGTGAGACAGACGCAGACGACTTTTGTACAAAGTCTCCCTCTGGTAATCTGGTGTAAATGTCAATTGTGAACTATATTTTAATAATAAATAAGCAGGTACTTAATTAAAGAAAATATTGAAAAAGTCTAATTCTAACTTCTAGTTGATAAATTTTTGAAATACCTGAAGATTACGGTAAAAATAGAATAATAGGCAAAAAAAAAATTGTATCGTCATGAACTAATAGTAAAACAGAAGTTATACTAACTTGTTACTGACACCGAATAAAAAATCAAGGAGAAAAAGCAAGCTCGAGTTTTATTTTGTTGGGGGCTGCCTCTCCTTCGCCCTTGCTGTATTATCTTTAGGCGCAAATGTACCGCTGATGCTGGAAGACGAGCTCTCGGTAGCTGTCGGCAGCGATGCGGCGAGATGGTTCACTTCAACCACACTGACTTCACGATGCTCGCATCCATCAGCCTTGGAGATGATTATATAGCCTTCACGAGTCCAGTATTTGGTAACACTAAATTGTTTCCGGTCCAATATGAAGGTATCACGGCAAATCTTCGTCAGAAACTCAGACACCGTGATGCCAGAGTCTTTAAGAGAAGTATTAGCAAACCAAACCTTTTTTCTAACAGCAATGTCACGAATTTTCACTAAGATAGCTCTTGTTATCAAGAGAAATGCGGGCCATTCTATGGCATCGATCAATATCAGCCTCAGTGAAATCTTCAACTTTTAGTCTGTTTCGGTCAATGTTCACAAGTACAGTGGGCCAATTCTGCTAAATAACTGCAACTGCACGTTTACGCCTGTCACTTGAGTCGTGCAGGAATAGTGCAGTGCCGATAGGTGTATTCTACTAAAATATCCTGCACTGCAACTGCGCTGGAACTGCGCGTATGCTGCACTGCAACGGCACTGCAACTACGCTGCAACTGTGCGTATCCTGCAAGTAAACTACTTAAAACCTGAAATGTTGCCATATTTCAATCTAAGAAAACTGAATTTTCAATTAATGTTGACTCCTATAGTTTCACTATTGACCTTGGTTGCCGGAGTGGAGGTATTTCTAACCGAAAAGAAGCTTTACTTAATTATTTTTATGCACAAACATCTCCCAAAACAAAGCAAATATAATTCACCGCCTCAGAATATTAATTTCACTTCGCAAAAGTTGCTCAAGAGTAACGTTAACAAAACTGCAAGTAAACTCCTTCAAAACGTCTGTCACCGCTATACAAATGTCAAAACAATTTATCAGAATACGATTATATTGCAGGAAACGTGCAGTTGCAGTGCAGGTTTTTTAACAGAATAGCGATTCATTTACTGCAACATTCCTGCAACGTCGCTGCTGTCAGATCGTTTAACAGAATACCGAAACGTCAAAATGTACACATTTTGACACACGCCGCGCTGCAGTGCAGTTGCAGTTTTTAGTAGAATCGGCCCACAGGACTGATATCCATTATATTCATTAGTCACCTCATAAACACAATGAAATAGAAGGGTTTTGCGCCGTCTCTGCTTCTCTAGCTGGTCCTACTGTCGAGACATGAGTTCCACCTGTTGCTGCAGGTTGCGGAATGCAACACTGTTGAAAGTTCGAAAAATGTGACACTCGATAGCCAATGACAGACAGTTGGTATTGAGTTAGCCTTTTGAAGCTCCCAATTGAAATGCTGCCATCTTAGTGTGAAAGTGCTTCATCATTCAGCAATAGTTTGTGGCATTTATATACTTTCCATTGTTATGGAGATAGTGAAAGTATAAAGCTCTGCTTACAGGTAGATATCGACAATTGTAAACTAAGAAAATATATATTTTAATAAATGTTAACAAATATATATTGAAATTTATTTTTTTAAAAGCGAGCTGTGACTTTATACACATAGCTTAATCACAGCTACTCTCAAAAAAACAACAATACATACATTAGGCACAATGACAAAAAGTTTAGGAGTGAGCGCTGATTGCCAGCAACTAAAAGTACAAAGTAAGAAAGAGGAAGTAAGAAGTAAGAACAGCTACGCGTTACGTCGTACGTTGATGGTAATGTCAGTGTGTAAATGTTAATTGTGAACTACACTTTATTAATGAATAAGCAGGAACCTAATTAAAGAAAATATTGATAAAGTCTAATTCTAACTTCTAGTTGATAAATTTTTGAAATATGATGATTACGGTAAAAATAGAATAATAGGCAAAACAAATTTGTATACTCATGAACTAATGGTAAAATAGTTGTTGTTGTTGTGTGTGTGTTGTTGTTGTTGTAAAAAATCAAGGAAAAAAAACAATGCTTACATCCTCAAAACAATTGGAACAGTAGTATGTGAGATTTACTGTAATACGTTTTGATGAGCTCGGTGGCGCATTGGTGAACGCGCTGTTACGTTACTTTGACACCGACACTCATGGGTTCGATTCCCACACAGGACAAACATTTATGTGCATGAACATGTCTGTCTGTCGTTGCAGCTGTCTATTGGCGGTGGTGACCACTTACCATCAGGTGACCCATGCTTTTTGGCCCTCTCTAATTTAAATAAATAATAAAAAAATTGAGTTACGTGACCTACTTTATTTTTCCAACTGAGAGTATTGCAAACGTGGTTCTCAAACAATGAGCGACTATTCTATACGCTTTTTCATACAAAGCTTATAACAAAGAATCACATTCATAACGTCTCTTTATTGGTAATCCTCTTAAACCGCGCGTTTCTAAGCCACTTATATAACAAATTCTTGTTCTTAGCTCTATGCCATTAAACAGGTAATTAATTAAGCTAAAGTACGAGATTCAGCTCGATAAGTGCCCGTGTAAAATAAGTTTCAACTATCCTTAAGTTTGTAACACGAATATTACCGTTACTAACTTCTCAGAGAATAGTTCCAAAAATAATATGCTCCACTGAGCATGGTATTTCCAGAACTGTTACCATCTGTTAACTACGTTCGAACATTCCTACAATTTATGAATACTTCTAAATTAATGTGATTAATTTCACGAATCTGTGTTTGGTTACAAATTGATTGACTGAATAATTAGTCAATAGTTCCACTAAGGGTTACGGGACAGGCCCACCACTTATTCCCACCATTGTGTCTCCTGTGTAGCCAGCATTAACAGCGGCGACCACCAAAAAGGCAATGAACAGAGAAGTCCATTGCTGTCCCGGGGATTAAACTACTGCTGCCTAGGAACTCACAACGAATTTAATCAGACATTTGTAAGAGTAGGAAGTTTTCGAATTGACTTCCACTAAGGGTTAGTACGGAGCAGTTGGCATCACGTGATTGTTGTATAGTTATGTACGTAAGTGATATACCATGTACATTATTCTACCTAGCGTTATCCTGTTTCCTAATTAGGATTGGAGGTGGCCATACGTAGGCTTAGGAATTTGGAATTCATAACCCGTGGCTGCTCTGGTCGTCTCTGCGAAAACTATTTCGTCTCTCCACGAGGTATCCTCAGGCGCTGTAGATGTTAGTCATTAGAATAACATGCTACGGATAAAGTATCATAATATTATATGGTATACGATAGTTATGTGTATATAATGTAATTTAAGTATGATAGGAATTAAACTGAGTGACAGGATAAGAAATAGTGAGATAAGGAAACGTTGTGGTCTGAAAGAAGATGTAGTGACAAAAATTGAGAAAGGTAAAGGTATGCTGAGATGGTTTGGCCATGTCGAGAGAATGAATGAAGAACGATTGACGAAAAAAGTGTATAAGGCGAGTGTGAATGAAAGTGTTGGAAGTGGTAGACCTAGGCGGACGTTTCGAGACCAAATCAGGGACGTCTTGAAAAAAGGCCAGGTCAAGAGTACCCTAAACCGAAGAGCATGTATGAAGGGAATAATGAGAGTGGACGAAGCGAAACAAGTATGTAAGGATCGTAGCAAGTGGAAAGAAGTGGTCTCTGCCTACCCCTACGGGATAGAGGCGTGATTACATGTATGTATGTTTATAAATTCCTTTTTTGTTTCTGTTATACAATAATTGTAACATCTGTAATTGTACAGAGTGGTGATAACCTTGTGGATTAAAAATGTAATTGTTAACCGATTTATTCCTAGTTCGGATGTTGATGGGAGCATGTACCACTAAATTCGTGTCTTAGAATTTTGTAAGGTAAACTTCGCGAGGAACCCCGCACTAAGTATATTTCCAATGACGCTTAATTAAATTTTAAGTAGGTCTGTCTTTCCAAGTGAATTGTGCACGGTAGTCGCTCCATGGCTAAATCCTTTCACTTTGGCAGCGGATCCCGTCAAACTTAGCAGATTAAGAAACGGTGTGACACACGAGGGACCCCCCCCCCCCCCAAGTGTTGCAAATGTCCGTAGGCTGCGGTGGCTGTTTACCATCGGGCAGGCCGTACGCTTGTTTGCCACCTTTGTGGTATAAAAAAGGAGACTAATTAGAAAGTCCTATATTATATTAATGTAATAGTGTAAAATGCGCTGATATAATTACACCAGTCCAGGCAAACGTAGAATGTTCTCACCGATTTGAAATACACTTAAAAATTTCTTTGATTTCAGAGAAAACCAGTTGAGAATGCGTAAGCTTGCATTGCCAGAGGAACACCTGGTTCGTCAATTATATAACAATTTTTTTTTTTTTTATTTCTCGGCGTTTTTTGACCATGTTCCTTAAGAGATAGGAACGGTGTTCCAGAAAATTCCTATTCTACTTTTTTATGCTGAATCCGAATCTATAGTTAAAATTCGAATATTCGAAAAAAAAAAACGCAGACAGACAAACGCACTGACAAACGCACACATAGGCAAACATATAGATTTCATATAGGAACGGTGTTCCTGATAAGATATCTAAAAATACTCGTCCGAGTCAATCCATACCGCAAGGTCTTACGGTACTTAGATGAGGTACTTTTCATTGTTAAAACATTTTGAAGACTTTTAACAATCATAAAAAAGTCATCGCATCGAAACCTTTTCTCGTTAATTCCGTTTTCACTACGGACGGTGATTTTTTTTATAGAACCTCGTAAACTTGCCTGTAAATTTACTTTCTTTTTATACAACGTCGGGAGACATACAAGCATACGGCCCACCTGATGTACATTGGTTACCGTAACTTATGAACGCGTGCAACAACTCGCGCTATACCACCTCTACTGCTAACACAGCTAGGTTTTAGGAGCTAACTGGTGTTTTTACTCACTCGCAGGAAAACAACCCTCCAGGGAGTTGTTAAATTGCGGTTTGCTGTGACGTCGAGGCTCTTCCTCAGACCGGCTGCTTTGATGCGCCCTACCTCCCTTAGAAACACCCAGTAGACATGTTCATGCACATATGTTGGCCCTGGGTGGGAATTGAACCGATTTCGTTGGTGTCAAAGTAGCGTTACTAACCAAGGCGCCACTGAGTTGCGTCAGCAGTAGTTATGTTCAGTGTGATGCAAGTAAGGTTTGGTTATGATTGTAGATGATGGAGAGATACCCATGCCTCAATATTCTCTTAACTGATAGCGCTATGTTATGGTTATTCATTAATGTTGTTACGCTAGGCAAGCATTGTTTACCTACCCGATTAGGATGTATGAAGCAGCAAATGATTTATCCATTTTATGTCTCTTAACCTCTTAGACGCGAAATATATTTTCTTCAAACGTGCACTAATCTTCTTCTTACTAGCGAAATCCCGTTTTCCAATCCATTGCGATTGACGGATTCCACTATTGTAGTAAAAAGATTTGACAAAGATACTGATCTTTCCACAAAGACTTAAACTGGTGTTCACACGTTCACAATGTTTGCAATTAACTTCGTAACTTTCTTTTCTTTTATATAACGTCCGGAGGCATCCAAGCATACGACCCACCTGATTAAAGCGGTTATATTAAGTATCACTCGCGCGATGCCACGTCACGACCGCAGCAGCCGATGATAGAGACTGCATGCATCTACTAACGGTAATGGTAGGAACCGATCCTATCCCATGAGCTAATTGGTGTAAGAAGCATATAAAGTAGTTTAGATCAAATTACCTGTAACCCTTTATAACATAGCATTTATAAAATACAATGCTTTCTAAAATTAATAACGAACTGGTGGCTACTAAAGTCAATTACCGTTATAAAGGACCATTCAGACTGGCGAATTAATTACACGAGCCGAAAATTACAGTCGGCCGCCGCCTAAAGCCGAAATTATAGGGGATTAATTAAGTTAGCTCTACAGCTCTACGTCTAAGGCTGTGTCTCTTTGCTGATTGGATTTGATCTATTACGAATACAATCTGTGCGCAATGTGACTGGTGAAAAATTTTTTATTTTTTTAATAAATTTAAAAATATACAAGCTCCTACAAAATTGCTTGAAACTTTATGTATTTATGCCAGTATAAATATCAAAGGAATCTATTGAAAAAGGTTTTGTGTTCGTCGCGTGTTTGTAATTTTTTAAGATTATTATGCCACTTTGCTGATTGGATTTGACCCATTATTGATTGTGTATTAATACAATCGGTGAGTAAAGTGACTATTGAAAAAATCTGTAGATGTTGTTCTAGAAAATTGTGATACACGAATTTTCGTCTCGACGACCAAATTTCGTTCAAAATCATTATTGAAAATTTTATATAAACATATGTAATTATAGATGCTTCGGACTTTCTTTCATAGCGTTTTTACTGGTTCATTAGTATGTAGTCTGAAAGACAAATATCGTTTTAAATAGAAACCCAGTTGACAAGCAGAGAAGAAAAAGGTACTCGATTTTGTTTTTACGAGTATATATACACAAATGCATATATATATATATATATAATATGCATACCTATATATATATATATACATATATATGTATACTTAGATTATACATATAGCAGCAGTGATAGCTGAGTATGTAGGTATATTTGCAATTTAGGTCACACGTTTTTCGAAATATAATTTCTTGCTCGTGTGCGTTTCTTCACGATGTTTTTCCTTCACCGCCGAGCAAGTGATAATTACAAATATGCACATTATGTAGATACTGATTTTTACATGGAACGACTGCTGTCAGACCCCCACAAGAAGTTACAAGAAAAATTCAGCCTTAGGTTAGATCTTTCAAAATTTTATTCTTTGATCTTGATCACGATGTTTTCCTTCACCGGCGAGCAAGTGATAATTACAAATAGGTATGAATTCTTCTTGAGAAAATTCACGGTGAACTTTCTCAATAAGGACTTCTACATCATTCGGTGTCTCGTGTGTAATCGATTCGTTTACACATACTAAAACAATCTATCTATCTATATCTCCTGACTCCTTTCGGTGTACTTTCCCTTTTCCTTTCACTTTTTTAACATTCATAATCCTCTCATTACACGCTCGCCGATTTCTTATGTTCCTAATGTGACCAATTTGATAGTAATAGGTAAGTCATAGCATTCCTCGGTGCCTTTCGTGTTGTATACCTGTTTAGATACTATTTTCGTCCTACATTTTTGTTACATTCCCGTACTAACGCAGGATGTCTTTTCTTATCTTGACAGAGAATATTTGACTCTCATTCAATGGAACTATTTTTCTTAAATCATCATTGCGATCGTGGTTAACGAGCTTTCTACCTTCTTGCTATCTACTATAAACAGATTCAGAAAACAACATGCTATCGTATATAGATTGATCACATATGTATGCATTCATATCCAACACCTACACGTGTTGAGTTTGAATGTTTGTGCTTATGTTATATTTGGAAGTTTGTGTGCTTGCTGTATATGTATATCCCACCAAAAACATTCTGTAAAAAACTAGCCAAGTCTCGACGGAGCTGCTTGTTTATCTCTAAAAAGTAATGAAATCTAGACAAAGTCGTGCCAAGTCTAAGGTTCCTTACTGCGATTTCTTTATTATTATAGTTAATGTTGTGTGACTTGGCCGTTGAAGGGTACACAAGGGTACAAAACCAGGTGCTCCATGACACCATTGCACCAATCTGTCGCCAGAACCGCTACCCATTGACGATGGAAAATTGCCACTTGGAAAACGTTGATTCAATAATCAATTGTAGGCTTGATAAAGCTGCGGATTTCAATAATAATTGATAAAGCTGCGGTTGTCTGGGTACGGTGTATGGTCTTGCAGTTTTTTTGCAATGCCTGCAAAAAAACTGCAAGACCATACACCGTAAACGCGCAGACATTGCAGTCTTGAATAAAGGCAAGTTAAGCCCTATAGTTGCGCATACAGGGGATTGCGCAACTATAGGGCCATAAGTTTACTCAGTTTTACACCTAAAGTGTATAAAAAAAATATGGAATACTTTCGAAAGCGATAGTTGAATTTCCTAAAAGTAAAGAAATGAACGGTATCTGACGATAAACTAGAAAATTTTTGGCGGTTTTGTAGATCTTGGAAAAGCACTTGATAGGCTTGAAAGGATCTCTGGAGCATTTTGCCCGGAAATGGAATTGACAGTAACCAGCTCCATGCTGTGCAGTCCGCTTGTGAGAAATGTGGACAATATGTGCGCTGGTGGTCCAGGTTTAGTATCAATATTGGTGTCAAACATGGCTGTACATTGTCAGCATGACTGTTCAAGATCTATGAATGTTGAAGATCTATGAATGTTGAAGATCTATGAATGTTGAAGATCTATGAATGTTGAAGATCTATGAATGAAGGATTGCGGATAGTAGGTGAGTAGTAGAGTGGCATAGTGATTAAATGTCTAATTTATTTAGCTGATACCGTATTTTAGCAGAATCAGTCAACAATGAATCAAGTGACAATGATGAAAAATTTGTTTTAAAGTCAAGATAACAAGAGAGGAAACCAGAAGAACGACACGAACATAAGAATTACACTTCATGATCTAATATTGAAGTGAACGAGGACGTATATCTTGGAAGCATTAAGCAGGATAGAAGGTACACCACTGATGTGGGGAGAAAAGTGAACATGAAAGAGAATACCTATATTATACTTTTGAAATACAATGTCACAGAGATGCGAACATTGCGCAAAATCTACGCCACAGATTAAATGTTTTAGAGGATACTGTCAGTATATTTTGCATTATGATTTGTTGCTGTTGTTCCATGGATATAGTACACGGTTGACTCATACGGGGCAGTCTTTGTCTAGTGACGACCACAGTGGCGTAGTGGTTAACAATACTATTTTAACACCAAGGTTCAAAGACAGAAATATAATAGACATCAAAACCATACATGCATACACATCGTCACGCCTGTCTTTCATTGTGGTAGGCAGAGATTATGGAACGTGCACCGATCCAAACGTGTCTCTCTCTTATTTCTTCCACACTCATCAAACTCATCTTACACGGTCTTCGATCTATATGTGTGCGTCTAGGGCGGCCCCTGTCGATATCTCCATTCGCTCTTGCTTAATACACTTCTATCGTAATTATTTTTTCCTTCATTATTTCTAAATGCCCCAACCATCGTGCTCGGTGGCGTAGTGCTGAAAATGCTGTATTGTGTTACTTTGACACCAACGCTCGTAGATTCGATTCCCACACAGGTCTAACATGTATGAACTATATGTATGTTGCTTTGGTTTGGGTGTTACCTATGTACTGTAAGTAGGTATGTAACTCCAAAAAAATGATTTTACGTAAGTTTATCAGTTGTTCAGGGCCCATAGACTCATAGACGGTGTCGTGTAATTTGTCCGAAAAATGAGTTTAGGAGAAAAATTAGTAATATTACAGCTGAAATAAATATTGTGTTTGTTGGGTGCGTCATTTGTTATATATGTTGTTTAAAAAGCAATGATATTATAAAACAAAATGTATTCTGATGTATATATATACTTAAAGTATCTGAGATCTCATAAAACACGGGTTGAATATCCCTCTAAAGTTTACAGATTATAGTATAATTTGTGAAACAAAAAGGATGTTTTCGAATGTAAATTGTGGAGTGCAAAACTCAAAGTCATTTACTGGATGATCCCAGTTACCTAAGGGTGAAAGTGTTCAGAGTAAATTTAATCTAATTCAATAGCCGGTGCTGTGGAGTTAGAGGGTGGGAACTTGACATCGATTTACGGAAGTCCTTAAGGAACTTGATACCACAATGTTTAAGGGAAGTTATAGTAACTTAGATCTAAAATAGCTAGGTATATAGTACGAGTATTACTCACGGCCAGTGGCGCAAGTAAACTAAAAAAATATTAGTTGTTTGTATATGTATACATATATGTATGTATATCTTCACGCCAGATCCTTTGCGGGGAAGGTAGAGACAAATGAGCGCCATAAGACTTACTTACAAAAGTCACTCGCTTCTCTAAGATTCATAGCTCTTTTCATGCACGCTCGCCGTTTCCTGGAGCTCCTGACATCACTTTCTGATAAAACATGACTAATTTGGTCATGGTAGGTCAGTCTTGGTCTTTCTCGGCTCATACATATTTTCACTTTCGCATTACATATCTGTTTCGTCGTTATTTCATTCTGCACTCTTTCTACATGTCCGAACCAATGATTCATGCCTTTCTTATCATAAAACCGACACTCTCTTTCAGATCAACTCTCTCTCTCTCTCTTCAACTCAATCAACTCTCTCTCTCTCTTACGTCATAATTACGAACCCGATCAGTAAGTGTTATGCCACACATTTTGCGCAATGCTCTCATCTAGACAGCATTTAATCTACTTTCATGTTCTCTCTCTGCCATACCCAGCTTTCACTTTCATAAGCTAGCATTGGGATTCGCACCGCGTTATGTACAGCGAGCTGTGCCTCTTGGCTTAGATTTCGGCTACCTAGAAGGTTACCTAACACTCTATTCACGCTATTTCCTGCGCTCACTCGTCTCTCCACATCAGCGGTATACCTTCCATTGCTGCTAAAAGCGCTTCCAAGATATACAATCTCATCCACTTGATCCTAAACTAAATTATCAATGGTAAACCTAGTGTTTGGCTTAGGTTAGACTACCTAGGTTTTTCCCAAGGTTCATATACATATCATATACACTGAAAGTCGGATCGCAGAAGAGTACCGTAAACAACTTGGCACCCAAGTTATTTGATTCTTTATCCACAGTGTCTTTGTTTAGCCTTTCTCACCTCTGAGGTGGCAACACGCACAAAGACACTTTCGCTACCGTCGAAAGGCGCTTGTTCTGTTCTCTCATTGCGGTCTCACCTCTCACCTCTCTCTCTCTCTCCTCACCCACCATTGTACTTGCTCCAATTCCGCTTCGGCTATGAGCAAACGACGCGTGTTCGAACCCCCGCAATACTGCTGCGTTCCCCTCCGATAACACAAGATTACGCGAAATACACATCTATGGCTTCAAATAGCTACCATTAAAACTCATCAACACGTTCATCGACACCTTAGGGAAAACTTGGTAGAATTCCCTTCTCTTGGACTATAGGGACTATAGGAGATACGAGTATATATATATATATATATATATATATTTATACAACGTCGGGAGGCATACAAGCTTACGGCTCCCCTGATGTAAAGCGCCTGTAATCGCTTGTAATATATTAAGTATTACTTGTGAGATGCCACCTCTACTATTAATACAGAAACTCCTTAGGAGCTTACTGGAGACCTCACTCATATGCAGGAACACAACAATCCAACAAAACAAACAATTGTTTCCGGCTGCTCAACTCCTAGCCGGTTGCGGTTCTGCGACCATTTCCAGATAGCCAATATGGGTAAACTCTAGATTTGCTTGGAAAACCCTTATCAGCACAGTCAGGTAAAGCATATTAGTCGTGCTGATATATCTATATGTTTTCGTCAAAAGAATTAGTACCCTTCTCTGATTCCGCAGCAAGAGACACTGAAATAAAGATAAATACATGTGGTACCACATTATAGCTGAATACATAAGCGTAGCCACGTTCCTGTGAATAATTTCCTCAGAGCATGATACCTGAAACCACAAGATGAACATGCAGATAAGCGTCCGTGATCTTGCCCAAACATGCAGTAGTGAGCTCCCGTATTCAGGTAGCATGTTGGTGAATATGCAAGGCCTGATCCAGCTCTAGGCCAAGGACAGTTACCGTCGCAACACTCCTAAGTGACGGTCGGTGAGAGTTATAACCAGGGTTCGCTGAAGCCTCCCTTTCACCATCATCGTTACTGATTCGAAGTGGAGAAGCGTAGCCTGTTCTGGTCTCACTATGTGCCGACTAAGCAAAAAACTTCGTTAACCATGCGGTTAGCCGCAGCAGATTATCCATCAGAATGTTTCACAGCGACAGCCCCAGTACAGAGTCTTGCAGACACCCCATCTTCACCTACAAAACCGCACCTCCGGTGAAGAGACCTACTCTAGGCGATAACAAACAACAGCAACTCTTGCAGTTGTCTGCACTCGTCTTACGGAAACTGACAAGTTACGTGGGGAAACAAGGTTTAGCCATGCCGCATCATCCGGGCCCCAGCAGTGGTGTGGGTAGAAGGGGTCGACCCAATAAAAGCTGGTTTGATGTCGTAAGAGATAACAAGCGTGATAAAGTGCTTACAATGAGTGATGACGAAGACAAATAGATGGAAAACAGACTATGGGTTCCGATGTGAATGCATTTGCATCCAGGATTAGCGTTCAGATGAAGCTGATGATACCAATATATGAGATAACGCCTGTGTAACAACTGCGGAAACTCTATAAAGCTCTCTAAACCTCACAGACTCGTAAGTGCCCTTAAGCAACGATTTGCCATGTAAGAGTGGGAATAAATTCACCATAATGACAATAGTAACATGGTTTGGACACTTTAGTGTTTTTACAAAGCCACCGACGTAGTTAACTTGTCAAATAAATTCCCATTAGGACAAATGGATGGAGATAAGACATATTAGGGTAGATGTAGATTAAAATTTGTTTTAAGACTTTGAATAAATAAGTAGAGATGATCCTTTATTTCTTTATTTAACGTCGGGAGGTATGCGTGCATATGAACTACCTTATCTAAACTGGTTACCGTAGCCTATGAATGCTTGCAAAACAGGAAGTAGTTACTACCCGTGCTGATAACATAGCAACTCCTTAGGAGCTTACTCCTTAACTCCACTCACTCGTAGGAACACAACAACCCTCCATAGAGTTTTTTTTTATACTACGTCGGGAGACATACAAGCATATGGCCCACCTGATATAAAGCGGCTACCGTAGCCTATTAACGCTTGTAATGTATTAAGTATTACTCGCGCGATGCCTCCTCTGCTGCTTACACAGCAACTCCTTGGGAGCCATACTGGTGATCTCACTCACACGCAGGAACACAACAACCATCTAGGGAGTTGTCATTTGGCTGCGGTTTTCTGTGAGGTGGAGATACTTCCCCAGACGGGCTGCTTTGATGCGCCCTACCTTCTTAAAACATCCAGACCAAGACAAACAGACATGTTCATGCACACAAATGTTTGTCTTGTGTGGGAATCGAACCCACGAGCGTCGGTGTCAAAGTCGCGCCATTCACGACTGAGCCACCGAGCTCGACGTCAGAGTTGTTATCGGCTGTGCTTTTCTGTGAGGTGGAGACGAGCTGTTTGATACGCCCTACATCTGTTAATTATTATTTTAAAGATATTTATTAGTTATCGTTAGCTAAACTAAATAAATAACATTCTAATTATGAAATAGTGATATCGATTTTATTGAAATCAAATCCGTCGTTACTCACATCGTAATTATGATCTTCGCTTGTCTTGATTTGACTACATTGACAAATAACAACTGCCTGGTGAGTTGTTGTATTACTGCGAATGAGGTTACCTGTAAGCATCTAAGAAGTTGTTGTGTTAGCAGCAGAGATGTATAGGCTACTGTAACTCGTACAACGTGGAATATGAGAGGTGGATTAAATGATAAGATGAACGAGCCGATGGACGTAATGAACGAAATGAGAGACACTTAGAAGGTTTGTATGTGACAGAGACTAAGCGGAGGACCAATGGGAGCGACACTGATGATCTTCCCGGTGTAATGATGACCCTATAGTCTGGAGAGACCTGGGCGTTCATGCCAGTGCTGGTGTAGGTATCGTACTCTCCTCTCACTTAGCCTATGGTGTAATAGATTAAAGTTTGGTAGGGCTTCGAATTCACTGGGTTGTTGCAGCTTATACTACCGTAAGTTCAGCGCATGCTCAAGATCTACGGAAGTTTTGGGAGTCAGTGAGGGAAAGTGTGATTATGTGCGGAGATTTGAATGGATGGGTTGGGATCAAAGGAGACAGCTACGAAGTGTTCTCGGTCGCTATGGAGATAACAGAATGAACGAAGAAACGAACGAATATTTTAGATTTATGCATGGCACCAAACCTCGTGTCGAATACTTTATTTTATCAAAAGCTTATTCACACGTATACATTGAGACGGAATGATGAAAAAGTGTGATTAATTTGATTTTCATAGATAGAAGATAGAAGCCTTTTAATATTACAATGGATACAAAAGTCTTTAAAGATCTCACCCTCGAAATGGACCATAAGACTTCGTCGCAACTAGTACCGCCTTACCCTTCTTTACTCTATCCTCTTTGATCGTTACCACCCCGACCTATTTAAAGGAACGTTTTGTCTTTCATAGCGATTGGCATGGTCGTACCCTGCGTGGCATACTTTTACTCCGTCTTAAAATACCATCCTACCACACTGATTTCTACACCAATTCATTCTCAATTGAGGCAGTGCGTCTGTGGAATGCTTTGCCTTTCGATAACCAGAATGCTCAATCACTTCGATCCTTCAAACATCCTGTCAAACTTCACTATCTTTCCCTTAACATTACGTAATCAGCATAATTTTCTTGTTTCTCACCTCAGTCTCATTTACTGTGTGTATATTTATTTCATGTACGTATCAATTTGATAAATTGTGTGTATGTGTTTATTTGTGTATACCTATTTATGTATATTATAATATGTATTTATGTATCTTTGTGTATTTATTAATTGCCTATTTATATAATATTTTATTTCCTTTAAGTTATACTCTGCGCCACCCTACCTTGTTTCTTCATTTCTCCTCTACCCTCAGGTTGTCTGGAAGAGATGTCATCGCGATAAGACCGCTGTTGTACTGATACTTTCTTATTGTTGTTTTCAGCAACACCGTTCCTATATGAATTCTATATGTTTGTCTGTGCGTTTGTCTGTGTCTGTCGCTTTTTTTCGAATATTCGAATTTTGACTTCAGATTCGGATTCAGCATAAAAAGTAGAATAGGAATGTTCAGGAACACCCTTCCTATCTCTTAAGGAACACGGTCAAAATGGCCAATATTAAAAAAAAAAATTGAATTGTTATAGTTATAATTGACGAGCCAGGTGTTCCTCTGGCAATGCAAGCTTGCGCATTCTCAACTGGTTTTTTTTTATGTATTATTCTTTTGATGCAATAAAGTGAATTGCATTGCATTGCATTGTACTGTATTGTAGTATATAGTACTGTATTCTATTGTATTGTATTGTAAATGTAAACTTACTTGCGTGAGTTCAACCTGAATTTGGAGTGGTTTTTTGTAAGTAAAGTCGTGTCCGTTTCTTTACCTTCTAAGCAATCTAATATTAGATTAAAATAAAAAACATTTCATCCTAGAATTCAAATTATATCAGAATATGGATGTACTGTATCGAATATAATATTTATTGACAGGTGAGAATTGTGACCCTTGTCTACTTCACTGTCTCTCGGTATTTAGTTTTGTTAATACATCAGACGCATGTTTATTTTGCAGTGAATTGATTTGTTTTAAAGTTACATTTTAATGTAACGTTTTAACGCAAACTAGTTGGAGTTTTGCCATTTTTGTAAACCATTTTCAATATACTGTATTTAACCAACGAATGCTGAAAGCACTGATTCATAATGAAATAAACAATCAGGAACACCGTTCCTATATGAAATCTATATGTTTGTCTGTACGTTTGTCTGTGTTTTTGTCTGTCGCATTTTTTCGAATATTCGAATTTTGACTTCGGATTCGGATTCAGCATAAAAAAGTAGAATAGGAATGTTCAGGAACACCGTTCCTATCTCTTAAGGAATATTGTCAAATTAGCCGACAAATTAAAATTATTTTCAAAAATCATCATCATCATTTTCATCAGCCGAAGAATGTCCACTGCTGAAGGCTTCCCCTTAGATTTCCACAGCAATCAGGCCTGTACTACTTGTATCCATCGGCTCCCTTTTAAAAAAAAATGTAAATATACGAGCTCGGTGGTGGAATAATTAGTAAAGGTACTTTGATACCGAGGCTCGTGGATTCGATTCCCATACACTTCAAACAATTCATAAACATGTCTGTTTGTCTTGGCCTGGGTGTTTTTAAGAGAGGTAGGGCGCATTGTAGCAGACCGTCTGGGGAAGTACCTTCACCCTACAGAATACCGCAACCAAATAACAACTCCTTGGAGGATTGTTGTGTTCATGCGAGTGAGTGAGTTTACCAGTAAGTTCGCAAAGAGTTGGTGTATGCAGAGGTGACATTGTACTTGCGATACTTAATGTATTTAAAGTACGTCTCGCACTTAACTAGTATCTTAATTTCCTACCTTAAAGTTGTAGTCATTTATTTGTTTTTTTAACAATACCTTTAAGAATCTAAATATTAATAAGTAAAGAAAAGCTTTCTTTCCTATACGATGTCACGAGGCATATAAGCACACGATCCACTTGATGTAAAGCAGTTACCGTATCCTACGAATGCTTACAATACTTTAAATATCACCTCTGCTGCTAACACACCAACTCCTTAGGAGCTTACTGGTGACCTCACTCACACGCTACCTGCGTGTGACTGAGGTCACCACAACAACTCTCTAGGGAGTTATTATTTGGCTGCGGTATTCTGTCAAGTGGAGGTACTTCCCCAGGCGGGTTGCTTTGATGCACTATACATCTCTTAAAAAACTATCCTACCTCTTTTAGAAATATAATTTCTTGAACGTGCGGGTTCCTAGCGATGTTTTTTTCACCACCGAAGAAGCGATAATTACTAATATGTACAAAAATCCGAATTCACAAATTTAGTGGTGGATGTATACGCCAGGACTCGTACTGGGGATAAGTTGATTAATAGGTCCGTTCTTTATCAACTGGGTTATCATTGCCTACGAAAAAAGTATATTAATATGTACACATAAATCATTGTATGTTAAATATACGAAGTTTCGGAGTTAACCCTCAACGCATGGTAGTGAATTACAGTCAAATTTCTGCTATTTCTTTTAACGTTAAAGCGTTATTTAGTAAATTATTTTATACATGCTCCTATATTGAATTTAGTCAAATTAATTTGTGCTAGCATTTCGTTCTCAGAGCACTATAATATTCCACATGGGTGTATTCTACGGCACTAAACTTGTCGGCTACAAGCAAAATTATCAGAAATATTGGAAATAACTTCCACATAGTCCGAGCACCTGCTGTAAATCTTGCACCCTCATAATATCAGTTAACGTGTTCCAGTTCACATCCCTATTCACATGGACAATTTGGCGTAATACAGTATCTGGTCTAGACAAAAGCTATGGGCTTATTTTTATTTCTCTCAATCTGTCTCGCCGCATGACTCGCCTCAGATTAGCATCCCTCACTTGGTTTTATACCTTTCCTATTTTTTTTTTGACATTGCCTTCGGATAACACACTACCAATTGCTTGCTCATGATAGGTGAGTCTTGGTCTTCAGCTCCAAATCCTTCTGTATCTTCATTACGCGTCATATATTAATTTATTTATGCCAATTAATTTCTTTATTTGCTAGATTTTTTTAAACCACAAAGGTAGCCAACAAGTGGCCTGCCTGATGGTAAGCAGTTACCGTAGCCTATAGGCATTTGCAACACTAGCGGTGTCACTCTTGCGTTGCCGACCCTGTAAGAATCTTTTTACGCTTCTCTTGAAGAACCCCATGCTATAGTCCCATGGGAAAACCACGGCAGGGAGCTCATTCGCCAACATTTAATAGTTATTGGTAGAAAACTTCTCTGGTACCGCGCAGTACGCGATTAATGTGGCTCCAGTATATGAGATTGAACTTCCAGCTGTCGGCGAACCGTGCGATTGCAAAAAGTATTGTACGAGTAGAATATAAGTTTGTCTCTTTTCTTTCTCTTGAATTCTAACCTCTAGGATCTCTTTACATGTCCGGACCAACGGAGCAAGTCCCTTTTTATTTCATTTTTTGAGTAAAACTTCTTTACGCACCCTTGACTTGGGGAGTAAGCTGGTGAATGCGTGACGAGAGCGTTACGAAAAGTGTGATCGGGCGAGGCGAACGGAGGTTGAGAGGGAGATACAAGTTAGCGAAGATAGAAAGAGGTAGATACTGTAGGGGCAAGAGAGAGAGGTGTGAACACACATTTTCTTTCTCTCTCTTAAAGCGAGTTAAGTTTCGTATATCTAAGACACAATGCAGGCCTATTGTCTGTATCACAATATGGAGTTAAAGAAGTTTTACTTCAGTCGTGTGGTCTACAGCACACTTGTTTTTTTTATGGTAATCGCCTTTCACTATTTTAATTAACAAAACTGATCTACTGTGGCCGAATGGAACTCAATGTATTATTTGTTCCTAAATAATGAATTAATTGAGTTAGGGTCATGTCAATTCCGTAATCTCGCACTGTAAACAGAACAACAGGTTCAGTTATTTGGGGTGTGTTAGAAATGGTTGTAGGATACCATGACGAGGGTAAGGTTGGCTATCGATTTGGGTGTAACCATGTGTGATGACTTCAGGCAATAAATTACTTATCTATACAGTAAGGAAAGACGTATATTAAAGTTTGGTAATGCGACAAGTCTATCGCTTTTGTAGTATCCCTGCCGTCAAATTGCTTTACAACTGTTCCTATCAGGCTAGAAAGCAATGCAGCTTTTTGGAATCCCCATGAATCAAATTCATTGTCGTGGTTGAACAGATGAAAAAAATATATATGCATTGACTATACCAGGCTACCGATATTTTGAGGGTTATTCCAAGATATCAAGTTTTTTTTAATAGATATGGTTGAAAATTATGCTTTAGTTGCTCTTTTTCAACCAACTCTGTTTTTTACATCATCATTGCATCATTAAAAAAATTGCACAATGCTCGCATATCGACCGCGTTTATCCTAAATTCGTGTTCTCTCTGCCATACGCTGCTTCCGTAATTTACCATTTGGAAAAGAATTGTGTATACCGAGCTGTGACTTTGGCCCAAGCTTTTACTACCAAGAAGCTTTCCCAATCCTCCGTTCATACTACGAGTATACCCAGCACTCACTCGTCTCTCCACATCTGTTACCCCTATTATTTATTTTAGTATATATAACATATGTATATATATATATATGTATGTTTATGTATTCATTTATGTATATGTCTATATATATATATATATATATATATATATATATATATATATATATATATAACTACTTTTATTTTCCTAAGTTTTACTCTGCGCCGCCCTACCTTGTTTCCTTATTTCTCCTCTACCCAAAGGTTGTCTTGAAGAGATCGCATCGCGATAAGACCGCCCTTGTACTGCTACTTTATTGTTTTTGTTTTTATGTACGAGTATTTTTCTTTTGGTGCAATAAAGTGTATTGTATTGTATTGCACCCCATAGTTTTAATAAATCGCATGTATTTTTACAGTAATTTCATATAGTTTCATTATTCATAAATAATATATTATATATGTATATACAACACTCTACCGCTCCCTTTTTTTTATACTACGTCGGCAGGTATACAAACATACGGCCCACCGTAAAGCGGTTACCGTAGCCTATTAACGCGATGCCTCCTCTGCTGCTTACACAGCAACTCCTTGGGAGCTTACTGGTGACCTCACTCACGCACTGGAACGAAGGATTCGAACCAGTGACCAGTTGGTTAAAAGGCCGGTTCCTTATCCACTGGACTATTACCTACTGTTCATTTTCTGCATTATTGTGTATTATTATTTTTAAGCTGGGTATGGCAGAGAGAGCATGAAAGTAGAATAAATGGGGTCGAGATGCGAGCATTGCGCAAAATTTGTGGCATAACGCTTGCTGACCGCGTTCGTAATGATGACGTAAGAAAGAGAGTTGGTCTGAAAGAGAGTGTCGGTGTTAAGGTAAGAAAAGGCATGCTCCGTTGGTTCGGACACGTGGAAATTCTTTCTAGGCAGGATGAAAGAATGACGAAACATATATACAATGCAAAAGTGAAAGGATGGAGGAGCCGAGGAAGACTAAGACTAACCTACCATGACCAAATAGGTTGTGTTTTATCAGAAGGTGATGCCAAAAGTCCTAGAAAACGGCGAGCGTGTATGAAATGAGTTATGACTGTTAAAGAATCGAGTGAAGTGTGTAAGGACCGTGTCTTATTGCGCTCGGTTCCCTCTGCCTACCCCGCAAGGGATTTGGCGTGACGTTCTAGATAGATAGATTCTGTATTATTAATTTTTAACATTAAACGCTCCTGACATCACCTTCTGATAGAACACGACCAATTTGGTCATGGTAGGTAAGTCTTGGCCTTCCCCGGCTCCTACATCCTTCCACTTTTGCATTGTATATCTGCTTCGTCATTCTTTCACCTTGCATTCTTTTTACATGCCCGAACCATCGAAGCATGCCTCTTCTTATTTTAACACCGACGCTCTCTTTCAGACCAACTCTATTTCTAATATCATCATTGCGAATACGGTCTACAAGCCTTACGCCACAAATTTTGCGCAGCGCTCGCATTTCAACCGCATTTATTCTACTTTCATGCTCTTTCTGCCATACCCAGCTCTCGCTTCCATAAGTTAGCGTTGGGACCAACACTGCATTGTGTATAGCGAGTTGTGCCTTCTGGCTCAGGATTTTACTGCCAAGAAGTTTTCCCAACGCTCCATTCACACTATTCCCAGCACTCACTCGTCTTTCCACATCTGCGGTGTACCTTCCATCCCTGCTGAAAGCGCATCCAAGATATACAAACTCATCCACTTGTTCCAACACTTCATCATCAATCGTAATCCTTACATTATGTGTTTGAGATATTAACATCTCATAAAGTAACGCACCAACCATTATTTTTACGTGCTACACAAGTGTTATTTTCAGCCCTGTAGCTCTAAATATTTATTTGCTCAATGAATATAAATGGCCCCGAAGTGAAATGAAATATTTGCAGCGTTTCTCGTTCGCCTAAGCGCTGTAAGCCACGTCACCCAGGAACACTATCTATACAGATAAATAAAATTGGAGTGTCTGTTTGTAATATTAAAATAAACACTTTTCATTAAACGCATATGGATGTATACACGGTACATATGCCGAAATATTTTTTTTTTTACAATTTTTGTCTGTTCCGGCTAGTCTCTGAAACGGCTGGACCGATTTTGACGGGACTTTCACTGGCAGATAGCCGATGTAATAAGGAGTAACTTAGGCTACTTTTATTTTAGAAATTTTATTTATTTTTATTAATATAAATAAATATAAAAAAAATATCTATTCCGCGCGGGCGAAGTCGCGGGCACAGCTAGTTGCAATTAATTTAGATAATTTAAATATTATACAGAAAATTTTGAGAGGAGTGATAGCCAGTGGATAAAAAATCGACCCATCAACCTACGTTTCCTGGTTCGAATCATGAGGGGGGCATGTACCACTAACTTCGCTTTGATTTATATATAATTTTGTGATTATCACTTACTCAGTCGTCAAGGAAAACATCGTGAAGAAACCAACACTTACAAGAAATTACATTTCAAAATACGTGTGATCTAACATAGAAAAGGTCTGATTTTCCTTTTGGGTAAGTGGAAGTCTGATGGCAGTCGCTCTATTACAAAATCCGTATCAACGCCAAATCCTTAGGTTTAGGCAGCGGAGATTGCCAATCCTAATATATTAGGAAATGGGATACTGCTATGAAAAAAAAGTTATACGAAGAATCTCGAGAAAAGACTGCGTTAGGACAGCGGCACGGAGCTTGGCCGTGTGTCAGAAAAAGTAGTTTCAATTTTCATTTTATTAAAATGCATTTATCACTGCATTTTTTGAAGTAAAACTTCTTTACGCACGCTTGACTTGGGGATAGAAAGAGAGAGAGTTACGTTTCGTATATCACTGTAGGGGCGAGAGCAAGAGGTGTGAGCACACATTTTCTTTCACTCTTTCTGTCATAGCGAGTTAAGTTTCGTGTATCAAAGAGACGGTTCAGGCCTATTGCCTGTATCACACTATGGAGCTAAAGAAGTTTTACTTCAATCGTGGGGTTTATTGCACACTCGTTTTTTTTAAATAAAAATGCTCTTTCCTTAAGGGTAAGAGCTGACTAGCCATCAGATCAAAGCAGAGGCTAAGTCTCTGATTCTAAAAATATACATTTGGTAAAAGATATACTTTTACTATGATCATATAAAATAAAAAGCATTTTTCGAAATTCAACCTCTGCAAGAAGATATGTCCACGTTCACATAAAGTTGGAGCACGATATTTTGTGGGGTAAAAGTCAAATAATCTGATTCACGAACTTGTGTAGATATTATAAGATAAAGTCAACAACTCCATTGGGCTGTGATTGGGCCCTCGCGGGCACTTAGACGTGTTTTACATTTTTTAAATATAATCTTGTGGTATCTCATTCATATGCAATTTGATCTAACCTGCTTTGCGTGCTTCCGCCACCAATTAGTTCATGCGGCCTAGCGCCGGCCGGCACCCACCCACTACTGTTAGTACTTGGTACATGCCGACGCTGCCATGGCTGCTCCGGTAGTCTCTGCCTCGGCTGCTGCGGTCGTCCGTCATCTGGAACAGAGTCCGCATGCCCCCACCACCACCGTCGCTGCCACAACTGGCCTGGTCGTCGCTGCGACACGTGTTTCGCCTCTCCACGAGGCATCATCAGGCGTTGTAGATGTTAATCGTAAGAATAACATGCTACAAGTGACAAATCCATCGCAGTGCCGTCCCTTATATTGAATTGAGGGTGGGGGTGGATGGTGTGAGCGAAAAGATATTTAATAGTGGGGAATGGTTTACGTCAGTCTGTTTGTTCATGAGAGTAATTTTAGAATTTTTATGTTTATTAATTTCTAATTGTTCCCTATTATTTAGTTTTAAACCTTTGTCTATGGTGTGTAAAATTTGATATGTATTAGTGGGGGATAAGTTATGTCCTTTGTCTATAAGATGCTCGGCGAAGTGTGACCTTTCTGGGTGATTGTTTTTATACGCCGATACGTGTTCGTGAAATCGTGTTATAAAGTTACGACCAGTTTGCCCGATATAAACGTGTTAACATTCATCGCAGAACAGCTTATAGACGCTTTAGAGCTTTATGCAATAATTTATCGATGGTAGACCATCAATTATTGCGTAAAAAGACGAGTAGTATCGTTAACAGACTATTGTACGCGGTTCCATATATTTCGACAAATAAATACACTGCGAGTTTGTCATACCTGGGTAAAATCACTGACAAAATAGTTCACATATTTAGAAAAAATAACATACATGTAGCTCTCAAATCCCATAATTCACTCAGGTCACTTTGTAACACTAAAGATAAAATCCCGCCCAATAAAAAATCCGGCGTCTATAAGCTGTTCTGCGATGAATGTGAACACGTTTATATCGGGCAAACTGGTCGTAACTTTATAACACGATTTCACGAACACGTATCGGCGTATAAAAACAATCACCCAGAAAGGTCACACTTCGCCGAGCATCTTATAGACAAAGGACATAACTTATCCCCCACTAATACATATCAAATTTTACACACCATAGACAAAGGTTTAAAACTAAATATTAGGGAACAATTAGAAATTAATAAACATAAAAATTCTAAAATTACTCTCATGAACAAACAGACTGACGTAAACCATTCCCCACTATTAAATATCTTTTCGCTCACACCATCCACCCCCACCCTCAATTCAATATAAGGGACGGCACTGCGATGGATTTGTCACTTGTAGCATGTTATTCTTACGATTAACATCTACAACGCCTGATGATGCCTCGTGGAGAGGCGAAACACGTGTCGCAGCGACGACCAGGCCAGTCGTGGCAGCGACGGTGGTGGTGGGGGCATGCGGACTCTGTTCCAGATGACGGACGACCGCAGCAGCCGAGGCAGAGACTACCGGAGCAGCCATGGCAGCGTCGGCATGTACCAAGTACTAACAGTAGTGGGTGGGTGCCGGCCGGCGCTAGGCCGCATGAACTAATTGGTGGCGGAAGCACGCAAAGCAGGTTAGATCAAATTGCATATAGATTTGACTTTCGCAAAGTAACGCCTGAATCTATTAAGTATCTCATTCAATTCTCTTATGATTCTATTTTATAAGTATAATTGTGTAGAAATATGAGACCTAACTTGGTGAGGCTTCCCTGCGAAGATCGGTTAAGCTTGTTTAAACTGATATTAATTGCAAACGGGTATTATACAGCAAATTAATATTTAATTGATAACAATGCCTGCAATTAATGCAAACTAAACTAGCTAATGATATTTATATTGTACTGTCATTTTGTATATAAGAGTATAAGTGAATATTTAGTGAAAATAACTTTTTAACCTTATCTGAATAAAAAGTATTTTAATTTGATTTTCAAAGGGTATGGATTGAGAATAACTGAATAAATCGTAATTACTGAAACTAAGTAACGTTAAATTTAAACGCGGAATTAGGAAAAATAAAAAATTATAAGGGAGGCAAATGCAGAGAACGCATTATAAAATGGAGAGGAGCAAAAAAAATCAGGTCGATATTTGAATTTTGCCTACGACGACGCTGAGATGAGGGTGCGGTAATACGAGAGCAAGGAAAAGTGAAATAAAAAAACAAAAGAAGATGCGATAGAAGAAGTCAAATGTTTCTAGAATATCATTATTTAAATTTTCTCATCAATCATTCCACAAAAGAGAGAAGGGAGAAGATTGGAGAAAGTTTGACGCCATGAAAGGACTGAGAGAGGAAGCATGAAGGGAAGTTAGAACCGGAAGTTTGTTGATTAGGGTTGCAAATAACGGAGACGGCACATGGAGAAGATAAAGATGTATTTGACCTTCTAATTTCTAAGATCTAAAGAGTGACTTAAAGGAAGAATTAAAAAATTTAATAATTAAGTCATCACTGCTGATTGATCAATTTGTTTATCGTGCTCTCTCAAGGACAAAGGAAAAGTGTCATCATCTTCTGCCAAAGAATGTCTACGGCAGATCACAACCCTTTCACACGACAACTAGTTGATGTAGTAGTAGAAGAAGTACTTCTACTACTACATCAACTATAGGTTGCCGTTTGCACCAATTACAAGAGAGGTGGGGCGCATCAAAGCGCTCCGTCCGGGGATGTGCCTCCACTTCACAGAAAACCGCAGCCAAATAACGACTCTCTAGAGGGTTGTTGTATTCCTGTGTGTAAGTGAGTTCACCAGTAAGCTCCCAAGAACTTGCTGTGTAAGCAGCAGAGGAGGATCGCGCGAGTGATACTTAATATATTACAAGGCTACGGTAACTGCTTTGCAGGTGAGCCGTATGCTTGTATGCCTCCCGACGTTGTATAAAAAAATCGGCCAAGTGCGAGTCGGACTCGCGCACGAAGGGTTCCGTACCATTATCTATAAAAACGGTAAAAAAATCACGTTTGTTGTATGGGAGCCCCCCTTAAATATTTGTTTTATTTTAATTTAATTCTTTATTCTTAAAGTGAATATATAACCAAATATTCTGTGAATATTTCAAGCGTCTACCTGTTGCCGTTATCAATATCGAGCAAAAATTAGCAAAAAAATCGGCCAAGTGCGAGTGGGACTCGCGCACAAAGGGTTCCGTACCATTATCTATAAAAAAAAAAGCTAAAAAATCACGTTTGTTGTATGGGAGCCCCCTTAAATATTTATTTTATTACATTTTTTAGTATTTGTTGTTATAGCGGCAATAGAAATACATCATCTGTGAAAATTTCAACTGCCTAACTATCACGGTTCATGAGATACAGCCTGGTGACAGACGGACGGACGGACAGCGGAGCCTCAGTAATAGGGTTCCGTTTTACCCTTTGGGTACGGAACCCTAAAAAAATCGGCCAAGTGCGAGTCGGACTGGCGCACGAAGGGTTCCGTACCATTATCTATAAAAACGGCAAAAAAAAAAACACGTTTGTTGTATGGGAGCCCCCCTTAAATATTTGTTTTATTTTAATTTAATTATTTATTCTTAAAGTAAATATATAACTAAATATTCTGTGTATATTTCAAGCGTCTACCTGTTGCCGTTATCAATATCCAGCAAAAATGAGCAAAAAAATCACGTTTGTTGTATGGGAGCCCCCTTAAATATTTATTTTATTCTATTTTTTAGTATTTGTTGTTATAGCGGCAACAGAAATACATCATCTGTGAAAATTTCAACTGTCTAACTATCACTGTTTATGAGATACAGCCTGGTGACAGACGGACGGACGGACGGACGGACAGCGGAGCCTCAGTAATAGGGTTCCGTTTTACCCTTTGGGTACGGAACCCTAAAAACTGCCGAAATCTGCTCATGGACATATTGTACCATCAATATTCCAAGGAGCAGGTCACGGTGGGTGTACAACATTACATAAATCAACTCAAAGGGGCCTCTATGCGTTGGATCCATATCTCCGCACGCCTATCAAATGACCGGAATTATAACTCATGAAATAAGACGTATGATATTACCTCAGCTACAACTAGCTGTTACGTAATTGCCCTAATAAAGCAGTAGTGGCGTAGCTTCTAGAGGAGATTGCCACTTAAAACTTAACACAAAAGGATTTAGCTGTTGGTTTCCTTTTGGTTCTTGTACTTGTTGGTTATATAAGGCACGTAACTTTTTATGACCAAACTTAAATTGTTTCTCTTTCCTTAAAGGGTCTCATTACAGTGGTCCACTAATGCCTTGAATCAAAAATAAAAATTTGTTAACCACTTAATTTCTTTTAAAACGTACTATTATTTGATTAGCTCTGTAATCTATTTCTGTTTGATAATAGAATGGCTTACTTGTTGCGTACCTAATATGGCAGGCTTGTTCGGTTTGATTGCCACACAAACATTTGTGTGAGTAATATGTGCATGAACATGTCTGTCTTAGACGGTAGGCGGTCACCGCAGCCTATTGACGCTCGCAACACCACGGGGATGTTACTCGCGCGCTGCCAATCTTGAGACCTAACGCTGTTTCGTCACAGTACCCAGTAATTTATCTGCCATATCTCACCCTACAAACCGGAACACAGCTATATAGATATAGCTGCTTGGCGGTAGGAATAGGTGAGACAGAGGTACCCACGCAGGCGACTTTTGTACAGAGTCTCCCTGGTAAAAATGTATGTCTGTCATCGCCTAGGTTTTTTAAGAGAGGAAAATTTTCCGTCTGGGGAAGTACCTCCACCTCACAGAAAACCGCAGACAAATAACAACTGCCTAGAGGGTTGTGTTCCTGCGTGTGAGTGAGGTCACCATTAAGCTCCCAAGTAGTTGCTGTGTAAGCAGCAGAGGACGCATCGGGCGAGTGATACCTACTTAATATATCGCAAGCGTTAATAGGCTACAGAACCCGCTTTACATCAGGTGGGCCGTATGGTTATATACCTCCCGACGTAGTATAAAAAAAGGTGTTTCCTAAGTATCTATTAACAAAAAAGAAGAGATATTCACGTACTTATGTTACATAGAAAACATCTAGACCAAAATAGACAGATATGTTCGTGCACACAAATTGTTGTATAGTGTAAGAAAATTGGGTTCGAACCCACGACCAATAATGGCAAAAAAGCGTTATTGGCCATTGCACCACCTAGCTCGTCAAAGGGCTAGAGTTTAGTTGATACACCACCAGGCTACCACAAACTTTGCTTAGGATGGTACTAGAAGGCATTGTGCAACTTGTCCAACAATATTTTATTTATCTATCTACAATTCATTTAAAAGTCATTACGTAATGAAACATAGTAAATTGCAGTTTTCAAAATAATAAATGACGTTTTCAAAGTCTACAAAAACTTCGGAATTCAACGTCACATTGTTTACTAGTAGTAAAACATGGATGTTGTTAAAAATAACTGATATTACAAACACTAGTTATTTTATTATTTAAGTAATATTAAGAAATAATAGCGTTATACTTTAAAAGCATGAAAACGTATACGCTGTAGGTGTAACATATTTTATTTGTTTTAATTTTTGTCTTTCTGTTTGTTCTTGTTTGTTGGCTAATCTCCGAAACGGTTGTACCAATTTTGACGGGCCTTTCACTGGTAGATAGGCGGTGGTATAAGGAGTAACTTGTGTTACTTTTATTTTAGAAATATTATTAGGATCCCGTTGGCGAAATATAAAACACATGAAATTGTTAACTCCATTTCCATGTGGACGAATTTGCAAGGGGAGCGTTAGTGTCATGATATATTTAGCTTATTATGATTTATTCGAAATAAAATCAATTATAGTCTTTTTTTATACAACATCGGGAAGAGTACAAGCATACGGTCCACCTGATGTAAAGCGATTACCGTAGCCTTTGAACGCTTCCAATAGATTAAGTATCACTCGCGCGATGCCGCTTCTTCTGCTACCCAGCAACTCCTTAGGACCTTACTGGTGACCTCAATCACACGCAGGAACACAACAACCCCTCAGGAAGTTGTTATTTGGCTGCGGTATTGTGTGAGGTGAAGGTACTTCCCCAGACGGGGGATGTTTTGATGCGCCCTACCTCTCTTAAAACTTTACTTTCTAGTAAATTTCACTTGCCAGAACCCGGTGTAAACCAAGATCGGTAACACTGCCTGTTGGGTTTAGTTATAAAATTAGCATACAGATACAAGAATCAAGGTTGGCCATATCGACGGTCACGAGTACCGGATGTTTTACAGCGAAAGGCATGTGATGTAGCACCCTTCTACCTATCCACTTCGTTTACCCACTGCTATTAAAAGGGCAAACAATAATGAAGGGCCCTTTTCTGTAATTGGTCACCAAGCGAGCTACACAGAAGAAGAAGTTGTTCCACGTTTCGTTGTGGATAATAATTTAGTACAACTTAAAAAACTTAAGACACCATTGCAGTATTCTCAATTCTACGCTAATTCTTTTTCAGTTCAAGCAATACGCCTCTTGGAATGCTCTGCCGTTTTATATCCGAAGTGCTTAATCACTATCCTCATTCAACTCTCTATTCAAAACATACTACCTATTCTTAAACATAACCTAACCGTTCCCTTTCTCTAACCCCTATTTTATTTTTTATGATCATTACTGCTTATGCATGCAAATACAGCATCTACCTATATTACTTATTTCGATAATTATTCGATATGTCCATTGTTTCATTAATTTTTATTGTTCTCTCTCGGGTCAAGGTTGTCTGGAAGAGATCGCTTATCGATAAGGCCGCCAGTTGTACTGTAGTCCATAAGTTCATATGCATTGTAAATTTTATGTTAGTGCAATAAAGAATATTTATTGAGCTCGGGGATGCAGCGGTAAAACGCGCTGTTACGTTACTTTGACACCAACAATCGTGGGTACGTTTTCTACACAGGATAAACATTTGTGTCCATGAACTTGTCTGTTTGTATCGTTTTGGGTGTTCTTAAGCAATAACTCCCATATTTTCCAAAATCATGGAAAATATTATCAACCAGCAACTCTTAGACTACTAAGAGGATTGCCAGCTGATAAGTGATCACCAATCCGGCTTCCGCGGTGGACACTCGGCTGGCGATCTTGTGGTATTCTTGACCCACCGCTAGGCGGAGTCAGTAGAAAGGAAAGGCGAGGCTTTAGCTGTTAGTTTGGCGTTCATAGGCTAAGGTGACTGCTTTAAATCAGGTGGACCGCACGCTTGTATGCCTCCCGACGTGGTTCTAAAAATTAATTATCAATCCCAATTCCCCTCAATACCTCTGTTCTCGTTTTCCACTCCTTCCACCGCCATCTCGATCCCAACGTTCCTGCCATATAAAAACTTTACATTTCCCTCTAGCTAACACGAAATTCTTTTTTAATTCGTTCACTGTACGTGCGGCTAGACTTTGGAATAAATTACCACTAGAGATAAGAGAGAGTCCTTCTATATTTGGTTTCAAGAGAAGACTAAAGAAACACTATCTAAATATGTTATCATCTAACGACAAATAATATGTAGGTATATATATATATATATATATATATATATATATATATATATATATATATATATATATATATATATATATATATATATATATATATAGATATTTGTATATATGTAAGTGGTTGTATGTCGTATGTATATTTTTTATTGTATCTGTTTTTATTTTGCTAGTTGGCACATATATTTGTTATAGCCCTTGTACAATTTAGTTCCACATTCATTAGGGTTGGCTGGAAGAAATCTCTTGAAGAGATAAGCTCACCTTTGTACACTGTATTTGACACTGATTATTATGTATGTTGTGTGTGCAATAAAGAATATTATTATAAAAAAAGACTAGTAAATACCAAAACTCAAAGGGGTGGGGTAAGCGTGTTTGTATGCAATGCAACCTGTCTCAAAACATAAAACAAACACAAATGTTACAAAACACCCATCCCGGATCGCCACCTCTCTCCACTTTTACTGCCCCTGAGGGTTTCATTTTTATAAAAGCCCAAAATATACATACATACGGATACATAGATACAATTTGATGGACTGATTAAGCGATAGAAATTTCCAAACGTGATACAGGTGCAAGACGGACCATCCCGTTAGGCCTGCCGTCCATCACAGCGAGCTATGCATAGTTAATAGCTGGAACTAATCTCCTTACAATTGAACAATTTACATCTCATTTATACGGAACATTTGCGGGCTCGGATAGGAATCTCGTAGCGCTCTGGCCCTATTTTATTGTATACTAGATGAAAATCCGGCTTCGCTCGGGTGAAATGTGACTCTCATAATACACATGTAGGTACAAAATGTAGGTAGATATTTCTGCAGTTATCGGTTTTCAAGAAATATTAAAGGCAAAGAAAGGCATAGATTCGTATAGCATCGTTCATTGATTTTAATAAATATAGTAAATAAAAACTGCAAAAGTTTTTAGATAAATAATTTTAATTTCAAATCAACTTTCAAAATAAACAAACATAAATTAACAAAACAAACAGCTTTTAAGGTTTATTATCTGTAAACCTCTCTGTTTTAAACAAACAGCCTTTTTCTTTACTTTGGTAGGTAGGTAAGTACTTACTACTTTTGAAAATAAAAAATGAAAATGTTGTTCTTTATACAAATTGGCTAAATCAAAAATAATATTGAGAAGCCAAGTGAAACAATGCAATTTTGCAATGAGCACTCACCCGAGAAGTTGACAAAGGTACTTATTAAAAAATAATCATAAATATTCTCTATATACAACACTTTTCGTTAAATATTTATCACCTATCAAGTCTTGTTCAGTGTTATTGATAATTTGGATTTTTACATCATCGAAAGGCCGATCGCTTTACATCAGGTGGGCTGTATACTTGTATGCCTCCCGACGTTGTATAAAAAAAAACATTCATACTATCTATCGACTCGTAATCGTAATCACTATACATCGGGATCGTTTTCTATTTTCTACAATTGTGACAATGTTTACCAAATGCAAGGAGATTCGGCTGTAACAAAATGATGTAGGTATCATATGAATACTGAAAAATATACATTATAATTTTATTACGAAAAGAACTTCAAGGTTATGGTCAGTATTCTTTTTTCTATGGTTATGTTATGGCAATCGGCCAATCTCAGGGTCCAGAAAAAACACATAACACAGAGTATATATATCCTATAAAAAAGTATCCAAAACATACCGCTGCGAAACTCAAAAATATATATATTTTTTTTTTGATTCCTTCAATGTTTACGGCAAGACGTTTCGTTTTACACAATCACATGAGTTACAGTTCTTTGTAAAGGACACTTTGTTTTTAAAATGAATGGCGCGACGTGTTGAGTGGCGAGGCGTATGTGCGCTAGTATGAAACGGAACGTTTATTAACTACTCAAGATGTCATCCGGTGTCAGTGACGTTTCGCTAGAGTGGCCAATATGGCGACTGCGATTTGTCTGTCAGCACCATTAGAATTTAACAAAATACTCGACAATCCTAATTTTGCGAATATATGTTGTCGACTCGAAATCTTTATTTTTTTATGTTTTATTATTCAGGTAAGGTTTCGATCGAGTCTACCGTACACCTTGACGAAATTATTAATATAGATAACTAAAATTATCTGTAGATATTGGTGGTGAAAGGGTAATGCCCATTTATGGTTTCAAGTTGTACACAGTTAACGATTAATTATTCAAAATCTAATCTTTATTTTTCACTACATCTTCCAAAAAATGATGCCACTATTTCCTCCGGAGAATAAATTACGTAAAATTAACAATATTTTAATATGATAACGTAACTTCAATTTGCGGTTCGCCATTTACATTAAATTATTGTCACTACTCAAAGGTAAATAAAGAACTCGACTAATTAAAGGCAGTAAATCTATACAGATAAAATTGGAGTGTCTGTTTGTAATATTAAAATAACCGCTGTTTATTAAATGCATATGGATGTATACACGGTACATATACCAAAATATTTTTTTTTTACAATTTTTGTCTGTCAGTCAGTCTGTTTATTCCGGGTAATCTCTGAAACGGCTGGACCGATTTTGACGACACTTTCACTGGCAGATAGCTTATGTAATAAGGAGTAACTTAGACTACTTTTATTTTAGAAAATGTATTTATTTTTATTAATATAAATAAATAATAAAAAAATAACTATTCCGCGCCGACGAAGTCGCGGGCACAGCTAGTCGAAAATAAATATAATATAATCTACCATTTATTGCGCAAAACTTATACATATTTCGTATATTTCGATGACAATTGATAACTCGTATATTTTCACTACTTACGTGTATTTAAAAGAAGAATAGTTTAAAAATCGAGAAACTCGTTTGAATTAATATACGGCAACATTGATGGGAGTCTTGAATTGACAAATTTAAAATATGTTTGATGTTTTCGCTTTTATTCTGTTCTATGATAAAGATAAGATAAAAAAGATAAAAATTCTTTATTTGCCATTGGGCCCTCGTAGGCACTTAGACACGTCTTACATTTTTTGAAATATATATATATATATATATATATATATGTCGCAGAGGTAGCAACACCATATTGAGAAGCCCGGAAGAAATCAATCCCCGTGATGCTAGTTTTAATAATAACGGATCAAAATGTCAAGTCGGCGCTTGGGTGGAATCGACATCGTTGGGATGGCAACACCGGTTGTATTTGTTTTGGTTTGGTGAAGATGAGATACCGTCATTGGAAACGGCATTACGAATCGAGCAATGGAGCCAACCGCACGTGTCGCGTCCACCGCATTTTGAATCCGTTGTAATCTGCGATCTGAGTATAACTTTTGTTACGATTATTTTTGTAATTGGCTGATTAAATATTGAGAGGATTAACTACGCTGGTATTTCGCTTTATTCGCCATGAACAACAAGCCACCTGACGACCATTACATCCACGTTCCGACATATATATATATATCTTCACGCCAGGTCCCTTGCGGGGTAGGCAGAGAGAACCGAGCGCCATAAGACGCGGTCCTTACACACTTCACTCGCTTCTTTCACATTCATAGCTCTTTTCATGCACGCTCGCCGGTTCCTAAAGCTCCTGACATCACCTTCTGATAAAACACGACCAATTTGGTCATGGTAGGTTAGTCTTGGTCTTCCTCGGCTCCTACATCCTTCCACTTTCGCATTGTATATCTGTTTCGTCATTCTTTCATCTTGCATTCTTTCTACATGTCCGAACATTGAACATTATTTTTTTGAAATATAATCTTATTATATCTTATTTAATTCTCTTATTTTACTTTTTCCTTTTTTTTAATCTACTAGCATTTCGGAAGTGACCATTGGCGAAGAAGAAATGCCGAAAGAAACTTGCCAATATAGGTCTCTTTAAAATTGTCAATTAGATATTACAAAAAAAAAATTACATAAGCATATTGGTACAATAATAATATCAAATGGTAAAATTAAAGATTATTAAGGATTATTAGTATGTGCTGAATTATTTCCAGACATCTTTGGCAGTTATATATTCATCAATTCTATAATAAGCCCTTCTTCGGAGAGTATTTTTAATGTGCTTTTCGAATACATTGTCAGGAAAGGGCAGAACTGTTTCAGCCAATTTATTATAAAATCGAATACAATTTACAAGAAAAGATCTACCAGTCCTAGCAAGCCGATGTACCGGCAAACACAACTTATTTCTACTTCTAAGTTTTTCACTAAAGTTCGAAACGGGCTTACATTATCAAATTTTTACGGGCTTACATTATACCATACGACATAATGCTGTGAAAGTAGCTGAAATAAACTAAGCGCGCAGTAGCCACATCCGTCAATTGCCTGATTCTCCTAACTGCATATGCAGTAGAGCTGAACTTACCGGCACGTTTATTTATGTAAGGGCCCTATTGTAATTTGGAGTTTACTATAATTTCAAGAAACACAGTGTTATTAACAAATTCTAATTTATTATTCCCAATGAGAACTTCTGTATTGGCAGAACTCACATTTGGAAGACCAAATTTGATGCATTTGGTTTTACCCGAGTTTAGCAGCAGATTATTACATGTGAACCAGTTTAAAATAGCAGACACAACACCATTTATCTTGTCAATCAGCCAAAGAACGTTTGGATATTGTTAGGGTCTCTATTGAGTGCACTATCGAGGTATCTTGTGCTGAATTAGAAAATTATGTAATTATTTGTGTATATAGACCTCCTAGTGTCTGTTATTTGCTATTTGAACAAGTAATGGAGGATATGTTAAGAAAAATTTCAACATTTTTAAAGTTCGAAACGACTTTAAATTTTTACGGGCATACATTATGTTTTCATAAATATATTGAGAAGTAACAGGATATTTATTTTTTTGAGTTCCCTGAGGGATTCTCTGGAGCCCACGTTATAAATAGAGCGAAAGGCTTCACGGGATTCACGTGAACGAAGGTTATGAAAACACAATTTACGCTCGTAAAAACTTAAGTCGTTCTGCAAATTCTGTGAAAATCTATGAAACAAGTAATTACGCCGATACATCGGATTATTACGCCTGCTAGAACTTTCGTTGTAAATTGTATTCGATTATATAAAAATTTGCCAGTAGACTGATTAATATCAAATTCTGATGTTAGAAATCTTAAAAAACCGACGTACATGGATAAGAAGAACTACGAATGGTAAAGAAGCGAACGAGGTGTGTAAGGACCAAGTCCTGTAGCGCTCGAATCTCTGTGCATATTTCACTAGCGACTATATAGATACACATAGACAGATAAAAATAAATTGCTTAAAACAGTTCTGTCCTATCTTGAGAATATCTTAAAAGGGCACATTATACTCTTTGTGAAAAACCTTATTAAACACTTGATGAATATCAGACGGATAAAATCGCCTGGAATTAATAGCACAGGCATTAATTTTCTGACTTTATTAGTAGTATAGTGGTAGTACATTGACTTACAATTGTAATATCAATACACGATTCAAACACAACGTACATTGGCAAGTTTCTTGAGTTGTTTTTTTATTGCCAATGGTCATTTCCGAATCTTGGCCACCACCACTAAATTCGTGTCTTCGAATTTATGTACATATTTGTAATTATCACTTGCTCAGCGGTGAAGGAAAACATCGTGAGGAAACCAGCACGTCCAAGAAATTATATTTCGTTAGACATGTGACATCAGAAACCGCAAGCCCCCACCACCGTCGCTGCCACGACCGGCCTGGTCGTCGCTGCGACACGTGTTTCGCCTCCTCATGAGACATTCTCAGGTGCTGTAGACGTTACTCGTTAGAATAACATGCTATAGAATATTATGGTTTCTGTTCCAGATGGCGGACGACTGCAGCAGTGGCAGAGACTACCGGAGCAGCCATGGCAGCGTCGGCATGTTGAATCTACTAACGGTAGTGGGCCCTAGCGCCGGTTGGGTACCGGCCGGCGCTAGGCCGCATGAATTAATTGGGGGCTGAAGCACACAAAGCAGGTTAGATCAAATTGCATGTAAATTTGACTTTAGCAATATAACGCCTAAATCTATTAATTTATTAATTTTTTTTTTTAATTTGTCGGCCATTTTGACCATGTTGCTTAAGAGATAGGAACGGTGTTCCTTAACATTCCTATTCTACTTTTTTAAGCTGAATCCGAACCTGAAGATAAATTCGAATATTCGAAAAAAACACACAGAGACAAACGCACACACAGCAATCATATAGATTTCATATAAGAACGGTGTTCCTGAAAATGCATTCTCATTTTGTTTGTGCAATGGAATCGTATGTCCAATGTTCAGTTTTATTCCAAGCTTGCAACTTAATATAGCTGTCACCAACGTTATCTTGAGATACGCAAGCCATCATTTTAAATCCATTACGAACTGGCCTGAATGCCGTGCAGCATTGCCCCTAAACCCAAAGCCATACTACACTGTAGGTACATCGTAAATAACGTTTAGAAGTAACCTCAGTAAAGCTCTGTGCACCTTCACTTTTACTGCAGAAGCTACGACAGATCTTTCCTTATTATGGAGACCTATATAAAATCATTTATCCAGCTTATCTCGTGAACGTTTTTTTATACTACTGAGGTGGCAAACAGGCGTACGGCCTGCGTGATGGTAAGCAGTTACCGAAGCCTATGGGCATTTGCAACACCAGGGGTGTCACTTTTGCGTTGCCGACCCTGCAAAAACCTACTCGCGCCTTTCTTGAAGAACCCCAAGCTGTAGTCCCTAGGAAAAACCTTTGCTGGGAGCTCAATCTTCAACTTTAGAGCTCTCGGTACAAAACTACTCTGGAATCGGACAGTACGTGACCATTTCGACTTTAGTGTATGAGGATCCCACTCGTCGGCGAGAGGTGCGATTTTAAAATGAGGCTGTCGGCAAGTTTCTAGGAAATTTGTTTATAGGAAATTATTTTAACGAGCTCGATGGCGATGGTAACGCTACGAGTACTTTAACACCAACGCCCGTAGAGCTGAATTGAGTTACTACGTAATATCGTTCTCATTGGTTCTCCATAGGCCATTTAATTCATGATGGCCACAAGGGGATTAAAGTATGCTAAAATAATATTCAAACGGCCATACCTATTTATTGGATCATAATACCTATGTTTACTTTGCATATAATCTGTTTATACGTAAATGTTTCGATGCCTTTAAATGTGATGCATGTATTCAATTGCGAAACAGTTGCAAAATAAAACCATTCAGGACAGACGTGTTGTTTCTTTGTGGTATATGATGGTTTAGAGTACAACTACACTATGTAGTTGTACTCTAAACCATCCATACATAGTAGTCAAAATCGAGCCGGTTCTATAGACCGCGTGCTAAACAAAAGACTTTAGCTGAGCCCGGCGGCCGGTCGCTTCCAGAGATAAGAATTGTTGAAGTGCATCTATTATGTTGTATTCTGCAAAAATAACATTGTGTTCTAATAATAACTAGCTGTATCCGCGGCTTCATCCGCGTGGAATATATTTATTTATATTAATAAATATAAATAAAATTTCTAAAATAAAAGTAGCCTAAGTTACTCCTTATTAACTACAGGCCAAACGCCGCAACAATGCCCTAAAACAAAGCTTTCAATAAAAAGGTAATAGTAACTATTTGGTGGTCTCTTCATGGCGTTATTCACTATAGCTTTCTCAGGCCTGATCAAGCAATAACAGCAGATGTTTACAGTGCTGAACTTCGAACAATGATGGCGAAACTGGCAGTGAAACAGCCCCGACTCGTGAATGAAATGAAGATCGTCACCAATATTGGTGCATGATAACGCAAGACCTTGCACTGCGCGAGAAACCATTGCAACAAGTTTTTAGTCGGTAGGTGTGTCCAGAACAGTAAACCTTTTTGACTGTACCAGGATTCCGACATAACCACGTCGCCATTCCCCTGGCGATGTCGTGTGCATGAGCATTTTCCCATTAAGAAGAAAAAAAAGGAGGCAGTACAAAATGCTAACACACAGTTTGTCGAATCTGAATCCCAGAGTTCTATCGCAAAAGGCATAAATAAACTTCTGATTAGATGGCAGCAATGTATAGATAATGAGGTAAATATTTTGATTAAATAAATATGTTACATCTTCGAAAAAAACGAGTTTTAATTTTTCAGTACAAATCGGCAATTTCATACTTTCACCCCTAATTGTCTTTGAACTTCACGCAATACTTCAACAATAGGAAAATTTGATTATTTTAATGATAAACACTATAAAATTTGAAGCTATGGTAGCCCAATGGATAAAGTACCACCCTATTGATCAACTGTTCCCGGGTTTGAATCCTGGCAATTTCCACTTAAATTCGTACTTTTGGATTTATGTATATTGTCATTATCATTGACTCGGCGGTGAAGATAACATCATGAGAAAACTCGTATATAAAAGAAATTATATTTCGTAACATGAATATTTTCTATATGTAACCTAAATCAAGTAAGATCTGGTTTTCCCCCTGGGTTGTGGAGGTCTGACAGCAGTCGTTCCATATAAAAATCTTAGATTTAGGTGGAGAACTCTGCACATTCTAATAGATTTGGAAACGATAATACTATGAAGAGGAGAACCACATAATAATTGAAGATTCCTATCAGTCAAAATCGAAGACTCGATTCGATTTTGACTGATAGGAATCTTCTTTTTTGCGAACCCAAATTTACATTTAATTTTACAATTTTTGAATGTATTCATTGAGACCTTATTTATATAAGAGACAAAATATGATAGATTATTATTAGTTTAGTACTCTATGTCGGCCGTAACCCACCACGTTGGATTGTCTATGACATTATTAAATAGCACATGACGCTTCCAATCATTCATCTCATTTGTTAAAATGAGATTCATAGTTTAGGAGATACGTCGCGATAAATGAATATGTACCTATATATGGCTGGCTAAAATCAAAACCTTCCATTTACCTTAGCCGTAGCCTGGTAGATAGGTAGGCTTTATATGTATGTATGTCTTCACGCCAGGTCCCTTGCGGGGTAGGTGAGAACCGAGCGCCAGGTTTTTATGGTGAAATACATAATTAAATTATATTATAGCTAAATACACCTAATTCATATTAATGTCTACTAAAAAAAAAATCAGCTACCAATCAAAGAATAACTGAAAATATTAACATTGTTCAGATTTTTCTATTTTATCAACTTAGATGTAGCGTACCTATTATTTCGTTATTTAAAAAACAAGCAGATATAAGTCTTATGCTTTTTTTAATATTGGGCGAATTTCGTTGTTTAAAGGAGGAAATTATTTATGTTCGTAATTAGGATCGACAATACAACCCCATTATACAAAAAAACCTATTATATAATAGGTACTTTTATTAAGGTAAAAAAGTCTACGGCCTGCTACGGTAACGGCTTACCATCAGGTAAGCCGTTACCGTAATTTGGCTCTAAAGTCAAAGTCAAAATCTTTTTATTCCGTAAAAATAGCTACATTTGTTTGGAATCGTCACAATTTCTTTCCCTACCATGCAGTTCATGACTAGGTGAGCACTGATAAAAATACTGCCAAAAAACTCAGGCATCCCTCTTTTGGTATCCAAACAAATTTACATATTTTATTAATTACATTATAATTGGATCGACTCGCTCCTAGGCATTTTCATCATTAATATAGTCAGATACTTTATAATATGCCCTGCTACACAATTTGGCTTTAATAGTAGTTTTAAATTTGTTTATTGACAATTCTCTTATATTGCAGGGAAGTTTGTTATAGAACCGTATACATTGCCCCATAAAAGAATTACTTATTTTGTGGAGACGGCTTGCATGTAACACAAGATTATGCTTATATCTAGTATTTATGCTATGAGTATCACTCTTTTTACAAAATGAGTCTATGTTTTTATGGACATACAAAAGATTTTCATAGATATATTGCGATGCGACTGTTAAAATATTTATTTCTTTGAATTTTTCTCTAAGGGTCTCTGAGGTAGGTTATTAGGAAATAATTTCAAAACTAGAAAAAACTGATAGAACTGTAAAAAAGAACTATAAAAATATAAATATTAGCATCGTAGGCAAGTGGATAACGAACCAACTTATCAACCGCTGGTCTCTGGTTGGAATCTTAGTATGGGCAATGAGCATGTACCACTCAGATTACAATATATATTACAAAGTGAAGTGAAAGAAAACACAATCTCCTAAAAAAACTTAGATTGTTATGAATATGCACATAAATCCAATAACACGAATTTACTGATACTTGTCCACTGCAGTATTTGAACCAGGGACCAGCAGATTAATAAGCTGGTTCGTCCACTAGTCTCACAATACGTTCCCTGGAAAATATTAAGTAGCAAATGACAGTTTGTATAATGACTTTGTGCAACACCAGTGGTGTTACTCTTGCGTTGCCGACCCTGTAAAAGACTCCTCAAGCCTTTTTCGAAGAAATTCATGCTGTAGTCTAGGAAAAATCTCGGCAGAGAGTTCATTCCACAATTTTAGAGTTCTCGGTAGTAAACTTCTCTGGAACCGCACAGTACGTGACCATTGCGGCTCCAGTGTATGAGGATAAACTCCCAGCCGTCCGCGAGAGATCCGATTGTAAAATGAGGCTATTGGCATCGAAGAACTCCTTGGAACACAACCCATTGTACAATCAGTAGAACACATAAAGGGAGGTATGGGAGTGACCTACTTTACCGCGACAGAAAGTAACCTATGGCACTCTCATACCCTCCCACTATCTACACACAAAAAATCACATCACTCCGTTGCTCCATTTTGATGTGAAAGAAGAACAAACGACCCCACTTTCACATTCATAATATTAGTAAGGATTTTGAAAATGTGTCGACAGAGCTGGTTGTATAAAAATCACGCACGATTAGCTCGTCATCCATCATCAGCCGGTGCCCCGACCGTGAGCAGGGTGAACCTCAATACATCCAAATGTTCATGTGTCAACTACTTCGATAATACAATAACATATGGCTTACCCTACCCGCCTGTGAATGTTTATTCAATAAACTTTGACATGGGTTTCACATGCGCTGACTTATTCACCTATACAACCCTTGTTACTTATAGTTTATCTATATATCTATCTAGATACTCTATCTGAAAAAGGATTATTATAGAATTAACGAATAGGAATTTGTTCTAATATTTAATTGACAATTTGAAAAGAGACCTTCGTTGTCAAGTTTCTTTCGATATTTCTTCTTCGCATAGTCTATCACTATCTCCGACACTCGTTTCTCCGTCTAAGACGGGTCGCCGACAGAACGTTTCGTTTATGAGTGATTCGACGACAGAACGTTTCGTTTATGAGTGATTCGACTACAGAACGTTTCGTTTATGAGTGATTCGACGACAGAACGTTTCGTTTATGAGTGATTCGACGACAGAACCTTTTAACTACTGCTTTTACGTTTTGATACTATATTATGACATGGCTGATATGCAGAAAATGATGAAGGTAGTCTCATGTAATTTTTCCATTTGAAAGGACCAAAGACTGTTGTTTTTAGCATTTTTAACTGCAATAACTAGAGGTGACTATAATCACTATGTTTATGGTACGCCTACTGGCCCACTCGACTTATGAGTGTCGAGAAGAATAATGCCCGCCAGACATCTCGCTGGGTAAGAGAGAGCATTGAGACACCGCACCACGGGATGGTAGGTGACACAGCTCCCCCGTCATTCATAGTCGAGTTAGAGGTAAAGAGATTACGAGTAAATCGGCTTCCTCCTTAGCGCTAAAGGGCAAACTGCCGTCCGGTTTCCGTAGTGATGGCATGGATGGTTGACAGAAGTTTCCCTCAGCAGCTTCAGCGAGCGGTCAGTAAGCACGGCTCCTACGAGAGGAAGGTTTGCTAGCCGCTCGCCAACTCCGCTGACAAAATCGATTATTACTCTAGTAATCACCTTCTTACTGGATCTCGAGGCAGTATTCAGTCAGTTTGCGTTTCAAAGCAGCGACATCAGGGTCTCTCTAGCACGCGAAGTGGTCTAAGCCTCGTAGGCAGCCTGCTTGAGAAAGTTAGGTTCTTTACAATGCCCATTAAACCACGTACCCTAAACAAACGGCGTGCATGAAAAGAGTTATGAATGTTAGAGAAGCGAGTGAAGTGTGTAAGGACCGCGTCTTGTTTGTTTGTTTGTAATATCTTTATTGTACATAAAATAACAATGAAAAATATAAATTAAAATGCAACACATTAATAAATGTACAAAGGCGGACTTATTCCTATAAGAAATCTCTTCCTGTCAACCTTTGAGTGTCTAATTGGAATTTGGTAGGCGAGTGGCGCGGTAGTACAACATAAACGAAACAGATCATTATAATAATTAATAACAAATATAAAAGTAATAAATGTCAAAAAACAAATATATATATATATGAAATTGAAAGTAGCTAGACAAAATAGAACAGAATATGAATATATATGTAAAGAAGCGTCTTATGGCGCTCGGTTCCCTCTGCCTTCCCGCAAGAGACCTGGCGTGTTGATATACATACATACATATAATGCATACATATTTTTATTTTTTGATAAATTGACTTGTCCTGAAAATAATTGGTAAATGCAAACATATATTTTTTTTTATAAAATTAACTTTGACTGCTATTTAATTGAGAATTTGACATTACATTAATAGTTCAAATTAGACAATTTAATAATTGTTTTTACATTATTTTTTTATTTACATTTTATTGACATTTGTAATTAACATTGTAATATCGTATTGCTTATAATTAATTGTCTTTTAATCAATTGTTAGTTTAAAATTTCAACACAATGTATATTGTTTTCGTAATAAATTGAATTGAATTAATGTCCACTGATTTGAATCACAGCTACCTCCACGAGTACGATATGTAGAATTCCCGCAATCTATTCCAGTCTGCTGACCTATAGTGCCATACGCGACGCCATCCGGCAGGCCGAGATGGGTCTGGTACGCTGCACTTGGTCTAGATGAGACAGTGGTCAGACGAGCCAAGCGGCGCATCCACTGAGATGGTATACTCATCCGGACATGTAGTCAGCAGAGAGCTTCCATGGTCTCTATATCTGGTATTCTCGTGGAGAATGAACCAGCTGAGAGAAACCATGGGCCAGAACAAATTTATGAGCAGAAGAATAGTGTTCGGTAACTCTGTCAGTCGTCATTTGCAGGTGCTCGAATAAACTAGGTATGCCTATATCACCGCTATGGGACCTGTAAAGACACACGTAGATCCGGGTGTGGCCGTCATTATCCACACATACTCATAGTACCGATAGGTACCCTGTCTTCAATACTGTATAGTCGGCGACCACGAATATACTCCGAAACAAACATACATACCGCGGCACGACGCACAAATAAGTATCTGGGGTAGTATAAAAAAAAACACTTTTCTTTTGCACAACGAACTCTCAGTAAGCTGGCGACCTTACTGACTCGCAGCAACAATCCTCCTGGAGTTGACATCTAGTTGCGGTCTTCTGTAAGGTGGAGGTATTTCTCCAAACGGATAATATAGAACAAGATGTCCTGCTTTGCCCCACCAACACAGAAGACGGTTCTTAAGAAGCTCACTCTCTTAAGAAGGTTAAGGAAATTACTCCAAGATATCTTGACTTGAATCCATGTCTATACTTTTACATGAGCACATGTTCTGTGTTTTAGTATAACAATTATGTGACTTGTGGGAAATAAGGGTGAATTTGGATTTTTTGACTAGAATAGTTTTGCATCAAAAAGTCGATACATTTCATCTTATCGAGATTAATAGTCAAAAGATTGTTTTGCAGCTGTTAATTAATTAATTATAACTCATTTGGGGGAACATAATTTGCAGCCTCCCAAGTATACGCGGAATTGCATCCATTTTATAATTTCAGAATAGCTTATTGTATTTGAAAATTTATATTGAGATTACAAAGTACAATTCTGTGATGTGCTGATAATTTCTGGTCTATTTTGCTTTTCTGCCCATTTCATCCAAATTATGGTATCGGTTCAAGAATTATTGCTAATAAATGTACTTGTAGTAATACAATATCTTTTCTCTCAAATCAAATAAGGAGACAAAAGGTTTGACATTATTATACATTAATGATCACAACACAATGACTATAGTTTAGTTGCCATTTGTAGACATTTTTTAAAACTAAAACAGTTAAGGCATTAACTTGATTGCTGCGCACGGGCACGCACACACGTGTACTTAGCTTGACTTTAAAAAAAAATACATGTGATACCATAGCAACCCACGAACACGCTGTGTACGAATACGTGGTTAAATAGGTCTTAGCCTATACATACCCATTAATGGTACAGCACCTTTATTATTGTAAATAATATATATCACTTTGTGTCATATCAAAAAGTATAATTTTCCACTGTACTATGCTTTGAGGCACTATTTCTCGCCAAACTACGGCCACTGCCCTGACAAATGGAAGTATAGGTTAAGATTTTGATTAGCGAATTCTTGAAATACCTATAGACAAACAGATGGTCTACAATTTGATCTTATAATAGTTCCTTTTTAGCGTTTAAAGAAACCCTGAAAACAAATGCAAGCTGTCATTATAATAATGTTTCCTTGTAACACAGAGAAAATACTGTAAGCTGAAAATACGAATATAATTGCAACGTTTGAGTTTCAAAGCTTTTCACATCGTATTATTTCAGAGTTAAAACCTTTTAGAAGCTAGGTTCTGTCTGCCGCAATACTCGTGTGGGTATCCGATCATATTCGTAGCCTGTATACAAAACCCAGGGCATCTCTTTTCCAAATTTTGTTTGTTTGTGACTATGACATGAAAGGGTAGGCAAATTACAGACAGGTCGAGTTAATTTCGCATTTGTAGTAATAAGTGTGGACACAAATATATATCTCAGTAAAGTAACGTAAACTTTAACATATATATTAAATTGCGCGAGAAAATATTTCAAAAAAGCTTTTCTTTTTGACTGACAATCAACTCACATAAAATAAATATCAAATACGTCCTGTAAATAACCATATAAAAAACGTTTATCCGCGGAAGTAAAAAACGTGTTAAAAAATCGGCCAAGTGCGAGTCGGACTCGCGCACGAAGGGTTCCGTACCATTATCTATAAAAACGGCAAAAAAAATCACGTTTGTTGTATGGGAGCCCCCAATATTTATTTTATTCTATTTTTTAGTATTTGTTGTTATAGCGGCAACAGAAATACATCATCTGTGAAAATTTCAACTCTCTAACTATCACGGTTCATGAGATACAGCCTGGTGACAGACGGACGGACGGACGGACGGACGGACGGACAGCGGAGCCTCAGTAATAGGGTTCCGTTTTACCCTTTGGGTACGGAACCCTAAAAACGAAAGCGTATCACCTAAATAATACATTTTGTTTTTCTTTAACTAAATTCAGAATTCAGGGTTGGAAAATTATGCCACCTAGCTTTGATCATCAACGTCAATGTGTAACTTCCCCCCCCTTTTCTCTTGTTTCTTTTTTCCTTATTATATTATTTTTGTTTTATGTATTTTTTTAGTTATTTATTTATGTATGCGCTACAGAGGGGAGACTCTAATTACTACATATATATATGAATAGCTTGAATATATAACTGACTAGGTACCTGTGTACAACTAAACCCCGCCTTCTGATTTCATCTACTTAACCCATTTCCTCGTTACCACCTCACCTACTTTATGCCTCTACTTATGTTATGTACAGAGCTACTCTATATAATATTATACTCTACCTTTATATGTCTCCCCCTCCTGTTTTATTGGTTTATTAACTTAGATATATATATTGGTCCTACCTATGTGAACCCCACTCTTATAGAAATATATCTACTGAGAACTGTTCATGTATTGAACATAGTAATTTGTTTATCTACCTCCTTACCCCGCACCTAACTACTCCTGTACCTAATCTTTACCTGAACTACCACTCGTGTATTGACGATATATATATACTAGAATCCCTGATTTTAATTGTAACTATTTCTTGACCTAAAAATCAATCTACTTAACTAAACTTATTAATTAGGTGTCTCGGACTGTGTCACGTCGACCCTCAAGTTAAATTATTGGCAGTGATCGTTTTAGTGGCAACTACATTGTGAGCAGCAACCCAGAGTCCTTTTCGTGGCTGAGATGGCTAAGCAATTCGAGAACCCTACCAGTTAAGCTTCCTAAATAACGTAGCACCGCAGTACTTTAAAGAGTAACTATTCCCTAAGGCTATCTTCCTGTCTCTACTCAATATGTTTATATATGTGAAGATCCAATCGTCCGCTCCGCGTTTAGGTGACTTAGCTTGGGGAAATTATAAAATATCAAAGATTTAATGTGTGCTTTTCTTTACCCCTCTGTCTCAATCGGACTGTTAGAATTGTACCGTACCCTATCGGATTTTGATTGGTTCTTTATTGCTTAGGACCAGCATTCTGACAGATGGACGCGCATACCAAAGGAGGTTCTGAAGAATCAGATGACCCTTGTAGTTAGACGTTGATTGGATTATAACTAATGTCTATGCATATTCATATAACACTGTAATTGATTTAATGATATCCTATTACTAGGCAGGGACTTTAGAATCTTAAGAGAACCCTCAGAATTAGAACGTAAGTCTCCTAGATTTAGCTATAGTTTAGCTATCGATGTAGTAGGCATTTATACTCCTCATTAACATTCGAATCAGAATTAAGTATAAGATTAGATTGTTTACACCACAGCTCCTATCGGACTCACAATGCCGTGGCGAAATAACCTATGGAGTCACTTTGTAGTGTGAATGAATGTTGTTACTATTTCGATGTTCAGTTCAAGTTAACGGTTCCGTAAAGCGATGACAAGGTAAGCTATAGTTATTTTCGGTAGTGAGATAATATTAGTTCCCACCACCAGGATTCTATTTAGAAATCAATTATAAGATAGAGAACACTCTTGCTTGCGCTAGCCCCTCGGGCAGTGGCATATATTCTATATTAAATGATATGAAAGAGGAAGGTTAGTAAGCAACCTATATTCAATTTAGAGCTCAAATATAAGATAGAGAACGCTCTGGCTCGCGATAGCCTCGCGGGGCAGTGGCATATATTCTATATTAAATGATATGAAAGAGGAAGGTTAGTAAGCAACCTATATTCAATTTAGAGCTCAAATATAAGATAGAGAACGCTCTGGCTCGCGATAGCCTCGCGGGGCAGTGGCATATTACCTACGGTTAGATTTTAAGTAACTGGAGAATCCTAGTGTTCGCCCTATGTACTGCTCTGAATGCTAACATAACATAGAGGACACCCCCACTATGTGTGAAAAGGAGAAGCAGGAAAGAGAAAGACCGCCGACAACACCCCTCCATCTGACCATTCCCAATTCATCTCGTTGATCTTACGAGTATGTAACATATGTGAGAATGAGAAAATTGTTCTTACAGTTTATCTAACGACTTCTCAGTCTTCTATTAAATTTGTTTTGTATTTTTAAATTTATCTGAGGCAATTTAGGAATAATCACATGGGTCCTTCCCCAGAACCACCTAAGTTCCTGATTTTCCCTTTCCAAACTACTTTAGATAATATTCACTATATCAAATTCTACAATTTCAACCATCACTAGTTTGATTTTCTTCAATTTTAAAGCAAGCATCAATTTACAATAATACAAGTATTAAACTTCTCGTCCGCTAGCTGAACACAAAGATTGTATAAGGTTATTTGAGCACAATCTAACTGAATTGCAATCGGTCAAATCACCACTATGCCACCGCTATCAGTTATTACAAATAAGGCAAATCCCTCAGTTGCGCCCGCAGATAACGTATTTGTTTATAATAAAATGTACTCTGAGCGTCATCTATACATTTGTCAGTCTTGTAATGTAACAGCTAGGGCGCTTTTCTCAGTCACCACTGTCACACGGGGTCTATTGCCCAGACTTCTAAATTATATAGACAACAATTAATCAAGTAAAGTTTTCTGCTCTTCCGGCAGTAGTGAAGTCTCCTCACTTGAGAGACGTTAGTAAGTTTGGTAACGGTATTTGCAGTGTACTACTTCGGGATATCGCCCTAAACATTAGGCTAAATTCGACCGAACGCAAAACCGCCAGACTAGTGTAATCTATTATGAGTATTAAGGTTAAGTCTTGAAACAGCTCAATTGTTCTGTCTGACCTTTGGTTGTCTTAATGGACTTCAAAGTGGTCCCTACGAGGCTTATAACGTTTCTGATGTAGAAACTTGGATCGCATGTCAAGGTTCTAGAATGTCAGCCCATTCCTGTTACATTCAGCGCTCTTTAGAAACGCCTAGAAACCCTTCTTATCCGCGCAGTTATTGCAAATTCCAGAGGAACTACATAACACTACACAAAACCGTTAATAGAAACCGCTGGGTGGTTACCAGTCCTGGAGACTCGGGTTGTGTTAACCCATCGCCGCTCGACAACGACGCATGGGTGAGAGTGTTAAATTCTGGCGAATAAATTACTTCAGATTAACAAACGCGAATAAAACTCGTCGGCTGACCAGAATAAAGCACCCTTTGAGCTCTGAACATGTAACGCACAAAACTATTCGACTATTTTCTTTACGCCAAACGTCCTTCAGTTCGCATGAGCTGCCAAGAAGCAAGTTAATAGTTACATATCTAAATTGTGTTCGATTAGGTAGGCTGGTTGAATTATTGAATTCACTTAAATGTTTGCACTACTTTATTATTGAATGGTAAGCATTAAGCTGGTTTTGTATATTAACAATTAAATACTCTGACCGTGCCCGAACCGTCCAACATTTGGTTATCTTAAACGACTGCGAGGCTATCCCTACGAGGCTTATAAGGCTTCTAAGATGTGAAAATCCCTTGCCGTACCGCGGGAATCCGAAAGACAGCATTACCTGTTTCAATCGGCGCTCGTCCGAAGACAGAGACCCCCTTTCGGGCGCGGGGATGCAAATTCTCAAGGAACTACATAGATTCACTAGAGAAGCGTTAATGAAAACCCCTGGAAGAGTTTACTAATCCTGGAGACTCGGGGGGAGTTAGATTCTGGCGAATGTACTACTTTAATTTAGCAGTCGCGTATAAATTATCGGCTGACCAGAATAAAGCACCCCTCGAGCTCTGAACATGTAACCCACAAAAGATTCAACTATTTATCTCTACGCCAAATGTTTTTCGACTCGTAACCACAGTCAAAAGGTAATTTAATAATTTTAAGTATGCAATGAGCATAGAATCAGGCTACCTGCATATCTATGTTATAATTAAGTTGCAGGCCCCAAGACTACGCTTTATCTAGACACATGCAGCCTATTATTTATTGCCCACCACCGTGACTCTACAACCACTAAAATTTTAGCCTATTCTCGCGACGCGCCTACCCTCGTACTCCTTTATTCTCACCGCGAAGGTACTAACATCACGCCGTAGGATAATATGATCACCCGGACGTTTTACCGAACGAAACCCTTGATTCGACCGCTTAGCGTAACCGCTTGCTACCTATCACGCACGTCGCGATTAGCTTAAGAACTAATCAGTAATTGTACCTACTGTCCCTATAAATGTCGTCTGACGCGCCTACCACGCTGTATGTTAACTAACGCGTATATTCATCGCGACTACCTACCTATCTCCTAACTAGATCTTAATAAAATGTGTACCTACAATATCTAATCTAAGATACTCGTGTAAAATGACTTCTTGAGTTTGTATTACGTTAAACGTGTGATGTGTAAGGTGGCTAAGCCCAAATCAACGATGTGCAATGTTGATTTGCTAATTGAAACTAGGGTATGCAAGGTAGTTAGCCTCGACTTTGTCTATTGCCTATAACTGTGTATACGTCATGGTCCTAACCTAATTGGGACACGAACCATGACTCCTAACAGAGGAAATAAATGTGTGTGTATATATACATATATAAATAAATGAGACCAGTATGGTTGGGTTGCGATCAATCTCCATGGCCCGCATACGCTGGACGGAATTCACTTCGACGAGCTCCTACCACTTTGAAAGCTCGCGAACCCAAGCACCTGGGAGACGTAACTGATCCCTTTAAGGGCAAAATCAGTCGCTGGCCCGTCCCACAGCTTACCAGCTTCCTACTCCTACTCTATACGAGACTTCGTAGGCTCCGTGAGGTATCAATCTCGTATTTTTACGAAGTTACGTCCCTAAGAGAGCTAAATTTCTTCAGTGTGAAATAACACAATCCCTATTTAACCAAATTGTCGATGTTAGAACTCGCCTGACAATGTTGGTTAGTTAACTAGGTACCGCCGCCATACTCAAAGGTCTGTGACCCTTGGAATTCTGGCCACTTCGTACAACACAGTCAAATAACCAACACTAAATCCGATGAAATATTAGAACCCGATTTATGACCTAATTACTTAACCGCGATCACATTGAATCAACATCCCAGCGCAGCGTCACCAAAATCGGCAGATGTACCGCCAATTCCGTGCACAATGCTCAAGATAAAGAATCAACGCTATACTTAAACAAAATTAACACGAGAAGTTAAATTCCATAAAAGAAACCCCCTTCGCGGACAAATAATGCTACGTTTCAATTCCTAGAATTTGCATATCACAAAACCGCGCCATTTTGATTGCTCAACATGCCCCACGCTACCACCATCGGCGCCTGAGCACCGTAGGTTCGGCCACGCTGCACACAATTTGAACAATCAACCTGAATTTTAGCGAAATATTAAACACCGGGTTATTCAATATTAAGTTAACTACAATTACATTGATTCCATGCCCAAGCCTAACGTTACGATCAATTAGACAACTTAATTGTCCCATATCTCGCTACGCAGCTCAAAGGCACAGAATCAATGCCGTTCTCAACACAATATTAACACAAAGAAATTAAAATTAATAATAAAAAGAACCGTTCCGCGATTTATCAGCGATACGCCTATCACCCCAGAGATTCACACCGACAAAAAGGCCCTTCACGAACAATTATCGATACGTCTTATTACCTTAAAATTTCACACTAAAAAAAGCCATGAACTAACGAACCACCCGTTTTTATATCATTCGCCTACCATCAAGCCTCTTCACCCCTCTCTGCGTATCTCTGTCTCTCTTTCCAAAATATTCTAGAATGTTCTATAGCAACTCGTCATTCAATATTCGAATCTATTTCATTCCATTTAAGTAGTTTATACTGGTTATGAATCACCACACACCTTTTATCTCAGCCTCGTAACCGCTCGCTGATTGGTAGTTCAAGAATATCACGCCACTTCGTCTGGTATATGTCTACCCTCTTACAAGTTAACATTTTTCCTAAGCATACAGCCGTGATACCTTCAATAACATATTATCACGCCCGCTCGCCCGCGAGGCAGGCAGCGAGAATCGAGCACTATGTGAAGCGTCTTTCAAACCAAGTATGAACGACAATGACCTATTAAATGAAGTAGCGAACGATGTACCTACATTCCTAGGCGTTATTTTATACATAATTCGGCTACATATATCCATATGATTGCAAGGTTATTTTTATTTGTGACGGCAACAATGTTATTTCATTGTGGTCCGTTACAATCGACCCCAAAACTTTGTACAGGTGTGTGAAACTAAACCGGAGCAAAGTTTTCCCTTCAATTTCATTTCAGTACAAATAAAAATAACTCCACCTCATTCCACTTAACTCTCAACCTCGATGGTTTAACCTGTCTTTATCCCTCTTCACTGAACACTACCCTTCGACTTTGACTACCAACTTTCTAAGTATCCGAGCTTGATCTTTAGTTTAGAGAATCACCTACCGCTTAATGTCCATCATTATTTTAAAATTCTCCTAAACCCTCTATGATCTAGTCTAATTATCCGCGTAATCATCAAGCACCATTCTCTCGTCTCTGCACGATATAGAATAGAATAGATATAGCTTATTTTAACGTTTTAGTTTCTCAATCTAACGTTTACGCAACCACTCACCATCGTCACCACGACAATTGGTTACCTTTTAGGACTATATATGAAAAAAAAAGAGAAAAAAGGGAAGAGAGAGACCGCCGACACTCCCCTCCATCTGACAATTCCCAATTCATCTCGTTGATTTTTCGAGTGTGAAATATATGAGAAAATTTCGTACAATTTATTTTACGGTTTCTCCGTCTTGGATTTGGTTTTGTAATTTTATATTTATTCGAGACAATTTCGGAACCATCACATGGGCCTCTCCCCAGAACCGCCTAATTTCCCTGTTTTCTCTTCCACATTACTTTAATGTTAAAGACTACAATTACTTACTACTAGCTATACAATCAACCTTTATCTATACACAAGATAACCGTTATAATTTTACCAATCAATTCTAATTCACAATTTACTCAACATTTTTATCAATCAAATCTAACCTACAGTTTACTTACATTGTATCTAATATACAATTAATTATCTACTATACAATTAATCATTTAATCTATACTCTAACAATTTTAATTTTTACTTTCTAATAACCTTTTTAACTACGGTTCTTAATTATACTAAGCCTTTTTAGTTCCCGATTCAGCTTCAATCCAACGGTAATATTTAGACAAATGTATTGTATTGAATTTACCTCGCATTTTTCTTGTCTCCGGATCTACCAAAAGATAGACATTTCGATAAGGAATCCCCGCCATCAGGTATGGTCCTTCATATAACGCCTCGAACTTCTTAATTGTTTTCTGGCTCGCGTTTGACTTATTTAACTTCCTAATTTTAACTAAATCTCCTATTTGAAATTGTATTAATCGATATTTTCCATTAAATTTAGCTTGGCGATTTTTCGCCGCTTCTTGTAAATTTCGTCGCACAGTCTCCCTAATTTTTAATACATCTAATTTGCTATTTCTACTACACAAAATCCCGTCTATAGATAGCTGTGTAGATTCACCGTATAGAACTTCGCATGGGGTAAATTTCATACTATCGTGGTATGTATTATTATATAGTTCTTCTATTTTAGGCAGTGTTCTAACCCACCCCTTATGATTTTTCCTATTATATGTCCTAAACATACGTCCTAGCTCTCTATTTACTCGCTCTACAGTATTGGGTCTAGGGTTTCTTACCGTCGTGTGAACTACTTTCACTCCCAATGCCTGCATACCCTCTTTCCATAATTTACTGGTGAATTGAGTCCCATTATCCGATAAAATAACCGTTGGTTTGATAATCTCAAAGAATTCCTTCGCCCTATTAAATACAGACTTTGCCGTAGCTCCTCGGAGATTATAAAATTTAACAAATTTACTAAACGCATCTTGTAACACTAGAATATATTTCATTCCTAGTTCCCCCGTGGGTAACGGCCCGTAGATATCTACCATCACTATGTCCCCTATATCATTTGCCACTATTGAACAACATTGGCCAACATGATTTAAATTGGAATGCTTGGTTAATTGGCAGTCATGACATTCCCTTACTACCCGTCTCACACTACGAGTCAATCCCTTCCAATAAAATCTATCCTTGACATATTTAATCACCTTGTACGCCCCCTGGTGACCCATTTCGGAATGTACTTGCTTAATGACCTCCTCCCTTAATACTTTCGGTAGGCAAGCAACGTTATTGGAATCAGTCCCAGTAACAATATATAGGGTTCCGTCTATTAATTTGTATCTCTTCAACGTACTTCCTGTTACCTCGCCAGACTCACCTTTCCCTTTAACTTGTTCTAAGATTGTTTTAATCTCTGCATCCTCCCCCTGCAATTTTGATAGATTCTTTAATTTTTCTATCAAACCCCTATTAACACGTGACTCCATATATAGAATTTCGGGCAGCCTAACCTTTTCGTCCTGTAAAAGATCACCTTTTGGTGGGTATCTAGACAGTATATCCGGGACTACATTATCCCTCCCCTTAATATGTTCTATTTCGTAATTAAAATTCTCTAAATAACTGATCCATCTAGTTACCCTTGCGTTATACAACTTCCAAGTTTTCACGAACGTTAAAGCTTTATGGTCCGTCCTAATTATAACCTTAGACCCCCGTAAATAAGTTTCAAATTTTTCTAGGCAACATATAACCGAGTAGAATTCCTGCTCTGTTACCGTCCAATTTAACTGCGCGCCCCTCAATGCTTTACTATGAAACCCTATAATCTTCATGCCGTCATTACATCCTAATTGATACAATACCCCTGCCAATCCAACTCCCGAACTGTCCGTTTGCAAATAATATGATTTACTAAAATCGGGATGATGTAATAATATAGTGTTTATGAACAAAGATTTTATTTTTTCAAAGGCTTGCTGTTCTACTTTCCCCCACGTCCAAAGAATGTGTTTCCTTAATAAATCATTTAATGGCTTTGTTTGATTATTATAATCCGGTATAAACCTCCGATAGAAATTACACAACCCTAGAAAAGCCCGTACTTGTTTTACCTTTTTAGGTACAGGGAACTCTTGAATAGCGGTAACCTTGCTTGGGTCCGCTTTCAGTCCCCGAATAGAAATGATATAACCCAACATTTTCACCTCCTCACAGAAAAAATTGCATTTCTCAAGATTACACGTTAACCCCGCTGCTAACAGCTTCCCCATGACTATATCTAGGTGTTCTAAATGACGTTCGAAGGTCCCTGTCGTAATAATAGCTAAATCGTCCAGATAGTTCACACAAAAGTCCCGCACTTCATGTCCCAATATTAAATCCATAGCCCTGCTAAAACTCCCCACAGATGTTTTCAACCCCTGCGGTAACACATTATAGACATAAGATTTTCCATTGAATGTGAACCCCGTATATCTCTTGCTATTTTGCGTAAGTGGTATTTGAAAGTAGGCATTATTTAAATCTAAAGTACTAATGTAATTAGCGCCGTGAAACGAGTTCATAACGTCTATTTGCAATGGCGGTTTCTCTGTCTCAGCAATCATGTACTTATTAATTTCTCTAGCATCTAACAATACCCTTACAGATCCATCCCGCTTGAAGGTGAAGGTTAACGGACTACAATACGGTGTGGATGACCTACTGATAATCCCTTGTTCTTCCGTTTCTCTTAACTTATCCTCGACCTTTCCCCTATACTTGATACACCGTTCTCTGTAATCGAAGCTGAACCGGGAACCCACATTCAACTTCTTTTAATCTAAAGCTACTGGTTCTTCTACAATCACCTCGGCGTTCCGTGTCCCAGATCGTGATTGTTCCACGGTCTTCTGATTCCCAATAGGTTTCACCCAATTCCGATAACCGCGCTTATATTCCCCTTTCCTTTTTTCTAATTCCTTAGTTCTGCCTAGGCCAAGCGTTGTCGAATTCTCCTGACGCCCTATGTCATCCATTTTTCTCAAAAATTCCGCTGTCTCAATTAAATTACCCGGGTTTGAAGTATACCACCCTTGTTGGATGTATTTAGGAAATTGCCTAATTATGTCCGCTATTAATTGCTTTTCCGGAATCTTAAAGCTTAACATTTGAGCTTGTCCCGTCAGTCTCAAAAAATGCCCTAACATGGTGGGAGACTCTCCACGATTCCAAGTTCCCTGTACTATTTCGCGCCTCAACTCATTTTGTTCCTTTTCTCCCCAATAAGTGGCCAAAAAGTCCAACTTGAAGTCCTGCAAAGCCTTCCAACGACCCTTGTAGATCCTAGCCCAGTCTCTCACTCCTCCGTGCAAACATTCCAATATTAATTCCAATTCCTTGCCTTCATGTCCAACTTTTCCTAAATACGTATCTAGATCTTCCAGGAAGGTAACTGGATGCGTGTCATTCTTACCTTCAAATTTTGGTTTTTTGAAACTAATATTCCTGATATTATAATTTATAGCTTTACTCTGTGTTGGCAACACTTCTAGCATTTCATTATTAATCAATCCATTATCCCGACCGTTGCTCCCTTCTCCCTCTCTAGTCGTATGCGGCATTTCCGACGCCTTATCCAAAGTAGTTACATGATTTGTGTTAATCTCCTCATTAACCTTGCGAACTTTCCTTACATCTTCGCTTAATAAATTTACCTTCCTAGCCAAAGCTCCTAGGGTTTTACTTAATTTATTTAACAACACCCTAGATCCCTCCTTAGTTCTACCGATTTCTCTTTGTATTACTTTACGTCGTTTCGTTCGCACGGCGTGCGTTTCTAGTGTATTCTCTTGAATATTATTCTGCAAAGGCATCTCTCCCAATTCCGATACCGTTGATGAATTGGTATTCCCACTATTATCTATAAAATGTTCTTCACTACTATTTACACCACTATATCTAACCGGCGCTCTTCTCTTACGACTTGGTCTCTCCATCGTATATTCGCACTTGTTCCAACAAAACTTCTAATATTCAAATTTTCACTGTCGTCCTCACGTCACTGTTTCACTCTCTACCTTAAACAGAATCACTCTACCTTCACTATTTTACTTGACGACACGAAGGTAGTGAGGTTCTGTATATCTCAACACAATATCCTAATTCGATCATACTTCTACAACGAGCGACTTAAATACTTAAGGAATTCCATGAACCGGAGTAAATCAACCGAGCTAATTCCGTGTTATAACCTGGCTAGACACTAATTATTGATTTCTAGTTAACATGGGTCTCCACTACGTAAGGTTTGGAACGTTTGTTTCTACAACAGATTATCCTAAATAAACCACGAGGACTCGACCCCCCCATCTTGCACATTTTATTTCGAAATATTTCAAGTACTTCGAACAATCTCTAGTCCTAATCACAAAATTCGCATTAAATTTTTTCAATAACATTCCATAAACGAAAACCCGACCCCACATCTTGCTTATTTTATTTCAAACCCGAGTATGAAATCGTATGAGAGAGTATGAGAAAATCCTTGACCTACCATTCATCGATATAAAATTCATTCACCCGTTTATTTCATTTGTTCATCTCACTTTCCTTTCCTATCTTATAAATTATCTTAGTATATGAACTATGAATAATAATTAATGTACAAATAATCCTTCTCCGAATAAATCCTAGCCAGCCCTATCATTTAATGTACAACTGAAAGCCAACAACTACAACTAAGAAGAAGAACGACTCTATGGAATTACTGTTTGTTAATTAAAACCGCGCAGATAATTTGTTTGTGAATCATGAAGCTAACAAGTGAAAGTTTTATACACGTTACGTGTTATTATAATGTTTTATGTAAAGTGGCTAAAGGTTCCAATTACGTACTCAACTAGTTTTTTTCTTTAGAAGTGAACTAATTTCATATAGGTAACTAAATATAACCATTAGAGACTAGTTGTTTAATTTTCACGTGCATATCACATCATATTAGCATAATATCGTTCAAGTATACCTATTTAACATAGTATATCTATAAAACTCAAAATTCGTACATTATAACCTTAGTTTATAAACAATGTTCTTTTGGTACTAGTGTAAGTAAGTGATTTTGTTAGAATGACGCTACCTCGAAACCCGATTCTAACAACAACTCCTACCAGTTAACATGTTATCTCTATGTATCATACATTATTTCACTTCAGTAGTATTTAAATTAACTTCCGGATATTTTGTATGTGGAGAACTCAATAGTACCTACTCTTTACTTATCTAATGCAACTATTAATCTAGTCACCCACTAGTGAATACGACAAAATCTCTAAGAATCCAATGAAAGTGAAACCCCTGGGAATTAACATTGTCGAATCAAGTTTCAATCAATTACTCAATTTTAACTAATACCCATACACTATCTAACCTTATACGCATCTAGTGCTCTTTGCTAATAAGACCTAAGGAATCTAATCACATTTACCTACCACTATACCATTATGATGGAAATCAACATACGACCTGCTCGACAGTAAGCAGTCACCGTAGCCCACCGATAGTTGCAAAGCAGACTAGCCCAACTAATAACTTTGCATAATTACACGTTAATAGTAATCCTACTTAATTGAAGGATGTAGGAGCCGAGGAAGGCCGAGACTAACCTACCATGACCAAATTGGTCGTGTTTTATCAGAAGGTGATGTCAGAAGCCCCAGGAACCGGCGAGCGTGCATGAAAAGAGCTATGAATGTCACAGAAGCGAGTGAAGTATGCAAGGACCGTGTCTTATGGCGCTCGGTTCTCTCTGCCTACCCCGCAAGGGACTTGGCGTGAAGATATACATACATACATACATACTACTTAATTTATGTTAATGAAGTTGTGAAAGTTAAAAGTTGATATTTATAATTTTCAGGCTATTTAACCACGGAACAAATGTGCTAATTTATGTTGTGGTGGACCGAGATTTCTGACAAATCTTCTCAAGCACAATCAAACCCCTCGCCGACCTAGGGAGACAACGTGAGGTGCTAAGAGGAAACAAAACGCCATTCCGTGTGCTTGTAACTTACAGAGGATCGCTTTACAACTTAGTTCCGTACTAGATTCCTGCGCCAACCACAATTAGTAAGTTTTATTTATACCCCTACTTATGTGTTTTGACTTGTAGTTCGTATCATTTAACCATATTCTCTTGAGTTTAATAATCTATACAACAACGGTTGGACCTAACCTTCTAACCTATTTACCCAATTCATTTACATGTCATTATGGAACCCTCACTACTTTGTTTATTATTATACTGATCTAGTTTGTTTATGTTATACAACCGCACTACTCGCTACTAAGTTCCAACTAGACACTCAACAGTTGACTGGAACAGCTTCCTTATAGGAATAAGTCCGCCTTTGTACACTTATTAATGTGTTGCATTTTAAATTACATTATTGTTGTTTTATGTACCTAAGGATGTAACAACCGACCAACTATTTAACCGTTAACTCTACGACCCCATAACCTTGGCCCTGAGACGCATGTTACCTTATATTCATATAAACCTCTCACTCAGCAATACTCACTCTTTCAGATTTAATCGACCATTCAAGCGCTAATTCACTCCCATATTGGAAATCTACCTGATCACTTGATATTCTATCTGCTTATCACCATATGCCTACTGGAGTCTACGCAACTCATCAATCAACATCATTTTACTGAAGTAAGTATGCAATTTTAATTTAATACTCTGATGATATAACTATTATATAGATAGCCTTAACTATGTATTTACTTTAATACACCTATTTGAGACTGTACCAATATGCTACTAATATTACAATTTTCTCCTTGTTATTGTTTGCTATCTAATTTATGTCTCCTAACCTAACTGTTATGTGGAAGTTAATAAGTATGCTCAACTGCCTATTACAATACAACCTCTTTAATTAATTATTATGTATGCCTTATTATGTATTAAATTAATTCAAAATTTCAATTTCCTCGTCTCAATCATTTTTTTTTTCACAAGCCTGATGTTTATTTCTTGTTACTATTTAACAATTATATTTTGAATGTAATACTAAATGCACCTGATGGTTATCCGGAGATTTTACCACTAACTTGATTCTATTTGGATAACTTAATTTAATACTATCTACGTTTTCACAATTTCCCTGTATCATTTCTTTACACTATGTTTCCTTCATACCCTGATACAATGAATTCAACTTTTTGCAGATAATCCACGTGCAGACACGAGACAACGGAAGATGCTGATCATTCAACAGACTACGCGGCAACCTAACAGCACTTACTCAAGACACCTCCCGCACTAATTTTCTATAGATCAATACTTCTCATATGCTTAGTCACTCAAGACACTATCCATTTTCGCGGCAACAAATTGTGGCCGACATGACCCCCCGAGACAGCCTAATTTAGATGAATAAATACCGATTTAAACTACCAACTCTCATAACCTAGTTTACCTAATTTTCATTTATTCTCATTCTAAGTTAAAATGTAATTTTGAATATCCTGGTCACGGCTTCCACATTGTAACTTCCCCCCCCTTTTCTCTTGTTTCTTTTTTCCTTATTATATTATTTTTGTTTTATGTATTTTTTTAGTTATTTATTTATGTATGCGCTACAGAGGGGAGACTCTAATTACTACATATATATATGAATAGCTTGAATATATAACTGACTAGGTACCTGTGTACAACTAAACCCCGCCTTCTGATTTCATCTACTTAACCCATTTCCTCGTTACCACCTCACCTACTTTATGCCTCTACTTATGTTATGTACAGAGCTACTCTATATAATATTATACTCTACCTTTATATGTCTCCCCCTCCTGTTTTATTGGTTTATTAACTTAGATATATATATTGGTCCTACCTATGTGAACCCCACTCTTATAGAAATATATCTACTGAGAACTGTTCATGTATTGAACATAGTAATTTGTTTATCTACCTCCTTACCCCGCACCTAACTACTCCTGTACCTAATCTTTACCTGAACTACCACTCGTGTATTGACGATATATATATACTAGAATCCCTGATTTTAATTGTAACTATTTCTTGACCTAAAAATCAATCTACTTAACTAAACTTATTAATTAGGTGTCTCGGACTGTGTCACGTCGACCCTCAAGTTAAATTATTGGCAGTGATCGTTTTAGTGGCAACTACATTGTGAGCAGCAACCCAGAGTCCTTTTCGTGGCTGAGATGGCTAAGCAATTCGAGAACCCTACCAGTTAAGCTTCCTAAATAACGTAGCACCGCAGTACTTTAAAGAGTAACTATTCCCTAAGGCTATCTTCCTGTCTCTACTCAATATGTTTATATATGTGAAGATCCAATCGTCCGCTCCGCGTTTAGGTGACTTAGCTTGGGGAAATTATAAAATATCAAAGATTTAATGTGTGCTTTTCTTTACCCCTCTGTCTCAATCGGACTGTTAGAATTGTACCGTACCCTATCGGATTTTGATTGGTTCTTTATTGCTTAGGACCAGCATTCTGACAGATGGACGCGCATACCAAAGGAGGTTCTGAAGAATCAGATGACCCTTGTAGTTAGACGTTGATTGGATTATAACTAATGTCTATGCATATTCATATAACACTGTAATTGATTTAATGATATCCTATTACTAGGCAGGGACTTTAGAATCTTAAGAGAACCCTCAGAATTAGAACGTAAGTCTCCTAGATTTAGCTATAGTTTAGCTATCGATGTAGTAGGCATTTATACTCCTCATTAACATTCGAATCAGAATTAAGTATAAGATTAGATTGTTTACACCACAGCTCCTATCGGACTCACAATGCCGTGGCGAAATAACCTATGGAGTCACTTTGTAGTGTGAATGAATGTTGTTACTATTTCGATGTTCAGTTCAAGTTAACGGTTCCGTAAAGCGATGACAAGGTAAGCTATAGTTATTTTCGGTAGTGAGATAATATTAGTTCCCACCACCAGGATTCTATTTAGAAATCAATTATAAGATAGAGAACACTCTTGCTTGCGCTAGCCCCTCGGGCAGTGGCATATATTCTATATTAAATGATATGAAAGAGGAAGGTTAGTAAGCAACCTATATTCAATTTAGAGCTCAAATATAAGATAGAGAACGCTCTGGCTCGCGATAGCCTCGCGGGGCAGTGGCATATATTCTATATTAAATGATATGAAAGAGGAAGGTTAGTAAGCAACCTATATTCAATTTAGAGCTCAAATATAAGATAGAGAACGCTCTGGCTCGCGATAGCCTCGCGGGGCAGTGGCATATTACCTACGGTTAGATTTTAAGTAACTGGAGAATCCTAGTGTTCGCCCTATGTACTGCTCTGAATGCTAACATAACATAGAGGACACCCCCACTATGTGTGAAAAGGAGAAGCAGGAAAGAGAAAGACCGCCGACAACACCCCTCCATCTGACCATTCCCAATTCATCTCGTTGATCTTACGAGTATGTAACATATGTGAGAATGAGAAAATTGTTCTTACAGTTTATCTAACGACTTCTCAGTCTTCTATTAAATTTGTTTTGTATTTTTAAATTTATCTGAGGCAATTTAGGAATAATCACATGGGTCCTTCCCCAGAACCACCTAAGTTCCTGATTTTCCCTTTCCAAACTACTTTAGATAATATTCACTATATCAAATTCTACAATTTCAACCATCACTAGTTTGATTTTCTTCAATTTTAAAGCAAGCATCAATTTACAATAATACAAGTATTAAACTTCTCGTCCGCTAGCTGAACACAAAGATTGTATAAGGTTATTTGAGCACAATCTAACTGAATTGCAATCGGTCAAATCACCACTATGCCACCGCTATCAGTTATTACAAATAAGGCAAATCCCTCAGTTGCGCCCGCAGATAACGTATTTGTTTATAATAAAATGTACTCTGAGCGTCATCTATACATTTGTCAGTCTTGTAATGTAACAGCTAGGGCGCTTTTCTCAGTCACCACTGTCACACGGGGTCTATTGCCCAGACTTCTAAATTATATAGACAACAATTAATCAAGTAAAGTTTTCTGCTCTTCCGGCAGTAGTGAAGTCTCCTCACTTGAGAGACGTTAGTAAGTTTGGTAACGGTATTTGCAGTGTACTACTTCGGGATATCGCCCTAAACATTAGGCTAAATTCGACCGAACGCAAAACCGCCAGACTAGTGTAATCTATTATGAGTATTAAGGTTAAGTCTTGAAACAGCTCAATTGTTCTGTCTGACCTTTGGTTGTCTTAATGGACTTCAAAGTGGTCCCTACGAGGCTTATAACGTTTCTGATGTAGAAACTTGGATCGCATGTCAAGGTTCTAGAATGTCAGCCCATTCCTGTTACATTCAGCGCTCTTTAGAAACGCCTAGAAACCCTTCTTATCCGCGCAGTTATTGCAAATTCCAGAGGAACTACATAACACTACACAAAACCGTTAATAGAAGCCGCTGGGTGGTTACCAGTCCTGGAGACTCGGGTTGTGTTAACCCATCGCCGCTCGACAACGACGCATGGGTGAGAGTGTTAAATTCTGGCGAATAAATTACTTCAGATTAACAAACGCGAATAAAACTCGTCGGCTGACCAGAATAAAGCACCCTTTGAGCTCTGAACATGTAACGCACAAAACTATTCGACTATTTTCTTTACGCCAAACGTCCTTCAGTTCGCATGAGCTGCCAAGAAGCAAGTTAATAGTTACATATCTAAATTGTGTTCGATTAGGTAGGCTGGTTGAATTATTGAATTCACTTAAATGTTTGCACTACTTTATTATTGAATGGTAAGCATTAAGCTGGTTTTGTATATTAACAATTAAATACTCTGACCGTGCCCGAACCGTCCAACATTTGGTTGTCTTAAACGACTGCGAGGCTATCCCTACGAGGCTTATAAGGCTTCTAAGATGTGAAAATCCCTTGCCGTACCGCGGGAATCCGAAAGACAGCATTACCTGTTTCAATCGGCGCTCGTCCGAAGACAGAGACCCCCTTTCGGGCGCGGGGATGCAAATTCTCAAGGAACTACATAGATTCACTAGAGAAGCGTTAATGAAAACCCCTGGAAGAGTTTACTAATCCTGGAGACTCGGGGGGAGTTAGATTCTGGCGAATGTACTACTTTAATTTAGCAGTCGCGTATAAATTATCGGCTGACCAGAATAAAGCACCCCTCGAGCTCTGAACATGTAACCCACAAAAGATTCAACTATTTATCTCTACGCCAAATGTTTTTCGACTCGTAACCACAGTCAAAAGGTAATTTAATAATTTTAAGTATGCAATGAGCATAGAATCAGGCTACCTGCATATCTATGTTATAATTAAGTTGCAGGCCCCAAGACTACGCTTTATCTAGACACATGCAGCCTATTATTTATTGCCCACCACCGTGACTCTACAACCACTAAAATTTTAGCCTATTCTCGCGACGCGCCTACCCTCGTACTCCTTTATTCTCACCGCGAAGGTACTAACATCACGCCGTAGGATAATATGATCACCCGGACGTTTTACCGAACGAAACCCTTGATTCGACCGCTTAGCGTAACCGCTTGCTACCTATCACGCACGTCGCGATTAGCTTAAGAACTAATCAGTAATTGTACCTACTGTCCCTATAAATGTCGTCTGACGCGCCTACCACGCTGTATGTTAACTAACGCGTATATTCATCGCGACTACCTACCTATCTCCTAACTAGATCTTAATAAAATGTGTACCTACAATATCTAATCTAAGATACTCGTGTAAAATGACTTCTTGAGTTTGTATTACGTTAAACGTGTGATGTGTAAGGTGGCTAAGCCCAAATCAACGATGTGCAATGTTGATTTGCTAATTGAAACTAGGGTATGCAAGGTAGTTAGCCTCGACTTTGTCTATTGCCTATAACTGTGTATACGTCATGGTCCTAACCTAATTGGGACACGAACCATGACTCCTAACAGAGGAAATAAATGTGTGTGTATATATACATATATAAATAAATGAGACCAGTATGGTTGGGTTGCGATCAATCTCCATGGCCCGCATACGCTGGACGGAATTCACTTCGACGAGCTCCTACCACTTTGAAAGCTCGCGAACCCAAGCACCTGGGAGACGTAACTGATCCCTTTAAGGGCAAAATCAGTCGCTGGCCCGTCCCACAGCTTACCAGCTTCCTACTCCTACTCTATACGAGACTTCGTAGGCTCCGTGAGGTATCAATCTCGTATTTTTACGAAGTTACGTCCCTAAGAGAGCTAAATTTCTTCAGTGTGAAATAACACAATCCCTATTTAACCAAATTGTCGATGTTAGAACTCGCCTGACAATGTTGGTTAGTTAACTAGGTACCGCCGCCATACTCAAAGGTCTGTGACCCTTGGAATTCTGGCCACTTCGTACAACACAGTCAAATAACCAACACTAAATCCGATGAAATATTAGAACCCGATTTATGACCTAATTACTTAACCGCGATCACATTGAATCAACATCCCAGCGCAGCGTCACCAAAATCGGCAGATGTACCGCCAATTCCGTGCACAATGCTCAAGATAAAGAATCAACGCTATACTTAAACAAAATTAACACGAGAAGTTAAATTCCATAAAAGAAACCCCCTTCGCGGACAAATAATGCTACGTTTCAATTCCTAGAATTTGCATATCACAAAACCGCGCCATTTTGATTGCTCAACATGCCCCACGCTACCACCATCGGCGCCTGAGCACCGTAGGTTCGGCCACGCTGCACACAATTTGAACAATCAACCTGAATTTTAGCGAAATATTAAACACCGGGTTATTCAATATTAAGTTAACTACAATTACATTGATTCCATGCCCAAGCCTAACGTTACGATCAATTAGACAACTTAATTGTCCCATATCTCGCTACGCAGCTCAAAGGCACGGAATCAATGCCGTTCTCAACACAATATTAACACAAAGAAATTAAAATTAATAATAAAAAGAACCGTTCCGCGATTTATCAGCGATACGCCTATCACCCCAGAGATTCACACCGACAAAAAGGCCCTTCACGAACAATTATCGATACGTCTTATTACCTTAAAATTTCACACTAAAAAAAGCCATGAACTAACGAACCACCCGTTTTTATATCATTCGCCTACCATCAAGCCTCTTCACCCCTCTCTGCGTATCTCTGTCTCTCTTTCCAAAATATTCTAGAATGTTCTATAGCAACTCGTCATTCAATATTCGAATCTATTTCATTCCATTTAAGTAGTTTATACTGGTTATGAATCACCACACACCTTTTATCTCAGCCTCGTAACCGCTCGCTGATTGGTAGTTCAAGAATATCACGCCACTTCGTCTGGTATATGTCTACCCTCTTACAAGTTAACATTTTTCCTAAGCATACAGCCGTGATACCTTCAATAACATATTATCACGCCCGCTCGCCCGCGAGGCAGGCAGCGAGAATCGAGCACTATGTGAAGCGTCTTTCAAACCAAGTATGAACGACAATGACCTATTAAATGAAGTAGCGAACGATGTACCTACATTCCTAGGCGTTATTTTATACATAATTCGGCTACATATATCCATATGATTGCAAGGTTATTTTTATTTGTGACGGCAACAATGTTATTTCATTGTGGTCCGTTACAAATGTCTGCACTCTGCATGATGAGATTCAGACAGTAACCTTCGTTAGCAGACATTTATCGGTATATAGATAAGACTCGGTGGTAAAATGGAAATTTGATACAATTAATATTGGTGTCAGACAGGGTTACGTGTTGTTGGCTCGACTGTCCATCCTGTATCTGGACAGTTATCTTCAGAGAATAATATCTATGAATGTTGAATTGCGAATGGATGACTTAGTGGTAAAATATCTACTTTGTACTATACTGCACTAATCGCTGATTCACCATTCGAACTGAAAAATACTAATCATAATAGTGAAACATGATTATATGAAGAAAAACTGACTACTAGAGTAGAGTAGACTGAAATCAAGATAATGGTATTTGTAAGCGAGGAAACCAGAATGAATACGAGGATTAGGGTTGATGTCATAGTGTTGAAATAGGTGAATGAGATTATATATCTTGATAGCATTTTTAACAGGAATGAGCACCGCTGATGTGGAGTGACGAGTGAGTGTAGTGTACAGTGTGAATGGAGCGTTAGGTAAATTTCTAGGCGGCATAAACCTAATCCATTAGCTAGTCCGAAAACTAACTTACAAAAGTGAAAGTTAGTTATGGCAGAGAGAGAGAGAGAGAGATAGCATGAAAGTAGAGTAAATGCGATCTATATGCGAGCATTGTGCAAAATCTACGGAATATTCGCAATGACGATGTAAGAAAGAAGGTCGGTCGGAAAAGGAGTGACAGTGTTTAGATAAGAAAATGCATGCTCCGTTGGTTCGAGCAAGTAAAAATACTGCAGGACAAAAGAATGATGAAATAGATATACAATGTGAAGGTTATAGGATGTCAGAGATGAGGAAGGCCAAGATTCAGCCACTATGACAAAATTGGTTTTTATAAGAATTTCACGTCAGGGAAACTAGAAACCGGCGTAAGTGTATGAAAAGAGCTATTTAGATTAAAGAAGCCAGCGAGGTGATCAAGGATTGCGTCTTATGGCGCTCGACTATTTCTGTTTACCCCACAAGGAACCTGGCATGAAGATTTAATGTAAGTATTAACTTCAGTCATCAACTATGTACAATATTCAGCAGCTTTCCAAAAATATAAAGCAAATATACGGTTTCCACCACCGTTTTTTTGCCTTATTCACGGACACGAGTGACAAATGCATGGGATCAGTGCTCCAGCAGAAAATAGAGAACTCCTAGCAACTACTAGGATTCTTCTCGAAAAGTTTGAGTGAAACCCAAACAAGGTACTCAACATACGATAAGGAACTGGTAGGTATATATATGTCAGGCAAACATTTCCAAAGTCTGTTAGAAGGGAGAGAACTCACAATTTTCACAGACCATAAACCTCTTAAGCACGCCTTTTAAAAAACCATCGGTAAACGATACTCCGCGTAGAATAAGGCAATTAAATTTCATCTCACAATACAGTTCAGATATTAAACACGTCAGTGGGTACGACAACGTGGTGGCAGATGCTCTGTCGAGAGTCGTCGAAGGAATCTCATTCCCATCTCCAGTAAAGTAGCGGAAAAACAGAAGATGGACATTGAACTTGAAGCACTCCAATGAAACAAATCCCTCAAAATTAAGTACCTTCAGCCGCACAATTATCCAAACATAGTTTATAGCGACACCTCCACTGGAAAAAAACGACCTTATGTTCCCCAACCAATGAGAAAATCAATATTCGATAGCATACATAATCTATGTCATCTCGGAAAACGAACTACCAGGAAATTAATAACACAAAAATACACTTGGCCTAGAATGAACTCAGATATACACAAAAGGTGTGACTCATGTTTACCATACCAAAAGGCCAAAGTAACTAGACACATTATATCACCGCTCGAATCATTTTTGCCTGCTCAGTACTTTTCCCATATACATACAGAAATAAAAAAATCATAATAACAATAATCGACCGTTGTACATCCTGGCCAGAAGCATTTCCCGTTGCAGACATAACATCCGCAACCGTCGCTTCGACAACAAGTTTCGGGACACCAGAAAGAATCAGCACAAACCAAGGTTGACAGTTTGAATCAGAAATCTTCGCGCAGATCTTTACGATAATGAGAATAGAAAAAATCAGGTCAAACCCATACCATTCACAATCGAATGGAATGATAGAAAGAAGGCATCACTCTTTAAAAGCAGCACTAATGGTACGAGACTCCACAGTAAACTGGGTCGACGAACTGCCTACAGTAATGTTCGGCCTAAGACCACGTTCGTCAAAACACAGGGTTAAGCGAAGCCGAGCTGCGTTCCATATATCATATACGGAACGAGCTGCGTACCGTATATCATATACGGAACGCAGCTACGACTTTGTGGTGAATTTTTCGAAAACAACTCGACTCAACAGACTTACGGGGAATGCAAAGAACAGCTCCGCCATAACATCAACAAAGTAACGAATGTACAAAAAAGAATATCTCACAGGTAATCGATATTCGTACATCCAGAACTCTCAAAATCTTCGTATGTTGTCGTCAGGTGCGATCGCCTAAAAAAGGGTACAACCCCGCCATATTATGGACCATACCCAGTGTTAGACAGAACAGACAAACTCTTCAAATTTCAAATCGGTGAAAGGCAAACTTGCATATCTGTTGATCGCGTAAACCCGCATTCCATCTTAACGATCATGAAGAAGACACAACACGAAACGACACGAGACAGAGCATGCACTAAGTGATCACTCCGAATCAGCACGTAGTAAACGAACTCGACAAACGGTTAGGTTCACGAAATAAAAGGCACTATTCTATCCAGTCATATTCACACTTCAGGAAACAGCTACATATTTTTTTTTATTGAAGGGGGAGTGATATTACGCCGCTGGCCGCAATATGCGTGTACGTGATGTCGGTGCACAGATATAAAGCCGATATATAGCCTATCTGGTCGACATCTAGTTAATTGATTAGTTAAAATAGATAACGTCTGTCTGTAATTTAATCTTACGTATGAAATACGTATATGATATACGTACGACTGGAATAGTATCTCCACCTTCTCAATAATCGTAGTTAAATTAAAATTGCATAAGAAATTTTATATTTGTTCTAATTAGTAATATAACCCAATATGCTGGAGAGATGCTACGGCTACAGTTATAGTTCCACAATAGATAGATCGTTTGCATGTTCAACTTTCGGCATAGTACTAAACGTTTTGTTATCAATTTTCAATATAAATAGGTCAATATTTTTCCACATGTTTTGGCTCAAGTAGGGACCCCTGAGCAAGCAAAAAATGTATATGTATTGAAGACTCGTCGTAAAGTATGAGTGAGTGTTTTCCGGCTACGCTTTAGGGTTTGAGGGATACAAGGGCCCTTGAGTAAGTGCCCTTATCCCTCCGAGACGTGAACAAGTCTGCCAACGTTCCACGACGGTGGTGTTCATTATAATATTATTTACTGCAAACACTCAGTGACATCGTGTAGCAAATTGTTAAGATTACTTGTACATGAACAGCGTATTAAACTTTATGATTTGAGTGAAGAATAGAGAGAAAAAAAATAAAAAAAATATTTGAAATTACAACTGATGATAGTCATCAAGTTGGTCACTTGATGACTATCATCAGTTGTAATTTCAAATATTTTATTTTTATTTATTCATAAATTTAAAAGGTCATCTTTAAAGCCATAAGTAGTGAATTTTAGTCTAAATTATATTCCTGGCCTGGTCGTAAGCAATTACAATTCATTTTACAATCAGTAGAACACATAAAGAACACTCTCCTTAAACTTAAGAGCTCAATAGCGTTGCTCAATAGAATTATACTTCCGTATAGAATCGTTGCCAATTCTCATGGGTCATTCTATTAATTATTCCTACGCAAAATCTACACCGGGTTTAAGATTTCAAATATCTGTTAAATTAATACTGAACGTATCTACCCTGTAGATTTACGGCATTGTAAATTTATAATAGCCAATAATATTTTATATTCCTGAATTGATTTTAGGCTCTTACAGAACCATCTACGGGTTCGCTACAACTACGTAGTGAACGTAGCAAATCATGACAATTACCAGCTATGACGTAGACCATTTGCTACGCCGTAGACACGTAGTAGGTAACAGATTATGGCAGTCAGTAAAGTTAGTAGATTCAGGTTTCATTTTGCAAATATTACTTTCATCTTTACTGGTGGCAAAAGTACACAAAATAATGTAGATCTAAAATTATAACAGTCATGTTCCGCTAATTATACAGTGATCAAATTTGTATATTCCACTTGTGGCGAACTGTTGCGTAGGCGGCAAAGGTAATACTCCTATGTATCTTTGTATATCTTCACTATTTACACACTTTTGTATTCTTGTAGGCAGAGAGTGAGAACTGAGCGCCATAAGAGGCGTTCCTTACACATTTTAATAGCCATAACTCACTTTATCTACGCTTGCTTCCTACGGCTCCTCACTTTCTCATAAAATACGACAAATTTAATTGTTATTGGTGACTGTTGGTCTCACTCGGCTCCTATATACGTCCACTTTAGCATTATATATCTGTTTCGTCATTCCTTCAACCTGCATTATCTCTACGTGTCCATATCAAAGAAGAATGCCTTATTTTAACATCAATACTCTTTTTCAGACCAATTCTCTTTCTTACAAATTACGAAAGCGAACAGCATGCGTTATGCTACACATTTTGGGTACTGCTCGCATATCGACCGCATTTCTTCAATAAATAGTAATATTCCTGGTGTTGCTAGTGTTGCGGTCATAGGTTAGTGAGCACACATCAAGCAGGTCTCCACGTCACGTATTATACCAAAATGTATATCAGCATACTTTTAATTACGAATATCAAAAACGATTTTAATATAAATCACGACGCTTTACATTTTACATACCTAGTCCGGCCATAAGTTCTGTTACAAATGAATATGTATTTATTTTTTATGATGTAATGTAATCTTAATAAAACTTATATGTACATATTTATGGAAATCTCAGCAAAAAAAAATCTATTCGAAATGGCCACCTTTGGCTTTGATACAGGGCTTTAATCTATCTGGCCACGAATCTATGGATTTACACACTGTTTCCATGGGAAATTTAGCCACCGCTTGCTCCAGATATTTCCTAAGAGACACAATGGCGGCTAACGGGTTCAGATTTGGACTAGATGAGTGCCAGTTTTTAGCTCTTATAAAGTCCGGAACTTTGGTTTCGAGTCAGACTTGGGCAGTTCGTGCCTTGTGATCAGGTGCAGAGTCTTGCTGGAAAGTCCACGGTACGTTTTTAAAAAGTGTATTGAGAGGTTTCACAACACGATTTATGACTTCTTCATAAGACACCCCCAACAAACCATTTTAGACGCAGGATGATGACTATATTTTACCTTTTCGAACACTTGGGTTTCTTTAGAACTGTGTGCGTATGCTTTGTCATTTTGCTTGTTGTAGTGCTCTTCAATCGTCAAAATTTTGTCATTAGTAAAGAGGATATTTCTGTGTCTTTCACCTGCGTACCGGGACAGAACGTATTTTGTAGGGACTGATTTAGGGCATGTCCTGTATAACGTCAATAAGCGCCGAGTTTCAGGTCTTGTTTTATTATACGTGACAGAGTCCTAACGGGAATCTTTATTTCTCGGTATAAGATTTTTTGTATCCTAATGGGGTTTCGGCTAATTCTGGGTTTAGCCTTTGTAGTTCTAATAACACGCGGTCGCCCCGATCTTTTATGACCTTCAACAGAGGAATTGTTGGTATATCTGTCGACAGTACGATATACGAACATACGGCTAATACCAAGCTTTTGGAGTGGCTTGAATGTGACCGACGACGGCATACCCACTTTGTGCAAGGCATCCACAGAAACCCTTTTTTCTTTAACACTATTGTAATTTGATAATAAACAGGAAAAATACGTAAAACAGCGAGAAATCGAAAGAGGTTTTTAACATTATAAACACGTTCGAAATTCAAAATAATGAAAGAGTTAATATTGCGGTCATAGGTTAGTGAGCACACATCAAGCAGGCCTTCACGTCAACAAAAGAAATGTTTATTCTATATAACCATGTTTATGGCCATAGTAGTTACATACAAAGTTATTATTTATATTTAATTTAAATTTAAATTATAAAAAACATAAATAGTTTTAATATTTTACTGGTGTGAAATATATAAAAAATCTGCATGAAAAGTAAAACGCTTCGTGGTTAGTACATTGTCAATATTAATAGTTATTGTTTGACAATAATGAATATTTAAAATAATATGTATTTCATTGGTAACTTTAAAATACTCGCTACCAATATTTTTATACAAAATCAAATTCGACGAATCGTAATTAACTATGTATATATATGCAATGTTACTATTTTTCATCACTAAGCGTTATGAAAATTACCGTTCGTATAAAAATAATAAATACTTATCGCAGCAATAGATTTACGCACAGTTCAGTGAGTTAAGAGATATTTATATTCTCGTATATATTAAAGTTATTGCGTACAGCCATCCCCGTGGCTTGTTGACTAAGCACGAATAAGGGTGGTACACGCTGAGCTACTTTATATCTTATCTCATGATGGCTTAAGTCACACGGAGTAGCAAAAAAATGTTTGAGTAAAGCACGCACCAGACGATCTACCTTGTACAGTAACATCAAAAGTGACAATTTTGCGATTAATAGATCATTAAATTTTTAGCATAAAAGTTAACTGCTCAAGGCTCACTCTGCTGCTAATGCAAGAGACGTAAAGTGCAATAAAACAGCCTGGCTGGGAAAGTATTTTCAGAAGACCGCAGATAAATCACATCTCCCCGTGGATTAGTAGTTACACATCATAGACGATCGCAGACATACAACAACTCCCGGGAAGGTGTTGTTTCTGCGAATGAGTGATGTTACCAGTAAGCTCCTGAGGAGTTGCTGTATTAGCAACAACATTTTTGTATTTTATTTTGCATCAAGTGGGTCGTACGATTGTTTGCCTCCGGATGTGGTGTAAACATCGAATAGCAGGTGTACCTACATTTTGCCTTACTATGTTGTCGCTTCGATTAATTTGGGATGAAACGTAATAGAAACTTAGTGTTTACTAATTTTTGTGCGAAGTTTTCCTCCTCTAAGCCTCGACTAGCGCAATCTAGTGGGTGTAAAGCACACCACACAGAATTGCATTATTGACTACTATTCTACCACTACATACCGCTAGATGTCGCTCCATCGAAAAACCTGTTAATAGCGGAACTCCTATCAATTTACCTAAAAATATATACAAATGTAACATAAAGTTATAAGTTTTTTTTAAATAGATTTACATATTTTCAACATTCTAGAACTACGGTTAGCGACCTCTATTTGAAAATTGTTATTCAATCACTCACTCGTTTTTAAATTGAATAATATTGACCCGAACCGTACGATCAAAACGGCGTCATATCATCCATTTCTTGGGTGGATATAGCCGAAGCCAGACTGATTAGTATCTCTGTGCTAATAAATAGATACAAGTTAATCTCTTATAGGCTACCTAGCTGTCGAAACAGTTGTCGCCAGTGCAATCTAATTGACAACGACTCCTGATCAAAGTATAACCCCATTTTTACTATTAAATTGGGTATGTCTTTACTTCTGAGCTTACCAGCATAAATCTAACATTTATTTCTTCACAGATTCTGTGTTATATTTTATGCTAATTAATTAGTTACCGTCTATAATAGGATTTTATTGTGAAATTTTGATATTTACATTTTGTGCTATAGTGTAGGTTTAACTATTGTGAAATACAAACTATTTTTATACCATTTCGAGTGTCTATCTACACATATTAGTAGATAATATTAAATGAACTGATTTGGCTTCACCAAGGAAGTTCTCTGTTTCATTATATAAATAGTAACATTCTTAAATAAACCATAAGGTAGTTAAGCTCTTCAAGCGACAGTCAGCGCTGATTTAGTTTTGGTTATTGTTATATATTATTCTGCGCTATTTTTTATTATTATTATTCTGTTTTCCTACCCTTCTGCCGTTTTGTTTCTTTCGATTGCCCGCCTCGATTGCTAGCTGATTGATAGGAGCGTTTTTCTTCTTCTTCTTGACGGCTAGCATCGATGGCGGGAGGCAAGGCGGGGTCAGTTACTGACCCTCTGGACGTGTGCGTGGCGGGGTTGCTCCGTACGGGTAAACGCTGCTGTGCCGCCGATCTTGCGCACGACGCATCGAAACTGCGACTCCGCCGCACTGCAGCACGCCAACCTCCATCTACAGCGTGCCTTGCAGCCTCCGAGAGAAGATAAGTATCTCGAGAGCAAACGTAGCGGAAACCAAAACCTCACCTACGACCCCCTAGATTCTGTACCTATTCTTCCTTTAAAAAACCCTTGTCGGTGTTTATATTGTGTCTTTTCTACTTCTCCTCTTGTAAATACCGGCTCTTGCTTTAGGGGCACTAACTCCTGCGACAAGTTATAGTAGTAATAAGTCAAAGTATGAGTTCAGTGAGATCAGTGATATCCCAGTGGATAGCGAACTATTAACCAACTGGTGTTATCATCACAAATATGTATGTACCACAAAAACCGTATTTTCAGATACGTATTTGTGATTATCACTTGCTCGGCGGTAAACGAAAATGTAAGGAAAACGGGATGTCCAAGAAATTATATTTCTAAAAATCCTCCTGTGTGACCTCACGTAAGAAAGGTTTAGTTTTAACGCTGGGTTGCGAAGGTCTGACAGCAGTGGCTTCGTTTCAAAATCAGGATCTTCGCCAAATCTGTAGGCTTGGGTAGCGGACCCCGCCATTCCTAATGGCTTTAGAAACGAGATAACGCTAGGAAGAAGAATAATATAATATGAGAATGGTATTTCTATATATACAAATCCATGCATAAAATAGCTACACATATATTATGTTTGGATGTGAACAGATTTGTATTTTTACAGTCAACCTGCCTTAAAGCAGACTTTGTTGAAAGAGGGGCAATTATTTTTAAGAGAGGTAGGGCGCATCAAAGCAGCCCGTCTGGGGAAGTACCTCCACCTCACAGAAATTACCAGCTAACTAACAACTCCCTAGAGGGTTGTTGTGTTCCTGCGTGTGAGTGAGGTCACCAGTAAGCTCCCAAGGAGTTGCTGTGTAAGCAGCAGAGGAGGCATCGCGCGAGTGTTACTTAATATATCGCAAGCGTATAATAGGCTACGGTGCCCGTTTTACATCAGGTGAGCCGTAAGCTTATATGCCTCCCGACGTAGTATAAAAAAAATTGACCAGGAGCTACCCGAGTACGAAAGAACATCAATCTTATAGGAAACTCAGTTATATAATAATAACCTGAAGGGTTATTGTGTTATTATTCTTAAGATCTCCATGGATCCCCAGACGAGGAACTGCATATGGAATTTATTTTTGACTGCTTGCTTACGTTGTGTTATCATAATACGATCCAAAATTTATAAAGACTTTTTCCATCCCAGATTGAGTAGTGTGTAGACGCCTTATATTCATTTCATAAATATGTATTTCTTACATACCCTCGGCGGTGAAGATGAGAACTGTTTATTTACGACCGCTTTTGTGGTGAATATGCTTTTTTAAGGACCTAAGGAGTCTTTTAAATCGAATACGTAGGCAAAGCAATATGAACCGTAGCCTGTCCACGGATGGATTTATTTATTTTGCTTCGAAGGGCACCTTAAGCCGTCGGTTCCGGCTGTTGTCGATAAATGACAGTCGTTGAGCTTATTATGTGATCTTTGGGCGACTTGAAAACACTGGTCTCCGCCATTTCACAGCTGAACAATGTGGCGGAGCATGATCTGAAACCCTTTTGAAAAAAAAAGGAAATGTTCTTGCGTTTTCGTCACGTTTTAATTCTTTTTTGGCATTATATCAAAATACTAGCAAACAGGTTTCAAATCAAAGAAAGCCTAGTATTAGTAAAAGTAAATGAAATGAACATATCGTACATTTTAACACATCTATTATCCGCTTGAAATAGTTTTCTCATGTACTTAATGTATTGCAAGCTTTGCATCAGGTGGATCGTATGCTTCTATGCCTCTCGACGTTGTAGAAAAAAAAATATCGTTCATTCATTTGTCATTTAAAATAAATAAATTATAACACTATTGTTATACGTAAATTTGCCGCTGAATAGAATAACTTTATTAATGTGATACCATAATGTTCAACTACTACCAATTAATTCAATTTAGTACATAAGTGAGTGCCTGTAATTGGCTCCGAAATTGTTACCACAAAATACAATATTCTTTATTCCACCACATAAAACAATAAAATACACAAAATTAACTTATAATTAAAGTACAAAAGCGGTCTTATCGCATAGCAATCTCTTCCAGACAACCTAAGCGTAGAGGAAAATAAAAAAGAAAATTCAAGCAGATAGGTGGCGCAGTATAAACTAGAAAACATACAAGAGGATTACTTGGATATAATCAAAAACGACAATGGCTATAGATACTTATATATTAATTCACTTAAAGTTATACAGCAGTGGCAACCAGATTAAAAAAAAAACAAATTAAAACAGGTTGAAAGAAAGATAGTGAGCACTAACTCGATCTTCGATGACTCGATCAATTCCAGGAATAAAACAACCCTTCAGGGAGTTATTTATTTATAAGCGGCATTCTATGAAGTGGATATAACATCCATAGTCGGGCTACTTTGATGCACTCTCTCTATCGTTACAACCTCATTTGTCAATTACAAGGGAAGCGACACAGGCGAGGTTAATATTGACTCAAAAATAAATATACTCCAGTTGTACCCCACAATATATACAACACACCGTTTCTTACTCATCCCAATGCAGTTCGAAAACAGATAAAAATAATTTCACCGGCGTTCAAAACGGGCAAATATTAGAATTTTAGAGATTAACACTGAAAGATGATGAATGAAAGAAGGAATTGTGGGAAGGAAGAGAGTATGATGTATGAATGTGATAATTTATATTTAATGTAATAATTTTAAAAATGTTATAAATAGATATTGTTGTCGAAATAGCCTTGCCCATGGCAGGGGTGCACGAATTAAATAATAAAAAATTAAAAAAAATGCAGGGATTACATTCTCTCTTCAACCGCAGGGCTTTCAACTCACTTCACCACATTTCTCAACAGCGGATTAGCGAAGGCCAGTGTTTTCAAACCGGTAAAAGCTACTAACTAAGCTTACCGACTGACCGAAAAATTTACTCTATCTATGTATCTATCTGTAACTTCACGGCACATCATTTGCGGGGTAGGCACAGAGAACCGAGCGCCACGTGGCTCAATCCTTACACACCTCACTCGCTTCTTTATAAATTTATTCTACATTATTTTCAATTACAGTTACGTCTCGATTGTGAGCTAAGAAGACGCGTAATATACAATACAATACTAATATAATCGTGGATTAGCGACTTGAATAATGGTGCGGGAATGTAACGTAGAAAATTCATATTTACCTATTTATGTACATATTTCTAAGTATAAAACGTGTGACCTGACCTGAGGAAGATCTGGTTTACCCTCTGGAGGTTTGACGGCAGTATGTAAAAAAATCGGCCAAGTGCGAGTCGGACTCGCCCACGAAGGGTTCCGTACCATTATCTATAAAAACGGCAAAAAAACACGTTTGTTGTATGGGAGCCCCCCCTTAAATATTTGTTTTATTTTAATTTAATTATTTATTCTTAAAGTAAATATATAACTAAATATTCTGTGAATATTTCAAGCATCTACCTGTTGCCGTTATCAATATCCAGCAAAAATGAGCAAAAAAATCGGCCAAGTGCGAGTGGGACTCGCGCACGAAGGGTTCCGTACCATTATCTATAAAAAATGCAAAAAAAAATCACGTTTGTTGTTATGGAAGCCCCCTTAAATATTTATTTTATTCTATTTTTTAGTATTTGTTGTTATAGCGGCAACAGAAATACATCATCTGTGAAAATTTCAACTGTCTAACTATCATGGTTCACGAGATACAGCCTGGTGACAGACGGACGGACGGACGGACGGACGGACGGACAGCGGAGCCTCAGTAATAGGGTTCCGTTTTACCCTTTGGGTACGGAACCCTAAAAACAGTATCTTGGCCAAATTCCTAGGATTTGGTAGCGGACCACACCAATTCTAATGGATTAGGAAACGGGACCTCTCTATAAATAAAAAGAAGAAATAATTATAAAAAATATATAAAGATATCGTATTGATACGAACAAGATGACACAAACAAGAACGAAATAACAGGAAATTAACAATGGAAAAGTGAGTTTATTACAAGATTCCCGGTTCGCACTACGGAACTCCAAAAGAGTACAAATCTAAAAGTGTTGCGATGAAATGCAATACAGTTGTTACATAGGTCCAGTTATTTCTCCACAAAAAGTTTAATATCGTGTGAACTTTAGGATCCTTGATGTCAAAATGTCCGAAAACTGGAAACTCTTCCACGGTCGTGCGCGGAAAAGCGAAGATGTATAAAAAAATAATTTTGTCGTTTTCGAAAAGTTATGAGAAGTTTAATTCATTTTTAGAAAGTCGAAAGTTCTTTAACAGAGCGCGAACTGTACTTCCAAGTGAAATTAAAATGCTTATTGGGTCATTATGAAAATTTCCGAGTTTTTTCGGGTCTGACGCTTTGGAATTGTTGACGATTTGTATGCTTATTTTTACTGGTACTGCGATACTAAAGAAATTCTGGATTAGGATATGTACTACTTAGGCGATAAATTTTGGGTATGTGGAGCTCGACGGCGTGATTGCGCATGTCACTCTGAGAGAACGCACAGGTTAAGTAACGTCGACTGCAGCCTATTTATGGACGGTTTTGTCTATCTTAATCTTCTCCCAGCTCAGAGGGTATGTTATACCGTCGGTTCCGGATATTGTCGATATATAGAGAAAGGTGTGAGTACATAGCTACTAGCTCGTATCTATATATAACTACACACTAAGCCAACACAGAGAGAACCAAGCGCTACAGGACTCGGCCCATATACACCTCATTCGGCCACTTAACATTCATAATTCTTGTAATGTTGAAATGCTGAGGTACTGCTTTGTTTTGTTAAGCACACAAATTTCTCTAATGTCAGCTTGACCTTCTCGTCCAGGTGACTTAGGTACTAATATCACTGGAGATTTCGACACTGAAAATCCGCTTTTGGCGATGGTACCAATTCTGGAATTAAGAAGGCACAGCAAATGGAGTTTTCTTAGCTGTCAATGCGCAGACTTGTGTATTTAGGTGGTTGAATTGGACCAAGATCAGTTGCCTCCTACCACATTGACTTTTTTTAGACAAAGTACTCTCAATTTTTGTCACAAGTTTATCATAGCATTCCGCCACAAGGAAACGAGAGATGTTAGCACGGCCTGTACAATAAATGTCCCCAGCGCTATCGTCCGCAGAATAATGAATATCATCAATTGACAACATATCATTGATATGCAGCAGAAACAGCGTCGGAGAGAGCACAAAACTCTGTGGGACTTACCATTAACCACAAATTTATGCAACTACTAAATAACTGCTGGCAACCCATTTGCCCAAATCGTCAGACAGTCCGTACGACGGTAACTTCGATGAAGACCCTGATTCCAGACCTGACCGAAAAACGATAGAAAAGATACACTAGAAAGTTAGCAGTCGAATGACCTTGGCGAAAGCCATATTGACGGTTGCTGAAAAAGTTGTGATCCTCTAGGAATGCCAGGAGTCGTGTGTCTATCACATGCTCCATCACCTTCGAGAGAAGGGGGGTTATGGCAACAGGCCTGTAATTCGATGAAGCTGATCTATCGTCGTTTTTGGCGGTATTTCATGATAACTAGACTTGGCCAGTGGAACAGGAAAGCACGATAATGCACTACTACTACTAATACACTAGAAGAAACTACTGCGACGAGACAAACAGACATGTTAATGCATAAAAATATATGTCGTATACGGGAATTAAATCCCACGAGCCACTCCATCATCAGGAACACTAAAACAATGACTTTACATGACAAAATCAAAGGAGACCAGTGGGAGGCTTTTATCAGAGGGAGACTTTGTACAAAAGTCGTCTGCGTGGGTACCTCTGTCTCACCTATTTCTACCGCCAAGCAGCTATATTTATATAGTTGTGTTCCGGTTTGAAGGGAGAGATATGGCAGAGAAATGACTAGGTACTGTGACGAAACATCCTTAGGTGACAAGATTGGCAGCGCGCGAGTAACATCCCCATGGTGTTGGGAGCGTCAATATACTGCTTACCATCTGATGCGTGCAGCATGCTTGTTTGCCAATCTAGTTTTTCGTCGTTTGTCGATGAATCTGATTTTTCGTCGTTTCTGGCGGTCTTTCATGATGAACACTAAAACAATGACGTCACATGACAAAATTAAGGAACGTTAATGTATGTGCTGAATAATTTCCATACTTCTTTGACACTCAATTATCAAATCTTGTCAGAAGAAAAACAAAAATAATTTTACAGAACCCCGAACAATATCGAGAAAGCAATGAAAATCATTTAGAAGAAGTACTTTAATTAACTACTCTATATATGTATGTTTATGGGTGTTTTTACGCGAACTGTTAATTTGGCCAGCCGTAAAAGAGATTGAGTTCCGTTCGGTTCTTAGGGAGCCTCTTTCGTTTGTTATGAACAACAAATGTTAATATACGGCGCGAACATAAAATTACAGAGCTTTTATCAACAGTTGCTTTCTTGGAAGAATTCCGTATATGTTTTGCAAAACAAGATACCACGTTTGCAAAACAAACATAATATAGCTTTGACGAGCTCGTTGGGGCGGTGGCTGCTTTGACACCAAGTCTCGTCGGTTCGGTTCTCATATAGGATAAATATTGATGTAGTTTTTCTAGGATCCAGCAAGAAGTCGTGCTGTGCTCCACCTTCTCCGACCCTATATCTGTTATATCTGTTGCGGGGGGGGGGGGGGGGGGGCATAACATGACTTCTTGCTCTGAATATCCGTCTGGGGAAGTACCTCCACCTTACAGAAGACCGCAGCCAAATAACAACTCCGGAAGGATTGTTGTGTTCCTGTGCGTGAGTAAGGTCGCCAGTTAACTGAGAGGTCGTTGTGCGGACAGCTGGAGGACCGGTGGATGTCGAATCGCCACTAGCAGTGTGGGCGCGGCAGTCCCCATGCATTGTTATAAGTGCATGGGGAAGGGGCACACAGCCGAGCTGTGCCCCTCCAAGGAGGACCGCAGCCGGCTTTGTTACCGGTGCGGGCAGCCGGGGCACATCGCCTCGGGCTGCTCGGCCCAGGCCCGCTGTGCCGTATGCGCAGACGCTGGGCGGAAGGCGACGCACGTGATGGGGGGCCGTCTTTGCAACCCCCCATCCGTCCGCGGGAGAACGCCCCCCATCTCTCGCGGGAGTGGGCGGCAGACGGCGCCGGAGGCTAGGATGTCCGAGTAATGGCCGGACATCCTCGCTTCCTGCAGGCCAACGTCAACCACTCCGCCGGGGCTCAGGACCTTTTCCTGCAGACCATGGCGGAGTGGGACGTGGACGTGGCGGTGGTTGCGGAACCATATTTCGTGCCCTCCCGGCCTAACTGGGCCGGGGATCTGGACGGTTCCGTGGCCATCGTCGCGAGGCCTGGCGCCAGCCCCCCACTCGTGGTGTGGGGGAGGGGAGCGGGTTACGTGGCGGCGGCTCGGGGAGAGTACGCAATCATCGGTGTGTACTTCTCCCCGAACCGCGACCTGACGGCCCTGGAGCGGCTGCTCGACGCTCTGGGGTCGGCTGTGAGGCGGCTAGCGCCCGCCCAGGTTGTCGTGGCCGGTGACTTCAACGCCAAGTCCACGGCGTGGGGGAACCCGGCCACGGAAGCCAAAGGGCGGATGGTGGAGGAGTGGGCGCTGGCCGCGGGACTGTCCCTCTTAAATAGGGGGACAGTCCACACGTGCGTGCGGTGGAACGGAGGGTCGGTGGTGGATCTGTCCTTCGCCACCGCGTCCACCGCACGCCGAGTGGAGGGCTGGAGGGTGGAGACGGGGGTGGAGACACTCTCGGACCATCGTTATATCAGGTTCGAGGTGTCTCCAGCCCCCGGGAGTCCGACGACTTCGTCCCGGTGGCGGAGCCGGTTCCCGCGTTGGGCGCTCACCAGGCTCGACCGGGAACTGGCAGAGGAGGCGGCTATTGTCGGCCGCTGGGGCCTCCCGCCAATGGAGGATCTGGACGCCGAGGAGGGGGCTGGTCGTCTCTGCGACGCCTTCACGGCGGTGTGCAGAGCGGCCATGCCCAGCGTTGGGCGTCCGCCTCCGAGGCGGGCGGTCTACTGGTGGTCGGCTGAGATAGCCGGCCTCCGGGACGCCTGCAACGGGGCGCGTAGGGCGTATACTCGGAGCAGGCGTCGCCGCCCCCGGGACGAAGGGAGAGATGGCCATCTGCACGGCATATACGTGGAGAAGAAGAGAGCCTTGCAGATGGCCATAAGTAGGGCCAAGGAGGGAGCGTGGCAGGAGCTGCTGGAGGGCCTAGACAGGGACCCGTGGGGCCGACCGTATAGGGGAGCGCGGAACAAAATCCGCGCTCAGTCGGCCCCACTGACAGAGACCCTCCAGCCGGCCGTGTTGGAGAGGGTTGTCGGGGAACTCTTCCCCGACAACCCACGGGGCTACGCCCCCCCGAGGATGGCCCTACAGTCGGACTCCAGAGGAGAGGAAGAGGGCACTCCGCCGCCCGTCACCGACCAGGAGATGGAGGCGGTCGTTGACCGCCTCCGAGGCAAAAAGAGGGCGCCGGGTCCGGACGGGGTGCACGGGAAGGTGCTAGCGTTGGCTCTCGTGCACCTCGGAGACAGGTTCCGGGAGCTCCTCGACTGCTGCTTGCGGTCGGGGTGCTGCCCGGGACCCTTCAGGGTGGGCCGGCTCTGCCTTCTGTTGAAGGGAGACCGGCCCCCGGACTCGGGGTCGGCGGTTCGACCAGTCGTTCTGCTGAACGAGGCGGGGAAAGCCCTAGAAAGGGTTGTCGCTTCCCGCCTCGCTCAGCACTTGGAGGATGGCCCGGGACCGGGCCTATCGGATGCCCAGTTCGGGTTCCGGGCCAGACGGTCGACCGTCGACGCCATTAGGCGCCTAAGGTCGGTGACGGAGGTTGCGGAGCGCAGCGGAGATGTGGTGGTGGCGGTGTCGTTAGACATCGCCAACGCCTTCAACAGCCTCCCCCACAGTACCATACTGGAGGCCCTCAAATACTTTGGGGTGCCTCCGTACTTGGGGAGACTGTTGAAGGCGTACTTGGAGGACAGGGAGGTGCGCTACGAGGACGCGAGGGGCCAGATGGTGAGAAGACACGTCGTGTGCGGTGTCCCACAGGGGTCCGTTCTGGGCCCCATTCTGTGGGACCTCGCATACGACTGGGTCCTGCGGGGCCGTCTCCTCCCCGGGATGGGCGTCATCTGCTATGCAGATGACACCCTCGTCACATCCCGGGGTAAGACCTTCGTGGAGGCGGCGCGGCTGGCCGAAGTCGGTGTAGGACTGGTGGTCAGCCGCATAGAGAGGCTTGGGCTTCGGGTCCGCTTGGATAAAACCGAGGCCCTCCTCTTCCGCGGGACCGGTAGGCGGGGCCCCCCCTCGGGAGCGCACCTCCAAATAGGAGGAGAAAGGATTAGGGTGAGTGCCCAGATTAGCTATCTGGGCCTCACCCTGGACGGGAGATGGACCTTCGGCCCCCACTTCGAGCGGTTGGGGCCGAGGGTCATCAGAGCTGCGGCGGCGCTGGGTCGCCTCCTGCCCAATGTGGGTGGGCCCGGCGCCGCGTGCAGGCGGCTGTACTCCGGCATCTGCCGGAGTATGGCCACGTACGGTGCCCCCATATGGGCGGAAGCCCTCTGCGCTCGGAATAGGGCTCAGCTGCGCAGAGCGCAGCGGGTCATAGCGCAGAGGGCGATAAGGGGGTACCGGACGGTGGCGTGGACGGCCGCGACCGCCCTTGCTGGCGACCCGCCCTGGGAGTTGGAGGCGGAGGTGCTCGCCGAGGTATACGGGTTTGTCTCGGATAGGAGGATTCTCGGCGAGCGCCCCACGTCTGTGGAGGTGGGGCGGTATCGCCAGCGAGGGCATGTGGAGATGATGCGGAGGTGGGGGGAGGACCTGGCGCAGCCGCGGTACGGAGTCCGCGTTGCGGAGGCGCTGCGCCCGGTCCCGGTCCTGGAGGCGTGGATGCGTCGTAGGCGCAAACCCCTCACTTTCCGCATGGTGCAGGTGCTCACCGGACATGGATGCTTCGGTGAGTACCTGCACCGGGTCGCGAGGCGGGAGGAGCGGCCAGGCTGCCACGATTGTGGCGCGGCCGAGGACACTGCTCAGCATACTCTAGAGCAGTGTCCCAGATGGTCTCAGCAGCGCCACGATCTGGTGTCCGCGCTAGGTAGCGCGGACCTCTCGCTCCCGAGCGTGGTCCGCTCCATGCTCGGGAGTGACAGTGCCTGGCAGGCGATGGCCTCCTTCTGTGAGATCGTCATGTCCCAGAAGGAGGCCGCGGAGCGGGACAGGGAGGACGATCCTCAGGCTGCCCCGCTCCGGAGACGGCGGACGGGAGTGCGGCGTAGGCGCTACGCGCACCTACTGCCGCCTCCCTAACCTGTGGGACTAGGGGTCAGGCTGGGAACCTGGCCCCATAATGGTCCCGCCGCCGGAGGGGCTGTCCCAATTTGCCGGGATGGCCCCTAGAGAGAAGAAGTCCGGCCCCCTTTTGAGGGGCTGGCCAGTCGCAGTGGTGCCCTGTTGCTGACAGATCCGGGGCACCACACCAACGCGGCCGATGGCATTTCGCGGGGTTGTTTAGTGGGTATACCGTCGGACAGCCGACGGGGAGTCCCACACTACCACCGGAGGCCACCCAGGCACCGGTGGTGTGCGTAACGCATTTTTCCCCGCGTCACAAAAAAAAAAAAAAAAAAAAAAAAAAAAAGTGTGGGCGCGGCAGGCTGGCGCGGCGGTCAGGGAGACCCGGTGAAACGGTTGACCGCTGGCCGCCCGCAGGTTAGTAGGGTTCCCGGGGATCACTTAATCTCCGCCCCGGAAGGCTGAACCGCCAGCCTGTGAAAAGTCCCGGTTGCAGTGGTCGTGCCGGAGAAGGAGACCGGAGTGGACCCGGCTGCTGCAGCAGGGGGGGACCGGGGGCCCTTCCGCCCGCCGCGCCAGCAAACCGCATTACCCGCACGGTACTGTAGTGAAAGACACCGCGCTTTTGTCCTTCACTCTGTCTGTTCATCGACCTCTTATTTTATATACCTCATCACAGTCATCATACATGAAAAAGCAAAAAAACGATTTCACAGCGGCCACCCCTTCCACAATGTATGTGGACTTTTGCAACATCAGGGGTTTGCACTCGAACATCAACGCGGTCCATCATCACCTGGAAACCGCGCGGCCGACCATTCTTTTCCTCACGGAGACACAAATATCCTCACCGGCCTTTACTTACTTGAATTACCCCGGGTACAAACTGGAGCACTTGTTTGTGCGTCATGCCGGGGTATGCTTGTTCGTCCGGGAGGATATTTGTTGTCGCCGATTGCATAACCTTGAAGACAGGGACCTGTCGATATTATGGGTGCGAGTGGATCAAGGCGACCACACCCGAATCTACGTGTGCCTTTACAGGTCTCATAGCGGTGATACAGGCACAACTCGGTTATTTGAGCGCCTGCAAAGGGCGACTGACAGCGTCATCGAACAGTATCCCTCCGCGGAGTTAGTGATTTTGGGAGACTTCAATGCCCACCATGCCGAGTGGCTTGGCTCTCGGTGCACTGACTACACGGGGAGATCTGCTCATGAATTTGCTCTGGCCTATGGTTTCTCTCAACTGGTTCTTTCTCCCACGAGAATACCAGATGTAGAGGATCATGTAAGCTCTCTACTGGACCTTCTGCTGACCACACGTCCGGATGAGTATAACATCTCAGTGGATGCGCCGCTTGGCTCGTCGGATCACTGCCTCATCCGGAGCCAAGTGCCTTGTGCCAGACGCGATCCACCTCCGCCCGCCGGATGTCGTCGCGTATGGCTCTATAAGTCAGCAGACTGGGATGGATTGCGTGAATTCTACGCATTGTACCCGCGGAGGCAGCTGTGCTTCGAATCAGACGACATTGATTCCTGCGCATCCGCAATGGCTGCGGCGAAATTGGATGGCATGGAATGCTTCATTCCCAGTCGCCTTGTAGCTACTGCGGGAGCTCAAAAGCGGCCGTGGTTTAATCGGCGTTGTAAGGAAGTCATTCTTGTTAAGCAGGCTGCTTATGATGCTTGGACCACGGCGCATGCTAATGGGGATCCTAGAGTCTCTGTTTTGAAGCGCAAACTGAATGCTGCCTCGAGGTCCAGTAAAAGGGTGGTTGCTAGAGCAAAATTCGAATAAAAATTCGTCTAACTCGAATATGAATGACGGGGGAGCTGTGCCACCTACCATCCCGTGGTGCGGTAGCTCAATGCCGGAAATCTCCATTACCCAGCAAGATGTCCGGCGGGCCTTACTCTCTCTCGACATTCATAAATCGAGTGGGCCGGATGGTATACCGGCAGTGGTGCTGAAGCTGTGTGCTCCTGAGTTGTGTTCTGTACTAACGCACCTTTTCGTGCTTTCCTACTCCACTGGGCAAGTCCCGTCTTCATGGAAGACCGCCAATGTGCACCCGGTGCCCAAAAAGGGCGATAGATCAGACCCGTCAAATTATAGGCCTATCGCCATAACCTCCCTTCTCTCCAAGGTAATGGAGCGTGTGATAAACATACGACTCCTAGGATACCTAGAGGATCACGACTTGATTAGCGACCGTCAATACGGTTTTCGCCATTGTCGCTCAACTGGTGATCTTCTAGTGTATCTTACACACCGCTGGGCTTTGGCGATAGAGAGTCAAGGGGAGGCATTGGCTGTTAGCCTAGATATGGCGAAGGCGATCGATCGGGTCTGGTACCGGAGTCTTCTATCGAAGTTACCATCATACGGGCTGCCCGAGGGTTTGTGCAAATGGGTCGCCAGCTTTTTATCCAACAGATGCATAAAAGCCGTGGTTGACGGTGGATGCTTCGATAGTATGGATATCAATGCTGGCGTCCCTCAGGGTTCTGTACTGTCTCCGACGCTGTTTCTGCTGCATATCAATGATATGTTGTCAATTGATGGCATTCATTGTTATGCGGACGACAGCACCGGGGACACTTATTATACAGGCCGTGCAAACATCCCTCGTTCCCTTGTGGAGGAAAGCCGCGACAAACTTGTGTCTGAAATGGATGGTACTCTGGCTAAAGTATCCGACTGGGGGCGGCTTAACATGGTCGAATTCAACCCCAAGAAGTCACAAGTTTGCGCGTTTACCGCTAAGAAAACTCCATTTGCTGTGGTTCCTAAATTCCAGAACACACCTCTTACCTGCTTGGCGTTGAGATCTCCAGTGATGTGCAATATCGAAATCACCTGGCGGAGAAGGTCAAGCTGGCGTCGAAAAAACTCAACAGGGCTAAGCAGTACTTCAGTGCGGGACAAAGACTTATATTATATAAGTCTCAAGTCAGACCGCACTTGGAGTACTGCAGTCACCTTTGGGCGGGAGCACCTGGATACCAGCTTGGACCGTGTGATTCGATTCAGAGACGAGCTGTGAGAATTGTCGACAATCCTAAGCTTACACACGGTATTGAACCCTTAAGTTTAAGGAGAGACTTTGCCTCCCTTTGTGTGTTCTACCGATTGTACAACGGGTTATGTTCTGAAGAGTTGTTCGAAATGATGCCGACGGCTACTTTTTATAACCGCACCGCTCGCCGACGGCGGGGAGTTCACCCTCACACGCTTGAACCGCAATGGTCGCGTACGGTGCGGTTCCAGAGAAGTTTTCTTCCGAGAACACTCAAGCTGTGGAATGAGCTCCCAGCCGAGGTTTTTCCAAGGGACTACAGCATGGAGTTCTTCAAGAAATGCGTGAAGAGGTTTTTAGAGGGTCGGCAACACATGAGTGATGCCCCTGGTGTTGCAAATGTCCATAGGCTACGGTGACTGTTTAACATCAGGCAGGCCGTATGCTTGATTGCCACCTTAGTGGTATAAAAAAAAAGTTAATAGATTCAGGCGTTATTTTACGAAAGTCAAATTTACATGCAATTTGATCTAACCTGCTTTGTGTTTCCGCCTCCAATTAGTTCATGTGGCCTAGCGCCGGCCGGCACCCACCCACTTCTGTTAGTAGATGCAACATGCCGACGCTGCCATGGCTGCTTCGGTAGTCTCTGCCTCGGCTGCTGCGGTCGTCCGCCATCTGGAACAGAATCCGCATGCCTCCACCACCACCGTCGCTGCCACGATTGACCTGGTCGTCATTGCGACACGTGTTTCGCCTCCACGAGGCATCATCTGGCGTTGTAGACGTTAATCGTAATAATAACATACTACAAGTGACAAATCTATCGCAGTGCCGTCCCTTATATTGAATTGAGGGTCTTTTCGCTCACACCATCCACCCCCACCCTCAATTCAAGCTAGCGCTAGGCCGCATGTACTAATTGGTGGCGGAAGCACACAAAGCAGGTTAGATCAAATTGCATGTAAATATTTATATGTGTGAACATGTCTGTTTGTCTTAGTCTGGGAGTTTTTAAAAACGTAGGGCGCATAAAAGCAGCTGTCTGGGGAAGTACCTCCACGTCATAGAAAACTGATCTACAGTGAAAAGTGATCTAGATCTTCGGTTCATCGTATGAGAGGACTACCTTACGCTGCGCTTTCTACTGCGTGATAGCCATTCGATAACCTTTCTGCCCCAACGGCCATCGATTTTTCGAGCAATATGGCCTACGCACTGACTGATCTAAGAACAATTTTGGTAGCTCTATTTCTACATATCAAAGCAGCCCATCTGGGGAAGTACCTCCACCACACAGAACCGCACCACCTCCTAGAAAACCGCAGCCAAATAACAATTCCCTTAAGATTTGTTGTGTTCTTGCGTGTGAGTGAAGTCACCAGTAAGCTCCTAAGGAGTTGCTGTGTTAACAGCAGAGGTGGCATCGCGCGAGTAATGTATTGCAAGCGGCGCATAGCATAGGCTACGATAACCGATTTATATCAGGTGGGCCGTATGCCTCACGACGTTGTATAAAAAAATACATGGAGAATATACAAGCTAGGAAAAAATGCTTGCAATCGTTGTATCTGCCTTTCATACCAACATCTATTCATACAATCCTACATACATACAGATAAATAAAATTGGAGTGTCTGTTTGTAATATTAAAATAACTGCTTTTTACTAAATGCATATGGATGTATACACGGTACATATACTAAAATGAATATTTTTACAATTTTTGTCTGTCTGTATGCCTGTTTGTTCCGCCTACTCTCTGAAACCGCTAAACCGATTTTGACGGGACTTTCATTGGCAGGTAGCTAATGTAATAAGGAATAACTTAGGCTACTTTTATTTTAGAATTTTTATTTATTTTATTCATATAAATAAATAATAAAAAAATAACTATTCCGCGCAGACGAAGTACATAATACATATCTATTATTATTTTGCTGTTCGCTATTTTATTCTGCTTATTTAGGTACTTATAATCAAATAAAATAAATATATTTTTTTAAATATGTTAAATTCCGCGCGGACGAAGTCGCGGGCACAACTAGTGGAGAATAAAAAGGGGGAAAAACATAAAAGTTTTCGTGTGATCGATAAAGTTGTTTTAAGTTACTCTTATATTCATCCTTAAACTGAAAAAGGCATTTGACCTCTGAACCGCAGCAAAGCGGCCACATTAGAGGGGAACCGCGGACTTTGCTGTGCACCAGTAAACAAAAACTGACTCTACGTCGGACCGGGTAGAGTCGAAAATAGAATATTCTTTCTTTCATCAATTTATTTAGGCCAAATTTCCTTGAATTAGTTGTGGTCATCGGGTGAATCCTACCATCGGTCATTTTGCAGGTCGGCGTCAAGCTATCCCTCCAATGTGCTGTGTTGTTGATTAGTTGTTTGGGTTTTTTGGTTGACCGTAATATATTTTTAACACGCTCGTTCTTTTTTTTGAATTGACAACTTTTTTAGCGGCGTTCTGCACATTTTGGGATGATTAAAAAATGTTAAACTCGCGTCAGAACACGTGACCCTGATCTTAAGATTTTGGTGAGAATTAGAACTTAAGTTCGCTGCAGCGTTAAATCATTAGTTACCTCTAATTAAACAATTTAAACATGAAGCGCTAGATCGTTCATAGGGCATTATTTTCTTGCGATCAAAACGTTGTAAGCGCCATGAAATTGTTGGTGGTTATGCGTTTCGTTCAACGTAGTTTATCAACATCGCTGTTTGGTTTAAGCGGCGCGGTGTGTTGAGTTTTAGAGATTGGCGATGATGATGCTGGTAATGATGATGGTGAAAGAGTCGTTGAAATTATGGATGAAAGTTGATTTTTCTGAGAGATAAACTTTTTAATGTAAAATTATTGTAATAGTTCTGAAGTGTTAAATTTTTAATGTAATATAAATTGTCATGTATGTGTACGATAGCGCAATAAATGAATATTGTATTTTACCACATACAGAATAGTACTTTTATACTGATAAATAAAGCAATTCGTGCGAAATTATTCCCTAACCATTCCAAAATATTGAATAAAATAAAAATGAAAATACATAAAAATGCACAACGTTAATGTTCAAGTTTTCACTTTTGCCGGCACTCCCGGAGTGCAACCCGTTTTTTTTTTTTTATATACAACGTCGGGAGTCATGCAAGCATACGGTCCACCTGATGTAAAGCAGTTACCGTAGCCCATTAACGCGTGTAATATATTGAGTATCACTCGCGCCATGCCTCCTCTGCTGCTTACACAACAACTCCTTGGAAGCTTACTGGTGACCTCACTCACACACAGGAACACAACAACCCTCTAGGGAGTTGTTATTTGGCTACGGTTTTCTGTGAGGTGGAGGTACTTCCCCAGACGGGCTGCTCTGATGCGCCCTACCTCTCTTAGACGAACAGACAAACTGCCTCATAACTTCTTCTTAGCCACATCCCATTTCCTAATCTATTAGGATTCCATTCTATGCCTAAACCTAAGGATTTGACGAAGATACTGAATTTTAGATGGAGCGATTGCCTTGATTGATTGACCTCCACAACCCAGACGAAAAACTAGACCTATCTTAGGTCACGCGCCTTCGAAAATATAGTTTCCTGGACGTGAGGGTTTCCTCACGATGTTTTCCTTCACCGCCGAGCAAGTGACAATCACAAATATGTACGTAAATCCGAAAACACGAATTTTAGTAGTATATGTTGGGATTCGAACCGAGGACAAGTTTGTCACAAGGCTGGTTCTTAGTCCACTACGCTATAACTGCTCCTGCAAACAGCCTCACAACATGCAATGCAAATTGTTTGACTATTAATAAGATTCAGTTTTCATCGTTGTGATAGGGCATAATTGTTATTATTATCCTTTATTGCACACAACAAATTATAGAGCTACAACGTATATAGGACATAGTTCACAAAGGCGAGCTTATCTCTTAAAGAGATTTCTTTCAGCCAACCTCCAACAGTGGATCATATTGTCAGTAGCAGAATGGCTGTGGGTATATGTCTGAATAAGAGTTATACATACATACACACATTTATATATACTATATCATCTAAATATATATAATTGAGAGAACAGATGGGCTTTGTATGCTTGTATCCCTCCCGACGTAGTATAAACAAAAAAATTGGGTTGCACTCCGGGAGTGTCGGCAGAAGTGAAAACTTGAACATTAACGTTGTGCATTTTTGAATATTTTGGAATGGTTAGGGAATAATTTCGCACGAATTGCTTTATTTATCAGTATAAAAGTACTATCATGTATGTGGTAAAATACAATATTTATTTATTGCGCTATCTTACACAAACATAACAATTTATATTACATTAAAAATTTAATGTAATATAAATTGTCGCCTTGATGCATAGTATATTTTTTATAATTGTAAGAATCTTTTGAATGTATTTCCTTAAATTCTGTGTTATGCAAATAAAGTGTATTCTATCTATCTATCTATTAAAAATTTAACACTTCAGAACTATTACAATTATTTTACATTAAAAAGTTTATCTCTCTCAAAAATCAACTTTCGTCCATAATTTCATCGACTTTTTCACCATCATCATTACCAGCATCATCATCGCCAATCTCTAAAACTCAAACACACGCACACTCGCGCAAGCGCCCTGCGCCGCTTAAACCAAACAGCGATGTTGATAAACTACGTTGAACGAAACGCGTAAGCGCCAAGAATTTCATGGCCCTTACAACGTTTTGGTCGCGAGAAAATAATGCCCTAATAACGATCTAGCGATTCATGTTTTAATTGTTTAATTAGAGGTAACCAATGTTTTAGCACTGCAGCGAACTTAAGTTCTAATTCTCACCAAAATCTTACGGTCAGGGTCCCAAAAAGTGCTCAACGCCGCTAAAGAAGTTTTCACTTCAAAAAAAACCGAACCCTTCGCTCTGCTAGACCGCTTGGCACGACACCCTCGAGAGTTTAGAACACCCCATAGTTAGACTGCCTTCTCCGAAAAACAGAAAGACATGACAAAACAAAGGCAATGCTAGTGCGGTAAGCGGCTGCGAATTCTACAAAAAAAATATTTCATTTTATTTTAATTTAATTGCATATTTTATGTAATTTTATTTTATTTTAATGTCGATTCATATTTTAATTTTAATAAAAACCGCAATCGCGATTTTTCTCCACTCTCAATGGTTGACTGGTAGACAATGCGATTTCCATTAAGTCCGCTTTTAAACCAACTGTATTGAGGTCAATAAAGTATTAAATAAATAAATAGAAGCTCACCGCACAAATGATTATTTACGGTCTCCGACTCTATTTTTTCCCCCACTTGAGGTCCCCTTTTTGAGAGGTCAGTGTAATTTTGTAATACGCAAACATACCATCGTGTCCTAATATTTAAATTTGAATACGTTGAAGAATAAATGACGATAAACAATTCACTTTCACTTCAAAAAGAAATATGCAAAACATAGTCCTGGAAAATTATTAAAACGGATTATTAATATAATTCTATTAATATTCCCGGGCGCTTTGTACAAACTTTCCACAAGGAGTTGATAATTTATGACAGCCCTTTGACTATATAAACTTATTGGGAAGTTATCAAACGCGGCCCATTGAATATAAATCGGTTTTGAGTTCGTTTAAGTTCAAGTAATTTGATGGAGGGTTATAATGCCCAAGAAGTATTTATTTAAATTTTATGCACAAATATGTAGCGTACAACAGTCAACTAAATGCAAAACCTCTCCAGTCAACTTTAGAGTGATGAAACTTAGCTGTGAAGTGTGATCTTCAAGTGGGATTGTGAACATAGCGCGATTAAGAAGAAACAATATAATTATTTTCTCATAACATTGCCTAAGTTTTGTGGAATTATTTGTTTTCTAACACCCATTCACGACACTGGTTCAAAACTTCAATCGGCGATATGCTCCAATGTCAATATCGTAAATAGCTTTATTATATCCGTGGTCTTATGGTAACAACATCTTTATGCAACTTACCTCATTTCGATCCATAAATGTTTTCAAATCACCTTGTAGGGGGGTTTTTTTCTTTCGTTTTTGACGTGATAACGTCTTATGAATCGATGAACGCACGATAAAGCATGACTCATTGTCACGTTCCGCCTGAGCCGAGCGTGCAAGCGAGAGTGCGGAACAAGCGATAGAGAGGCACGATCGGTCTAAGCGTTCGGCTTGTGACGCATCTATCTCTCTTCCACTCCTTGAGCTAATGCGTCCGAGTAGAAGAGAGACAGCGGCAGCACACAACCTACACGTGAACTGTTTTGTCAACTGTTGAATGTTTTCTAAACCGATTTTACAGACAACCAATTCTTTTTATACAACGTTGGAAGCCATACAAGCATACGACCCATCTGATGTAAAGCGGTTACCATAGCCTATAAACGCTTGCAATACATTAAGTATCACTCGCGCAAAGTCACCTCTGCTGCTAAGACAGCAACTCCTTAGGAATTTACTGGTGACCTCACTCCCACGCAGGAACACAACAACCCTCTAGGGAGTTGTTATTTGGCTGCGGTTTTCTGTGAGGTAGCAGTACTTCCCCAGACGGGCTGCTTTGATGCGCCCTACCTCTGTTAAAAATATACAGACAAAAACAAACAGACATGTTCATGCACACAAATGTTTGTCCTGTGTGGGAATCGAACCCACGAGCGGTGTTGTCAGAGTAGCGTAACAACGCGTTCCACCACTGCGCCACCGAGCTTTTTCTATTCAACCGCTTAATAGTAACCACATATTGGACGCATCAAAGCAGCGCGACTGGAAAGGTTTCTAGACGCCACGGAAAACCGCAGCCAAATAACTCGCCGCAGGATTCTTGCGTTCCTACAATTGAGGCTATTAAGGTTTAAATTAAATTAAGGTTACAGTGTTAGCGATCTCCGTTGCCACTCCCACTTCTAATACAGCAACATCTGAGCGAGTTCCTGCAATACAGGCGTTCTTAGCCTATGATGATCTGTAAACCAGGCGGGCCGCAGATTTATTTGCCACCCGGCGTAACAATAGCGTATCCTATGAACGCTTACGCAATGACAGCGTTCACCACTGATTTAGAACTCATCGTCGAGCTACGACGCTCTTTTTCAGACGGAAAAATACAAGTTACATAACTACTTTCCATAAATATGGTAACACCGACATAATTAACTCAAATATACATATTAAAAAGAAGAAAACTTGGGTACATGTGAGTAATATCAACCCTAGAAAGATAATCATATTTCAGATGACGTTAAAGATAATCATAAGTACCTAATTTTAGTGTTTATTGTAAAAATGTTTACAGCTTTTTTTATATTTTAACGGTTTTATATATAAGTTCAACTATAATTTTATGAATTGAAATATTTTTTTTTTTAGAAACAGACATCAAATTCAAAAATCCTTAAAAAAATCAACAAAAATAATCTTCTTTTCTTTATAACCGAAAAATTAACTACTAACACTTTTCAATTTTAATTATTTCTTACTTTTTACTAACAATAATTCTAGTCTAGTAATAATTAGTCAGTCATTTTAGGAAACTTAGTTCCAAATTATTAGGAATTAGGCAATTTTTTGTGATTTCAGATCTTTTACACAGAGCACATTTTATTTTCGATATTCTTCATATTTTAGATGGAGAATATCTTTTCTTTTTTACTATAGGCTCTTCTGATCTTTCTTCATTCTCAATTTCACAGCTTTTTGGAAGTACTCGTGAATCATTGATATTTTTATTACACTGTCGCTTTCTTGTGATCAGTCATATTCATTTTCCTTTAAAAACCTTTCAATATCTAATGAATATATATATAATAAATGTTCTTCTATTTGCCATTTTACAATAATATAATTCGTACCTTAAATTAGAGAAATATATAAATCATAAAACATTTAATGACAAAACAAAAAATACTCATTTACTTGTAAAAGTTTCACAAGAGATAATCATACGTCTGTCAGACGTACACCATAGCTGTTATCTAGGTATAGAGAGGACTTACTTACTTACAACTGTACATGGTATCTCTGGCCGACTACTGAGTCGGCTAAGGTAGACAGCGCGCTACATAAATCAGGTAAAAAGAAATAGCCATTTTTCGAACTCGCTTACGTCTTGCGGACGTTTATCTTTCTAGGCATTATCTTTCTAGGGTTAATATAAAAATAGTATTTTAGAAATGTAAGTATGTATTTGACGAGCTCGGTGGCGCAGTGGTGGAACGCGCTGTTACGCTACTTTGACATCAACGCTCGTGGGTTCGATTCCCACACAGTACAAATATTTGTGTGCATGAACATGTCTGTTTGTATTGGTCTGGGTATTTTCTATGTATAATAAGTATGTATTTACAAAAAAAAAAAATATTTACGTATGTTTATCAGTTGTCTAGCACCCATAACACAAGCTTCGCTTACTTTGGGGCTAGATGGCGCTGTGTAATTTGTCTGGCAATATATTTTTTTTATTTTTTATTTGATGTAACATTTATGTTAGCAGTTTTTGATAATGTAGATGATGGCTACGCCTGGCTAGGCCTGGCGAAACATTTGGACGTGGAAGTAATTACCGCCATGGCTACGGCTGTTTATTTGTATACAGCTTACAATTACTACAAAAGTCCCAAATTGCGGGCTCAGATTGATATAAACTTATAAATCTCGTCATTACTCCACAATAATGACATTTTGCGCGATCAAAAATTCAATTTCGCACACAACAAGAAAATGGGCTGTCAGCAGTTGATGAGCGTCAATGAGCTATGCTCCATTGTGTGAACGCCTACGTGATGATAGCCTAGAGTTACGCATTGCAAAGCCTGGCCCATCACTGGCCATTGCGTAATTAAAATTAATTCGGGTACATCGGATCTGCGTGCGTACATTTCGCAATAATTTAATAGTAATCAGGACAGATTAAACCTATTGAGCGTACCATCTGTTTTATTTTCGTTTTCTACGGCAACCACTATGGATGAAGAGCAGATCGATCCACAACAAGGGCCATGTGGTCATGCATTATATATTTTTTTTAATACCTCTTGTTTTCAGGCGATATTTCCAAAACAATGCAATGCAATGAAATATTCCAAATACTTCGGAGCGTCGCAATCTGAATTACTTAGGATCCTGTGTCCTGCAAAGGAGAAGTCCTGTGGTGATCCATCATTGCGGATAAGCCGTCGATGGATCACTTTCAGTGCGTATAATGCCAATATCTTTGCGCACATTGATCCGTTATTTTTTGTAGAGAATTTGATGTATACAACTTCGTGGGCTGGCCGGCACCTACTTACTACTGTTAATAGATGTATACGCTCGTGGGTTCGATTCCCACACAGAAGAAACATTTGTGTGCATGAACATGTCTGTTTGTCTTTGACTGTGTGTTTTTAAGAGAGGTAGGGAGGATAAAAGCAGCTCGTCTGGGTAGTACCTCCACCTCACAGAAAACCGCAGCTAAATAACAACTCCCTAAGAAGTTGTGGTGTTGCTGCGGGTGAGTGAGGTCACCAGTAAGCTCCAAAGAAGTTGCTGTATTAGCAGCGGAGGCGGCATCGCGCGAATGATACTTAATGTGTTGCAAGAGTTTATAGGCTACGGTGACCGCTTTACATCAGGGGAGTATGCTTGTATACCTCCCGAGGTTGTATAGAAACGTTTTAAATGTTATAGGTCAGATTGCCTGTATATTTAACTCGCGTAAAATAAATAAATATTGTCGGACAAATTACACAGCGCCATCTAGCCCCAAAGTAAGCGAAGCTTGTGTTATGGGTACTACACAACTGATAAACATACGTAAATACATTTTTTTTTTGTAAATACATACTTATTATACATAGAAAATACCCAGACCAAGACAAACAGACATGTTCATGCACACAAATGTTTGCCTTGTGTGGGAATCGAACCCACGAGCGTTGGTGTCAAAGTCGCGTCATTCACGACTGAGCCACCGAGCTCGTGCGTAAAATAACTCTATATTTATTAAGTATTTTTATACTACTATGATGAAAGCGCCAGGCAGTTATCTCAACATAACTACGCAATAACCATGTTATTGCAATCTTAGAAAAACCACGTTTCAATCTTTTTTTTATTCAACGTCGGGAGTCATACAAGCCTACGGCCCGCCTGATGTAAAGCAATTACCGTAGTAGACTACATAGATGAACGCTTGTAATACATTAAGTATCACTCGCGCTATGCCTTCTCTGCTGCTAACAGAGCAACTTCTTAGGAGCTTACTGGTGTGACCTCATTCACACGCATGAATACAACAACCCTCTAGAATTCGATGTATAGGATGATTAAATTTACATCAATTCAAGAATTAATTGAGATATTTTTGGAACTGGACCATACAAGATTATTACTTTACCAATGTGTGAAGAATAACGGAGCCTAGCGATAAAGGGAATATAATAGGGTTTAGTATAGTATAGTGTAGTATAGTATAGTGTAGTATAGTATAGTATAGTATAGTATAGTATAGTATAGTATAGTATAGTATAGTATAGTATAGTATAGTATAGTATAGTATAGTATAGTATAGTATAGTATAGTATAGTATAGTATAGTATAGTATAGTATAGTATAGTATAGTATAGTATAGTATAGTATAGTATAGTATAGTATAGTATAGTATAGTATAGTATAGTATAGTATAGTATAGTATAGTATAGTATAGTATAGTATAGTATAGTATAGTATAGTATAGTATAGTATAGTATAGTATAGTATAGTATAGTATAGTATAGTATAGTATAGTATAGTATAGTATAGTATAGTATAGTATAGTATAGTATAGTATAGTATAGTATAGTATAGTATAGTATAGTATAGTATAGTATAGTATAGTATAGTATAGTATAGTATAGTATAGTATAGTATAGTATAGTATAGCATAGTATAGGATAGAGTGAGTATGAAATATAATAATAAAGTACAGTAAACTAGAATAGAAGAGAAAACATTTTATTTATCATATAACCATAGTTACAGAAGTATTATGACAAAGAACGTTACGATTACGAATAGGCACCTAATATACATACAAATGTAAAATTTGTAGACGTATAACGGGGAACGGAACCCATCTCTACTCACCATAGTGCCGTGACAGACTAAAAGACAGTCACTGTACTGATTGTCAGGGGAGGCACTGTTCGGACGAACGGTATATTAAGGCGACACATCGAAAAATTAGACCAACTTTCATCGAATAGTATAGGCTAATGACTAAACTGACGGATCTAAGATTTTAATATAAATAACTTCATTTCTTTATCTTGAATTTGCTTGCTCAAATACGCGATTGTGTAAAATTGATTCGATAATAATTACTTTCGAAAACACCTCCTGAAATTCATTATTTTTGAAATTACAACGAAGTTGTTCTGTTTATACGCTTCAAAATTACTTAAATCTATTAGTAATATCTATGTTTATAATATGGTTGCTGCATATTTTGATAAGTGAAACATGAAATTTTTTTAAAATATTGTTTCTGACAATTTCTAAGCGATCACATTCGTCTTGGGTGCTACGTGTTTTTGACCTTATTGTGCGGTAATGAGGATTATAAACGCGTTGACTAACTACATCCAGCCAGTCCGGCTGCAGCCCGCTTCGAGGTAAGACCTATGTCGACTGTCTGCTCGAGCTCGCTCCATTTACATCGCGACACCGAAGTTTTTATAATTAATAGTTGTAAATATTCAATATTATAGTATTTAGCGTAAGTGTATTATTATTAGATATAAGTAGTAAATAATATTATAGGTTTATATATATTTATTATACTGTTGTAATAATGGGGAACACTAAAAAGAAAATATATAGAATAAAAATACAAAGAAAATGTTCGTAGAATGGCGGAGGCGAACAAGACAAGGTATTTATTTTTTTTAATTATTATATTCATTAAACATATTATAATAACATTGTGTAGACATATTTCTAGTTTTTAGAACAGTTCCTAGGTATGGTTGGCCCAAGCTATTTAATTCCTCTTCAAACTTTTTTTTAATTTTGCTTACTTAATAACTCTATATAAAACTGCATTAATTAAATAAGAGTTATTTTTTGCAGGAATAAACAGTAACATTTGATAATTGGTATACATTATCCACAGGCTGACCGCGTACCTATATAGGACGTCAAACTCCTATTATGTCCATTATAATCTGACCGAACTCCGACTTAGAAGTTGTACGTCGGTGGAGGTCAGGTTACATTGGAAATTTATACCAATAAGGTTCGCGCTCTCAGCACATAGCAACCAGTGGAGACTCTTTATTTCTTTGTATTAAAATAAAAACTTATAAAATAGAATATTTTTGCTGTTTTGTTTTTTAGGAGAAACTTACTAAATAAACATATTCCACCAGAAGAATCACTACTCGATTTATATGCTACTTTAACGTAAGTGTCATACGGGACGACAAACTCATAGTAACCATTATAAGCTCACCGAACTCCGACTTAGACATTGTACGTAGGTGAAGGTTAGTTTACGTTGGAAATTTATCCAATCAGAAGATAGAAAACCAGTGGAGGTTTTTTTTTTTTTTGTATTAAAATAATTACTAGTAAAATAGTATATTTTGATAGTTTTTAAAAAAACTCGGTATGTTTCATGTTAAAGAAGCGAGCGAGGTGTGTAAGTACCGAGTCATGTGGCGCTCACGAGGGATTTAGCGTGAAGATATAGATAGATAGTATACTTATACCCATGGTACTCGTGAAAACAAATAATATTTACTATGAACCAACACTGAAAACACAAAAAAATCATCTATTCTATACATTGTGGTTAGTATTGAACTATTGTACGGATTAGATTTATTTTGCAACATCAGAGATGGTCCTGGTTCTTTCTTCTTGAGAGTTTAATAAATAACAAGGAAACGTACAACAATACAAAACACAGAGTATACATAAGTAAAATACAATAAATGTCATTATACTGAAGTTAAAGTTATGAAACAGCAAGAAAATCATTTGTCACATGTTTTTTTTAAATATGAATAGATTATAAAATCTATTTGTATATATGTATATTAGGGTGTCCCTTATTTTTCAAAGTTTTTATTTTCTAACGCATATGTCTTAGTTTTGTTCATTTGCTTTTAAAACACTCGGAAATTAATTTTTAACTTATTTGGATTACGATAATCCGTGCCGAATTACATCGAAACATGTTCATACAAGTTGCGCGGCAGTGCCGCACGTACTCGCGGTATTCATTTGTTCAAATTCAAAGTCAAAATCTTTTTATTCCGTAAAAATGGCTACATTTGTTTGGAATCGTCACATTTTTTTTCCCTACCGTGCAGTTTATGACTAGGTGAGCACTGATAAAAATACTGCCAAAAAACTCAGGCATCCCTCCTTTGGTATCCAAACAAATTTACATATTTTGTTAATTACATTATAATTGGATCGACTCACTCCCAGGCATTTTTATCATTAATATAGTCAGATACTTTATAATATGCCCTGCTACACAATTTGGCTTTAATAGTAGTTTTAAATTTGTTTATTGACAAATCTCTTATATTGCTGGGAAGTTTGTTATAGAACCGTATACATTGCCCCATAAAATAATTACTTCTTGTTTTGTGGAGACGGCTTGCATATAACACAAGATTATGCTTATATCTAGTATTTATGTTATGAGTATCACTCTTTTTACAAAATGAGTCTATGTTTTTATGGACATACAAAAGATTTTCATAGATATATTGCGATGCGACTGTTAAAATATTTATTTCTTTGAATTTTTCTCTAAGGCTCTCACGGGGACCAAGTTTGTAGATAGCTCTTATGGCTCTCTTTTGCAATAAAAAGATGGTGTTAATATCCGCGGAGTTACCCCAAAGAAGAATTTCATATGACATAATACTATGAAAGTAGCTGAAATAAACTATTCTAGCCGTATCAATATCAGTGAGCCGTCTAATAGTTTTCACTGCATAAGCTGCAGAACTTAGTTTTCCTGATAATTTTTCAATTTGTGGGCCCCTTTGTAGTCTGGAGTCAATTGTTATACCCAAGAACACAGTTGTCTCCACAGAGGCTAAATTAGTTCCATTAACATGTACATTGGTAGCCACCTGCCTTACATTAGGTGTTGAGAACTTAATTACTTTAGTCTTTTTATCATTTAAAAGCAGATTATTAACACTAAACCAATGAATAACTTTAGAGAGAGCACCGTTAACTTCGTCATAATTACCTAACCGTCTATTAATTTTGAATGTCAGTTATTCTCGTGATTAATACGTAATGTTTTAACTTTTATAAGATGGCAGTGGAATTGAGAAGCAATAAATCAAGTATTTTCTTAGTTGGAGACGTAAATTATCAAATAATAGGCGCAAAATTACCGTCTAACCGTCAAGTTCTTCCTGTACTTTTTTATAAAATTCGCGAAGTTAAATTGACTGTAAGTGAAAGCGCATACCTAGTCATTCGAGAGTGTATTATATTTAGGGAAAAACCTAGGATCCCTACCAGAGCTATACCTAACTGTGTAAAATAACTTGTGAATCTTCACCAGGAGGGAGTTGCAAAAAAATTCCAATTTTCTATTTCAATTTCAATCTAATTCAATCTGATAATTTTATTTCTCTTATTTATTCGAAATAAAAAAATCCTGTGTTTACTCGGCGCTATCAGCCATTATGACACTCGAACATCTATAACTTCAAGCCAAATCCCTTGCGGGGTAGGCAGAGAGAGCCGAGCGCCACGTGACTCGATCCTTACATATCTCACTCGCTTCTTTAACATTCATTGCTCTTCTCATGCACGCACGCCGGTTTCTAGGGCTCCTGACATCACCTTCTGATAGAACATGACCAATTTGGTCATGGTAGGTAAGTCTTGGCCTTCCCCGGCTCCTACATCCTTCCACTTTTGCATTGTATATCTGCTTCGTCATTCTTTCATCTTGCATTCTTTCTACATGCCCGAACCATCGGAGCATGCCTCTTCTTATTTTAACACCGACGCTCTCTTTCAGACCAACTCTATTTCTAACATCATCATTACGAATACGGTCTACAAGCCTTACGCCACAAATTTTGCGCAGCGCTCGCATTTCAACCGCGTTTATTCTACTTTCATGCTCTTTCTGCCATACCCAACTCTCGCTTCCATAAGTTAGCGTTGGAACCAACACTGCATTGTGTATAGCGAGTTGTGCCTTCTGGCTCAGGATTTTACTGCCAAGAAGTTTTCCCAACGCTCCATTCACGCTATTCCCAGCACTCACTCGTCTTTCCACATCTGCGGTGTACCTTCCATCCCTGCTGAAAGCGCATCCAAGATATACAAACTCATCCACTTGTTCCAACACTTCATCATCAATCGTAATCCTTACATTAGTTCTGGATTCTTCTCTTTCAAATACCATTATCTTTGTTTTCTTCGCATTCAGTAGTAAGCCTTTCTCCATACAGTCGTCTTTCATCGCTGTGACCAGTGTTTGCAGTTTAGATGGTGTATCTGCTAACTAAACATATGTGTCCGAATCAACAAATGGCCCGCTTTAGCCTCTCGATAAACAATGTTGTATTATGTAGCTGGTGTTTCATTCTTCTTAAGGGGGATACATGCCGTCCAGTGGCGCCTCAAGGAATAAAATATCATATCTTAGCGTGGAAGATAAACATTATAAAGTCATGTGTTGCGTGTGTTACAAATACAATAACGCACTTTTACGTCATTAAACCAACAATTGAAATGTTTTGCTTTCGTTGTTATAGGCATAATTGCCAAAAAACGGCCTCTTTTAGCACTTTTGCTTATAACAACGATAGTGGAATATTTTGAGTGTTGGTTTAATGACGTAAAAATACTTTACTATCTTCGTAATAAATGCAACATAAGATTTCATAATGTTTATCTTCTATGCTATAATATGTTTTTTTATTCAATGAGGACTGAATTCGAAATTTAAATTAAAAAAAAAAATTCGCCACTGGACGAGACCTAAGTAAGAACAACATAGATACCAAGACATGTTAACTTGTAGAGATATAAACATAAAACGATGTCATTGATTTCTCTTTCAATAAACTTTTAAAAATGAATACGTTTCTGTAGTTTTTTATTACTATTATTACTATTGTTTTCCGTCTAGCTTAAATAAATATGTTTGGTATTGTCTTAGGTTTTCGCGATTGTTACACATTGAATTAAACAATTTTTAACGGAAGTATCGCGTATTTTATTTATTTTGTTGAACCTGACGAAAAACTCTGCAGTATGTGAACATACACTGGACCAGCCAAACCATTACATCCGGTTCGATAAACCACAAATCCTCGCCAAGGAGAATCGCTACATGCCGAGAATGTTGCGCGAGGCTATTGAAATAAGAAAACACCCCAATTTCAATAGAGAAGATGGTTGGCAAGTACCACCTGCTTGGGATCCAGTCCTAAAAATAATCAAGTCCCAAACCCAAAGATCTAAAAAATGTTCGGACACTGTGAGCGATTTTTGTGTGAATCGGAACATATATAATTAATCCATCCATGTCGGTAGATGTAATAATTGAATAACTAATGTAAGACAAATACCACCTTAGTCTTCCTGCGACCACGGACGCTGCAAAGCGTTCGAAACGTCAGGTTCAACAAAATAAATAAAATACGCGATACTTCCGTTAAAAATTGTTTAATTCAATAAATATGTTTGGTTCAGTATGTATAAAGCTAAATAATAATTAAATCAATAATTTTTATTAAATATTGATATTATAAATTTTATTTAAGTGTGACGCGACTCTGTAGCTTTTCTGTTCGTTTGCATTGACTATACGTTGACCCCAGGTTACCTATTAGGCGCTAATTTCAAATTTTACAAATCGAGCGTCGAGTGTCAATTGAGGGGCGCGGGGTGATTGGGCGGAGCCATTTTAAAGCTTCACGATCGAGGTGTCGCCTTAAAGACTATCAATGTACAAGTCAAATAGACCAGTGTTCTGCGGTGACATTTAATGGATTTTAAAGAGAGGCCGGGTGTATCAAAGCAATCCGTCTGGAAAAGTACCTCCACCTCACAGAAAACCGCAGCCAAATAACAACTGCCTAGAGGGTTGTTGTGTTCCTGTGTGTGAGTGAGGTCACCAGTAAGCTCCTAACGAGTTGCTGTTTACACAGCAGGAGAGGCATCGCGCGAGTGATATTTTATATATTACAAGTATTAATAGGCTACGGTAACTGCTTTACATCAGGTGGGCCGTATGCTTGAATGTCTCTCGACGTAGTAAAAAAAAACCGGCCTATTGAATCCCCGGTTCCAATTCTGGCGTTTACCACTAAATTTGTATTTTCGGGTGTATGCACATATTTGTAATTGTCGCTTGCTCGGCGGTGATGGAAATAAGAAAGGTCCGGTTTTCTCTCTAGGTTGTGGATGTCCGACGGCAGTCACTCCATGTCAAAACCAGTATCTTCGCCATATTCTTTTGCTTAGGTAGAGGACTCCGCCAATCGATAACGCTAGCAGAATAATCAGCGTTTTAAAGAGTTATTAGTTTCAGGCGTTATTTTGGAAAGTCAAATTTACATGCAATTTGATCTAACAGCATGTTATTCTTACGGTTAACGTCTACAACGCCTGATGATGTCTCGTGAAGAGGCGTCGTGGCAGCGACGGTGGTGGTGGGGGCATGCGGATTCTGTTCCAGATGGCGGACGACCGCAGCAGCCGAGGCAGAGACTACCGGAGCAGCCATGGCAGCGTCGGCATGTTGCACTTACTAACAGTAGTGGGTGGGTGCCGGCCGGCGCTAGGCCGCATGAATTAATTGGTGGCGGAAGCACACAAAGCAGGTTAGATCAAATTGCATGTAAATCAGCGTTTTGTTCAACAGGACAAAACAAGTAGCTGAGTTACAGCCTTTTTGTGTTACTGCAGCGCACAGATGTTTTTGTTTCCTCATAAACATAATTGTAACAAATTGTTGTGTGTTGGAGATACAAATAAAGAATCTGTCTAGAAAGAAAAATATACAAGTCAAATAATAGTTAGTAAAATATAAGCAACAGCATTTGATATGGTCTAAAAATATACACATATACACCCACTCACATACAGATAGATCACTCGACCGGCAATTCAGAGATCACGGATTCAAGCCACACCTAGGAGGGAGAAAAAGTTTTGGTTGAATTGGAATTAATTATGTTATACATACAACAAACTGATATGTATGAAGAAACAGAAGTAAAAACAAACCGTGTTCACAATATTACCGCAATACTCGTATACCGGCATCTAATATCTCTAAGTACTTCTATTCAAACAGTTGAGTCCAAACTTAAGTTCGAAGTAAGTTTATTACCAGACGCCTCCAGGCGAGTATCAACGTATGTTTGAACTATACCGTCTGGCCTTTTGAACTTGTAATAGAGCCCAGAAGTTATTATTTAAGTTCGGTAGAGTCAATCGTAACTTGACTGTTGGTAGCAATACAAATGTAATGGAAACAGTATCTCAATTTTAGAGAATTTTGAGCAGATACTGCCTATGGGTGTAGATTAAATTGCCTTTGGCTCTAATCACGATGTGGAGCTTTATTGTTTAGTTTATTGTGGTGCTTATCTCTATCATTGCATTTCTAAGTTTGGTTATTCTTCAGTATACATTTTATATCTATCTATAACTTCACGCCTAATCCCTTGCGAGGTAGGCAGAGGGAACCGAGCGCCATAAGACGCAGTCAATTTTATATCTAAGACTTAAAAATCCTTCAGTGGTTCGATATTTAACTATGCTCGTTTATGTCTTCTGTAAAACTGAGTTACGTCTCTTTTCACATAGGTAGTATCTTAGCTACGGGCTACTTCTCTTTCCTAAGAGCCTCATTTACTGATTAGTAGCATCCACCGTGTGCAAAAGAAGTTGACTTTAGTTTCCTACTGATATGAATTCTCATATTTAAAGTATATATACTGTTTTAATACTTACATTCTGATGAAAGCATTCACGATCACATTGCCCCGAACGAGCTATTCAATTTAATTTCAATATTAATAGCACAATAACAGGAATGTAAACAAGACCTTTGAATATTTGAAGAACTTTGAATTTTGCAAGTGTGCTGAAATTATTAGTCACAGGACGTAATTAATTACTAATTGCAATTTGGTACATCAAAGAATATCAATATCCAACTACGAGTAATTAGAGTTATCGAATTGACTTAAAGGTGCAAGCAGAAACGGCAGCGGGCAGGCTATACAGTGGCTACTGGAGCAGACAGGTTCTCAAATCGGCTATGGTGGTCACGATAGCAGGGAACCGATGAATCAAGTGGCATAGGACACGCATGGGAGCCAAGTAGTAGTACTAGGTTATTTTATGCTACGTTGGGTAGCAAACAGGCGAATGAGTCGCCTCATGTAAAGTTGATAACGTTATGAATGATCACTTGCAATACTGCAATCATGTTACCATGTTTTTTTACACAGAATGTCTGGAGGCAATCAAGCATATGATCCACCTCTTGTAAAGTGATCACCGTAGCCTATGAGCGTTTGTAATATAGGAAGTATCGCTCGCGCACTGCCACCCTTGTTACTTACATATAAGGAATTGTCAGAAAAATTGCAAAATGAGCGAGATGACAATGAGTTGGAAGCACTGTCAATTATTAAAAGTAATGCAATACTTAAGGAAAAGATAGTAAAAATTAATTTAGAGTTGGATAATGCTTTGGAAGAAAATAAAACATTGCAGTCTCTGGTAGGTAGTTTTGATCAATGTAGGGTCGAATTTGAGACCACTCTAGAACGCAATATTCAGCTAGAAACCAAATTGAAACAGGCACTAAGCACAATTGATCAGCTGGAATGTTCCCATCAGGAGTCAACAGTTGTTCACTCCCAGTCATTATTCGATGAATTGCTAGATAGCGCTCCAAACTTAGTTACTGCTTCTGCCATCTCAAACACGAATGATCCACCGTCACTGACAATTGACTTAACCTGTGATGAGTCTGTAGTATCGAACACACAGGATAAACATGCTAGTGTATGTACAATAAAATATAATAGTAATAATAGGGAATATAAAAACATCATTCAAGACCTACAATCTGAGATCCAAACCCTTAATATTTCTTTAGATTTAATGACTAAAAAATATGAGGATGCTCAAAGAGATATTGAAGAATACTGTGTAGGCATGGATAGATTAGTAGCAGACTTGAGAGAAAATGAACAAAAATTATCGTCTCTTAGCAACTTGTACAATAGGAATGAATTAACCCGAACTCCGATGAAATGTTCACAGGTAACTCGATCCTCGAAACTATGTCAAGTACATAGCCACAATGTGAATGAGGCCATTAATAGTAGTGCTTTTCAACAGATGTCATCATCATTAAATAATAATAGCGAAAATAATAACTCCAACATAATAATGTATAGTGATGAAATAGGTAAAAACATGGGCCAATTATTATTACAAAAATCAGGAAAACTGGTTACCAATTATTGTTTGCCTGGAGCCAGTTTCACTCAAATAGTAGATAGAATAGTTAAGAGGGATTACCACCCCAACACAACTTTAATTGTTTTTATTGGGAGGAGAGGAAATTTAAATAAACATATAATGATTAAATATTTTAATATGTTACAACAGATAAATGTGGGAAAAGTGTTTTTATTTACTTTCCCATACAGTCAATTGTTGCCCGAGGCGGAAAATGCATCTAGGTATAGACTAAATGATAAAATGCATACATTGACATTATATGATGACAAATTTCATGTACTTGACATAAATATATTTAATAATAAATATTATAATTTGACAGAAGATAAATTTTATCTTAGCAATTTTTATAAAAGACAAATAGCAGATTCGCTATCATATTGTTTTATGAAACCAGCCAAAAGTTTGGCTAACAACCCTGCTTCTTTTGAGCAGTTAGATAATTCGACATTGAGTAATGGTACCTTGGAAGGTATTCCAAATTCTTTAAATTAGGTTACAAGACAATAGAGTTTTACTCTGGCAATGTAAATAGTAATAATAACAATATTAAAAATGGAACTAAAAGTAATAATAATACAATATCCCCATCAATTGTAAATTGTCAAGAATATAGAAAGAATAATAATTGTATCAACCTGGTGCACCAAAACATTCAGGGGATGATAGGAAAGGAGTTAGAATTGGAGTTGTTTATGAATTGTAGCAATATTGATATTTTATGTCTAACTGAGCACTGGCTAAAACCCCATCAATTCATTTTCAGCTTCAATAACCACCAGGTTGCAAGCTCATTCATCAGAGATAACTGTATACATGGTGGCTCCTTAATATTATTAAATAAGTTGCTTAAATTTAAAGAAAGGTGTGACATTGTGAGCCTCTCTGTTGAGCGAGTTGTAGAGATTTCATGCATTGAATTGGAACGATTCATTGTTATGAACCTGTATAAACCTCCTAGCACGCCCTTTGAAACATTTTCAAATATCATGGAGGATGCCTTAAATAAATTATCTAATAGCCATGTAACGGACCACAATGAAATAACATTGTTGCCGTCACAAATAAAAATAACCTTGCAATCATATGGATATATGTAGTCGAATTATGTATAAATTAACGACTAGGAATGTAGGTGCATCGTTCACTACTTTATTTAATAGGTCATTGTTGTTCATACTTGGTTTGAAGGACGCATCACATAGTGTTCGATTCTCGCTGCCTGCCTCGCGGGCGAGCGGGCGTGATAATATGTTATTGAAGGTATCACGGCCGTATGCTTAGGAAAAATGTTAACTTGTAAGAGGGTAGACGTATACCAGACGAAGTGGCGTGATATTCTTGAACTACCAATTAGCGCGCGGTTGCTAGTCGTGGATGAAAAGTGTGTCGTGATTCGTAAACAGTATAAGCTACTTAAATGGAACGAAATAGATGCGAATATTGAATGACGAGTTGCTATAGAATATTCTAGAATATTTTGGAAAGAGAGACAGAGATACGCAGAGAGGGGTGAAGAGGCTTGATGGTAGGCGTATGATATAAAAACGGGTGGTTCGTTAGTTCATGGCTTTTTTTTAGTGTGAAATTTTAAGGTAATAAGACGTATCGATAATTGTTCGTGAAGGGCCTTTTTGTCGGTGTGAATCTCTGGGGTGATAGGCGTATCGCTGATAAATCGCGGAACGGTTCTTTTTATTATTAATTTTAATTTCTTTGTGTTAATATTGTGTTGAGAACGGCATTGATTCTGTGCCTTTGAGCTGCGTAGCGAGATATGGGACAATTAAGTTGTCTAATTGATCGTAACGTTAGGCTTGGGCATGGAATCAATGTAATTGTAGTTAACTTAATATTGAATAACCCGGTGTTTAATATTTCGCTAAAATTCAGGTTGATTGTTCAAATTGTGTGCAGCGTGGCCGAACCTACGGTGCTTAAGCGCCGATGGTGGTAGCGTGGCGCATGTTGAGCAATCAAAATGGCGCGGTTTTTGTGATATGCAAATTCTAGGAATTGAAACGTAGCATTATTCGTCCGCGAAGGGGGTTTCTTTTATGGAATTTAACTTCTCGTGTTAATTTTGTTTAAGTATAGCGTTGATTCTTTATCTTGAGCATTGTGCATGGAATTGGCGGTATATCTGCCGATCTTTGTGACGCTGCGCTGGGATGTTGATTCAATGTGATCGCGTTTAAGTAATTAGGTCATAAATCGGGTTCTAATATTTCTTCGGATTTAGTGTTGGTTATTTAACTGTGTTGTACGATGTGGCCAGAATTCCAAGGGTCACAGACCTTTGAGTATGGCGGCGGTACCTAGTTAACTAACCAACATTGTCAGGCGAGTTCTAACATCGACAAATTGGTTAAATAGGGATTGTGTTATTTCACACTGAAGAAATTTAGCTCTCTTAGGGACGTAAATTCGTGAAAGTACGAGGCAGTTAACCTAACGGAGCCGCCAAACCTCGTATCATGTAGGCGTAGGAAGCTGGTAAGCTGTGGGACGGGCCAGCGACTGATTTTGCCCTTAAAGGGATCAGTTACGTCTCCCAGGTGCTTGGGTTCGCGAGCTTTCAAAGTGGTAGGAGCTCGTCGAAGTGAATTCCGTCCAGCGTATGCGGGCCATGGAGATTGATCGCAACCCAACCATACTGGTCTCATTTATTTATATATGTATATATACACACACATTTATTTCCTCTGTTAGGAGTCATGGTTCGTGTCCCAATTAGGTTAGGACCATGACGTACACACAGTTATAGACAATAGACAAAGTCGAGGCTAACTACCTTGCATACCCTAGTTTCAATTAGCAAATCAACGTTGTACATCGTTGATTTGGGCTTAGCCACCTTACACATCACACGTTTAACGTAATACAAACTCAAGAAGTTATTTTACACGAGTATCTTAGATTAGATATTGTAGGTACACATTTTATTAAGATCTAGTTAGGAGATAGGTAGGTAGTCGCGATGAATATACGCGTTAGTTAACATACAGCGTGGTAGGCGCGTCAGACGACATTTATAGGGACAGTAGGTACAATTACTGATTAGTTCTTAAGCTAATCGCGACGTGCGTGATAAGTAGCAAGCGGTTACGTTAAGCGGTCGAATCAAGGGTTTCGTTCAGTAAAACGTCCGGGTGATCATATTATCCTACGGCGTGATGTTAGTACCTTTGCGGTGAGAATAAAGGAGTACGAGGGTAGGCGCGTCGCGAGAATAGGCTAATATTTTAGTGGTTGTAGAGTCACGGTGGTGGGCAATAAATAATAGGCTGCATGTGTCTAGATAAAGTGTAGTCTCGGGGCCTGCAACTTAATTATGACATTGATATGCAGGTAGCCTGATTCTATGTTCATTGCATACTTCAACTTATTACTTTACCTCCTGACTGTGGTTACGAGTCGAAAGACATTTGGCTTAGAGATAAATAGTCGAATCTTTTTGAGGGTTACATGTTCAGAGCTCTAAGGGTGCTTTATTCTGGTCCGCCGATAGTTTATACGTGACTGCTAAATTAAAGTAGTATATTAGCCAGAATGTAACACTCTCCCTCATGTGTCGTTGACGAGCGGCGATGAGCTAACACGCCAGAGTCTCCAGGACTAGTTAACACAACCAACGGTTTACATTAACGCTTTACCGTGAGACTATGTAGTTCCTTGAGGAAATGCGACGTCTGAGTTCGTTGGTGACCCCGGGTGTCTAAAGTACGCCTAGCGAAACAGCAAAGTCTGTCGTGTCGGGAGTCTACTGGACGGCGAGGACTTGTAGTTTCTGGGGAACTATTCAATACCCGCGTTGAAGGGGGCGTTCGAGCGTCTGGTGATGCTGAGCGAAACAGGTTATGCTGTCGTGCCGGGTTCCTCAGTACGACAAGGGTTCCTCACCTGAAGCGTTATAAGCCTTGTAGAGACAACCTTGCAGTAGTTTAAGACGATCAAATGTTGGACGGTTCGGTCACAGTCAGAGTACCTATTTATTAATATACAAAACCAGCTTAATGCTTACCAATTAATAGTAAAGTAGTATAAACATTTAAGTGAATTTCATGTTTTATATAGCCCAACCTAAGTGAACACTTTGTAGATTTATAAAAATTAATCTGCTCATTTGCGATTCATGCGAACTGGAAGACATTCGGTTTAGAGAAATTAGTCTAATCAGTTTTGTTTGTTACATGTTCAGAGCTCAAAGAGTGCTTTATTCTGGTCAGCCGATAAGTTTTATTCGTGGTTGCTATTTTTAACGTAGTATATTCGCCAGAATGTATCACTCTCCCTCATGTGTCGTTGTCGAGCGGCGATGAGTTAACACGCCTGAGTCTCCAGGACTAGTTAACACAACCAGCGGTTTCTATTAACGCTTTACCGTGAAACTATGTAGTTCCTTGAGGAAATGCGACGTCTGAGTTCGTTGGTGACCCCGGGTGTCTAAAGTACGCCTAGCGAAACAGCAAAGTCTGTCGTGTCGGGAGTCTACTGGACGGCGAGGACTTGTAGTTTCTGGGGAGCAATACAATACCCGCGTTGAAGGGGGCGTTCGAGCGTCTGGTGATGCTGAGCGAAACAGGTTATGCTGTCGTGCCGGGTTCCTCAGTACGACAAGGGTTCTTCACCTGAAGCGTTATAAGCCATGTAGAGTCAACCTCGCAGTCGTTAAAGTCAACCGAATGTCCGACAGGACAATTGAACTGTTTTAAGACTTAACCTAAATACTCATTATTGATTTCACTAGTCTGGCGGGCTTTGCGTTCGGTCAGATTTAGCCTAAACAGTTAGAGCAATATCCCGAAGTAACACACTGCAAATACCGTTACCAAACTTACTAACGTCTCTCAAGTGAGGAGACTTCACTACTGCCGGAAGAGCAGAAAACTTTACTTGATTAATTGTTGTCTATATTATTTAGAAGTCTGGGCAATAGACCCCGTGTAACAGTGGTGACTGAGAAAAGCGCCTGGCTGCTACCTTACAAGACTGACGAATGTATAGATGACGCTCACAGTACATTTTATTATAAACAAATACGTTATCTGTGGACCCAACTGAGGGATTTGCCTTATTTGTAATAACTGATAGCGGGGGCATAGTGGTGATTTGACCGATTGCAATTCAGTTAGATTGTGCTCAAATAACCTTATACAATCTTTGTGTTCAGCTAGCGGACGAGAAGTTTAATACTTGTATTATTGTAAATTGATGCTTGCTTTAAAATTGAAAAAATCAAACTAGTGATGGTTGAAATTGTAGAATTTGATATAGTGAATATTATCTAAAGTAGTTTGGAAAGGGAAAATCAGGAACATAGGTGGTTCTGGGGAAGGACCCATGTGATTATTCCTAAATTGCCTCAGATAAATTTAAAATTACAAAACAAATTTAATAAAAGACTGAGAAGTCGTTAGTTAAATTGTAAGAACAATTTTCTCATACTCACATATGTTACATACTCGTAAGATCAACGAGATGAATTGGGAATGGTCAGATGGAGGGGTGTTGTCGGCGGTCTTTCTCTTTCCTGCTTCTCCTTTTCACACATAGTGGGGGTGTCCTCTATGTTATGTTAGCATTCAGAGCAGTACATAGGGCGAACACTAGCATTCTCCAGTTACTTAAAATCTAACCGTAGGTAATATGCCACTGCCCCGCGAGGCTATCGCGAGCCAGAGCGTTCTCTATCTTATATTTGAGCTCTAGATTGAATATAGGTTGCTTACTAACCTTCCTCTTTCATATCATTTAATATAGAATATATGCCACTGCCCCGCGAGGCTATCGCGAGCCAGAGCGTTCTCTATCTTATATTTGAGCTCTAAATTGAATATAGGTTGCTTACTAACCTTCCTCTTTCATATCATTTAATATAGAATATATGCCACTGCCCGAGGGGCTAGCGCAAGCAAGAGTATTCTCTATCTTATAATTGATTCTAAATAGAATCCTGGTGGTGGGAACTAATATTATCTCACTACCGAAAATAACTATAGCTTACCTTGTCATCGCTTTACGGAACCGTTAACTCGAACTGAACATCGAAATAGTAACAACATTCATTCACACTACAAAGTGACTCCATAGGTTATTTCGCCACGGCATTGTGAGTCCGATAGGAGCTGTGGTGTAAACAATCTAATCTTATACTTAATTCTGATTCGAATGTTAATGAGGAGTATAAATGCCTACTACATCGATAGCTAAACTATAGCTAAATCTAGGAGACTTACGTTCTAATTCTGAGGGTTCTCTTAAGATTCTAAAGTCCCTGCCTAGTAATAGGATATCATTAAATCAATTACAGTGTTATATGAATATGCATAGACATTAGTTATAATCCAATCAACGTCTAACTACAAGGGTCATCTGATTCTTCAGAACCTCCTTTGGTACGCGCGTCCATCTGTCAGAATGCTGGTCCTAAGCAATAAAGAACCAATCAAAATCCGATAGGGTACGGTACAATTCTAACAGTCCGATTGAGACAGAGGGGTAAAGAAAAGCACACATTAAATCTTTGATATTTTATAATTTCCCCAAGCTAAGTCACCTAAACGCGGAGCGGACGATTGGATCTTCACATATATAAACATATTGAGTAGAGACAGGAAGATAACCTTAGGGAATAGTTACTCTTTAAAGTACCGCGGTGCTACGTTATTTAGGAAGCTTAACTGGTAGGGTTCTCGAATTGCTTAGCCATCTCAGCCACGAAAAGGACTCTGGGTTGCTGCTCACAATGTAGTTGCCACTAAAACGATCACTGCCAATAATTTAACTTGAGGGTCGACGTGACACAGTCCGAGACACCTAATTAATAAGTTTAGTTAAGTAGATTGATTTTTAGGTCAAGAAATAGTTACAATTAAAATCAGGGATTCTAGTATATATATCGTCAATACACGAGTGGTAGTTCAGGTAAAGATTAGGTACAGGAGTAGTTATGTGCGGGGTAAGGAGGTAGATAAACAAATTACTATGTTCAATACATGAACAGTTCTCAGTAGATATATTTCTATAAGAGTGGGGTTCACATAGGTAGGACCATTATATATATCTAAGTTAATAAACCAATAAAACAGGAGGGGGAGACATATAAAGGTAGAGTATAATATTATATAGAGTAGCTCTGTACATAACATAAGTAGAGGCATAAAGTAGGTGGGGTGGTAACGAGGAAATGGGTTAAGTAGATGAAATCAGAAGGCGGGGTTTAGTTGTACACAGGTACCTAGTCAGTTATATATTCAAGCTATTCATATATATATGTAGTAATTAGAGTCTCCCCTCTGTAGCGCATACATAAATAAATAACTAAAAAAATACATACATAAAACAAATAGAAAAGGGGGGGGGATGTTACAATGTGGAAGCCGTGACCAGGATATTCAAAATTACATCTTAACTTAGAATGAGAATAAATGAAAATTAGGTAAACTAGGTTATTAGAGTTGGTAGTTTAAATCGGTATTTATTCATCTAAATTAGGCTGTCTCGGGGGGTCATGTCGGCCACAATTTGTTGCCGCGAAAATGGATAGTGTCTTGAGTGACTAAGCATATGAGAAGTATTGATCTATAGAAAATTAGTGCGTGAGGTGTCTTGAGTAAGTGCTGTTAGGTTGCCGCGTAGTCTGTTGAATGATCAGCATCTTCCGTTGTCTCGTGTCTGCACGTGGATTATCTGCAAAAAGTTGAATTCATTGTATCAGGTTATGAAGGAAACATAGTGTAAAGAAATGATACAGGGAAATTGTGAAAACGTAGATAGTATTAAATCAAGTTATCCAAATAGAATCAAGTTAGTGGTAAAATCTCCGGATAACCATCAGGTGCATTTAGTATTACATTCAAAATATAATTGTTAAATAGTAACAAGAAATAAACATCAGGCTTGTGGAAAAAATGATTGAGACAAGGAAATTGAAATTTTGAATTAATTTAATACATAATAAGGCATACATAATAATTGATTAAAGAGGTTGTATTGTGCGAGGCAGTTGAGCATACTTATTAACTCCCACATAACAGTTAGGTTAGGAGACATAAATTAGATAGCAAACAATAACAAGGAGAAAATTGTAATATTAGTAGCATATTGGTACAGTCTCAAATAGGTGTATTAAAGTAAATACATAGTTAAGGCTATCTATATAATAGTTATATCATCAGAGTATCAAATTAAAATTACATACTTACTTCAGTAAAATGATGTTGATTGATGAGTTGCGTAGACTCCAGTAGGCATATGGTGATAGGCAGATAGAATTTCAAGTGATCAGGTAGATTTCCAAATGTGAGTGAATTAGCGCTTGAATGGTCGATTAAATCTGAAAGAGTTAGTATTGCTGAGTGAGAGGTTTATATGAATCTAAGGTAACATGTGTCTCAGGGCCAAGGTTATGGGGTCGTAGAGCTAACGGTTAAATAGTTGGTCGGTTGTTACATCCTTAGGTACATAAAACAACAATAATGTTATTTAAAATGCAACACATTAATAAGTGTACAGGGGCGGACTTATTCCTATAAGGAAGCTGTTCCAGTCAACTGTTGAGTGTCTAATTGGAACTTAGTAGCGAGTAGTGTGGTAGTATAACATAAACAAACTAGATCAGTATAATAATAAACAAAGTAGTGAGGTTTCCATAAAGACATGGATATGTATTGGGTAAATAGGTTAGAAGGTTAGGTCAAACCGTTGTTGTATAGATTATTAAACTCAAGAGAATATGGTTAAATGATACGAACAATAGGTCAAAACACATAAGTAGGGGTATAAATAAAACTTACTAATTGTAGTTAGCGCAGGAATCCGGTACGGAACTAAGTTGTAAAGCGATCCTCTGTAGGTTACAAGCGCACGGAATGGCGTTTTATTTCCTCTTAGCACCTCACGTTGTCTCCCTAGGGCGGCGAGGGGTTTGATTGTGCTTGAGAAGATTTGTCAGAAATCTCGGTCCACCACAACATAAATTAGCACATTTGTTCCGTGGTTAAATAGCCTGAAAATTATAAATATCAACTTTTAACTTTCACAACTTCATTGACATAAATTAAATAGAATTACTATTAACGTGTAATTATGCAAAGTTATTAGTTGGGCTAGTCTGCTTTGCAACTATCGATGGGCTACGGTGACTGCTTTCTGTCGAGCAGGCCGTATGTTGATTTCCATCATAATGGTATAGTGGTAGGTAAATGTGATTAGATTCCTTAAGTCTTATTAGCAAAGAGCACTAGATGTGTATAAGGTTAGAAAATGTATGGTTATTAGTTCAAATGGAGTAATTGATTGAAACTTAATTCGACAATATTAATTCAAAGGGGTTTCACTTTCATAGGATTCTTAGAGATTTTGTTGTATTCACTAGTGTGTGACTAGATTAATAGTTGCCTTAGATAAGTTAAAGAGTAGGTACTATTGAATTCTCCACATACAAAATATCTGGAAGTTAATTTAAAGACTACTGAAGGGAAATAATGTACAATACATAAAGATAACATGTTAACTAGTAGGATTTGTTGTTAGAATCGATCTTAGGACTAGCACTGTTCTAACAAAATCACTTACTTATACATATACCAAAAGAACATTGTTTATAAACTAAGGTTATAATGTACGAATTTTGAGTTTTATAGATATACTATGTTAAATGGGTATACTTGAACGATATTATGCTAATATGATGTGATATGCACGTGAAAATTAAACAACTAGTCTCTAATGGTTATATTTAGTTACCTATATGAAATTAGTTCACTTCTAAAGAAAAAAAAACTAGTTGAGTACGTAATTGGAACCTTTAGCCGCTTTACATAAAACATTATAATAACACGTAACGTGTATAAAACTTTCACTTGTTAGCTTCATGATTCACAAACAAATTATCTGCGCGGTTTTAATTAACAAACAGTAATTCCATAGAGTCGTTCTTCTTCTTAGTTGTAGTTGTTGGCTTTCAGTTGTACATTAAATGATAGGGCTGGCTAGGATTTATTCGGAGAAGGATTATTTGTACATTAATTATTATTCATAGTTCATATACTAAGATAATTTATAAGATAGGAAAGGAAAGTGAGATGAACAAATGAAATAAATGGGTGAATGAATTTTATATCGATGAATGGTAGGTCAAGAATTTTCTCATACTCTCTCATACGATTTCATACTCGGGTTTGAAATAAAATAAGCAAGATGTGGGGTCGGGTTCTCCTTTATGGAATGTTATTGAAAAAAATTTAATGCGAATTTTGTGATTAGGACTAGAGATTGTTCGAAGTACTTGAAATGTTTTGAAATAAAATAAGCAAGATGTGGGGTCGGGTTTTCGGTTATGGGATGTTATTGAAATAATTGAATGCGGATTTTGTGATTAGAGCTAGAGATTGTTCGAAGTACTTGAAATGGTTTGAAATAAAATGAGTTAGATGCGGGGTCGGGTTCTCGAGTAGGAATTGGATAATGAAATGACTGAATGTGGATTTAGTGTTGAAATTAAATTTAGAAACTGCTCAAGGAACTTGAAATATTTCGGAATAAAATGTGCAAGATGGGGGGGTCGAGTCCTCGTGGTTTATTTAGGATAATCTGTTGTAGAAACAAACGTTCCAAACCTTACGTGGTGGAGACCCATGTTAACTAGAAATCAATAATTAGTGTCTAGCCAGGTTATAACACGGAATTAGCTCGGTTGATTTACTCTGGTTCACGGAATTCCTTAAATATTCAAGTCGCTCCTTGTAGAAGTATGATCGAATTAGGATATTGTTTTGAGATATACAGAACCTCACGACCTTCGTGTCGTCAAGTAAAATAGTGAAGGTAGAGTGATTCTGTTTAAGGTAGAGAGTGAAACAGTGACGTGAGAACGACGGTGAAAATTTGAATATTGGAAGTTTTGTTGGAACCAGTGTGAATATACGATGGAGAGACCAAGTCGTAAGAGAAGAGCGCCGGTTAAAAATAGTGGTGTAAATAGTAGTGAAGAACATTTTATAGATAATAGTGGGAATACCAATTCATCAACGGTATCGGAATTGGGAGAGATGCCTTTGCGGAATAATATTCAAGAGAATACACTAGAAACGCACGCCGTGCGAACGAAACGACGTAAAGTAATACAAAAAGAAATCGGTAGAACTAAGGAGGGATCTAGGGTGTTGTTAAATAATTTAAGTAAAACCCTAGGAGCTTTGGCTAGGAAGGTAAATTTATTAAGCGAAGATGTAAGGAAAGTTCGCAAGGGTAACGAGGAGATTAGCACAAATCATGTAACTACTTTGGATAAGGTGTCGGAAATGCCGCATACGACTAGAGCCAGAGAAGGGAGCAACGGTCGGGATAATGGATTGATTGATAATGAAATGCTAGAAGTGTTGCCAACACAGAGTAAATCTATAAATTATAATATCAGGAATATTAGTTTCGAAAAACCAAAATTTGAAGATAAGAATGACACGCATCCAGTTACCTTCCTGGAAGATCTAGATACGTATTTAGGAAAAGTTGGACATGAAGGCAAGGAATTGGAATTAATATTGGAATGTTTGCAAGGAGGAGCGAGAGACTGGGCTAGGATCTACAAGGGTCGTTGGAAGGCTTTGCAGGACTTCAAGTTGGACTTTTTGGCCACTTATTGGGGAGAAAAGGAACAAAATGAGTTGAGGCACGAAATAGTACAGGGAACTTGGAATCGTGGAGAGTCTCCCACCATGTTAGGGCATTTTTTGAGACTGACGGGACAAGCTCAAATGTTAAGCTTTAAGATTCCGGAAAAGCAATTAATAGCGGACATAATTAGGCAATTTCCTAAATACATCCAACAAGGGTGGTATACTTCGAACCCGGGAAATTTAATCGAGACAGCGGAATTTTTGAGAAAAATGGATGACATAGGGCGTCAGGAAAATTCGACAACCCCTGGCCTAGGAAGGAATAAGGAATTAGGAAAAAGGAAAGGGAAATATAAGCGCCATCACCGGAATTGGGAGACACCACTAGGGAATCATGAACCAGTGGGTCAATTACGACCGGGGCCGAGTAATGCTGAGGTAGCTGTAAAAGAACCAGTAGGGTTAAAACTGAAGGAAGTTGAGAGGAGGGTCCCCGATTCAGCTTCAATTACAGAAAACGATGCGTTAAATACTATGATAAAGAAGGGGTGGTGGTTAGGTCGGAAAGGGTTTGTAAGGGTTTTAGAAATTTTGTTAGAGTCGCTTTTGGAAGAGAATAACCTAAGTACAGTTCAGAGTAAAGTAGATGAGGAGATTAGCGAGGGGGTGAACTTGGGCGTATTGACCGAAAATAGACAGAATAAATAAATAAATAATAAATAAATATTGTCGTACAAATTACACAGCGCCATCTAGCCCCAAAGTAAGCGAAGCTTGTATTATGGGTACTAGACAACTGATAAACATACGTAAATACCTTTTTTTTTTGTAAATACATACTTATTATACATAGAAAACACCCAGACCAAGACAAACAGACATGTTCATGCACACAAGTGTTTGTCATGTGTGGGAATCGAACCCACGAGCGTTGGTGTCAAAGTAGTGTAACAACGCGTTTCACCACTGCGCCACCGAGCTCGTCAACAACAACAACAGAAGGAACAGTTAATGGTATTAATTAATAAAAATAAAAGATTATACTCTTCTAAGCTAGGGAGGGCAAATTGTTATCAACATGAGATAATCCTGAACTCTCAGACGCCAGTTATAAGAAAAAATTATCCAGTGCCATATGCGTATAGGGGAAAGGTCGAGGGAAAGTTAAGAGAAATGGAAGCACAAGGAATCATCAGTAGGTCATCCACGCCGTATAGTAATCCGTTAACCTTCACTTTAAAGCAGGATGGATCGGTAAGGGTATTATTAGATGTTAGGGAAATTAACAAGTATCTGATTGCTGAGACAGAGAAACCGCCATTGCAAATAGACGTTATGAACTCGTTTCACGGAGCTAATTACATTAGTACTTTAGATTTAAATAATGCCTACTTTCAAATACCACTTACGCAAAATAGCAAGAGATATACGGGGTTCACATTCAATGGAAAATCTTATGTCTATAATGTGTTACCGCAGGGGTTGAAAACATCTGTGGGGAGTTTTAGCAGAACTATGGATTTAATATTGGGACATGAAGTGAGAGACTTTTGTGTGAACTATCTGGACGATTTAGCTATTATTACGACAGGGACCTTCGAACGTCATTTAGAACACCTAGATATAGTCATGGGGAAGCTGTTAGCAGCGGGGTTAACGTGTAATCTTGAGAAATGCAATTTTTTCTGTGAGGAGGTGAAAATGTTGGGTTATATCATTTCTATTCGGGGACTGAAAGCGGAACCAAACAAGGTTACCGCTATTCAAGAGTTCCCTATACCCAAAAAGGTAAAACAAGTAAGGGCTTTTCTAGGGTTGTGTAATTTCTATCGGGGATGTATACCGGATTATACTAAGCAGACAAGGCCATTAAGTGATTTATTAAGAAAACGGCATTTTTGGACGTGGGGAAAAGGAGAGCAGCAGGCCTTTGAAAAAATAAAATCCTTGTTCATAAACCCTATACTAATGCCTCGTCCCGACTTCATTAAGCCATACTATTTACAAACAGACAGTTCGAGAGTAGGATTGGCAGGGGTGTTATATCAGATAGGCTGTAATGACGACATGAAGATTATAGGGTTTCATAGCAAGGCATTGAGGGGCTCGCAGTTGAATTGGTCAATAACAGAGCAGGAATTTTATTCGGTAATATGTTGTCTCGGAAAATTTGAAAGTTATTTAAGGGGGACTAAGGTTATAATTAGAACGAACTATGAGGCTTTAGCCTTCGGGAAATTCTGTAAGTTGTATAACGCCAGGGTAACTAGATGGTTTAGTTATTTAGAGAATTTCGATTATGAAATATGTAGAACATATTAAAGGGAGGGAAAATGTAGTCCCATATATTTTGTCTGAATACCCACCAAAAGACGGTCGTTTACAGGACGAAGGTAGGCTGCTCGGAGTTTTAGTGAGTCTCGTGCTAATAAAGCGTTGAAATTAAACGATCCGGGGACAAGAAAAATGCGAGGTAAATTCAATACAATACATTTGTCTAAATATTACCGTTAGATTGAAGCTGAATCGGGAACTAAAAAGGCGTAGTATAATTAAGAACCGTAGTTAAAGAGGTTATTAGAAGGTAAAAATTAAAATTGTTAGAGTATAGATTAAATGATTAATTGTATAGTAGATAATTAATTGTATATTAGATACAATGTAAGTAAACTGTAGGTTAGATTTGATTGATAAAAGTGTTGAGTAAATTGTGATTTAGAATTGATTGGTAAAATTATAACGGTTATCTTGTGTATAGATAAAGGTTGTTTGTATAGCTAGTAGTAAGTAATTGTAGTCTTTAACATTAAAGTAATATGGAAGAGAAAACAGGGAAATTAGGCGGTTCTGGGGAGAGGCCCATGTGATGGTTCCGAAATTGTCTCGGATAAATATAAAATTACAAAACCAAATCTAAGACGGAGAAACCGTCAAATAAATTGTACGAAAGTTTCTCATATATTTCACACTCGTAAAATCAACGAGATGAATTGGGAATTGTCAGATGGAGGGGAGTGTCGGCGGTCTCTCTCTTCCCTTTTTTCTCTTTTTTTTTTTTTCATATATAGTCCTAAAATGTAACCAAATGTCGTGGTGATGATGGCGAGTGGTTGCGTAAACGTTAGATTGAGAAACTAAAACTTTAAAAATAAGCTATATCTATTCTATTCTATATCGTGCAGAGACGAGAGAATGGTGCTTGACTGATTACGTGGATAATTAGACTAGATCATAGAGGGTTTAGTAGAATTTTAAAATAATGATGGACATTAGGCGGTAGGTGATTCTCTAAACTAAAGATCAAGCTTGGATACTTAGAAAGTTGGTAGTCAAAGTCGAAGGGTAGTGTTCAGTGAAGAGGGATAAAGACAGGTTAAACCATCGAGGTTGAGAGTTAAGTGGAATGAGGTGGAGTTATTTTTATTTGTACTGAAATGAAATTGAAGGGAAAACTTTGCTCCGGTTTAGTTTCACACACCTGTACAAAGTTTTGGGGTCGATTGTAACGGACCACAATGAAATAACATTGTTGCCGTCACAAATAAAAATAACCTTGCAATCATATGGATATATGTAGTCGAATTATGTATAAATTAACGACTAGGAATGTAGGTGCATCGTTCACTACTTTATTTAATAGGTCATTGTTGTTCATACTTGGTTTGAAGGACGCATCACATAGTGTTCGATTCTCGCTGCCTGCCTCGCGGGCGAGCGGGCGTGATAATATGTTATTGAAGGTATCACGGCCGTATGCTTAGGAAAAATGTTAACTTGTAAGAGGGTAGACGTATACCAGACGAAGTGGCGTGATATTCTTGAACTACCAATTAGCGCGCGGTTGCTAGTCGTGGATGAAAAGTGTGTCGTGATTCGTAAACAGTATAAGCTACTTAAATGGAACGAAATAGATGCGAATATTGAATGACGAGTTGCTATAGAATATTCTAGAATATTTTGGAAAGAGAGACAGAGATACGCAGAGAGGGGTGAAGAGGCTTGATGGTAGGCGTATGATATAAAAACGGGTGGTTCGTTAGTTCATGGCTTTTTTTTAGTGTGAAATTTTAAGGTAATAAGACGTATCGATAATTGTTCGTGAAGGGCCTTTTTGTCGGTGTGAATCTCTGGGGTGATAGGCGTATCGCTGATAAATCGCGGAACGGTTCTTTTTATTATTAATTTTAATTTCTTTGTGTTAATATTGTGTTGAGAACGGCATTGATTCTGTGCCTTTGAGCTGCGTAGCGAGATATGGGACAATTAAGTTGTCTAATTGATCGTAACGTTAGGCTTGGGCATGGAATCAATGTAATTGTAGTTAACTTAATATTGAATAACCCGGTGTTTAATATTTCGCTAAAATTCAGGTTGATTGTTCAAATTGTGTGCAGCGTGGCCGAACCTACGGTGCTTAAGCGCCGATGGTGGTAGCGTGGCGCATGTTGAGCAATCAAAATGGCGCGGTTTTTGTGATATGCAAATTCTAGGAATTGAAACGTAGCATTATTCGTCCGCGAAGGGGGTTTCTTTTATGGAATTTAACTTCTCGTGTTAATTTTGTTTAAGTATAGCGTTGATTCTTTATCTTGAGCATTGTGCATGGAATTGGCGGTATATCTGCCGATCTTTGTGACGCTGCGCTGGGATGTTGATTCAATGTGATCGCGTTTAAGTAATTAGGTCATAAATCGGGTTCTAATATTTCTTCGGATTTAGTGTTGGTTATTTAACTGTGTTGTACGATGTGGCCAGAATTCCAAGGGTCACAGACCTTTGAGTATGGCGGCGGTACCTAGTTAACTAACCAACATTGTCAGGCGAGTTCTAACATCGACAAATTGGTTAAATAGGGATTGTGTTATTTCACACTGAAGAAATTTAGCTCTCTTAGGGACGTAAATTCGTGAAAGTACGAGGCAGTTAACCTAACGGAGCCGCCAAACCTCGTATCATGTAGGCGTAGGAAGCTGGTAAGCTGTGGGACGGGCCAGCGACTGATTTTGCCCTTAAAGGGATCAGTTACGTCTCCCAGGTGCTTGGGTTCGCGAGCTTTCAAAGTGGTAGGAGCTCGTCGAAGTGAATTCCGTCCAGCGTATGCGGGCCATGGAGATTGATCGCAACCCAACCATACTGATCTCATTTATTTATATATGTATATATACACACACATTTATTTCCTCTGTTAGGAGTCATGGTTCGTGTCCCAATTAGGTTAGGACCATGACGTACACACAGTTATAGACAATAGACAAAGTCGAGGCTAACTACCTTGCATACCCTAGTTTCAATTAGCAAATCAACGTTGTACATCGTTGATTTGGGCTTAGCCACCTTACACATCACACGTTTAACGTAATACAAACTCAAGAAGTTATTTTACACGAGTATCTTAGATTAGATATTGTAGGTACACATTTTATTAAGATCTAGTTAGGAGATAGGTAGGTAGTCGCGATGAATATACGCGTTAGTTAACATACAGCGTGGTAGGCGCGTCAGACGACATTTATAGGGACAGTAGGTACAATTACTGATTAGTTCTTAAGCTAATCGCGACGTGCGTGATAAGTAGCAAGCGGTTACGTTAAGCGGTCGAATCAAGGGTTTCGTTCAGTAAAACGTCCGGGTGATCATATTATCCTACGGCGTGATGTTAGTACCTTTGCGGTGAGAATAAAGGAGTACGAGGGTAGGCGCGTCGCGAGAATAGGCTAATATTTTAGTGGTTGTAGAGTCACGGTGGTGGGCAATAAATAATAGGCTGCATGTGTCTAGATAAAGTGTAGTCTCGGGGCCTGCAACTTAATTATGACATAGATATGCAGGTAGCCTGATTCTATGTTCATTGCATACTTCAACTTATTACTTTACCTCCTGACTGTGGTTACGAGTCGAAAGACATTTGGCTTAGAGATAAATAGTCGAATCTTTTTGAGGGTTACATGTTCAGAGCTCTAAGGGTGCTTTATTCTGGTCCGCCGATAGTTTATACGTGACTGCTAAATTAAAGTAGTATATTAGCCAGAATGTAACACTCTCCCTCATGTGTCGTTGACGAGCGGCGATGAGCTAACACGCCAGAGTCTCCAGGACTAGTTAACACAACCAACGGTTTACATTAACGCTTTACCGTGAGACTATGTAGTTCCTTGAGGAAATGCGACGTCTGAGTTCGTTGGTGACCCCGGGTGTCTAAAGTACGCCTAGCGAAACAGCAAAGTCTGTCGTGTCGGGAGTCTACTGGACGGCGAGGACTTGTAGTTTCTGGGGAACTATTCAATACCCGCGTTGAAGGGGGCGTTCGAGCGTCTGGTGATGCTGAGCGAAACAGGTTATGCTGTCGTGCCGGGTTCCTCAGTACGACAAGGGTTCCTCACCTGAAGCGTTATAAGCCTTGTAGAGACAACCTTGCAGTAGTTTAAGACGATCAAATGTTGGACGGTTCGGTCACAGTCAGAGTACCTATTTATTAATATACAAAACCAGCTTAATGCTTACCAATTAATAGTAAAGTAGTATAAACATTTAAGTGAATTTCATGTTTTATATAGCCCAACCTAAGTGAACACTTTGTAGATTTATAAAAATTAATCTGCTCATTTGCGATTCATGCGAACTGGAAGACATTCGGTTTAGAGAAATTAGTCTAATCAGTTTTGTTTGTTACATGTTCAGAGCTCAAAGAGTGCTTTATTCTGGTCAGCCGATAAGTTTTATTCGTGGTTGCTATTTTTAACGTAGTATATTCGCCAGAATGTATCACTCTCCCTCATGTGTCGTTGTCGAGCGGCGATGAGTTAACACGCCTGAGTCTCCAGGACTAGTTAACACAACCAGCGGTTTCTATTAACGCTTTACCGTGAAACTATGTAGTTCCTTGAGGAAATGCGACGTCTGAGTTCGTTGGTGACCCCGGGTGTCTAAAGTACGCCTAGCGAAACAGCAAAGTCTGTCGTGTCGGGAGTCTACTGGACGGCGAGGACTTGTAGTTTCTGGGGAGCAATACAATACCCGCGTTGAAGGGGGCGTTCGAGCGTCTGGTGATGCTGAGCGAAACAGGTTATGCTGTCGTGCCGGGTTCCTCAGTACGACAAGGGTTCTTCACCTGAAGCGTTATAAGCCATGTAGAGTCAACCTCGCAGTCGTTAAAGTCAACCGAATGTCCGACAGGACAATTGAACTGTTTTAAGACTTAACCTAAATACTCATTATTGATTTCACTAGTCTGGCGGGCTTTGCGTTCGGTCAGATTTAGCCTAAACAGTTAGAGCAATATCCCGAAGTAACACACTGCAAATACCGTTACCAAACTTACTAACGTCTCTCAAGTGAGGAGACTTCACTACTGCCGGAAGAGCAGAAAACTTTACTTGATTAATTGTTGTCTATATTATTTAGAAGTCTGGGCAATAGACCCCGTGTAACAGTGGTGACTGAGAAAAGCGCCTGGCTGCTACCTTACAAGACTGACGAATGTATAGATGACGCTCACAGTACATTTTATTATAAACAAATACGTTATCTGTGGACCCAACTGAGGGATTTGCCTTATTTGTAATAACTGATAGCGGGGGCATAGTGGTGATTTGACCGATTGCAATTCAGTTAGATTGTGCTCAAATAACCTTATACAATCTTTGTGTTCAGCTAGCGGACGAGAAGTTTAATACTTGTATTATTGTAAATTGATGCTTGCTTTAAAATTGAAAAAATCAAACTAGTGATGGTTGAAATTGTAGAATTTGATATAGTGAATATTATCTAAAGTAGTTTGGAAAGGGAAAATCAGGAACATAGGTGGTTCTGGGGAAGGACCCATGTGATTATTCCTAAATTGCCTCAGATAAATTTAAAATTACAAAACAAATTTAATAAAAGACTGAGAAGTCGTTAGTTAAATTGTAAGAACAATTTTCTCATACTCACATATGTTACATACTCGTAAGATCAACGAGATGAATTGGGAATGGTCAGATGGAGGGGTGTTGTCGGCGGTCTTTCTCTTTCCTGCTTCTCCTTTTCACACATAGTGGGGGTGTCCTCTATGTTATGTTAGCATTCAGAGCAGTACATAGGGCGAACACTAGCATTCTCCAGTTACTTAAAATCTAACCGTAGGTAATATGCCACTGCCCCGCGAGGCTATCGCGAGCCAGAGCGTTCTCTATCTTATATTTGAGCTCTAGATTGAATATAGGTTGCTTACTAACCTTCCTCTTTCATATCATTTAATATAGAATATATGCCACTGCCCCGCGAGGCTATCGCGAGCCAGAGCGTTCTCTATCTTATATTTGAGCTCTAAATTGAATATAGGTTGCTTACTAACCTTCCTCTTTCATATCATTTAATATAGAATATATGCCACTGCCCGAGGGGCTAGCGCAAGCAAGAGTATTCTCTATCTTATAATTGATTCTAAATAGAATCCTGGTGGTGGGAACTAATATTATCTCACTACCGAAAATAACTATAGCTTACCTTGTCATCGCTTTACGGAACCGTTAACTCGAACTGAACATCGAAATAGTAACAACATTCATTCACACTACAAAGTGACTCCATAGGTTATTTCGCCACGGCATTGTGAGTCCGATAGGAGCTGTGGTGTAAACAATCTAATCTTATACTTAATTCTGATTCGAATGTTAATGAGGAGTATAAATGCCTACTACATCGATAGCTAAACTATAGCTAAATCTAGGAGACTTACGTTCTAATTCTGAGGGTTCTCTTAAGATTCTAAAGTCCCTGCCTAGTAATAGGATATCATTAAATCAATTACAGTGTTATATGAATATGCATAGACATTAGTTATAATCCAATCAACGTCTAACTACAAGGGTCATCTGATTCTTCAGAACCTCCTTTGGTACGCGCGTCCATCTGTCAGAATGCTGGTCCTAAGCAATAAAGAACCAATCAAAATCCGATAGGGTACGGTACAATTCTAACAGTCCGATTGAGACAGAGGGGTAAAGAAAAGCACACATTAAATCTTTGATATTTTATAATTTCCCCAAGCTAAGTCACCTAAACGCGGAGCGGACGATTGGATCTTCACATATATAAACATATTGAGTAGAGACAGGAAGATAACCTTAGGGAATAGTTACTCTTTAAAGTACCGCGGTGCTACGTTATTTAGGAAGCTTAACTGGTAGGGTTCTCGAATTGCTTAGCCATCTCAGCCACGAAAAGGACTCTGGGTTGCTGCTCACAATGTAGTTGCCACTAAAACGATCACTGCCAATAATTTAACTTGAGGGTCGACGTGACACAGTCCGAGACACCTAATTAATAAGTTTAGTTAAGTAGATTGATTTTTAGGTCAAGAAATAGTTACAATTAAAATCAGGGATTCTAGTATATATATCGTCAATACACGAGTGGTAGTTCAGGTAAAGATTAGGTACAGGAGTAGTTATGTGCGGGGTAAGGAGGTAGATAAACAAATTACTATGTTCAATACATGAACAGTTCTCAGTAGATATATTTCTATAAGAGTGGGGTTCACATAAAACAGGAGGGGGAGACATATAAAGGTAGAGTATAATATTATATAGAGTAGCTCTGTACATAACATAAGTAGAGGCATAAAGTAGGTGGGGTGGTAACGAGGAAATGGGTTAAGTAGATGAAATCAGAAGGCGGGGTTTAGTTGTACACAGGTACCTAGTCAGTTATATATTCAAGCTATTCATATATATATGTAGTAATTAGAGTCTCCCCTCTGTAGCGCATACATAAATAAATAACTAAAAAAATACATACATAAAACAAATAGAAAAGGGGGGGGGATGTTACAGCCATAAAACTGTTATAATTTGTGGAGACTTTAATATAAATATCTTGGAGAAAAATACTGTTACCTACAACTTTTAAATTTATTTAAATCATACAATTTGCATCATATTTTTACAGAGCCAACAAGAGTAACTGCTACAAGTGCTACATGTATTGATAACATATTTAGCACTGTAAAACCTTTGTATCAATCTATAATTAATAAAGTTCAGTCAGACCATTCAGGTCAGTTGGTTTCATTTCCAAATTCTTCAAAAATACAAAGAAAGCAAATAAATTATACACCTTTGAGTAAAAGCCGCTTAGAAAGATTTAAGTCTAATATAGCAGAAAAAATTGTATTGTTGCCCTGTCACGGTACTCCGGACCACTTGTACAGTTCGTTATTTAACTTAATCACTAGTGAATTTAATACAATCTTTACTCCAAAACAACTGTCTGTAAGTGACCGTATGACATTCAGTGATTGGGCAACTCCTGGTATTTACAAAAGTCGGAATAAATTGTATGAACTTTATGAAGAAAGGACCTGTAATCACAATCCGACTTTTCAAGAACTTGTAAAAAATTATGCCAAAATATTTAAACGAGCCTGTTCCAATGCTAAGTCTATACATTTAAGAAATAAAATTAATGATTCAACAAATATTATTAAATCTGTTTGGGATATGATAAATAATGAGACGGGTAGAGCGAAAGTACGTAGTCGAGACTTTCAGTTAAAGATAAATGATATAGATATCAAAAATGATGTAGAAATTGCGACTGAGTTTGAAAAATATTTTTCTAACATTCCTCTTATTACTACAAGAAATCTTATGTCTTCTTCTATATCTGCTGAATAGGTTCTCAAACAGAGCGTGGTAGAATGCGACACAATATTTGAATTTACAGCTGTAAGCCCAAAAGATGTTTTGAACGCTTTTAAATCAATAAATATGAAAAACACTAAAGATCTGTGGGGTCTATCTGTCAAAACCATTTCTTCTATTATTATTTCAATCGCTCCACATTTAGCTACAATTTTCAATTGTTGTGTGGCATCTGGTGTATTTCCTGACTTGATGAAACATAGTAAATCATTCAAAATCAAAATCATTCCATTATTTAAATCTGGTGATAGTTCGGACCCTTCGAATTTTCGACCTGTTTCCATACTGCCCATTCTCAGTAAAATTTTTGAAAAACTAATGCTTAGCCAGTTGCTCAGACATTTCAATACACATAATTTGCTTCATAGGAAACAGTTCGGATTTACGAGAGGTTGTTCAACTATAGACGCAGGGATTCATTTGCTTAAAAGTATATTCGCAGCATGGGAGGGTTCGCAAGATGCCTTGGGAATTTTTTGTGATCTGTCTAAAGCGTTTGACTGCGTGCACCATGACACTCTTGTCAGAAAATTACACCACTACGGTATCAGGAACAAGGCTCTCGAACTTCTGTCTTCTTATCTGGGCAATAGGATACAGAAGGTCGATGTTAATGGTAAAAGATCTTCGGGGTCCCCTGTAGTTATGGGAGTCCCACAGGGGTCAATTCTGGGTCCATTCTTGTTTTTGGTGTATATAAATGACTTACCTTATTATGTAAGGGATAAACATGAGATTGTGTTGTTTGCGGATGATACCTCTTTGACATTCAAAACGGTTAGACGGTTAGGTAATTATGACGAAGTTAACGATGCTCTCTCTAAAGTTATTCATTGGTTTAGTGTTAATAATCTGCTTTTAAATGATAAAAAGACTAAAGTAATTAAGTTCTCAACACCTAATGTAAGACAGGTGGCTACCAATGTACATGTTAATGGAACTAATTTAGCCCCTGTGGAGACAACTGTGTTCTTGGGTATAACAATTGACTCCAGACTACAATGGGGCCCACAAATTGAAAAATTATCAGGAAAACTAAGTTCTGCAGCCTATGCAGTGAAAACTATTAGACGGCTCACTGATATTGATACGGCTAGAATAGTTTATTTCAGCTACTTTCATAGTATTATGTCATATGGAATTCTTCTCTGGGGTAACTCCGCGGACATTAACACCATCTTTTTATTGCAAAAGAGAGCCATAAGAGCTATCTACAAACTTGGTCCCCGGGAGAGCCTTAGAGAAAAATTCAAAGAAATAAATATTCTAACAGTCGCATCGCAATATATCTATGAAAATCTTTTGTATGTCCATAAAAACATAGACTCATTTTGTAAAAAGAGTGATACTCATAGCATAAATACTAGATATAAGCATAATCTTGTGTTACATGCAAGCCGTCTCCACAAAATAAGTAATTCTTTTATGGGGCAATGTATACGGTTCTATAACAAACTTCCCAGCAATATAAGAGAATTGTCAATTAACAAATTTAAAACTACTATTAAAGCCAAATTGTGTAGCAGGGCATATTATAAAGTATCTGACTATATTAATGATAAAAATGCCTGGGAGTGAGTCGATCCAATTATAATGTAGTTAATAAAATATGTAAATTTGTTTGGATACCAAAAGAGGGATGCCTGAGTTTTTTGGCAGTATTTTTATTAGTGCTCACCTAGTCATAAACTGCACGGTAGGGAAAAAAATTGTGACGATTCCAAACAAATGTAGCCATTTTTACGGAATAAAAAGATTTTGACTTGACTTGACTTGACTACACACAACGTCTTTTTAGGAGCTTACTGGTAACCTCACTTGTTGTATTCCTGTGTGTGAGTGAGGTCACCAGTAAGCTCCTAAGGAGTTGCTGTGTAAGCAGCAGAGGAGGCATCGCACGAGTGATACTTAATATATTACAAGTGTTAATAGACTACGGTAACTGCTTTATATCAGGTGGGCCGTATGCTTGAATGCCTCCCGGCGTTGTATAAACACGTTTTAAATGTTATAGTTGCGGTATTTCCTGTGAGATGGAGGTACTTCCCCAGTTGGATCACTTTAATGCAACCTACCTCTTTTAAAAAATTGTCACTTCCGTTGCTACGTAGTGACATGGCACTATATTGGATGCTAACTATCTCATTCACATCATTACAAACCTTCCAGGATGTAGTTATTTACATGTATGTATGTATATGTATATCTTCACGCCAAGTCCCTTGCGGGGTAGGCAGAGGGAACCGAGCGCCATAAGACGCCGTCCTTGCATACTTCACTCGCTTCTGTGACATTCATAGCTCTTTTCATGCACGCTCGCCGGTTCCTGGGGCTCCTGACATCACCTTCTGATAAAATACGACCAATTTGGTCATGATAGGTTAGTCTCGGCTTTCCTCGGCTCCTACATCCTTCCACTTTTGCATTGTATATCTGTTTCGTCATTCTTTCCTCCCGCATTCTTTCTACATGTCCGAACCAACGGAGCATGCCCCTTCTTATCTTAACACCGACACTCTCTTTTAGACCAACTCTTTCTCTCACGTTATTTACATCGAGTTACTATATCACTATTAATAAAATCTTTGCAAGTTAAACTTAATGCGCACGATAACAAAATAACTACAAGCTAACTTAAAAGGCAACCGAGCGGGATAAACTAAAACTAACGTAACTTCAATTAAATTAAAAATATAATTAAGCTAAATATAATATAAACATTAACATTTAAAATCACTTAATGTATCTATATTACATTTATTTTGCTGGAACAGTTTTTGCTACGAGTATACACCATAGATTCAGCTTTAAGAGATCCACTTAAGCTTAAAAATAAGAAAAAATAAATATAAATATCTCGAACATTTCTAAAGCCAAACGCGAACATATTAATTATGTCAAAAATATTTACATAAAACTCTAGTCGCCCAATTACTTAAAGTAAAATCGAGGGCGTGAGATCAAAGCTGAAATGATCTTATTATCTCGACATCCCAGTTTGCAGAGAATTCAAAGTTAAATTGAGTTGGTCATAGGGCGAGACACGTCACGACGTCAAAAACGACCTACATCATACACTGAGGAAATATATATACATATAGTAATACATTTACATGATGACCTTTAGAGCAGTAGAAAGATATAAACAGTAGATTAACACACTTAGATTATATCTATATTGTCACCAGAGAGCGTTTCGAATAATCATAGTGTTGTCCTCAATTGAGGTGCGTGCGCCACAGCGAGCTTAGACATATTTTATTTTAATGCATTAAACTAATAAGTGATCTTAAACATATAAGCAATTATACCCCTTCTATATGATGTTACATCTTCTGGTCAGTTTCCAAGTTACTTTAAAATGGGCAACTTTGGCTAACTCGCCCGTTTTAAGTTGTGAAACTGTTTATGATTTTTTTACTTTACTGTATAATCGCTGATTCGATTAAGCTGAAAAAAATACTGGTACATTCATTACGAAAAAAATTTGGTTTATTTCTTGAGAGCTTCGAGAATAATTGAGTGTAAACTTCAATTTACATATCCACGGGCGTACACACATACTTTATGTATATCATTACAAAAATTCTATAGAACGATGAAGGGTCTTGCAGCCACATTTATTTAATTTCTTCAGCGAGGACGAGAAGTTAATAAATTCATTTGCTCTTACCCTTTTACGATCTACTAAATATCATTTATTTAATTTAAATTGTACTTTATGTTGAGCGAAAAAGCTGATTCAAGATCCGAGAATCAAAGTCTCCATGAATAGAACATTCGCCGAAATAATAGCAGACAATACAATTCTATTTTGTTTTATGAATGTGGTTTCAAAATTGTGCATTTGAGGCGGTTTTAGTATGATGTGGTTTAATTCAATCATACGAATTTAGTCATATTACGTATTGTACCTAATTATAATCCATTTAACGAGGCCAGATGTTGCAGATATAATTAAAATCAAAATAGTTATCTAGTTTAATCAACAATGTAATTCCAAATTTTAATCAATTATTTTTAGTTACAATATTACATATGTTCCTCTTTGTTACTTCTATATTTACTGCTCCCGTCACTGTATTCATTAGTAGTTGTAATACTAAGGAATACAATAAATGTATTGAGCATTGAATATTGAGTCATAGTATTCCTTTCGCATGTGGTAATTTAACTACCAAAATCCACACATACAAATCCGCATTACACTAAAACCCTCTTTACGATGGTTGGCCCGATGAGAAATATATATTCCAGTTAATATTACTATTGATTACTTACATTATATATAATATAGAGAAAATAAAAGGGCACCAAGATGAGTAAGAGAGAGAGAGAGAATATTAACAGAACGTTGGATGAAGAAATCACAATCTTTCATAGAGATTTAGAGTTTTAGCCAATTAAGATGTTAATTCTCACAAGCCGTGCTCATGCAAAGAGTGTTATTAATTTTTATTTTTGCTAAGAATACCAAGAAACAAACATAACCATGATGTAATCTAATAATAGAAGATATTGGATATTATCACTACTTGTCGTTATTTGTGATGGGTATAATAAGGATGTCTGTCCGATCTAAACTAGACTAACTCCAGACCAAAACTGGACTATACCAAAACGAAGCTACGACTAAGCCGCCTTATACCTAAAGAACAAAGCCGAACCTAAGTGGTACCTAAATCGAGATTTAAACTGACCTAAAGTAGACTAAAATTAGACGTAAAGTGGATCTTAACTTTACCTGCAACGGACTCTAGTCGTTCGAAGACGAACCATATTTGTACTATATACATACATATATATATATATATATATATACCTTCTGTAATGTACATAACAGCGTCAACATAATAATATTTTAAGAATATAGTATTGGTTCTATTTATTATTTTATATTTCTATTCTCGGTCCTCTCTGCCTACCCCGCAAGGGACCTGGCGTAAAGATATACATACATACAATAGTATTGCAAAGTTGAGCTTATAAGAGATCTTTCCACCTTGCCAACATGTGCAGAACAAGATAGAAAAAACCGGGCAAGTGCGAGTCGGACTCGCGCACGAAGGGTTCCGTACCATTATCTATAAAAATGGCAAAAAAAATCACGTTTGTTGTATGAGAGCCCCCCTTAAATATTTGTTTTATTTTTATTTCATTATTTATTTTTAAAGTGAATATATAATTAAATATTCTGTGAATATTTCAAGCGTCTACCTGTTTCCGTTATCAATATCGAGCAAAAACGAGCAAAAAAATCACGTTTGTTGTATGGGTATGCGCCCTTAAATATTTATTTTATTCTATTTTTTAGTATTTGTTGCTATAGCGGCAACAGAAATACATCATCTGTGAAAATTTCAATTGTCTACCTATCACGGTTCGTGAGATACAGCCTGGTGATAGACGGACGGACGGACGGACGGACAGCGGAGTCTCAGTAATAGGGTTCCGTTTTACCCCTGGGTACGGAACCCTAAAAACTATACTTTCAAGATAGTAATACATACTCTACAATACAAATCCGTACTTAAAACTAAATACATATTTAAATCTCTCTGCCTACCCCGCTAGGGACCTGGCGTGAAGATATACATACATACATATATAAACATTATATGCGATAGTAGATATGTAGTAATATTTCAATATCTTTTTATGTCTCTCACGTATATACAAGGTTAGTTGATTCCATAACTCTCAGTCTGGTAGGAATAAGTTATAAAAGAAGTTGAAATTCGCAGTAGGAAGTATTATGTAACGTCTTAGTAACGCAAGGACGTAGAGCACGGGATCTAGGTGAAAACAACTGGTAGCGGGAACGCAGATAAGAGGTTGCAAATGCCTATTTGAGGATCTTGTATAGGAAAGAAAACCTGATTGCAAGGTTTTGTTATTTAAATACCACCTTATTCGAATCAAGATAATATATGCAGCGATATGGTAATATGTACGATTTGTACATACATGATATTTTCTGCGCCGGGCGCAAAATGTACCAGTTGCCTCTTAGAGTTCGCTCGAATATAGCGCCCTTAAATTGTGTCGTTATTAGTTGTGTATAGTGAAATAAAGAGTATCAAGTAATCTGACTTTAATTTACGTTTCAACTGTACTGAAGAACATATACGTACACGTACCAACCTCAAAAATATTTATCAACGTATTCGAGAAGAGGGAGAAGCACAATTTGACTAAGCATAATTTTAGTGGTAACAGTAAAAAAATTGTTGAGACCTCTAAGTCAGTTGCGAAGAGACCATGATAAATTACTGTCGACGATCAAACACAAATTTTTAGATTTATAAGAATAGAGTATACAGGTACCATTGTATACGATATTTGGAAAATAAATATACCTAGTTAATCTGCTACTGCAATAACCATAGACTGCGGTTTAGTGGGATTAATTAGCAGCCCAAAGGATTTACCCCAGTCCACGATTGCTACTAAATCAGAATTAATTTTGAATGTACTGAATTGCGATAAATTTAAAACGGTACGAAATGTCCATATATTATTAATAAATCATGGTGGGGGTAAGAACTGACTTTAATAATTTGATTTTTGAATACACAGAAGAGTAGTGTTGCAAGCACGCCACCTTGAGGGACACCAGCAGTTAAGTCAATCCAACCCGAAAGATTATCAGCAGCCTTAACACACTGCTGCCGACCTCGAAAGTATGAGTTAAACCATGAGATGGTGAAAGGGGAGACGGTAACTGCACCGAGAGCACCCAGTAGAACATGAAAGTCTAAAGAACTAAACATTACTGAAATCCAATAGTACAATTACAGTGAGTTTTTGGTTGTTTATCGCATCACAAATCAAATCCAAAACCGATGCAAAGTCCTCCCAAAACTTGATTAAACCCCGATCTAAGCCTAATGTTGCAGGTTTGAATAAGACCAGTGTTTTCAGGAACGTATGTACGAGTATATTCTGTCTAACTGACTAACTTACATAATAATAAACAGTCTATATATATATATTTAACACAACAAAGAAATATTACTATAACAAAGGGATATTGATCTGGACATCTCAACGTGATGTTTGGTGCTTATAATTTCCGTATACTTGCTATATTTTAATTTACTACATCTGTTATTTTACTCACGTATTCCTATAAAGGAGGATACATACTTATTCTAAAGGTACGAATACATTAATATGCTGTATCTCATACCTAACTTATCTCAAACCTCACTCAAACCTTAAGATCATACTCGACTCGAGTTGTCCTTTCTTCCTTTAGCTCCTTTTTGACACAATGTTAATTTATTCCCGCTTTGTCTGTCCGTGTATTAAGACAGGTATTCCGTGACTGTGCTTTAGTTCTAAAGATGATAGCGGGCCACTTTTCCCAGAAACTTTCCCCACTTGTAACAAAGTGTGCTGTTTCACGGGCATTATGAATATTTATGTGAAAATATTATGTAAAGTTGTATACTTACAGCTTCAGATTGCCTCCAGCTGAAAGCGTTATCTTCATTGAGATGTTGTTTATTACGGACGAGATTACAAAAGAAGCCTATGTCTCTTGAGGATGGCGTATTTTGTTGTATTTTATTCTTTTAGATATTTCTTTTCGTCCTTTATTAAAGCCATATCTCAGGCTCTGCTCATTTGTTTCATATGGCGATAAATAAATGTTTCAATTGAATAATTTTAAAAAGAAATAAAAAGTATATCAACATTTTGTTTCAAATTATTTGAATTAATTAATGTGAAAATACTAATTTATTTTATTATTAACAAACATTTTTACATTTTTTGTTACTAACTATACTTTGGTATAAAACGTCGAATTGACAAAAGAAATAATTGAACTATTCATTTATCAATTATAAATAGCAACATGCGATGTCCGTTTTTTGTTTTAAATTATTTTATCATTTTTAACTTGTTCAAAAGACCGTCTATACCAATCATTTTTTAATTGAAATAAATATTTTCTGTTTCTATAAGAATTAGTAAGACGCAAGCGTACTATTTTTTCGACAACAAAAGCCGCCTTAAACGTCACTTTATGCATCTAACGATTTGCCATCGAGGTTCTGGATCCACGGCATTCGAAAACCAGAATAGTTACGTTAGTGCAAGTGTGCTAACAAGCCCCGTAGCCTCTACGGGAGAAAGAAGCTTGTCAAAACAAGCCATCATCACCAACTGATCCTTGGCGTCTGAGAGAGGATCCATACATTTTGGTTTAAACTCGAGGTTCATGAATTTAAGGGTTTAATTAGCGGTCCCCGTCAATTGTCAACATTCGTCATCATCTCAGCCCGTATACGACCACTAATGAATATACCTAACTCAAATATATATATATATATTCGAATTGGCCACCTTCGACTTTGATACAGACCTTTAACCTGTCTGGCCACGAATCGATGGATTAACGCGCTGTTTCTATAGAAAATTTAGCCACTGCGTTCTGTAGTTGTGCGTATACTTTGTCATTTAGCTTGTTGTACGGCTCGTCAATCGTGAACATTTTTTTATCAGTAAAGAGGATATTAAGTCGACATCTGTCTTTAAGTGCCATTTAACCTCACGAACTCTTAGACACGTGTTACAATTTATAAAATGTCATTGTATCTTACTCATTTCTCATAGTTTTATTTTTTTTATGATGTTACGTTCAATAGCGTCATTTGCATTTCGTGTGCACTGCATACGTAGCCGACGATTAACTATGAAGGTTATAAGTACTATAGTTTCACCCAATAGTATGACATAAATGGGAATTGTTGTATGATATAAAGACGATTCAATAGCACTACTCAATTACACTGGAGCCTGAAGTGTTATTTTTGTATTCGCAGCGTGTAGATTCTCTAGATTAATAGAGTCCAGCTTGATGGATGGATATTCCTGGGGCTTCGATTCGTTATACTGAGGTAGCTTCTTTGGAGCCTCCTGGTAACGTCAGTCAGTAGCTAGAACACAACCGTCCTCCAGGGAAATGGTATTTGGCTGCGGTTTTCTTTCGCCAGTACCTTGTTTACTTATTGGTACGGTGCACCGCGTGCATGTAAGGTTGGCTTTGGCTCCAAAGGCAACATTAAGCCACTTACGTCCCAGACATAATCCACTTATAACCATATAATCATGATGTTCATGTTTATGATGTCCATTAACAGATATGTTTGCCCTGTGTGGGAATAAAACACACTAGCATTGACATTAGAATATATTTCTTAACTACTTCGCTACCAACCTCGCCGATAACCTTCTGATAGTATAGTAAATTCTGAATTATTTTAGTGCGACAAGATTAGAACTTGACATTCATTCAATAGATTCTTACTTCTTCCTAGCGTATCCCTAATCCATTAGGATCGGCGGGGTCCGCTAACTAAGCCTAAAGATTTGTGGCGAAGATACTGATTTTGACATGGAGCCACTGTCGTCCGACCTCCACAATCCAGAGGGAAAACCTGACCATTCTTAGGTTACGTCAGACGTCTATCGAAATAATAAGGGCACAGGGTATAAACATGCGATGTCACCATGACAATGAACTGAGAAATTGTTAAATTAACATTTTGAACTTTAAAAAAACATGCATCAAAGCATGAAATAAAACAAAAATTTATGATTTGTAAAGAAAATATATTTGTTTTGGGTGTGTAATACAAAAAAAACCTTCTTGCTTGTATTTATTATGTTATCAAAAAAAAAAGTGAACAAAATCTACAATGTCCATGACATTGTTATTATTTATGTCATTATATTTTATCTGTGAGAAGTATTGCCTAGCTCTTGGTCCTCAAAACTTTGACAAGGCCTGGATATCCATAAATTTTGCCTTTGAAACTGGACGGCTCTCATTGTACGACTGATCTGGCAGTAAATATCTGAGACACCTACGGTATGAGAGTAATTACCAATTAATATAATAAAAATTGATGTATATTTTTATTTAATATTTAAACACACGCCGCACAACATAACAGACGAACGAAGGTACCTCAAAAATTCAAACAGACTGTAACCGTCAAGCCAGCGACCATGGACAATGCTTATTAGGGTTCCGTACCCAAAGGGTAAAACGGAACCCTATTACTGAGGCTCCGCTGTCCGTCCGTCCGTCCGTCCGTCTGTCACCAGGCTGTATCTCATGAACCGTGATAGTTAGACAGTTGAAATTTTCACAGATGATGTATTTCTGTTGCCGCTATAACAACAAATACTAAGAAATAGAATAAAATAAATATTTAAGGGGGCTCCCATACAACAAACGTGATTTTTTCGCCGTTTTTATAGATGATGGTACGGAACCCTTCGTGCGCGAGTCCGACTCACACTTGGCCGATTTTTTTTTTCCTGTACGACTTGGACATTGCTTGTTATCGCACTGTATCAATATTTTTCTATGAAGATTACTCCGTGACACTGTATGTTATTTCAAAGTGTGCTTTGGCGTATCGTTCTACCACCTTTGTATAATAAAATGGTATTGCCAGTTTCAAAAATATACAGATGTGACATCGCATGTTTTTCCCCTGCGCCCTTATAAAGTCTTGGAGGTGCATGTTTTCTCACGATGTATTCCATCACCGCGGAGCAAGTGATAATTACAAATCCTATTAATATTATAAATGCGAAAGTTTGTATGTATGGATGTTTGTTGCTCTTTCACGCTTAAACGGCTGAACGGATTTGAATGAAATTTGGCACGTAGATAGATTATGATCTGGATTAACACATAGGCTACGTTATTAGACTCCACGCGGGCGGAGCCGCGGGCAGCAGCTAGTATGTACATAAATCGCAAAACACGAACTTAGTGGTACATGCCAAGACTCGACCCTGGGACCTGTTACTCAATAGGCCGGTTTCTTCTTTTCCACTGGTTCTGGTTTTTCCACTGGTTTCGGTTTCCACTGGGCTATCACGGATCAACTCATTTTAATAGATTCCGTCAGCAAAATATTCATATTTATTTATTTGCTTTTTCATGTTGTAACAAGATGGTGATTATACAAATAGTTGCAAACATGAACCCTGTACAGGGCACAGCATACAGAACTTACTATAATAAATTATAAAATTAAATTACAACGTTAATTATAATTAAAATAAAAATACATTACATTATTCATTTTTAAATTCAATTATCTACAACTATAGCGCATACATGTCATTTAGATTATCAAAGAATTCGTCAAGAAAAATAATAACATTTTGAAATTAATTGTCTAAGAAAATTAGAATTATTTATTATTATATATTTATTCATTTAAAAACATAAGTAATATTTTATCTATGCAATTTCATTTATTCATATATAACTATTGCCTAGGGAGTTGTTGAGTTCTCAGGAGTAGGTTAGGTACTGGTAAGTTTCGACGAGCTCGGTAGCGGAGTGCTTAACAGTGCTACGTTAACACTAACGCTCGTGGGTTCGGCTCCCACACAGGACAAACGTTTGCGTGCTTGAACATGTCTCTTTATCTTGGTCTGGATGTTTTGAAGAACAGTGGGGTACATCAACGCAGCCCGACTGGGGAAATACCTCCACCATTGAGAAAACTGAAGGGTTATTTTGTTTGAACGAGTGCGTACCAGTAAGATCCTAAGAAGTTGTTATGTTATCAGCAGGTATGGTAACGTACAAGGGATAGTTCATGTATTGCAAATTTTATAGGTTAAGGGCCTTCAGAACAGGTGGGCCGTATGCTTGTCTGTCTCCCTAAGTTATACGGAAAAAAATAAGGAGATAAGCCAGCGTATGATATAGTATTAATATACATACAACCTTTTTTATTGTCTTTGTACCTTCATTTTAATGTCCTGCCAAAATTTGTCGGGAATAATGGTATCCTAAATTTTAAAATTTCGAAAATGTAAATTAAAGGGTAAACAAGTGATTTGGCCCGTGGCACCCCCGCTAATAGCCATATATATAAATAAATAAATATATATATAAATAATAAATAATTATTTCTATAAAATATATATAAATGCAAATACAATCTCTATGCACAATGCATTCAATGACAATGAAAATAAATTATATGGTGATTTCATCCTGAAAATAGATTATATGATGATATCATCCAGAAAATAGATTAAATGATGATTAAGGCGTGGATGCAATCACCATTTTATCTATTTTCAGATTAAATAGTGATTGCATCCACGCCTTGCACTCTATCAGTTCATTTTGCATTTTAATTAAATATGGATCGGATAACTGGGGAAATATAATTTATTCATCGTAAAGGAGGAACAGTTATTTTAGATACCAATTACCAATATTAAAAACATAAAACTTTGAAGCATTGACATTTATAGTATTAACATCTCTCGCTGACTTCTTTAAACATTTGCATACCTTTAGAATATAAGGTGAACATACCATACCAAATTTGTAACTTAATTCACCATCTATGTAAATCACTGTATGTTCAGGCTAATAAATGAAATTTGAATTTGAATTTGAATGAAGGTTGATCGAGACAGCGGTGTGTATTACTTAAAAAAATTAAATGTAGTGGATCCAGTAAGTTGAAAGTACGTATTATAGTTTTCTTTTGTAGTTATTTGTTTAAATAATGATTTATTCCACACTCAGAGAAAAGTGGATAATAACCAATATTGCTTTTTTGAAAATTATATTTCCCTTCTCAGGACACGCAAGTAATGCCCATGAAGGCACATTTTTCTGGATCAAACTCATCACGGAACATCATAGCGAAGGAGGTAGCGAAATTAACATACATAGTAAAAAATAGCGGTGAACCTATACCTAAATTATATAAAGATGCGGTAAAACTTAACGAAAATTTTGAAATTGCGTCTCCTTTACCAGCATTTTCCAATACCTATTCAGATTTGCCTGTATCAGAACAGAACAGGAAAAGTAATAAAAAGTAATTTCACAGAATTGCGTGAAGTAATGGTGATTGATAAATTTAAAAACTTTCTTTTGGCAGACTATTTGTCTGGAGATAACGAATAAAATAGATGAGAGTTCACTTCAGAAATTTTTTTTCGTACAGTACATTTAAAAGCTGTCCACGACCATTTGTAGAGCAATTTCAGCATTCATGCCGACGATGGAAGTTCGTTACAAACTACCAAAGTGATACATTTAGTATATGCTCTACTGACGGATAAATCGCAAAACATATACACTATTTTATTCCACTTATTAAAAAGCACATTACCAAATTTTAATACACAAAAAAAAAATCGAAAAGTCGGTTATTAACAGTTTACGAGAATATTTTCCGGATACACAAATTAATCGCTGCTTTTTTCATTGGGCCAAAGCTATATGGTGGAATGCAAATAGCTTATGTAATTGTGCTACTGAAAAGATAAATTGTTTGATAGTAATTAAACGGTTGATACCATGGTGTATATAAAAGTAACATACATTTCAGACATACTCCACCACAGCATGCGTATTTTTCTCCAGCTTATGCTTCCTATTTTTTTTTTCTTTCTTCAATTTCTGTAACATTCAAAATTCATAGTTTCGCAAGCGCACTCATATCCCTAAACCCATAAAATAGTACAGTTTCTCCCTCTATTTCTCTGCACTGACATTTTGGCCTCTAGAAATATCCCTAAATCCATAAAATAGTACAGTTTCTCCCTCTATTTCTCTGCACTGACATTTTGGCCTCTAGAAATATCCCTAAATCCATAAAATAGTACAGTTTCTCCCTCTATTTCTCTGCACTGACATTTTGGCCTCTAGAAATAAAACTATAAATGCGATTGAGATGCGGTTTTCACCAGAAAGTCAAACTAAATTGCATCTTTCTAATGGTATCAAAATGGAGTTAATTTTATAACCGGAAGTATTTAAAAAAGTACATTTTGTACTTCCAGGTTGTAATTACAGTCATCGGTCATTTGTATAGAACAGTGTTCAGTCAGTTTATCGTGCAAAAAACAGAATCGTGCAAAGAACAAAAGCGTAAAAGTAGTGGTGGGATTTGCGCGAAGCGCGAACTCCAGCACTTGTTCGTAATAAACTTTAAAGTAGACCTAACTAGTTTGATTTATACTTACTTTTATTTAGATAATAAATTTTATAGTTACTTTTTCTCATCCTTTTTTCTTCAAACTCCTTTTTGAACTTTCAGCACTCCTGCAGTGATAACATTTTAATAGAAAAGTCCACTAAATGGTGAGATAACAATTTGTTGGTCGTATTTGTCAAACGAATTCGTTTGACAAACCTCTCAGTTCGTTTTTCCCATGTCATACGTTTTCTAAGGCACAATTTACAAATAGATCTTAACACACAACTGCTATACTCTGGCAAGCATGGAAATAATAAGTTTCATGCTACCACGTGTCACTATTTACATGCGATTGATTAATATATCCAGGAGGGGGTAACGGCAATAAAAATATATTTAATTACAAAATTTTTATGCAGAGGTTCCACAGGCAAATATTTTTGTTCGTGGTCCTCCAAGGAGTACTAGACTGGAGGACCACGGCAAGTAACGGTTGAATATGTAGGCACATAAATTCGAAATCACGAATTTAATAGTACATCCCACATCTGAATTCGAAGTCGTTTTATAAGCCGATTCACTATGCTATCACGGCTGAAAAAAAATGCAATCCATTTGGACATAAAAAGAAAACATATCGTGCAGAGTAAGATACTTAACTCTCCCGACCCGAGGGTACAACAGATGGATAAAAGGAAATCCCGACAAAAGCTGCTAATATATTTTTACATTAGACGGGAGAATCCGACCATAGGAATGGTGAATTTGATGGGGTTGCCATATGAATACGAAAATAAAAACGGGTATTAAAGGGCTTATGTCTATTTTTAATATGCTATTAGGTGGACATATCGCACCTTCGATAGAACAAGGGTGCAATTTGTACCCTTCCATTGATAATAAAAATACACATATTTAATTGAATTTATTTTTAATGGGATAACAGGATCCATATTTGTTAGTTACATAAAACACTCTTACACACTTGACTAATGTCAGTAAATTAACAATTGGCTTATATGGTTATTTTGAATCCGATGGAAAATTATTGTACTTTGTGCAATTCATTGGTGTTTTAATCAAATCAAGTATCTGGTGAAGTATCCCCACCTCACAGAAAGCTGGAGCCAAAAAACAACTCCCTAGACCGTTGTTGTGTTCCTGCGTGTGAGTGAGGTCACCAGTCTTAAGGAGTTGATGTGTTAGCAGTAGAGATCGGACGAGTGATACTTCATGTATTGCAAGCGTTTATAGCCTACGGTAACCGCTTTACATCAGGTGTACCGTATGGTTGTGTGCCTCCCGACGTTGTATAAAAAAATACTATTTCCTGATGATACCTCTTAAATTAATAAGAGAAGTTCCTATCAGTCACACAAAATGTAAGTCTAACCAATCTATTAAAAATGTGGACCAGATTATTACAATTTAATTTAATTTATTGATTACAAATTCCTGTTATCATTACTATTATTGCTATTTCAAACTAAATTTAATTTAACTTTGCTCGAATTTGATATCGTGATTTAATTTAACTTTCATAATTTATTAATTCATTAAGAAATAGCCTTGTAACAGCACCGCCATAACTTATTAGGGTTCATGTATAGCCACTATAATATATTGTACCCTTGTCATAACCATTTATAATATTCATGTACGTCGACGATGCGAAATAAATAAATAAATGGCTGACGTCCAATAATCTTTTGTAAATTTCTTCACATTTATCAAATTTAATCTTTCAAAAATACCTTCTGCCAGTACAAAAGTTATTATTGAAAATAATAAATTAGAATTTGTTGTTGTAAATGTATTTCTTGGAATTACAGTAGATACAATATTGCTGTAGGGCGCTCGCGTAAATAAATTTGCCCAGTTCCGTCGCTTTTGCAGTTAGGAAAATTAGACAACGCCAGAAGAGTCTTGTTTATTTCAGCCACTTTCTCAGTAGAATGTCTTATAATAAAGTGTTGTGGCGAAAATCCACTGACATTGAAACAATTTTAATCACACAACAACTAAATGATAATTTTAAAAATCCAGGAACCTGACTGATTATAAAACAACTAAAAAGGTGTAGATATTGACAGTTCAATTGTTTATATGCATACTATGCATGCTACGGTGATGAAGTTTTATGTTCGACATATTTTTTTTTTATATTGTCGGACAAATTACACAGCGCCATCTAGCCCCAAAGTAAGCGAAGCTTGTGTTATGGGTACAGACATGTTCATGCACACAAATGTTTGTACTGTGTGGGAATCGAACCCACGAGCGTTGGTGTCAAAGTAGCGTAACAACGCGTTTCACCACTGCGCCACCGAGCTCGTCATATTGATTTATTCTGACGTCACATTACCTGTAATACTCGGGCGAAGAATTAGAATCTAATGATACATCATTCTTCAATGTCATAATGGAACGGACATTACCCTCCTTTTGGGTCAATCGGGTAAAAAGAGCCATTCGCTCTATTTTAAATATGACATAATAATTAAAAGGCATCATGCCGTGAAATACTTCTGGGAAAGGGCAACACACTCATGTAAACTTATATATTACTGTGAGTTAAAAAGTTTACCAGTTAGCTCCGAAAGAGTTATTTTATTACCAGCTGGGGTTACTACGGGTATGTTTAAACAGCTAGAGGAAAATAACAAAGCATATCCATATAGAACGAGCGGATAAAATCCTCTGTACACGCTGGTGGCCGGTTGCATAAATAACAAAACAATCATTCATTAATTATATTACGTTACACGTTACCGAGAAATTAACGAATTAGATACTGTACCAACAGAGATTAGCTATATTCTATCTACACAGCAACGAATGAATAACATCTATAATTTCACATATTCAATTACCGACAGTAGTGGTCAAATGGAAAAAAACAACACAAACTTATCGCCACGCTCATGAGTCCATGGTTCAAATCTCAGCTTAGCAGTCAAATTTTATTATAAGATTTTGTTGTATTCTGTTTTGTGAAATCGTTGAATGAATGATCAATTCATGTAACAATATTTAATATAAAACTAAACCGCCGTGTCACCGAGTAGTCAACAGTAGCCGGTTAGCTGAGACTTGATAACAGCCACATTAATCTTGAGTAGGTAGTAAGTAGTAAGATCAGAACAAGAAAAATTCTTTAACAGAAAATAATCAAAAATATGAAAAATAGTCAAGTAGGTTAGGTCATTATACGCAGACATTATAAATTTGTCGTTACTAGTTCGCTAGCGAGAGTAGTTATGTGTCTTCGATTGCAATTCTTTATGTTCTGTTTCAAATATGCAGGCTAATATGTATGCAAGATAGAACACGCATTATTGCGTTGCATAATATGGGATATAGTATACCTCAAATTAGTAAAGAGACGGGGTTGACTATAAGTATTTTCGTATTTGTGTCCATGTTTTGGTGTGCATAACATATAATGTTAATAATAATTTATAATATATATATAAAAAATATATAAATTATGTCTTGTAGCTATTATTATAAGTAGCAGCGGTTAACGTGTAGACTTTTTGATTAGTAATCTATAACAAGCTTATGTTAATGTAATTCATCACGAAGAGGAAGGTAATGCTTCGACTCGGCCGAGAATTGAATGTCTCCGACTTATAATAATAATAATAAATATTGTCGGACAAATTACACAGCGTCATCTAGCCCCAAAGTAAGCGAAGCTTGTGCTATGGCTACTAGACAACTGATAAACATACGTAAATACATTTTTTTTTGTAAATACATACTTATTATACATAGAAAATACCCAGACCAATACAAACAGACATGTTCATGCACACAAATGTTTGTACTGTTTTGTGTTATCAGACCAGATTCACAGAGGAGATATGTGTCGACAATTTGATAACAATGGCTTCTCGTCGAATGCTGAGTTTGCGATTTTGTTTGACATCTCGGTATCTACCCTTCGTTGAGCCTTGCATAGGGAGGGCTTGCATCATAGAAAGCCAACCAAAAAACCATATTTTACCGAGTTTTATAAGCAAACTAGCTTGTCTTTTGCTTGAGAGTATTTAGATTTTGGCTAGATGAACATCATCTTCACCGATGAAGACGTTTTTGTCATCTCAAAATGGTACGATGACACACAACCGCGCTGACTGCCTGATGGTATGTATAGTGTATGGAATGAAAGACGGACTATCGCATACTGATTTATTGTACGAAACGTTTGAGTAACAAGGTTATAATTAAGTGGGTAGGAATTTTAATAAAGCTTTTCAGTCACCCACATACAAACATTACATTTTTCTCCTCTTAAAACTAACAAATCTAAATATTACCTATAACCTAGAACATTCTGATCTAAACATAGGTATACGTTCTTATAAATAGCAAAAGGGCCATTTTAATATCGGAGTGACTAAATATTATACAATGAAAATCAAATAGCTATTTTACTCTTTTTTCTTTCGCGGTCTCAAAGTCATACCAAGCGGACCAATAGTGCGGTGCTCTTTTGAACTGATAATATCATTGCTTGGATTCCGTTCTATTATCGACGTTGCTGCAGACAGCTGTGCTTCGTGTACACTGTGCGGACTACTGGTGCTAACATCTACATTGGGTGACTGCCCTATGCTAGTACGCGGAGATTGGTTTAAAGGCGTTGACCAACCATCAGGCTCGGGCTGCTCATAATCATTTTCCTTTTTAGAAAATGTCGTCCCTGGATTATCCCGGCAAGTTACGGAATACCGCGATTTAGTAGCACTTTTATTAATAATTTGATCAATATGACGTTTATGTAAACCTTCTTTAGCTTGAACTACATATGAAACAGGACCGGATTTCTTTACTATAGTGCCTTCCTTCCATTTGCAATCTTTATTATTATAATCACGCATCATCACTACCTCTCCAGGAGCTATTTCTCGCATTTTACTATTTCGACGCGACTCCTGACGATCTTGTTGTTCGCGAACTATCTCCTTAGTATTCGGTCGTAATAAATCTAATCTACCACGCAGCCTATGCCCCAATAAAGCCACTGCTGGTTCTTTTTGAGTAGTGCAGTGTTCTGTGTTTCGATAGGAAAACAAAAATTTACACAGTGCCTCATTGTAATCTACACCTTCTAGGGTTGCCTTTTTAAGTACTTGTTTTATAGTACGCACTGCATTTTCAGCAGCTCCGTTACTAGATGGATGGTACGGAGCTACTAATATTCTTTTGATTCCATTTTTCTCTAAATACTTTAAATATTCTGCTGAAGAAAATGGAGGCCCATTATCACTGACTATACTCTTTGGAATACCGAAACGTGCGAAAATTTTTCTTAAACTATTTATAACTGAAGATGCGGATGTGCTAAATACATTATCAACTTCAATCCACTTGGAATGGGCGTCTACTAAAACAAGAAAATATTTGTTGCGATAAGGGCCTAGAAAGTCAACGTTAAGACGTGTCCATTTCTCCGTAGGCCATGCCCAGGAGTGTAACGGGGCGGGCGGCGGCTGATCCCGCTGAGCGGCACAAGCTGAACATTCACGACACATTCGTTCAATGTCAGCATCTAATCCCTCCCACCAAACATAATTTCTGGCTAATTGTTTCATTTTAATTACGCCTATGTGTCCACTGTGTAACTCTTCTAAAATAGTACTGCGTAACGAAGACGGTATGACAATACGATACCCCCAAACTAAACAGTCATGTTCTAAAAATAAATTTTCCTTTATTTTTACCGAATATATAACTTAAAGCTCGGTGATCGCTACGCAATAAGAAATGTCTGCCATATAAGTATTGATGGTGTTTGGAAACACCAAACACAATGGCTAACGCCTCTTTGTCAAGTTGTGAATAGTTACGTTCGGCCGCATTAAGTGTACGCGAGGCACAGCTGATCGGGCGCTCCGAGCCGTCGGGGTACCGGTGCGCGAGCACGCCACCTATCCCATACGCGCTACTATCGACAGATAATATAAGTGGCAAACTCGGGTCATAATGTGCCAGCACCGGACTATTACTCAACATTCTTTTAATTTTATTAAAAGCTATTTCACACTGGTCGTTCCATTGCCATTTAACATCTTTTTTAAGTAAATTATATAAAGGTTGTAAAATATCGCTACTGTTTGCACAAAACTTTGAATAAAAATTTGTAAGGCCCAAAAAACTCTTCAGTTGTGTTACATCTTGAGGAGTGGGCGCTGCCACAATGGCTTCAACTTTTTTATTGTCCGTATGAAGGCCTTCTTTATCTATACGATAGCCCAAGTATGTAACACTATTTTGAAAAAACTCACATTTTGACCAATTAACACGTAATCCAGTGTCTTGCAATCTAGTTAACACTGCCCTTAGATTTTCAAAATGTGTTTTTTTATCTTTTCCTGTAACACAAATATCGTCTTGGAAAACCACCGTTGACGGCAAACCACTCAGTGCTTCTTCAATTAATTTTTGAAAATTTTCTGGGATACATTTTATACCAAAAGGAACACGCTTATAAACAAATGTACCTACGTGAGTAGTGATTGCTGTCATCGGCTGTGAATCTTCCGATAATAATGCTTGCTGATAGGCACTGGTAAGATCCAATTTCGAGTACTGCTCCCCATCAGCGAGATTGGCAAAAATATCTTCAATACGCGGGAGGGGATAATGAAAATCTTTTAACAATGGATTTATTGTAACTTTGTAGTCACCGCAAATGCGTATACCACCATTTTTTTTAACTATTGGAACAATCGGCGTCCCATAATCTGAACGTTCCACTTTATAAATGACGTCATCGCGTTGCAGACGTTCGAGTTCGCGTTCGACCGGGCCGCGCATAGCGAGCGGCAGTGGACGAGCCTTCAAAAAAACCGGGGTGGTGTCCTTCAAATGTAACCGTATTCTAGATTTATTATAAGTACCTAACCCGTCAGCAAACACCTCAGGAAATTCTTTTTTTAACATATTGACTGATTCATAATTAGTGCTGTCGTCGGCTAAACTATAACAAGGTATAAATGTCTTTAGATTTAAACATCTAATCCAGGTACGGCCAAGCAATGGAGGGCCACCGTTTTCAATAACAAATAGTTTTAAGTTTTCTTTTATTCCGCCATAAATAACCGAAACTGTGACATAGCCGAGAGGACTAATTATGCTGCCAGTGTAAGATTTTAATCTAAGCCTTTCATTAACTAATTTAACATGTGAAAACCATTTATCATAACATGATTTGGATATAGCCGATATTTTACTACCTGTGTCGATTTCGAACTTTATCATTCGACTTTCAACCATGACATTCACGAAATAGGGTCCGTCTTTGCCTTGGCACGATAACATAAAAAAATCGATATCACTTTCCGAACTAGATTCATTTAAAAAAAACTGACCTTTGGTTGCTAGTGACTTACGACACACTGCCTTCAAGTGTCCTTTTTCTCCGCACCGGTCACACGTATACATCTTGAATCGGCACCTAGAGGGCGCGTGGCCTTCCTTGCCACACCTGCCGCATCGCGCACAGCCGCCGCCAGCAGCCGGCTGCGCATGCGTCGCGCCCGCTCCATCCGCGTAGCCCGCGCTGCCGCCGCCGCCGCTCACCCGCCAGCGCGAGCCGCTCGCCCGCGCCACGCGGTGCATGCCCTCGGCCGCGCCGCCGCTCGTTGCGCCGCTCAAGGTGCCGGACGCCGCCAATGCCGCGTGCCTGTCCGCCGCTTCGAGTGCGAGTGCGAGCTCCACTGCCCGTTTGTAATCGAGCTCTCGTTCAGCAAAAAGCCTGGATCTCATATCCTCATGAAGCAGACCAGACACAAATTGATCTCGTAGGTTTACTTCCAACGTAGTTCCAAAGTTGCAAGTTTTAGCGAGATGTTTCAAACTCTGAAGGTATTCGTTAATATTCTCGTCCTGCCCCTGCTTCCGTTGCCGAAACACGTGTCTTTCTGCGATCTCCGACCTTTGTGGCTCAAGATGTTCCTTCACTGTACGTTCGAGTTCCTCGAACGATTTGGTTTCAGGTGCCGAAGGTGCGCATAAATCGCACATTAATTCGTAACAAGCGATGCCAACATGTGTTACTAACGTGGCCACATGAAGTTCTTCTGCAATGTTGTTAAGTGCAATAAACTGTTTTATACGCCTACAATATGCATCCCAATTGTGTGCACCTATTATGAAAGGTTCAATTTTTCCAATAGGCATGTTTAACACTTGCACTAACACAAAGTAAAACACCGTTATTCGTCGTATTTAGACTGCGCCAATATAGTGTATGGAATGAAAGACGGACTATCGCATACTGATTTATTGTACGAAACGTTTGAGTAACAAGGTTATAATTAAGTGGGTAGGAATTTTAATAAAGCTTTTCAGTCACCCACATACAAACATTACAGTATGTAGTTACCGTAGCCTAAGGGCATTTGCAACACCAGGGGTGTCACTCCTGCGTTGCCGATCCTGCAAAAACCTTCTCACGCCTTTCTTGAAGAACCCCATGCTGTAGTCCTTAGGAAAAACCTTGCGCAGAGACCTCATACCATTGTAAAATGAGGCTGATGGCATCATGTCGAACAACTCCTCGGAACACAGCCCATTGTACAAACGGTAGATGACGCAAAGGGAGGCAAAATCTCTCCTTAAACTCAAGGGCTCAATGCCGTGTGTGAGCTTAGGATCATCGACGATCCTCACAGCTCGTCTCTGCACCGAGTCGCAAGGCCGCAGCTGGTACCCAGGTGCCCCCGCTCAAGCGTGACTACAGCACTCCATATACAGTCGGACTTGTGATTTATATAATACTAGCTTTTACCCGCGGCTTCGCTCACATTGATAAAAAATATATAATTTTTTTTAAGAAAAAGTATTCTATTTTACAAAGTTTCATGATGATCGGATTAGTAGTTTTCGCGTGAAAGCGTAACAAACAAACGGACATTCACATTTATAATATTAGTAGGATGAGTCTTTGCCCCGAGCTGAAGTACTGTTTGGCTCCGTATTGAAGAGAATCATGCAAAATATTTTGAACCAAAGCAGTTTTGAATAAAATCTCTTGTTTTAAGGTTGACAATATTGAACTAAATGTGTCAATGCCCTGACGAGCTCGGTGGCTCAGTCGTGAATGACGCGACTTTGACACCAACGCTTGTGGGTTCGATTCCCACACAAGGCAAATATTTGTGTGCATGAATATGTCTGTTTGTCTTGGGCGTAGGGCGCATCAAAACAGCCCGCCTGAAGAAGTACCTCCACCTCACAGAAAATCGCAGCCAAATAACAACTCCCTAGTGTGTTCCTGCGTGTGAGTTAGGTTACCAGTAAGCTCCCAAGGAGTTGCTATGTGAGCAGAGGAGGCATCGCGCGAGTGATACTTAATATATCGCGAGCGTTAATAGGCTACGGTACACGCTTTACATCAGGTGGGCCATATGCTTGTATGCCTCCCGCGATAGTATAAAAAAATGTGTGCGTATCATTAGCAGAATGATGTTTATTGTCGTTCACGCAATTTCAATCTGTGCATGCATTTTTGATGCTGACCGTACATGGAGTGAATTAGTTTAATTTTACCAATAAAAAGAAAATATTTTAATAAGCACGATGATAGATTATAAACCTGTATGCATGCAGAAAGGTGGACTTATTCTGCTATCACATGCACAGTGGAACGATGTAGGAGTAATACAATAGCTAAATTTAATGTCTTGGATAAAGGAATCATTCCCAACAATTTTCAGTGTCGAACATATTTTGGGTGCATTCAAAACCGTAAACCTCATCATCATTTAGTTCGTTGTTCATTCCTTTGGAATAAATACCACGAGTGGAGATAGGCTTACTACTGAATGCGAAGAAAACAAAGATAATGCTATTTGAAAGAGAAGAATCCAGAACTAATGTAAGGATGACGATTGATGATGAAGTGTTGGAACAAGTGGATGAGTTTGTATGTCTTGGATGCGCTTTCAGCAGGGATGGAAGGTACACCGCAGATGTGGAAAGACGCGTGAGTGCTGGGAATAGTGTGAATGGAGCGTTGGGAAAACTTCTTGGCAGTAAAATCCTGAGCCAGAAGGCACAACTCGCTATACACAATGCAGTGTTGGTCCCAACGCTAACTTATGGAAGCGAGAGCTGGGTATGGCAGAAAGAGCATGAAAGTAGAATAAACGCGGTCGAAATGCGAGTGCTACGCAAAATTTGTGGCGTAAGGCTTGTAGACCGTATTCGCAATGATGATGTTAGAAACAGAGTTGGTCTGAAAGAGAGCGTCGGTGTTAAAATAAGAAGAGGCATGCTCCGATGGTTCGGGCATGTAGAAAGAATGCAAGATGAAAGAATGACGAAGCAGATATACAATGCAAAAGTGGAAGGATATAGGAGCCGGCGAAGGCCAAGACTTACCTACCATGACCAAATTGGTCGTATTCTATAAGAAGGTGATGTCAGGAGCCCTAGAAACCGGTGAGCGTGCATGAGAAGAGCAATGAATGTTAAAGAAGCGAGTGAGATATGTAAGGATCGAGTCACGTGGCGCTCGGTTCTCTCTGCCTACCCCGCAAGGGATTTGGCGTGAAGTTATAGATAGAAATACCACGAATGAACCTGCGAAATATCTAAATCCAATTTAACCGAAAAAATCGGTTGGATGAATACTGCTGCAGTACTGACTGCTTCTATCACCGAATATAGAAACTTGTTTTTTTTATACTACGTCGGGAACATACAGTGCTACAAGGGAACATACGGCCCACGCGATGTAAAGCAGTTACCATAGCCTACGATCGCTCGCAATACAGTAGGTATGACTCGCGCGATGCCATCTCTGCTGCTAACACAGCAACACCTCAGGAGCTTAATGGTGACCTCACTCACACTCACACTCGCAGGAACATAACAACCCTCCAGGGAGTTGTAATTTGGCTGCGTTTTTCTGTAAGGCTGAGGTACCTCCCCAGATAGGCTACTTTGATATACCCTACCTCTCTTAAAGATAATAAATAATAATAAATATTGTCGCATAAATTACACAGCGCCATCTAGCCCCAAAGTATGCGAAGCTTGTGTTATAGGTACTAGACAACTGATAAACATACGTAAATATATTTTTTTTGTAAATATATACTTATTATACATAGTAAATACCCAGACCAAGACAAACAGACATGTTCATGCACACAAATGTTTGTACTGTGTGGGAATCGAATCCATGAATGTTGGTGTCAAAGTAGCGTAACAACGCGTTTTATCACTGCGCCACCGAGCTCGTCAAATGATCACTGGGCATACCGGTTTATCGAAGAACCACAACTGGAAATAATAATAATCATTATAGGCATAATCTTGTGTTACATGCAAGCCATCTCCACAAAATAAGTGATGCTTTTATAGGGCAATGTATACGGTTCTATAACAAACTTCCCAGCAATATAAGAGAATTGTCAATAAACAAATTTAAAACTACTATTAAAGCCAAATTGTGTAGCAGAGCATATTATAAAGTATCTGACTATATTAATGATAAAAATGCCTGGGATTGAGTCGATCCAATTATAATGTAATTAATAAATTATGTAAATTTGTTTGGATACCAAAAGAGTGATGCCTGAGTTTCTTGGCAGTATTTTTATCAGTGCTCACCTAGTCATGAACTGCACGGTAGGGAAAAAAGTTGTGACGATTCCAAACAAATGTAGCCATTTTTGCGGAATAAAAAGATTTTGACTTTGACTTTGACTTTGAAACTAAGTCTCACTGCAAAGAGCGTTGTATCACGTTGCTTGACATTCGTCTATAACTCTTCTACGTGTATATTACATGTATAATGTCAAAATTAATTTCGCGTAACCATTACGAAGTGAGTTAAACCAATTATTGAACGCAATTAAACTGCCTTGACGCACGTCAGTCATTCAACAAGTGACCAGCGCTCGTGAGCCACGATTTCTTGCCATTTATATGTAATGAAGGAGCGTGGCAAATTTGTCTGCTCCTTTTATTGGGTCGAAACTTTGGTCGGAATTCGTCCCGTCCGGCTGTCGTGTGACAGCTGCTGATATTGTTTGGAACGTATTAGCGGATCCCACGTCGTGTGCGAGTTGGAACATATATGAAATTAAATTTTCCAATGTTTTTGATTTGTCTAGCAAACCTATCTTGCGTTTAATTTCGAATTAAACTTTTAAGCGAGGTAATGTATGAATAGGGTCGGTAACACAAGAGTGACACCCCTGGTGTTGCAAATGTCCATAGGCTACGGTAACTGCTTACTATTAGGCAGGCCGTAAGCTTGTTTGCCACCTTAGTTGTATGAAAAAAATGTAAAATTTAAAATTTCATTTAAATGTCCAAATCAATAACCGTGTGATATTTTTTAAATTTTCCAAATCAAAATATTTTTAAAGAGACCCATGTTTGTACGTTTCCATCTGTCTGTCTGTCGCAGCCGCAACCCGTCGGTTTAATTTATATATGGAATTACTACCACTATGTACTAATATTGATTATTCGACCATAATGGGAATGACAAAAAATAAAAGTAAATATTTTGTGTTAGGGGTTGAATAGGGTTGCTAGAAATTTTATAGCGCGGTGACTAGTTCAAACAGGGTATCATATGAAAGGCTTACACTAGCACATCTGGTAGCAGGTCTAGTATATGGGCCTGGTCTGCTGAGTAAGTCGGTGCGCCTGATTCAACGTATACAGAATGCATGTTGTCGATTCTGCTTGAATATTCCTCCCCGTACCCAGGCCTTACTTGATTTTTTCATTGCTTAATATGGCTTCACGAAGGAAATTCCATCATGCAGCGCTGATGTTTTTTTTTGTTTTATACTACGTCGGGAGGTATTCAAGCATACAGCCCATCTGATGTAAAGCGGGTACCGTAGCATATTAACGCTTGCGATATAGTAAGATCATTCGCGTGATGCCTCCTCTGCTGCTTACACAGCAACTCCCTGGGAGCTTACTAGTGACCTCACTCACACGCAGGAACACGACAACCCTCTAAGGAGTTGTTATTTGGATGCGATCTTCTATGGGACGGAGGTACTTCCCCAGACGGGTTGCTCTAAAGCGCCCTACCTCTCTTAATTAATAGAACGTTCGACCGCATGAAGTACAAGAACCCGGAGTATCTATACACTAAACTGAATTTCTTTAACTTTTCTTTAAATTTTTGTAACTTGAATGGTCCTAGTATACCTAGTTACACACGTCCGCCATTGGCGAATCAGTGGTTCAGAACTGTTGCCTTCACTGGTGGTTTCCGCTACCAAGCGACCAATTGTTGGAAAACATACCTCCTCCAATAAGAGCACTTACTAAATGGGTCAACTTAAAAAAAAGAATCAAGAATTTTTGAAAGGAAAAGTAAAATAGATATTGGTCTATAGTTGCTTAATTGCAATTTTCGGAACGGGTATTACTAGTGCTTTGACCCAGAGGTGTGGAAATGCGGCTGTTAAAAAGAAGTTGATGAGGTGTTCCAAGATGGGAAGGATTGTTTCCAAGTTTGCAGGAATCATATCTCTGCTCACGTTATTACAACCGACCGCTTTGGATTTTATGGATAGGATTATATTGCGTATTTCGTCCTCAGTAATTGGAGAAAAAGAGAACGACTCATCGCTGAGTTGGTCCATGGAAATTATATCGGAAATAGTTTTGGACTTTACCATATGGTCAAGAGAAGTGATTGATGTGAAGCGATTATTTAAATCATTGAGAGATAAAGGGAGACTATGAGATTGAGTGGTGTATTTTCCTAGACCAAGAGAGTTAAGAAATTTTCATATAGCCGCCGAAGATGTGTATGTCTCACCACAACACTGCAGATATTACGTGCCTTCTTGTACTAACACAAATTCGTATACGATCTGACACGCTTGAAAACTCCAAAAGCCGATCGTGTCGGGTCATCGCTATGCGGATATCTTTGTTAATCTTTGGAGCAGGTGGTCGCTTCTCTCCTACAGGTTTGAGGGGAGCATGAGCGTTGAACACATTTAAAATACATTAAAGTTAGAGAGTTTATCATTTATTATCAACGATTTATGAACTACAGAAAAGTCAAGCTATCAAGCATGCGAGCGCTGCGCAAAATTTGTGGCGTACGGCTTGTAGACCGTATTCGCAATGATGATGTTAGAAATAGAGTTGGTCTGAAAGAGAGCGTCGGTGTTAAAATAAGAAGAGGGATGCTCCGATGAACCATCGGAGCATCCCTCTTCTTATTGATGGGCATGTAGAAAGAATGCAAGATGAAAGAATGACGAAGCAGATATACAATGCAAAAGTGGAAGGATGTAGGAGCCGGGGAAGGCCAAGACTTACCTACCATGACCAAATTGGTCGTGTTCTATCAGAAGGTGATGTCAGGAGCCCTAGAAACCGGCGAGCGTGCATGAGAAGAGCAATGAATGTTAAAGAAACGTGTGAGATATGTAAGGATCGAGTCACGTGGCGCTCGGTTCTCTCTGCCTACCCCGCAAGGGATTTGGCGTGAAGTTATAGAAAAGTCAAGGTAAGCAGCATCCTGCTTTAATTTTGTATGGTTCACTAGTGCAAAGTTGCGCATCCATACCACTGTAGGTTTAACTCTGGGTGGCTTTAATTTATATTGAAGGTAAATTAAATCAAGCTCCGAAAAGCCTGGAGCAGATACGGACAACTATCTGTTTTAAAAGTTGATTATCTGAAGAAGTAATAACTAATCAAGCCAAGTATTACTGGAAGTTGGCTTATGACGTGTCGGCTCTGTGCAACACCAATGGTGTTACTCATGCGTTACCGACCCTATAAAAACCTCTTCACGCCCCCTATCTGTGCTTCAAGCCCAAACTCAAAGTGCAAAGTAGGCAGCGCTGAAGTGCAGATTTTGTCTGAGAACTGGTAGAACACACAAAAACATGTAGAGAATATCTCTCCTTAAACCTAAATACTCTGTGTAACAATTCTCACAGCACGTCTCTGAACTGAATCATATCGCCCTAGCTGATATCCATATGCTCCCGTCCAAAGGTAACTGCACTACCTTACGTGCTGTCTTACTTGAGACTTGAAAAAAAGGCGGCACTGAGGTGGCAATCAAGCGTACGGTCTGCCTGATGGTAAGCAGTTACCGTAGCTCGTGCACATTTGCAACACCACGGCTGTCACACATGCGTTGCCGACCCTCTAAAAACCTCTTCACGCCGTTCTTGAAGAACCCCCATTTTTTTTTTTTTTTTTTTTATACTACTAAGGTGGCAATCAAGCATACGGCCTGCCTGATGTTAAACAGTCACCGTAGCCTATGGACATTTGCAACACCAGGTGCGTCACTCATGCGTTGCCGACCCTCTAAAAACCTCTTCACGCATTTCTTGAAGAACTGTAGTCATGCTGTAGTCCCTTGGGAAAACCTCTGCTGAGAGTTCATTTCACAACTTGAGAGTTCTCGAAAAAAACTTCGCTGGAACCGCACAGTACGTAACCATTTGAGGCTGAACTCCGGCGAGCGGTGAGGTTGAATGTTTTTATGATTCAATACTTTTTTACCGTAAGCCATGTCTGTCAAAGTTTAAATTGCGAAAGCCTCTTTACATGCAGTTCACTACTCTCTTTTTAAATAGCCTTAGATTTATATTTCATCTATTCTCTTCGCTTATCTCATCTACCCTCACATTCGCTGAATCAGTTACGGAACGCAAGATACAATGAAAAGAAAGAAGTAAACAATTATCGAAAAAAAAACACCGTCTGCCAAAACATCGGCTATTATACAATTTGAAAATAATTGCTACATTTATTTATTGAAATGACTATGAACAAATGTTATAATGTTTATTTGTACTTAAACAGGAATTAAAAACAAGCTTTTGGACTACTTGGAATATAATCCATTACTGGGACAATAATATACAATTATTGTTATTTTTGGAGTCAGCGCATTTGCTGTGTTCATTGCTACAAACAAAACAAATGTAGCCATTTTTACGGAATAAATGATTTTGACTTTGACTTTGATTATCGTATTAACGTACTCTTAGATATACTTTGTAAATTTAAGAAAACTTCCCAAAAATTCTTAAAATCTTTGAATACAAATATTTTATCTTTTCATACTTAGCAGCTATTTTTTGTTTTCTTTTATTATATAGTAGTATTGGCGATATGTTATCAATAAAACAAAAATAACAGAAGTTAAGTATAAATTGAAATTCGTTCCTCAAATTTTAAACGATGATTATGGCCGAATTTCGACCATTGGAGCGAATGAGTACAAATAAAATTCATGACTTTTAATGCCTTGATTTGATTCGAGATAAGTAATCCATTTCCCACTCTAATATATTAATAAATACTTTATTATGACTCGGAAACAGTGATTGATGTTTACATGAAAAGCTCTCGCTTGGTATTCTTCGAAGCGAATGACAAAGTATTGGGATCGCGATATGTTCGGGCTTAGATTTTGATCAGAGCTGCTAATGCACGGAAATAAGTTCACGCGCTATAATCATATCATACACACAAATAGTCTATTATATAATAGTAAGCCCATAAAGATTTGGTGGTACACAGCCTAGCTCTTTAAAAAAGCCAAATTAACGTTTTATACAAGAAAACTTTTAGCAGCCTGTCCAAGTATCTCCCTGTACTTCATCAAGCATACCTGTAAACTACTATTTATCTATCTATAACTTCACGCCAAATCCCTTTAGGCAGAGAACCGTGCGCCCCATGACTCGATTGAATCGAGCCTTTGTATAAGGATTCGAGTGCCTGTGTCAGGGTAAATAGGATCTGTACAGACTAGTTCACCATCGAATGTGCTGATAGGCAGGGCTGGGTAGCATCCCCTTGGCTGTTCAACTTATTCATGGACAGTTGTTTGACAAACTTGAAAGTATATGACTGTGGAATAAAAATGAGTCAATATTTAAAACCCCGTTGCACACCGATGATCAAGTGCTTCTGGCATTTACGGCGGAAAAACTACAACAAATGGTAACTGTAATGAAGGTCTTTAAAAGAAATGGTATAAAAATAAATGTAATGAAGACGAAAGCGATGGTGTTTGACAGGAATTAAAGTATTACAGATTGCCAAATAATGATCGGAGATGAAACAGTGGAACAAGTGAATGAATTTGTTTATCTAGGTTTATCTAGTTTATATATTTACGAGAGATGGAAAATGTGAGAGTGATATTGAAAGAAGAGTGAAAGCAGGAAACCGTATCAATGGTGCGTTTTAATCCATCGTAACAAGCGATAACATATTAAGCAAAGCTCGCCTTACAATCATTCAGGGTGTATTAATGCCAATATTGTATTTGTAGTGTATTTTAAAAAACGGCGATTTTCTACACACAACTTGTAAATCAGTGATTTATTATCAGTAAGGAAATTATATATAGTAAATACAATATTTAAAAAAAACATAAAACTTAAAAATATGACCCGGGTATAGGAAAAAGGAGAAGAAAATATAACGTCGCAAGTATTCCTTTGACAAAGACAGTATTTGCGAGTACCTATACAAAATAATAAACATTCGGCGTACCTATAAAATAAAATAAATAAAAAAGTAAAAATATACGGGAAAAGTTATCATGAGTGCAAAACTTTGTTAAATGAGTGGATAAAAAAAATAAGTTACTAGCAAATATAGTATCTTTGCAACACGTAACATTAACAAAGATCACACTCTCACACAAACACGCTCGCACTCACATATATTCACATAACACTACACATACACATACGCTCACATACACACACATATATTAACGAATTATAACTAACTACAAAATTATGTATATGAATGAAAGAGCGGAGTCCCCTAACACAAGCATAATCAAATGCTTAACAGGAGATTCCAGCGACTAAGTTTTAAGAATAAGAAACTATGAAGAGGAAATAAAGATTTTTTTATTTTTTTATTGCATTCTTTCGGTGAAACATGGGTTTGGCAGAAGAAGCGTGAAAGCAGGGTGAACGTAGAAATGAGAACGCTGATACTCCGCGCATACTCCGTGTGGAGTGGGAATGATTGATAGAGTAAAAAATAGCACTATACGGGAACTTTGTGAAGTGAAAGATGAAGTAGTGACATAAATTGGGTGTGTTGAGATGGTTTGGTCATTTACAAAGAATGAATGACAAAAGAGTTAAAAAAGAAGTGTATCAGGCAAGAGTGAATGGAGATTTCAGGAGGGCCACCCTAGACGTACACATAGATCAAATTGGTGATGTGTTGAAAAAGGGCCAAATCAAAAGCACCCATACCGAAGAGGTTGATGAGTGTAGAAGAAGCGAGAGGGGTATGTTTGGAGCGATGCACCTGGCGTTCCACAGTCTCTACCTACCCCAATGGGAGACAGATGTGATGATAATGTATGTATGTATATCAAAGTTCAATATAAGTAGAGGATAGTCATGTATAAAATCTATTAGTTCATACTTCCTTGAAACAAGGAAAGGAAATACGAGTACATTAGTTAGACTTAGGTCAGCTCAGCTTATATTAAATTATTTCAGTTCTGCAGCATTTTTTTAATGACGTCAAAAGACAAACAAACAGTTCATAACACTTAATGTAATGAGATGGACTTAGTCTTCAATACATTGGCATTTCGCCAATGGTCATTTGAAATGCTGGTAGATTAAAAAAGAGAAAAACTTAAAAAAAAAATGATAAGATATAATATTGAAAATGTAAGACGTGTCTAAGTGCCCGTGAGGGTCTAAAGGCAAATAAAGAATTTTTATCTTTTTTTTATCTTTATCTTTATATATGAAATATAAGGAATCAAATCACCACTGCTACTGCACTCAGTTATCTTCGTCCGTCGTATGTTAGTTAGGCACTATAATTCGAGCTCGGTGGCTCAGTCGTGAATGACGCGACTTTGACACCAATGCTCGTGGGTTCGATTCTCACACAAGGCAAACATTTGTGTGCATTAACATGTCTGTTTGTCTTGGTATGGATGTTATAAGAGAGGTAGGGTGCATCAAAGTTGCCCGTCTGGAAACTACCTCCACCTTATAGAAAACCGCAGCCAAATAACAACCCCCTAGAGGGTTGTTGTGTTCCTGCGTATGAGTGAGGTCACCAGTAAGCTCCCAAGGAGTTGCTGTGTAAGCAGCAGAGGAGGCATCGCGCGAGTGATATTTAATATATCGTAAGCGTTAATAGGCTACAGTACCCGCTTTACATCAGTTAGCCGTATGCTTGCATGCCTCCTGACGTAGCATAAAAAAAAATGTGAAAGTACGATGCAAGAAAGTTCTGTAGAATGTCCTATATCATTCATATTATTTTATTGCTAATGATCACAGTTCAATGTACGTACGAGTTCGCCATGTACTAAATCGATTAGTACCAGCTTACGTTAAACACGAATTCAATATAATATTAATATTGCACGCATAGCAGTCATACTCAGGCCTACTCAGCTCAGGTCAGCTTAGTTCAAAAGCGTTTTTTGTACAGAGTCAGAAGAAAATGAGTATACAACTAAGATGTTTTTATAGTTATAGATACGTCGTACACGCTCTAGAATGGCAATACGAAAGTAAGGTAATTGCCCAACTTGCATTCAGTTGGCCGCGCTCTCACATCGCAGCTGTACGTACTTCGCTACAAAGCATAAACATAGTATAAACAAACACAGTATTTGTGTTACAATATCTTAAAATTTCACTCATCATTTTTTCATAACGCGCCTAAAGGAGTATATACTCATAACTTCAATACAATAGTCAGCTCCTGGTCTATGTACAAAAAATAATTAAGAAAAACTTTGTATTGTAGATCCCTGATGATTCCTCTACAGGGGAAAATTGTTTTGTATATAGATAGACTATGCATTTTTGACGATTGTATAAACTATAAGCGACATCCCTACGTGTTTAGGCTATTATCGTTCGCTTGGGGCTCGAGTCGGCCTACTTATTTGATTTTACTATGGCATAAATCTCTTAAGAGATATATTCATCTCTTTCTAACGACAGGTATGTCCTATCCTTTGTCTCTTTGTTAGAGCAAAGTGTCATATTAAATAACTGTACGTAGATATAGTACTACTTGCGCCATTTTAAAATACAATAATGTTGGTGTATAACGTGTCTACCTTTTGACAAGTCGCTGGTAAACAATGCAAATAGTTTTGCTCGCCAGAGATACAATGAGTAAGTAGTACAGTTAAGAGCAGATTGTGCAAACACTGGAAATTAAATTGTAACTCTTCTTAAGAACGGTACAAAGTTAATAGATTCAGGTGACATTAGCATATGTCAAATTTAAGAGAGGCGAAATCAGCCTGTCTGGGGAAGTACCCCCACCTCATAGAAAACCGCAGTCAAATAACAACTTTTCTCTCGGTTGTTGTAACTATACAGGAGCTGCAGTTAGAAGCCATACGTCGTCCTCCGTACTCGCCAGACCTTGCTCCAACTGACTACCATATTTTTGTGATTTGGACAATTTTCTACGTGGTAAAAAATTTTCTTCCCAGGAGGCAGTACATAATGCTTTTACACATATTGTCGAATCTAGATCCCCAGAGATCTTTCGCAAAGGCATAAATAAACTTCCGATTATATTGCAGCAATGTATAGATAATGAGGGTAAATCTTTTGATTAAATATATATGTTACATCTTAGCAGAAAACGATTTTCAATTTTTCAGTACAAATCGGCAATTTCATACATTAACCCCCTAATATCTTGTAGCACGGATGCCACTCTTGTGTAGAGTCTTAGAACTTGTACGTAGCAGGCCTTTATCTCGTAGCGGTTTGCATTGATTAAGCCCCGTAATTTTGTCGTCGGCGGTACTGTTAGATTGGCTCACCGGGGAAATCAGCACTCACTGCGCCAAAGGTTCCGGGTTCGCATTCACGCACGGTCACAATGGAAATCACTTTACTATTTCTTTATTTTAATTTCATCAGTGGGCACGTCCAAGCCTGACAGCGGTCCGGAGGGAAGAGGATGTATCATAAGTATGTATTTACAAAAAAAAAAAATATTTACTTGTCTAGTACCCATAACACAAGCTTCGCTTACTTTGAGGCTAGATGGCGCTGCGTAATTTTTCAGAGACAACTTATTTTATTTATTATAGCTGTACATATAATAGCAGATATTTCTCGTTAGTCTTTTATATCCATTGGCAGAATAGAATACGGCTCACCTGACGTAAAACGATTACCGTAGCCTATGAACGCTTGCAATACATTAAGGATCAGTCGCGTGATGCCACCTCTGCTGCTAATACAGCAATACCTTAGGAGCTTCCTAGATACCTCACTCACACATCAACCCTCTAGGGAACTGTTATTTGGCTACGGTTTTCTGTAAGTTGGAGGTACTTCTCCAGACGGGCTGCTTTGATGCGCCCTACCTCTCTTAAACGTTAAATTTTTGTTACACGAGACATCTATTCAAATTGGGAAGAGTTCAAATTATTTCATTTTCACATAACCGAAACTGGGTCAGAGTAATTAACCACAAGATTTGGCACGGTTCAGTTCTCGGCAAAAACTTACCCGGGACAATTAGTTCTTGCTGCCAGTTCATCAATCATCCATACAAAGGGTATTGGATATGACGCTGCACCCGCAAATGTATTGTCTCAGCTGCTTTGAAGGATTAGGGGTTTTTATTATAATACCTCGCTCGCGGAGGAATATACCCCGATATTATTTTTTATACAACGTTAGGAGGCAAACAAGCATACGGCCCAGCTGCTGTAAAGCGGTTACTCTAACTTATAAATACTTGCAATACATTAAATATCACTCGTGCGATGCCACCTCTGCTACTAACACACCAACTCCTTAGGAGCTTACTGGTGACCTCACTCACACGCAGCAACACAACAACCCCCTAGTTAGTCCTTATTTGGCTGTCGTTTTCTGTGAGGTGCACGTATCCAGATGGGTTGCTTTGATGCGCCCTACATCTCTTGAAAATACCCAGACCAAGTCAAATAGACATGTTCATGCACACAAATGTTTGTCAAGTATGGGAATCAAACCCACGAGCGATGGTTTCAAAGTCGCGTTATTACACGCTGCGCCGCCGAGCACGTCAAAAAAATGGTGTCCCAAGCAAATTCCACGTTCATAAACTACGGTAACTGCTTTACATTAGGGGGGCCATATGCTTGTATGCCTCTCAACGTTGTATAGAAAATACATTCAATCAGAAACCTCTCATATTTTCTACTCTAAATAGATTACAATCAGAAAAAATAAAAGGTATGAATGAATGACAAAAGAGAAAGAAGTATATCTAATTAGTTAAGTTAATATTAATTTTTTGAGTTTTCTTTATATTTATTAGTTTAAAGTTATATTTTGAAAAGGAGAACTGTTACAAACTTGTCCCTGGGCTTAAAGGGATTATAAGTACAAATGTGAAGGGTGAGGGGAATTTTTCAGCTTTTAGTTTATTTCCAGCATGTATAGTTCAACACGGAGGACAGGGCTATCATACCACTGGGAAGTACTTCGGTGTCGCTGCCTACGTCGAGCTACGCCCAAACCGCTGCGGTTCGCTCGCTTGGCGCTGCCGCAGTATTTGTAATAGACGCGCTGCTTGCCATCTGCGCCGTCCATAAAGAATCACGAGAAAGCTACAAAATAACCCACGTGGAAAGTGTTAATTTGGTACATAATTAATTAACAAACTATTTTCATTTTTAAATTTAATCAATCAAAGTATAAATAAGCGTTTAATTTAATTTACTGATCTCCGCTTTTTCCCGTACGCCTGTTTTTCTCTTTCGTTTTACAGCAATGAATTTCTAAAAGGAAACACCCCGCGAGCAAGTGTCTCATCCCTACGACGCCCCCATCTCTCCTAAACTGATATAAAACCCCATTTGCACTATCTGAGTGTTAAATTCACGTTCCTACATGTCGTAAACGACAAACTGCTATTGTAGTGCCCGCTTGGCACTAATGAGTCCAGTTACTGCTAGCACAATGTTTCAAACCCTTTTGAAATCTGAGTTGTGTAGTTACCTACATGAAAATATTCGTGCTTTTGTTAAGCAAGTTCAGTGTTTATTGTGCTGTTTCTTTGAGAACTTTTAAAGCAATTATACTTTTTTACGCTACGTCGGAAGGCATACAAGCATACGGCCCACCGGTAAAGCATTTACCGTAGCCTATTAACGCTTGTAATACTTTAAGCTACATTCGCGTGATACTTCTGGTGCTAACAAAGCAACTCCTTAGGAGCTTACTTGTGACTTCCCTCACGCGCAGGAACACAACAACTCTCCAGAGAGTTGTTATTTAGTTGCGCTTTTTCTGTCAAATGGGTGTACTTCCCCAGACGGGCTGCTTTGTAGCGCCCTACCTCTCTTAAAACATCCAGACCAATACAAACATACATGTTCATGCACACAAATGTTTGCCTTGTGTGGGAATCGAACCCACGAGCGTCGGTGTCAAAGTCGCGTCATTCTCGACTGAGCCACCGAGCTCGTCAAAAATATCGTAACTCATTTTATTAGAGCTTTATCTGATCCCTCTCCGGTCTCACCTCCGATATTTTATCATAACTTTTTCCATTGTCCCTTTACTAAATAAAATTCAATTAACAATTCCCGGGAGTCACGATCATAGAGGGGCTACTCAGAGAGGCCTACCCGTCTTTAGCCGTTTCGATTCTGAAAAATGGTTATCATCTAAATATAACTTTACGCTAAATGCCTTGCGGGGTAGGCAGAGAGAACCGAGCGCCACGTGACTCGATCCTTACACATCTCGCTCGCTTATCTAACATTCATTGCTCTTCTCATGCACTGTCACTGGTTTCTAGGGCTCCTGGCATCACCTTCTGATAGAACACGACCTATTTGGTCATGATAGGTAAGTCTTCGTCGGCTTCCATATCTTTTGCGTTGTATATCTTTTGTGTTATGCCTATCACTTTTGCGTTGCATATTTTTTCCTGCATTCTTTCAACATGTCCGAACCAACGGAGCATGTCTATTCTTGTTTTGGGGTTATCATATTTATTTCAATAAATATCAGGTGAAAACTGGGCATGGCAGAGGGCATTAAACTAGAGTAAAAGAAATTGAAAGATTATTATTTATCAATTCACAAATAGGTATATGTGTGTATGTATGTATATATATATGTATATATATATGTGTGTGTATTGTATGTTAAGTATCTGTGTACATAACATTTATCAGGCACTTACAGCTATTCCGTACCTAACAATATATCCTACTATTGGAGGTTGGTTGGAAGAGATCTCTTCTAGAGATAAGCTCGCCTTTGCGAACGAAATACTTTAAATCCTGTATTTATATAATGGTTTTGTGCAATAAAGGATAATAATAGTAAATGCGGTCGAAAAACGAGCAGTCGTGAATGACGCGACTTTGACACCAACGCTCGTGTGTTCGATTACAAGACAAACATTTATGTGCATGAACATGTCTGTTTGTCTTGGTCTGGATGTTTTAAGTGAGGTAGGGCGCATATAAGCAGCCCGTCTCGGGAAGTACCTCCGTCTCACAGACAACCGCAGCCAAATAACAACTCCCTAGAGGGTTGTTGTGTTCCTGTTTGTGAGTGAGGTCACCAGCAAGCTCCTAAGGAGTTGCTGTGTAAGCAGCAGAGGAGGCATCGTGCGAGTGATACTTAATATATTACAAGCATTAATAGGCTACGGTAATTGTTTTACATCAGGTATATATATGCTTGTATGACTGCCAACGTTGTATAAAAAAAATGCTCTCACCTAAAGGCCTTAGAAGATTAATCAAGTTGAAGAGGAACATTCTGAGTTTAAATACTCTCTCTATCCGCACAGGAGAGAATGTTTTAATTCCATGGCTGCATTAACTTTCGATGTAAAAGCTTTTGTAATTTTCTGACATGTTATGCTAACTTTTGACGAGCTCAGTGGCTCAGTCGTGAATTACGCGACTTTGACGCCAACGCTCGTGGGTTCGTTTCCCACACAGGACAAACATTTGTGTGTATGAACGTATCAGTTTGTCTTAGTCAGGGTATTTTTAAGAGAGGCGCATCAAAGCAGTCCGTCTGGATAAGTACCTCCATCTGATAGAAAAAGCGCAACTAAATAACAACTCTCTGTAGAGTTTTGTGTTTCTACACGTGAGTGAAGTCACGAGTAAACTCCTAAGGGGTTGCTTTGTTAGCACCAGAAGTATCACGCGAATGTAACTTAAAGTATTACAAGCGTTCATAGCCTACGGTAACCGCTTTACCGGTGGGCCGTATGCTTGTATACCTTCCGACGTAGCATAAAAAGTATAACTTCAATAAAGGTTCTCGACAAGGTAAACATTTGTGTGCATGAACATGTTTGTCTTGGTCTGGATGTTTTAAGAGACGTAGGGCGCATCAAAGCAGCCCGTCTGGGGAAGTACCTCCACCTCACAGAAAACCGCAGCCAAATAGGAACTCCCTAGAGGGTTGTTGTGTTCCTGCGTGTGAGTGAGGTCACCAGTAAGCTCCCAAGGAGTTGCTCTGTAAGAAGCAGAGCAGGCATCGCGCGCGTGATAATTAATATATCGCAAGCGTTAATAGGCTACGGTACCCGTTTTACATCAAGTAGGCCGTATGCTTGTATGCCCCTTTTTAAATACAATAAAATCTAGAGTAGCTCTGAAAGAGAATGTCGGTGTTAAGATAAGAAATGGCATGCTCCGTTGGTTCGCATATATAGAAAGAATGCAGGACGAAAGAATGACGAAACAGATATACAATGCAAAAGTGGAAGGATGTAGAAGCCGAGGAAAACCCAGATTAACCTACCATGACCAAATTGGTCGTGTTTTATCAGAAGCTGATATCAGGAGCCCCAGGAACCGGCGATCGTGCATGAAAAGAGCTATGAATATTACAGAAGCGAGTGAAGTATGGACCGCGTCTTATGGCGCTCGGTTCTCTCTGCCTACCCCGGAAGGGACCTTGGGTGAAGATATACATACATACAATAAAATCTTAGAAGAGTCAAATTTGTACATACACTGACACCTCAACCTAGACTGTTTGACATTTGTACTGTTTTTGTAAGGTATGCAAAAGGAGCAAACACAGTGCTGTAATAGTCTACCTTGACTTTAACAGGATCGGCAACGCATGAGTAACACCCCTGATGTTGAAAATGTCCATAGACTACGGTAACTGCTTACCATCAGGCTTACGCTTACGCTTGATTGGCATCTTAGTGTATAAAAAAAACTTGACGTTTCGCTGTGCACGTGAAGTGGAATATGTTTGCCGAGGCAGCTGGAGTTTACCAAAAATACAGAAGCCAGCTCGGTAGCGAGCTCGGTGGCGCAATGGTTAATAATATGACTTTGTCACCAACGCCCGTGGCTTCGTTACCCACACTGGAGAAATATTTGTGTGCATGAACATGTCTGTTTGTATTGATTTGGGTTCAGACATACAGACACACTGACGGACATCAAAGGGATCCTATGAGGGTTCCGTTTTTCCTATTATGGTACGGAACCCTAAAAACAGCCAAACTCGTAACAATGCATGAATAAATATTTTTCGAACCAATAACAGGTCGCCATGTAGGCCTAAATTAAGTAAAGCTTGGGCTGTGTCTGTTTAAATGAACAATATTTTTGTTTATGTATGGTAGGTGGGGGAAAAAGTTTTTTCGTATGTCATAAGTAAAAAGTTACAGTAAAATCTCTTTGGTTGTACCGTTTGTATATAGCTGGTATTGATACTATTAAATAGACGTAATACAAAACAGAAATATTAAAAGTGTAAACGGTTTCCCGCCATTTTTATTCCAATTGTTTTTCTCTCCGCCAAAATGAGGGAACCTAACGAAGAAATTCGATACATTTAGATGTTTTATTGCAAAAACAAAGAAAAATGCAACACAAACCGCTAAAAAATGTTGTCACATTTATAGGCTTAACGCAGTGGCAGTAAGAGTAAGCACAAAACTGTTTCAAGCGTTTTCAGTCGGAGAATTTTGATGTCAAAGATAAAGCTCGCTCTGATCACAGACCTGTTATCTTTATTACTTGAATCTAACCAAAATTTACACTTTTAATATAAATAGTTCGCAAACGGATCACTATATTTTTTTTTCGGTGGGTAGCTGCAAAATAAGCAACACGCGATTTACTGTGCTTATAAGAAATTTAATTATTAAAAATAGATTACTTACATTTTCATATAAAATTATAAACTAAATGTGTTAAGTATTGTTCTTGCATCTGCTGACACATAAATCTCTAACATCTTTCACAACATGGACACTGCATCACAACTGAACAAGAATTTAGAGGAACTAACATCACTATTTAACACCAGAATGGTTGAGTTTGAGCAAAATCTGCAACACCAATCTTCTGCGCCGGCCCCTCCGACCATGAAGACACTCTCCGCAGACTTCCAATCATTTAAAACTTTCATATGGAAGGCCATTTCAATGTTGAAGTCTCAGGTTGAGGTGATGTCTAAAGGCCTGGATCATCTTGAGACCCATAATCGTAGGAAGGTCCTCCTGTTCCATGGGATTCCGGAGGAAGAAAATGAAGTTCTGCCACATGTTCTACATAGAATATTGGGTGACCATCTCAATCTACCCGTCGGTGATATCAGTTCTTTTGGTGCTTGGGGCCATGCTTCATCGTTGGAGGCTTGTCATCGGCTCGGTGGTAAGAAGGATCAACATCGACCTGTGCTGGTTCGTTTTGGGAGTCTGGCTTTTCGGACCTCTGTATGGAATGCCAAAACAAAACTAAAAGGTTCCCAGATTTCCGTCTCGGAATTTTTAACAAAGTACAAGCAGGAAATTTTTGTTGCGGCTAGGAAGCACTTTGGCATAAGGAATTGTTGGTCGACGAACGGCAATATTGTTGTTCTCTGTGGAAACACAAGAACCAAAGTAGCGTCGCTAGAGGATCTCCGCCAACTGCAATCTCGCTACCCTTCTGAGTCGCAGCAGGAAGACATGTCTCGGCGTACCGGCGCAGCAGGAAAGAAAGCCAGAGTCAAGTAGTGGTTCCGTTAACGGTATACTCGTTTTCTTATCCCCTTACTTAATCTTTTGATGTTTATTGTCATACAATGATAACACAATGTTAGTTTCGGGCAGTTTTATAAATTTAGTTTTGTTTTCTACCGTTCACAAATTTTATTACAAACAAAAATATATATTGCAAATTACCTACTGTAAATGACGTGACGTGTGAGTTGTAACACATGGCATTCTTCTTCTTCCTACTTCAGTTGTGGCTATGACTCTTTAAATTAATTTTGTCAATGTTAAATGTTACATTCAGATTTTTGCACTGTATACTGTGAATATTTCTGTGACCCTAGGATATGAAAAATTTTTTGTTACCAACTCTATTGAATGGATTAGAAAACATTTTGTATTTAAAATATGACTAGTCCCGTTTGTGTACACATTGTTCAGTGGTGCGAGTATTAGGTACTTATTTATATACTTATTGTGTTTATTTTATTTTATTATTTATTGATTTTTGTCTGCTTATGTCTTTAGGTGAAAACATTGATAACTGCTTCCTGTCGTGTTCCTCTGATGAATATGAAAGTGCTTTAAGTGATACTTCATCAAGTTCTGAGTCTTCTCTTGAAAGTAAATTACATTCAACGTTTGAGGGTAACTCTCGCTATCTCAATCTTGTGCACATTAATGCTCAGAGCATAATAGCTCATTATTCCGATTTTCTTGCATCCTTTAGTAATGTTGCCGTCGACGGTATTTTAGTCTCCGAATCCTGGCTTAAGCCATCGCTTCCTTCTACTCTGTGTTCTCTTCCCGGTTTCCGACTGTATCGAAATGATAGAACGGGAGCTGGTGGAGGCGGCGTATGTATTTATCTCCGCGAAAATATCCCTTGCGCTATAGTTTCACATTCGCCTTCAGAATATTCTGCTTCCCTAGAGCATCTATTTCTGGAAGTCACTCTCCACCATACAAAAATTCTACTGGCAGTAGTATACAGCCCGAATGACAAAATTGATTACTTCCACACTCTTGAATCTACGTTACAACACTTTCGTCCTATGTACCATCATATTATTTTAATGGGTGACCTAAATACCTGCCTTTTAAAATCTGATCATAGGACAAATAAACTCAATAGTTTAGTTTCTGAATTTAATCTACAACCTTTGTCACTCTCTCCAACACATCACTTTCCTAATTGCAGGCCTTCTCTTATTGATTTAATGTTGGTTTCTGACGTTGATTCAATCGTAAGACATGGACAACTTACAGCGCCTTTCTCATACCACGACTTAATTTTCCTTTCATATAAGGTGCGTCCTTCAAAACGAACAGCTAAAACTATTTCCCAGCGTAACTTTAGAAATCTTGATGTAGATCGCTTGAGGGATGATTTTTGTAATGTCAATTGGTCTGACTTTTATTCTGCTACATGCGTGGATCATAAAGTGCAATTTTTCAACACAACTTTAACATCGATTTTTGATAAACATGCCCCATTGAGACCAGTTAGAATAAAACACTTGCCTGCACCATGGTTGTCTTCGTCTATTAGGAAAGTTATGGTTAAACGAGACAAAGCGAAGATCAGACTTAAAAAATCTCCTTCGGAAATTAATATTCGTGAATATAAAAAATTGCGCAATGTCTGCAATAGGATGTGCAGGGATGCAAAACGCCACTATATTCATTCCTCCATTGATAATATGTCTACGCCATACATTTGGAAATTTTTACGATCACTGGGTGTGGGAAAACCTCCTGAAAATATCAATGATCATATTGATCTTAACTCCTTAAATAAACATTTTTCTACTCCTCCAATTTCAATTGATACGGCAAAAAAGTTGTCCACCTTACATACTCTTTCACAACATACTTCACCCACAAGTGATTCATTTATTTTTCGCAATATCACAGAGGAGGAAATTAAAAAAAGCATTGTCTCTATTTCCACAAAAGCTGTGGGCAGCGATGGCTTGGGTCGTGACATGCTTATACCTATCATTGACCTTGTTGTTCCGGTGATTACACATATAATCAATTTTTCTCTAACTCACAACGTGTTCCCAACTGCTTGGAAAATGGCTCAAGTTGTTCCTCTTCCGAAGACGTCTAATCCGTCGTCTTTTTCTCAATACCGTCCTATTTCTATACTTCCTTTACTCTCTAAGATTCTCGAAATTACTGTCCATAAACAACTTCACGCGTACCTTTCTCGCAACAATCTTCTCAGCCCTTATCAATCAGGCTTTCGTCCCAATCATAGTACGGTCACTGCGTTGCTAAATGTCACGGATGATATTCGTTACGCCATGGACAATAAAAAACTCTCATTAATTATATTATTAGATTTTAGCAATGCATTTAATTCAGTCGATTTTGATATTCTCTTAGGTATACTTCGCTCAATTAATTTTTCTCCCTCTGTGATGGCATGGTTCGACTCTTATCTTCGTGGTCGCCGGCAATGCGTCAAACTCGATGAGAGATCATCGGAGTGGATTGATCTGATTGCAGGTGTGCCACAGGGCGGTATCTTATCTCCACTTTTATTTTCCATTTTTATAAATGAAATATCCAAAGTTCTCTCTTCTCCCTTCCACCTATATGCAGACGACTTACAGATTTACAACCATTTCTCAACTACCGAAGCTGATGACACTGTTGCGGCTATAAATCGCCAACTACGAGCTATCCATATATGGGCTGATAACCATGGTTTACTAGTAAATCCATCGAAGTCTCAGGCTATCGTCGTAGGTAGTAACCAATTACGTAGTAAGCTCAATTTTAATAGCTTGTCTAAAATTTATTACAATGGTCTACAGATTCCCTATGTCGACAAAACCAAGAATCTTGGACTGATAATTGATGGTACACTTTCCTGGACTGCGCATGTTAATGACGTTAGTAAACGTATGTATCACACATTTCACTCTCTCAAGCGACTTCAGAACTTTTTGCCTTTTAAAACTAAAGTTATGTTGGCTCAATCTCTCTTACTCCCCATTCTCGACTACGCAGACGTTTGCTATTTGGATGCAACTGAGGAACTACTCAACAAGCTAGAAAAATTGCAAAATCTGGCTATACGTTTTATTTTCGGTCTTCGTAAGTACGACCATGTTTCGGAGTTTCGTGTACAGTTGAAGTGGCTTCCGATTCGACTCCGCAGAAATGTGCACATACTATCCCTGCTTTTCAAATTAATTACCAATCCCAATTCCCCTCAATACCTCTGTTCACGTTTTCCACTCCTTCCACCGCCAACTCGATCCCAACGTTCCTGCCATATAAAAACTTTACATTTCCCTCTAGCAAACACAAAATTCTTTTTTAACTCGTTTACTGTATGTGCTGCTAGACTTTGGAATAAATTACCACTAGAGATAAGAGAGAGTCCTTCTGTATTTAGTTTCAAGAGAAGACTAAAGACGCACTATCTAAATATGTTATCATCTAACGACAAATAGTATGTAGCTATATATATATATATACATTTGTATATATGTATGTGGTTGTATGTCGTATGTATGTATATATATATTTTTTTATTTTTTTTTTATTGTGAGTATCTGTTTTTATTTTGCTAGTTGGCACATATATTTGTTATAGCCCTTGTACAATTTCGTTCCACATTCATTAGGGTTGGCTGGAAGAAATCTCTTGAAGAGATAAGCTCACCTTTGTACACTGTATTAGTCTATGATTATTATGTACTATTTGTTTGTGCAATAAAGAATTATATATATATATAGAAAAATGATCTTCCCACACCCTCAAAGTTAAAAAAAAACGAGTTGCACTCCGGGAGTGCCGGCAGAAGTGAAATCTTGAACATTAATGTTGTGCATTTTTGAATATTTTGCAATGGTTAGGGGATAATTTCGCACGAATTGTCGAAATAATTGAATCAGTATAAAAGTACTATCATGTATGTGGTAAAATACGATATTCATTTATTGCGCCATCGTACAGAAACATGTCAATTTATATTACATTAAAAATTTAACACTTCAGAACTATTACAATTATTTTACATTAAAAAGTTTATCTCTCAGAAAAATCAACTTTCATCCATAATTTCAACGACTCTTTCACCATCATCATTACTAGCATCATTATCGCCAATCTCTAAAACTCAAACACACCGCACACTCGCGCATGCGCCCTGCGCCGCACCAAACAGCGATGTTGATAAACTACGTTGAACGAAACGCGTAAACGCCAACAATTTCATGGCGCTTACAACGTTTCGGTCGCGAGAAAATAATGCCTTATATCTTCATGTTTTAATTGTTTAATTAGCGGTAACTAATGTTTTAGCGCTGCAGCGAACTTAAGTTCTAATTCTCACCAAAATCTTACGGTCAGGGTCACGTGTCCTGACGCGAGTTTAGCATTTTTTACTCATCCCAAAAAGTGCACAACGCCGCTAAAGAAGTTTTCACTTCAAAAAAAACATATCTAACGACTCTCCACACCATGGTGTGGTGACGAATAAAAAAAAATATCCCGTTTCAAATCAATCAATCATTACGTTTAGAATTTTTTTTTTAAAGATTTTATTCTACATCATTGTCATATATAGTTAATACATGGGGCACACTAAAAGTTTTGCACTTCTAGCTAATCGGAACTATTTGAATTTCGAATGTTATATTTTTTGAAACGTTGCAACCTACTTAGTTATAAAAAAAAACAATTGGCGGGAAATCATACATTAAAATTTTACATGAAGAATTGAAAGTTCGGAAACTTTGTTGTCGTTGGATCCCTCATGAACTGACAGCGGAGCAGAAGCGGGCTCGCGTGAAATGGTGCTCACAGATGCTACTGAAGTACGACCACGGACATTCTAATGCTGTTTATGACATTGTCACAGGAGACGAAACGTGGATTTATTGTTTTGAACCCAAAAAAAACAGCAATCTTGTGAATGGGTGTTTGAAAATGAGAACAGGCCAACAAAAGTGAGGCAGGCGAGAAACGTTGGTAAAAAAATGATCGCGTTTTTTTTCTCAGCTACGGGTCCCATCGGCACAATTCTACTTGAAGAAGAAAAGAGTATTAATGCCCCATATTAATACCCAGGGTGTTAGAAAAAGTTCGCGAAAGACGACCAAAAAGACGACGAAAAAAACGACGAAAAAAAAGCGTTCTCCTACTTCATGACAACGCTTCTTCACACACGGCCAACAAAACAAAGTCATTTTTAACTTCCGAAAAAGTACAACTCGTTACCCATCCTGCGCATAGCCCCGACCTAGCACCCTGTGATTTCTGTATTTTCCCCAAAATCAAAGATTTGATAAGAGGTTTCACTTTTACCAACTCCGAAGAAGCAGTGATAGCGTTCAATCAGCACGTAGAAAACATGCCTTCAGATCTGTGGTCCTCCTGTTTTAAAAAATGGTTCGATCGCATGAAAAAATGTTTAAAATGTAAAGGAGAGTATTTTGAAAAGCAATAAACATAATATTTTGGTTATAACATGTGGTTTTTTTAAGTTACGCAAAACTTATAGTGTGACCTACGTACATGCCAAACTACAGCTTTCTAGAACAAGTAACCACAGCGTTGATATAATGTCAGCACCTTTATCGCAACAGCATAACTACATATGTTCCATAGCTACGCTCTCACGCATTCATCTGTTATTTGTTAATTTTGTCCTAAACAAGGAAAGATGTTACACATCACAAGCGCGGGTGGATTCACGGGCAGCGAATAGTATCTCACTGAAATATTTTCACAAAAAAATCTTAGTCTCTAAAGTGGAGGTGACAATGTAATAATGCGAACAGCTCTGTTTTATGAGCCCTCGGGGAGATTTCCATTACGTTACCAGCAATGCTCGCTTTGTGACCACATAAAAAAATCTAATATTTCATTTTTCTTTATACCACGTTGGGCGGTGAGCGAGCAGCCGCCAAATTTGAGACGATAACCTTCAAATGGAGGCGGAAATAAAAGAATATGATTGACGGAGTTGTAATTCCAATCGACCACACATTAGTCGACGACGTCAGCAGCCTATGGTCGATGTTATTGATGAGTTTTTATTTTTGACGTGATAACGTGTTATAAATCGATGAACGCCGGGTGCACGCATGAAAAAGTGTCCCGTTCCACCTGAGTCGAGTGTGCAAGCGAGAGCGCGGAACAAGCGATAGAGAGGCACGATCGGCCTAAGCGTTCGGCTTGTAACGCATCTATCTCTCTTCCACTCCATCGGCCGATGTGTACGAGTAGACGAGAGACAGCGGCAGCACACTAACTACACGTAAACTATTTTGTCAACTGTTGAATGTTTTCTTATGACGTTATCACGTAAAATTATCGTCCGTAAACAGGCTTTACAGACAACCAATTTTTGAAGTGAAAACTTCTTTAGCGGTCTTATGCACTTTTTGGGATGAGTAAAAAATGCTAAACTCGCGTCAGGACACGTGACCCTGACCGTAAGATTTTGGTGAGAATTAGAACTTAAGTTCGCTGCAGCGCATAAACATTAGTTACCTCTAATTAAACAATTAAAACATGAAGCGCTAGATCATTCATAGGGCATTATTTTCTCGCGATCAAAACGTTGTAAGCGCCATTCCTCTTTCGTCCGAGATTCCTTAGAAAGCAGACGTGCTACGCGTTATTATTTATCATACTTCCGAAGTGTACACGCGAATCTAATTACTATCTAAGCTCTCATTAGTGCGAAATTCCAATACAAATAACAAGTGCGTTTCCGACACTAAAAATTAAATAATTTAAGCAAGCAGCGACAGCTCAAGGTCACGGAACGCCACAGCGAGCGCGGTGACTGCACCTCACCCCCGCGAACAAAGGACATCATATTTTTGTCTCGCTCCGGCGCTGCGTCGTAGGAAGATCGACGAGATCGTGCGTCAGCGCTTCGAAGCAACGACACCGCCACCGCGCCACCGTCGCGAGCCCGCCACCCGCACGCACCGCCCCTTGTTCAGTGCCGCTGTTACTGCGAGAACATAAACTCCTACATACCCTACAACCGGAGTGTTTACGATATCTCGTAAACCATTTGTTTGCGTAAATATGCAAAAGAATACCACGGAAAGTGTATTGAACCGATCTACATCGGATCCTAACCTGAACACGGCGGAACCTAATATCACCATTACTCCGACTAGTTTTGCTTTCCAACGCATTAAACGAAGAAGAGGCGACGATTATGACTCAGAACTAAAAACTTTTAAGGAGGACATGCTGAATTCCATGACGATTATGGTTAAGTCTCTTCTATCGGAACAAGAAAAGGAACTTAAAAAAATCTCCCCTGCGCTTATGGACATAAAGCAAACTAACAATAACATTGAAAATTCCATTGTTTTTCTCACAGAACAGAATAGAGAACTGAAAAATAAAATGGAATCTTTAGAAACACAAGCCAAAAAGGATAGGGAATATATAGTAATTTTAGAAGATAAAATAGAGGATCTGCAACTTTCAAATAGGAAAACCAACATAGAAATAAAAAACATACCCAACCAGGAGAAAGAGACGAAGGAGGATTTAATAAGTATGGTACTATCATTGTCTAAAACTATAGGTTGTGAAGTGAATAACAAAGATATTAGTGATATATATAGAGTAAAAAGCAAAAAGGTCAACCTGAATAAATCACCTATTATTGTGGAAACCTGTTCCTCGCTGCTGAAGACGTCAATATTAAAGGCATGTAAGGCGTACAATATCCATCATAAAGACAAACTCCGTGCTAAACACTTGGGACTCCGAAAAAATGAAGACTCGCCAGTGTTCGTCTCCGAACAATTGACCCCCCGTGGATCTCGGCTTTACTTCCTAGCCCGCGACTTAGCGAAATCTAACAAGTAAAAATATTGCTGGACTGCCTACGGGAAGGTTTACGTGAGAAAGGACGAGAACTCGCCAATAATAGCTGTTAAAACGGAATCACAGGTACATAATCTTATGCAGATACCCTGACTATCTTCATGCACATATATCATAACACACTCACATACTGTAACTATTATCCTTAAGAAAAAAGTATTGTGTGTTTTTACCTGTAAGATTATATTTATTTTTATACTACATACTGCTGTACACTTGATACACGGCACGTGTAATATTGATTACCTAAATACATATACTATGCAAATTATAAAAATCATGGCTAACTCATCTAAATATACATTACATAATAAATTTATATACAATTATAAAAATGCAATCACAAACACACTATATAAAATATCACAGATTTCTATAAAATACACCATTTGTTTAAATACACAACAATACATAAATAAAATATATAACATTTCTATAATTACAACTAAATTAATTTAAAAAAAATATGGATAGCTCATTACAAACCATACATGAAATAGACTCTTTTAAAGCTGCTTATTCAATTGAAAGTCATTTTGAAGATTACGCAAAAAATACACATACCCAAATATCTGATTTAACGATTATCACACAAAACATACGCAGCGTATATAGTAATATCGACGATCTACATCTTACCTTGACCAATTTTAATTTTGAGATTGATATTTTACTTTTGACCGAATGTAGACTTAATCAAAATAGGACTATTCCCGCAATTCCAAATTATTTCTCTTACAGCACTGAAAATTTATTAAATCAAAATGACGGTGTAGTCGCCTATATTAAGAATTGTCATTATACAAATGTTAAAGAAATAATACTTGAACATGCCTCTTGCCTTCAAATAACAATACAAAATTACATTATTCTTGTAATATATCGTTCACCTTCAAATATTAATGCCGATAAGTTCATAAATTATCTTAATAATCACTTAGAGTACATAAGGTCATGTAAAAACATAATCATTTCGGGAGATATAAATATAAATATTATTTGTAAACCAAATGAAAAGACATATGAGAGGGCTAATAGGCTAAATTATCTAAATATGTTGGCAATGCATGGTCTTATCCCAGGACATTCGTTTTCAACTAGGAATGAATCCTGCTTAGACCATCTTATCATTAAATTGGAAAATTACACTGCGCAGCCTCATATTGTTGTATTGGATACAACAATTACAGACCATCGGATGATTTTCCTAAGGTTATTTACTACAATAAATAAAAATAAAATAACTAATATTAAAACTACCACTAACTTCGAGAAAGCGCTTACTGATCTAAAAGATTGTAACCTAAATGAACTTTTATGTTGTAAAGACCCTAATACAGTTACAAAAAAACTAATAGATATAATACAAAAATGTTTATCTGAAAACACTACTTCTATGTTAATTCCCCGGAAAGACAGAGTTATTAAACCTTGGATAACCTCGGGAATTCTGAGATGCATACGAAACAGAAACGCATTACAAAGAAAAGTTAAATCAGATCCCGATAATGAACTTCTAAAGATTACATATCGAAGATATCGGAACTACTGCAACAACTTGATCAAAAAACTAAAATATAATTATCATAAGCAACAACTAGAAAATGCTAAAAATAATCCTAAGAAAATATGGCATACTATAAATAATGTTACAAACCGGAAAAATACCAAATTGTCGAACGCAGAGTTGTCGAAATTAAAATGTAACCCTTTAGAATCTGTTAACTTTGTCAACGGCTATTTCGCTAACGTTGGAAAATTATTAGCTGAAGATATTACATCCAAACTTTCCAAATCTCATTGTAATCAAAATACTACAAATCCAAATAGAAATTTTAAGCTGAACAAAGGGTGTTCCTCATCGTTTGTGCTCTTTGAAACTGATTTTCAAGAAGTCCATTCTGTTCTGATGGGCTTAAAAACGGACAGTGCCCCAGGCATAGATAATATACCAACAAAGTTTCTCAGAATGGCTAATCATTTAATAGTTCCAATAATTACTCATTTAGTTAACTTGTGTTTTAGCCAAGGTATATTTCCTACCGCACTTAAAAAAGCTGTAATCACGCCAATTCACAAGGGTGGGACCAGAGATGATGTTAGTAATTACAGACCAATATCGGTGTTGTCTGCAATCTCCAAAATATTAGAAAAAATATTGAATGTACGATTAAATAGATACCTAAACAAATTTCTATTACTTTCGAAATCACAATTCGGTTTCAGATCCAAAATATCAACAGAGGATGCAGTAACTGCTTTAAGTTCTTTTATAGTAGAGCAAGTTGATAAAGGAAAAAAGTGTCTTGCAGTCTTTTTGGATCTGAAAAAAGCATTTGATACCGTCTCTGTTACAATCCTTGTGAAGAAGCTTGAATACATAGGAATAAGAGGCGTCGCTTTGGATTTGTTTAAAAACTACCTTAATGAGCGGAAACAACGGGTTAGGGTAGGGGATATTGTTAGTGAGGAGGCTAATATTGATTTTGGAATTCCACAAGGTACAGTCCTCGGGCCGACACTTTTCCTTATATACATAAACGACCTCTGTGATATGAAAATCCCGAATGGAAAAGTATTTTCTTACGCAGATGATACTGCTCTGGTCTTTGTTGGGGATACGTGGGATAACGTACGACAATCTGTAGAAGCCGGTATCTTGGAAGTATCAAATTGGCTAAACACTAATTTACTCACTTTGAACAAAAGTAAAACAAGTTATGTGTGCTTCACGAAGAATATCACTACTCAGCCACCAAATGCTTTTGAGATAAAGTTCCACAGTTGCAACTATAATTTAAATACGCACTGTAATTGCACGTCTATCACAAAAGTAGCAACTTTGAAATATCTTGGTGTCATGTTAGATCAACGCTTATCTTGGCATCCTCATTTAGAATTACTCATGGGTCGTGTTAGAAAGCTAATATGGACTTTTAAGGCCTTAAGACATATTGCCAACAAAACACTTTTGAAGCAAATCTACCTATCTTTGGTTCAGTCCATTCTTGGGTATTGTATTCCTGTCTGGGGTGGTGCCAGCAAAACCAAATACTTAGAATTGGAAAGGGCTCAGAGAGCTTTGCTAAAGGTGATTCACTTCAAGCCTTATCGTTTCCCAACAGAGATCCTGTATTCCTTGAGTGACGTCTTGACTGTTAGGAAATTGTTTGTGTTGAACACTGTATTGAAAGTGCATAAATCATTGACTTTTGATCCCCATCTCCTAAACAGACGTAGGAATCATGTAGTAGCCCAAGTAAATGTGATCAAAACGTCCTTTGCAGAAAGACAATTTATACATTTATCCTCACATCTATATAACCTAATAAATAAAAAATTAAATATATATCCTATGACTAGTCGCAAGTGTAAAGTACTAATAAGCAACTGGCTAAAATATCAAACATATGAAGAGACCGAAACACTTTTATGTAAAATTAAATAGATAGTTACGAAACTAAAAGCATGATTATATATGTATGTGTCATCAATTTTATATATGTGCATGCACATGTCAGTGTGAGTGCGTGTGTGGGATAATAAGTAATTTCACACGGGTGTGTACACGCACGTACTTGTATGTGTGTGTGTGTGTAAGCTCATGTGCTTACGCACGGGCGCGCACGTTATGTGTGTATATGTATAAAAAAAAATGTGTAAAAACTTTATTTGTCTGTACATAACACATGTTTTGTTATCTAAGAGCGGGTCTTCCTGACACAGGTTTATATAACTTAAAAGGAAGGCCCAACCAAGTCCTAAAATTGTAATTTTTATGGCAATAAAGAATTATTATTATTATTATTATAAAATTCTTGGCACTCACGCGTTTCATTCAGCGTATTTTATCGTTTATCAACATCGCTGTTTGGTCCGCATGTTCAAGTTTTCACTTCTGCCGGCTCTTATTATAATTCATTGCTCAATAAGAGAAGTGATAGTGTACAAAGACGCCGTTTTTATAACCGCACCGCTCGCCGACGGCGGGGAGTTCACCCTCACACGCTTGAACCGCTATGGTCGCGTACTGTGCGGTTCCAGAGAAGTTTTCTTCCGAGAACACTCAAGCTGTGGAATGAGCTCCCAGCCGAGGTTTTTCCAAGGAACTACAGCATGGAGTTCTTCAAGAAATGCGTGAAGAGGTTTTTAGAGGGTCGGCAACGCATGAGTGACGCCCCTGGTGTTGCAAATGTCCATAGGCTACGGTGACTGTTTAACATCAGGCAGGTCGTATGCTTGATTGCCACCTTAGTGGTATAAAAAAAAAAAAAAAAACAAAGAACCGGCGTATTGATCATCTGTTCTCCGGTTCGTATCCTGGCATGTACCACGGATTTCGTGTTTTTGGATTTATATACGTAATTGTAATTGTCGCTAGCTCGACGGTGATGGAAAACATCGTCAGTCGCACGTCGAAGAAATTATGTTTCGAAAGATGCGTGACTTAACCTAAGAAAGGTCTGGTTTTTCCTCTGGCTTGTGGAGGTCTACCGGCAGTCGCTGCATGTAAAAATTAGTGTCCTCGCCAAATCCTTAGGATAAGGTAGCGGACCCCGCCAATCCTACCAGATCAAGAAAACTACTAATGATTTTACACCTTATTTATGTATGTACAGTGTTATGGTTAATTTTAAGGTGTTTTTTTTTACAACGTCGGGAGGCATACAAGCATAACCCACCTGATGTAAAGCAGTTACCGTAGCCTATTAGCGCTTGTAATATATCAAGTATCATTCGCGGGATGCCTCCTCTGCTGCTTACACAGCAACTCCTTATGGGGCTTACTCTGGTGACCTCGCTCACACGCAGGAACACAACGACGCTCTAGGAAATTGTTATATAGCTGCAGTTTTCTGTAAGGTGGAGTACTTCCCCAGACGAGCTGCTTTGATGCGCCCCTACCTCTCTTAAATCATTCAAGACAAACAGACATGTTCATTCACACAAATGTTTGTCTTGTGTGGGAATCGAACCCACGAGCGTTGGCGTCAAAGTCGCGTCATTCACGACTAGAGATGGGACGGGGATAAATATATCCGATTGATATTTATACTGATAATAACCAAAATGGATAAATATCGGATATTTATCCAGATAAATTTCCATTTAGTGAATCTTTTCATTTTAGGTTTTATTTAGTGTTTTGTAGCAATGTTTTAGGAAATTTGTCCTTTAATCGATACATAATATCCCAAAATATAAAAGTATCTAAAGAAACTGGCCTGGACAACCGTTCTTAGTACAATAAAACACTTGTACATACTAAGTCAAAGTCAAAGTCAAAGTCAAAATCTTTTTATTCCGTAAAAATGGCTACATTTGTTTGGAATCGTCACAATTTTTTTCCCTACCGTGCAGTTTATGACTAGGTGAGCACTGATAAAAATACTGCCAAAAAACTCAGGCATCCCTCTTTTGGTGTCCAAACAAATTTACATATTTTATTAATTACATTATAATTGGATCGACTCACTCCCAGGCATTTTTGTCATTAATATAGTCAGATACTTTATAATATGCCCTGCTACACAATTTGGCTTTAATAGTAGTTTTAAATTTGTTTATTGACAATTCTCTTATATTGCTGGGAAGTTTGTTATAGAACCGTATACATTGCCCCATAAAAGAATTACTTATTTTGTGGAGACGGCTTGCATGTAACACAAGATTATGCTTATATCTAGTATTTATGCTATGAGTATCACTCTTTTTACAAAATGAGTCTATGTTTTTATGGACATATAAAAGATTTTCATAGATACATTGCGATGCGACTGTTAAAATATTTATTTCTTTGAATTTTTCTCTAAGGCTCTCCCGGGGACCAAGTTTGTAGATAGCTCTTATGGCTCTCTTTTGCAATAAAAATATGGTGTTAATGTCCGCGGAGTTACCCCAAAGAAGAATTCCATATGACATAATACTATGAAAGTAGCTGAAATAAACTATTCTAGCCGTATCAATATCAGTGAGCCGTCTAATAGTTTTCACTGCATAGGCTGCAGAACTTAGTTTTCCTGATAATTTTTCAATTTGTGGGCCCCATTGTAGTCTGGAGTCAATTGTTATACCCAAGAACACAGTTGTCTCCACAGGGGCTAAATTAGTTCCATTAACATGTACATTGGTAGCCACCTGTCTTACATTAGGTGTTGAGAACTTAATTACTTTAGTCTTTTTATCGTTTAAAAGCAGATTATTAACACTAAACCAATGAATAACTTTAGAGAGAGCATCGTTAACTTCGTCATAATTACCTAACTGTCTATTAATTTTGAATGTCAACTAATGCCTACTTATTTACTTAATCTCCTATAATCACTCCCTCTATCTGATTCAGTGTTATCAACCAGGATAAGTAGCATTGCAAAACTCAAAGTCTTCTATAAAATCATGAGAAGTGGAGGGCTCCTTAGTGTTCGGGCTGGATATAGAACTGCGAATTGATGTAATTGTTACATCATCATCAGTATCTTTCATATTAGTTCGATATTTATTTAACAAGTTCAAATTGTAAGTAATAAAGGATATCTTAGCCGCTCTTTCTGTCGTCAGCCGATTTGCGCTATGTATGTGTCCTAGAACACTGAATGAGCGCTCTGTAGCTGCTGAAGTGCATAGAGCAGTAATCAATCGGATAGTAACTTTGCAAATCCCCTTCCACCATACTACAGGATTCATGCCTGAAACGTTTCGCCAGATAAAGGGTTTTTTTTCCCAAAAGCCTTCTTTAGCCCTGGTAAAATCTGGCAATACTTCTAGTTGTAGAGAATCGTCCATTTCACTTATAAATTGCAATGCTTCCAAATCTTCATTCTCATTTTATTCAACATTGAATAGGAGTAAAAATAACAAACTAGATAAAAAAAACATTTTTACTCATGTTTTGGATATTTATCCGGATATTTATCCTGTTTTTATTCAATCGGATATTTTACCGGGAATTTACTGAGTAAAATCACATCACTATTCACGACTGAGCAACCGAGCTTGTCAAATGAATACAAATTGACGTCGTTAAACAAAGTTTACAATAAAAAGACTGTTTAATTTTTGAGGCATACATACGACCCAACCGATGTAAAGCGGTTACTATAGCCTATGAACACTTTCAATACATTAAGTATCACTCATGTGATGACACCTCTACAGCTAACTCACTTAGAGCTGGTAATTTCACTTCATCGTAGGAACACAGCAACCCTAATGGGAGTTGTTATTTATCTGAGATTTTCTGTGATATGAAGGTACTTCCCCAGATGGGTTGCTTTGATGCGCCTTTACTCTCTTAAAAAACCCAGGGTAAGACAAACAGAGATGTTCATGCACAGAATTATTCGTTCTGTATGAGAATTGAACCCACTAGCATTGGTGTCAAAGTAGCGTCACTAACCACAGCGTCACTACTGAAAATTTCTGTGAAAGGAGATGCTAATTCGCATAAACTAACTGGTGGCGGAATTACACAGGCTCATATTTACTAATAACTTCAATTATCCGCAGGAACACCACAACCCTTTTGGGATGACGGCTGCGTTCTGTGATGTGGAGTATTTTGTTAAAAGGGCTGTTTTGCTGTGCCCTACCTCTCTCTGGCCAGAGTTTAGATTGTTAATTAGCAGAGTGTACTACGTGTAGGTAAATTTGGATTTGAATATAAGTCAGCCACTTACACCGTATATAATAAAACCTACAATCATTTTGCACTCAAATTTTTAAATTTAAAGACATTAATTGTTAGTCTTATAAAGTCAACCACACCAACCCTTTCTCATTCCACTGCAGGGATATGGATTTTTCTTCATCCGAAGGAGATTAGAGCATACTTCGCCACGCCGCGATTGAAAAATAAAATACTTTGAGTAGTTGGATGGCGTCGTGAGAAGTTCGAGCGTCATTGCGGTTGCAGTCGCTCTATGTATGGGTTTATCTATCTCTAGCTTCTCTTCATAGAGCTAGCTGTCAGTGTCGGCTGTTGAGGATAAATGATAAGTCAGTAGCATTCGATCAGCATGAAACCATTGCCTTCCAGTGATATCAGGCTGCTCGATACCCATACATAGACAGACTGCAACCGCAACGACAATCGAACTTCTCATCTCTCAATTTTTATAGGGTTTGGTCTCGATAATCGGAGATTGCACCACCGGAGTAAACCTCAAGCTTTTTACACAAAAAAAATGAGCACATCAAAGTATGAATGGCGCGTAATCTCATGAACATTGCACTAAAAGCATCATCTCAGTGTTTCCCCTTTCAAAGAAGCCAAGTTTATTTCGTAAATAATTGTTATAAAACATTAACTCCGAAATATTACCAGCTATTTTGGAGATCGTTAATTTTATTTTACGCTCATATTTTTTAATAAGCGGCTTAAATATTGCGTTAAGGGACTAATGGACGGAATTTATATATGCTGACGGAACATCCACGAACGTAATGTGTAGGACTTTCAGTTATTTTCAGCCTTTTTCCTGCTATAGTTTTAAGGTATAAAGTGCATCAGTCCATACGGAACGTGGGGGGGGGGGGAGGGTTAGTGTAAGACGAAACTCGTATGGTTATTCTGATTACCTACCATTTTTATCATTGACGTCGAAAGCTGCGGCAGTATTCAAAAGAAACTGAAAGTGAAAGGTAGAGCAATACATGTTTATACCGTGTGATTTTTGAAGAAGTTTGTTTGATGAAGATGTACTTGGTCCTTGGGGTCCATATGGTTTTAGTACCCTCCACCAAAATGTATGTGAATTAAGAAACAAGACGACGAGCTCGGCGGTGCAGTGGTGAAACGAGCTTTTACGTCACTTTGATATCAACGCTCGTGGATTCGATTCTCATACAGGGCAAACATTTGGGTGCATGAACATGTCTGTTTGTATTAGTCTGGGCAAAGCAACCCGTCTGGGGAAGCACCTCCACCCTGAAGGAAAACTTGCAGCCAAATAAGTACTCCCTAGAGGGTTGTTGTATTCCCTGCATGCGGTCTCCTTATTATCGCTGTGTTTATACATCTCTTTTGCCAAATTCTCATTAACTTGTCAGCAAGTTACACCACATATAGATGCGATTAGTCTTAGTTAATACACATTCAAAATTCACATTCATTTGTTTATTTTCTCCACAACAATAATGACAATTAAGTTATAACTAAGTTCACAAACAAATGTGGCATGTTGATGCAAGTATTAACACTTTAAAAACCACTGTGTTGTGGAGAACTGGTGTCCGTACTAGGTATTCTGAAGAACCTGTTTCACAGGTCACCAGGACTCCACCCGGTATTGTAAACTGAATTGCGACATGTTAAATGTTCACTAATGATATTAAACTTGTGATTCAAATGCCTAAAACTAAAAAATTAATAAACATGCCTATTTATTATTTTACTTTTTTGTCCATTCTCATTTCACTGCATTAATTTGCCATCTCTTGCCATATATTATGCGATATTCCAAATCAAATCAATCAATAAATATCCGTCACGAAAAATTAAGTGTAATACGTAGGTCACACTATAAGTTTTGCGTAACTTAAAAAATCAACATGTATTGTTAAAACCAAAATATTATGTTTATTGCTTTTCAAAATACTCTCCTTTACATTTTAAACATTTTTTCATGCGATCGAACCATTTTTTAAAACAGGAGGACCACAGATCTGAAGGCATGTTTTCTACGTGCTGATTGAACGCTATCACTGCCTCTTCGGAGTTGGTAAAAGTGAAACCTCTCATCAAATCTTTGATTTTGGGGAAAATACAGAAATCACAGGGTGGTAGGTCAGGGCTTTGCGCAGGATGGGTAACGAGTTGTACTTTTTCGGATGTTAAAAATGACTTTGTTTTGTTGGCCGTGTGTGAAGAAGCGTTGTCATGATGTAGGAGAACGCGGCTTTTTGGTCGTCTTTCGCGAACTTTTTCTAACACCCTGGGTAAACAAATGGTAGAATACCACTCGGCATTAACACTCTTTTGATCTTCAAGTGGAATTGTGCAGATGGGGCCCGTAGCTGAAACAAAAAAAGGCGATCATTTTTTTACCAACGTTTCTCGCCTGCCTCACTTTTGTTGGCCTGTTCTCATTTTCAAACACCCATTCACAAGATTGCTGTTTTTCTTCGGGTTCAAATCAATAAATCCACGTTTCGTCTCCTGTGACAATGTCATAAACAGCATTAGAATGTCTGTGGTCGTACTTCAGTAGCATCTGTGAGCACCATTCCACGCGAGCCCGCTTCTGCTCCGCTGTCAGTTCATGAGGATCCAACGACAACAAAGTTTCCGAACTTTCAATTCTTCGTGTCAAATTTTCTGATTTTGGCTCATACCAATCCCCAATAGTTCTCGAATTGTCTCAGCCGCTTAACAGTAGCCACATTATTTACGTTGACGGCAGTTGAAGGCCGCCCTTCACGAAATTCGTCATGTAAAGAAACTCGACCTCTCTCAAATTCAGCAAACCATCGCCTCACGGTGCTCAAAGAAGGTGCTTCTCTCCCAAAAGCATTTTGAAGACGAGCAGCACAGTCTTGCGGAGAGAGAGAACTTTTAAAATCATAAAAAATCATCGCTCTAAAATCTTTTCGACTCAATTCCATTTTCGTTGCGTACGCAGAACTTTGATGTGTGATAAAAAACAACTGACAAATGATTTCCCGCCAATTGTTTTTTTTTATTACTAAGTAGGTTGCAACGTTTCAAAAAATATAACATTCGAAATTCAAATAGTTCCGATTAGCTAGAAGTGCAAAACTTTTCAAAATCAAAGTCCTACAGTACTCTATGTACGTCTAATTGAAATATTTCGGTAACAACCCAGACTATATGTAGGTTCCTTATAGTTAAGGTATCTACCTTCGACGATATCTCGAAGATATCGATATTCGTACAAATTGATCAACTTTTTAAGCTCTTGATGTCTTTGTTGCTGTTGATTGTCAATCGAATCAATCAAAGTTTGATTTTATTGATCTTCATAATATGATATATTGCCAATGAGATGTAGGAGCCGAGGAAGGATAAGACAGTTACCACTATTAAATTGTTCATGTTTAACCAAAAGGTGTTATCACGCACTCTAGGAACTGGGCAGTGTGCATGAGAAGAGTTTTTTTTTCAGGCCCACCACTAATTCCCACCACTGCGTCTCCTGTTTAACCAGAATTAACAGCGGTGACCACCAAAAAGGCAATGAACAGTGAAGTCCATTGCTGTCCCGGGGGTTAAACTACAGCTGCCTTGGAACTCACAACGAATTTAATCAGAAGAAAATTGTAAGAGTAGGAAGTTTTGGAATTGGCTTCCCCTGAGCATGAGAAGAGTTATGAATATTGAATAAATAAGTAAGGTGTGTTAGGCCTGCGTCATTATTATATATTCTTTATTGCATATAACAGTGTAAGAAAATAACATAGTACTCGTAAGAAAATAGTAATGCAAAGGCGCGCATTTGGCGCTCGGCTCTCTCTCTGCCTACATACGTATAGTACACAGAGTACCAGAGCAGTGATTCCCCAGTGGATAAAGAAGAGTTCTTTTGATCAACTGCTCCCCGGTTCGAATCCTGGCATGTACCACTAAATTCGTATTTTCCAAGTGCGAGTAGGACTTGCGCACGAAGGGTTCCATACCATTATCTATAAAAACGGCAAAAAGATCACGTTTGTTGTATAGGAGCCCCCCTTAAATATTTGTTTTATTTTAATTTAATTATTTACTTTTAAAGTGAATATATAACTAAATATTCTGTGAATATTTCAAGCGTCTACCTGTTGCCGTTATCAATATCGAGCTAAAACGAGCAAAAAAATCACGTTTGTTGTATGGGAGCTCCCTTAAATATCTACTTTATTCCGTTTTTGGTACTTGTTGTTATAGCGGCAACAGAAATACATCATCTGTGAAAATTTCAACTGTCTAACTGTCACGGTTCATGAGATACAGCCTGGTGACAGACGGACGGACAGCGGAGTCTCAATAATAGGGTTCCGTTTTACCCTTTGGGTACGGAACCCTAAAAACGTGTGACCTTACCTAAGAAAGGTCTGATTATATCGATAAATCGTTTAATAAGAAATTAAATAACAATAGAACCGAGTATATATATACGTAAGTACTCAACTAATGATGATGAATACAGACGGTATGTCCATTCCGTACATTAGAGTATGAAGAAGGAAAGATTATCAGGGAAGACATTCGAAAATTTTGTCATTTGGGATTGGATTATTAGGTATTATTTTATTATGTTTGTTTTTTACTACAGTATATATATATACTTTATTACCTATATTTATATGCATAGTTGCTAATCGTAATGAAATCGTGCTGGAGATAGAAATAAAAACTACCTATTAATAGTTAATAGATTCAGGCGTTATTTTGCGATAGTCAAATTTACATGCAATTTGATCTAACCTGCTTTGTGTGCTTCCGCCACCAATTAGTTCATGCGGCCTAGCGCCGGCCGGCACCCACCCACTACCGTTAGTAAGTGCAACATGCCGACGCTGCCATGGCTGCTCCGGTAGTCTCTGCCTCGGCTGCTGCGGTCGTCCGCCATCTGGAACAGAATCCGCATGCCACCACCACCGTCGCTGCACGGTGGTGATGGGGGCATGCGGATTGCTACCTATTTATCATTAAGTGACCAGTGGGTGGATGGAACGGAATTAACCAGACTAACTCTTGTATTAATTATCTGGTTAAATGTGATGTCTCCTAGTTCCCCGTCAGGCATTGCAAATTTAGTGAAAAATCTATATTTTATGCAAATAATCGTATACATATTCATACTGTTGATATAATGGCTTTGTGACATTCATTGCGTAACGTTTACTGAAGGACATCAACCCTAAATAATGGTGCGTTCACACATGAAGTGATTGCTTTTGTAGTATTTGGGCGCGCAGTTAAGAACGAGACTCATTAGCGCAAGTTCGAGGAAATCGATTTTAATCGTGTGAAACGATCATCTGTATAAACTAGCAATCAGCAACGTAGTCAATCGACGTAATCAAATGTTCATATCATACGGTCGAAGCACATTGTTTTTTATTATTTTATTTATTAAGTTATTTTAATTTACTTCGTCTTAAATTAAATCATTATCGTGTCAATGTGAACATCAGGGGTATTATCACATTGACACGGAAAATTCTCATTCGAATGGAAAATTTGCTACACTGAATCGGAGTTATTTCTAGTGGAATATTTCATTCACTGCAATTGAAATTATGATTTTGAGGTCAAAATGACTTCTCATTTTTAATTCTTAAAATTACTCCATTTTGACTCGAAATATTCTCGAGAGCTTGTAGACTTGTGACTTTTCCCCACTTGCATATTTATTATATGTATTTTTTTATATCACTAAGGTGACAAACATGCGTAGGGCCTGCCTGATGGTAAGCAGTTATCGTAGCCTATGGACATTTACAACACCAGGGGTGTCACTTTTGCGTTGTCGCCCCTCAAAAATTGCGAACATTAAATAATTTTAAACGATTGTGAGTTTTGGGGTGCGTGTGTTCAGACTAAAATTTTAATAATGAAGACTCTTATGTTCTTACGAAATTTCAAACTAAATACGCGCATAAAATTGTAAAATTAGTTATCGTTTTACAGGTGGTATTGAAACTTCAGGATGTTGTCCGAGAAAGCTGGGACATCTTGAGAATTCAGACAATTTTGACACGGTTCTAAAGTTACATTTTTCGATTGGAATGAGAAGTTTCCGTGCAAAAATAAATCTGATGTATTGTTGTGTGAACGCGGCATTAACCTTAGTTTAATTCAAACCGCAACTTACTGTATGTTAAGGTTGAGATTGTAACTTCAGACGAGAACTATTCCAAACAGCTTAGCGTTAGTTCTTGTTCAATAAACATAATTGTGTTAATGTCTAGTTTCCGGTTTATGTTTGGGTCAGTTTGGGGAGCTAATTGTAGTGCTGTAGTTTTAAGAGGTATTTGAATGGTAATTTAGAATGAATCGAACGAAAGTGAGCCCATAAAATCATTTGCTATACCTAAGCTAACCAGATTTTGTTTCTGTGAAAATCACCTCCACCACTGGAGGTAATTTTTATAACACTTTACACCACCACATTACTAGTACAAAAAGCGGAATAGGCATACGCAATCTATTCCTGCTTCTAAGATTTACACTAAATTATGAAAACATCTATATTTTTACGAGCATAAATTATGTTCTCATAAATATACTGAGAGGTAACCGTGAGGATATTTATTTCTTCGAATAGTTCTCTAAGTGATCAAATGGTTGTATATGGCGATGGCTGCCTCACGCGTCAACTTGGGAACAGGTGCTGTTCGGGGGACCTCTCGAATCCCATCTACATATGAATATATAAAAAGATATTTGCTGGCCCTATAGTTTTAAGACAAAGTTCTTGTGCGAATCAATAAAATCACAAAAAATATGGGCAAGCAAATCCTAAGTAAACTTAACACTTGGCAAAACGCTTGCTGACCGAGTTCGTTATGATAATGTAAGAAAGAGAGTTGGTCTGAAAGAGAGCGTCGGTGTTTAGATAAGAAAAGGCATGTTTCGTTGGTTCGGACATGTAATAAGAGTGCAGTATGAAAGAATTACTAAACTGATATACAATGTGAAAGTCGAAGGATGTAGGAGCCGTGGTAGACCAAAACTGACCAATTTGGTAACGGTCCAAATTGAACCTACCATGACCAAATTGTTCGTGTTTTATTAGAAAGTGATGTCAGGAGCCTTAGGAACAGGCGAGCGTGTATGAGGAGAGCAATGAACGTTAGAGAGGCGACTGGGGTGTGTACGGACCGCGTCCTGTGGTGTGAAGTTCTCTCTGCCTACCCCTTAAGGGGCCTGGCGTGAAGGTAAATACAAAAAATAAACAAAAAAAGAGCGCAATGGAATTTTACTAATTTACGCGAACAAAGTCGTAAGCAAGCGCTAGTCAAACTATAAAATTGAATCTCTATAATTTCACTAAAGTTATAAATAAGTCAATGAGCGTATAAGCCAAACAATTCAGGCTAATTGACTTAATAAGATGAACAAGTTACACTCTTAGCTTGTGTATATTAGATATTCGTATGTCGACTAAACACGCGTACAGCGAGAGAAAATAAGGTGCTTTTACGACTACGTACAAGTTAAAGGATACAGCGTTTTTAAAATCACTTTATGCTTGCAATTTGACCCAAACTACATTGTGTGCTGCCGCTACTGAATAGTACATGCGAACTTTTGCCGGCCGGCACCCACCGTAAGTGAATGCATGACGCATGTCGTTAGAATAACATACAACATCAACCCTTACTCATCCCACTGCAGGGATACGGGTCTCCCTTCAACGGAAGAGGTTTAGAGCACACTCCACCACGCTGCTCAAATGCGGATTAGCGGAGGCCAGTGTTTTTAAGTCGCCCGAGGGCTACTGACTTAGCTTAACAACTGTCATTTATCGATAACAGCCGGGATCGACGGCTTAACGTGCCCTCCGAACCACGAAGAAACGGAATAGATAAAGCCATCCATAGTCAGGCTGCGGTCGACGTTGCTTAACGTGCGTGTTCGGTTAGAATGACACGCGCAACAACGCCATCGAGCTCTCAGAATCGAGCTAGAATAACATGCTACGAACTAACATCTACAGCGCCTGAGGATGCCTCCTGGAGAGGCGGAACTCGTATCGCAGAGACGACCGGAGCATGCGGTTCATGATTCAGATGGCGAACACTTGCGGAGATGACTCCGGCAGCCGAGATAGACCCCGGAGCATCCATGGCAGCGGCGGCATGCATATACTAACGGTAGTGGGCGGGTGCCGGCCGGCAGTAGTTCGCACGAACTAATCGGGAGCGGAAGCACACAAAGTAGTTTAGATCTGTAAATTAGGCCTGTAAATTTGACTTGCGCGAAATAAAACCTGAATCTGTTAACACTTTATGCTTTTTAAAAGGCCATCGATACTAATCATTTATTGAAGCTAAACATCTTTTGGTGCATTAGGTAAAAATGATAAGTGACATAGTGACAACGGAAGTGATAAGATGATTTAAATGGAATGATCTCCGTTACCCTTTTTAGGGTTCCGTACCCAAAGGGTAAAACGGAACCCTATTACTGAGACTTCGCTGTCCGTCCGTCCGTCTGTCACCAGGCTGTATCTCACGAACCGTGATAGTTAGACAGTTGAAATTTTCACAGATGATGTATTTCTATTGCCGCTATAACAACCAATACTAAAAAATAGAATAAAATAAATATTTAAGGGGGCTCCCATACAACAAACGTGATTTTTTTGCTCATTTTTGCTCGATATTGATAACGGCAACAGGTAGACGCTTGAAATATTCACAGAATATTTAGTTATATATTCACTTTAAGAACAAATAATTAAATCAAAATAAAACAAATATTTAAGGGGGGCTCCCATACAAAAAACGTGTTTTTTTTGCCGTTTTTATAGATAGTGGTACGGAACCCTTGGTGCGCGAGTCTTGGAGCACTTGGCCGATTTTTTAGGTTAGGTCACGTTTTTAAGAGAGGTAGGGCGCATCAGAGCAGCCCATCTGGGGAAGTTCTTCAACCTCACAGAAAACCGCAACCAAATAACAACTCCCTAGAGGCGTGTGGGTGAGGTCACCAGTAAGGTCCTAAGGAATTGCTGTGTAATTTATTGTGATAATTTATTGCAAGCGTTAATAGGCTATGGTAACTGCTTTACATCAGGTGAAAAAAAAAAATGTCTTACAAAACACAATTTCTCGAACGTTCGGGTTTCGTCCCAATGTTTTCCTTCACCGCCGAACAAGTGATAACTACAAATATGTACATTCGATTCGAAGCAGTGGTCAGCCGGCCAACAAGTCGGTTCTTTATTCACTATGCTATCACTAAATAAATATAAAAATATTGTCGGACAAATTACACAGCGCCATCTAGCCCCAAAGTAAGTGAAGCTTGTGTTATGGGTACTAGACAACTGATAAACATACGTAAATACATTTTTTTTTTTATAAATACATACTTATTATACATAGAAAATACCCAGACCAAGACAAACAGACATGTTCATACACACAAATGTTTGTACTGTGTGGGAATCGAACCCACGAGCGTTGGTGTCAAAGTAGCGTAACAGCGTGTTCCACCACTGCGCCACCGAGCTCGTCGACTGCACTGTATAATATAATTATCATATTTATATTATACGTCAGAACCCTTAGAAACCGGTGAGCGCGCATAAGAACACCAATGAATGTTAAAGAAGCGAATGATGTTTGTAAGGGTCGAGTCATGTTGCGCTCGGTCCTCTCTGGCAACCCTGCAAGGGAGTTGGCGTCAAGAGTTTTATCAGAAGGTGAAGTCAGGAGCCCTAGCAAGCGTGCATAAAAAGAGCTATGAATGTTACAGAATCAAGTGAGGTGTGTAAGGTACACGTCTTACGGTGCTCGATTCCCTCCGTACCCCCAAGGGTCCTGGCGTCAAGATATACAAATTGCAAAATGTAAAGAATTTTCCGATTGGAAGTAAATTAATGTGGCAGTGATATGTATTAACTAAATTTTCGCAAGCTTAAGCGTTTAATCAAAGATGATTCTCAAATGCTAAACAAGGTAGAACAAGTAAGGGAAGGACAAAGTCGCTAGTGTCAAACACAATATCAGAGCTGTAGTATGCCCTGAATCATAACTATACATACAATTATTAAAATAACCTGAAGTGTAAAGAATATATCTTATATCTTAGCTACGCTCTATGTGGAATGGAAAGCCTGTTATTACAGGAGTTATGGGCAAAGACTATTAGCTTTAACTATATTAAATAAACTTGTAGCATGTTATTCTTACGATTAACGTCTACAACGCCTGATGATGCCTCGTGGAGAGGCGAAACACGTGTCGCAGCGACGACCAGGCCAGTCGTGGCAGCGACGGTGGTGGGGCATGCGGATTCTGTTCCAGATGGCGGACGACCGCAGCAGCCGAGGCAGAGACTACCGGAGCAGCCATGGCAGCGTCGGCATGTAGCACGCACTAACAGTAGTGGGTGGGTGCCGGCCGGCGCTAGGCCGCATGAACTAATTGGTGGCGGAAGCACACAAAGCAGGTTAGATCAAATTGCATGTAAACTATTAGCTTTTTCTATTTAGTTTATCTACGTCTGTGATTTATTCCATGTTGCTTATTAAATAGTTTACCATTTTATATAGTCACCATTTCCATAGTCTTGGCCTATTTATATGTATGTATGTATATCTTCACGCCCGGTCCCTTTCGGGGTAAGAGACGTAGGGCGAATCAAAGCAACCCGTCTGGGGAAGCACCTCCACCTCAAAGAAAACCGCAGCCAAATAACAACTCCCTAGAAGGTTGTTGTGTATCTGTGTGTGAGTGAGGTCGCCAGTAAGCTCCTAAAGAGTTGCTGTGTGAGTAGCAGAGGAGGCATCGCGCGAGCGATACTTAATGTTTTACAAGCGTTCATGGGCTACGGTTACCACTTTACATCAGGCAGGCCGCATGCTTGCAAGCCTTCCGACGTTGTATAAAAAAAGGTTATATCAGAAGCTAATGAACATCCCGATACGACCCTTACAAGCGGAAAATCCTACTAATATTATAAATGCGGAAGTTTGTATGTATGGATGGATGTTTGTTGCTCTTTAACGCTTAAATGGCTGAACGGATTTGAATGAAATTTGGCACGTAGATAGATTATGATCTGGATTAACACATATGCTACGTTATTTGACTCCACGCGGGCGGAGCCGCGAGCAGCAGCTAGTTTAAAATAAAAATGAAGTAAAAGCGGTTTCACGGATACCGGGATAAGTCGCGATCTGTGGGTAGCCATCATATATTTGAAACAATACCCATATTCTGGTACAGAGAGGTATTCTTACGGGGAATTTCTAAGAGAGCTTTCTTACCACATGCGGCTCTTTAAAGAAGACTTCAAGAGTTAGGCATGGTAGGCAACGGGTAAGTAATTTGATATAAAACAAAAATATTTTTTTTTAAATAAATACCATCGAAATATATAATTTCGGTTGGTGTAATTTTCAGTTAAGATAAAAATCTTAAAACATGCTTTTCAAATGTATAAAATGGTTTAATATAACAGTTATGCAATCCAACAAAGCTTTGGTATACAAATTATATTGGTATAGAATTCACGAAATCTATTGGTTGTTACGTATAATAAACTTTCTATAGATATATTATTAAGCATAATAATCATTGCGTATAAGAACAATTGGTAGACGATTCTCAATATTTAATTATCATTAGACATAACAAACTTATTATCATTTGAAAAATATTCATTTCACCAAGTACTTATAGACGCTGCCTTAACCAAGTAAAATTGGTAGAATTCAGTTCTGGCACTCGCCGGCCGCTGCCGCGGCACGCCCGGCTCGTGCGTTGTGGTCGCAGTTCTAACCTAACCTAAATCTAGCCATTTAAACAATATATATTTTGATAGGTATACATATTGATTGATATGTCTTAACAGTACTATTTTTGAATGGTACACTGTTGTGATATTTGGTTTACATAAACGTTATAAAAATAATTTTATGCTTTTTAATTTGAAAATTTCATGAATATTACAGCTATTAAAAATATATACCGTAACGATTATGTCATAGTAAATCAATATTATATCTTATTAAATTATCGAAGTGAAAATATATTAAATTATATTAAACAATACGCACCCGCAGGCAACGTGGAAGTGATATGTTTTGTGTCTTTCCAAAGGTCTAAAATAAATTAGAATCTGGGGCATTCCACGTGAAACGGGCGGGTAAAAAATGTAGATGTTTCCGATTTGAATAATATCTAATTAAGTTGAGGTAGGTAGATATTTTTATTATATTTATATGTATCATAAGTATGTAAAAAAAAGTATTTATGTAAGTTTTTTAGTTGTCAAGTACCCACAACACAAGTTTCGCTTACTTTGTGACTAGATGTCGTTGCGTAGTGTGTGCGACAATATTTATTTGTTTATTAATCAGCAGATCAGTAAAACAGACATTGGTTGTGATCAAAATGTTGTTCAATAGGCATTCGTTAGTAAAGTCAATGTTTATTGATTAAATTGAAGTCAAACATAACTGCTCGACTCGTATCACAAAGCTGAAAAAAATAAACAAACTAGAGAGCAATGCAAATACACCGTATGTACTATTCAGGTTTGATTTTACAGTTTGCAACATTTATTAGAGCCAGTGGCGATTGGAAGAGCGTGGCTTTACATTTTCTATCATACGTTTGAGCTTTTTTTAGACGTGGTACATATATTTTTCCACATCAGCGGTGTGGAAAGACGAGCGAGTGCTAGGTATAGTGTCACACAAGCCTTACCTATCATGACCAAGTTGATCGTGTTTTATCAGAAGTATATATTACAAGCGTTCATAGGATGGTTACCGCTTTACATCAGGTGGGCCGTGTGCTTGCATGCCTCCCGACGTTGTATAAAAAAAAAAGTTAAAGCCGTTACCACGGGATACCGGAATGCTCGCACTGCAGCTAGTCTTATTATATTTTCATTTATACCACCCACCGAGTTAGCGCTGCTTAGTGAGTGAAGGCTCCTACTGCCGTATGCACATTAGCACCAACGGTGGCGGATCGCGTCACCTACGGTGGACTTTTGTCTGCTCATCGGTGCAGTTTTGGTCCAGAATTGCAATCCACTGGATTAGCAGGGTCACGACGACAAATGATGCGATGGTAAAAGACATGGAATTGAGGACTGGCTGACCTTGAATCTCAATCGCGGAGTCCTAACAATTTTTCGGCTACAATTACAAGATCACCACTTGGACAATCATGGTGAATGTCATATTGACAATTGCTGTTCAAGTTATAATCTTCTAGGTAAGGCAGGAGTCGCGTGTTCCTTACTTGTGACGCACGTTGAAGAGAAGGGAGGTTATAATGATAGGCCTATATTCGGTGGGTCTGATCCTTTTGATCCAATGAGTCAAATCCGAAGAGAGAATTGCGGTTCAAATGAAGTTTTTATTTTATCGGTAGTTAAAATATTTATTCTCTAAATGAATAAGTTAAATTAAAATAGCACATATATAATGAAGTCAATTAAAATATTTTTTTTATGATGTTGTAAGTCATCACTTGTATAATAAAGCCAATTATGTAGTCAGAAAGTATAGGATTGATTATATTTTATTTGCCAGTCACAAAATAATTCACAACCTAAAATTACATTATACATTAAGGCCATAAAAGCTAATTGTTATTTTATGGCCAGTAAATTATTAGTAGAATTTGCAAAGTTTTCCTTTTATACAGAGGTATAATTAAAATGTATTATTTCATGCAGTGATCGTTTCAAATTTACTATTTATTATCATATATTTATTCACTTCGCAGTACCTTCACTTGTCTGAGGGATATTTTATCCATTCACTCATTTTAAAGTTCCAGAATTCGTTGTATATAGTTTTACATGACATACTTAGGGTAGATAAATACGTTGCTGTTCAGGAGGATGGAATTAATAGCTTGCTTTTGTATTGAAATGAAAATTTTGCACTAACGTTTTTATTTTTGTGTATCGGGGGGCACGGCAGTGCCCCCGCCAAGTCGAGCGCGAAGCAAACACTGCCGTACCATCCTTTACTGGAACCATTTCGCCGCATTTTCAGGCCCCTATTTGAGAACCTCTGGATAAGAACCAGAACGCAGAAATTTTCGTCATCCAGTAAGCTATAATCACATACTTAAAATCCAAAATTTCAAGTCTATAGGTCATTTAGTTCCGAAGTTAAGCGAAAGCAAAGTTTGGCATTTATGACACTCACTCACTCATGATCATCAAAATAGAACTAGTACTTCCCATAAACTCAGAGAGCTGAAATTTGGTACAGAGTTAGGGTTTAATGGCCACATAAAGGGAAAACTATAAAAACTAGGATAATCGAAGTCCAGATCTTCGATTATCCTAGTTTTTATAGTTTTCCCTTAGGTACTGGAAATAATTTTTTATACTGTTTGTTTCAGGCTCGCCTATACATAAGTATTATTGAAATCCGCAGCTTTATCAAGCCTACAATTGACTGGTTATTGAATCAACGTTTTCCAAGTGGCAATTTTCCATCGTCAATAGGTAGCGGTTCTGGCGACAGATTGGTGCAATGGTGTCATGGAGCACCTGGTTTTGTACCCATGTGTACCCTTCAACGGCCAAGTCACACAACATTAACTATAATAATAAAGAAATCGCAGTAAGGTACCTTAGACTTGGCACGACTTTTTCTAGATTTCATTACTTTTTAGAGATAAACAAGCAGCTCCATCGAGACTTGGCTAGTTTTTTACAGAATGTTTTTGGTGGGATTCATAGGTTTATTTAGTGTTCAATATTTATTTAAAAAAAAACACGGTTTTCGCTGTAGACCACGGTTTCTATAAAAGTTTGATTTTTTACCTTCTTACTTTACGCCAAACCCGTTGCGGGGTAAGTAGAAAGAATCGAGCGCCACGGCACTAGGCCCTTACACACCTCACTCACTTCTTTGATACTCGTAGCTCATCTAATACAAGGTCGTCAGTTTCTAGAGCTCTTGACATCACGTTCTGATAAAATACGATCAATTTGGTCATGGTAGGTAAGTCTTGATCTTCATCGGCTCCTACATCCTTCTACTTCCGCGTTGTGTATCTTTCTCTTGCATTCTTTTTACACATCCGAAGCAACGGAGCATGCCCATTCTTATTTTAACACCGACACTCTCTTACAGACAAACTCTGTATTCAACATCATCATTGCACACGAACTTTTATACGAATTTCGAAATTTTGGATTAAAGATTTTGTAAATATGGTTACTATGACAAGCAAGGTAAAATCATAATCAACTGCTCGCTTCAGGCCCATTTGCCACTTTAGTGTCATATAATATAATCAATGAGACCTCCAATCCATCACAATTAATTAACATAATGTTATTCCACGCCAAACAGGTATGTATATCGTGTACCTGTTACTGAATCCAGCTATTTTAATCTCAACGAAACCCTCAGGGGTCCACTGCAAATTGCGTTACACGTTATTTGACGTTGCGAGATAAATTACCTCGTTTCGTAAATTATAACGTGTTTTGAATGACGACCTGCGTGCGGCCCTGGAGTTTTCCTCCACAGTACAGAGATGTAATCAGTAGGTGCAATATCTCGAACACTACGATCACATCAGTGAAATGAATGTCTCGTTAATTAGGGTTCCGTACCCAAAGGGTAAAACGGAACCCTATTACTGAGACTCCGCCGTTCGTCCGTCCGTCCGTCTGTCACCAGGCTGTATCTCATGAACCGTGATAGCTAGACAGTTGAAATTTTCACAAATGATGTATTTCTCTTACCGCTATAAGAGCAAATACTAAAATATAGAATAAAATAAATATTTAAGGGGGCTCCCATACAACAAACGTGATTTCCTCGTTTTTGCTCGATATTGATAACGGCAACAGGTAGACGCTTGAAATATTCACAGAATAGTTTATTTATTTTTAAAGTGAATAATTTAGTTATTTATTCACTTTAAAAATAAATAATTTAATTAAAATAAAACAAATATTTAAGGGGGGCTCCCATACATCAATACATCATCTTTGTGCGCGAGTCCGACTCGCACTTGGTCGATTTTTTTAATTGTGTTTCTGCTATCTACACATGACTTCGGTAAGCTATCCACTTTTGATTAATGCTCATATGCTCGCTTAATTCATTGTTTAGTTTGTCGTGTTTGCTTTTAAGTTAAGAGTTGACCTCGTTATAAAAGACGACATCGTTGATCAGTATTGCCCGTAAGTTTTGAGGGCTCAACAGAATTTAGTCGATACGACCCTTCATCTAATTTGCCACTGACATGATTAAATTGAACTTTATATAGCACATGTGTGCCATTACGTAGTTGTTTCCCGGTATCCTGTAATTGGACTTTGATTGGATCAAGTTGTTTTTTACTATCGTCCAACTCTACATATCAGTAGGAAGGTCTAGTTATGTATAGTCAACCTTGTAAAGTCAATTTTTAGGCCAATAATAATCCAGGCTCATCGCTCAAGCTCTCTAGTTTAATTTCTTCTGCTTGTGTTGTGTTTGTGCTTTTATTACCGCGAGAATCGACGTCAGCAGTGTTATGTAACAATATATTTTTAGGTAAACATTTAAATCGGGGCATTGCTGTTGGGCCGTGTTTTAGATGTATAAATATGTGTGGGCAGGTCTGTTAAAACAGTGTCTTAGTGTAGCGAGGTGCCAGTTTTTGACAAGAAGCTGAGGGTAGGTGATAAATATCTGTTGTTCGACCTGGTATTGAGTTTCCTTTTCTCGGGTTTCATTTCTCTTGTCTGTTATAGCGGTACGATTAGCAACATGGAACTATTGAATCAGTTTGTATATTTTCTTCGTTTATTCCTTGTATGTGATAACATACTGCTATTACAGGTATTCAGTCATGTTAAAGTCTAGTAAATCCCTAGGGTCTAGTTGTCTGTTCTCAATGCCATACAGTCTGCATTATGAACCTTTATACGACAACCATTATACACGATAATAGCATAAGGTTAGGTTAACAAATGGTCCATCTTTTATTCTCAGTTTTAGGATACGCAAATTTTCTGGTATAGTGCTATGGAGTCACTCTATGTTGCCATTATCATTAGGTGAGTGTGCTAGAGCTTTACTATGGTGGACTTTGTGGACTCTTACCAATTCAGTGAATATTTGGTTCGTGAATTTGTTCCCTGATCGATAACAATGCTAAGGGGTAAAGCTGATGCATGCTGCCAGTGATTAGACTTTGGATGACTAGCAGTCCCGTCGCGTTGTTCTAGGTGGACTGTTTTAAATGATTTAGTTCTGGGAGGAACGATGTTAAAAAAGGAACTCCATACAGCATTTTTTTTTATATACAACGTCGGAAGGCATACAAGCCTACGGCCCACCTGATGTAAAGCGGGTACCGCCTATTAACGCTTGCGATATATTAAGTATCACTCGCGCGATGCCTCCTCTGCTGCTTACACAGCAACTCGATAACAATCCACTTCCCCAGACGGGCTGCTTTGATGCGCCCTACCTCTCTTAAAATCCAGACCAAGACAAACAGACATGTTCATGCACACAAATGTTTGCCTTGTGTGGGAATCGAACCCACGAGCGTTGGTGCCAAAGTCGCGTCATTCACGACTGAGCCACCGAGTTCGTCAACATATCCGAATGCATTACAAAACGGCTATAATACTTGTATAATACTTGACGCCGCTTTGACTTGAAAAGATGTTGGTTCTCTTCCGGTGATGTAGTTCTGAAGCTGAGAGATAATAGCCAGAGAAAAATCTTCACGGAGGATAATCTTCCGAGCATCGCTGTGACTGAAGATGAGAGACCACGGACAACCAGGGCCAGATCTCAGTCGCCGATACAAATGACAGGCGAACGGCCAGGGCGAAAAAACAAAAGTCTTAAGTATTTTTAATCTTTTATTTCAGTTTAAAACATATTGTTACGATGTTGATAGATTTAATATTCAACAATAATACTTTTAATATATATTACTGATTGCAAGTATGAAATTCATTGTTGCAAATATGTAATAATGTAAATTGTAAATCTACAGATACATTGTAATAGATTTAAAATAACATCTGTTAATAAAGCAAGCAATCTTTTGTCACAATTTTTGTTGTCGCATATGGCACTGTCATAAATGTCTTCTTCTTCTTTCGCGCACTGGCAACCAGTCTACACTCGACAGCTATTTTGCTAATCAATGTGTATTGTACATATTGTATTACATTATTTTATTTTTTTCCATTCGCCCAGGCATCTTGCCTATTCACACGTTCCGTTCACCATGTTGTATTGTTTCTTATAAAAGTTAAGTTAACGGTAGGACGTGCAGTTAGATAGTTTTGTGTCTACTCGTATATAAATTGATACCTATCATAATCCAACTTAAATACAACGTTGGGAGGCATACAAGCATACGACCCACGTATATTAACGCTTGTAATTATATTAAGTATCACTTGCGATATGTCTCCTGTGCTGCTTACACAGCAACTCCTAAGGAGCTTACTGGTGGCCTCACTCACACGTTAGAATAGAACAACCCTCTAGGGAGTTGTTATTTAACTTTTCTGTGAGGTGGAGGTACTTCCCCAAACGGGCTGCTTTGATGCGCCCTACCTCTCTTACACCAGACCAAGACAAACAGACATGTTCGTGGACACAAATGTTTGTTTTGTGTGGAAATCGAATCCACGAGCGTTGGTGTCAAAGTCGACTGAGCCACGAGCTCGTCACACATAGCTTGATTTAATTATTACTTCTAGATAAGAACGTTTTGAAACATGGACAACTATCTGCACCGGGCTTTTTGAAGCATTACTTTTTATTTTCCTACAATATAAATTAAAGCCACCCAGTGTTTCACCACCCAGCCACCCAGCCACCAAACCTACAGTGGTATGGATGCGCAACTTTGCACCAGTGAACCAAACAAAATTAAAGTAGGATGCTGCCGACACTGACTTACGCCACTGGGTAAGTTCCGTCTTCATGGATGACCGCCAACCCGGTGCCCAAAAAGGGCGATAGATCAGATCCATCTAACCTTCTCTGCAAGCTGATGGAGCGTGTGATAGACATACGACTCCTGGCATACCTAGAGGATCACGACTTAATCAGCGACCGTCAATACGGCTTTCGCCACGATCGTTCGACTGGTGATCTTCTAGTGTATCTTCCACACCGATTCGGCGATTGAGAGTCAAGGTGAGGCATTGGCTGTCAGCCTAGATATGGCAAAGGTATTCACTGTTATGCGGATGACAGCACCGGGGACAGTTATTATACAGGTCGTGCTAACGTCGCTTGTTCCCTTGTGCAGAAAAACCGCGTGAAACTTGTGTCTGAAGATCACGGTACTTTAAGTAAAGTCTCTGTCTGGGGACGGTTGAATTTGGTACAATTCAACCCAAAAAAGGCACAAATTTTGCGCGTTTACCGCTAAGAAAAGCTCATTTACTGTAGCTCCTTATTTCCTGAACACGCCACTTACCATTGCCAAGAGCATTGGGATTCTCAGTATCGAAATCTCCAGCGATGTCCAGTACTGCGGACACTTGGAAGAGAAGCTCAAGCTGGCGTCCAAGAAACTTGGTGTGTTCAACAAAGCCAAACAGTACTTCAGCTCGGGGCAAGGGCTCATTTTATTTATTTTATTTTATTTTTAATGGAAAACTTACAGCTAACAAAATAACATTTTAGAGTTACTATAACTATGAATGGCCAATTACAAGTTTTCGCAAATAAGTAAAACACTATGCATTAACAAAGTCACATGAACGGCGGTAAATAAGTGCAGATTCATCATTGATATATGAATTATGCCAAAATTATATGAATACATTCACATGTTCAGATACACATATATACATACAAACTATCGCCGAGTATCATTTAAAGAATGCTATATAAGTCTTAAGTCAGACCGCATATACTGGAGTACTGTAGTCACCATTGGGCGGGTGACCTGGATACCAGCTAGGATCTTATGACTAAGTGCAAAGACAAGCTGTGAGATCGTTGATGATCCTAAACTAACACCACCACTTTTCTTTAAAATCCATTCTTTACACCAAAAATGTAAATAATGGGTTTTAGAGAAAGGTGGAGTATATGTAATAGATAGGTAAAAGACCAGATATCAGAGTATTTTCTATTTATTTAGGAGATGGGAGTTACAATAATAATGCTTACCAAAGACGAACGATAATAAAATGTGACAGCAGAAACCAAAGAATGAATGAACGCGGAACTTGGCCACGCGGCCGCGTATCGAGGGTGTTTCCCGGCAACGACGGCATTGTTAGATTAGCCGAGGTCACCACAGCTGGAGGGATCCTTCGTCGTCCCTGTAAGAAGCTGGTGCATCTTCCTACTTAATGGCCACGGTACCCATCATTTTTCCTTCTCATCATCACCGTTGGAAGAGAGGGAGAGATGTTGAGGATAGCTTTAATATAACCTTTTTATAATTTTGTAAACTCTATCAGCCATATTCATAAACGTTACTTAACTTTTAAACAACATTTTAAACAATGCTTATGTTATTTTTGTATTCATAAACGCTGTTTAGACCTAATTGACATTTTAACAGTTACTTAAGCAGCTGTCAAATTAAACAGCCTACAACCCCTGTTTAACGTCATTAATCAACAAAATGGCGGACATAGTCTTTTTTCAATTAGCACACTGATTTGTAATTATTGATTTGTAAGTCGACATAAAGTGACAAAAATGGAATATTTTGATTTTGGTGATGATTTAAATATTTTGGAGCAAGATTTAGCAGATATTCATGAATTCCGGCAACCTCGTACTAAAGTATACAAACTCAGGTTGGATCCCATGATGGAGTACGACGAAGAGGAATTTAGAAAAAAGTACAGGTTTTCTAAGGAAAACATGAACAAAATTATAAATCTTGTGAAAAATGATGTTATTGTGGATACAAGAGGCGGTGGTATACCCGTACATATTCAAGTAATGGCTGTCATTAGGCACTGGGGACGACACGAGGTTAGTACGCGAGAACCTCAAACATGATATTGATGATTCAATGTAATTGTGGTTATCTACTAAATTTGATTTTATATTAACAGATTCAAGATGATAGCGCCGATTTGCATGACATAAGTAATATTGTCTCCACGAAACAAAAACTGATCGTTAAATAAAAGAAAACTAAATAGCAATTTCAAAATGAATTCGTTTGCACTTCTTGACGAATGAATTACAGCTTCAATTGACATCTAACAAGATGTGTTGCCCGATTTCTACCATTTCTACCAATCGGGAAAAAGTTAAGTAATGCTTTACTAAGAAACGTCAAAGTTCCGTTTATGAATACGAAATTTTTAAACACTAATTAAAACTTAAACAGTTGCTTAGTTAATTAATGTTTAGAACGTTGCTTAACAACTTTTTATGAATAACGCTGTAAGTTTTTACACCAGAGTGTATTATTCATTCTTTGGTTTCTGCTGTCACATTTTATCATCGTTCGTCTTTGGTAAGCATTATTATTGTAACTCCCATCTCCTAAATAAATAGAAAATACTCTGATATCTGGTCTTTTACCTATCTATTACATACACTCCACCTTTCTTTAAAACACATTCTTTACACCCATTTTTTCCTAGGGACTACAGCACGGGGTTCTTCAAGAAAGGTGTAAGGAGATTTTTACAGCGTCGGCAAGGCAAGAGTGACGCACCTGGTGTTGCAAATGCCCATTTGCTACGGTAACTATTTACCAGCTTCCTGCTTAGTGATATAAAAAAAATACCTACTGTATTGACATCTGACTGAAAATAAGAAATTTAGGGTGAAAGATGCTAGCAGATGTGACACAGTGTATACTAGTACAGCTGGCAACACTAACCTCTTATAAGCGAAAAACAGAAGTTGTTAATACTATATGTTGTCGAAATCGTATTCGGAAGGTCCCAAGCTCACTTAAAAATACTTTCTGGAATTCATACACCGTACAACCTGCACGCCTATGCAATGCGCTTCCTGTGGAAATTAAAGTTTCTCAGACTATAGGTTTCTTTAAAAAGCGAATAAAGGGATTCTATGGTACTCCCACGTTGAGTTGAGCTTACGTATGTAGTTATTATGTATTTACTAGTATTTATATAATGTGCGTATTTATTATCGATTTCGTTATTGATCACATATATTGTCATGCTTTTTATCTATCTACTTTATTTTCCTTCTCTTCAATCTCTTTTTCCTTCCGCCATTCATTGCTCCAATCAAGTACACGAAAGCAATGGTCGGCTGGAGGAGATTCCTTAAAGGAATAAGTCCGCCTTTGCAAATCGTGTAAGTTTTATACTTTGTAATTAATTATAGATAATCCAATAAAGTTATACAAACAAACAAACTATTTATATAGAATAAGAGAACATTGTTAATTAGAGAGTTTAAATAAATTATTATTATTTATTTATCTTATGTCACGGGTTACAATCCAGGTCATTTGATAGGAGTGCGCGGAGAATTGGATCTAACGCGTAGAGGCCCCTTTGAGAAGATTGACTTAATGTTGTATACTCGCCGTGACCAGCTCTAGGGGATATCAATGGGACAATATACCCATGAACAGGTTACGGCAGGTATTGCGACTATTGCGAATATGTCGGAAAAAATTTAAGCTATTGAAATGAGATCTGGAGGGATTATTGGCTGGTTTGTTTGTATAACTTTATTGGATTATCTATAATTAATTACAAAGTATAAAACTTACACGATTTGCAAAGGCGGACTTATTCCTTTAAGGAATCTCCTCCAGCCGACCATTGCTTTCGTGTACTTGATTGGAGCAATGAATGGCGGAAGGAAAAAGAGATTGAAGAGAAGGAAAATAAAGTAGATAGATAAAAAGCATGACAATATATGTGATCAATAACGAAATCGATAATAAATACGCACATTATATAAATACTAGTAAATACATAATAACTACATACGTAAGCTCAACTCAACGTGGGAGTACCATAGAATCCCTTTATTCGCTTTTTAAAGAAACCTATAGTCTGAGAAACTTTAATTTCCACAGGAAGCGCATTGCATAGGCGTGCAGGTTGTACGGTGTATGAATTCCAGAAAGTATTTTTAAGTGAGCTTGGGACCTTCCGAATACGATTTCGACAACATATAGTATTAACAACTTCTGTTTTTCGCTATAATTAAAGAGGGACGGACGCCTACCTATGACTATCATAATCTGACGTTACTTTCGGCAGGCGGTGGGTCGCCACTCACTAGTTGGTCCCCTGAAATGCCGGTGTAAGTCGGCCAAGGTCAACACCGGTGTGAATGACTCAGGGGTGTTGAGAGGTGTGCTGCACCTTCTCCGAAGTTACTCGCGGCTTTATGCCCCTTAACACTCACACCACTGGAGCATATCACCTGGTAAAGCCTTATGCTCTATTGACTCCTCTCTGAACGGCCAATGAAGACAAGCCAGAGCTGAGAGTCCTATGGGCCTTCTTGATCTTCCACTACGACCGATAAATTCACGCCGGAGTGAAAGCCCTCGGGTACCCGTGTTGTCGTTACACAGCAACAGCAGCTGCCCAGCAGGGTTATTATTATTATAATTTCATCCGGTAGTCATCCCCTGTCGAACAACTCTAGAGATCCATAAGTCTCGATCCCGTGACACCTGCATCCATCATCGTCGCTCTATCTAGTAGGGGTCGTCCTATACTTACAAAATTTCGTGAACGTTGCCCAAAAGAGTTGGATTCGTCTGTTGATCTCTCGCTCATAGTTGTAACTGGTTCGTTGCTTATTGGTACTAAGTATAGCATTTTGCTGATTAGTATTGTATAGTGTTTGTCGCAGAGTTATCTAATGAGGAGAAAGAATCAAGACACATTTAAATATACATGTTCTACGTTGAATGCCGTCTTCTGGATGTCATTTGTATTAATCTCCACTTGATGGAAGCCTGTAACTAAATCTACATACATTGATGCGTCTTACCTCTCTTAAAAACAACAACACAAAAACTGGCATGTTTATGCACAAAAATGTTTTTTTTTTTAAATAGAAATCACATCTACAGGCTCTTTGGTCCGTGCCTTTTTTTGTTTGTCACGTTTTGTTAGTTTAATTTATTGTTCGCTCCGCAAGTGCTTACAATAAGTGCTTATGTTAATTAATGTTAATTTTGCGTGCTTTTTTCCTTTACAGGCTTAAAGCTAGTCTTACAATTGTTAACTGAAGTGAGAGATGCGGGCAGACCAGTCCCTCCGCGCGGCACCCGTTCACGAGTTGACGCGGAAGGCAGCCATCGCCGTGCTCAACCATATTTTAGGGAACTCGGCGACCCGCCCCCGACTCCGCTACGCGTCTGGACAGTTTAGTGAGCATGACTACTCGCTTCCCTCAGTTCAGCTTTCGTTTATTTTTCTTTTCCAGAATCGAAAGGAAATGGCGCCCCGAAGTTGCGCCAGTTTGCCCTTCTTTTCTTTCGTCTTTTCCGTTGTGAGGGAGGAGGAGGAGGGACCGCTCCCTGGGTCCTCAGAGCTTTAAATCAACGATTTGATGATTGATCTCGTCCCTCGCCCTCATCGCCATCTTAAGGTTATAGTCCCTGATGTGTTCCGTTCTCGCGGTCTCGGCTCGCTGGATAAATCGAGCTGTCGCATCGTTGTCGGTACAGTCTGTGTGGTATACATAGCTGTCCGTGTGTCTAGAGACCGCGACAACGGCATGGGGGACACTTTGGAGGAGGTGGGATTTTTTGGAGGTTGTACGCACAATAATCACTGACTCGCACGTAAGTCCCTGTGCTTCATGTATGGTTAGGGTGCGAGAATCCGAATTTGCTCCGTAGCCCTGGCTGATAAGGAGTGCCTTCTCAGCCTGGGTGTGGACAAGGTAAAGCGTGTTGTCCTGTTTCGGGATCCACTCCCCTGTGAACCGCTTCAGCGATAGGGATTTGGGGCGAGTCTTGGCCGAGTATATGCCACTGTAGATTTCTCTAAGAGCATACGCTACGTCCTGTGGATTTCTGTACGTACAAAGGAGAATTTGGGAGATTGACGTCACAAGGTTGGGTCTGTTATATAAGGTGTTGAACAGATTGTTCCTGTCGATGTAGGGAAGCTGGTTGTCGTCTCCGATCAGCAGGGCTTCACTGGCTCTGGCTAGTTGTATCGACATGACTATGGATCCGAAATGGTTCATAAGGGCTTCGTCCACCATTAGGCGTGTACACGATTCGCCCTTATGTAGTCCATTTACTAGTAGGGATGCCATAGTCCGCACTCTCTTTTTGGCTAGGTCACCAAAGCGCGTTTCCAGTTTTTCCCTGAGATCGGTGGCGGCCTCAGTTGTCGTTGTCACTATGATGTCTCTAGCCAGGTCGGCTTGTGACACCACCCACGTGGATTTCCCGCAGCCGGGGACTCCGTTAACCCATGTGATAGTGGGTCTCACCCAGTGCTTCGGGCTTCCGCCTTTGAACAGGTCCCCCGCTATGGCTTCTGCCATATCGAGGATTCTATCGTCCAGCATTACCTTTGTGCACTTGGCTACCACCACTACCGGGTCTTCGGTCGGTGTTTTAAAGGTGATCCTCCCTTCCTCGCTCTTCTCGTCCAGGGGCACAAAACCGCCAGTTGCGCTCTATGCTGCCATGTACGACCCCGACATGTTACCCAGTATTACTAGGTTCCTGTCGCTGTCGTAGATCGCTGCCTCAGCTTCGCCCAATTTTATCCGTAGCAGTTCCTGCGAGCCGCGGTGATAAGTCTGCAATATGGAGTTGCAGGTATCCATGTTTACTTTCCGCGTTGCTCTGGTGACTGCCACGAACTCGATGAAGGCGTTTACCATGTGGTCTTGCGGCTCCCTAGCCGGTCTGAGTTTGGGGGGGATCACTTGTCCCATGTCTGCTCTTGTGCGGGGGCCAGTGGGGGGTTCCGATCCGTGGCGGGGAGGCGTCTGTGTGAACTTTTCGACCGCCGCTTCCATGGACAGGCAGGCACACAAATGTTTGTTCTGTGTAGGTCTCGAACCCACAAGCGTTAATGTTAAAGTAGCGTTACAAACCACTGCGCCATTAGCTCCTCAAATATCATTATATAAATTCAAATTACGTATATTATACATTTTAATCGGGTTAGATGTAGATTGAGTGACAAACGTAATTTTTTTTAATCTATCTTTGCTTCCCATTAATTGTTAGTTATCGTTATTGTGACTTTTTATAGTCCGACATATAGACTGATGTAGTCTGACGGGGTTGGTGACATAGTGGTTAATGATGCGACTTTGACATCGACGCTCGTGAGTTCAATTCCCACACAGGACAAACATTTATGTGCATGAACATATGTGTTTGTCTTGGTCTGGGGTTTTTAAGAGAGGTAGGGCGCCAAAGCAGCCCTTCTGGAGAAGTATAACAGTTCTCTGGAGGGTTGTTGTGCTCCTGTGTGTAAGTGAGTAAGCTCCTAAGGAGTTGCTGTATTAGCAGTAGAGGTGGCATTACGCGAGTGACACTTAATATATTGCAAATGTTTATATATGTTTTTATCATCATCTTCATCTTTATATCATCAGTAAATAGAATGTACTGGTGTTTAGTTATTATTGTAAGGTCATTTATGTATATAAGAAAGAGCAGTGGTTCCAGAACGCTGCCTTGGGGTAGTACATTGACTACTTTGAAAATAATATTGTTCTAGTTTTATTATGTTATTTTTTTTAGAGTAATTACCTATTTAAACAAATATGCAATGCTCTTTCAAAGATTGTTGAGAAGGTAGATATCAATGTGATAGGGTGATAATTATATAAATTTTCTTTAAAGTTTTTTTTACATAACGGTCACACGATTGGTGGAAGTTTTTTTAGGAATGAGCCTTCACTTTTAACCAGTTGAGGATGCGCAAGCTTGCATTGCCAGAGGAACACCTGGCTCGTCAATTATAAAACAATTTTTTTTTTTTTTTTACAACTTTGTCGGCCATTTTGACCATGTTCCTTAAGAGATAGGACGTTGGTTTCTCAGACATTCCTATTCTACTTTTTATGCTGAGTCAAAATTTGAATATTCGAAAAAAAGCGACAGACGCTCACTGAGACAAACATATAGATTTCATATAGGAACGGTGTTCCTGAAAATATGTCAGGATAGGAGAGAACTGAAGACATTCACAAAATATGTATTAAAATAGCAATAGTCTCGAATTTGTGTTTCAAATTGGCATTTGCATAAACGTATTGAAACTATATGCTGAATTGCTATGTAAAACTTACGCACATATAATCTATGTTTTATTCTTATTCTTCTTCCTAGCGTCATGCTAATATTTTTCTAATCTATTAGGATTGGCGGGTCCTGCTATCTAACGCTAAGGGTTTGGCAAAGATACTTGAAGTTTTAATATAGTATGACTGCCCTCAGACATTCACAATCCAGAGAATAAACCAGACCTTTGATAATTACAAAAATGTACATTTTTCTTATATACTACGCCTAGAGGCATACATGCATTCGGCTCATCTGATGTAAAGCGGTTACCGCAAACTATGAATGCTTGCAATACATCTATAGTACCAACCAGAGTATCACTCACGCGATGCCACCTCTGCTGCTAACAAAGCAACTTCTTGGGACCTTACTGGTGACCTCACTCACACGCAGGCACACAACAATCCTTAAGGGATTTGTTATTTGGCAGCCATTTTCTGTGAGGTGAAGAGCTGCTTTGATGCGCCCTACCTCCCTTAAAAACACTCAGATCAAGAGAAACAGACATGTTTAAACACACAAATGTTTGTCTTGTATGGGAATCATAACGCGCGCGTCGGTAGCAAAGTCGCGCTATTAACCGCTGCGCCAACGAGTTCGTAATAAAAATTGACAAAAATGTTTACATAGAAAATATAACAAGAAAATGGAATGATATTTGTTGCTGTTACCGTTCAAAAAAATCAAAAAATGGGATTGAAAGAAAGTTTCTATTATATTACTTTAAGTGTGGTATCATAATTATATAGTATAATATCTAAAGTAGAAAATCCTTTGAACATGGAAACCGGACTTTTTGTCTTTATATTAGGGCTAACAAAGTTTTAATAAAGTATTAAAACTAAACATTTTATTCAAAATATTAACTTTATCTAAACTATCTCTTAATTTGAACACAATTATTCAGTATGTAGTAACACTCAACGAGCGAGTAAGACTTGTTGCCATGTTTATAATATTTCAAGCTTGTTTCAACGAGAATTCACTGCTCACAAATGGTTGCTTTTCATTTCGACTACTGTTAAAATTATTATTAGCATTAAACTCTCAGCCTTACGAGAGATAGGAAATTTATTTCTCTTTGATGAGTGCCGAGGGAGCAAAATTTTCTGTAATATTGTAGGATCTATCCATTTGGCTACCTCTGTAATTAATTTAGGTAAAATGAAAGATCAAACGCACTTACAAGTGAAATTCGATTATAATTATGTGAACTTAGTCATCCAAAGTCACTTATTGTTTACACAGTGTAGTGGCTTTGCCGCGCACCAGCTAAGCACCGTTTTTTTAAGTTTTAGTAATAAAAAGCACGAAAACGGAATTTCCGTCCGTCGTTTTTCTGCCATCTGCCATTATTACACACAATTATTTCTGAGGCAATTTGTATACATAATTTAAAGTTAATAAATTTGTTTAACAATATCGAACGTTACCTTTATAACAGAATATGTAAAAATACTACTGGGAATTCATAAATCGCTAAGAATGAAATCCCAAAGAATTAAAAGTTCGATCATAATAATACGAGTATATTATGATCGCACTTTAAATTGTTTATTGGTGTAGATTTTTATAAGATCATATTTATTTTTCAAATCGTCGCCAATATATATGTCATCACCAAGTTAGCTTGAACAACTTTATTTGTCTCCTTAATTTCTTGATATATTATGCATACGTTAATGTCATTTTATATATTCACAGGATTGAATTAAGAATAGAGCTGGTGAAATGATTATTATATAAAATCTATTTATTATAAAATTTTACAAACAAACTGTACGAGTCAGTATGTAAAAAATATAAAAAAATAATAAGATATAATATTGAAAATGTAAGACGTGTTTAAGCGTCCGTGAGGTTCTAAAGGCAAATAAAGAATTTTTATCTTTATCTTCTTTTTTATCTTTTATATTCTGTGGTTTTTCAAATGTCATCGAAACTAACTTCAGGTTTATGAGCGGTACATTTTAAATAGCATGACGTGTATTATCAGATGTACTTATACCACTGTCATTCCAAGTGCTTTTAATTCATTGATTTACACTTTGTACAGATTTATGTAAGGTTGTTTGAAACCGAATTCTGTTAGACTTAATTGGCATAACAATATCGGTTCTAATGAACTGATATTGTTACGCCAATTTGTTTATATTTTAACATAAGTGAAAAATCATGATTTATCCGTAGTTCCATAAGTCAGTTTTTGCATCCGCATTCATGAATTAGGCGACTAAATGCTCCGAACAAAATTCTATTATATATTTTTTTTTTTACCTTTTTAGACAGATCTTTAACAATTTCTTGCCAACGACGAATTATATCATTATGAATCGGTTTCAGAAAGCAGTTTCATTTTTGGCAGTGTTTTCCAAAAGGAGCAAGATATCTTCGATTAACTCAATGACTAGTTTCATCCTTTATGATAGATGACAGCGAGTACTTACATGCCCGAAACGAAGAGTTTTGCATTTAGAAACATAAGTTGTTAAAAATAAAGTCGACTTTAACATGTACCGTATCGGTATAAAACATTATATTCCCTAAGGAATAATTAAACATAATTTCGTATCTTCGTAATTGCGAGACAATTTAATATTATGTTCCTCGAGGAATAAATCAGCATAATAATTACGATTAAAAAGAAATGATATACTAAATAGCATTGGGAGAGTCAAAATATTCCACAAGGGATAATTAAATGCCATGGCGATCACATAGTTAACGATATTACGAAATATTTTTATTTAGTAACAAAAAAATGTTATTACCCATGGAGTAATATTACTTACTCTATTTTACCGTAATATTAAAGTATTATGGTAATAGTTACTGTTTCGTCTTTAAAAATGTCTTAGATAGAATAAAACGTTTGAGTAAACGATGGAGTAAAACTGCATCCCGTGACTTTGTCCGTATGTATCCCAGTATCCTGCAAGAACCTCTATTTCTACTTTCTTTCTTTTTCTTCGGCTTCTAAGGACCGTATCATCGTATGTTAGATAGCCTACAACCTTTCTCAAGAATTGGGCTTTCAAATGCATAAAGAAATTTTCAAATTCGACTGGTAGATACAGAGATTAGCGCCTTCAAACAAACTCTTCCGCTTTATACATATATTCGTGTAGATTCTATGTGTGTTTAGATGTCTGTCTGTAGTATGTCGATGTCATAACAATCATACGTATATGCGGCCCGTCTTGAAACTTCGTGTAGTTTGCGGCAACTTCAATTTCAACTTCAACTTCAACTTCAACTTCAATCAACATTATTTTCGGGTGCATCTATTATCTTTTCTAGTTTTTCTTCCAGCTTACGTATATTCCTCCTAATAGTTTCTTTGGACTTCTCGGCCTTCCATTTTCCTCCTATGTGCGAAGAAATTTACTCCAACGCGATATTAACATGCGAAGACTTAAACATGGAAACGTAGAATAAATTACAATGATTGACTGCGTCTCAGAGGTAATGGCGGGAGTATATTATGGTTTATGGCAAACGGATGTAGTGTTATTCTACGTTTTTATAAGTCGTGCGTCTATTTGGGCACGCAGAAGTGGCATTTTAATCCACCGATCACGTCTGTTGTCTATAGATGACAATCATTAAGCTAAGTTTGAGGTCTTCGGGCTGCTTGAATATACCGCCGTCCGGCAATCCGTAGCTTCGCCTAACGCGCTTCGCTTGAAAGCCGAGAAAATACTTGTAGTCTCTTGCTGCGCGCTATCCTATCTTTAACCTGTTGAAATAAAGTGCGCTAGCGGTAGCATATCTGAACACTGACTTTATTATTTTCTCTTTTAGGTGTTCTATCACAAGACCTAAGAGCCTATCCAGAAAGCTTGACCTCTCGAGCTCCATGCTACCAAAAGTATTTTATGTCTATTTATTCAGTTTATTTATTCAGTTCCTGTTATTTTCTCTGTTGCTTCGCCCAAATCCAAGTGATATCATAGTGGTTTTTATATTCCAAGTTAATACCTATAATAAATCAGTGGTCATTTATGATGTCAGACTAGTTGATCACAGAGACATCTCTAAATATTGTTAATAAGTTGCATAAATTTGCTGTTTGATTTGGCCCGTTGGTACAGATAATTGCATGTCAGTCTTAACATTTTGATCTTTGTTCCGTTCATATGTCGTACATAATAGGAATTAGAATTCTACGAGTACGAATGCTAAGTGTGTTCTGCTCTTAACTGTACCACCCTTAAGCTTTTAGTCCTTTTATATGAACTACACACGAATGTTTTGTGCTCCCTGCTCATAATTTTTTGAATACCGAATATTATATATTTTTTAACGCAATATTTATATCCTTTTTAGAAGAAATTGACGGAAAACAATTGTAAATTATTTTTCATCTTAAAAATGGAATAAACGAGAAGTGTTTCAATATGATTGTTGTTATTGTAAAAGTGCTCTTTCTTGATTAATCTATTCGTCTTCATAATGCTTTTGGAGGGAAGCACCTCTTTTTAGTGTATATTGGGTGGGTGTGTTGACAGGCATATTTCTCTACAATAACGATGTTTGTAAAAGTCGCTTTTAACTACAAGAAAATAGTTGCTGCTAAGTAGCGGTTAATCGAAGAAAACCTTTGAGGTGATTTGAGGTCATTTGGGATAGGTGAAATAATAATATTAAATAAAGTCACTTTACGAATACAAATACAAATACAAATTCTTTATTTGCAGAATACAGTACAGATTGATGTTACAAGTATTTATAAGTGCAGTGTATTCAGCTTGCATGCAAGCGTGCAAAATATTTATAATCGTTATTTGAAACTAGTCTACTCGTATTTATAACATAAAATTTCATTTGGATATTATATTTAACATAATCATTATATGTATAATATAATATTGTCAAGAAGATAATTACAAATGTCGAAAGATACGAAAATTATTACAAAAAGAAATGATAATAATAGGATTCTTAGTATACAATTTATTCTATTAAAATGTTGATTCTTTATATTCCTTAATACTATAGAAACAATGCTTCAATGTCCATGAGGTCATACGAGATTTAAAATCACCATCTTTCAGAACTTTCAAATCGTCAGGTAAGTGATTGTAAATCGACACGCACATGTTAAAAACATTTTTTTCATAAATATATTTATGGCATGGAGGCTTATACAATCTATTCATAAGTTTTGCTCTTGTTTGTCTTTGATTGACTTCACCGCGCGTTTTCCAGTAATCACGGTGAGAATTGACAAATGTACAAACATCTCTTATGTACATACTTGGCAGTGGTAAAATATTATATTTTCGAAATAAAGGCCGACAACTGTCGTCGAACCATGCATTGCACAATGCGCGGATACACTTTTTTTGTACTTTAAAAACTCTCTCAACATCAGTCGAGTTTCCCCAAAGTATAAGTCCGTAACTAAGGACGGAAGATACATAGCCGTGATACGCAGTGAGTGCAGCCTCCATTGATACGGTTTGTCGCAGACGTTTTAGAGCGAAAACAAATCGGTTTAGTTTTTTACAGATTTGATCGATATGCTCCTTCCAATTGAGATGCTTATCGATTATAAAGCCAAGAAACTTAAATGAATCTACCCTGTCCACCAGTTTATCATCATACTTCAAGCAAATAGAGGGGGCATTAGAATTATAAGAAGAAAACTGCATATACTTAGTTTTTCCAATGTTAACGTGTAGGTAGGTAGGAACTAAATCCAGAACAAATACAGGCTCGTGTTAATTAGCGCACAAAGATGTTATTAAACGAACACACACATTCCAATGTTTGCGCCATTGTCATAAGAGATGAAACGTGGATTTATTTATTGACCGACTCCAAAAAAATGGAGGAGGTTATCAATTCGGTATTTTTTGGCACCAAGTTCACAAATAACAATAAATGTATATTAATGTCCTAATACATTGATTTTATTCAAAATATATTTCTAATTTCTGTTTAAGTACAAATAGACAATATAAGATTTGCAATTTGATCTAACCTGCTTTGCGTGCTTCCGCCACCAATTAGTTCATGCGGCCTAGCGCCGGCCGGCACCCACCCACTACTGTTAGTACTTGGTACATGCCGACGCTGCCATGGCTGCTCCGGTAGTCTCTGCTTCGGCTGCTGCGGTCGTCCGTCATCTGGAACAGAATCCGCATGCCCCCACCACCACCGTCGCTGCCACGACTGGCCTGGTCGTCGCTGCGACACGTGTTTCGCCTCTCCACGAGGCATCATCAGGCGTTGTAGACGTTAATCGTAAGAATAACATGCTACAAGTGACAAATCCATCGCAGTGCCGTCCCTTATATTGAATTGAGGGTGGGGGTGGATGGTGTGAGCGAAAAGATATTTAATAGTGGGGAATGGTTTACGTCAGTCTGTTTGTTCATGAGAGTAATTTTAGAATTTTTATGTTTATTAATTTCTAATTGTTCCCTAATATTTAGTTTTAAACCTTTGTCTATGGTGTGTAAAATTTGATATGTATTAGTGGGGGATAAGTTATGTCCTTTGTCTATAAGATGCTCGGCGAAGTGTGACCTTTCTGGGCGATTGTTTTTATACGCCGATACATGTTCGTGAAATCGTGTTATAAAGTTACGACCAGTTTGCCCGATATAAACGTGTTCACATTCATCGCAGAACAGCTTATAGACGCCGGATTTTTTATTGGGCGGGATTTTATCTTTAGTGTTACAAAGTGACCTGAGTGAATTATGGGATTTGAGAGCAACATGTATGTTATTTTTTCTAAATATGTGAACTATTTTGTCAGTGATTTTACCCAGGTATGACAAACGAAATATATGGAACCGCGTACAATAGACTATTGTACGCGGTTCCATATATATTTCGACAAATAAATACACTGCGAGTTTGTCATACCTGGGTAAAATCACTGACAAAATGTCCAATATATATGTCGAAATATATATGGAACCGCGTACAATAGTCTATTGTACGCGGTTCCATATATTTCGACAAATAAATACACTGCGAGTTTGTCATACCTGGGTAAAATCACTGACAAAATAGTAAAAGTAATAACAACATGGCCGATTTGCGCAATCCAAGTAAACTGCTGATGCAGCTCCTCGGGCGACCAGCGGGTCAACGTGACGACGACGCGACCTCACTCTGCTCCTACACATCGGGCCGGTCACATATATATATTAGGCTAGCATTAATACCAATGTAATTTAAAGTTTAGTTAATAAAATATTAATTATAATTTTGGTTTTTTTTTTCGGTTTCTTTATTGCCGAAAATATAAGTAGCTTGTCAATGAGTATTCGAGAATGTAAACAGATCAACAAAATTTGTTTTAAAAACCGTACATCATTGGAGGAATGAATAGTATAATGATAGATATTTTGAATACATATAAATACATTATTTTGCTACTAACTTCTTTTTCACATAAGTTAAGTAAAACTTTTATTGAGACGAAAATATCATAATTCTTTATTTGCCATTAGGCCCTTGCGGCCACTACGATACGTCTTACATTTTTTGAAATATAATCTTATTGTACCTATCTTATTCAATTGTCTTCTGTTTTTCTTAATCTACTAGCATTTCGGAAATGACCATTGGCGAAGAAGAAATACCGAAAGAAACTTGCCAATATAGTTCACTTTTAAAATTGTCATTGTTGTTAGATATTACAATAACTTCACATCAGCATATTGGTACAACATGATATCAAATGATAGAATTAAAGATTATTTAAGGAAAGGTCGTCTGTACGGAATTATTTCCAGACATCTTTGTTAGTTACATGTTCATCAATTGTATTATAAGCCTATTTACAGAGAGTATTTTTAATGTGTTATTTGAAAACATTGTCAGGAAAGGACAGAATTGTTTCAGGAAAGGACAGAATTGTTTCAGGCAACTTATTATAAAATCGAATACAATTTACAAGAAAAGATCTACCAGTCCTAGGAAGCCGGTGTACAGGCATACACAACTTCTAGTTTTTCGCTGAACTCTAAATACGACTTGAAATTTTTACAGACATACATTATGTTTTCGCAAATTACGTAATTTGTGGTCTACATATAATATATTTTTTTAAGACTACCATTTAAACACTGAGTATTTTTTTTTAGTGCGATTACGTTAGCCTTACGTAATTACTACGTTTTTAATTTCTTTATGTATGTACATTCAAGCGCACGTCAATCTTTACTTTTGGACCATTCTTACGCCGTACATAATAATAGAATTGCACTACCAGTCGAGTGTGATCTGGTCTTGGCTGTATATGTTGCGGGGATTGTTAGTTATAATGCACCGAGATTTTATTTTTATACAACGTCAGGACGTATATAAGTGTTACCGCAGCCTACGAGTAATTACATTACATTAAGTATAAGTGATCTCACTCACACACAAAACACGAAAACCCTTTGGGAGTTGTAATTTGGCTGCGGTTTTCTGTGAGGTGGAAGTACTGCCCCAGATGGGCTGCTTTGTTGTACCCTCTACCTATCTTAAAAATACTCAGACTAAGACAAATTCTTGCACACAAATGTTTGTCATATGTGGGAATCGAACCCACGAGCATTGGTGTCAAAGCAGCGTCACTAATCACTGCGCCGCCGAGCTCATCATTCGCATTTTCAGTTGTGATTCTGAAGGTAAACAATTTTGTATACCTATGCCATCCAAATATAGATCAAGGATTTGTGGGATACTGATTAACATGGATTGGTAGTATATTATCAAATTATACGTATCTGTGTAGATCCGTAAAGACATAGATTTATACCGATTGGCGGAGAGCAGACGTTTACAAGACCACGATAAGGGTCTCAGGCCCCGCGGGGTATCGATCGCGGACGATAGTTGAGGCTTTTAGCGTTTGGCGCAAGTTACAAACTGATGGGATTTACCGAACCCGCGATACAGTACAAAATTTACAAATTTATTTTATCTTTTATACTATGTCAGGAGACATGGAAAGCGATTACCGTACCCTATGAACGCTTGCAATACATTGAGTATCACTCGCGCGATACCTCTACCGCTAGCAAAGCAACTCCTTAGGAGCTTACTGGTGATCGTGTGAGAACACGCAGAAATACAACAACCCTCCAAAGAGTTCTTATTTGACTACGGTTTTCTGTGAGGTGGTGGAGGTACTTTCTAGACGGGCTGCTTTGATACGCCCTACCACTCTTATTTTATTTTATTTATTGAGGAAAACAAACAATTGTACAATAAGGCTTAAATTCTAAAGTTATGCAAAGAAACATATAAAGTGATCGTACAACCAGCACCGTTATCCACAAAAGTAATTTAAAATCAATAGGACAAATTATAATAGACGCAGCAATACAAACATAAATTATTGAAAAATTTGGCGTTAACACAGTTTAACTAAGTAATATTAGATAGCTTATCGTTTATGTGTTTTTACTCACTTAAAAATACTCTTAAAAACACATGAAGACAAATAGACATGTTCATGCCCACAAATGTTTGTCATGTTTAAGAATCGAACACACGAGCTTTGATCTCAAAGTAACGTAACAGCGCGTTTCGCCACTACGCCACGGAGCTCGTCAAAGTTTTAATTATAATGAACTTTTTGACAGCCAAGGTGGTTGAGTGGTTAACAATGGCTACTTTAATCCCAGTTCATTTCCCACAGTAGACAAAGTATTTATGTGCATGAATCTATCTGTTTGTCCTAGTTTGGGCAATTTTAAGACAGAGAGCCGTATCAAAGCAGCTCGACTGGGAAAGTACCTCCTACTATTCTCTTAAAAAATCACAGCTTAATAGCAACTCCGTGTAGTGTTATTACGAATGCGGTCAGCTGTAAGCTCCTGGAGCATCAACATTAGTAACTGTGCAGGTAAGTAATACTTCTTGTATTGCAAGTTTGCATGTATGTTTGTCTTTCGATGCTGTATAAAAAAATATCTGACGACATCGTCCTATCCATTGAAATTGCCGTTTGGATTTGGAATGGAATTAGCAGTTTTCATCCTTCAAACTGTAAAAAGTCTTATCGGTTCACTTTGTCTGCATATATCTGAATATATATACATATATATATATATATTTATACAAAAGGGTTCCCTATCCATTTGCATAAAATTTTAAAACATAATATAACATACAATATAGCATACTTTTGTTTATCCTAATGATATTTACGCATAATTATTTTAAACATAATTTCTCTAAGCATAATATTTTAAAGCATTAATTTATTTATGCATAATGATATTAAAACATATTTTTATAGGCGTATGCCTATAAAAATATATGCATGATAATAATGTACTTACAGAAAAGGTAAGTTTTGTAAATTTGTTAAATGTATGTAACACATATTGTCGGCTTAGGGATGGCCGAAGAGCCAGAATGCCAGGAGCATTCGTGGTAAATGACATAATCTACACTTGGTAAATCTTACTTGTGATTATAATCTATTAATACTCGTACTTACAGAAATTTGGCTTAATATATATTAGGGATCGTGACACAGGAAGTAGTAATAAGAGCGATGGGGAAGAAGTATTAATAGTAGACGTTAGAAGACTGTGCTCTTCGAGATAACGCATTAAATGTGATTTGGAAATTTTATAGGTAAGTCTTCGTAATAATAAAAACATTAATGTCTGTGCAGTTTAATTCTCACCACCTCAAACAGCACTTAGACTTGAGGAGCAATTGGAGTCTAAGAGTGGTTATATTTTTCAAATAAATAACGACGTCATATTGATTGGTGATTTTAATATCGGAGAAATAGGTAGGCATAGAATTGATTTTCAAACGAATAATTACATAGTTGCGCAGGCTTGTAATGTCTCTTGCAATCTAAGTAAGATACTCCTCGACTTTATGTCATTGAATTGTCTTCAAAAATTCAATATTGTTAAGAATGGTAGGAGGTTAGACCTCGCACTTTGTAATGCAACGTATTAAGACAGAGTTAGCCTCTGTATTACTCACCAATGTTGATCCCATTCACCTACCTTTAAATATAGAATTGAACTGGCTGCCACTAGTTTCATACAAAAGTAACCAAAAACCAAATTTTTTTTAGGGCTAATTACAGTTGCCCCAGGGGTTAATAGATAGATATGCTGATGGGGATAATCTTTTGGATCACCATAAATCATACTATGGTGGACACATTCTATGAATTTGTGAAAGATTTAATAGAAAGAAATGTCCCTAAATCTTGTTCTGGCAAGTGTGATCAGTACCCGGTCTGGTACGATATGGCTCTCCTAAGGATGTTCAAGGAAAAGGGGAAATTGTGTCGTAAGTTTAAGACATTGGAAAACCCAACCTCGCGAATTTAAAACATGTTACTCAGCTTACTTGGAGTATAATACATAATCTCTGTATCTGCCATTTCGATAGTCAGTTTAATGTGCAGTGGGAGGATAAGAAGCGTAAATTTGAAATGGCAGTGCAGAACCCTTGAAGAGACGGTCCGGCTTGCAGTTGGCTGAACTTTGATCTTATACAGTTTCTGCAGCTATTACGCCAGTTTTAGAACAAAAACGCTGTATTCTCATCACTTATACCATCGCCGAAACTCAATAAGCCCTTTATAATGAGCCTCAAGGGAACCGCAGCGAGAGTCATGTTGAAAATAATGCTTATTGCTCTCAAGAAAATAAACAATACACCCGTTTGTTACGACATTAAGTACCTAGTTTCAAAATGTTCGCTGTTGTCCGCTCCCGTGCACAATGGTATCTGTTTTCGATAGCGTAAGGCTGAAATTCTAACGTTTCATTATATTAACAACTGTTAACGCTTGTTAATTTATAAAGTTGAAAAGCATAAAATGTATTTCTTCTTATTTCATACAAATTAGTCACACGGTGTAAATATTAGTAGGGGAAAAAGTACATGGTGTCCTTCAACAGGATTGCCCACACCCTCAGCACGCTATGAACTTTTTTTCCGACTAATCTTTTTGCTGTTATTGTTGTTCTTCTGTTTTTTAGCGTTATCACGTTTCTTAATCCATCAGGATTGGCGGGGTCCGCTACCTAAGCCTGAGGATTTGGCGAAGATACTGTTTTTGGCATGGAGTGACTGCCGTCAGAGCTCCATAACCCAGCGGGACAACCTGATCTTTCTAAGGTTAAATAACACGTCTTTCGAAATGTAATTTCTTGAACGGGCAGGTTTCCGATGTTTTCCACCACCGCCGTACCGATATTTACAAATATGTACATAAATCCGAAAACATGAATTTAGTCGTACATGTCAGGATTTGAACCGGGGACCACATGGTTAATAGGCCGGTTCCATATTCACCGGTCTATCGTTGCTTCTGTAAACCTAAATAAATAAATAGATTTCTAAATGACTTTCATAGTAACTAATGAGAGATCAGATATATATCACAAAATTGAAAGGACGTAGAAGCCGAGACAAGTCATCTATTACTTTGTTTCGATCAAAGCTCATCTATTACTTTGTTTTTTTTTTCAGAAGTTGACGTAAAGGGCAACACTTTATGATAATGCCCTGAAGTGTGCAAGAATAGAGTCGTATGACGTTTAGTTTTCTCTGAATACCCTACACGTGACTTCGTGTGAAGATATGGATGGATAGATATAATTAAAACCAGTTGAGAATGCGCAAGCTTGCGTTGCCAGAGCAACACCTGGCTCGTCAACTATATACCAACTTAATAATTTTTTTTTAATTTGTCGGCCATTTTGACCATGTTCCTTAAGAGATAGGAACGGTGTTCCTGAATATTCCTATTCTACTTTTTTATGCTGAATCCGAATCTGAAGTCAAAATTCGAATATTCGAAAAAAAGCGACAGACAAACGCACAGACAAACATATAGATTTCATATAGGAAGGGTGTTCCTGAAAATATACTAAACAATGTTCATTCCGTTATCAAAAAAAAACACCATATAAAAACAGAGGTTCACTCCTTTTTAGGGTTCCGTACCTTGAAACAATCTAGATTTCTTAGGAACAGGTAGAGCTATCAAGCTGAAATTAATATCAAATACTCAGTACTGTAATCCGTTCGAGCACTGAAAATATCAAACTTCTAAGTCAACGCAATCAGAAGATACGGCTGTTTATGTCTCGTTTATGCGCATATTTTGACACTCGCAAAGGAATCAAAATAGGGTACTTCCCGTTGATCTAGAATCATGAAATTTCGTAAGAAGCAATGTCATGTAGCACAAGTAAAGGAAACCTTAAATTTGTGGTTTCATCACACAGGGGGTCATGTGCCAGAAGCGTGCTCGTTCGCGACCTCTGCCAATCAGTCGATTGCAATTCTGGACCAAGAGCGCACCGACGTGCGGATTAGGGCGTCCCCCGTAGGCGACGCGCACCGATCCGCCCCCGTCGGTGCGAATACAGCTGCATGCGGCGGTGGGGGCCGCCACCCACCACGCAGCGCCTATTCCGGCGGGACGAGGGGAGCCGAGTGCCGCATAGGCACGTGGAATGTGAGAGGTGGATTGAAAGATAAGACGAATGAACTGATAGACGTAATGAATGATAGACGTTTGGATGCTTTATGTGTGACAGAGACTAAGCGCAAGGGGAGCGACACCGATGATCTGCCCGGTGGTATGATGGCCCTATGGTCTGGGGTAGACCGTGACGATCATGCCAGTGCTGGTGTAGGTGTCGTACTCTCCTCTCGCTTAGCCACTGGTGTAAGAGATTACTGTTTGGTAGGGCCTAGACTTCTCTGGGTTCGTATTAAACTGGGCATCACGCGAGTATTTTTGGTTGCAGCATACGCTCCCGTAAGCTCAGCGTGTGCTCAAGAACTGGAGAAGTTTTGGGAGTCTGTGAGGGATGTTCTGGACTTAGTTGAAGGGAACGAAAGAGTGATTATGTGTGGAGACTTGAATGGATGGGTTGGGACCAAGCGATACAGCTATGAAGCTGTTCTTGGTCCGTATGGAGATAAGAGAGTGAACGAAGCAGGTAAGTCTATACTAGATTTATGTATGGAACGAGGCCTCCTCGTGTCGAATACTTTATTTCATCATAAGGATATTCACACGTATACATGGAGAAGAAATGATCAAAAAAGTGTGATTGATTTGATTTTAATAGATAGACGTCTCCGAAATGTTTTAATGGATACAAGAGCCTTTAGAGGCCCCACTCTTGAGACGGACCACTACCTGGTGGTAAGCCGGTTTGTAGGCCTTTTTAGGAAGTGGAGGCACTGGCGAGTGCGTATCCCTTTCGGAGATCATGAAAGGATAATGAGCGAAAAATTGCAAGATGAAAGTGTAAGGAGAATGTATGTGCATCTGGTAAGTGAGAGACTTGCAAATGCAAGCCTCTCCGACTCAGATGTGGATGATTGTTGGAAAGTTTTGAAAGAAAGTATGGTGAATAGTGCAAAAGAAGCTTGTGGATGCGCAAAGAGACGTAAAACAGCGAAAGGAGATGCCTGGTGGGATGCGGAGGTTGAATCCTCCGTAGCAAGAAAGAGGAAAGCGTGGCTGGATTACGTATCATCTTTGCCTTTAAATGAAAATATGATAGAAAAGAAGAAAGAAATGTACCGTCTATGCAAGAATGAAACCAAGGCTTTAGTGAAAGAGAAGCGTGAAAGACAAATTATGAATGAGGAAGAGAGGCTGACGAAAAACTTCGAGGCAAATACCAAACTCTTTTGGAGAGAGGTAAAGAAGTCTCGGAGTGGTTCGTCGGCATCCAGAATGGATAAGATAAAGTCTAAAGCTGGTGTCATTCTTGCCAACACTCAGGAAGTGTTAGAACGGTGGAGTGAATATTTTGAGGAAATGTATGAGTATGCCTCGGACGCTGGCAATGAGAGTGAGTCGGATGCTTACTCCACGTTGACGGCGTCCGACGAAGGCATAACTATGGATGAGATCGAATGGTCGATACGAAGCTTGAAAAATGGAAAATCAGCGGGAATTGATCTGATCACAGCTGAGATGATCAAATTAGGTGGCACTTACGTCCGGGACGCCTTCTGGTACCTATGCAACCTATGCTGGAGAACTGGAAGGGTCCCAATGGACTGGAGACGCGCAGTCATCGTGCCCTTGTATAAAGGCAAGGGATCACGCATGGACTGCGCCAACTATAGGGCCATCAGTTTGATCAGCTTAGCAGCAAAAGTATATGGAAAGGTGATTGAAAGGAGAATGAGGGTGAAATCCGATGAAATGCTGTGGGACGCACAAGGAGGTTTCCGAAATGGAAGGGGATGTACGGATCAAGTTTTCTCGCTCCGCAATATCGTAGAGAAGCATCTGGCCATAGACCGGAAGGTTTTCTGCGGTTTTGTGGATCTTGAGAAAGCCTTTGATAGGGTTGTGCGAAAGGAACTGTGGGACATATTGCCGAGATATGGGATTGACGGTTCACTGCTCCGTGCTGTGCAGTCCACTTACAAGGATTGCTCAGCATGTGTGCGGATAGACGGTGGCATGTCACCCTGGTTTGATGTCAAAATTGGTGTCAAACAGGGTTGCATGCTATCTGCTAGGCTGTTTATCCTGTATCTCGATAGTTGTCTGCAGAGAATAAGGTCAACGAATGTGGGATTGCGCATGGGTGACCAAGTGGTGAACTGTCTGCTGTATGCAGACGATGCCGTGATATTAGCAGATACACCATCTAAACTGCAAACACTGGTCACAGCGATGAAAGACGACTGTATGGAGAAAGGCTTACTACTGAATGCGAAGAAAACAAAGATAATGGTATTTGAAAGAGAAGAATCCAGAACTAATGTAAGGATTACGATTGATGATGAAGTGTTGGAACAAGTGGATGAGTTTGTATATCTTGGATGCGCTTTCAGCAGGGATGGAAGGTACACCGCAGATGTGGAAAGACGAGTGAGTGCTGGGAATAGTGTGAATGGAGCGTTGGGAAAACTTCTTGGCAGTAAAATCCTGAGCCAGAAGGCACAACTCGCTATACACAATGCAGTGTTGGTCCCAACGCTAACTTATGGAAGCGAGAGTTGGGTATGGCAGAAAGAGCATGAAAGTAGAATAAACGCGGTTGAAATGCGAGCGCTGCGCAAAATTTGTGGCGTAAGGCTCGTAGACCGTATTCGCAATGATGATGTTAGAAATAGAGTTGGTCTGAAAGAGAGCGTCGGTGTTAAAATAAGAAGAGGCATGCTCCGATGGTTCGGGCATGTAGAAAGAATGCAAGATGAAAGAATGACGAAGCAGATATACAATGCAAAAGTGGAAGGATGTAGGAGCCGGGGAAGGCCAAGACTTACCTACCATGACCAAATTGGTCATGTTCTATCAGAAGGTGATGTCAGGAGCCCTAGAAACCGGCGTGCGTGCATGAGAAGAGCAATGAATGTTAAAGAAGCGAGTGAGATATGTAAGGATCGAGTCACGTGGCGCTCGGTTCTCTCTGCCTACCCCGCAAGGGATTTGGCGTGAAGTTATAGATAGATCACACAAAAAAACATTTTTTGCTACAATAATTTGCGAAAATATTTTTTTACGGAACCCTCAGCGCCTCACACGTGTGTCAGAAGGAGCGACCCTTGACAAAGAATATTAACAAAACACTTAAGTACGTAATACAGGTTAAACTTATCAATATAAATTTACAAATAGTACAATTTAATGCAGCATTTAAATTTTATGAGTGTATAGATTTTGTTCAATGTGTGTACGTGCGTGCGTGCGTGTATGTATGTCTCTGTGGGAGGGTGTACGTGTTCGTGTTTTTTTATACCACGTCGGAAGACATACAAGCATACGGGCCACCTGATGTAAAGCGGGTACCGTAGCCTATTAACGCTTGCGATATAATAATTATTACTCGCACGATGCCTCCTCTGCTGCTTACACAGCAACTCCTTGGGAGCTTACTGGTGACCTCACTCACACGCAGGAACACAACAACCCTCTAGGGAGTTGTTATTTAGCTGCGGTTTACTGCGAGGTGGAGCGCCCTACCTCTCTTAAAACAACCAGACCAAGACAAACATGCATGTTCATGCACACAAATGTTTGCCTTGTGTGGGAATCGAACCCACGAGCGTTGGTGTCAAAGTCGCGTCATTCACGACTGAACCACCGAGCTCGTAATGATTATGTAAGTTCATTATATACGAGTCTGTCTGAGAGTTCATTACATAATTATATAATGACATGAAGCTTCCGAGTCTAGGGCGAAGCTTTACGTTCCTTGGAATGTTTTCTAATTGCACAACAGGTTATATAAGAGTCGTTTTATATAATGTCCATTGCACCCTTCCACTGTCCAATTTAACCTCAATCGAAGAAACCATAATTGTCATCTAACGTGCGGTTTGAGAGGAAATTGCAGAGGAAGTAGTCCCCTCTGGAATCGCACAAGTTGTGGATTAAACTCCGCGCTAAGTTTACTCAAAAGACTAAATGTGCAAGGTTTTGAACCTTCCTAGAATTAAACTAATTTTACTTATTTTACTCTACAAGTTAGCTGTTTGAATAAAATACATAATTATTATGTGAACTAGCGTATTAAGGCTTTTTTGAATATATTTCATACTACTAAGGGAGGAACTAAGTATATGACCTACTTGATGGTAAGTAATTATAACGCTCGTGGGTTCGATTCCCACACAGGACAAACATTTGTGTGCATGAACATGTCTGTTCGTCTTGGCCTGGGTGTTTTTCAAGAGAGATCCGGGGAAGTATCTCCACATCACAGTAAACTGCAGCCAAATAACAACTCTCTGGAGGGTTTTTGTATTCGTGCGCGTGAGTGAGGTCACAGCTGAGGTGGCATCGCGCGGCTGATACTTGAGATATTACAAGCGTTAAAAAGCTACGGCAACCGCTTTATATCAGGTAGGCCGTATGCGTATATGCCTCCGTACGTAATATAAAAAAAAACTTGATTAGTAGTTCATTCCCCAAGGTAAGTCTCTGTGGATGAAAATCTTTTTAATACCGCACAGTATATGACTATTTCCGCTCCAATTTGTAAAAAACCAAACGGTTACAAACACTGCAATTGTTTAAGCAGACGGTGGGTCACTAGAACACGCAAAGGGAGATAAAGTCTAAGTTGGTATGCAAGTACTCTCGTCTAAAGCTAAGAAGAATACTTCATGTGCGCTGGGACCTGAAATTTGCAGAAGACCAATGCTTTGCTCAATAGAGCCAAGCGTACGGAGCTTCTCTACTACTACTTTTTCCTTCTTCAACTCCTCAAATCTTATCTTTATTTTCTTGTATTTTTTTTTACCTTCTCCTTTAGGTGGCTTCGAAAATGACCATTGCTGGAGATTCTCAAAACCAAGAATGCTTTTGGCGATGGCAAAGAGCACGTTTTTTCAAATTGTGAGGTATTGCAAATAGGGTTTTCTTAATAAACATTACACAGGCTTATGTTTTAGTTGGTTTGAAGTGGACTAAGTTTAGTTATAAGAGAGGTAGGGCGTATCAAAGCAGCCCGTCTGGGGAAGTACCTCCACCTCACAGAAAACCGTAGGCAAATAACAACTCCATAGAGGGTTGTTTTGTTCCTGTGTGTGAGTGAGGTCATCAGTAAGCTCCCAAGAAGTTGCTGTGTAAGCAGTAGAAGAGGTATCGGGCGAGTGATACTCGCAATCGTCAATAGGCTACGGTACCCGCTTTACATCAGGTAGCCCGTATGATTGTATGCATCCCGATGAAGTATAAAAAAAAAGTTGCCCCCAGCCAGATACTTTGGTCACAGTACCCTTAATTTTGGATATAAATCATTTACTCCACATAGAAACGGAACGGACGGACCAAAGACACACTAACGTATAGTGTAGTGTCTTTGGTGCTGTCATCCACGCATGTCATCAATTGAAAACATATCATTAATCTGAAGCAAAATGTATTATTGTACAGTACTCTGTAAAACGACAAAAATAATAGGTTCCTTTAGACATCACGCCCTGAATTAGAAGCCCGCACAATGAGTCTCCTAATTCTATCAATTGTATTGCCATTTTCAACAAACTAGCAAATAATCATCTACTTTCTCTCTGATTGTAACAAGTTAACAATGACATTTGAAATATATACATGTTTGTGTATGTACAGTGTATGTATATGTGTGCATGTAATGATATGTATGTGTGTATTTATGTTTGTATTTGTAACTAATAATATCAATTAGTATAAATTAGTGTTAGTTACATTTAATGCTTCATTTCCTTCCGGACTAGCCCTACCTTTTTTTTGTAATCTGTTCTGTAATTCGTTACCTAAAGATTGCCTTGAAAATATTGCTTTTAGCAATAAGGCCGCCTTGTTGCATAGTATATTTCTCTAATTTTATGAATCTTTTGAATGTATTTCCTTAAATTCTGCATTGTGTATTTGAAACTACGAATAAGTATTTGAAAATAGATTGTTTTGTGGAGAGGAGAAATTTAGAAAATTAACTTAATGCGAATCATCTATTAAGTATTTCATTCATTTGGATGAAATACTTAATGGATGATTCGCATTAAGTTAGTTTTCTAAATTTCTAAATAAACTTAAGCGAAACGACCATTACGGGTTCAAGGATTTCGAAACAATTAAATTTTGAAAGTAAGTATTTCAAACATAGGGATCCTGTAGTTAAATGAATTAATTTTAAGTCTCCTAATTGCCACCTAAACATAATAATCTTTCTTATTTAATCAATTTTCTCTTAGATGAGTAATTTCACATTAAATTTGGTGCGTTTCAAGTATTGTTTACCTCAGAAATTGTAATAATTTAAGCAGATTAATTTGTAGACGCTGTGAACGATATAAATACGGTTTATTCCGTACCACATAATCTCATGTTAAGTACTGAATGAGATTGAACAACATGAATGTAGACGTAAGGTATTTAATACTCGGAAGGGTTTCGAGAAATTTCCATACATGATGTTTATAGTTAGTACTGATTACCAGTCTGGAAATTACGTGGTTCAACTAGAAGCTTCACGTATATATTGTCGGCAGTTATGGACATGGTGTTTATCCGATGCTTATCAATTCACGAAATATTAAGTCAAGCGGTTTTAGCAGTGTTGACATGGTTATAGGTATTTTTCTTTTATATGGAACAAAAATGGTCTGAAAGAAAATGTCGGTATTAAAATAATAAGAGGCACGATTTGACGAGCTCGGTGGCTCAGTCGTGAATGACGCGACTTTGACACCGACGCTCGTGGGTTCCATTCCCACACAAGGCAAACATTTGTGTGCATGAACACGTCTGTTTGTCTTGGTCTGGATGTTGTGACCAGTCAGAACCCGCTATATACGTTTTCCCATACATTTCACGGTCGTATTCGACCACCCGGGTTTAGGAAGCAGACCATCTGGGGAAGTATCTCCACCTCACAGAAAACCGCAAATAACAACTCCCTAGAGGGTAGTTTTGTTCCTGCTGCGTGTGTTCCAAGGAGTTGCTGTGTAAGCAGCAGAGGAGGCATCGCGCGATTGATTCTTAATGCACACATCAGGTGGGCCGTTTGCTTATATGCCTCCCGACGTAGTGTAAAAAAAGTACGCTATGTTGGTTTGGACATGCAGAAAGAATGCAAAAGGAAAGAAGCACTCACAGATATACAACGAGGAAGTAGAAGCCGAGGAAGGTCAAGGTCTTATGGTAAGTAAGCACCGTGATCAAATTAATCGTATTTTATCAGCAGGTGATGTCAGGAACCCTAAAAACCGGCGAGCGTGCGTGAAAAGAGTATAGCGAGGCACGAGACGCTCGGTTCTCGCTGTCTCCTGCTTGAGGGATTTGACGTCAAGTTATAGACAGATAGATATTTTGTGTTACTTTCCCTATTATATAAAATTATTGAAGCCTCCCTAAAAGTGGAGATTCAAATGGTTTTGTTCATTAATATATGAGATTGTGAGTATAAATGCGTGTGCGTAAATAAATAATAGTAGCATTTTCTCACGAACTGCTAAAGCAATAACGACTACGATAAAATATATATCAGACAGTTGTGAAGCCAATAGTTAACATTTATTAAACCAATTTAGACTACACATTTTTTTTTAATTGTTTATATAAATATAGTTAATATAAATTTTCATGTCTGGCTCGGGATTGATTGGATTTTGGAATGACGTCATATGTATGTTTACAGTATATGTCAGTGGCAGTTTTGTACATTTATATTATTTTTTCGATATTCCTAGCATTCTCAACGATTAGAAACAAAATTTGAGAAATTATCTTCAATAATTACACGAAGTACGAAGGAGACCAAATTCATTACAGCTGACAGTGGGGTTATTTAAAGAAAACTAATTCATTCTTCTTTTTAGGGTTCCGTATCCAAAGGGTAAAACGGAAACCTATTACTGAGGCTCCGCTGTCCTTCCGTCCGTCCGTCTGTCACCAGGCTGTATCTCATGAACGGCGATAGTTAGACAGTTGAAATTTTCACAGATGATGTATTTCTGTTGCCGCTATGACAACAATTACTAAAAAATAGAATAATAAATATTTAAGGGGGCTCCCATACAACAAACGTGATTTTTTGCTCATTTTTGCTCGATATTGATAACGGCAACAGGTAGACGCTTGAAATATTCACAGAATATTTAGTTATATATTCACTTTAAGAATAAATAATTAAATCAAAATAAAACAAATATTTAAGGGGGGCTCCCATACAACAAACGTGATTTTTTTGCCGTTTTTATAGATAATGGTTCGGAGTCCGACTCGCACTTGGCCGATTTTTTATATACAACGTCGGGATGCATACAAGCATACGACAAACCCACCCGATGTTAAGCAGTTACCGCAGCCTGTGAACGCTTGCAATAAATTAAGTATCACTCGCGCGATGCCGCCTCTGCTGCTAACAACGCCTAGGAGCCCACTGGTGACCACACTCACACGCAGGAACACAACAATCCTCCTCAATCAAATCACACATTAATAGCTGTCATTCGCCTGCGGTTTTTTGTGAGGTGGACGCACTTCTCCGGACGGGTCGCTCTGATGCGCCCTACCTCTCTTATAAAAACACACAAACATTTGTGTGCATGAATATGCCTGTTTGTCTTGGATAATGTTCACGCACACATATGTTTGTGCCTGTAGGCGAATCCAACCCACGTGTGTCAGAGCCAAAGTAAGCTCGTCAAAAGTTTGAATGTATAGTCAGACAAACTTTTGTTTAAAAATATATTAATGTGAAATTATATCTTTCCTTGAATTTGCCGAGTTAGCGTGGTCATAATTTCATTTCATTTCTTTCATTGCCAATACCTTTTTCTTTCATTTGCGTAATCTTTATATGATAAAAATATTTTTTTTATTTCTTCTCTCCCACAGATTTCTACAATATTTTTTTATGCTTTAGAATTAGACGTACATTACAATGTATCTTATTAATTACCAATCTATGTGAGAGACTGATGTCTGTACTAGGAGAACCTGTATGACAGATTACCAGCCTCTCCAACTCTGGACCAGGTGAAATTAAGTACATGTCTTGTTTTAGGGTGTTTTAGAATTTAATTGTGAGTTTAGTAGTGTGTGTATGTGTGTTTATATGTGTTGTGTGTGTATGTGACGGTGTGTGAGTATGTGTGTATGTATATGTATATGATTCTTTTGAAACGGACGAGCTCGGCGGTGGTGCAATGAATGAATGATACTCACTGTATTAACTGTGGTAACTGCTTTATATTATGTGGGCCGTATGCTTGTATGCCTCTCGATGTTCTAGACACAAATACTGACATTTACACGAGTACCTGTTCTGCTAAATGTCACTTACTTGCTTCTGTCGCACTATCAGCGTTCCCGTACTGTTACATGCAGTGTGGTACAATCCTCACTAGATGGAGCGACAACCTTAAGAGGTTTGTTGGGAGTCGATGGATGCTGGTGGTACAGGATTGAGACGAGTGGTTCTTTAGAGCCTATATCCATCTGTGGACGATGACGGGTTGAAATAATGATTATGACAATAGTAAACGTTGTACCTACTAAGAATATTCTTCGCGGGACTTCGCGGTTTCACGAAAAGACTGGTCTGGACTGAAAATCAGTGTCGGGTTTGCTACATGGGCTTCTACAACATACTGAGTTTAGACCATTTTATTACAACGCACAACACTGTTTGCTGTGTTTATGCTGGGTTTTGTACATATGTTTTGCCGTGTTTATGTTAGTGACGACTGACGAGCTCGGTGGCTCAGTCGTGAATGACGCGACTGTGACACCAACGCTCGTGGGTTCGATTCCCACACAAGGCAAACATGAACATGTCGGTTTGTCTTGATCTGGATGTTTTAAGAGACAGCTCACAGAGAATCGTAGCCAAATAACAACTCCCTAGAGGGTTGTTGTGTTCCTGCGTGTGAGTGAGGTCACCAGTAAGCTCCCTTGGAGTTGCTGTGTAAGCAGCAGAGGAGGCATCGCGCGAGTGATACTTAATATATCTCAAGCTTTATTAGGCTACGGTACCCGCTTTGCATCAGGTGAGCCGTATGCTTGTATGTCTCCCGACGTAGTATAAAAAAAAGTAAGTATTGTTGTTCAGTGTTGTGTCGTGTACAAATAAATATTTTTCTCTCTTTCTTACTTACCTATCACGGATGACTACATCATCATCCAAAGTATTCGTATCGTCTCATATTATTTTATTATCAAAACGCTTCCGCTTAATATTTAAGCCATCAGCGTTGTTTAGTGTTCCCGCCAGTGACCCATTCAAAGTTTTATAATAAGAAAGGCCTTCGTCTTTTAATTGTTTCGTACAAAAAATGAAACACTGTGAACTTTAGGTGATTTTCAATTTGGTTTTATTAAAGTTGAAATTGTTTTCATTTGAGGCTATATATAGCACTAGATGACCCGTGCGAATACTTCGCATCGATAGTGGTTAGTTACGTAGTATAATAAAGTAGAAATAAGTAAACGTAAATATTTATTCATTTTAAATATTTTATTAAAAAAAAATAGTGACAATATTAGTTTTTTGTTAACATTATATATAAGTATTAAGTAAGCATTTATGAGTTTTCATTGAAATGAGAGCAATTCTTAGTGAACAAATATCCAATACCCAATAAACACTTTACGTATAAATATACAAATATTGTAGTAAATATTTCATAATAATTTTTATTTTATTTTTTGTAATATAAATGTAATAAATATTTTACACACTATTATTTATATTTATTAATTAAAAACAAAATATTATTGAGGTTAGAATAGTATTCCAATTGCTTTTACAAATACTGTTAAGTAATAAAAAATAGAAATAAAAATGAAAAAAAATAGCATGAAATGTTCAAAATCATGCTTAATAATGAGTAAAATAAAAATACTTACTTGATTACTCGATTAATATGTTATTTATATGTTGTTTATACTCGTACGTTTACATATACGTATATTTTAATTTGTTAAATTCAACGACATCAGCGCCACCACGACACATTTAACTGTTAATAAATTAAAAGTAAAAAACCTTTTTAAAAACAAGCTTTTATTTAAATGCTCTAAAAAGATAAAAATAAAATTTTATACTAAAACTTTTACTGTTAACTTATAAGGTCATTTCACACTTGACACAATTTATATGATATAAAAGCTTGTCGCGAGATTTAAGTACTCGTATTTACTTAGTTTGAAAATTTTAATAGATATTATTTATTGTTCATATCAAATTAATTAATTTACTTGTTAATCTACACAAGTAAATCTCGCGACAAGCTTTTATATCCTATAAATTGTGTCAAGTGTGAAATGACCTTATAAGTTAACAGTAAAAGTTTTAGTATAAAATTTTATTTTTATCTTTTTAGAGCATTTAAATAAAAGCTTGTTTTTAAAAAGGTTTTTTACTTTTAATTTATTTTTTACTTTTTAGTTATCGTTGGACACGTTTCTCAGTCTGTTCATCTCATTCAACGCATCATTATTGCATGGTCGTGAGCTTCGTTTAGAAGGGTAAGAGCTAATATACAACAGGGTTCGCCCCGGTGTCCTGAGATGGTACGTTCGCGACATCATATTACACCCTGATGCCACTCAGTCCTCGACACGGCCTCATCTTGACTTGGGTGTTTAGAGAAATGTGCTACTTATTTTAGCTTGAAGCTTACTTGTGCCTTACGAAACATGCGGTGAGTGTGGCATTATAAAGATATGACAGATACCTATACACCTATATACTTTCTCACAAACAGCTGCTTACGTATTCGTCCGATTTCGGAGCAGCTCGTCTCGATCCGTGCGAGCTTCGTACTGTCGTACCATATACATACACGTTATATAGGCGGAGTGTTAGGTTTTATTTTCGTTACGGAATTTCTTGATTCGGCGGCGACCGATAAAAACCGCTCAAAGCCCGCGATAAAAGCTATGCAATAAGTAAAAGTGCCCATAGGCTGTGTAACAGTTTCACATCAGGCGGGCTGAACACTTGTTTGCCACCCGACGGAGTCTAAAAGTGTCCAAAGGCTGTGTAACAGTTTCACATCAGGCGGGCTGAACCCTTGTTTGCCACCCGACGGATCATCATCATCATCTGATGATTATGATGACTGATGACATTACACAAAAGTTAATCATCATCATCATCTGATGATTATGAAAATATAAAAATTTCTTCTACCAATTTTCTTACTTGTTTGCCACCCGACGGAGTCTAAAAGTGTCCATAGGCTGTGTAACAGTTTCACATCAGGCGGACTGAACACTAGTTTGTCACCCGACGGAGTATTAAAGTTTTAATAGACTGCGCAACAGTTTCACATCAGGCGGGCTGAACACTTGTTTGTTACCCGACGGAGTATAAAAGTGTCCATAGGCTGTGTAACAGTATCACATCAGGTAAACACCCCGACCACCGTGCATACATACCCTGACAGGACATAAAAGTAAATCATCATCATCATCATCTGATGATTATAAAAAAAAAAAAAATCTTCTACCAATTTTCTTGTTTCCCACCCGACGGAGCCTAAAAGTGTCCATAGGCTGTGTAACAGTTTCACATCAGGCGGGCTGAACACTTCTTTGCCACCCGATGGATCAAAATCTGATGATTATGAAAAAAAATCTACCAATTTTCTTACTTGTTTGCCACCCGACGGATCATCATCATCATCTGATGATTATGAAAAAAAAAACGCGCTACATGGTAGGCGGAGTGGGGGGTGTTAGGTTTTATTTTCGTTACGGAATTTCTTGATTCGGTCGCCGCGCTCAAAGCCCGCGATAAAAGCTATGCAATAGCTTAGAAATATTCGCCAACTTGGGTGTTCCGCCATGTAGGATTTAGAATGACGTCACACAGTTAACCATGCATTGTCATCCAAACTGAACGTGTATACAAAATTTCAGCTCAATCGATTGAAGATATCTGCTTCGAAATTGACTTTCAAGCTTGAGAAGTCCGCCATATTGGATTAAGAGTGACGTCACATTATTTTTCGAGTTATTCTTAGCAAGCCCTTTTATTTGATACCCATATTGTAGGAGTGCATTAAAAATAGTTGGTCCGCCATCTTGGGTATGCCGCCATGTTGGATTTAGAATGACGTCACACATTTAGTCATGCATTGTCATCCAAACTGAACGTGTATACAAAATTTCAGCTCAATCGGTTAAAGATATCTGCTTCAAAATTGAGTTGCAAGATTTCACCCGAACATACTTACATACTTACATTGCAAGTTTAATAAAAGCTTGTAAAAAATATAAATTGCCAACAAATGGCGACTCTTCTTTTAAATTAAATGTTTTTTAAAATAAAATTTTCAAAATGTAAATTTTAAAATGTAATTTTTTAACGAAAATAATCTTTAAAATGGCGTATCAAACATTAAGTTTGATACAGTATTAAAAGAGATATTTCATACCGACAAAAAACACCTTTGAGTAATAATAATATATAGAGATTGTAAGACGCTGGTCAAGCGTAACATGTCAAACTGGTTCTTCCTTATGACGTCATCGTCGTTTTTGTAGTATCCTTGATTTTTTTTATTCAACTTCGGGAGGCATATGGCCCACCTGATATAAAATGGTTACCGTAGCCTATGAACGCTTGTAATGATACATTAAGTGATATTCACACACCTGTGCTCACAGCTACTCCTAAGGAGATTACTGGTAACCTTACTCAGCCCTCCCGGTAGTTGTTTTTTAGCTGCAGTTTTCTGTGAGGTGGAGGTAGTTCCCTTGGCAGGCTGCTTTAATGCCCCCTATCTCTATTAAAAGTTCAATAGTTTCTTTGATATTGAACGACATAAAAAACAAAACATTCATAACTACCATTTAACGTTATATACTAATATCATTTTACATAGATATATAATTATTAATTGATCTAACTATAGTAAAAATAATAACTATAATATAATATTGTTACTACTATTAAATACTATTCTCGTCTACCACAAGTAGCGATGAGATATGAAAGTTAACGCAGGCATCCGTCCGGGTGTGTATTGTTTGATATAATAACATTTAATATATTTTCATTTCGATAACTTTCATAAGATATAATGTTGATTTACTATGACATAATCGTTACGATATATATTTTTAATAGCTATAATATTCATAAAAAATCAATTTTAAAAGCATAAAATTATTTTTATTACGTTCATGTAAACCAAATATCACCTGCTATACAACTTGTGCGGTATACACGTCAAATAGTATACCATTCAAAAATAGTACTGTTTAAAAGACATATCAATCAAAATCTATACCTATCATAATATATATTGTTTAAATGGGTAAGTTTAGATTAGGTTAGAAATGCGACCACAACACCAGAACCAAATTATACCTATTTTACTTGGTTAGGGCAGCGTGCATTTTGTAAAATCGTAAATTTGACAAACGAAGTACTTGGTAAAATAAATATTATTCAAATGAATATACGTTTATTATATCTAATGATAATTACATATTGAGAATTTTCTACCAATTGATTTTTATTCGCAATGATTACAATGCTTAATAATATATTCTATAGAAAGTTTATTATACATATCAACCAATAGATTTCGTGAACTTTATACCAATGCATTTATATTCGAAAGGTTTATTAGATTTAATAATTTCTATATTAAACTATTTTATACATTTGAAAAGTATGTTTTACGATTTTTACCTTAATTGATAATAATACCGAACGAATTTATAAATTTCGTTGGTATTTATTTAAAAAAATATATACTTGTTGTTAAATCCTATATTACTCGTTGTTATATCTCATAGAACTACTTTCTATTGTATTTTCTTTCTTTGCAATAATTTCCCACAAATTCTATTGCACAATAATTTCTCCCGTTAATTCTACGCGTTGGATCCATATGCCCGCGTACGTCTGTCAGAAGACCGGGATAAATACCCGGAATTAAAAAAAAAACTATAATTAAAGAGAAAGAGAATTTTTCTAAGTACTTGGACTTGGTCCACAAATCTCATGGCCAAGAGCATGTCGCATAAAGACGACGACGAGCTCGGTGCGCAGTGGTCAATCGCGCTGTTACACCACTTTGACACTAACGCTCGTAGGTTCGATTCCCACACAGGACAAACATTTGTATGCATGGATATGCCTTTTTGTCGTGGTCTGGGTGTTTCTACGAGAGGTAGCGCGCATCGAAGCAGCCCGTCTGGAGAAGAGCTTCCACCTCACAGAAAACTGTTGTGTTCCTGCATGTGAGTGAGGTCACCAGTAAGCTCCTGAGGAATTGCTGTATTAGCAGCGGAGGTGGCATCGCGCGAGTGATACTTAATGTATTGCACGTGTTTATAAGCTACGGTGAACCTTTACGCCAGATCGGCCGCATGCTTATATGTCTCCCGACGTTGTATAAAAGAAAATGACTCTACGGTAATTGTTCCGAAGTCATGACTGCAAGTGAAAAGTCATAGTTTTCTCGAAACTGTGTAGCTTTTCACATAATCCATTTAGTAATTTTTGAGAAACAGGTTTTGAATTTTCCCGTGATTTCCATGGGAAAATTCAAAACGTGTTTCTCAAAAGTGACGAAACTTTTACGTTTAACTTTTGCTCTTTCGTATTGAAAAGTATCCTATATATTGACAAGAGATCTATCATTACACAAAATTTCATTAAAATGCGGTAGTTTTCCAGAAACAAGTACCGGCAGACAAGAAAAAATTAAGAAACACGTGGTTTTGACCTGGATAATTAGTCCACGGCAGATTCTTGTTTAAGTTTCACTAAAAGTACAATTAAAGATGGCATCGCCCTCGCTTGTACAATAAAATTCCTGTTTAGAAACTTAACGAGTCTTTTTGTTGTTCGATGATAAAAACAATAAAACATTTGGAGAACATAAAAACCTTGGCTCCAAGATTTCATTGGTGATGTTAAAACTTTGGAGAATTTTAAATCTACAGAAAGAAATTAAGAATTTTGCTGAGATATATTTAATAACCTCGAGAGCTAGATGGTGTGAGAGCTCGATGGTGTCGCTGCGCGAGTCATTCTAACCGAACATGCAGGTTAAGCAACGTCAACCGCAGCCTGTCTATGGATGGATTTTTTTCTATCGAGTTTCTCCGTGCTTCGGAGGGCACGTTAAGCCGTCGATCCCAGCTGTTGTCGATAGATGACAGTCGTTAAGCTAAGTCAATGGCCCTCGGGCGGCTTGAAAACACTGGCCTTCGCCAATCCGCATTTGAGCAGCGTGGTGGAGTATGCTCTACATTCCTTCGGTTGAAGGGAGACCCGTATCCCTGTAGTGGGATGAGTAAGGGTTGATGTGGGATGTGGGATATTTAATAAAAAAAACTACGTTTGGTATATCGTAGGCGTGTGCCTTTCTCTTCCCTTGAATGCCGTGGGAGCCAGCCATCCCTTGGCTGGCTCCCACTACTACCGGATAAAGGGCAGCAGCATCATCTCGTGCACTGCCATATATTGCGATCATCAACTCACTTACCTAGGGCGGTGATTATTGCAAACCCCCTCTAAATATGATGGACACAACAAATATACGATAACTAGTCCCCAGCAGCCTCGTTATTACGCAGTACGTTAGTGATCGCGGTAAAGGCGGGGCATGGGGTGTAAAGAATCACTGATAGATAGATTCGGCTGTCAAAATTGACGACAACTGGAACTGGCAACATTAACTCGTAGGTTGAAGACCGACTAGAAAATTAAAGTGCTGGAAGAAAAAATAGACAAGGTCCACTGGGATATCATTGGATTGTCGGAAGTCCGAAGAGAGGGCGAAGACACGATAATCCTTGAGTCCGTCGACTTGCTCTATTTTCGGGACGACGACCAACTGTTCCAAGGTGGTGTAAGATTTAACGTCCGAAGTTTCCACCGTAAGATCGTCTCGATGTGTCTAGGCTAGCGTACCTTGTTGTCGTTGTAACCAAACGATACTCGCTAAAGGTGGTACAAGGTCTTCGCACCTTATACACTCTTATGAGGAGGTGGAGGCAATATACGAGGATGTATATAAAGCCATACATACCTCCAAGGCCTACTACATGATTGTTATAGGTGATTTAAATGCAAGGTTAGGCCAGCGAAGCGGGACAGAGCAGAGAGTGCGGCAATTTGGAATAGGGCTGCGTAGCGGAAGGGAACAGATGTTAGCTGACCTCATGGAGAAGATAACAATTCGTTATTTGCTATTGGGTCCTAGCAGGGACTTAGACACGCCTTACATTTTTCAAATATAATTTTATTGTATTTTATTCATTTCTCATAATATTCGTTTATCTTTTTTTAATATATCAGCATTTCGAAAATGATCATTTGCTTAGAAGAAATACCGAAAGAAACTTTCCTATTCATTTCTTTCGGTATTTCTTCTAAGCAAATGGTATTCATCATATATCATTAATATTGTATTGTTATTCTGACATAGATATAACAATAAATCTATGTCAGAATAACAATACAATGTTAATGATGATATCCAGAGAAAAAATAAAATAAAATATGTATGCACGTGCTGAATAATTTCCAGACAACTTTGTCAGTTAGATATTTAATAACAAGATCTTTTACAAACAGTATCTTTATGTACCTTTTGAAGACATCAGTATTGTTTCAATCAATGTATTATAGAATCGAATACAATTATATAATTATAATATATATATATATATGTATATTATAACATTACAACATTTTTTGTTATAATATTACATACTAGCTGTGCCCGCGACTTCGTCCGCGTGGAATATTATTTATTTATATTAATAAAAATAAATAAAATTTCTAAAATAAGAGTAGCCTAAGTTACTCCTTATTACATCAACTATCTGCCCGTGAAAGTCCCATCAAAATCGGTCCAGCCGTTTCAGAGATTAGCCGAAACAAACAGACAGATAGACAGACAGACAGACAAAATTGGTAAATTATCATTTTGGTATATGTACCATGTATACATCCATATGCATTTAGTAAAAAGCGATTATTTCAACATTACAAACAGACACTCCAATTTTATTTATCTGTATAGATATGTAATATTATAACAAAAAAATGATCTACCCGTCTCAGCAAGCCGGTGTACGATGCGTAACTTATTTCTGCTTCTAAGATTTTCACTGAAGTTTGAAAACAACTTCATATTCAGAATATATATTATGTTTTTATAAACATTGACAAGCTCGGTGGCTCTGTAGTTAATGACGCATGTCTGTTTGTCTTGGTCTGTGTTTTTTAAGACCAATACAAACACACATGTTCGGCATCAATATAGAGTGCATTAATACAGCCGCTCTGAGGAGGTACCTCCACCTCACAGAAAACCGCAGCTAAATAACAACTCCAAGAGGGTCGATGTGTTCCTGCGAGTGAGTTAGGTTACCAGGAAACTCCTAATGAGTCGCTGTTTTAGCAGCAGAGGTACCATCGCGAGCGATACTTAACGTGTTTCGAGTGGTCGTACACTACAGTGACCACTTTACATCAAGTGGACCATATGCTTGTATGCCTTCCGACGTTGTATAAAAAATATATGAATAAAATTTTACTAAAAGATAATAGTCACGATATTTATTTCCATAAATAATTTCCTATGTGATTCCGTGGAGCCCATGTTATAAATAGAGACGACAACTCTTTTTTCTAAGATAAAAATTATTTCAATATTGGCCTTTTTCGCCACAAACGCGGTCATTACACACCTCACTTGCTTCTGAAACACTCTTTTCATGAACACGCCGGTTCTTAGGCCTCCTGACGTCATCTTCTGATAAAACACGACCAATTTGGTCATGTTAAATTAGTCTTGGTCTTCCTCGGCGCCTACATCCTTCCATTTTCGCATTATATATCTTTGAAGTAAAAGCTAGGTTTGAAGTAAAAGCTTGCTTGGTTCGGACATGTAGAAAGAATGCAGTATGAAAGAATGACGAAACAGATATACAATAGTATATCATACGTCATAATGCTGCGGAAGTATTAATATATTGAAATACACTAAATGAACAGTACATTAATTGCATTAATACCACGTCCATTAATGCATATACGGCGGAGCTGACTTACTGGGGAGTTTATTTATGTGCACTAAAATTTGCAATCTACTGTAATTTTAAGAAATGCTGTATCATTAACTAATTCGAATTTATTATTTCAAAGAGAACTTCTGTTTTGGCAGAAGTTACATTTTGTAAACAAAATTTAAAACATACGGTTTTATTTGAGCTTAATAAATAAATAAATTAAATATTGACGGACAAATTACACAGCGCCACCTTGCCCCAAAGTAAGCGAAGCTTGTGTTATGGGTACTAGACAACTGATAAACATACGTAAATATATATAATATATATTTTTGTAAATACTGACTTATTATACATAGTAAATACCCAGACCAAGACAAACAGACATGTTGATGCACACAAATGTTTGTACTGTGTGGTAATCGAACCCACGAGCGTTGGTGTCAAAGTAGCGTAACAGCGTCTTTCACAACTGCGCCACCGAGCTCGTCAAATAAAAGATAGTTGCGTGGGAATCAGTTTAAAATGGCAGACAATACACTTGACAGTCTCAATATGTTCATGTTACAGGTTGCTATGTTCCTGCGAATGAGCGAGGTCACCAGTAAGCTCCGGAGGATTCGCTTGCTTAGCCGGGATGGTAACAGAAAGCGAGCGGTTTACACCAGTTGTGGCGTAAGGAGGAATGTGAAGTATATCCTTACACTTAAAAGCTAGATACCATATGTAAGCCATCGACAATCCTCAGAGCTCGTCTATGCATCCAATGACAATGCCCTAACCAATGATATTGTATTTAAAGATGACGTATATTCATACTGCGCGCAATGATATTATATTTAAAGATGACGTATATTCATACTGCGCGTCGTTTTGTTATTGTTCCACTACGACATTATAGTACTTACTTAAGAAGGGGATAGATAATACGGAACGCATGATATAGAGAGATAGCTATCTGTCAAGAGTTGCGCTTGAAATACGTCAGCGCATCATAGAATAGCGCATATTAGACCAATTGGGTTAATTTCATTGCCTCAGTTTTTGCGCGCTAGTACGACATCTACCTCTTTTTAATACAATATCATTGACTGCGCGTCGTTTTGTTATTGTTCCACTACGACATTATAGTACTTACTTACTTAAGAAGGGGATAGATAATACGGAACGCATGATATAGAGAGAGATAGCTATCTGTCAACAGTTGCGCTTGAAATACGTCAGCGCATCATAGAATAGCGCATATTAGACCAATTGGGTTAATTTCATTGCCTCAGTTTTTGCGCGCTAGTACGACATCTACCTCTTTTTAATACAATATCATTGACTGCGCGTCGTTTTGTTATTGTTCCACTACGACATTATAGTACTTACTTACTTAAGAAGGGGATAGATAATACGGAACGCATGATATAGAGAGAGATAGCTATCTGTCAAGAGTTGCGTTTGAAATACGTCAGCGCATCATAGAATAGCGCATATAGACCAATTGGGTTAATTTCATTGCCTCAGTTTTTGCGCGCTAGTACGACATCTACGTCTTTTTAATACAATATCATTGGCCCTAACTTTATTATACAGCCGTACGGTAAGGTAAGTTTACAATGCGTCGTAGGCGGAAACCCCTCACTTTCCGCATGGTGCAGGTGCTCACCGGACATGGATGCTTCGGTGAGTACCTGCACCGGGTCGCGAGGCGGGAGGAGCGGCCAGGCTGCCACGATTGTGGCGCGGCCGAGGACACTGCTCAGCATACTCTAGAGCAGTGTCCCAGATGGTCTCGGCAGCGCCACGATCTGGTGTCCGCGCTAGGTAGCGCGGACCTCTCGCTCCCGAGCGTGGTCCGCTCCATGCTCGGGAGTGACAGTGCCTGGCAGGCGATGGCCTCCTTCTGTGAGACCGTCATGTCCCAGAAGGAGGCCGCGGAGCGGGACAGGGAGGACGATCCTCAGGCTGCCCCGCTCCGGAGACGGCGGACGGGAGTGCGGCGTAGGCGCTACGCGCACCTACTGCCGCCTCCCTAACCTGTGGGACTAGGGGTCAGGCTGGGAACCTGGCCCCATAATGGTCCCGCCGCCGGAGGGGCTGTCCCAATTTGCCGGGATGGCCCCTAGAGAGAAGAAGTCCGGCCCCTTTTGAGGGGCTGGCCAGTCGCAGTGGTGCCCTGTTGCTGACAGATCCGGGGCACCACACCAACGCGGCCGATGGCATTTCGCGGGGTTGTTTAGTGGGTATACCGTCGGACAGCCGACGGGGAGTCCCACACTACCACCGGAGGCCACCCAGGCACCGGTGGTGTGCGTAACGCATTTTTCCCCGCGTCACAAAAAAAAAAAAAAAAGGTAAGTTTACAATCCGTTCACGAACTCTTAACGACCGATTATTGCGCTCAGTGAGAGAGACTTGCGATTTATATTACTTGTTTTCCTAAACGCTTTAGTGTTACTCGACTATTCGTACGGACTATTGGTAATACTGTAAATTTCACCGAGACAGGAAACGTCTCTATTGGAGAGAAAATCTTTATATGAAGAAAACAGCCATGCAATTCTGTAAGAGCAAACATCCTTACGTCCTCGGAAACATCGGCTGTTATAGCCTTGAACACAAAATTGCAATTCCTTAGTGTCGCTTTTCATGGTTGTGCGACACTAGCGCCGCAAGGCTGCGTTTGGAATTGGAATTCTACAAGGCAAACAGCCTCGCGTACGCTTACAGCCTTATAGAATATCAAATAATTTAGCCGTGATCGCAGTAGACAATGTCAAAGCTGTAACATCTGTGATCACAGCGACGCACATAGCCATTACGAGTCGCTTAGAGAATTGCATGGCTGGTCTAATAATTACAGTTATGATATTTTAGTTAATAGATTTTACCAAATTAAATTTATTTTAGTTTATTTATTGAATTGTTTAAGTTACTCGCTGTCTCGGCTGCGCTTGTTTCTACGATCTGGAATAGGAACCGCATGTATTTGCCGCCGCCGCTGCCCTGGCTGGTCTGGTTGTCTCTGTGACTTAACTTCTACGTTAATCGTTAGAATATATATATTTTTTATACTATGTCGGGAGGCATACAAACATACAGTCCACCTGATGTAAAGCGGGTGCCGTAACGCTTGCGATAAGTTAATTATCACTCGCGCGATGCCTCCTCTGCTGCTTACAAAGCAACTCCTTGGGAGCTTACTGGTGACCTCACTCACATGCAGGAACACAACAACCCTCTAGGGAGTTGTTATTTGGCTGCGGTTTTCAGTGAGGTGGAGGTACTTCCCCAGACGGGCTGCTTTGATGCGCCCTACCTTTAGCATCCAGACCAAGACAAACAGACATGTTCATGCACACAAATGTTTGCCTTGTGTGGGAATCGAACCCACGAGCGTTGATGTCAAAGTCGCGTCATTCACGACTGAGCTACCGAGCTCGTCGAAATTATACAATTACATTGACAAATGGTCATTTGTACTCGTACTACGGCGGCATGCATCCACTAATGGTTTTGAGTGGGTGCCTGCCGCCGCTAATTTGTATGAAGTAATTGGTGGCAGAAGCGCACAAAGTAGTTTAAATCAAATTGTCATATTTTATAATGTTATACTTAGTCTGGCCATAAATACTGTTACAATTGAAAATAAACAAAATATTACATTTGAATTAGGAATCTGTCATTTCTATATGATTGTTCATTGAGTTTTCTCATTTTGGCGCCAATACATTGTACTATATTTTGCGATATTAAAATGGAGTGGGGTGATAAAGAGAACCGAATCGCTGTGATTACATTACACAAAGTAGGTAGCTAAATGCAATTTTTAAAACTCTCCATACGCTTGGTATTAGTAAAATGTTTGTGTACCGGGCTATTAATAGGTACAATGAGACCTCCTCTGTTTGTGACAGAAAAAGATCTGGCCGTCCACGTAGTGTTCGTACGAAAAAGGTGGTCAAAGTAGTAAGGGAAAGAATTCGAAGAAATCCTGTCCGAAAGCAAAAGATTTTATCTCGAGAGATGAAGATAGCACCTAGAACCATGTCGCGTATTTTAAAAGATGACTTAGGACTTGCAGCCTATTAAGAGACGTACTGGTCATTTCTTAACTGATAATTTAAAAAAGAATAGGGTGGTAAAATCGAAACAACTACTGAAGCGATACGCTAAGGGAGGTCACAGAAAAATTTTGTTTACGGATGAGAATTTTTTTACAATCGAGCAACATTTTAACCAACAAAATGACCGTATTTATGCTCAAAGCTCTAAGGAAGCTTCCCAATTAGTCGACAGAGTGCAACGTGGGTACTATCCGAAGCTCGGTCTACGCAGTCTTGGTTGGAAACGAACGTTCCGGACTTCATCAGAGCTGAAGACTGGCCGTCGTCTAGTCCCGATCTTAATCCGCAGGATTATGATTTATGGTCAGTTTTCGAGAGTGCGGCTTGCTCTAAACGCCATGATAATCTGGAGTCCCTAAAACAATCCGTACGATTGGCAGTGAAGAATTTTCCCATGGAAAGAGTGCGTGCTTCTATTGATAACTGGCCTCAACGTTTAAAGGACTGTATGGCAGCCAATGGAGACCACTTCGAATAAGCTTTTTATATTTTAAATTGTTTTATATTTATGTATTAAACTAACACACTGTAAAAGTAATAAATGTTATTTGCTATAAAATTTTTTTTTTTCTTTGTTTTACTATTTATTGCAAGACTATTTTCAACGATTCTGACAAAAAATACATCTATCTATCTGTAACTTCACGCCAAATCTCTTGCGGGGTAGGCAGAGAGTACCGAGCGCCACGTGACTCGATTCTTACATACCTCACTCGCTTCTTTAACATTCATTGCTCTTGGCATGCACGCTCGCCAGTTTCTAGGGCTCCTGACATCACCTTCAGATGGAACACGACCAATTCGTCATCCATCATGGTAGGTAAGTCTTGGCCTTCCCCGGCTCCTACATCCTTCCACTTTCGCATTGTATATCTGCTTCGTCATTCTTTCATCCTGCATTCTTTACAAAAATACGTGTGACCCATTAATTTGTCAGGAATTGTTTTATTTTAAAACAGAACTTTCCCGTTTCGTCAGCTCAAATTAATTTTAGACTCCGCAGAGATAAAAATGACGTCAAGAAAAGTTGTAATTTGTTCTTGTTGTTGTGATGCTCATTAATTTAGACGAGCCTTGTTAATGAACTTAAGGTGCTGCTACGAGCCAAGTATAAATAAAAAACTGTTCAAATGTTAGTCAGATTCGCGTATTTACGACCAGTATGCCTTATCACACAGCTTATTACGTTTGGGAAGTATTTTTGATCTCTATCTGTCTGTATTTTAAATCAAATTAATTGCTCAAAAAAATGCAGAGGGAATCAAACTTCTCAGTATTAAAAGCGAAATCTCACAGGGCCGTGGAAAGGAGCAGTCATCCGGATTTTTTGTAACATGGTTGCAACCTGTCACACAAAAAGCGGACGTGGCTTTGGCTTTTATGTCGTTATCTCACTTCGTTCTTTAACATTGATCAATAATTAATTTAGTGTTAGGCGTGTATATCTTCGAGGGTTGTTGATGTTCCTGACATCAAACTCTGATAAAACATTATTTATTTACGCTTTTTATCTATAATTTTTTACTTCTTTTATCTATCATCGTAAAAGTTTTGCGATACATATTGTTCCATCCTCCAGAATTCTTCCTTTATATGCTCTTACCAACGAAGGAAGCGTATTCTTAACACCGATGCACTCATTCAGGTCAACTGTCTTTCTTATATCATCAATGTGAACGTGGTCTGTAGGCCGATTCTACTAAAAAACTGCAACTACAATGCAGCGCGGCGTGTGTCAAAATGCGTACATTTTGACGTTTCGTTAAGCGGTCTGACAGCAGCTACGTTTAACGAAACGTCAAAATGTACGCATTTTGACACACGCCGTGCTGCTGTGCATTTGTAGTTTTTTAGTAGAATCGGCCTACTGTGCTTGTAACGCCAAAGATTTTGCGTAGTACTGTGCAATGGCCTCGCCAACTGGCCCTCGGCTCGAATCTTGATAAGAGCGTATACCACAAATTTCGCGTTTTCGGATTTATGTACATATTTATGACTTGCTCGGCGCTGAAGGAAAACATCATGAGGAAACCTACACGGCCAAGAAATTATATTTCGAAATACGTCTGGCCTTACCTAAGAATGATCTGGTTATCTCTGTGGGTTGCGAAGATCTGACGGCAGTTGCTCCGTATCAAAATCGATATCTTCGCCAAATCCTCAGGCTTAGATAGCGGACTCCACCATTGATAATAGGTTAGGATACGGCGTAACGCGAAGACAAAGAAGACATTGCGCAATGCTCGCATCTCGATTGCGTTTATATCATCATCTGAGCACTAATTCGGTCACATGCTGAGCTTTCGCTTTGAATTTCAGGATCTGCTATACTGATTTTGACATAGCACGACTGCCATTAGACCCGTCAGTTAGATGACATATCTAGAAGGAGAACCAAACCTTTCTTGGGAAAAATATTTTCTTGGACGTACTGGTTTCTGAAGCTAGTATAGTTGATAATCATTGCTTTTCCTGATACTCTATTCACACTATTCTCTGCATTTACTCCTCTCTCGACATCATAGGAATGCCTGCTGCTTAACCCTTCGAAACCCGGGTGGTCGTATACGACCGCGAAATGTATGGGAAAACGTATATAACGGGTTCTGACTGCTCAAAGTGCATCCGACGTGTACCATTCTTGCATTCCTTACCACTCTTTCAAATATGTTTTTCTTGTATTCCTTCCGTTTTCACTATTTCAAATCTATGTTTTTGATTGTATATGGTTAATACCTAAAGACTGTCCTGAACGTGTACGAAAGAGAGTTGGTTTGAAAGAGAGTGTCGATGTTAAGATAAGAAAAGACACGCTCCGTTGGTACGGACATGTAGAAAGAATGCAAGATTAAAGAATAACGAAACAGATATACAATGCGAAAGTGGAAGGATGTAGGAGCAGAGGAAGACCAAGGCTAACCTACAAAATTGGTCGTGTATTATCAGAAGGTGATGTCAGGAGCCTTAGGAACCGGAGAGCGTGCATGAAAAGAGCTACTAATGTGAAAGAAGCGAGTGAAGTGTGTAAGGACCGCGTCTTATGGCGTTTGAACGCGCTTGGATTGTTGGAATAAATATGTAAATCACCCTTTTCTATTTATTGCAGTTTTCTTTTATTCTATTCTTAAATAATTATCTAATATTTACATACTAATACAAGATACAGAGAGCTTGATGGCGGCGTTGGCGTGTCATTCTGAGCGAACACTCAGGTTATGCAATGTCACTGCCTACCCCGCAAGGGGTGAAGATATACATACATACTGTCCTGAACTTGTGGCTCGTTTGGTAAAGCATTTCGTCCCGCCCATGCCCAATTACTGGCTGAGACCACGCGTTTCAGTTCTACTAGCCCCACCGAGGACTCTGACAGTATCCCACTCGAAGGCGCCTCTTGTTCGTGCAATAATTATTTTCAATGATCTTCTGTCATCAACACCCGACTTTGATCTGTTTCCGTGGAGATGGCTGGATGTGAATTATGAATGCCTTAGACATTGTGAGAGGATGGATGGTAGTTAACTAAGATATAGTTAATTGTCTCGTGGGTTCGATTCCTACACAAGGCAAACATTTGTGTGCATGAACATGTCTGTTTGTCTGGGTCTAGATGTTTTAAGAGAGGTATCAAAGCAGCCCGTCTGGGGAAGTACCTCCACCTCACAGAAAACCGCAACCAAATAACAACTCCCTAGAGAGTTGTTGTGTCATGTGAGTGAGGTCACCAGTAAGCTCCCAAGTTGGTGTGTAAGCAGCAGAGGTCGCATCGCGCGAGTGATATTTAATATATATCAAGCGTTAGTAGGCTACGGTACCTGCTTTACATCAGGTGGGCCGTATGCTTGTATATCTATCGACATAGTATAAAAAAAATATGAAACTTAGTATGAAATTTATAGCACAATAAATGCTGTTTTACAATAAATATTTGCAATAAATAAATGCTGTTTTACCTTGTAAGCTAACAATATACAGCTTTCCAATAATTTAGAACTATCCTAACATTTACTAGTACGAGATTCACTTCTGTATTCTAGAGACATAGTTATAGTCTCAATAATCTAATATTCAATACCATCTTTGAATCTAGCTACGTACATAGCTATCGACTTCTGTAACATGTGTGTATTATAATTAATATGATACTGAATACTGTATTTGAATTATGTTTGAACTATTGAGAAACTAAATATTGGCTCTGATAGATATAATTAATTATGTGCTTATGCCAATATTATAAATCGCAGTTGTGATTAATATTCACAAATATCGATCGCATATTACCGCCCCTGCTATCGCAGTGCCTGCTTAGAAGCTTCTCGGTTACTTCACAGATCTTCCTCAGTTATTTGGATTCTCCGTATAAAGAAGTGACTCTCTCAATGAAGCGCTCTGAATGCTTTTTTTATACAACTTCAGGAGGCATACACGCAATAGCCCACCTTATGTAAAGCTACGGTAATAGTTTTATATTGGGTCACCCGACGTTGTATATAAAAAAATACTAAAAATACTTCTGTACGTGACCATGAGCTGCATCCCTTGGGTCCGGCCGTTACGCACCCATTCAGCGACGCCCCCGGCCGGGACGCCCCCACAGTGTAAATTTTGTTATTCCGCTACGCCCCCGGCCGGGACGCACCCATTTTAAAACACTCGTTTTTTGATCTTGAGCCGATACTGTTGAAAACAGAAGTGTTTTTGAATAGAAGTGAATGAAGTGTGAGAAAATTATTTATTTATTTAATTTTAATATTTTTATTTAGTAGTGTGCGTATACTGTCATGATTTGCCTTAGAATTAGTAAGATTAGTTTTTAAGTACTCCCTATAAACAATGTAATTAAAAAATAAAAACTAAATTATACATATACATATTATTAAGATATATTGGTTACCAAAATGAACATCGAACGGAAACAGTGAAACCCTTTCACTGTTTCCGTTCTTACCTATTGTGTAGGTTACCTGAACTCAGACGAGTTTTTGATAATAATAGATATATTGAGATGGAAAATAAGTGCATCCCTTTCGCTCATGATCGAATATTGCAAATATACAAGTGGTTACCAAAATAACACTACACGGAAACAATGAAAGGGTAGCTTGCCTATTGTGTAGGTCTTATACCTGAAGTTAAACGAGTTTTTGATAATAATAGATAAATTGAAAGGTAATTGCATCCCTTTCGCTCATGATCGAATATTGCTCAATCGGTCAGTGTGTCATTTCACAATGTCGAGTGAAAAACCTTCTTCCTCTCAAGGAATTAAACATAATTACGAGTTTATCACTAATAGAAATAGAGGAAAAACGTTTTTGCACGTTCCCGCTATTGCTACACATTTAAAAGAAATAGTAACTGTTCAAGTGTGCAGGTGTGTATCAATAAGAGACATGAAAAATGTACTGGTTCATTGAAGTTGGTGAATGTAAGTGATAATGTGCAAATACAGATGAGACGTACCGGTCACTGTCAACCAGATTTCTTCAAAAACGAAGTAAATGTTGTCATGGCCAAAATAAAGAAGGAAGGTATAATATCCCCTTACAAGATGCAGGAGTATATAAATTAGACTGCGAATGTGGTTTATCATACATAGGGCAAACAAAGAGAAGCATAGGTACTCGTGTGAAAGAACACATTGCTGACATGAAGAATAGGCGCGGTAAAAACTCTGCAGTATGTGAACATACACTGGACCAGCCAAACCATTACATACGATTCGATAAACCCCAAATCCTCGCCAAGGAGAATCGCTACATGCCGAGAATACTACGCGAGACTATTGAAATAAGAAAACACTCCAATTTCAATAGAGAAGATGGTTGGCAAGTACCACCTGCTTGGGATCCAGTCCTAAAAATAATCAAGTCACAAACCCAGCGATCTACTAAAAAATGTTCGGATACTGTGTTTGTTTTGTACTGCGATTTTTGTTTGAATCGGAACATATATAATTAATCCATCCATGTCGGTAGATGTACGAGTAATAATTGAATGACCAATGAACGACAATTATCACCTTAGTCTTCCTGCGACCACATGAGAAAAGTCAGGTTCAACAAAATAAATAAAATACGCGATATTTCCGTTAAAAATTGTTTAATTCAATGTATAACAATCGCGAAAACCTAAGACAATACTATAAAGAAGGAAGTCACAACAAATTTCGGTTAAAAAAAAAAGTAACAAAGAGTCACGGGCTGCAGGCTTAAAGAATAAAGGTTTTCATGCCGATATTCCAACCTACACAAATGTTAAGACCATATTATATAACTAGCGGAACAGAGCTTTGCAAGTACCAAAAACAAGATTTGAGGAGCCATCTGATGTCGTCATTCCAGAAAAATTTCGACAAATATTTTATTTGATCACAATCAAAACGACAACAGAATGATTGCATTCGCTTCTAAGAAGGCTTTGATTGAAATAAAGAACGTGCGTGACTATTTTTACCTTGATTGCTGCTTCAAACCATTTTAGCAAATATTTACCATACATGGAGATGTTGGGTGCAAAAGTGACGAAACTAACATAGTCCCCATGTTTTAGGTACTTCTCATAAATAAAGAGAAAGATACATATAAAACAATGTTAGCTAAAATAAAAGAAGCTTTGCCGGACTTCAACCCTATGAAATTTACGTTAGACTTCGAAACTAAAAAAAAATCGATATTTAACTATTATGTTCACAACAGTACCTTACTTAAGTTTCCTGTCAAAAAACGGGTGTTTTAAAACGGGTGCGTCCCGGCCGGGGGCGTCGCGGAATGGGTGCGTAACGGCCGGACCCCTTTTTTTTACACAACTAGATTGGCAAACAAGCATGCGCATCTGATGGTAAGCGGTCAGCGCAGCCTATTCACGCTCGCAGCACCACTGGGATGTTACTTGCGCGCTGCCAATCTTGTGACCTAAGGATGTTTCGTCACAGTACCCTGTAATTTCTCTGTCATATCTCGCCCTTCAAACTGGAACACACCTATATAAATATAGTTGCTTGGCGGTAGAAATAGGTGATACAGAGGTGCTCATGCAGACGACTTGAGCACAAAGTCTCCCTCTGGTCGTCTCCATCACAAACACAGTCCTTGACATAACTCCACTACATGTCTATCTCTGTTAATTTACGTTTGCTTTAAGTATTACTCGTCAGATGCCACCTCTGCTGCTAACACGAGCAGCGGAGGTGGCAACTCTTCAGGAACTTACTAGTGACCTACTCACACGTAGGAACACAAAAACCCTTCAATGAGTTGTTATTTGGCTGCTGTTTTTCTATGAGGTGGTACTTCCCCAGATAGACTGCTTTTACGCGCCTTACCTCTCTTAAAACATCCATACTAAGACAAAAGGAGATGTTCCTGCACACATATGTTTGTCCTGTGTGGGAATCGAACCCACGTGCGTTGGTGTCAAAGTAACACTATAGTGCGTTTCACCACTGAGCACGTCTGAATCTGTGTTAGCGGCAGAGGTGGCATCGCGCTAGTGATACTTAATACAAGCGTTTAAAGGATACGATAACCGCTGGTGGTCAATACGCTTGTATGGCCATATCTTCTTCTTCTATACATATAAATAAAATTGAAGTGTCTGTCTGTGATTTCAAAATAAAGCCTTTATTTTAAGCCCATATTATTATTTTCACGTTACCAAAGCCTAAATACGCATTTTTAACTTTTTTGTCTGACTGTTTGTTGTCCGGGCTAATCTTCGAAATGGCTGAACCGATTTTGACGGGACTTTCACTGGTAGGTAGCGGACTGTCAGAGCAGAATAGTTCAGATAGGGTACTTTTTATCCCGTAAATATTTAGGGTTCCTGCGTAAAAAATGAAATACTGCTTAAATTAGGGGAAAATATTTTTCCCTTCGGGGGACTTTGCAATTTTATTTTTATTATTTTCACAGAATACGTATTTTTTGTGAAATAAAATAACTACGCATTTTTATGTAATAAAAATAAAATAAATATACGTTGCCTCCCGTAAAGGTCAATAGATGGCGCTGTATGAAAATTGAATCGCTCTATGGTCGCATCTACGACCCGTTTTTTACAGAAAGAATCTATAGAGAAATAAAGGCTACTAAAAGTCCAAATCTCATGCGTGCGAAGCCGCGGGCTTCAGCTAGTAATATATAAAATTGAATGTTTGTCTGTATGTCCTTTATGGACTCAAAAACGACTGGGAAGATTTTGATGAAATTTTCAGTGTATCTTCAGGTTAGCCCAGCAGGTAATCCTGTGAAGTCCATAATTGATATTAAAAGAATTATAAATATCTAAAGGTAGGACAAAAATATAGCATATAACAGCGACAATTAGAGGAACTTGAGGGTGACAAATGAAAGAACACGGACGTGTATTGGTACGTTGACGACATTTACCGAAGCTAATACGTTCTTCTATTGAGTTAAAACTTGAATGACAGAACATTAATCTTGAATTACACCTCGCTAGATGGCATCGTGCGACCAGTTAAAGTTATCAGACACCACATCAGGAGATGAATTCGACGGCGTTACTATACGTAAACAAACGGAATTGAATATTAGACAACAAGATGACAGTTCATTCTTAAGTAACTCGTTTCTAGAAAATAGTCACCAAAGTATAACAAATTTAGATATCACCTCCCAAAGCCTACCAAATGTTACTTCACATGGAATATTAAGTAATAGACAGATTGAAGAGCTAAAAGAAACAATAGATAAAATAAATTTGGATTTAAAGATTGCTACTACTGAGATTGATACACTAAACTTAGAAAACACTGCACTTAAAAACAAGCTAAGAGAATGTGAAAAAAAGATAACCTTATACAAGTCGGTTGGAATTGGAATACATGATGCTCAGAAATGCCGTACATCTTCACCGTTGCAGTTTTTTTCTCCACAGTATAGGCAGATAAAAGCCTCACGTACACATATAAATGTGTTTAGCACGCCGTCGCGGAATACTTCAACAAACATGATAAAGTTTCAAAACTTAGACTGTAGCATTATGAATACTACGCAGAACAGTGACAACACAAAAAATAAATCAGTTGATGGATTGGCGATAATAATTGACTCGAGAGATAACAGCACGAGCTCTAGAACAATGAATAATGACGTACAGAAAATCAAAAAATGCAATGAACCGAGTAAAGACAATAGTAACAAGTTTGGTGTAGGATGTTTGGCGGTAGATGGCGCCGGCGATTCGTCAAAAAAGATCAGCGTCAGGCATCGGGTGTTGATAATTGGAGACCAGGCAGCTTCCGGGATTAGGGAAAGGTTACAGAAAATACTAGGTGACAAATACATTGTAACCTGTCATTTAAAACCTAACGCGTATATAGACCGCATATTGAACTCAAGTTTTGAGTTACTTTGTAAAGACTTTAACAAGTCAGATTTTATTGTGATATTAGCGGGGAGTAATGACCATAATCTCATAAAACTACAATCTTTTTACTACTATATGTTGCAAAAAATTAGACACACAAATATTATAGTTGGGGAAATATGTAGGAACTATCATTTTAACACTCAAAAACTAAACCAAGTAATTAAAACAATTTGTTCAAATTTTAACTATGCTAGATTTTTATTACTTGGAAATAATTATAATGGTAGCAGTATGTTCAATAAATTGCATGCTTGTAGATTTATTTTGAGGGAAATATTAAAAACAAATTATGAAACAAATTACATGGATTACGTTACAGGACTAAAATGTAGTAAGAAAACTTTATTGTTAGACAGGCGAAACGCTAGTATAGGTACACAAACCGACCCAGATTTTGTGTATTTGGAAAAATTGGGTACTAATCTTGTAAATAGAGCTCTCAAAACCGCTAGTATACAAACTGATAACAACTTGGAAAACTCATTTTTTCGTGCAGAACCAACTGAATAGTACTACATATAGGGATTTGACACTTACTGGAAATTTTGGAAAAAACATGATGCAGTTAAATATTTTTCATCAAAATCTTTGTGGTATAAATAATAAAAAGGATGAGCTTGAAATATATTTGGACAGACTTAACTGTTTACAGCACTATCTATGTATTAGCGAACATTTCCTCAATAATAAACAAATAAGTTTGTTAAACTTATCTTGTTATGTACTATCAGCTTATAATACTAGGGTAAATAAAAAAAGAGGAGGTACTCTAATACTGGCGCATATAGACAGAAAGACTGAATTATTGACCATATCAAAGAATATGTACGAAATGGGTATCTTCGAAATATGTTGTATAAGAGATGTAGAAACCGGTGTGTGCATTTGTTGTTGCTACCGCACTCCTGACAACAAAAACTTTGACATCTTTATGACTAGACTTGAATCACTGTTAGAGCACTTTATCAGTAGGAAATGTATTGTATGTGGAGACTTTAATGTTGATTTATTGACTGATAATAGGAAACGTATCGAATTGCTAAACCTTTTGAGATGTTATAACTTTAGACCTCTGATATATGAAGCCACGTTTAAGAGAAATAATTCAAGCTCGTGTATTGACAACATGTTTACAAATATACCTGAATCAAATGTTGTAGGATGTCGTGCTGATCACAATGGATTGGCCGATGGGCATGCTGGACTGATATGTAACGTAAATGTACCAAATATTAGCTGCCAAATACATCGGAAATCCGATGTCTACGTTACACAAAGGAATTTCTCTAAGAAGAACCAAGAAACTTTCAGAAAAAAAATAATGCATCACAAATGGAGTGACATGGGTATTAACAAGTTTATAAAGACGTTCACAGATGTATTTCAGAAAAGTTTTAAAAAGAAGATGAGACTTTGTGTGACAAAGACTGACTCAGTACTGCGTTGGATTACAAAAGGGATTAAAACATCTAGCAAAATGAAACGTCTACTTTGTGCAGGAAAATCAAATTACAACAACGAATCTATCAAAGAGTATAGAAACAAGTACGTGACACTTTTTAGAAAGGCCATCAGGCAGGCTAAAAAACTCTCGATACGATCTAAAATTGCCAAATCTGAGAATATTTCTAAGGACATCTGGAAAATAATTAACAGACATAGGAATAATGTGAAAAGAGAAAATCAGGCGTTTGTTTTAAAAACTGAACGTGATCTTGTAAGTGATCCCGCTGAAATTGTTGATTTATTTGCTCGACAATTCAATATGTGTGAGAATTCGGCTTCTGTGGATATAAATATAGCTAACATATACCTTCAAAACTCCGTGACAAGAGTACAGACAAAGCAGGAGTTGGTTCTAAAACCAACTACACCTGAAGAAATTATAAAAATTATAAGTAAAATGAAGACTAAAAAATCTAGCGGATATGACGAAATACCTATTGAAATAATAAGAGATAATATTGACATTTTAGCTGCACCCCTTTGCGATTTTTGTAACATATGCCTGGAGGAAGGATTTTTTCCTGAGCAACTCAAGATAGCCAAAGTTATACCAGCGCATAAAAAAGGTTCAAAAAAGGATCCCAAAATGTACCGACCCATTTCACTGCTACCAACATTTTCCAAAGTTCTGGAAAAAGTGTTAAAAACAAGGTTGGTCAGGCACCTTAAAGTAAATAATATTTTAAATGAAAGGCAGTATGGGTATCAAACAAACATTGGAACTGTAGATGCCATAGAAACATTAGTTAATGACGTAGTTAATGAATTAAATAAAAAGAAAAAAGTTGTCGGAATATTTTTGGACCTAAATTCTGCATTTGACACTGTAAATCATCAACTTTTGCTAAACAAACTAGAACACTACGGTATAAGAGACAAAGCTTTACATATGTTTAAATCGTATCTCGAAAACAGAAAAATGTTTGTTCAGATGAAATTTTTAGATAATAATATGTGTCAAAAAGTCTACAAATCTAAATTGTATAATGTAAAAACTGGCGTGCCGCAGGGAAGTATATTAGGACCTATTTTCTTCACTGTATTCATTAATGACATGATAGCTTTTATGCGTAACATGCTTCCGGATTTTATCAAATTAGTTATATATGCCGATGATACAAATGCAATCTTAGCAGCGGATAACCCGGACAATTTAAAATTGATTGTTGACAAAGCCTTAAAATTGTTTCGAAATTGGTTTGACGCAAATGGACTAAAGATAAATAGTGCGAAAACCAACATAATACTATTCCGCACAAACAATAGAGATCTGGATAATCTTGATAGCGTTTTAGACGGCCAAAGAATAGATTTGGCTGAAACTGTAAAATTTCTAGGTGTACACATAGACAGTTTATTAAATTGGAAAAACGAACTAGCAGAGATTGAAAGTAAAATAAGCTCAGCGTGCTATGTACTCAGAAGTTTAAGAGATGAAATAGATGTAACTCACCTTAGATTAGTGTATTATGCTCTAGTGGAATCAAAACTCCGGTATAGCATACTGTTTTGGGGTAGGAGCTACGATTATAATGTCAAAAAGGCGTTCATTTTACAAAAAAGAGCAATCCGAACTATAGTTCGAATACGGCAGCAAGAGTCGTGTCGAGAACATTTCCAAAATCTGGGAATTATGACTGTACCGGGCCTATATATTTTGGTATTGTTATCACATTTAGCAAAACATCTGCACGAGTATGAAACTGATGAAGAACGAAAGCAAAGAGAGGGAACAAGAAGGAAAGATTTCGTCTTAAAAGTGATACCTAGATTGACAATCGTTACACACAGCACCCGTTATCAGTCAATAAAATTATTTAACAGGTTACCTATCGAATTGAAATCCATCATATATCAACTGGAATTTAATAATAAATTGAAGCAATTTTTGTTGAGGAAGTGCTACTACTCAGTGGATGAATATTTAAATGATACTTGACACATACAGTTCAGTTTTTTTTTTTTTTCTCTTTTGTTTGTAATATTTCGTTTTGTAATGTACTTTTGACTGGTGTGATGACATGTCTAGAATTTGTATTTTAATTATCTCATTATATTTGTTTCTAGTGCATCCTTAATTGTCGAATGATTATTGTGATGTGATGTTTGAAATGTATGACTAGTTTTGACATTTTGTAGATTGAACATTTATACTTAAGATTATGTAATAATTTAGATGAACTTTCGACACAATATTGTATTGTTCTGAAATAAAAAAATGAAAAAATGAATGAATGAAGTTTGGTAACGATTGGATCACCCGTGCGAAGCTGGGTCGAGTAGCTAGTAATATATAAAAATGAATGTTTGTCTATATGTCCTCTATGGACTCAAAAACGGCTGGGCAGATTTTGATGAAATTTTCAGTGAATCTTCAGGTTAGCCCAGCGAGTGATCCAGCGAAGTTTGGTAGCGATCGGGTAGCTAGTGTTGTATAAAAACTAAATCAAATTCTGTGATCCGCGAGCTACATCCCAGCATTCCCCATCACAAACGAGGTCCTCGACAGCCCCACATAAATCTACAAGATGTCTACCTCTGTTAATTTACGCATTTTAATTTCCGTTCCCTTATAAAACCATCTTCAAACTTCAAATACTTGAATGTCGTCAGTGAAACGCTCAGACGATTCCCAATCTAAATCCGGGAGAGGCAGAGTCGATATTTCTCCATCCACGGTGGCCTATATGTTAAGACGTTCGTAATATAAACTTGTCTGGAGTTCTCTCAGGCGGTGTTCAAAGGAATGTGTTGCGTAAGAATTTTATGAAATTAGAGAATTTTGTTAAAATCAAGGAATGTACTCTACGTATACACATTGCGATAATTAATTTTATTAAAAAACTAGCTGCTGCCCGCGACTTCACCGCGCGTATACTCGTATCTCTAAGGAACCGCTTTTAAAGTAAATTTTTTTATATATATATTTATTTGACGAGCTCGGTGGCGCAGTGGTGAAACGCGTTGTTACGCTACTTTGACACCAACGCTCGTGGGTTCGATTCCCACACAGTACAAACATTTGTGTGCATGAACATGTCTGTTTGTATTGGTCTGGGTATTTTCTATGTATAATAAGTATGTATTTACAAAAAAAAATGTATTTACGTACGTTTATCAGTTGTCTAGTACCCATAACACAAGCTTCGCTTACTTTGGGGCCAGGTGGCGTTGTGTAATTTGTCCGACAATATTTATTTATTTATATGGCAATACTGTTGCTACTTTATGCCAGTGTCAAAGTCTTCAGTATAGGACCATTTGAGAATCTTAATTCTATGTTCCAGCTTCAGGAACTGTGCTGAAAAAATACATGGGAAGGGTACCTAGACCCAATCAACCCAGTTTAGATACCACCCGTAAAACGATAGTGATTTTTACAAGGTTTTCTTGATGAACTTATTCACGTCTTCCAAAAAGTGCATAAACGTGTTATATTTGAGTATTTTCATTACTGTATAATTTCACTGCACTTATGTTACAAAATACTATCGAAATTGTCACACAAAACTAATTTTATACTGAATTGTAAAAGTTTCAAATAAAACAACAATGTCACTCGTCAAAAGCGCGGGAAGGAGTGAAGTAAAACTTCTTTACGCACGCTTGACTAGGGGAGTGAGCTGGTGAATGCGTGACGAGAGCGTTACGAAAAGTGTGATCGGGTGAACGAACGTTGAGAGGGAGATATAAGTTAGTGAATATAGAAAGAAAGAGAGTTACGTTTCGTATATTACTGTAGGGGCAAGAGAAAGAGAGTTGCGAGCACTCGGGTGGGGGGGGGGGACGTAAGTTGAGAGGGAGATATAAGTTAGTGAAGATAGAAAGAAAGAGAGTTACGTTTCATATATTACTGTAGGGGAGAGAGAGAGAGATGCGAGCACGAGTTCGAACGGAAGTTGAGAGGGAGATATGAGTTAGTGACGATAGAAAGAAAGAGAGTTACGTTTCATATATTACTGTAGGGGAGAGAGAGAGATGCGAGCACGAGTTCGAACGGAAGTTGAGAGGGAGATGTAAGTTAGTGAAGATAGAAAGAAAGAGAGTTACGTTTCATATATTACTGTAGGGGAGAGAGAGAGATGCGAGCACGAGTTCGAACGGAAGTTGAGAGGGAGATATGAGTTAGTGACTTTTGGCAACCACTATAATAATGCGAATGCGAAAACTAAGCGCTAACGTTCAATAAAGTTTATGAAGAAGAAGAACCAAGTGAAATTCCCAGTCAACACTCTCCGTGCGTGCGTGCGTGCGTCGGTCCGTCCGTCGCGAGCGCGAAGGATATTAAATTGCCTATTGTCTGTAAGTTTTACTTCAGTCGTGTGATATAAAGCACACTCGTTTTTTTTGTTCTACTTTCTTTCCTTTCCTCGGCTTCTAAGAGCCGTATCGTGATGATGATTAGCTTATAACCTTCCTCGAGAATTGGGCTATCAAATGCTAAAATAATATTTCAAATACGACCGATAGTTACAGAGGTTAGCGCATTCAAACAAACAAACTCTTCCTCTATGAGAGGTAGGGAGGTAAGGCGTATTAGAGCAGCCCGTCTGGGGAAGTACCTCCACCTCACAGAAAACCGCAGCCAAATAACAACTCTCTAGAGGGTTGTTGTATTCCTGCGTGTGAGTGAGGTCACCAGTAAGCTCCCAAGGAGTAAGCAGCAGAGGTGGCACCGCGCGAGTGATACTTAATATATCGCAAGCGTTAATAGGCTACTCTCTTCTCCCGACGTAGTATAAAAAATCTCTAATGTTAGTATAGATTAAACATCTGTATTTTGTGTATTTTTTTTGGATCTCCTGAATGAAATGTAAAAGAATACTTTAAAAAGAAAACCTCGTGCTGTCAAGTGAGTGAGATATTTCAAAAGTCATTTAATTGCCTCCCTGAATTAATAAGATTACAAGCATAACTGTACAAGTTACATTAAAGGGGGGAAAGCCCAGTGAAATAGAAAATTGGTTGTCTGTAAAGTCGGTTTACGGACGATAATTTTACGTGATAACGTCATAAGAAAACATTCAACAGTTGACAAAACAGTTCACGTGTAGGTTGTGTGCTGCCGCTGTCTCTCGTCTACTCGGACGCATCGGCCGATGGAGTGGAAGAGAGATAGATGCGTCACAAGCCGAACGCTTAAGCCGATCGTGCCTTTCTATCGCTTGTTCCGCGCTCTCGCTTGCACGCTCGGCTCAGCTCAGCGGAACGTGACAATAAGTCATGCTTCTTCGTGCGTGCAGCCGGCGTTCATCGATTTATAAGACGTTATCACGTCAATAACTGTCCCAGTAACATACTGAGCCCTGGTTCGAATCGAATCAGTGGAAGCATGTACCACGAAATGTTTTCGACTTGTATGACTATGTCCATGTTTGTTATTATCACATGATCGGCGGTGATGGAAAACATCGTAAGGAAACCCGCCCCAGAAAATATATTTCCAAAGACGCGTAACCTAGCCTAGGATATTTGATTTCTTTTAGTTTATAATGCACACAAGTAGACAATATACTGGAGAGTTATCATATATCTAGTTAGTTCAGGCGTTATTTTGCGAAAGTCAAATTTACATGCAATTTGATCTAACCTGATTTGTGTGCTACCGCCACCAAAAGTCTCCTATCAAATATAATTATGAATTATTATCGAAATACAGGTAATGATTTTTTATACACAATGTCAAAGGCATACATACGTATAACTATGAACGCTAAGTAACACTCGCGTGATGCCACCTCTGCTGCTAAAACAGCAACTACTTAGAATCTTACTGGTGCCCTCATTCACACGCAGGAACATAATAACCCTATAGGGAGTTGTTATTACGCTGCGGTTTTTTGTGAGGAGGAGGTACTTCCCCAGAAGGGCTGCTTTCATGCGCCCTACCTCTCATAATAATACCTAGACCAAGACAAACAGACATGTTCATATCGCCCGAAGCCATGAGCGTTGGTGTCAAAGTCGCGTTATTTACCACTGCGCCACCGAGCTCGTCAATATGCGCAATAAATGATATACCTAATAAATAACATTACGATTATATTCAATGGACTCGAATCGAATATTTAATCAAGTACTTTATTTACCTTTCAGCACTGGCAATAATTTCATTGTACTTTATTTATCTTTCAGCACTGGCAATAATTTCATTTAAATGGCTAACCAGAACACATGAGTACTATGTTGTCAAATTACTATTAATTATTTACTAATTAATTATTAGGAGAAATTATGGCTTAATTTTATGAGAGACGTAGTGATAAAATGACGATTGGATTTTTAATCTCAACTGTGCACAACTTGAAACTGAATGAAAATGAATAGGCAACCTTTGGGTTGGTGGGATAATAAAAAAAAATACCTGTGCAGTTCACACGCGATAGATGTGACACCTTAAAAAGTGTGAACTTCAAGATAATGAGAGGAATGTAGAATTTCAGGAGTATTGTAAGCTTTATTTATGATGGTACTGACCATACTTCAAAAATATTTTTATTAAAATAATGAAATATTTAAGTGAACAATGTATGTGAACAAAACACCACAGTAGTTATGACGCCTTATCCCAAGCTTCGTTATTACGCAAGCGCGCACACACACGTACTAACACACGTACAACGCTCGGATACTGTAATGAACAATATCTCATTCTCTCGCACGTTAAATCCTATAGATGTATGTAGCTGTCTCTTTTTACTGTCGCTATTTCGTTTTTTCACTTCAAGAAATGTGTTTGCTGTATTCTTTTCATCTTTTCTACTTGGGTATTCTAGCTAGCAATCTCTGCTCCATTCAGTAGATGCAGTAGCATGGGCCTTGATATCTGGATATTGCAAATAAACAACTCGAACGAAGATACACGAATTCAAAGACAGACAAATACGACATCATTTCGTTTGTTCCCTTTTGGTCAGATCGTTATGCAAACTTGGAGCTAAATCCGCCTTAATACCGTCCATTTGAATCTCGCCGTTATTGGGCCTTATCGGAATTGGTTTAGGAGTCAACAGCGAAATTACCACATACATTCAAATGGATTCGAACCCAAACTGATTATCGTTGCAAACGGCACGATAAGAGAAGTTCTGAATGAATGTTGGCATCGGTATTTGCGTTCCTTATACTCACGCTGAGAGGAAGGTATTTGTGGACTAAGAGGTTGTTTATCAGTGTCTTCACGTTCTCTGATTTTTTTTATACAACAAGATTGGCAAACAAGCATGCGGCTTAGATGGTAAGCGGTCACCACAGCTTATTGACGCTCGCAACACCACGGAGATGTTACTCGCGCGCTGCCAATCTTGTCTAAGGCTATTTCGTCACAGTACCCAGTAATTTCCCTGCCATATCTCACCCTTCAAACCGGAACACAGCTATATAAATATATCTGCTTGGCGGTAGAAATAGCTGAGACAGAGGTACCCACGCAGACGACTTTTGTACAAACAACTTTTGTTGTTGTGTTTCTGGTGATTTTGTCTTCATTAATTTCTAATGAATATTTATTTTTTATTTATTAATTGTAATGATGTACACAGTCAAGGACAGACGTGACTGTACGTCTGTCCTTGACTGTGTACATCATCCTATATTCATACTAACTGTATGTATGTATATTGTCACGCCAGCTGACGGGGTTGGCAGCGGCAACCGAGCTTCCTTACACACTTCACTCGCTTTTTTAACATTCTTAGCTCTTTTCATGCACGCTGATTCTTAGGGCTTCTGATATCACCTTCTGATAAAACACGACCAATTTAGTCAAAGACTCACCGTCTTGGTCTTCTTCGCCTTTAATGTCTTTCCCCTTTCGCATTGCATATCTGTTTCGTCATTCTTTTTGAATTGTTACATGCCCGAACCAACGGAGCATGTTTCTTCTTATTTTAACAACCACACTTTCTTTCAGACCAACTATATTTCTTACATCATCATGGTGAACGCGGCCAGCAAGTGTTACGCTACAAATTTCGCGGGACGCTCGCATCTCGACCGCGTTTATTACTATTTTCGTGCTCTTTCTGCTCCACCCAGCTTTCAATATTACATCTTAGATATAAGATTAGCTCCGCGTCGTGTACGGCGAGCTGTGACTTCTTGCTTAGATTTCGACTACCTACAAGTTTACCCAATGCTCCATTCACACTGTTCCCTGCACCTCTGCTTCCATCGTTGCTAAAAAGGCTTCCAAGATATACAAATTCCTCCACTTGTTTCAACCCTATATCACCAACTGTAGTTCTCGTGGTGGCTCTTTCAAATACCATAAAGGTGATTTTCATTCAAACTAAATGTAAGTATGTTACAATAATCGATTAGTGTCCAGTACCTCCACCTCACAGAAAACCGCAGCCACATAACATTTCTCTAGAGGGTTGTTGAGTTTCTCCGTGTGACTGAGGTCACCAGCAACTCCTTAGGAGCTCCTAAGGAGTTGCCCGTGGCATCGCGGGAGTGTTACATAATGTATTGCAAGCGTTACAGGCTCGGTAACCGCTTTAAATCAAGTGAGCTGTGTACGTAAGATAAGACCAATTAACCGAAATCACATTGTAAAACATATTGAACACTTAGATTAGGTACAGATTTGATTACAGTTACAATTTTGTAACTTGTATGATTATTAAAAAAAAACAATATCCAAGTGGAGTCGAAAGCACGAAGAGGCGCGTAAGTACAAGACACAACTTAGGAGCACACAGTTTTAGCACCACTGCTGGTATGCCATCTGACACACTCGACTTATGAATGTCGAGAGAGAGTAGTGCCTACCGGACATCTCGCTGGGTAATTCAGAATTCCGGCATTGAGCTCCTGCACCTCGGGATGGTGGGTGGCACAGCATTCAAAGTCGAGTTAGCGGCAAAGAGATTACGCAGTAGATCGGCTTTCTCTTTAGCACTATAGGCCAGACTGCCATCCAGTTTTTGTAATGGTGGCATAGACAACAGACAAAAGTTTCCCTCGGCAGCTTTTGCGAGCGACCAGAAATCGCCATTTGCATGTGCTCAAATTACCGAGCTGTACCTGTATTACCGCTATAAGACCTGCAAAGGTACGCGTAGATCTGGGTATGCCCGCTATGATCCAGCGCACCCATAATAACGGCAGGTCGGGACTATGAACACGGCGACAACAAATATCCTCCCTAACGAATAAACACAAATGAGTGCTCAAGTTTGTACCCGGGATAATGTAAGTAGGTTGTGTAGGTAAGGATATTTGTGTCTCCGTGAGGTAAAGAATGGTCGGCTGTGCGCTTTCTAGGTGGTGGTGGACCGTACCGATGTCGGAATGAAGTTCCCTAATGTTGCAAAAAAATCCACGTTTATCGTGGAAGGGGTGGCTACTGTAATCACACGTTTTCATTTACGTCTTGCCATGTTTAATTGGTGTGGAGAATTTAAAACATAGAGAAGTCGCTGATCGGTCGGAGTAGAAGATAAAAGCGCAGTCTCTTCCACCACTGGACAGTGTAGGTTTTGCGATTTGCTGACACGGCGGGCGCAAGAGCCCCCGGTTTCCCCTGCTGTAGCAGCAGTGTCTGCTCCGGTCTTCTTCGCCGGTACGACTACTGCAAGAGGGAGTTTGTGTAGATTAGCTGTTCAGCCTCCCGGGGCGGAGATTATGGGATCACGGCTTCGAGAACCCTATCGACCTGCGGGCGGCTAGTGATCAGCCGTTTCACCGGGTCACCATGACCGTCGCGCCAGCCTGTCGCGCCCGCAATTTTCGTGACGGTTCTACTATCTACAGGTTCTCCCGCTGTTGGCACAGCGACATCACAAATTACTGGCGCACAGGAAGACAGGTTTCTCTGCGTGATAGAATCTGAAAAGAATATCCGCATCTAAATAACTGATGTAGCCCAAAAGATATGCAAGCTGAAGTGGCAGTAGGCATGTCACATAGTTTATAGAACCGACAACCGCTGAGGAAGAATGTGTCTCGAATGGCATCGCCATACTGGTACATGCAGTGTGGCACGATCCCCCACTAGATGGAACGACGACTTCAAAACGTTTGTAGGGAGTCAATGTATGCAGATGGCACAGTATTGAGGCAAATGGTTCTCCTATAGAGGGAGGCCTATGTTCAGCAGTGGGCGAATATGGGCTGAAATGATGATGACATTATGTATATGACATCCCCGGCGTTATTATTGTGTTATAACAGCTTACCATCACCACATATCAAGACCTTTTTTTCGAAAGTAATATTCCGAAAGTAAAATCTAAATTGCACAAAAAGTCATCAAAATTGTTGTCAATGGGATTTCGGTAACAACAAAAAACGATTTTGCTTGTTCACTTTTTTCGTTAAAATCCAAATCCATTTGCAGTACTTGTGCTCAATTTCAGGGTCAGGGTCAGATGATTGGCATAGGATTTTTCTTTTTTTGATTTTCATATTCACCAATAAGATTCTTTAAAATGCATAGTTCTCGCTCGATATATTTTCAATTTCGTTATTTGCTGTGGACAATGATAGTTTTAACTATCATTGTCAAATATTTCATTTCGTAAGGTTTCCACTTCTAAATAATTTGTTCCAAATTGTGGCAGCTTCTGTTAGGATCTATGGGATCTTTCACATTATTTGTGTCATCAAAAGATTCTTCATCGTCAACACATAACGACGCAAAGGAATTTACTGTTGAAATAATTTATAACATAATGTTGTTGACGCATTGTAATATAGTCAAGTGTTTGTGTACGTTTTGAAGTCGATGTGAGTGTTGAGAATGAATTTTTATTGCTGTCTTCCAGACTGGTGAAGCATTTCTATTCTCCCCTTACTTGCGACGTATGGGAATATGTCTCCACATCTACGAACTTATTATTTATTCGTAGCTCCACATCAATATCATTTAAGCAAGTAAGGCGATAGTATTGTCTGCAATTTGTACAAATTAAATATTCACACAAGCGAATAATATTTTTGACGAGCTCGGTGGCGCAGTGGTGAAACGCGCTGTTACGCTACTTTGACACCAACACTCGTGGGTTCGATTCCCACACAGAACAAATATTTGTGTGCATGAACATGTCTGTTTGTATTGGTCTGGGTATTTTCTATGTATAATAAGTATGTATTTACAAAAAAAAATGTATTTACGTATGTTTATCAGTTGTCTAGCACCCATAACACAAGCTTCGCTTACTTTGGGGCTAGGTGGCGCTGTGTAATTTGTCCGAGAATATTTATTATATTTATTATCTCTTATTTCACGGGTTTTAATCCCGGTCATTTAATAGGCATGCGCGGGGATATGAATCCAACGCGTAGAGACCCCTTCGAAAAGAATGATGTAATGTATTGTACCAGCTGTGACTGCTCTAAGGGATATCAATGGGAGGATATACCCACGAACAGGTCACGGCAGGTATTGGGACTATTGCAAATGTGTCGGAAATAATTAAGCTATTGAAATGAGATCTGGAGGGATTATTAGTACTGGGCTATTACAGAAGAGAGACGGACACCTGCCATAACTATCCTATCTGATGTTACTTCGGCAGGCGGTGGCTCGCCACTCACTAGATGGACCCCCGAAATGCCAGAGAAAGTCGGCCGGGGGCAACACCGATGTGAGTGACTCAGGGGTGTCGAAAGGTGTGCTGCGCTTTCTCCGAAGTTACTCGCGGCGTTATGCCCTTTAACACTTCCACCCTTGGAGCATATCACCTGCTAGAGCAATATACTCTATCGACTCCTCTCTGGACGGCCAATGAAGGCAAGCCCGAGCTGAGAGTCCTGCGGGCCTTCTTGACTGTCCACTCCGACCGACGAAGACACGCCGGAGACGAAGGCCCTGATCGACTCTCTGGAGCACTCGGGTACCCGTGGTGTCGTTACGCACCAACAGCTCGCCACAAGCTGCCCTGCGGGGATATATTTATTATTATTATTATCTTTCTACTCACGGGTATTAATGCCGGTCATTTGATAGGCTTGCGCGGGGATAAAAATCCAACGCGTAGAGGCCCCTTAGAAAAGATTGTATGTAATGTTGTACACCTGCCGTGATCCGCTCCAGGGGATATCAATGGGTCAATATACCAATGAACAGGCCACGGCAGGTATTGGGACTATTGGAAATATGTCGGGAAAAAGTGGGCTATTAAAGTGAGATTTGGAGGTATTATTAGAACCGGGCTATTGCAGAAGAGGGACGGACACCTGCCATAACTATCATATCTGACTGTTACTTTTGGCAGGCGGTGGCTCGCCACTCACTAGATGGACCCCCGAAATGCCAGAGATAGTCGGCCGGGGGCAACACCGGTGTGAGTGACTCAGGGGTGTTGAGAGGTGTGCTGCGCTTTCTCCGAAGTTACTCGCGGCGTTATGCCCTTTAACACTTCCACCCCTGGAGCATATCACCTGCTAAAGCAATATACTCTATCGACTCCTCTCTGCTTGCACGTCAGAAGTCCAAAGGTCAACTTTACGTTGTTTATCATCACATTTAACGGTAGGTAGGAAAGGTCTCGTACAATTCATGGAAATTTAGTGATTTATCACTTTAAATTTTAACTTTACTCGACAATGTTTATTTTTCACATCCTTTCTATTTATAGTTTGTTTGTTTATTTGTGATAATATGTACTTAGAATTTTTACAGCACCCACTGGAGTTTTTTATGCACAAATATACTATACTTGTTAACAAAAATCCTCGCAAACGTAAACAATGCCACATGTGATGTCCTATTTTTAATATATGTTAGTTGTATTCCACGATATAGCTATGAACTATTTTTAATTAATAAAATATAAGATACAAGTTGTTCACTGTATTCTTTACACATAACCTTAACCCCAGTCATTTGATAGGCGTGTGCGGGGATATGAATTCAATGCGTAGAGGCCCAAAAGACTCAAAAGGAGAGAATGATGTAATATATTATACCCCTGCTACCTACTCCAGGGGATATCAATGAAACAATATACCCATGAACAGGTCACGGCAGGTATTGGGACTATTGGAAATATGTCGGAAAAAGTGGGATATAAACATGACATCTGGAAGTATGCCATAACTGTTATAATCTGATGTTACTATTGGCAGGCGGTGGCTCGCCACTCACTGGATAGTCCCCCGAAATGCCAGAGAAAGTCAGCCAGAAAGTATGCTCGACTCCTCTCTGGATGGCCAATGAGGGCAAGCCAGAGCTGAAAGTCCTGCGGGCCCACTTGACTTTCCACTCCGACCGACGAAGACACGCCGGAGACGAAGGCCCTGATCGACTCTCTGGAGCCTCGACACCCATGGTGTATTTACGCACCAACAGCTCGCCACAAGCTATTATTATTATTAAGCTATTAAGTTAGTAATGTAATTTATATTATTAGCTGTAAAAGTTATGATTTTACTGTTGGCATGTAATTCTTCTAATTAATTCAATGTACAGAATACATATACCGAGTCCAGCCATAAGTTCTGTTACAAATGAATATGCATTTATATTTTTATGAAGTGATGTAATCTTAACCTTTAAGTATGGACGTGGAGTCTCACAGGCTACTCGATGTTTTCGTTTTCTTAGTTTCACCTACTTCCCCTCACTTCCCGCGATTGAGCGGCTCAGTAGCTTTTGTTTTAGTTATAAAACTACCAACGAGGGAAGAGGTTGCGTCTTCCGATGAATATCACGTAAGTAATGATCATCAAAATATTGACCGGCGCCTGTCAGGCTACACGTCCATTGTTGCCCTATGATATATTTTATAAGGGCGATTATGTTTGTTTCAGATTTGTTAGTACAAAATGTCAAAAAACAATAAAGCCGGTAGTTCTAAATCAAAACGACCATCTATGAGTTCTGTTCAGGGCCCTGCGAGAAAAACTTTGCGTGTAGGTAGGTGTTCTTTCGAAAAAGAAGTGAGTAAGTTGTTGTTAGCTTCGGATCAGTCTGACAATGAAGAAAATATTGAACATTTTTTATATTGCAGTCCGAACTGATACAAAATCATGAAAGTGACAATGATTCATCATCTTCAGTTCAGTACCAGCGCCAGAACCTATCTATGTGTCTCCAATGTTCTAGACCTTTGTTCACTGACTGCCAACAAATTTACGTTATTAGACTGTTGTATTTGTAATTTGTTGTAATACTAATTTTGTTATAGGAATAAGTTTGGCTGTTTTCATTACCTAAAAATGTAACCTAACTAGATTTAAACTGAAAAGTGCCATAATTTTTTATTTATAAAATTTCCATAATTTTTGAAATAAAAGTTCATTATAAAAGCACGTTATTTTATTGCTAAATCCCATAACTTTAATATTCAATCAGTTTTAAAGCAATCTTATATCAAATTCTCTAAAAAAATGTGTGTGCATATAGGAGCCTGTGAGACTCCACGTCCACAGTAGTGTTAAGAAAAAATGACGTCCATACTTATAGGTAATAAAACCTATATATACATATTTATGGAAGTCTCAGCAAAAAATATAAAAAAATATTCTGTTCGAAATGACCACCTCTGGCTTTGATACAGGCCTTTAATCAGTCTGGCCACGAATCTATGGATTTACGCACTGTTTCCAAAGGAAACTTAGCCACTGCTTACTTCAGAGATTTCTTTAGGGACACAATGTCGGCGTGTCGTTTCGAGCAGGCCATGCCTTCTAATACTGACCATAATTTGTAGCCTGAAGGGGTTCAGATCTGGGCTAGGCTAGCTAGTCCAGGCATGAACGTTGGTTTCAAGCCAGGCTTGGGTACTTCCTGCCTTGTAACTAGGTGCAGAGTCCTGCTGGAAAGTCCACGGTACTTCTTCATAAAAATGAAGCTTTGTGACTCCTTGGTAGGTTTTTTACATAATAAACGCGTTCCAAATTCAAAATAAATAAAGAGCTGAACAAAAGGAAAGTTTCTAAGTAACAGTATTTATGGCCAGACTAGTTATTTATATTTTAACAGATTTATATGGATATACATATATTACATATTTACCACCAAAGAGATGTCGGAAAGATATCTCTTGTAGAGATATAGTTTATAGAAATATAGATTATAGAGTGTATGTTCTATATGCACATATTATGTACAATATAGAACAACAAATTTCCTTCACGAGGTCACGATACCAAAAGAGGCATATAGGTTATTTTCAATCACGCTTTCTTATCAATCAAGTTCTCTTATCAATCAACGTCGCCCTTCGATACCAGAGCATGAGTTAATAGATTCTGTCTATCAAAGTACACTCTCGGTTCTGCGCAGTTTAAAATTCTCAAACGGCTTCATTTTAAAATGTCTATAATTGCAATTCTATTATAATGTTTTGTAAAATGTTCCGAAATGTAAATGAAGCGGTTTCGGCATTGAACGGATTTCGGTGTTTCGTATTTGATTAAAACTTCGTAAGCACCATTTTTACTTTAATCTAAATTATATTCTTCGAGATTTAAATCTTAAGATGAGATAAATTAGGAAAAAGACCGATAAATACAGGAGTCTCGCTTCCGAGTACAACGGTGATTTCCGAGTAGAGACCCTTGGAGCCCGGGGCAGGTTTCCAAAGAGCTAGCGAGACATCTGAGTGGATTCACATTGCCTCGGAAAGCCTTATTTGAATCGGAATCATAAAGTTATCTGTCAAAATGGATGGCGTCGGAGTGAAAACTTTTCGAATATGGATTTCCGAGGCAATGTGAACCCCCGCTAATCGATGTACTATCGAGTCAGCTGTCAGCTCTTTCGTCGCCAGTGTATTAGCATTGCAGCGATTTAGCGCGACAATGGTGTACTACATGTATAATACAAGTGCGTCTACGAGCCTGCCAAAATCTCTCTCTATAGGGGTGCGCGTGTAGCAATGAAGCTGAACAAGATAGTACGGATATCTTTTATTGAAGGAACATACACTCACGATAGTTTAAGTATAGTCACATGTAGGTACGGTACAAAAGCGAGCGTCCGTGACCTTACCGACGCGATCCCCTGACACGAGGTTATCTATCGGTGATAGGTTGCGAACTATTAATACTTTTAGGGGCAACGCAAACAGAAGGCGATAAGGTGAAGGTACGGTACAGATACGGCACGGATACGGTGCAGGCGCGACATCTGCGCACATAGACGCGGCGACGGTACGGCAAGTTATGTCATTATAAAGCGTGATATTGACGAGGTAACATGTATTCCTCTTCCGACGAAGATGAAGATGCAGTGGCTTTGCTACAGATTATTAATTTACAGCAAAGACCAAGAAGGTATTGGATACATACAGTGTGGAGAGAATCAGAAGAACACAGGTTTCATACGATAATGGAAACTTTATATAAATATCCTGATCGTTTTCGCACAATTTATAAAATGTCAATTTATAAACTGTACCCTGTCGTAGTGTAGTCGTAGATATTTGGGTATTGCTCAATTAATTCGCAAAACATAATATTAAACTCAATGTCGTCACGCATCCTGTATACGAATCGACGTGCATTTTGCTCAACTTATCTGTTCGTGATAATCGTGACTGAAGGCGGCACGCGGACGGCGCAGGTACGCCGTCCCTCGCCCCCCGCCAAGTCGCCAGCAGATGCGACACCGGGAAGGCGCAAGCGGCGTCTCGCGTTGTATACAGTATGAACAAAGATACGAAGCGATATATTTTAAACTTAAAATTTTCGTCCACATGGGTCGATCCATGGTTTTAATGAAAATCCGATGTAATTGAATTTCTTTTGTTTTTAATATTTTAAAGCACTTAAAGGCAAACATTGTGGTTACATATTTTTTTTTTTACTCTACATCGGGTGGGAGACAAGCATACGGCCCACCTGATGTGAAGCGACTACCCTAGCCATATTAACGCTCGCAACTTAAAATATCGCCCTTAAAATGCCGCCGCCCCCGCTGCCAACGCAGCATCTCCTTCCTTTCTGGTGACCTCACTCACTCGCAGGAACACAAGAACCCTCAAGGGAATTGTTATTTGGCTGCGGTATTCTGTGAGGTAGAGGTGCTTCCCCTGTTGGGCAGCTTACAATTACGCTCCCTACCTCTCTTTTCGCCATAGCTTCGTTTGTCAGTCAGCAGTTGACTTTGATTCAAAGATGTTGATTAACCACTTACATCCCTAATCATAACGCAAACATAGGTACCTATGCATGTTGCATATGTAAATAGTGATCTTGCCAGCGAAAGAACGAGAGAGCGAACAAGCGAGAACCCTGCCCATCCTGCTTCCGTCTCACTTACTCTACGGACCAATTCAAGTATTAAACATTCACTCATCATCGTCACACATGTACTCACGATCATACTCTATAAAAAGGAGTAAGTAGCTAGAGCGACAGCATCACAAACTAATGGTCCATCTGCCACTTTTAGAAATTGATTGGAATTATATGATACAAAAGGAGGAAAATGTTAATTCGAAAAAAATCCGAAAGGATGTGCAATAAGTGTTATTTCCAATAAATAGCACCTTGTATAATAATACTCTGTGCCGTACCGTCGCCGGCTCTGTTTGCGCAGATATCGCGCCTGCGCCGTATCCGTGCCGTATCTGTACCGTACCTTCACCTTATCGCCTTCTGTTTGCGTTGCCCCTTACGCGTGTCGCGCGCGCTGATTCGGGCGGAACGCCGTCGGTAGGGAAGCGGAGAAGGCGTGGAGCGGGAGAGATGCGAGCCGCTGGACAGGGGCGCGTCACCGCACTAGGGTCCGTATAAGTTCGCGCTATATCTTTCACTTATTTGATACATGTCTTTAGTTACTCTTTTGTCATTTATTCCTTTTAATGACCAAACCATCTCAGCATACCTTTTTCAATTTTAGCCACTGCATCATCTTACATTCTACATAGTTCTCATATCGTGTTATTTCTAACTCTATCTATATATATTCTAACTCCAGACTACTCCTCAGCGCTCTCATTTCTATCGCGTTCACCCTACTTTCATGTTTCTTCATTAAAATACTTGTACATTAATTTACGTCAGTGACAGATATACTAAGTTGGGACAATCGTATTGTGGACGGCTAAGTAGGCCATTTGCTGAGCGGTTTTCTCATTTACATGAATCAAAATCAGGGAACGGAATCCGACTAGTCGTTCGAGGATGTTGCGAACATCTGGCGGGAGGGTTTGTCCAGACCCATTTCGGGGAAACATGTTCGTACAACATGATAGACCATTTCCTTTGTTGTTATAGTTGGAGATTACTTCAAAGACTGTCAACTAAATATGCCGAATGAGAAAGATTTGGTTTATTGATTTCTCGGTTGCTTTTCTTTAACTTCTAAGTAAATAAGTATACAACGTAGGAAATCCAGACCAGACCAGAGGGAGACTTCGTACAAAAGTCGTCTGCGTGGGTACCTCTGTGTTACCTATTTCTATTGCCAAGCAGCTATATTTATATAGCTGTGTTCTGGTTTGATAGGTGAGATATGACAGAGAAATTACTGGGTACTGTGATGAAACATCCTTAGGTCACAAGATTGTTTTTGAAATTTTGGGACTCACTGTTGACAGGGATTTAAATTGGAAGGCACATGCAGAAAATATTTGCGCAAAAATCTGTCAGTTCTCTTTTGCACTGTATATGCTCAGAAAAATTGTTAATACCTCTACAGCGGTAACCGCCTATCAGGCTCATGTGGCACCTATCCTCAGGTATGGTATCACATTTTGGGGTTGTCCGGGCACAAAAACGTTGCATAAGAGCTATGAGTCAACTCAAACAAACAGAAAGCTGTCAACCACATCTTAAAAATCTAAAAATTTTTACATTGCCCTGTTTGTTTATTTATGAAGTTGCTGTTTTTGTAAGGAAAAATATGAATAGGTTCTAAAATTTCAAATCTCTTAGACAGAATGATAAAATTTGTGCGCCACATAGTCGAACATCCCTAAAGAGCAAAAGTATACTATGTATGGCTCTAAAAAAATATAACAAATTGCCTGTTCATATCCGTAAGTCACAAAGTCTGCAAATATTTAAAAATAGGCTATCAAACATATTAATACAAAAAACATACTCGACTCAAGAATTTCTAAACGATAACTTTTGATTCCTTTTAGCATTATTTTGTGTTCCATTCAGCCAAAAGCAATTGTGTTTTATGCCTCATTGAGTGTCGGGACAAATATGTAAATTCATAAAAAAAATAGTCAGTGTAATAATTTGTCATTTTGGAAATGTGTTATATTCAAATCTAATTTATAATTGCACTATTTTAAATTAATTGTCATGACATCTAATCCTGATTTATTAATCTTTATGTATAATTTAATGATTCTGTATTTGGTTGACATTGAATATATCTAATTTTAATATGAAATGTTGCATGCCTTTTGGTAGAATATGGTTAATTTCTATAACAATTTTTTTCCCAACACTATAATTATGTACCCATATTCGCAATAAATATATTTGATTTGATTTGATTCTTGGTGGTTGGACCGTGATGTTGCGAGCGTCAATAGGCTGCGGTGACCGCATATCATCTGATGCGGGCCGCATGCTTATTTGCCAATCTAGGTGCATAAAAAAAAGAAGAATTCGATGGCGCATAGGCGAAACGCGCTGTTACGTTACTTTGACACCAATGCTCATGGTTTCGATTCCCATACAGGACAAACATTTGTGTACATGAACATATTTGTTTGTATTAGTCTGGGTGTTTTTAAGGTAGGTAGGGTGCATCAAAGCAGCCCGTCTCCTGCATGTGAGTGAAATCACCAACAAGCTCCTAAGGAGTTACTGTGCTAGTAGCAGAGGTAGCATCGCGCGAGCGATACTTAATCTATTGCAAGCATTCATAGGCTACAGTATCGGCATCACATCAGGTAGACCGTATGCTTGTATATCTCCCGACGTTGTATAAAATAAAAAATATGAGGCCAAGAATTTTGCATATACTTGTATAACATTGAGTTATTATGTACTAGAGATGCTATCCTAAGTAAAAGTCCTGCTCCATTTTGGTAATAATTAAAACTAATGTCCGCTGCAGCGCTGAAATAATTTAGATGTTTATCCTGAAGATTACAACACTAAATCGCTTCTGAGGGGTATTTTTCTCACCAAAATGCCAAAAGCGCTGTAATTTTCATGGTGCTTATGCGTTTCGTTCAAGGTAGTACAGCAGTTGTTGCCGATCGGCAACAAAGCATGGCGCAAACATTTGGTTGGCGGTGGCGGTTCTGGTACACTAGTACATAATAATTCAATGCCATCAAAACAGATTGTATAATCAGTGTGAATATCAGCAAACTATATTAGAAAATCCTTTGTTACTAGTATTAACCGATTGTAAATTCTGTTACAATATTTCCTAATGTATTTTAAACGAAACACGTATTACATCGTTGATTTAGTAACAAAAATATACTTACGCCATAATATGTATACGTTAGTTGCGGAATGAACTCCCAGCCGAGGTTTCGACAAGAGACTACAGCATCCGCATGCTGTAGTCCTTTAGGAGTTCAAGAAAGGCGTGAATAGGTTTTTAGAGGGTCGGCAACGCACGAGCGACACCCCTGGTGTTGCAAATGTCTGTAGGCCACCGTGACTGTTTACCATTAGGCAGGCCGTATGCTTGTTTGCCACCTTAGTGGTATAAAAAAATTGAATTATTACGAAGAAAAAAACAAAAATATAAAATATTATTCGCATTCCCCTTTTTATCCTTTTTTGTCAGCAAAGGAAGAGGCGTGCTCCATGCAGAAAGAATTAAGAAACATATGTACAATGAGAAAGTAGAAGGATCTAGGAGCCGAGGAACACCAAGACTTACCTACCATGACCAAATTGATCGTGTTTTATTAGAAGGATGTCATTACCCATAGAAACCGGCGAGCGTACTTGAGGAGAGCAATGAATGTTAAAGAAGCGAGTGGGGTCGAGTCATGCGACGCTCACTTCTCTCTCCCCACACCGCGAGGGATTTGACGTGAAACTGGAGATTCCTTTTGTATGTATGTATATCTTCACGCCAAGTCCGTTGCGGGGTAGGCAGAGAGAACCGAGCGCCATAAGACGCGGTCCTTGCATACTTCACTCGCTTCTGTGACATTCATAGCCCTTTTCATGCACGCTCGCCGGTTCCTGGGGCTTCTGACATCACCTTCTGATAAAACACGACCAATTTGGTCATGGTAGGTTAGTCTCGGCCTTTTGATTGTTAAAATTTTTGCAAAGCTCCCTCTTGTATTTGGATCGTAAATAAAAGCACATAATTTTGTTAACTTGTTTATTTAGATAGTCAACATCATTTTTATACCGGCGATGATACATCTTTACAAGAGTACGCATAGAAACTCAATCACAATGCCTTACAATTTATATTATTGCAACTTATTTATGAAGCATTATTTGATTACTTATATATAAAATATGATATATTACAATGCAAGTATTTATTACATTATAATATCAAGATTTGATTTTATTTACAATTCAAAATTCCAATTGTGCGAGCGCAGAGTAGAATGACTCTTATATAGAACAATTTTAAAACTTATAGAGATTAAAGATTTATACAATGCATACATATGCAATACAAACATTTAAATGTATCTTTTTTAAACTCTGTTTAGCTTACTTATTCTAGTGGGTAAACAAAAAATGCTTTTAATGTAATTAATTATTTTACGAGAGCTCGATGGCGTCTTTGCGCGTGTCATTTTAACTGAACACGAAGGTTAAGTAATGTCGACCGCAGCCTGTCTAAGGATGGGTTTATCTCCTCGAGTTTCTCCGATCTCCGGAGGGCACGTTAAGCTGTCGGTCCCGGGTGTTGTCGATAGATGACAGTCGTTAAGCTAAGTCAGTGGCCCTCGGGCGGCTTGAAAACACTGGCCTCCGCCGATCCGCATTTGAGCAGCGTGGCGGAGTATACTCTAAACCCGTTCGGTTGAAGGGAGACCCGTATCCCTGCAGTGGGATGAGTAAGGGTTGATGTGGTAATCATTTTACAATTAGACACAATATATATTAACTTAAAAGAAAAAATTGCATTATTAACTTAAAACAAAAACGTATTTATTCTAGCACACTGTAAATTTTATATAAATAACTAAATACCTCCAGACATGATGCCTCCTAATCCAAAAATGAAGCTTGTGCTATGCATATCTAGGTACTGAAAACATACCGACGAGCTCGGTGGCGCAGTGGCGAAACGCGCTGTTACGCTACTTTGACACCAACGCTCGTGGGTTCGATTCCCACACAATACAAATATTTGTGTGCATGAACATGTCTGTTTGTCTTGGTCTGGGTATTTTCTATGTATAATAAGTATGTATTTACAAAAAAAAAATGTATTTACGTATGTTTATCAGTTGTTTAGTAGCCATAGCACAAGCTTCGCTTACTTTGGGGCTAGATGGCGCTGTGTAATTTGTGCGATAATATTTATTATTATTTATTATACCGGCTGAAAACGTACGTAAATACATTCTCTCACATAAATCCTTATCATACATAGTAAAGACTAATACATTGTTAATTAGCGATAAGACAAAACCAAAATAGCATTACAAGTAAGTGAAACAGAGTTTAAGTACGTATAACAATCTGTTTATGTATTTTCCAGTATTCATTCAAATTGATCTAATTATGTTTCAGATAAGAGAAATTTATTTTATTACATGTAAAAAAATGATACAATTAGTTGATAAGAATTACGCTGGTGGTTGAAGGGATCTTTCTTTATCCAAAATTATTTATCGGTTGTTAGACAGTCTATTTTTTCTTCGATCAATAAGTTATAAGTACGCTAAAGTTAGTAGTTTTGAGTTCAATAATCGATTTTTCAATACGAAGTTACTGCTTTGCAGTAAGCAAAGACTAGGTATGTACATAGACGTATTATTTACAATAGCATACTGACATGACATTTAATATTATACTTAAACAAATAACGTAAGAAACCGTAATTTATAAATACTTGAATTTTTGTTATTTCGGGAGCTCGATGGCGTCGTTGCGTGTGTCACTCTAACTGAACACGCAGGTTAAGCAACGTCGACCTACGACCGGATTGGATTATCTACCTAGAGTTTCTTCGTGCACGTTAAGCCCTCGCCTCCGCCAATCCGCATTTGAGCAGCGTGGTGGAGTATGTTCTAAACCCCTTGTGTTGAAAGGAGACCCGTCTGCAGTGGGATGAATAAGGGTTGATGCGGTGGTTATTTCGGAATCAAACTCAGGATCGCTGTCATGGTTATACGAGAAGTTATCAATTGCGATCATGAAGGTAGGTTGGATAAAGCAAATTTTACAATGGACCAACTGCTCAGTTGCCTCATCCTTTCAACAGTTCAATATACTCCTCGAAATGTACGCATCATCATTTTCTCGTAATCTCAACGTTATATTTATAAATAAACTTCTGCATATAGGATGTAGGAGCCGAGGAAGGCCAAGACTTACCTACCATGATCAAATTGGTCGTGTTCTATCAGAAGGTGATGTCAGGAGCCCTAGAAACCGGCGAGCGTGCATGTAAAGAGCAATGAATGTTACAGAAGCGAGTTGTGGTATGTAAGGATCGAGTCACGTGGCGCTCGGCTCTCTCTGCCTACCCCGTAAGGGATTTGGCGTGAAGTTATAGATAGATAGATAAACTTGTGCCTAAATATACAAAAATGGACTTTGGCTATACAAGCTTTTTCTATCGGTACTTAGCAGCTTATAGTGGTACAATGTAGTATTAAAATAATAAATATATACACCCTCCTTCCTGAAAACTCTTCAGGTTATGAACATGTATCATACATGTTTAGATTACGATTTGAAGATGACCTGACACAGAAACTTAATGGGAATGAAGTGTATTTTGAAAGATTTTATATGACATTTAAGCAAGAGGAAGAAGTTACGAGCAGTGATATGATGACCAGTGGATAAAGAAGCGGTCAATTAATCAACTGGCTACCGGTTCGATACCAGTGAATTTGTATTTTCAGATTTAGGTACATATTTAACCCTTGGTCGGCTGTGAAGGAAAACATCCTGAGGAAACCGGCAAGTCTAATAAATTATATTGCGAAAGACGCGTGACCTAACCAAAGAAGGGTGAAGTTCTCTGGGTTGTGGAGGTCTGATGACAGTAGTCTGTATTTCCGCTATATCCTTTGGCTTAGGTAGCGGACCCCGCCAATCCTAATGGATTAGGAAACGGCATAACGCTAAGATGACGAATAAGCGTGGTCTTCAGCGACACAAGCAATAGCTAACTGGTTGACTATGACCTCGGTGGTTCAGTCGTGAATGACGCGACTTTTACACCAACGCTCGTGGGTTCCCACACAAGACAAACATTTGTGTGCACGGCTGTTTGTCTTGGTTTGGGTGTTTTAAGAGAGGCAGGCCGCATCAAAGCAAGGATCTGGGGAAGTACCTCCACCTAACAGAAAACCGCAGCCAAATAACAACTTCCTAGAAGGTTGTAGTGTTCCTGTGTGTGAGTGAGGTCACCAGTAAGCTCCTATGGAGTTGCTGTGTAAGCAGCAGAGGAGGCATCGCGCGAGTGATGGCTTAATATATTACGAGTGTTAATAGGTTACGGTAACTGCTTTACATCAGGCGGGCCGTATGCTTGAATGCCTCCCGACGTTGTATAAAAAAAAGTGCGTGTCATGAAATTGAACTGCGATGGATGTGGAATGCGGAATGATGCAAAACGATTACGTTGCCTATGCCAGTGCTGCCACATCTAACAAAAACCGGCAAGTTACGTGGGAAACAAAATCTAGCCACGCCATCTCTGCTGGTCCTGGTAAAAGGTTTTTAGGTCCAAGAAGTGCTGGCTTGACATCGTAAGGGATGACATGCGTGCCAATTGCCTCACAACAAGGGATACTGAGGACTGCGCGAAGGAATGAAAGCCCAAAAGCGGGCCCCGGGCTCTGAAAATCTAGACTGGGATTAATGCTTGAATGCGGATGATAGGACTTTGAAAGATCTATGGATAAGACTAGAGTATTGGTCTGATAACTACTTCATATAGACAGAAGAAATGCTTGCAATTTGATCCAACCTGCTTTGTGTGCTTCCGCCACCAATTAGTTCATGCGGCCTAGCGCCGGCCGGCACCCACCCACTACTGTTAGTGCGTGCAACATGCCGACGCTGCCATGGCTGCTCCGGTAGTCTCTGCCTCGGCTGCTGCGGTCGTCCGCCATCTGGAACAGAATCCGCATGCCCCCACCACCACCGTCGCTGCCACGACTGGCCTGGTCGTCGCTGCGACACGTGTTTCGCCTCTCCACGAGGCATCATCAGGCGTTGTAGACGTTTATCGTAAGAATAACATGCTACAAGTTAACTTGGTCTTGGTCGTCGCTGCGGCGCTAGGCCGCATGAACTAATTGGTGGCGGAAGCACACAAAGCAGGTTGGATCAAATTGCATGTAAATTTGACTTTCGCAAAATAACGCCTGAATCTAATAACTAAAGAAGAAATGCTGTAATTGAGAATATAGTAAAGAGTATATGAATAGGCAAACATATATTATTTGGTACCATATTACAAGTTGTTATTACTCATCAGTACATTTAGTTTTACCAGAGGGAGACTTTGCACAAAAGTTGTCTACATGGGTACTTCTGTCTCAGCTATTTCTACCGCCAAGCAGCTATATTCATATGGCTGTGTTCCAGTTTGAAGAGCGAGATATGGCAGAGAAATTACTGGGTACTATGACGAAACATCCTTACGTCACAAGATTGACAGCGCGCGAGTAACATCCCCGTGGTGTTGCGAGCGTCAGTAGGCTACGGTAACCGATTTCCATCAGGTGGACCGTATGCTTGTATGCCTCCCGGTGTAGTATAAAAAAAACTGAACAACTTCTCAGGAGGTTATTTGCATAGTCACTCACTCTTGTAAACACAGCGGTGTTTTTGGGGGTTATTATATAAAATTACTCGGCTAAATTAACAAAACATCATTAACTAAACTTATTTGTTACCATAAATATGTGATAATTATTCTAAACAATATTTTTAAAGACCAATAGACGTGGTGGCGCTTTATAAGGGAGGGTTGGTTTATTTACACGTAAACTTTTTTGGTTGCAAAGTATTAATGCATACACCACATAGCCCCGACCTTGCACCCTCAGATTTTTACCTGTTTCGATCTCTTCAAATTTCTTTTGGTAGTGTTCGCTTAACAACCTATACACTTGTACTTGAAGCTTGGCTAAAGTCACATTTGGAAAAAGCTATACATATCAAGGTGGCAGTAATAGCCTAGGGAGTAAAGATCCGGCTAATTAACCGCTGGTCCACGGTTTGAAATCTTGTGTGGGGTACCGTATTAAAACTCGTCAAATCCCGGACGAGGTAGGATCTGTACCAATCCTAATTAGAAAACTGGATAATACCAAGAGTATGAAGCTTATTTAGCAAGGATAATTAATTAATATTTCATGAGCCTGTACCATGGTTGATGATTATTGAAGTAAATCTTCTTACGCACGCTTGACTTGGGGAGTAAGCTGGTGAATGCGTGACGAGAGCGTTACGAAAAGTGTGATTGGGAGAGGCGAACGGAAGTTGAGAGGGAGATATAAGTTAGTGAAGATAGAAAGAGAGATAGTTACGTTTCGTATATTACTGTAGGGGCCAGAGAGAGAGAGGTGCGAGCACACATTTCCTTCTTCTCTTTCTCTCATAGCGAGTTAAGTTTCGTATATGTAAGACACAGTGCAGGCCTATTGTCTGTATCACTATGGAGCTAAAGAAGTTTTACTTCAGTCGTGTGGTCTAAAGCACACTCGTTTTTTAGGGTTCCGTAGCCAAAGGGTAAAACGGAACCCTATTACTGAGGCTCCGCTGTCCGTCCGTCCGTCTGTCACCAGGCTGTATCTCATGAACTGTGATAGTTAGACAGTTGAAATTTTCACAGACGATGTATTTCTGTTGCCGCTATAACAACAAATACTAAAAATAGAATAAAGTAATTATTTAAGGGGGCTCCCATACAACAAACGTGATTTTTTTGCTCATTTTTGCTCGATTTTGATAACGGCAACAGGTAGACGCTTGAAATATTCACAGAATATTTAGTTGTATATTCACTTTAAGAATAAGGAATTAAATTTAAATAAAACAAATATTTAAGGGGGGCTCCCATACAACAAACGTGATTTTTTTACCGTTTTTATAGATAATGGTACGGAACCCTTCGTGCGCGAGTCCGACTCGCACTTGGCCGATTTTTTTATAATAATGACGACGAGTAATCAAGTTTATTGGCATTTCATTTGCAAAACTAGGATTGCCTTGCAATTGATAACAGAATTATTAGAAGGTGAAAGTTTTGCAATTTGACTTCCATCAAGAAACTATGTCACTAACAAAGCCTTATGTACTAACTGTCGGCGGAAGCACACAAGTTATGTGGGTGAATTTGTATGTAAATTTGATTTCAGCAAAATAATGTCTGAAGTTACTATCACATAAAGTATGCGAACATTCTCAGTGCATGAATTCAATTTCTTCTCTTTCACTTTAAATGTTTAGTTAGATTTTAGAGTTCGATCTGTCCGAGGAAAGAGCTTTTCGATTAACCACCACGCTTTGCGGCGTGTGTGTACACAAGCTTTATGATAATAATTTTAATAATGACTTTAAGTTCGTATTTGTAAGTTTTCAAAGTGATTCTTTTATGAGAATAAATTTCTTTAACCATAAAGCTTATATTGTTGTAGATTCTTAGCTTTCTTAGCTTATATTGTTGTAGATAGAAATATTGTTTGTAGATTATTTTATGAGAATAAATTTCTTTAACCATAAAGCTATATTTAGAATCAGATACAATGGACTTAGTTTAAGTTACATAAAGAATAATTATAATAAATTAAAATAATTATTGCTAAAATGGCACATTATAAAACAAAATGGCGCACACATGCCTAATATTTACAATAATAGAGGAATTATTTACAAAAATATAATCACTATAGTTGTCTTTCATTGGGACCAGAATATTTACAAACTTGATGGGTTCAATGTATCTTCAAAATGGAACAAATCTTGAATTTAATCTTCTATTATGTGTTACACAAACATAGTGCTTATTAAAAAAAAATATATAAAAATGACGAATTTATGAACATTGAATCCATACAACATTTAATCATTTCAGTTATATATTTAAAGAAGGGAAATATAAATATTTATTATTCATGGAGCGTAAGTTACTCAAGTTCTGGATCATTTATTATACAAAATGGACTATGCTCAGCTGGAAAGCGTACAAATAATTATCATAAAATACTCTTGCTATTTATTGTAAGTCCAATTCATCGATAATTTTGTCAGAATATCATTATATCATAATTAATTCCAATCATAGCATCCATTAACAACTTCTTAATATAGTAATAATCGGATCAATTAACTTTCAATGTACGCAAGATTTTTGTGGACTCCATTATACATTCCGGGCATTCAGCCATGCTTGCTATAATTAACGTGAAATGCAAAATAGCATGCAAGATTACACAGACAGATAGGTTGCTTGCGGTGTAGGCAGAGAGAATCGAGCGCTATACGACGCGGTGCTTACACACCTTACTCGCTTCATTAACATTCATATCTCCTTTCATGTATTCTAGGGCTCCTGACATCACCTGATGAAACATGACCAATTTAGACATGGTAGGTGAGGAGGCATACAGCATACGGCCCACCTGATGTAAAGCGGGTACCGTAGCCTATTAACGCTAGCGATATTATTAAGTATCACTCGCGCGATGCCTCCTCTGCTGCTTACACCAACACAACACCCCTCTAGGGAGTTGTTATTTGGCTGCGGTTTTCTGTGAGGTGGAGGTACTTCCCCAGACGGGCTGCTTTGATGCTCCCTACCTCTCTTAAAAAAGAAAGAGTATTGATCTTCCTCAGCTCCTACATCCTTCCACATTCGCATTATATATCTGTTTCGTCATTTTTCCATTCCGCTTTCTTATATTAACACTGTCTCTCTCTTTCCGGTCAACTCTCTTTCTTACATCACCATCTCAAACGCAGTCAGCTAGCTTTACGTTACAAATGCGCAATGCTCGCATCTCGACAGCATTTATTCTACTTTCACGCTCTCTCTGCCATACCCAACTTTCACTTACATAAATTACCGTTGGGATTTGGCACCGCGTTGTGTTCAGCGAGCTGCGCCTTCTGGCTTAGATATTATGACATTTTCTGGCATGGTATAATATATACATTATCCCTGCAAAGTTTGTAAAGTTAATTTCATTACACCTAATATATTTCTCTTAGTAATACCCAACAAATACAACGAAAGCGGAAAATGTTACAACAGTCGGCCTAAAGCCATGGGCTTATAACGGAGTATTTTACATAATAACTTTTAAAATGGCCCTGAATATATTAAAATATACGTTTTGCACGAACGGTGGAACGGAACCTTTTCGTGTCGTTTTCAAGAAATTGCGATGAGTTGGAAAAATATTTGAAACCATTAATGTACACATTTCGAAATGGTGCTTGTTATTCATTTAATATTAGCGGGGTCCTCTACCTAATCCTAAGGATTTGGCACAGATACTGATTTTTACATGGAACGACTGCTGTCAGACCTCTTCAACCCAGAGGGAAAACCAGACCTTCCTTAGGGTTAAGTCACACGTTTCTCGAAATATAATTTCTTCCTCATGTGGGTTTCCTCGTGATGTTTTCCTTCATCGCTGAGAAAGAAATTATAATCTTGGACGTGCGGGTTTCCTCACGATGTTTTTGACGAGCTCGGTGGCTCAGTCGTGAATGACGCGACTTTGACACCACCGCTCGTGGGTTCGATTCCCACACAAGACAAACATTTTGTGTACATGATCATGTCTGTTTGTCTTGGTCTGGATGTTTTAAGAGAAATAGGGCGCATCAAAGCAGCCGGTCTGAGGAAGTACCTCCACCTCACAGAAAACCGCAGCCAAATATCAGCTCCCTAGAGGGTTGTTGTGTTCCTGTGTGTGAGTGAGGCCCACCATTAATCTCCCAAGGAGTTTCTGTGTAAGCAGCAGAGGAGGCATCGCGCGAGTGATACTTAATATATCGCAAGCGTTAATAGGCTACGGTATCCTTTACATCAGGTGGGCTGTATGCGTGAATGCCTCAAGATGTAGTATAAAAAAAGACATCCACAACCCTTAGGTACAGCAAAGTACTCGTGTATAAATAGAAGTTATGGGAACCGGCGAGTGCGCTTAACAAGACTTTGAAGGCTAAAAGAAGAAGGCACGAGAAGAAAAAAGCGAGAGTGGTATGCAAGGACCGAGTCATGTGATGCTCGGTTCCCTCTGATCTGAAAACGAAGTAGATTTACATTTTCCAACGTCTCCAGTCTCCAGCATTCAGTGGTTAAGTCAAAGAAATTAATTTTTAGGGTTCCGTACCCAAAGGGTAAAACGGAACCCTATTACTGAGGCTCCGCTGTCCGTCCGTCCGTCCGTCCGCCTGTCACCAGGCTGTATCTCATGAACCGTAATAGTTAGAGAGTTGAAATTTTCACAGATGATGTATTTCTGTTGCCGCTATAACAACAAATACTAAAAAATAGAATAAAGTAAATATTTAAGGGGGCTCCCATACAACAAACGTGATTTTTTTGCCGTTTTTATAGATAGTGGTACGAAACCCTTCGTGCGCGAGTCCGACTCGCACTTGTCCGATTTTTGAACAATAATAATCAATTTTTGACGCTTAGTAATGCTACTTTGACACTGGATGGGTTCAATTCGACGAACAAAACATTTGTGTGCATAAACATTTGTTTTTGTTTTTGCTTAGGTGTTTTAAAAGAGGTAGGCTTCAAAACAGGCTTCTGGGAAAATACGTATGTACGCATACCTCACAGAAAATCGCAACCAAATAATGCCTTCCCGGAGGATTTTTGTACTCCGTGTGAGTGACGGCACCAGTAAGCTCCTAAGGAGTTAGAGTAAGGAAGTCTCACTCGCACGTTGCCACCCCTGCTGAAAACACAGCAACACAGGAGGTACTAACTAGTAAACAATTAAAATAAAATCATTCCAAACAGTAACATTCAAGGGATGTCCATATTTGAAATAGCAACATAATTTGTATATGTATATCTTCACGCCAGGTCCCTTGCGGAGTAGGCAGAGAGAACCGAGCGCAATAAGACGCGGTCCTTACATACTTCACTCGCTTCTGTAACATTCATAGCTCTTTTCATGCACGCTCGCTGGTTAACTGACATAATACATAATTTGATTTCTGCCATTACTCTCAATTTGAATGGGTGTATTTAGTGCAGTGAAATCATGTTCATTGGAATAATTATTGACAAAGCTGTACAGTTAGCAAAAACCCCAACCAATCATTTGATCAATAGGTGCTTCGATTTACTCTTTGCTAAGCATTGACAATAACTTTCTGAAAGTAACGCCAAAGAGTAACAGACAAAAATATGTACATGTACTATACAACGTATCGACGTATCACAAATGATAAAACATACTAAAGCGCATTCAACGAGGCGGGATAAAAATGGTAAATACTCTGGCCTTTACCAAGTTTCGTTACAAATCAAGCGATAAGTAATCCCGTGCTTTTCTCTCGCAGGCAGGAATGACGTCGTAAAAGGCATTGTGCTATATGCAAATTTTTGAACTGGAATCATGCCTGTATTCGTCACATTTGGTAGGTCAAGTAACGTTTTTTAAGAGACGTAGGGTGCATCAAAGCGGCCCGTCTGGAGAAGTACCTCCACTTCATAGAAAACCGTAGCCGAATAACAACGCTCTGACGCATAGTTATGGTCCTGCATGTGAGTGAGGTCACCAGTAAGCTCGTAAAGAGTTGCTGTGTTGGCAGCAGAGGTGGCATCGTGCGAGTACTTAGTCTATTACCAGCGTTCCTAGGTTACCATTTTATGGTGGACCATATGCTTGTATGTCTTCCGACGTTGTATAATGAAAAAACAGAGGAGAGAAAGGTACTGAGATGTTTTGTGTGTGCCTATTTATAAATACATAATATTTGAAAACGTTGTAATTATGTTATGTAGCACATTATCGATATGTAGAAAGACAAAGACGCTTCCTTAATACAACCACTTAACATTAGGAGGGCTATATGTAAGCATGTCTCCCGGCGTTGTATAAAAAAACATGGTGTAATGTGTTCTTAGCACACCCGTCTAGCTGAACGCGTGTTTCACGCTACTAAAATACACTGAAACACTTTATATTAACTGTAATAAGTAGTCGAAAATAGTATGTTTTTTTAAATAAATATTGTCGGACAAATTACACAGCGCCATCTAGCCCCAAAGAAAGCGAAGCTTGTGTTTTGGGTACTAGACAACTGATAAACATACGTAAATACATTTTTTTTTTGCAAATACATACTTATTATACATAGAAAATACCCAGACCAAGACAAAGAGACATGTTCATGCACACAAATGTTTGTACTGTGTGGGAATCGAACCCACGAGCGTTGGTGTCAAAGTAGCGTAACAGCGCGTTTCACCACTGCGCCACCGAGCTCGTCAAAGTATGTATATTTAACATTAACTTTTTCCTCAAACAAAAGTGTAACGGTTTTTAAGCCGGTTCTTAAAAACTATATTCAATAATAATTATCCCAGTGTCCTGTATGCTGAAGTTACTAAATGCATTCATATACCACACAAAAGTGCTTTCCTCATTATCCGACATATTTAATTAACATGCTCGGACATGTAGAAAGAATGCAGGACGAAAGAATGACGAAACAGATACACAATGCAAAAGTGGAGCGATGTAGGAGCCGAGGAAGACCGAGACTAACCTACCATGACCAAATTGGTCTTGTTTTATCAGAAGGTGATCTCAGGAGCCAAAGGAACAGGCGAGCGTGCATTAAAAGAGCTATGAATGTTAGAGAAGTGAGTGAAGTATGTAAGGACCGCGTCTTATGGCGCACAGATCTCTCTGCCTACCCCGCAAGGGACCTGGCGTGAAGGTATACATACATATATTAATTAATATGCATCTGAATATCCGATCACTCTTCACGTTAATATTCTTTATTTTATCTTATTTCTATGTCTATTCTTTCTTTAATTAGTGTATCTATATACATTGTTTCGCCCCACGATTTTATTTTGTTGTGATCAATGCCCTATATCGATGGGGAGAGAGACGACTGGATACCCGTTACCTACGTAATTACTTCTTAGCTTTTAGTAAATTTTCTGCATCATTATTGTGTCTTTACAATAAAACTGTTTTACTTAAAAACATTATTTTACTTATTTTTGAGATATTTATTTAGTAACATAATATTTCTCATTCTGTTTAGCTTTTTTTTTCTTTAATCACGGGTGTTAACGGCGGTCTTTTGATAGGGGTGTGCGGGGATATGGATCCAACGCGTTGAGGCCCTGCTCTAAGGGATATCAATGGGAGAATATACCCACGAACAGGTCACGGCGGGTATTGGGACTATTGGAAATGTGTCGAAAATAATTGAGCTATTGAAATGAGATCTGGAGGGATTATTAGTACTGGGCTATTACAGAAGAGAGACGGACATTATTACGAGGCTCGTTTCCTGTCAGTTTGTTGCAATCTTACTCGTTAATTCATAATTGGCCACACAGTCCTACGATACAAAGTCTGGACTTACGAAATACGAAAATTTAGAATTGTGATTGATGTTTGAATCACAATTCTAAGTTGACAAAGTGGTTTGTTAGACTATTAGATTTAATATGTTGACTGTCTAAACTTTATGACGCGCTTCATCTCGAATTTACAATGATATTCAATAGATATCACCTTTGTACACTGTATTTGACACTGTTTATTTTGTATTAATTGTGTTCAACAAAGTTGATATTATTATATTGTCATCAGAACTAAAGGGGTGTTCCAAATTTCAGATCAATCGGTCATCAGAAAGGGGGTAAAATTCTATTACTAGTTTTGAACTATGCAAGACACAAACAAGGCAAGCCAATAAAATCGTTAAAAATACAGTACAGTAGGAGGTACTTTATCATAAAAAATACATATTTTTTACATGCAGAAACTGCTTGCATAATTTTTAGACAAGTATGGTACAGTAATAACAATTTAAATGTACTAAATGTACTCTAGAATCGAGCATAAAATGAGAACAGTATTTAATTTGACGTAACAAAAAGTTTACATCTTGCTAGATAAAAGAATAAATGTTTCCCTCAAGTAAAATAGAAATATCTCCGAGAAAATCGGGACCCTTTGTCTCATGTCAGCGAATAAACCTGTATAAACGAGCACCGATGTACCAAAGATATGACAAAACTTTACTCAACAAACAAAACTAAAGCAATCACCAACATAGCTGCTCAAGTTTACAATACAAACTAGCGTGCTATGAAGAAGTTTATTAGAGTTTTCTCAGTACCCATCCACTCAAATTCACTCTGATCAAAAACATGAAGTTACATTTTGATATGCATTTTCAAAACTATATTATCTAATATCGCAAATATATTTTAATAATACTTTAAATATCTATGAATCACAGTAAAGACTAGCATGTACAGATTCAAAATTACCATATAGACATCGGATATTCCCTAGGGCCAGACAAAAATTTAATAAAATAAGAATATTTGGTATAATTTTGAATCTGATGTAACATAAGTAATATTCTGTCTCTGGCGTTCTAGGCAGTATTTGTATCTAGAAGGCTTTTATATACAAAAAAATTTAACAGTAGCGTGGCATAAATTCGACTTAGATACATATAACGAAATAATTAATGCTATTGAATCTGTCATTTACACTGAAGGGAAATTTAGGGTAAATTACATAAGTCAAATTATTTACGAAAAAAATTTAATGTACAAATATCCGGCCCTGATTTAAGTATATCCTCTGCTTTCGAGAGTTTCTTGTACTCTATACCTATGTCATGTTATATGAATTTATTATGGGTGAACTTGATTAGATGAATAGAGATATAGGCTTCTGAAAGTTGACATTGATATATAAAGTTTTCTTAACAAAATAAATTCATAAATGAATTCATTGACTGACAAAACCCAGCATTACCTTTGCCTCTATACATCTTGACCTATTTTGTTCACAACACGCATATGTTCATGAAATTTTCAATAACATATGCAGAGCAACATATATAATGAATCGATGCTTAGAAACAAGATCTAGTTGGAATGTAAGTACAGTCTTTGAAATTATGTACAAATTGTTAAACAGTTACCTCTTCTGTGAAGCGACTTTTATCATCTAAATTAATAACTATAGCATGAGTCCTAGCGTGACCTGATCTTACACCTCGAACAGTCTCTGTACTCCCCGGACTTGATTTCAATTCACTTCCTTTCTCACTTTTATTATTAAAACCATTCCTATTAGCTACTTCTGGAGGTCTTATATCACTACACGCTTCACCAGATATTTTGAAAACACCATTTTGTTTCTCATCTTTGCTATCCTCGTTTAAGTCCGTTCTACGTTTTGGAGAATCTGATGTTGTAACGTCTGTTTGACTTTGTTCTGTGTTGCTGACTTCTACACTCTTTGTTGGGCTGAAGGTTTTGTGCCTGTAAGCAGGTGGTGCTTCAAATGGAAGATCACGGCCGCTACTACTAGATTCTTCAGCAGGCGTTACTGTACACATGAGTCGATCAGCGACTGCACTGAACACGGTGTTAAGTTTGAGTGGAGCTGAGTGGTCTGACGCTGGTGGTTTGCGGTCATGTAATGCTGCAGCATCTTGCATCGCTGTGATACGACGCGCAACCATCGCGTACGTGCCGCAGCGCTCACGAAGTTTTTCCAGTTGATTGCATATTTTTCTAAACTCCTCCTGTAGGCATAAATAAATAGTATTTTTACTGCCGCTTTGTCTAAATGTATATAAGAGAATATCATATGTAATCGAAATATAGTATGATTTAAAACAGTATAGTTTGATTTTTTCGTACTCTCATACCCTGTGAAAGTAAATAAAAGGTATTGGACAAACCAATAACTTATCAGTACCAACTCGAACGAGAAGTATGTTATAAAAGCAAAAGGATTACTGTATTTAAAATGTCAAACATCTACATTAAACCTTTGAAATCATGCGGAATTACTGTGCACAACGTCGTACAAAGAAATTTATATAAATACGAACAATGCAATAGTAAAATCTTGAGTATTCAAAATATCGCCGTTGAGCTGGATTGGAATCCAGTGCTCAGTGTATTCTCAACACACAGTACTTGGCTTTGAACTAAACAATTGAGTGCACAATAATGATGCCTGCCTGATGATAATCAGGTGGGTTGTATGGAGGTTTGCACACCTTAGGCATCACTAGTGCGTTGCAGATCCAATAAAACTTCTTCCCGCGCTTTTGACGAGTGACATTGTTGTTATATTTTAAATTGTTACATTTCAGTATAAAAATAGTTTTATGTGACAATTTCGATAATATTTTGTAACAAAGTGCTAGTGAAATTATACAGTAATGATAAAACGCAAATACAACACGTTAATGCACTTTTTGGAAGACGTGAATAAGTTCATCAAGAAAACCTTGTAAAAATCACTCGTTTTACGGGTGGTATTGAAACTGGGTTGATTGGGTCTGGGTACGCTTCCCAAGTATTTTTTCAGCACAGTTCCTGAAGCTGGAACATAGAATTAAGATTTTGAAATGGTTCTGAACTGAAGACTTGGCTGTATGAGCTAGATCCCTTTGCCTTTCCCCTCGGGGATAAAAAGAAACGTCTTCACATTTTTGACGTAAATATGTGTTTAAATTTACTTCCATAGTGGGAGGCAATTCAGAAAACTGACGACAACAAAATTGGTGGATGTTATTTGGTATGATAGCTACATATCTATGATTTACATTCAACATTTAATTACACCACTTGATAGCTAAAGAATAAAGAAAGCAATTTTGAGATCATTTGGATGCATCATAATTTTCTTATGTTATAACTTACTTCCGTTTACCGTTACGACGGCTTACGTAAAACTTACGGCCGCTTTCCACGACTCAGTGGACACGGCCGTCAACTCACAGATTTTCGATATGATAGATGCTTAGAATACAACCAGAAAATGCGCTAACAGGAAGAAGTTAATTGCTTTCGGCTTACAATCAATTAGTTTTATAATATGTAATTTGTTAAATAAAAAAGACTAGTCTTCATCTCGACAGTTCATCTTTTGATGAATCCCTTAAAAACATCGACATTCATTCATTCCATACCATAATCGTTTTTAACCATTTTGATTTCAGTATGAGGTTTTGGCTCTCTATCGACGGCGAAAAATACATAACAAAACAACCTCACCTCTAGCTCCCTCTCGGTCATGTTGTCGCAGAACCGAGCGCTTCTATTCGTGGTCATCGTGTATGTGGACTCAGCTGGCCTTGACCTGAACTTCCCTGTCTTCTCCCGGTCATCCTTGCCGTGCCCCTTGTACACCATGTATGCCTGTTAACAAATACACTTCATTAGAAAACTATAAACCAGTGTTCACGCAATGGACCTAGCTGAATGTAAAGTAGAGTCCCATGTAAGCTTGCTTTGATATTCCTGCTGATAAGTTTTAAACTCTTATACTACGACTGTAGCGTCAGATTGAATATAATGAGGATGGTTAATGAGTTCGGGTTTTTTTAATGTGAATATGTATTATAATTTCTTTCCGTGATTCAGAAAACTAAAACAAAATCGAGGATACAGTTTTGATGTCTATCGTTCACATGTAAAATTTAATTACACCACTTGATAGCTAAAAAAATAAAGAATTGGTTACTAGGCATAGGAGCATATCCTGAACGACTGAAATTAATAGTTATCAAACCGGCTTTTAAAAAGGTAGATAGAGAAAACATGAGCTTTTACAGAAGGTATTCGAAAATGTTATCTATGAAGCACTTTATACATTTTTTGAAAATCAAAACTTATTTGCTGAAGAACAAAAAGGCTTCAGAAGAAATAAAACTATAAATATGGCAATCTATGACTTTCTATATAGAATACTATCATGCATGGATAAAAGGACACAAGTTACAGCATTGTACATGGATATGACTAAGGCCTTCGATTTTGTAGAGTATGACTGTCTATTTGATAAATTATATAAATATGGTATTAGAGGCAATGTGCTAAATTTTATTAAATCGTATTAAAGTACTCGTAATAGGACACAAATGACACAAATTAAAAGAATATGTTTCCGAACAAAACAGGAGGAAACATTTACTTCCAATGTAAAGGAAATAAAATATGGAGTCCCGTAAGGGAGCGTGCTAGGTCCACTCCTGTTTCTTATATATATAAATGATCTACCAAAATCTATAGATTGCCCTATGGTATTATTCGCGGACGACAGCACTATCATTTGAAAATGAAATAAATGAGACATTAAGTAGTGTAATTCAGTGGCTGCAAAGTAACAATTTAATTATAAATCTTGACAAAACAAAATCAATGAATTTTATACAGAGACCACGCAAAAATGCAATCGGCATTGACATCAAATACATAGGACATTTAATTAATGAGACACACGTTACGAAATTTCTTGGAATACATATTGACAAAAACATGACATGGCAATCACAAATTAATCATATCTGTACAAAGATCAATCAATTCTCGTACGCTTTATGCTAGAGAAAGTAGCTAATCGAATTGCAGTTCTTACAGCATATCATGGATACGTTGCATCCACTTTACGATATGGTCTTATATTTTGGGGTAACGCCACAGGAAAAGAAAAAGTGTTCAAGGCGCAAAAAAAATGCATCAGGGCAATGTGTAGGCTTCAGCATACTGAATCTTGCGAACCATATTTCAAGAGCTTAAATATTCTTACTTTTCCTGCAATGTATATATACGAATTATCTGTTTTTGTAAACTTATATTTAATTTTATCGCACAAATGTTATTATTCAATTAATGACTATTTAAATGACATTCTTTGATTTATATTGGACATTACAATGTATTAATATCTGACAACAATTTAGACTAATAGCAGTATTTAGTTTCTTTTATAATTTGCATGCCTTTACAAAAAGCAAAATGTGCACGAGAAACTGTTCAAATGTCACCTTATTATGTACCTACATTTTTGCGCAAATAAATATTATTGATTGATTGATAGTTAGGGTTGCGAGTGTCAATAGGCTGAGGTGACCGCTTACCATCTGATGTGGGCTGCATGTTTGTTTGCCAATCTAGTTGTATATATAAAAAAAAACTAGTTGCTGAAATTTCATAGTTTTTCATATGAATTTCATACATTATTTTAGTTACAATATTTTACACTAGTTGACGCTGTTCACAAATTACATCGCGTTGTGATTTCGTGTTCAATTTTATAGAAGTCAGCCGGTTGTCGAGTCATTTTGATGATCGCATTACGATTGGGAATGCCCCCCTACCTCTCCAACCCCGAACCCAACACCGCCCCCGGCGGATCCGAGTGCCGAAAGTTAGAACTTCTGCGCTAGATAAGATAACAACAAGATAAGACAAGAATTCTACACAAGATACATATTCAGTGTGGAAAAAAAATAGTCCTTTTGTGGGTCGTCGTTTTACGTTGGGCACAAAACAAAAAAAAATGCCTTATATTCATGTGCCCATGTGTTTAATGTGTTCTGGATCTGGATAGGCATAGATTTAATTTCACTTTGTATATACCTTTGGATATTTTATATCACTCGTTTCTTTAACATTCATAGCCCCTTTTCATGCATGCTCGCCTGTTCCCAGGGCTCCTGACATCACCTTCTGATAAAACAGAATACATAAGTATATACTTAAATATGTAATAGACATAATATAATATAATTAAGTCAATCATTGTACATTTTTCACTTCAATTTGGAATTTTTAGACTAAAAATCTAAGCTACCTTTGGCTTTTTCCATGAACATTGTACGATAACAAAACCTGCGCTCTCTGAAACTGGGCCAAGCCTAATAGCTCGCGATACGGTACACTAAAATATTCACGATCGAGTTATCTCCAAACATCTGCACTTTCAGCATCTGCGACGAAGTTTACGACGGTCGAATTTGTAGTTTAGCGTTCACTGTATGTACACTTTCGGGAGCCATAACTTGAGCACGTTCTCACTTTACAACACAGTCTCACTGCATTGGTCCGTAACAAAATGCACACATTACTATCTTGGCCTAGTAAAGCGGACACAGATTCGCTTTTTGAAGCCCTCGAGATCAGGTTCACTCAGTTCCACTGATTTGCTTTTCAGCAGCTTTGCAGATCCAAAAAGTTCAGTATATTATTCTTCTCTTTTTATAAGCCATTTTTTTTCTGCTATCAATACATTCGTATTAATAAAAAAAATGGACATAGCAGAAACGAAGTTTTGTTCTGTGCTAACGCGCCTTTTCGTGCTTTCCCACTCCACTGGGCAAGTCCCGTCTTCGTGGAAGACCGCCAATGTGCACCCGGTGCCCAAAAAAGGCGATAGATTAGATCCATCGAATTACAGGCCTATTGCCATAATTTCCCTTCTCTCCAAGGTGATGGTGTATGATAATCACACGACTCCTGGCATACTTAGAGGATCACAACTTAATCAGCGACCTGCGGCTTCGGCGATCGAGGGTCAAGATGAGGGCATTGGCTGTCAGCCTAGATATGGCAAAGGCGTTCGATCGGGTCTAGTATCGTGGTTACCATCGTACAGGCTCCCCGAGGGTTTGTGAAATAAGATACCAGCTTTTTATCCAGCGGATGCATAAAAGCCGTGGTTGACAGTAGTTGCTCCAATAGCATGGATATCAATGCACAGGGCTCTGTGTTGTCCTCAACGCTGTTCTGCTGCATATCAATGACATGTTGTCAATTGACAGCATACATTGTTATGCGGACGATAGCACTGGGGACACTTATTACACTCTAAGGGGGAGCAGTGGACGTCCTTCGGCTAATATGATGATGATTAGCGACTTAAAAAAAAAACCTATGTTCACAAGTTTTCTTCGGATTTTTTTTTCAACAACTTCGAGGGTCATACAAGCGTTCGGTACTAAGTAAAGCGGTTATCATAGTCTATGATGCTTGCTTGCATTATGCTTGCTTGATGCTTGTAATTAATGACGCGATTCCACCCCTGCTGCTAACACAGCACACTTCTTAGAAGCAGCCCAGTCGCAGGAATATGGTAACAATCCAAATGGAGTTGTGATTTAGCTGCGGCTTTCTCTGTTATTGGAATTGGTTTGATGAACTGCTCGAAGGCCAGTACATTACATTCATTGTCTTGAGATGGTCAATTAACCAGCAGTAATACCTCAGTGGATAATAAATGGAAAGAATCGGCCCATTACCCAACGGTTCGGGGTTCGAATCCTGGTGGGAGTATGTACCACTAAATTCGTGTTTTCGGATTTATGTGCATATTTGTAATAGTCGCTTGTTCGGCGTTGCTCGACGGTGAAGAAACACATCGTGAGGAAACCCACATCTCCAGGAAATTATATTTCGAAAAACATGTGACTTTACCTAAGTACCTAATGTCTGAGTTTTCCTCTAAATTGTAGTAGTCACTCTGTGGAAAAATTTGACTTTGCTAAATCCTGAAGCTTCGGTGGCGAACCCTATCAATCCTTATGGATTAGGTAACGAGATAATGCTAAAAAATAAAAATAAAATGCTAAAGATAACGCTAAAAAGAAAAAGAAACTTTTGGTCAAATTCATAATTATTGCGGGTATTTTTCCCACCACCCGATGTAAAGCGATTACCGTAACCTATGATCGCTTACAATATATAAGTATCGCTCACGTGATGCCACCTCTGCATCTAACACAGCAACTCCTTAGGACCTTACTGGTGACCTCACTCACACGCGGAAACACAACGACCGTCTAGGGAGTTGTTACTTGGCTGCTATTTTCTGTGAGATACTTTGTCAGACGGATTGCTTTGATGCGCTCTATCTCTCTTAAAGACACACAGACTAATACAGACAGACAGGTATATGGGAGTGCCCTATAGTGGATCTAAGGCCACATTCAAATTGTGCAGTAAAATTCTTTGCTACAGCATCAGGTAACGACTGCATCCTTATGAATTTAAGCACACATTTGGCGGAGAACGCGTCACCAAGCCAATCATAATGTGCTCATATTACGGCTTCCATTAGGCCCGAATCCAAGTGGCCATGTTCAAGATAATGGTTGGGTCCACTTACATAATTTGGGTTAGTCTGTAAACTGATACGCCGTTATGGCGTTATAACCATATTTAATTATTATCGGCGGAAAAAGACAGAATACGGATGCGGTTTCCGAACGAAGTAACTGTAATTAAAGAAATATATTACATTTTGACAATTAATTTGCATGCTGGGTTAAATGATAAGGTCGGTGACACAGTGGTTAGTAACAGTACTTTGGCATCAACGCGTGTGGATTCGATCTCGGTATAACATGCCTGTTTGTCTTACTCAGGGGGGAGTTTTAGAGGGGTAGAGCGCCGTATCAAAGTAGTCCGACCAGGGAAGTATCTCTTCCTCACGGAAAACCGTAGACAAATAACAACTTCCTGAAGGTTTATTGTGTTCCTGCAAGTGAGTGAGGTCACCAGCAGTGGCGGCAGTACCTTAAGTGCGCTCGTGCGCTGAACCACCAATTTAAAAGATTTAAAAATCGGACAAGTGCGAGTCGGACTCGCGCACGAAGGGTTCCGTACCATTATCTATAAAAACGGCAAAAAAATCAAGTTTGTTGTATGGGAGCCCCCCTTAAATATTTGTTTTATTTTAATTTAATTATTTATTCTTAAAGTAAATATGCAACTAAATATTTTGTGAATATTTCAAGCGTCTACCTGTTGCCGTTATCAATATCGAGCAAAAACGAGCAAAAAAATCACGTTTGTTGTATGGGAGCCCCCTTAAATATTTATTTTATTCTATTTTTTAGTATTTGTTGTTATAGCGGCAATAGAAATACATCATCTGTGAAAATTTCAACTGTCTAACTATCACGGTTCATGAGATACAGCCTGGTGACAGACGGACGGACGGACAGCGAAGTCTCGGTAATAGGGTTCCGTTTTACCCTTTGGGTACGGAACCCTAAAAATTACAAAATATTACTTCATCTTTAAATTGTTAATATTTATTTTTGAAACATACAAAAACATAACAAATAAAATTTAAAATTATAACAAATAAAAGACAAAACAATTTAAGCGCTTTGCTAAACTATTAAGACTTATTTTCCCTGTAAAGAAAAATTCTCGTGTGCTTCGGCGAGCGCACGAGGACTGCTAGTATAACTTGTATGAGTTACGAGCTAATATGCCTGACGCGTGAAACAAAAGATAGTTCAAAGAAATGTACTGAGAAATGAGTCGGTTCTCGTGCGCCGCACGTGCGAATCGAAGATTACCGAGAGCACCCGATGATGACCCGATGTTTAACGAAATTTGAAATTTGAGTTCGACGGCGGCCATGATGGACCTCTCCTTATCAGTATACTCGTAGTTTCGCTGTATTTGTGACGCGTTAATTATTGTTTGTTTATATTAAGTAATTGTTTTTTTTTTAATTTACATCTTTTATATAAATTGTTGCAATTTCTAATATTAATACTTGGTGAGCAAGTAAAGTGCACCACCAGTTCGATAACCCACCAGCCGCCACTGGTCACCAGTGAGGTCCTAAGAAGTTACTGTGTTAGCAGCAGGGGTGGCGTCGCCCGGATACTTGTATGCCTCCCGACGTTGTATTAAAAAACCGCAGCCAAATTACAACTCACAACTCTACTTTCACACCAAGGCTCATAGGTTCGATTTACACAGGTCTATTTGCTCGACGGCATCGTGTCAGCCTAATCGTTCGTAAGTTTAGCAGCGTGGCCTGCCACCGTGTATGGATAGGTTTAGTCGTCTCGGATTTTCTTCGTCGACTCTTCGTAATATCACTCTAAGTCGTTCTCGGTACGAGCTGTGCAACTATGGAATGCTTTACCACTTTCTATTCGCTGTGCACAATCTCTAATGACATTTAAACCTTGTAAAATCTCACTATCTGTCTATCTAACTATATTAAAATATATATCTATATGTGTGTATTTGGCATTTTTATACGTACGTACTTTATTGTCTGTTGTTGTCCTTGTTACTTTTCTGCTCATTACACTCATTTTAATTATTTTTTTTCTCTCAATTGTATAGTATGTTGAGTCTATGTATATATATCTATGTGTAGAAATAGGTATAGTTATAAATGCACCACTACCTACTTGTATCTTAATATTTGTTTCTCTTCCTTTGATATGGTTGTCTGGAAGAGATCGCTTTAGCGATAAGATCGCCTATCGTACTCTTGCAATAACATGTTACTCAAATGTATTTATTTTGGTGCAATAAAGTGTATTCTATTCTATTTCCTGTCTTTTCATAAGGACAGAATCTCAAAAAGACAGATTCTCAAAAGGACAGGAGTACACGTAAGCAGAAAAAGAGAAAACGGAAACCTTTTTTTACAAATATTTTTATTTTTCACGTCTCAACAGAACCCTCAATGCGCGATTCCAACTCGCACTTGACCTAATTTTGTTTTGCACGTCTCAATATTGCAAGTAGGTACTCTAACACTGATAATTCACTCTTTAAACATTCCGATTATAATGAGTTCAATTTAATTTTGCGCATGAATTTATTTTTTGAATTTAGATTCCTCAATGGTTGCAGGGTACGTTAATCCGGTACCAGTTGTTTACGATAGATGACAGTCATCATCTAAAAGACATAGACAACCCGACTAGGGAGTTATATCTACCTAACGCAGGACCGCAGCAAAATATCAACTCGTTGGAAGATTGTTGTCAGTTAGGATAACAGTAAGCTGCTGGAGAGACGTTGTGTTAGCGACTAGTACTATACTTCTTTTATTACAAGCGTTCTTTTAACACAGGTGGCTCCTGATTTGTAGACCACCGACGTTATATAAAAACATAAATATAAATGCACCGAATGTTTGTTTGCCATCCATAAAAATGGCATAAAAAATGGTTTCGTTCACTGCGCTCATATTTTTTTCATTAGGGTATTAATACAAACTGCACGCGTTTGATCACGTACGCGTGTTTGAAATAAACAAACAAACAATCATATTTATTAAGAGGATTATTTCGAATCTCATATCTAACTATGTCGTCATAGTTAGACGACGATCTTACCTCGTGGTAAGATACGAGTATATTATTTTGAAGAGAAGATAAAGAAGAAAAATAGGTAGATAGATGTATACACAATGCAGTGTGGTCCTAACGCTTACGTATGGAAGCGAGGGCTGGGTATGGTAGAGAGAGCATGAAAGTAGAATAGACGCGGTTGAAATACGAGCGTTGCGGAAAATTTGTGGCATAACGCTTGTAGACCGTATTCGCAATGATGAGGTTAGAAGCAGAGTTGGTATGAAAGAGAGTGTCGGTGTTAAAATAAGAAGAGGCATCCTCCGTTAGTTCGGACATGTAGAAAGAATGCAGGATAAAAGAATGACGAAGCAGATATACAATACAAAAGTGGAAGGATGTAGGAGCCGAGGAAGGCCAAGACTTACCTACCATGACCAAATTGGTCGTGTTCTATCAGAAGGTAATGTCAGGAGCCCTAGAAACCGGCGAGCGTGCATGAGAAGAGCAATGAATGTTAAGGAAGCGAGTGGGGTATGTAAGGATCGAGTCACGTGGCGCTCGGTTCTCTCTGCCTACCCCGTAAGGGATTTAGCGTGAAGTTATAGATAGAAGATAAGATAAAAAGATAAAACTATTTATGTGCCATTAGGACCTCACGGGCACTTAGACACGTCTTACATTCTTTAAATCAGATAATATTGTATCTTTTTATTTTTATTAGCTTTACTCTCTCTTTTCTAATAGCATTTCGAAAATGACCCTTGGGGGTCATGTGCCAGAAGCGTGCTCGTTCGCGACCCCTTCCAATCAATCAGATTGCAATTCTGCACCAAGAGAGCACCAACGTGTGGATTAGGGCATCCCCCGGAGGTGACGCGCACCGATCCGCCCCCGTCAGTGCGAATATAGCTGCATGCCAATTCCGGTGGGACGATGGGAGCCGAGTGCTGCATAGGCACGTGGAATGTGAGAGGTGGATTGAATGATAAGATGAACGAACTGATAGACGTAATGAATGAGAGACGTTTCGATGCTTTATGTGTGACAGAGACTAAGCGCAAGGGGAGCGACACCGATGATCTGCCCGGTGGGATGGTGGTCCTATGGTCAGGGATAGACCGGGAAGATCATGCCAGTACCGGTATAGAAGTCATACTCTCCTCTCATGAGTATACGCTCCCGTAAGCCCAGCGTATGCCAAACAACTAGAGAAATTTTGGGAGTCTGTGAGGGATGTTCTTGATTTACCTGAAGGGAAAGAAACAGTGATTATGTGTGGAGACTTGAATTGATGGGTTGGGACCAAACGAGACAGCTATGAAGCTGTTCTTGGTCCCTATGAAGATAAAAGAGTGTACGAAGCCATCTAGCCCCAAAGTAAGCGAAGCTTGTGTTATGGATACTAGACAAACATAATTATAAAAATACCTTTTTTTTTATAAATACATACTTATTCATGCATGTTCATGCACACAAATGTTTGTCCTGTGTGGGAATCGAACCCACGAGCGTTGGTGTCAAAGTAGCGTAACAACGCGTTTCACCACTGCGACACCGAGCTCTTCAATATGGAACGAAACCTATTCGTGTCGATTGTATTATACAGTACTTATAACTATATAATGTTTATGTATGTATATTTACTGTATGTAGTAATTTTAATTAATAATATCTAAATAATTTGCTTTCTTAGTTTGTGTACCGATTTCCTGTACATACGAGTATACCCTCCCATAAGGTCGTCTGGTAGAGAATGCTATTAGCATTAAGTCCACCTTTGTACCCTATATATGTGGGAAATTAAGTTTAAATAAGTGAAGTAAAACTCAATTTAGATCTTCCCCCACCCTACATTGCCTTGTTTAAATAAAATTATCACCAACAGACTTGCAAATATTGCAATCGTTAAGGTTGCTATTCATTTTCTGCCAGGCGTTATATCAAAAGTTTGTAATATCTAATAATAATTAAATATTGAGAATCTTCTACCAATTTATTCTTATACGCAATGATTATTATGCTTAGTAATATATCTATAGAAAGTTTATTATACGTAACAACTAATAGTATAATTTTGAGGGGCTCGGTGGCTCATTCGTGACTGACGCGACTTTGACACCAACGCTCGTGGATTCGATTCCCACACAAGACAAACATTTGTGTGCATGAACATGTCTGTTTGTCTTGGGCTGGATATTTCAAGAGAGGTAGGGCGCATCAAAGCAGCCCGTCTGGCGAAGTACCTCCACCTCACAGAAAACTGCAGTCAAATAACAACTTCCTAGAGGGTTGTTGTGTACCTGCGAGTGAGTGAGGTCACCAGTACGCTCCCAAGGAGTTGCCGTGTAAGCAGCAGAGGAGGCATCGCGCGAGTGATATTTAATATATCGCTAGCATTAATAGGCTACGGTACCCGCTTTACATCAGGTGGGCCGTATGCTTGTATACCTCCCGACGTAGTATAAAAAAAAATAGATTTCATGAAAACAGACTATATTTTTACGAGCATACATTATGTTCTTATCCTACTTATAGTATATAATATAATAATATCATAAATGTGAATGTCCGTTTGTTTGTTACGCTTTCACGCGAAAACTACTCAACCCATCATCATGAAACTTTGTACACATATTCTTGGGGGTATCAGAAGTAACATTGGATACTTTTTACTACAAAAAATGCGAGCGAAGCTGCGGGTAATCGTTAATATTATATATTTGAGAAATATACAGTCGGGAGAAGGCAAAATTCTATATTCATGTTGAAGTAAATGTAACAAGGATATTGAACATTTTCATTTTTAAACCTGCTTTACATGATATCCATAGCTTGGCGTCATCATCACGAACAAGTTTTATGGCTAATATCAATGGGCGTCTATAAAATTGATCGCCGCTCTAAAATTATAATATCCTCGCAATCATCAAGTTTAATGCTCGGGACGTGAGAGCTTGATGGCTTCCATAGAGCTTCCAAATAGAATTAAGTTTTAAAATTCATTTAGTGAACGTACAGGGAAATAAATATTTAAATAACATTTTTAATAATCTCTTCAATCACGAGCGTTAATGGTCATATTATAAGCATGCGCAGTGGTATGGATTCAACGCGTAGAGGCCCTTTCGAAAAGATGAATATGACAATACGGGTATTCAATTTTATTTAGTGATATAGTCGAATAATCTTTTCCTATTTCTTAGCGTTATCCCGTTCTGAATCCGCTACCTAAGCCTAAAGATTTGGCGAAGTTACTGATTTTTACATGGACTGACAGCCATCACACCTCCGCCAGGACCATATCCAGAGATTATAGTCGCATAATATCATCTATGTTTCGCGATTTGACTCATATATTAAACTTAGTTGCAAGAAAAAAGACGTAAAGACGTACCCGGTTTTAACCAATACCTGCTTATAAAATACCAACGAATTTTATTTTACTTTTCATTTTTATAGTTACTAGCTGTTACCCGCGGCTTCGCCCGCGTGTTCAAAGGGAAACAAAACATGTTTTCCTATTGGAGAAAGATATTTTGCAGCGGTAAAGTAACCTTAACCTAACAGTAACCTAGGCCACTATCGGGCCCTCCATACAGAATAAATCTCCATACAAAAAAAATCACATCAATCCGTCGCTCCGTTTTGTTTCGAAAAAAGGACAAACCGACAAATAAAAACACTTTTACATTCATAATAGTACGAACCCCTCTAAGACATTTGGGCTTTATGCCTCTATAATTTCTATGATTCTCTACGCTTTAGATCTATTCCACAGGAGCGGTGCATAGCCGGAACAAAAGTGACACATATTTTAAACTTATCCCTTTATGCGTCACATAAAGAATCTCTATACGAAAATAGCTATCTTATGGGAGTTATAAATGTTTCCGGAATAAAACATCAAATCCATTCGGTCGTTAATACAATAATCGTAGTTGATATCATAATCTTCATCGACTTCACATTTCAATTACAATCTGCTTCTGTAGACGATATTATAGGATTACTTTCGACGAGCACATGCAAATTTAGGGCACTCGAAACTCGAGAGCGACCCACATAAAGGTAATAGTGGGGAATCTCTGGGTATAAAGCACAGTCTTCGCGAAGGACTCATCCCACAAGAATACATTACCGGGATAAAAAGGAGCCTTTTTATCCCGGTGATGTGTTCGAGTGGGGATAGTAGTAGAAAAGCCGCTGATGCGTTGCAACGAAATAAAACATCCATATTTAGTACGTACGATTCAAACATCTAAACAATCCCACGGGAATATATCACCGTGATAAAAAGTAGCCTATGTATTAATACTGTATCTCGTTTATCTACCTAATGTTTGTCTGTGATGCTGTCTCTAATGTAGCTAGTGTTCGCCGCCGCAAACATACCTGATGCGCAGTGGCGTAGTGTGCCTTGTCGGGGCCCCGTATAAAAATTTTTTTGGAGGCCCTTATATGGAGGTAAAGATTTTTCACAAAAGAAAAAAAATATTGTGAGAAGAAATATTTATTTATCACATAATTTACCCATTTTACAAATAAAAATCGAATTTTAAATATTCACTCTCCTTGCCTTTTTTTCGGCAAACTGATTTATTAAATCATTTATGGCTGATGATGATTTTAGTTTTTCTAAAGTTTCTGCCTCTATGGACAATAGTGAGATGTCTGACAGCCGTTCTTGTCCCATCGAAGTTCTTAAGTAATTTTTTATTAGTTTTAATTTTGAAAAACTTCTTTCTGCCGTTGCGGTTGTAACTGGAAGGGTCAAGAATAAAAAGCATGCTGTGATTACCTCGGGAAAACTGGATGCAAGACTATTGAATTTTACTAGCAATAATTCAATGAGTTCTTTAATGGAATAAATTTTTTTAATTTCAGAATTTAAGCATGTTTTTAGAGCCTTTAATTGGTCACAAAGATTAAGTGAGATGTCTTTACTGTATTTAGCAGACAGTTTTCCGGAAGCGTTTAATATCTCTTCGCTTGAAGAAGATAGGAGTTTCTCCGGTTGTAATATTTCGAATATACTACTCAGGTTGCAAAGGCTCTGAAATCTTTCTTCAGTTTGAGAAATTAATATATCTAAACAGCAATAGTATACATTGACTTTGAAATAGGATTCCGGGTCGGAAATTCTCTCATCTTGTGATAACTCATCAAAAAAACGCTTCGTTATCTTTCGCCTACTGTTTTTAAAAACAGTTGTAACCACCACTCTTTTGCTAAATCTTTGGATTCATTTAGCAAACTATTAAATGAATTCTGATTTCTTAATTGGCACAGTCTATTTAAAAGATTACTTAATAAAATACTAGATTTCTGTAAGTCATTATTTTCATGCTGTAGAGCTTTAGAAACAGGATTAATAATTTCAAATAGTGAAGAAAAAAATGTAACGAGCACTAAGAAATCAAAACTCTCTAAAATGTTAAATATACTTTTACATTCTTCACGTTCATCTTTTTCATTTGAAATTAAATTTAGTTGGTACAAAGTTTTCATGATTAGTAAAAAATTTTTCTTTACTGCTAATAAAGCGTCGTTCCTAGAAGACCATCTGGTAGGACATACCTTTTTAAGGGTAATCAAATATTTTTCAGATGAATCGTCACTTAGCATAGCCCAGCGTTTTATACTATTGCCAAAAAAAGTATATATTTTTTCTAAATTATCGAAAAAAGTCGATACTTCACGAACATGTCTCGCAGCATCGTTCAAAACCAAGTTTAAAGCGTGCGCAGCACAATGAACATAATCGGCATTTGGAGCATGCTCTTTTATTAGGGTTTGTAATCCTCCATACACACCCGACATAACATTTGCTCCATCGTATCCCTGTCCTCTACATTTAGTCAAATCAATTCCATATTCTTTAGTCAAATTTAAAATGACAGTTTTCAGACCTGCAGCACTGCAATCGGTTACTGCTATGAATCCTAAAAAGGACTCACAGATTTTTATTTCTTTAGGCACATTATCATCATTTTCTGTAACCGAGATATATCGAAAAACTACAGATAGTTGGTCAATTTTTGATAAGTCTTGTGTTGTATCCAGAATTATTGTCAGAAATGGAGCTTTTTTAATTTCTGAGATAATACTGTTCCTAACGTTAGTACCAAGCAAACTAATAATTTCGTTTTGAATCGTAGGGCTTAAATAATTTATTTCACCTTTCGGTTTTAGAAGAAGTTCTTTTAAAGTTGCATCATAGTTCGATAGCAGACGTGAAATTGCCATAAAATTGCCAGAATCAGAATCATGCCCCCTCAAAGGTAGATTACAAGATACTAAAGTAATTATAACATTAATTATACGATGCAGTACATCTCTCCAGAATGTAATTTTACTATCGATTTCACTTTTCAATAGAGTATCGATGGTATTTCCTTGCAACCAATTATTATAAGAGAGTGAGGCACTAATATGCTGCTGTGACTTTTCATGGTCAAGAATAGTTTGTGTGAAATTGCTTCTAACCGAAACACCGTTAACCCAAGCAGAGGAGTACGATTTGTTTTGACGATCTGCTAATAACCAACAGAAGTGACAGTACGGTTTGTTTAAAACGTTAGAATAACATAATCATGGTCTTATAATTTTTATGCCTGCCTGATTGAAATATGAATAATAATAAGCCGAAAAAGGTCGGTTATTTTCTGAAACTTTTGGAAATGGTCCTTGTGGTTTAAATGGACCCAATTTAAAAATTATTTTTCGTTCGCATTCAGTTAAATTGTCACCAAAATTTCCTCTATCTGATGAAATTATATTACAATCTGCATTATCTGCAGATATATCAGAATCGTTGACTTGGGGTTCCTCGATTTCTGGATGGACATCCGATAAAGTATGTGCTTGGCTTTCTTCTATTTCCGGATGGATATGTGACGAAGAACATGCTTCAGAAGAATCTAAAAATAAATAAGTAATTGTTAAAAAATAAATACGAATGCTTTGATACTAAACTAAAAAGAGTTATATATAAATAAATAACGTTACTAAGGGTCACAGTTAGAGAGTGTTCAGTTCAGACGCACACAGACTCTACGCGGATTGTGCTCGTACCTATTAGTAGATACAAAATCACCTGCAGCCCGTCCGTGCATTACTATACACCTGCGTGCTATTTAAACGCAGCGCGTAGTGTAGTGGCCATACAAAACGAGAACCAGAAAGCGAGTCTGCACATCTGAAGTTCTCAACACGCAATTAACGATACGATACGGACTGATAGACAAACAACAAAACAAATCGATCCTATAGATAAGTTAGAATTTTGTTTTTTTTTTAATCAAGGCACGGAACCCTAAAAACAGTATAATTGTGAAAATCGAGGGGGAGACAACTTTTTGTGACGGACAGATGGACAGACCGAAATTAAAAGATTTCCTTGTTTATCACTACGGGCCCCTAATAAATGGGTTGGGTAGTAGTGTAGTACTTACCTTTCCAATCTAAATCACTCACAGTATCTTGTCTCTGAAAAAATGAAGAAATTTTGGGCACTTTTTTTATAACCTCGTCCCTTTTCTGTTTAATTTTTCTTTTCTCAGCGCCGCTGGGATAATCTCTTTTCCTTTCACTCATTTCTTTTACAAATCGCTACTAATACTGCTAAACCAGAAGAACAATAAATATTGTTTGTACTGAATTACAATGTAATGCACATTTATATAAAGTGCGTAAATAAACAGTGCACTGCACTCCGTGGTTTAACATCCAATGCAAAGTACAACAACGTACACGTACATCGCGATATCGATGAAGGATTCCCGGGGATTCCCCGCTGAGTTGAAGATGAAGTAAGTAAAACGGGGAAGTCCCGCAGCCCACCATAACGATGTAGTGTTGCCAACTTTTGAACGCACGCTTAAGGCGGGAAAAAAAGGAATTGCTTTATAGAATTTTGTCATTTGTAAAATAAAATAAATTAGAAAGTTTTTATTCTTTTTCCTTACACACTTTGGGGGCCCCCGTGGCCCGGGGGCCCCGTATAATTGATACGGCAAATACGGCGGTAGCTACGCCCCTGCTGATGCGCTACAGAAACGAGACAGCCCCAACATCGCCCTAAATGCATTATTAAATTGCACACGGGGAGATCCATAGACCTTCTGCGAGTATTTTGCCCACAAGCTGCACGTATATAATGACGTGCAGTATGCTATATATATAACATATTAAAATCTAAACTCTCCACAGCGCAGAGGAAAAAATCAGACATTTCGTAGGACATACGTCTCTCCAAATATAATTTCTTGTACGTGCAGTTTTGATTCACGACGTTTTCCTTCACCGGCTAGCAAGTAAAGTACAATGTGATGTACATACATCCGACAATACTAATTAAGTCGTACATGACCACACCGGGATTCGAAGCAGAACTAATCGGTCAATATGTCGGTTCTATCACTGGACTTATTTCCACATTTGTCGTCTAACACTATAACTGTAAGTATTTTTATTTAATCGAGATAGGCCCACCACTCATACTCCTGCCATAGTCTCCTGCGTAGCCAGAATTAACAGCGGCAACCACCAAAAAGGCAATGAACAGTAAAGTTCATTGCTGTCCCGGGGTTTAAACTACAGCTGCCGTGAAACTCACAACGAATTTAATCAGAAGAAATTTCTACGAGTAGGAAGTTTTGGAATTGACTTCCCCTCTTGGCAAAGTGAGAGACAGCATTATGACAAATGAGGCATTAAAAAAACCTCAAAGAGATGGCTAGTCAAGTGATGCTCAACTGCCGTGCACCACGGTTTATCAAATATCTAACACTATTGGGACCTAAACTGTGAGTTGTTACCTAACTGTAAGTAATGCTAAAATCCATACAAATTTTACACAATTTCCCCACTGATCTTGCCATTATCTCTAGAGGCTCGAAACCTGGTTAATACATACATACATTTACAGAAAGGCGGCCTTCACCCTTTTCTTCCTCATTTCCTAACTTAGCATAATCTGAGTAAACTTTTTGGCACATATGTCGATACTAATATATGAAGCGAAAGAATTTGTTTGTTTGAACGTGCTAATCTCAGGAACTATACGTAGGATTTGACAAGTTCTTCTTGCGTTTGATAGCCAAATACTTGAGGAAGGTGATAGGATATTTAACATCACGATATGGCCCTTGGAAAAAGAAGCAAAGTAAGAACAAGCGGTAGCGGATGCCTAGTTTTTTTAAACAACGTCCGGAGGCATACGGCCTACCTGATGTAAAGCGGTTACCATAGCCTATAAACGCCGATATAATAAGTATCTCTCACGCGATGTCACCTCAGCTAATACTTTTAGACTCAAATCTTAGTAATATACTGGTAACCCCACTCACACGTTGAAACATAACATCTCTTCAGTAAGTTGTTATTTGCCTGCGGTTGGCTATGGGGTAAAGGACGGACGGACGGACGGACGGACTGCTTTGATTCGTACCTCTCTTAAACCAGACGAAGGCAAACAGATATGTTTTTGCAAACAAATGTTTGTCCTGTGTGGGAGTCGAAAACACGACCATTAGTGTCAAAGTAGGATACCTAACCACTGAGCCACCGAGTTCTTTATTATATATATTATATGTAGTTAGGTATTAAGTGATAGCCAATCAAAAGGCAGGGCACGCTGCCACCCGCGCCATTGCCGGCTCTATTTAACCAGGTATTTACGAGCTGTAATAGGGTCGCATCGCGAGAGAGATTAATTTTGAAATATATGGTGAAATAAATACTATTTTCTTCTTCTTAGAGTTATGCCGTTTCCTAATCCGCTAGATCGGCGGGGTCCGTTACCTAAGCTTAAGGAAGATACTGATTTTTACAAGGAGCGACTGCCGTCAAACCTTCATAGACCAGAGGGTAAAGCAGATCTTTATTAGGTTAGGTCTTTCTTGGACGTATGGGTTTTCTTATGATGTTTTTCCTTCACCGCCGAGCAAGTGATAACTGTAAATCCTACTAATACACACATCAAAAGTGTCTAGGGATCAACATATATTTTTGCAATAACTTTTCTCCTGATTGATATTAATTAAAATTTTCTTTAAGGATTCATCAAATAAAGTGTTCTCGTTTGTCTACAGTAACGATAAACCAAGTCACCTTTGCATTAATAAAGAAATTTGCCATTTTCATAATAAAGGGATTTTTGACATTTGAACCACTAACATTAAAGTTCGAAAAAAAGACTGAAATAACAGTTTTCTTTAAAATTTTATTGGGTAACTTAAACAATTAATAATCCGTGTTTCTACCGCGAACACTAACAACACAAGAACATCGGTTTGGCATACTCAAAATGAGTTCATCCAAATCACGCTGTGGAATGGCCGCCCATGTTCGTTGCAACAACAAAAAAAGGTCTTCTTGCGACTGGATACCCTCCATATTCGGCAGAGCTCTTCTCTGTAGCATATCCCATGCATGCTCAATCGGGTTCAAGTCTGGCGACTTAGCAGGCCAGGGCATGACATTGATGTTAGCTGCGGCGAGAGTCTGTCTTACAACTCTTGCGGTGTGCGGTCGTGCATTATCATGCATTAACTGAAATAAGGGACCGATTTGCACTTGTAGAGGAACGATGACGTCTGATACAATCGTCTCAGCATAAATTTGAGCGTTGAGGTTGCCTCTGATCCAAATCAACTCAGTTCTTCCGCCGATCCAAATACCCGCCCATACCATGATGGTTCCACCACTATAAGGATGGACTTCCTGGCAGGATTTTAATCGCTGTTGGCGTCCAGGGGTTCTCCAGTGTCGTATACGTCTTGTATCCGGTCTCATACCAAAACGAGACTCATCAGAAAAGCACACGAAACGCCATTGTTCTTCTGCCCAATTTCTGTGTTCAAGAGCCCATTGATATCGAATTCTACGATTGTGCATTGCTATAGGTGGTACCCTTAGCGGTCTTCGGGAATGAAGGTTCACTTCATGCAAGCGGTTTCTGACTGTTTGGTCGCTAATTAAGTTCCCTGAAGAGTGATGAAGCGTCACGGCTAACATCATGGCGGTTATTGTTGGAGCTCTTCGAGTTGTGATTTGAATGTATCGGTCTTGTCTCCGTGTGGTGCAGCGATACCGTCCTCCATGGCGCTCAGCCACGGTACCAGTGCTTCGGTAACGTGTCCAAAGTCGACTGATAACACTCTGACTTGTATTCAGAGCTAAAGCCACAGTACGTTGCCGGGAACCAGCTTCTATCATTCCCACGGCTCTGAGCATTTCTTCCCTGCTTAAATGACGTCGCCGCTCCATAATAACGTTGGTTTTAATCAGTAGTAGGGAAACAGTAGCACTAATAATGTCTTCAATGCATTGTATGTTCTTATAGGGAAAATATTGACAGCTGATTTTCATCTTTTACTCGAATTTGATTGACAGTTCCTGTTTCAAATTATGAAATGCACCAAAAAGGATCCATATAAATTTATAAAATCATAAATTTATTACAAAGCCACATCTCAATCTCAAGAAATACGCATAAAAATGCTTGATCCCTAGACACTTTTGATGTGTGTATTATAAATGCGAAAGTTTGTATGTATGGATGGATGTTTGTTGTTCTTTCACGCTTAAACGGCTGAACGGATTTGAATGAAATTTGGCACGTAGATAGACTATGATCTGGATTAATACATAGGCTACGTTATTTGACTCCACGCGGGCGGAGTCGCGGGCAGCAGCTAGTTACAAATATGTACATAAATCCGAAAACTCGGATGGTACATGCCAGGATTCGAACCGGGGAGCAGTTGATCTAGGTCAGTTCTTTATCCACTAGACTATCACTGCTCGATAAATAAATACTAGTCTCATAATATTTCGCCTGAATGCCTATCATATCATACCTATTACATTTTTTTTTTACAACATTAGAAGGCATACAAGCACACGGCCCACCTGATGTGAAGCGGTTACCGTAGCCTATAAACGCTTACAAGACATTAAGTAATCACTCACGCGATACCACCTCTGCTGCACAGCAATTCATAAACGATTGTCTATCTATCAATTCCTTAGGAGCTTACTGATGACCTCACTCATACGCAAGTACACAACAACTCTCCGGGGAGTTGCTATTTGGCTGCGGTTTTCTGTGAGGTGGAGGTACTTCCCCAGACGGGCTGCTTTGATGCGCCCTACCTCTCTTAAAAACACTTAAAACACTTCATGCAAAGTTCTTCGCGTTATTCAAAGGTTGACAACGGGAATTATACTGTACGGTCTACTGATAACCGCACACACACTTACTTGATATTAAATGTCTTGATGATAGAAATGATAAACTGATTCTAGAAAGTGTCTATATTGTTCAGCCTTATTATTAAGTGAACATGAATGTTTTGATGCTGATGATGATATTATATTTAAATTATGATTTGATATGTTTTGGAGCACGTACGATGTCTTGATTGCTAACATACGAACGAACTGAGTCTAATTACGGGCAAACGGCGCACATAGCGTAAAATGCTTACGCGGCGAATCTGTACGGTTGCCATGCAAATGCAATACACCGTACATATACTAAGTTCCTTAGTAATTTGTTAAATGCTTGAATGGTCATCATATAATGACGAGCTCGGTGGCTCAGTCTTGAATGACGCGACTTTGACACCAACGCTCGAGGGTTCGATTCCCACACAAGGCAAACATTTGTGTGCATGGACATGTCTGTTTGTCTTGGTTTGGATATTTTCTATGTATAATAAGTATGTATTTACAAAAAAAAAATGTATTTACGTATGTTTATCAGTTGTCTAGTACCCATAACACAAGCTTCGCTTACTTTTAAATAAATATTGTCGGACAAATTACACAGCGCCACCTAGCCCCAAAGTAAGCGAAGCTTGTGTTATGGGTACTAGACAACTGATAAACATACGTAAATATATATTTTTTGTAAATACATACTTATTATACACAGAAAATACCCAGACCAATACAAACAGACATGTTCATGCACACAAATGTTTGTACTGTGTGGGAATCGAACCCACGAGCGTTGGTGTCAAAGTAGCGTAACAGCGCGTTCTACCACTGAGCCACCGAGCTCGTCAAGGTCAAGACTTACCTTCCATGACCAAATTGGTCGTGTTCTATCAGAAGGTGACGTCAAGAAACCGACGAGCGTGCATGAGAAGAGCAATGAATGTTAAAGAAGCGAGTGAGGTGTGCAAGGATCGAGTCACGTGGCGATCGGTTCTCTCTGCCTACCGCGCAAGGGATTTGGCGTGAAGTTATAGACGGAACATTGGCTCTTTCATAACCTATATTCTATCATTGCTAATCTTACCTTACTTCCGAAGATGAAACAGAGCAGTAACGTTACAGTGAGTTGAGTATGACAAAAGAAGATTATGTACATGAGGTCTGGATTGGCTGGCGACTGTAGGAACAACCTGAAACAAACAGTGCATATAAGGAACTGATCACATAACTTTGACGAGCTCTGTAGCTCAGTGGTTAGTACCACTCCTTTTACACCAACGCTGGTGAATTCGAGTCATACACAGTACAAACATTTGAGTGCATGATCTTGTCTGTTTTAATTGGTCGGGGTATTTTTAAAAGACGCAGAACCAGAGAGAGACTGTACAAAAGTCATCTGCGTGGGTACCTCTGTCTCACCTATTTCTACCGCCAAGCAGCTATATTTATATGTGTTCTGGTTTGAAGGGTGAGATATGGCAGAGAAATTACAGGGTACTGTAACGAAACAGTCTTAGGTCACAGAATTGGCAACGCGCGAGTAACATGCCCGTGGTGTTGCGAGCGTCAATAGGCTGCGGTGAGCGCTTACCATCTAATGCGGACCGTATGTTTGTTTGTTTGTTTTTTTGTGATGTAACTACCAATTTACGGTTTTCGGATATTTTCCTTTACTTGTGCTACGAGCTCCTTACCAAATTTATCATTCTAAGTCAACGGAAAGAACCCTATAGGTTTTGATTCCCTTGCGAGTGACTAAATATGCACATATACGATGCATTAACAGCCGTATCTTTTGATTGAGTTGACTTAGAAGTTTGATTTTTTCACTGCTCCAAGGGATTGCAGACCTGAGTATTTGATATTAATTTCAGCTTTACAGCCCCACCCGTCCCTGAGAAAAAGAGACAGACGAACTACAAAGTAATCTTATAAAGGTTCCGTTTTACTCTTGATGTACGGAACCCTAAAAAGGCAATAAAGCCTATCACAGCCACGCTGCGTTCTAGATATGATACGGTATTGTTGTCCGGGTTAATTGGGCTATTTGCCGTATGTGTCTTCCAAAAGATTTGTCTCAGGACCATCGCGGTAACAGTGCCAAAAAATGGATGTTTTTCATTGTCAATTACTCTATTTGTTAAAATTAAAATCCCTCAGTCACTTGTGCACTATTTTATAGGAGTCAGTGATGCGGCAAATTGCTTTGTTTCACGTCGCTATAATAATCTGTCAGCAACCTAACGCTGCACTAAAATAACGCAAATAAATGCCAATTAAAACTTATAATCACCTACCTACTACTACTAAAGGCCCTCATGTAGAAAATTTGAGAGTAAATTGAAAAGCTATTTGTTAATAAACTTTTTTATAACATTGGAGAATATTTTAATAAAATATTATAACATGATAATGTAATTGGTTACCAACTAGAGTATTATATGAAGGTATATATCATTTAGGTCTTAGGTTTTCGCGAGTGTTATACATTGAATTAAACATTTTTTAACGGAAATATCGTGTATTTTTATTTATTTTGTTAAACCTGGCGTTTCGAACGCTTTGCAGCATCCGTGGTCGCAGGAAATTTTCAGGTTCAACAAAATAAATAAAAATACGCGATATTTCCGTTAAAAATTGTTTAATTCAATATATATCATTTATTGACCAAATTACCGAATTAACAATTTCTTCGTAGTGGTACACGCAGTGTGTAACGACCCCCCACAATTTTTTTTTATACTACGTCGGGAGGCATACAAGCATACGGCCCACTTGATGAAAAGTACCGTAGCCTATTAATGCTTGCGAAATATTCAGTATCAATCGCGCGCTGCCTCCTCTGCTGCTTAAACAGCAACTCCTTGGGAGCTTACTGGTGACCACACTCGCACGCAGGAACACAACAACCCTCTAAGGAGTTGTTATTTGGCTGCGGTTTTCTGTGAGGTGGATTCCCCAGACGAGGTGCTTTGATGCGCTCTACCTCTTTTAAAACATCCACACCAAGACAAACAGACATGTTCATGCACACAAATGTTTGCCTTGTGTGGGAATCGAATCCACGAGCGTTGGTGTCACAGTCGCGTCATTCACGACTGAGCCACCGAGTTCGTCAACTTCAACACTAGATGGGGAGACGACCTCCAAAGGTTTATAGGGAGTCGATGGATGCAGGTGGCACAGGATCGAGACGAGTGGCACTCTAGAGGGGAGGCCTATGTTCAGCAGAGGATGAATACGGCCTGAGATGATGATGATGATGGCCTAATTATTATTACTTGTATGTTTAATTTGATACCTATTCGAAAATGTATGCATTTGAAAGGCAAATTTTAATGCACTATATACCAACTTTATGATTCCTACTTCAGGGGATTGAGCTGCAGGTGGTAACGTGATTTTCTTTGTATAATGTCCGATGGTATACAACCATAATGCCCACCTAATGTTAAGTGGTTTCCGTAGTATACAAACTCTTGCAATACATAAAGTATCACTCAACCAACATCACGGTGTCGATTTTATATGTCTGTGTTGTAAAATTTACGCGGCTTTATCACCGACACCTGTGTATTCGATTCCTACACAGGTCAAACATTTGTGTGCATGAATATGTATGTTTGTCTTGGTTGTTTTTAAGTGACCTCTCTTAAAATCTTAAAAGGCGCATCAAAGCAGGCCGTCTAGGTAAGTACCTCCACCTCGCAGAAAACCGCAGCCAAATAACAAACTCCTAAGAAGTTGCTGCGTATCGCACGAGTGATACTTCGTGTATTTAAGCAGTGCGGTTTTAAAAAAACAATGTATGCATTTCGCACGCGATAGAAGACCGTTCATAGGCTACGGTAACCGCATTACATTAAGTTGGCCGTATGCTGTATAAAGAAAAAGAACTTTCCCGGAATCTCTTCCCTCCGTTTGCCGTAATTACAAATTTCTCAACGTTAAAGTTTCGGCCTACATTGTGACCGTTTTACATCAGGTGGGTTGTATGCTAATTTACCTCCCGTCTATAAACAAATAAAAAAATATACGTATCATTTTCCCTAACACGTCAAAATAACTTAAGCAAGTATAAGGACCGGGTTAAATTGTGTTTGATTCTTTCGCCCGTGCGAGATATACATTCTGTGTACTAAGTATCGGGAATTTGTCAATAAAACAAAAAATACAAATTATTCATCTAAATTTATTTTATCGCCTTCAAAGTAGGCCCCATCGCTTGCAATACAACATCTCCACCGCTTCACCCAGTCTTTCATACATTTTTCATAGGCTATTTGCGGTATGGCCTTTAGCTCATTCAGCGAATTTTCTTTTATGGCTTCTATCGACTCAAAACGTTTTCCTCGAAGTGGTAATTTTAACTTGGGAAATAAAAAAAAGTCAGACGGAGCCATATCAGGTGAATACGGTGCTTGGTCGAGAACTTTTGTTGAATTTTTCGCTAAAAACTCTTACACTATAATGGCTGTGTGTGATGGTGCATTATCATGGTGCAGCATCCATGAGTTGTGTTGCCACAAATCTGGACGTTTTCGGCGGATACTCTCACGCAAACGCTTCATGACGCCTAAATAATATTCTTTATTCACTGTTTCTCCCTCTGGAAGGAATTCGGAGTGAACCACACCACGGTAGTCAAAAAAAACTGTCAGCATCACCTTGATTTTGGAGCGACTTTGCCGCGGTTTTTTGGGTTTCGGCTCGTTTTCGAGACGCCATTCTGAAGACTGTTGGCTTGTTTGCATGTCGTACTCATAAACCCATGTCTCGTCGCCAGTTATTATACGTTTCATAAAGGTCGGATCCGTAGAAGCTCGGGAAACCATGTCTTCAGCGACATGCTTTCGCTGCGCTTTTTGAACAAAATTGAGCTCTTTTGGAACTAGTCGAGCGGCGACGCGTTTCATGCCTAAAATGTCAATGAGAATGTTGTGGACGGACTTAAAAGATATGTTCACCTCACTAGCCAACTCTCTCAGACTCATACGTCGATTTTCGAGCACTAGCTTCTTGATTCTGTCGATGTTTTCTCTGGTCGTAGCGGTTGAAGGTCTACCAGAACGAGGCAAGTCTACTACTACTTCTCGGCCTTCTTTAAAAGCCTTATACCATTCATAAGACCTTGTTTTCGATATACACGATTCGCCGTAGGTATTTCGCAACATTTTTAGTGATTCACCACATGAAATATCATTTGAAACACAAAATTTAAGGCACACTCTTTGTTCAACAATATTTTCCATTGTAAAAATCGCCGAGGACTCAAAACTATGACCAACAAAAAGTGTAGTTTAAAACAAATTAAATGACAGATCCCGCTCAAATTTTGCGCGCTAAATCAGTACAGTGCTACCAACATGCAGTAAAAAAATTAGAACGACCTCTTTTACGCGGGTCTTTTTATTGACATATTCCCGATACTTTTTACACAGAGTAGTATATACGTAGAAAGAACTAATGAAGCTTTGGCAATGCCGAATTCAGCACGTTGTGTGAAAATCCAAACAAAAATTCACTGTGAAACCTAGCTACAATGAAAAAGGACTAAAAACGCCAGCCCGCGGCCTCGTAAATACCGACCGAGACCGTAAAGCCCAATTCCAATCTGCCGTTCGATCTACAGGGTGTGAACGTTAAATGAGAGCCTTTTATTGCTTTAATTTATAAAGATCCTGGCTGATGAGCTCCGGCATTATTTTTTTATACGACTAAGGTGACAAACAAGCATACGACCTGCCTGATGGTAAACAGCCGTAGTCTACGGACATTTACAACAACAGGGGTGTCATTCATGCGTTGCGGATCTTCTAAAAACCTCTTCACGCCTTCCTTGAAGAACCCCATGCTGATCCCTTTTTTTTAACGGGACAGGCCCACCATCATACCCACCACTCTGTTTCCTGTGTAGCCAGAATTAACAGCGGCGACCAACAAAAAGGCAATGAACAGTGAAGTTCACTGCCGTCCCGGGGGTTAAACTACAGCTGCCTTGGAACTCACAGCGAATTTAATCGGAAGAAATTTGTAGGAGTAGGAAGTTCTGGAATTGACTTCCCCTCTTGGCAAACTGAGAGACAGCAATATGACAAATAAGGCATTTAAAAACCTCAAAGAGATGGCTAGTCAAGCGAAGCTCAACTACCGTGCACCACGGTTTATCAAATATCTAACACTATTGGGACCTAAACTGTGAGTTGTTACCTAACACATCGATTCCAATAATATAGATTGCAGAACCGCCTAAACGCCCGGTAATTCTCCCTTGTTGCCATTAAATCAGAATAATATACTACCCCGGTTGATGCTGATTCCTTGGGAAAACCTCGGCTAGGAGTTCATTTCACAACTTGAGAGTAACTTGAGAGAGAAGTAAACTCCTCTGGTTATGCGCAGTACGCGACCATTGCGGCGTGAGGATGAGCTCCCCGCCGTCGGCGAGTAGTGCGGTTGTAAAAAAAAGAATGTATGCAGTTCACACGCGATAGAAGTAAAACCTTCGAAAATGGGAACATCGTGATAATAAGACGAATTTAGAATTTCAGAAGTAGGATAATTATAGCGTTTATTTATGATGATATCAATACTAAGTTCAAAACTATTATGCATTTGCATGAGTTCCATGCAAATTGAATCCCAAACACATACCGTTGAACTTTTTGCGGTCTTTTTAGTATTCTTTTCTTTTTTCTGATAATTACTACAATATTCTGCATTCGTTTTCGGCATACTTGAAAAATGATTTTTATTAAAAATATTAAATGTCTCTGTGAACAATACACGTGTACCAATACTCCACGGTTGTTATGACGCCTTATCCCAGGCACGCGTACTAACACGCGTACAAAGCTCGAACCCTGTAATAAACACTGTGTAATGCCTTCTATCACATTCTCTGGCACGTTAAATCCTACAGATATTTCTATCTTATTCTCTCGCACGTTAAATCCTATAGATACTTCTATCTTATTCTCTCGCACGTTAAATCCTATAGATACTTCTATCTTATTCTCTCGCACGTTAAATCCTATAGATCGCTTTTTTGTTTTATCTAGTTTCAAATCACAACTCTCAGTTCCATACAATATGGTAATGGCAATGATAGTGCGTCTCCAATATGTGAATTCTGATTTGCCAGTATAAAATTGGCATCCCGGATGTAGATCCTACCTAGTTAGATCATTTATTCGGATTCCCGCTGACTTGACTCGTATCGATTATTTAATCTCATCCACAGGGATGTCTTCAGGGCAGACTGGCACAGCATAGGTGGTCATAGTCTCTAAGTTTCCCCATATTGATTTTCAAAATTTGTAAGGCGAAAAATAAATTATTAGAGTTGATGAATCTAGGGAGAGGAGAGCTGAATTTCGAATGCCGAAAATATTGTGAGGAAACCCGACCAAGTCCAAGAAATTAAATTTCGAAAGACGTGTGACCTACTATGAAATAATGTAATCTTCATAAAACTTATATATTTATATATTTATGGAAGTCTCAGCAAATGCTACAGTATGGTGCGAGTGACAGCTGACAGTTTGACATGACTAGAGATTGAACAACGTTTAATCGCGTTAGTGAAAATCAATTAACGATTCTCAGAAAAAAGCATTAGTCATTGATTGACTGAAAAAAATATTCGGAACTGGATTAGAAAAAAGAAACTGTAAGCCATTTCTCAACTCTTTATTTTAAATACGTTTTAAATACGCTAAATTGATAAAGGTATGTATATATATAATTATGTAAAAATTTGGTCGCGCAAGTCATCTAAAATCTATTAGGTACGTTTGGTGGCAACACTTTGGCAGCCATTTTGTTTATTTACCATTCGTCTTGTATTTTATGATCAGTACGAGTGCTATCGCCTTGTATGTTGTACGTGCCGATCGTGTTTATAGTTTTACGTTTAGTTTAAATTGTTTGTGTTTGTTTCTGCTGTTTGTTGTGTTATTATTGTTGTTCGTTAAGTTTATTGTTGTTATTTATCGAGTTAGTTGCAATATGCTGAAACGAACGCAAAAACAACCATTATGGGGGCGCAAGCGATGGAGGCAGTCGTCCACCTCCGTGACTACTTTGAGCGAGAACAACAAAATGGCGGACCGTTGTTGCCAGTATCTCAAGTTGTGGTACGTAATGCTGAAGCTCTTGATATTGGCCACAATACTGTTTCGCGTGTAACACGTAAAAAGTTTGGACAAGATGAAATGTCCGCAAATAAATTATCTATTCCCAATAAAAAGCGAAAGCTGTATAAGTCAGAAACATATATTGATGAATTTACTACCGATGCGATTAGAATCCACATTTACGATTACTACTATGGAAGAATGAAGTAACCAACACTGCAGAAGCTACTGAAATCATTAACAGAGGTCGACTTATATAAAGGTGGAATTACTTTTTTGCCAAAAAATTAATAACCATAGCGGATTAGGAGAAAGTGATATTTTTAGACAAAACGTGGCTAAACGCAAACCATGCAGTCAGCAAAAGTTGGACTGATGACACGGCACACTCCTCAACCCAAGTGCCGGAAGGAAAACGCGAACGCTATATGTCATGCTGGTACAGCCCGTGGATTTGTCCCAAACTGCCAACTAGCTTTTAAATGCAAAAAAACAACGAAGTATCACAAAGAGAAGAATTACGAAAAATTTAAAGCAGCATGGTTTTGTACTTTATTGGGCAATCTAAAGGATCCCATTACAATCATAATGGATAATGTAATCATTTGGTGCAAAAATAGATCTTGAGGGAGATTGAGAGTTTCTATGGACAGTTATACACCAAGTCACTAGAACCCACTTCTGGTTCGACATCAGACCCAAGAGCCAAATTGACCCGACACTACACCGAGGATATCCCGGACGTCAGCCTGTAAGAGATTAGGATGGCTCTGAAACAGCTTAAGAACAGCAAAGCCCCAGGCGATGACGGAATCACATCGGAACTTCTGAAAGCGGGTGGAAAACCAATACTTAGTAGTCCTTCAGAAGCTTTTCAATTCCGTCATCGGCAGAAGCGTGGTGGTGTTGATTTTCAAGAAGGGTGATAAAGCTCTATTGAAGAACTATATACCCATCTGTCTTCTGAGCCGTGTCTATAAGCTGTTTTCAAGGGTCATCACGAATCGTCTCGCACGCAGGCTTGATGATCCAACCTTCCGAACATGGCTTCTCAACCATAGACCACATACATACGCTGCGGCAGGTTATACAGAGGACCGAAGAGTATAACCAGCCACTATGCTTAGCGTTTATGGACTATGAGAAGGCCTTTGTTTTGATAGAGACTTGGGCTGTGTTCCAGTTTTTCCAGCGGTACCACATTGATTATAGGTATATCGAAGTGTTGAGGAGTATGTATAAAAATGCGACCATATCGATCCGACTACAGGACCAGATTACGAAACCTATCCAGATGTAGAGAGGGGTGAGACGTAGTTTCTATGAAACTGTTAACTGCTGCATTGGAAGATGTTTTAGTTACTGGACTAGGAAGGATACGGCATCAATATCAACGGCGAGAATAACACTCACCTTCGATTTGCCGATGATATAGTAATCATGGCGAGATCGCTGGAGGACTTGAACACAATATTAACGATCTCGATAGAGCTTCCCAATGAGTGGGTCTTAAAATGAACATGGACAAAACGAAGATTATGTCGAATGTACATGTTGTACCCACTCCAGTTTCAGTTGGGAGCTCGGTTCTCTAAATTGTTGAGGAGTATGTCTACTCCTCCTCCTACCTAGGACAAACAGTCCAGCTGGGTAGATCCAACTTCGAGAAAGAGGTCTCACGTCGAATCCAACTCGATTGGGCAGCGTTTGGCAAATTGCGAAAGATTGTCTCGTCCAAAATACCTCAATGTCGCAAGACGAAAGTCTTCGACCAGTGTGTGTTGCCAGTGATGACTTACGGCACAGAAATGTGGTGCCTTACTACGGGCCTCATACGAAAGCTCAAGGTTCCACAGCGTGCGATGGAGAGAGCCATGCTCAGAGTTTCTCTGCGAAATAGGCTCAGGAATGAGCACATTCGTACCAGAACTGGAGTTACCAATGTGGCTCTAAGGCTCAGCAAGCTGAAGTGGCAGTAGGCAGGCCACATAGCTCTGAGAACCGATGGCCGTTGGGGCAGAAAGACTCTCGACTGGCGACCACAAACCGGAAAACGCAGCGTAGGACGGCCCCCCACACGATGGACAGACGATCTTGTGAAGATCGCAGGGCGCCGTTGGATGCAAGCAGCACAAGACCGATTGCTGTGGAAGTCTAAGGGGGAGTCTTACGGCTGATATGATGATGATGAATTAAATAAACCTCCAACGCAGTCCAACCGTAAAGATGACTTTGTGAAGTGGTTAAATGAAAAGGGCATTATAGCTGACATGAATATGTTGAAGACGGTGCGTCTTAGTTAGTACGACTTCATAAACCACAGACGCCAACCTATGCACTGGATGAAATGGGAAAAGAAAGGCCCAATAGGTTCCCACCGTACCGTTCCCATTGCCAATGTAATGCTATTGAACTCATATGGGTTCAAATTAAAGGTAAATTTTAATTTAACATATGAATGTTACACATAATTATGTATGTACATGCTAAAGTAATCAACAGCTTCGCAAAAAATGTGCAATAAGGGGGCTGATTTACTCGCTGAATTTTTCATATGGAAACCTTTGAGTGCTTATGACAGATTTTATCTGAAAAATTATGCGTTACTATTAAAAAGAAAATAACTTATACCTTTTAGGAAATATAATATATATATATATATTATATATTATATATTGTTTATGTTTATACATAAATATATATATTATATGACCATATGCATACTAATTACAACAATGGCTATGACGAAAGAGATGTACGGCACATCAAAGCAGCCCAACTGCAGAAGTACCTTCATTTCACAGAAGATTGCGGTCAAATAATTACCCCCCTGGAATGTTAGTATACTCCTTGTGCTGCAAGCATTCATATGTAGTATTTCTGATGTCGATATGTATAGAAAAAAATGACACGCCCAATTCTCGCAGACAAGGTTGCATTTTGATTTGTAACCATAACCACAAAAATTACAATGTTCGCCAGACTTGGCCGACATGTTTACGAGGAAAATATTCAAATTACTACAAACAAATTATTACATGTAAGTTACCTCGTTCATTTGTCATTTAATTTGACTAAAACAAATTTCGAAACACAAAACCATTCGTTCGTGACTCGGCGCAGTTAATTAAGGGTTAATTCAAATTTTTGTTTGCGTTCTTTCTCTATAAATTAAGAGCTGGCGTAATGAATCATCGCCGATACACTCACTTGCAAAAAAAGAGCTCTACTGATTTCCTCTATAACTTTTCATATTCGTTTTGGTATATTTAATGATTTGATTGATTTTTCATGCTAATTTTGAATTATGTATCTTTATTTTTCCTCAATTTGATCTAACCTGCTATGTGTGTTTGCGCCACCAATTAGTTAATGTGGACTAGAGCCAGCAGGCACCCACCCACTACTTGTAGTAGCTACTTGTAGTAGCTACTTGTAGCTTGTTATTCTAACGACTAACATCTACAGCGCTTGAGGATGCTCGTGGAGAGGCCAAACAGGTGTCGCAGCGACGACCAGCCATGCAATTCTCTAAGCGACTCGTAATGGCTGTGTGCGTCGCTGTGATCACAGATGTCACAGCTTTGACATCGTCTACTGCGATCACGGCTTTTTATTTGGTATTATATAAGGCTGTAAGCGTACGCGAGGCTGTTTGCCTTGTAGAATTCCAATTCCAAACGCAGCCTTGCGGCGCTAGTGTCGCACAACCATGAAAAGCGACACTAAGGAATTGCAATTTTGTGTTCAAGGCTATAACAGCCGATATTTCCGAGGATGTAAGGATGTTTGCTCTTACAGAATTGCATGGCAGGACAGTCATGGTAGCGGTGGTGGTGGGGGGCATGCGGTTTCTGTTCCAGATGGCGGCGACCGCAACAGCCATGGCAGCGTCGGCATGTTGCATTTACTAACGGTAGTGGACGGGTGCCGGCCGACGCTAGTCCGCATGAACTAATTGGTGGCGGAAGCACACAAAGCAGGTCAAATTGCATGCAATTTTCGCAAAATAACGCCTGATTCTAGTAACTATTCATTTCTCTCACCAGCCACTGACAAGTTGGATCATTTTATTTATACAAATATATGAAGCGGAAGAATTTGTTCGTTTGTTTGGATCCGCTAATCTCTGGAACTACGGGCCGGATTTGAAAAAATCTTTTTACATTAGATAGTTTAATTCTTGACAAAGGTTATTGGTTATACAAAATCACAATATGACACTTAGATGTCGAGGAAAACGAAAGAAAGTAGAAAAAAAGCGGTTTCAACCGGAGACCAGGATACGCGTGGATGATGTAACGCTGTCCAGCGAGTATTTTACAAGAGTTGTAAACAGTATCGTCATGATTATAGGGTCGACAACGCATGAGTGACACCCCCTGGTGTTGCAAATGTCCATAGGCTACGGTGACTGTTTACCATCAGGCAGGCCGTACGCTTGAGTACCACCTTAGTGGTATATAAAGAAAAATGAAACTCGATTACTTAGATTTACACAGGTGCGGACAGAAACTACAAGGTTTTTTATCCTCATTCACGAAATAATAATTTTGACTAGGTATGATTCAATTTTTGAATTAATTCAATAATTTGAAATTATGACGACTTTATTAACTGTAGGTAAAATTGAACCCATAAACTCCTCAGTGGTTATTTGTTAATGCCGACCCTTTATTTTTGAAATGGGGTTTACATTCAAAGTGCTTTTTGTTAACCCCCGACGGAAAAGAGGGGTGTTATAAGTTTGACGTGTGTATCTGTCTGTGACATCGTAGCTTCGAAATGGATGAACCGATTTTAAATTTGTTTTTTTTTTTAAATTTAAAACGGGCCTTAATCGAGAGTGTTTTTGTGTATATCATTATTAATAATTAATGATTATAATTGAATAATAATTAATGATAATAAATTTTGTTACTTTTTATATGTTATTTTTGCGTCGGGGGTTTTTAAAATTTTTAATTTAATCTTTACTTGTTTCACTGTACATTCTATAGAAGTATATTATTCATTTCAAATTTACCCCCAACATGCATTTCAAATACTTCCTAACAAGTTTTAATATTTATTTAATTTGTTTCCGGTACTAAAACCACGCGAGAATGCAATGCGAATGCAGTTTAAAGTTATTATTTGGAAATAATACATGCGAATACGAGCATAAGCTCGTCGAGCCAAGTGGCGGAGTAGTTAGTAATGCTACTTTAATACCAAGGCTCTTTTCTTTTTATCATACAACGTCGGAAGACATACAAGCATACGGCCTACTTGATGTAAAGCGATTACTGTAGTCTATGAACGCTTCATTAAAAGTCACTCGCGTGATACCTCCTCTGCTGCTAGCTTACTGGTGACCTTACAACAACCCTCCAAAGAGTCATTATTTGGGTGCGGTTTTCTGTGAAGGCCGTGGGTTCAATTTCTGTGTAGGGCAAACAGTTGTGAGTATGAACATGTTTTTCCTACCTCACTCGCTTCTTTAACGTTCAATGCTCTTCTCATGCACACTCGCTGGTTTCTAAGGCTTCTGACATCACCTTCGGTAAAACACTATCAATTTTGGTCGTGTCTATTCATAATATTTGATGCTAGTAGGTATATTATTTAGAGCAAGTCATTTATGCGAATAATTTTAGGCAGAAATGTACAGAAAACCTCAAAATATCTAGATAGCCGTTGTTTCACCGCAAGCTTCCGTAAATCAAAAACTTGGGAACTTTAACTGTAGTTTGATTTATGTACCAAACTTTAGTTGCGGTATGGAGAAATTGAAATATTTGATTCGAGTGCTGTCTAGTCCACTATACAATGTAATAGAGGATGTTTTCTAATAAATAAATTATATTACGAATCCCAGCGTTGGGGCCGCGTTTCTGCTATTATTTTATACTACGTCGGGAGGTATACAAGCATACGGCTCACCTGATGTAAAGCGGTTATCGTACACAAATGTTGGACCGGTGTGAGAATCGAACCCTCAAATGTTGGTGTCAAAATAACGTTACTAACCACTGTGCTACAAAGTTCGTCAAATTTTTACCATTATAATCTTCACATCAGGTGAACCGTATAGTTGCTTGTTATACGATTTACTTAAAAAAGCTTAATTAAACTGCGTCGCCTTATACAACTTGTAGAACAGAATGAGTTAATCTTCGAACAGGGTTCCATTCCGTGACGAAGTTCACGGAACCCGTGGGACCAATTTCAATTTACGTAATAGGATAAACTGGGATTAGGGATCTGCACGGGATTGACTTAATTATAAGTGAACTCTTTATTTTCGAGTGTAAATACAAGGGCTGCGTCAAGCAATATTAGGCACATTTACTAAGAAGAGGGCTAATTTTTTTTTATACAACGTGGAGAGGCATACAACCACGGTTACAGTAGCCTATGAACGCTTGCAACACAATAAGTATCGCTCGCGCGATGCCACATCAGCTGCTAACACAGCAACTTCTTAGGCGCTTTCTGGTGACCTCAGTCAGTCGCAGGAACGCGGCAATCCTCCGGCGAGTTGTTATTTGGCTGCGATTTTCTGTGAAGTGGAAGTGTGTGAAAAATTGCTTTGATGTTATTAAATTTTATTAAATTGATATATACTTAGTCTGGCCATAAATACTGTTACATTAAAAATAAACAAAATATTACATTTGAATTTGGATTCTGTCATTTTTAGGGTTCCGTACCCAAAGGGTAAAACGGAACCCTATTACTGAGGCTCCGCTGTCCGTCCGTCCGTCCGTCCGTCCGTCCGTCTGTCACCAGGCTGTATCTCATGAACCGTGATAGTTAGACAGTTGAAATTTTCACAGATGATGTATTTCTGTTGCCGCTATAACAACAAATACTAAAAAATAGAATAAAATAAATATTTAAGGGGGCTCCCATACAACAAACGTGATTTTTTTTGCCTTTTTTATAGATAATGGTACGGAACCCTTGGTGCGCGAGTCCGACTCGCACTTGGCCGATTTTTAGGGTTCCGTACCCAAAGGGTAAAACGGAACCGTATTACTGAGGCTCCGCTGTCCGTCCGTCCGTCCGTCTGTCACCAGGCTGTATCTCATGAACGGTGATAGTTAGACAGTTGAAATTTTCACAGATGATGTATTTATTTTGCCGCTATAACAACAAATACTAAAAAATGGAATAAAATAAATATTTAAGGGGGCTCCCATACAACAAACGTGATTTTTTTGCTCACTTTTGCTCGATATTGATAACGGCAACAGGTAGACGCTTGAAATATTCACAGAATATTTAGTTATATATTCACTTTAAGAATAAATAAATAAATTAAAATAAAACAAATATTTAAGGGGAGCTCCCATACAACAAACGTGATTTTTTTTGCCGTTTTTAGGGTTCCGTACCCAAAGGGTAAAACGGAACCCTATTACTGAGGCTCCGCTGTCCGTCCGTCCGTCCGTCCGTCCGTCCGTCTGTCTGTCACCAGGCTGTATCTCATGAACCGTGATAGTTAGACAGTTGAAATTTTCACAGATGATGTATTTCTGTTGCCGCTATAACAACAAATACTAAAAAATAGAATAAAATAAATATTTAAGGGGGCTCCCATACAACAAACGTGATTTTTTCGCCGTTTTTATAGATAATGGCACGGAACCCTTCGTGTGCGAGTCCGACTCGCACTTGACCGATTTTTATAGATAATGGTACGGAACCCTTCGTGCGCGAGTCCGACTCGCACTTGACCGATTTTTTACATGATTGTTCATTGAGTTTTCTCATTTTGGCGCCAATACATTGCATTATGCATTACACAAAGTAGGTATGGAGCCAAATGCAATTTTTAAAACTCTCCATACGCTTGGTATTAGTAAAATGTTTGCGTATCGGGCTATTAATAGGTACAATGAGATCTCCTCTGTTTGTGACAGAAAAGATCTGGCCGTCCACGTAGTGTTCGTACGAAAAAGATGGTCAAAGCAGTAAGGGAAAGAATTCGAAGAAATCCTGTCCGAAAGCAAAAGATTTTATCTCGGGAGATGAAGATAGCACCTAGAACCATGTCGCGTATTTTAAAAGATGACTTAGGACTTGCAGCCCATAAGAGACGTACTGGTCATTTCTTAACTGATAATTTAAAAAAGAATAGGGTGGTAAAATCGAAACAACTACTGAAGCGATACGTAAAGGGAGGTCACAGAAAAATTTTGTTTACGGGTGAGAAATTTTTTACAATTGAGCAACATTTTAACAAACAAAATGACCGTATTTATGCTCAAAAAGCTCTAAGGAAGCTTCCCAATTAGTCGACAGAGTGCAACTTGGGCACTATCCGACTTCATTGATGGTTTGGTGGGGTATTAGCTATGAAGGAGTGACTGAGCCATACTTTTGTGAAAAAGGTATCAAAACATCGGCACAAGTGTATCAAGATACCATTCTTGAGAAGGTAGTGAAGCCCCTTAATAACACCATGTTCAATAACCAAGAATGGTCCTTCCAGCAAGACTCCAGCGCCGGGTCATAGAGCTCGGTCTACGCAGCCTTGGTTGGAAACGAACGTTTCGGACTTCATCAGAGCTGAAGACTGGCCGTCGTCTAGTCCCGATCTTAATCCGGTGGATTATGATTTATGGTCAGTTTTAGAGAGTGCGGCTTGCTCTAAACGCCATGATAATCTGGAGTCCCTAAAACAATCCGTACGATTGGCAGTGAAGAATTTTCCCATGGAAAGAGTGCGTGCTTCTATTGATAACTGGCCTCAACGTTAGGACTGTATGGCAGCCAATGGAGACCACTTCGAATAAGCTTTTTATATTTTAAATTGTTTTATATTTATGTATTAAACTAACACACTGTAAAAGTGATAAATGTTATTTGCAATAGAAAAAAAAATTTTTCTTTGTTTCAGTATTTATGGCAAGACTAGGTATTTATATTCAGGAACACCGTTCCTATATGAAATCTATATATTTGTCTGTGCGTTAGTCTGTCGCTTTTTTACGAATATTCGAATTTTGATATAACATAAATATTAGAATAGGAATAATACATAAAAAAGTAGAATAGGAATGTTCAGGAACACCGTTCCTATCTCTTAAGTAACATGGTCAAAATGGCCGACAAAAAAAAAATTGTGTTGTTATATAATTGACGAGCGAGGTGTTCCTCTGGCAATGCAAGCTTGTGCATTCTCAACTGGTTTTTTTTATATTATATATACCTAGTCTGGCCACAAGTTCTCTTACAAACGATATAGAATATTTTTATGAAGTTAATCTTGATAAAACTTACATGTTACGGAAGTCGCAGCAAAAAATTAAAAAAAAATGATTCTATTCGAAATAGTCATGATACAGGTCTTTAATCTGTCTGGCTAATCTGCTCCCTAAAACTGACCCTAATTTGTAGTCTGAGGGGTTCAGATCTAGGCTTGATGAGAGCCAGTGTTCAGCACTTATAAAGTCCGGAACGTTGGCAGTTTGTGCCTTGTGACGAGGTGCAGAGTCCTGCTGGAAAGTCCACGGTACATTTTTTAAAAGTGTATTGCTGAGAGGTTTCACAACACGATCCAAGACAGTCTCTTGATACACTTTGGCTGAAGTCTTCACTGTTTTTTCACAAAAAATGAAGCTTTGTGACTTCTAGATAAGCCACCCCCATCATATCATTACAGACGCAGAATGATGACCACGTTATACCATTCCGATGATAATATAATATATGATACGTTGATAATATAATTTCCAATAAAAATACTTTTAAAAAAGTAATTCTTTACAATCCAAAAATTATGTTTTCAATTTTGTGAAAGAAAGATGTTTTTACTTCTGACGTGCACTTCTACGACTGGCAGTCTTTCTATAACGACAACTACAGGCAGGCGAATGGACCGTATGTCCACCTGGTACCGCAGACATAGCAACTTCAAAAACACAACACTTCTTCAAACGGAACGCATATGTGCAAGAGCTTTTTATTTTTTTTTATACAACGTTGGGAGGCATACAAGCATACGGCCCGCCTGATGTAATGGGTTACCTATAACCGCTTGCAATACATGAAGTGTCACTCGCGCGATGCCACTTCTACTACTAACACAGTAACTCCTTAGGAGCTCACACGCAGGAACGATCCTCTAGTGAGTTGTTATTTGGCTGCGGTTTTCTGTGAGGTGAAGGTACGCCCCCAATCGGTCAAAAATGTAGCTGAAAGCTGTCATCAATCGAAAATAACTAGAGCCATTGGCTTAATAACATAACGTTTATCTTGGAGAAATTCGAGATGACTAAAGTCATCCATGACACGCTGCAGTAGACTTTGCAACTAAACTGACGCACGCAAAGATGTCGAGTCCCAACGTAATAGAAAACGATAAAATTCTTTAGTTGCCATTGGGCCCTCGCGGGCACTTAGACACGGCTTACATCTTTTAAAAGATAATCTTAATGTGTCTTATTCACTTCTCCTATGACACATTTTTTCTTTTTGAAGTAAGACTTCTTTACGCACGCTTGACTTGGGGAGTAAGCTGGTGAATGCGTGACGAGAACGTTACGAAAAGTGTGATCGGGCGAGGCGGACGAAAGTTGAGAGGGAGATATAAGTTAGTGAAGATAGAAAGAGAGAGAGTTACGTTTCGTATATTACTGTAGGGGCAAGAGAGAGAGGTGCGAGCACACATTTTCTTTCTCTCTTTCTCTCATAGCGAGTTATTTTTCGTATATGTAAGACACAGTGCAGGCCTATTCTATGTATCACACTATGGAGCAAAAGAAGTTTTATTGCAGTCGTGTGGTCTAAAGCACACTCGTTTTTTTTTTAATCTGCTAGCTTTTCGGAAACGACCATTGGTGCCAAATGTCAAAAGAAACTTGCCAATATCTCTTTTCAAATTGTCAATTGGATATTACAATAAAATCGTGTCAGTATATTGGTATAATACCAAATGGTAGAATTAAAGATTAGTAAAGATTATCTATTCTATTCTATAACTTCACGCCAAATCCCTTGCGGGGTAGGCAGAGAGAACCGAGCGCCACGCGACTCGATCCTTACATATCTCACTCGCTTCTTTAACATTCATTGCTCTTCTCATGCACGCTCGCCGGTTTCTAGGGCTCCTGACATGACCAATTTGGTCATGGTAGGTAAGTCTTGGCCTTCCCCGGCTCCTACATCCTTCCACTTTTGCATTGTATATCTGCTTCGTCATTCTTTCATCTTGCATTCTTTCTACATGTCCGAACCATCGGAGCATGCCTTCTTATTTTAACACCGACGCTCTCTTTCAGACCAACTCTGTTTCTAACATCATCATTGCGAATACGGTCTACAAGCCTTACGCCACAAATTTTTCGCAGTGCTCTCATCTCGACCGTATTTATTCTACTTTCATGCTCTTTCTGCCATACCCAGCTCTCGCTTCCATAAGTTAGTTAAAGGTAAAGCCATCATCAATTAGCCTTTTTATTATTTATTTATTTATCAACGTAATTGGATACAATCTATTACATATAATAAAGCCGTCCACAAAAACCTGACGAAGGTTTATGCGTGGCACGGCAAGATCTTTGACTCGATACAATATAATAACATATTTAAGTCTATTCATAGATTTAAATGCATAAACTATATCATCATTCTTTTAGGCTTTAAGAAACTCAATCAACAGACAGATAAAACTTCTTAAGAGCAGATTTACTTCTTTTGGAATTAATGTTACTTTTATGTAAAAGTTTATTACATATTATTGGAGGCAGTTGATTTATTAATTTACAGAGTGTACTTTTTCATGTGGTTTTTAAACACATTATCAGGAAAGGCCAATATTGCTATTAATCCAATATTCGATCCGAGAGATAAGGCACGCTATATAATTGTATAAAGGCTGCATTAATTCTAACAATTGATTAACGGTGCACCTGGCGTTCCATAGACTAAGGAGTTGCTGAGTTGGCAACAGAGATGGCATCGTGCGAGAGATCACAGGCTACCGCTTTCCATCAAGTGGACCGTATTGCTTTTTTATACCAGTAAGGTGGCAATCAAGCATACGGCCTGCCTGATGGTAAACAGTCACCGTAGCCTATGGACTTTTGCAATACCAGGAGTGTCACTCTTTAAAAACCTCTTCACGTATTTCTTTAATAATTCCATGCTGTAGTCCCTTGGAAAACCTCGGCTGGGAGCTCATTCCACAGCTTGAGAGTTCTTGGAAGAAAATTTTTCTGGAACCGCACAGTACGCGACCATTGCGGTTACAGCGTGTGAGGGTGAACTCCCCGCCGTTGGCGAGCGGTGCGGTTATAAAAAGTAGCTTGCCGTATGCTTGTACTCCTCCCGATGTTGTATAAAAAGACTGGTACACACAGTCTTTTCAGAATTTGTTTTCTGACTTGGAATATCGAGAACAAGGGTTCCACATCACGAAGATGAATTGTCCCCTTTCGGGTAAGAAGGAGCAGATATAGTCCACATACACATCGACCCTTGCTCATCCCACTGCACGGACCTCCCTTCAACCGAAGGGGTTTAGAGCATACTCCACCACGCTGCTCAAATGCGGATTGGCGGAGGTCAGTGCTTTCAAGCGAAGGGCCACTGACTTAGTTTAACGACTGTCATCTATCGACAACAGCTTAACGTGCCCTCAGAAGCAAGCGGAAACTCGATATAGGTATACCCATCCATAGACAGGCTGCGGTTACAATGTCACGCGCAACGACGCCATCGAGCTCTCAATATTCTCAATAATATTATTTAATATTATAATATTGAAAAGTATTACTAAACATTTTATGGTATTTGATCAATCCATACGGTATCCTAAAACAGCACGAATTTTTCCCGACAAGTATTTTTTTTATCAGATTTAATTAACTGACTCACGAATCAGATGGTAACCGCAGTTCGCTGTTCGACCTCGTCCTGAAGATAATTACGACCACGTGTAAACACACTGATCACGCATACACAGGGCTACGAAATGGGGATTGGCAACTCCTCAAAAGCTTACTGGCGACTTCACTCTCACGCAGGAGCACAATAATCCAGATGTGGCCAGATACTTCTCCACAATATTGCGGGGCGAGAAAACTTGATCCGTACATCTCCATCCATTTCCAAACCCTCCTAGTGTCTCCCACAGCATTTCATCAGATTTCACCCTCATTCTCCTTTCAATTACTTATCCATATACTTTTGCTGCTAAACTGATCAAACTGATGGCCCTATAGCTGGCGCAGTGACCCCTTGCCTTTATATAAGGGTACGATGACTGCGCGTCTCCAGTCCATTGGGACCCTTCCAGTTCTCCAGCATAGATTACATAAGTACCAGAAGGCGCCCCGGACGTAAGTGCCATCGAGTTTGATCATCTCTGTTTTCTCTCATTAAATTTCTCAATTTCAAATATTCAATAAATTCAAATGACGATTTAATACCATAAACAAAGTCTGTTTATATATTTATGTATGAGTAACAAGTACATGTGTCGTAAATGGAAAGACGTACAGTAGTTAGCAGTTCCCCAATCGGGCTACTTCATATAATGTTGCCATATTCCGAGATTTACCACTATTTTTGCCTATTACTCAAGTTATAGTACGATATCAGCTTTATACTTCGCTCACGCGTATCTCGGTATCCCTTGGAAATCGCTTTTTCTTACCTTCTTTCTGATTTCGAGACTTGTAAAAGACTTATCGTAATATTATTAACCTACAACCTCCCTCTAGAATTGGAATATCAAACGCAAAAATCCTAGAGACAGTGATTAGCGCAGCAACGTCAGCAGTGATAGGCCAGTGGATAAGGAACCGGCCTATTGAACAACTCGCCCCCGTTTCGAATCCGGGCATGTACCACTAAATTAGTGTTTTCGGATTATGTACATACCGCACGTCCAAGAAATTATATATCGTTAGACGGTGACCTAACCTGAGAAAGGTCTGGTTTTGGCCTCTCGGTTGTTGATGTCTGACAGCTGTCTCTCAATGTCAAAATCAGTATCTTTGACTAATCCCACAGGTAGCGGATGCCGCCAATCCATTCTATCCATTCCAATTTAATGGATTAGGAAGAAGTTCCAGAGATTAGCACGTTCAAACAAACAAACAAACCCTTCTTTATGTTGATACTGTTGATTGTAGGCACTTGGTGGAATTTTGAAGACATCGCGTTAATGTTAATACTTGCACTTGTACAGATTCCACTTCACAATTCACAATCACAACAAACCCTTCCGCTTTATGTATGTACTACCTATATACAATGTGTAATTAAGTAATGTCTCAAATTTATCGAGGCAAGCGTTAATAGGCTACGGTAACTGCTTTCCATCAGGTGGGCCGTATGCTTGCATGCCTCCCGACGTTGTATAAAAAAAAATTGTTTGATTACTGTTTGTACACTGTGGACTGCAATAGCATGTATTGGAAGTTGCAAAATAAACATTTTATCTATCTATCTATCTTTATATATTTGTTACGGCACCGTCCCAGTAGAAGGTTGCTGAGTCGCCATTGTCGCCGTACCGTTGCACACGGCACTTTTATTTACGTTGCTAAATTGTGCAACGAAGTAAACTGGTGGCAGCGGCGGTACGCGACGCCGCCATACGTGTCTGGCAGCGGCACGTATGGCGGCGCCGCGTACCTCCGGCCGCGAGGATGTTCGGCCACTCGGCACTTCCCACCTCGGCCCACCACCACTTGTATATTTTTAAAGATAATAATTAACTTGTAACCCATTTTATTGAAGTAAAACTTCTTTGTGGGGAGTAAGCTGGTGAGAGCATTACGAAAAGTGTGATCGGGCGAGGCGAACGGAAGTTGAGAGGGAGATATAGTTAATGAAGATAGAGAGAGAGAGAGTTACGTTTAAAGAAAAGAAAAAGAAAGAAAATCATTTATTTGTACATCACATAACACTGTACAATATATACGTAAAACAAACTAATGATAACAGCTAACTGTATTATGCGATGTTACAAATTGGTCTCGACTCAGTATATTGTCAAAGCCTGTGTGACAGACCCGACACTGATTTTCAGCCGAAACCAGTCTTTGTGACATCACGGACGCAGCACGTTTCGTATATTACTGTAGGGGCAAGAGAGGGAGATGCGAGCACACATTTTCTTTCTCTCTTTCTCTCACAGCCAGTTACATTTACATATACGTATATCTAAGACATATTGCAAGCCTATAGATAAAGCTAAAGAAGTTTTACTTCAGTCGTGTGGTGTAAAGCACACTCGGTTTTTTAGGGTTCCGTACCCAAAGTGTAAAACGGGACACTATTACTGAGGCTCCGCTGTCCGTCCGTCCGTCCGTCCGTCACCAGGCTGTATCTCATGAACCGTGATAGTTAGATAGTTGAAATTTTCACAGATGATGTATTTCTATTACCACTATAACAACAAATAGAATAAAATAAATATTAGAGGGGGCTCCCATACAACAAACGTGATTTTTTTGCTCGTTTTTGCTCGATATTGATAACGGCAACAGGTAGACGCTTGAAATATTCACAGAATATTTAGTTATAATATTATTTTTAAAAATAAATAATTACATTAAAAATAAAACAAATATTTAAGGGGGGCTCCCATACAACAAAGGTGATTTTTTTTGCCGTTTTTGTAGATAATGGTACGGAACCCGTGCGCGAGTCCGACTCGCACTTGGCCGATTTTTTTTATTAAATAAGTTTGAAATAAATTGGTTTCTTTTTTCGATCCTCGGGATCCTCCTACGTATTATATTAGTACAGATAGATGTATGTACTTACATGGATATATTGAGGAACACCGACAGCAGGAACTCGTTGTATATCGCCATGGATATGAACCGGCTCTCGTTGAATTCCGAGGGCGCCTTCCGCACCATGATGCAGAGGCGGATCCCCCACACCAGAAATATCACCTCCACTGCGAACAAATTAAGGTGCATGTTATTTTTACTACAATTACATATACATATATATATATCTGGGGGCACGGCCGTGCCCCCACCAAGTCGAGCAAAAAAGCGTCACGACCGTACCATCCTTTTCTCGAAGCAATTCAGACCATTTTCGACCCCCTGTAACTTCGTTGTGGATAAAACTAGAAGACTGAAATTTTCAGTAACCATGCAGGCATTGTAAAGACACGTATATTTCAAATTTCATTCAATTTGAACCAGTATTTTAAGAATTATAACGGGTCAATTTTTTTTAATTTTGTCACTCACTGACTCACCGATCATCAAAATTCTAAGGCACTTCTAGCAGACCTAGAAGCTTCAAATTTGGAATATAAGTAGTGTTTGGTGTATGAATCAAGGAAAAACTAAAAAATCTAGAAAAGACCGCAAAGAAAATTAAGCCCATACAGCCAAGTCTTCAGTTAAATTTTTCAATATTGGCTTTATTCGTAACGATGTTATATTATGTTTTATTTATTTTACGGCAATTATTATTATTGCGTGCGAAGCCGCGGGTTTAAGCTAGTACCATATAAATATAGGCGCATGGTAGTGCCCCTGCCAAATCGAGCAAAAAATGGTTATTCCCGTCATGAAAACACGTGTATTAAATTATTTATTAACTGTGGATCGAATTGTTCATATACGATGAACTTACAATTAACATGCGACAGCTCAATGATTCTGTCTTTGTTGATATGCTTAACAGGATAAGATTAGGTGTGACTACACAAAAAGACCGTGACTTACTCTCAACTAGATTAATAACTCTTAAATCCGATTCAAATGAAAACAGATTGGTTGAAATAATTGAACACCTCTCGAAACTTCCTAATGATACCGTTTGCTTATTACCTACAAAAAACATGTGTCAACAATTAAATACTGCAATGCTTAGATCTCTCCCACATCCCGAAATAAAACTTACAGCTGTAGATAGCTTAGATTGCCCCAAATACCTAACAAAAAGAGCTCGTGAAAGCATAAAAAAATATGAAGATGATGCTTCTATGACAGCAGGCCTGGAAGAAAACATAATTATAAAAATAGGAGCAAAAGTCATGCTTAGGCGAAATATTGACGTGAGTCTTGGTTTAGTTAATGGTTCTATCGGTATAGTGCAAAGAGTAAAGGTTGATCCGGATAATACAAAAATCATTAAGAAAATATACATTACATTTAATAACGAACATGTTTACGAACTTTGTCCGGTTAAAACTAAATTTGAAATTATTAATAGAGTTTATGTTCATCGCGAACAGTTTCCCATATGTATAGCCTATGCTATAACTATACATAAAAGTCAAGGACTAAGTCTACATAATGCACTGATGGATATCGGTTCTACAGTATTCACATCCGGTCAAGCTTACGTGGCACTTTCGAGAGTTACAAGTCTGGGTGGTTTACATCTAATTAATGTCAACTTTGGAAGTGTTAAAGCGCAGGAATCCTCAATTTGTGAATACAACAGACTAAGAAGCATTTACCGTCCAGATTTGTCAAAAATTGTAACATCAAAGCCTCCCAGAAAAACGCATAGAGACAGGGAGTGGGCTCTTAGAAAAACTGTAGCTGAAGCTCAAGAAATAGTACCGGAAAAGAGAAAACGGAAGGCTACCTACAAAAATAAGAAAAGTTCATAAGTCAGAGAGAGGGCTTTAAGAAAATTCGTTGCTGGTAGATATACATATATACAATAAGTAGAAGGTACCGAAAAGGAAAAAGTAGAACTGTCTACAAAATACAAAAAGAAATGAGATCCCATCAAAAACAATACTTGTCAAAAAAACCAAGTCTCGCAACTCAGTTGTTCTGCGGTAAAAAGTTGTGAGATCCATGTAATACCAAGTCGGTTATTAATTTATTCAGTCTCTACTTAAGCGACTTTCTGTCTTAATACGTCCAGTCTCTAAGACCACGATCGTGGTCCATAACAATTGAATTGAATCAATTGACGTGGTCCATGACTTGGCCATCGCACTAAATAATTGAATTTACATGTGTTTTCAGGCGATTGAATTTACACGTGTTTTCAGGCGATGGCCAAGTCTCAATATATTTATATAAAACATTAAAGAATTTTAATATTGATATGCGTCACTATAAGATGCTGTTAATTATTACGTAACAACTTAATGCTTCGAGTACGGAGATTCCAGACACAATTGATTTTCAATTGTTATGGACCACGATCGTGGTCTTAGAGACTGGACGTATTAAGACAGAAAGTCGCTTAAGTAGAGACTGAATAAATTAATAACCGACTTGGTATTACATGGATCTCACAACTTTTTACCGCAGAACAACTGAGTTGCGAGACTTGGTTTTTTTGACAAGTATTGTTTTTGATGGGATCTAGCTGACCCGGCGAACTTCTTTTTTAATAAATAAATAAATAAATCGTTTATGGTGTGTTAACTTATTAGATGGTATAAATTCTTTTAACACTTATTATCCTATTCCCGACGAAGACAAATCCAAAAACACAAAAATCATAAAAATCGGTCCAGCCGTTCTTTAGTTATAAATGGTGTAACTAACACGACTTTGTTTTATATATATATATAGATTTGTTACATTTTCAAGATTGAATGGGTTCTAGTTTTGTAATGAAATTTGGCGCTTAGGTAGTGTATAATTGGCGTCTGTCAGTCTTTCTACCCGAGGGTATAGAAAGATTGACAGAACAGAATGTAGTCTTGTTGACGAGCTCGATGGCGCAGTCTTGAATGACGCGACTTTGACACCAACGCTCGTGGGTTCGATTCCCGCACAAGACAAACATTTGTGTGCATGAACACGTCTGTTTGTCTTGGTCTGGATGTTTTATGAGAGGCAGGGCGCATCAAAGTAGCCCGTTTAGGAAAGTACCTCCGCTTGACAGAAAACCGCAGCCAAATAGCAACTCCCTAGAGGGTTGTTGTGTTCCTGCGTGTGAGTGAGGTCACCAGTAAGCTCCCAAGAAGTTGCTGTATAAGCAGCAGAGGAGGCATCGCGCGAGTGATACTTAACCTATTACAAGCGTTCATAGACTACGGTAACCGCTTTACATCAGGTAGGCCGTATGCTTGTATGACTCCCGACGTACATAAGAAATGGCTAAGGAGCTGGTCTATTTACCAACGGGTGTGCATTATATGACATAAGAGCAAATCCTCTAATGAATACTACATCTAATGAAACTAATAATAATAATAATAAAATGCCCGCAGGGCAGCTTGTGGCGAGCTGTTGGTGCGTAACGACACCACGGGTACCCGAGTGCTCCAGAGAGTCGATCAGGGCCTTCGTCTCCGGCGTGTCTCCGTCGGTCGGAGTGGAAAGTCAAGAAGGCCCGCAGGACTCTCAGCTCTGGCTTGCCTTCATTGGCCGTCCAGAGAGGAGTCGATAGAGCATATTGCTTTATCAGGTGATATGCTCCAGGGGTGGAAGTGTTAAAGGGCATAACGCCGCGAGTAACTTCGGAGAAAGCGCAGCACACCTCTCGACACCCCTGAGTCACTCACACCGGTGTTGCCCCCGGCCGAATTTCTCTGGCATTTCGGGGGTCCATCCAGTGAGTGGCAAGCCACCGCCTGCCGGAAGTAACATCAGATATGATAGTTGTGGCAGGCGTCCGTCCCTCTTCTGTAATAGCCCAGTACTAATAATCCCTCCAGATCTCATTTCAATATCTCAATTATTTCCGACACATTTGCAATAGTCCCAATTACATGCCGTGACCTGCTTGTGGGTATATTCTCCCATTGATATCCCTTAGAGCAGGTCACAGCGGGTATAATACATTACATCAATCTTTTCTAAGGGGCCTCTACGCGTTGGATCCATATCCCCGCACACGCCTATCAAATGACCGGGGTTAACACCCGTGATGAAAGAAAAAAATAAAATAATACTTAATTTACCATTCTCGTTTGGCCGCAAGCCCGCGATAATGGTCTCGTCTACCCCGTATCTGGGAGATATTGTAAACTATATAAATAAAAATAATAATAATAACTTTATTGAGCAAAAAATTTTTGATACAAGCTTATAATGTATTGCATCTGTGCCTGAACTAGGTAAGATACCTGTATCTCGGGCAACAGTGCTCCTCGTCCAAAGTGTTCTGAATACATAATACTCATAAAGTATTATTATACATTTATGTGACTAAGGATCCTTTGATAACCTAATAGTAAAATCAACAATACGGTAGGTGTACCTCTCGGTGTGTGAAAATGTGCTTATGATTGTGTGTGTGTGAGAGGATGAGTTAATTGTTTGCATGTTTCTCCTGTAAAACATACGTTAGTCAGTAGAGAACACAGCATCGATTACAATATCGGTTTCATGATTTCCTCTGTTTGATCGTAATTCCGTTTAAGAAGCCAGTCAAATATAATTTTCTTACAGTGGTGTTTGTTGATATGATAGATCTGTAATTTTTTATTGATTTTGTTATATAGGAATGGACCAAGAAAACAAAAAAAGTTATTAGTGAAAAAGAGTTTAAGTTTCATAGTTTTACATACTTTTTTGTTACGCTTTTTATTGTTGCTAGGGTCGTATTTTAGAAGAGAATGTTGTTTTAAAACCGTGTTAAGAATAAAAAGTTGTCGTACAGTTAGTACGCTACAATCTTTGTATAGCTGTTCCGTGGAATACAGTCTAGGGCGGAAAGTGCAAACTTTAACTAACTGTGGCCGCGACTTCGTCCGCGCGGAATAGTTGTTTATTTTATTTTTTATTTATAATAAAAAAAAAAAATCTAAAATAAAAGTAGACCAAGTTACTAATTATTACATCAGCTAGCTGCCAGTGAAAGTCCCGTCACAATCGGTCTAGCCGTTTCAGAGAACAAACAGACAGACAAAAATTGTAAAAAAAATATTTTGGTATATGTACCGTGTATACATCCATATGCATTTAATAAAAAGCGGTTATTTTAATATTACAAACAGACACTCCAATTTTATTTACCTGTATAGATGTATAGATGTTATATAATATACGCTTAAAGATCGAATGATATACTGTATTATTGATATAATTTCATATGACCTAACGTTTTGTATCAAAATGAACATTTTCTATAATGCACATTAATATTTACTTACCAATGTTATAATTTTAAAACCCATATATTTCCTTTGATCAATAGAGGATTTGTTATTTATATAATCTGAACGTTAATGGAAGTGAAATTTTATTATCTGATATTATGTGTGTATGTAGTATGTATATATATATACACTACCTATTTATGTAGTGACAAAAATTTAAAAACGTATGCTGAGATAGTTTGGTCATTTAGAAAGAATGAATGACAAAAGAGTTACGAAAGAAGTGTATCAAGCAAGAGTGAATGGTGATGTCGGGAGGAGTTGTGTAGTTTGCCAAAATATAAGATTAAGTTAATGTTATTTATGTTCTACTATATCAATGCTTGGATCACTTGAATAAAAATTTAGCTTTGCTCGGGCGCGAACCTGGGTATTAACTTTATTTGCTGTACTTTAGCCTAAGGATTTTGGCATTCTTAGGTAAGGTCACAGGCCAGCCATGCAATTCTCTAAGCGACTCATAATGGCTGTGTGCGTCGCTGTGATTACAGATGTCACAGCTTTGACATCGTCTACTGCGATCACGGCTAAATTATTTGGTATTCTATAAGGCTGTAAGCGTACGCGAGGCTGTTTGCCTTGTAGAATTCCAATTCCAAACGCAGCCTTGCGGCGCTAGTGTCGCACAACCATGAAAAGCGACACTAAGGAATTGCAATTTTGTGTTCAAGGCTATAACAGCCGATGTTTCCGAGGATGTAAGGATGTTTGCTCTTACAGAATTGCATGGCAGGTCTTAAGAAATATAATTCCTTGAACGAGCGGGTTTCCTCACGATGTTTTCCTTCACCGCCGAACTAATCATAATTACAAATATGTACAAAAATCCGAACATACGAATTTAGTGGTAAACGCCAGGATTCGAACCGGCGACCTGTTGGTCACTAGGCCGGTTCTTTAACCACTGGTCCATCAATGCTCCTTAACCATACCATTATACGGAAGACCACAACCAAACATTTTCTCTATAGGGCTGTTACATTTCTGCGAGCGAGTCACCGCGAAGATCGAGATGTAATTATATGTAGGCTACGTATCAGGCGGACCGCAATATGTACCCAGAGTACTATAAAAATGTTATATCGTATCGTACACTGGTTTCCGTTCCAGGCCTACTCATTATTGCAGTCTTAGTATAAGAAAATCTCAAAATATTTTTGAGACTTGAGTCTAACAAAAATTTTCAATTTTAATATAAATATTTCACAAACGGATCACTGTATCGAAAAATGATCTTCCCAAACCTCGATGTTTTTATAAAATCTATCTAACGACTCTCCACACTATGGTGGGAGCGGATAAAAAAAATAATCCAAATTTTACTTGCAAATTTTACTTTATTTTTAGGTACCACCAAAAACAATTTTATTTCCAGATTTTATTCTACCACTTTGTCAGCATAATTAATATGTATATACATCGCAAACTACAGCTTTCTAGTGTCAAGCGTCTCTGAGCTAGCCCGCGGACAGACGGACGGACGGACGGACATAGCGAAACTGTAAGTGTTCCTTTACTACGGAACCCTAAAAATTTGTACATACAATCTTGAACAAAAAAATCTAAAATGCCAATGAATAAAGGTACGTTGCGTTTAATCTGGAGACATTTCGCACGTAAGAATCATTAGGAGAAACTTTGTCAAAGACACCCGGGAGGATCTCAAGGCCTATCAAAATACAAATTAATGATAATGATCTCTTCTACCTAACAAGTCGTGCCTTAATTTTTGATTATCCGACATAAAATTGGTAGCTATTAACCTCTGCAATTGAGGCGATCTTTTTTTCACAATTCTACTGACATGGCAGTGCGTTAGACACCATTTTGGCAGCTTATTATTATATTATTATAAAAAAAAATTGGTTGTCTATAAAGTCGGTTTACGGACGATAATTTTACGTGATAACGTCATAAGAAAACATTCAACAGTTGACAAAACAGTTCACGTGTAGGTTGTGTGCTGCCACTGTCTCTCTTCTGCTCGGCCGATGGAGTGGAAGAGAGATAGATGCGTCACAAGCCGAACGCTTCGGCCGATCGTGCCTCTCTATCGCTTGTTCCGCGCTCTCACGCTCGGCTCAGGCGGAACGCGACAATGAGCCATGCTTTTTGGTGCGTGCAGCCGGAGTTCATCGATTTATAAGACGTTATCACGTCAAAAAATTCTTATATACGAGTAAATTAGTATCACGCTCTACTGAGACCGGTCTATCATCACAGACAGGAGTATTGTTGCCAATTGACCTCGCAGGCAGGTCTCGTGACGAAAACCTAGTGACGGCCGAGAAAGAGAAACTTTCCAAGTACTTGGACTTGGCTCACAAGGTTTCCGCCATGTGGCATGTGAAATCAACGATAATTGTTTTTATACTGCGTCAGAAGGCATGCAAGCGTACGTCCCACCTGATGTAAAGCGGTTACCATAGCCTGTTGACGCTTGTAATATACTAAGTATCACTCGCGCGATGCCTCCTCTGCTGTTTACACAGCAACTCCTTTGGAGCTTACCGGTGACCTCACTCACACGCAACACAACAACCTGCAAGGTTTGCAGTGAGGTGGAGGTACTTCCTCAGACGGGCTGCTTTGATGCGCCGTACCTATCTTATCTTATCAAATAATTATTTTGATTATCAAACAAGAACAGTTTCGTTGAGGAAGACATCTAGAATAGATGAAAGAACTACTGCGTATTAAATAATTCATTAGGAACGACAAAATGGCGTCCTAGATACACATAATGGTAGAAACTGTTGATACTCTGATATTGATAATTCTTAGTTTTATTTTTTCACGGCTGTTTATATCACAATTGTAGGTACGAGACTTATCGCGATATGTCTTCATATTTGCCCGATATTTCCGCGACATTACAGACGCCATGGTGACGGGATGACTGGAGACGTGGAGTAGATAGAAGTCCGTTAAGAGCAGACATATCTGTCATCCTCTTTCTATATCACTTATTACTTGCAGCCTAGGGATGTGCCTGCCGGGAATATTCTCTATTGAGTAAATTACCAGTAAATTTCCGAATAGGAATATTCCCAGTAACTTACCTAAAATACTAAGTGGTAATTTAAAAGGGATTTTCACAAATATTCCCGGAATCGCACATCTCGACCCCATGTAATAGAAAATGCATCCAAGTGAAATACACCTCTTACCAAAATATTTATTGATGACATAACTTGAAATTGTAGGCTTTGAACCTGTAATAATATATTCTTGCGGCACTTTCAAATACTATTAAGTACTAATTGCATGATTAGTAAGTTAAGGTTAAATTATTAAAATATTGCTATCTTCGTTTTTACCTAAAATTACTCATGATTCCCCTATGTTACCGGGAACTTACTCGGGAATTTACTGGCCTTGAGTAAGTTACCGGTAAGGTCCCATCTCTATTTGCGACGTAACACACTACGCCACGGTGTTCTGTCATAAAATCGTCTGCAAATGGATATCAATCACTGGATTGAGCTGCATACACTCAAGATACTCTCAATTGCACAACGCTTCATAAGTGAAAGTCAAAGCCAAAATCTTTTTATTCCGTAAAAATGGCTACATTTGTTACGAATCGTCACAATTTTTTCCCCTACCGTGCAGTTTATGACTAGGTGAGCACTGATAAAAATACTGCCAAAAAACTCAGGCATCCCTCTTTTGGTATCCAAACAAATTTACATACTTTATTAATTACATTATAATTGGATCGACTCAATCCCAGGCATTTTTATCATTAATATAGTCGGATACTTTATAATATGCCCTGCTACACAATTTGGCTTTAATAGTAGTTTTAAATTTGTTTATTGACAATTCTCTTATATTGCTGGGAAGTTTGTTATAGAACCGTATACATTGCCCCATAAAAGAATTACTTATTTTGTGGAGACGGCTTGCATGTAACACAAGATTATGCTTGTATCTAGTATTTATGTTATGAGTATCACTCTTTTTACAAAATGAGTCTATGTTTTTATGGACATACAAAAGATTTTCATAGATATATTGCGATGCCACTTGTAAAATATTTATTTCTTTGAATTTTTCTCTAAGGCTCTCCCGGGGACCAAGTTTGTAGATAGCTCTTATGGCTCTCTTTTGCAATAAAAAGATGGTGTTAATGTCCGCGGAGTTACCCCAAAGAAGAATTCCGTATGACATAATACTATGAAAGTAGCTGAAATAAACTATTCTAGCCGTATCAATATCAGTGAGCCGTCTAATAGTTTTCACTGCATAGGCTGCAGAACTTAGTTTTCCTGATAATTTTTCAATTTGTGGGCCCCATTGTAGTTTGGAGTCAATTGTAAACCATACCGCAACTAGTTAGAGAAGCGACTGAAACAAAGAAGCATCGACTTTCAATCGTGACGGCGGTTTCAAGTTGTCAGGAATCCAGGGGTATTTTTGTGTTTATTATGGGGGCTTCGAATAGCAATCTACAACAGGACACCGTAAGTGTCGTGTGTAAGACGCCGAGTAATATATGTCTGCCCTGAACAGACTGATACCCATTCGCCGTCTACCGTAATCATCCCGTAACCATGGCGTCTGCAACGTCCCCCAAATATCGGGTAAATATGAAAACAAAATGGCAAGTTCCGTACCTACAATGATCAATAATTCTAATCATTTTTCATTCAACTTCAGAACGTTTTGTGATCCTATTTTATTTTACGATGTTGTCAATATAATCAAACTGACTGAGCAAGTACTTTCACCTTACAGAAGATTGTAACCGAACAAAAAATCTCTATTGGGGTAATTGTGAACCTATAAAGAAGGATGTTACCAGTAAGCTACTTAGGAGTTGCTGTGTTAGCATCGCGAATGGCAACACGCGAACGAGAATCCTCGCACCGCAAGCTTTCATCCCCCTTCCGGCAAAAAAAGCTCTGGATGAGGTAAATACGATCTAAAAATATGATATAAAAAATATTTTTATTTATCTCCTTGAAAGCGTGTATGAAAGGAGATATAAATGTTAAATAAGCAAGCGAAGTGTGTAAGTATCGAGTCTTGCGGAGTTTGGTTCTCACTGACTACCGCGCAAGGGGTTTGGTTCTCACTGACTACCGCGCAAGGGGTTTGGTTCTCACTGACTACCGCGCAAGGGGTTTGGTTCTCACTGACTACAGCGCAAGGGGTTTGGTTCTCACTGACTACCGCGCAAGGGGGTTGGCGTGGAAAATATGATCAAAACCGGTTAAGTAATCAATGTATCATCAATAAAATAAGAAGAGGCATGCTCCGTTGGTTCGGACATGTAGAAAGAATGCAGAAAGAAATAATTACGAAACTGATACACAACGCAAATGTAGAAGAATACAGGAGCCGAGGAAGATCAAGACATACCTGTCATGATCAAATTGATCATGTTTTATCAGGAGATGATATCACGAACCCTAGAAACCAGCGTGCTTGCACGAGAAGAGCTATGAACGTCAAAGAAGCGAGTGAGTGTATAGGGACCGGGAGTCATGTGGCGCTCGATTCTCTCGCAAGAGACTAGGCATGACGTTATAGAAAAATAAACAGTAGGCGATTTCAGAAGCACTACTTCATTTGAAGTTGTTTAAAATCCTAAAAAAATATTCGTTCAGAACCCTTGTATGTGCGACCTCAACTTACACTTGACAGATTTGTGTACGACAACAAACTCGCGAAATTCCGAGCTAATGTGGATTATTGGTTTATGTACACACTCGTAACTACATAACGAACGACAAAAAGCTTTCGGGAGATTTGCGAATAAACGAGGAAATGAGAAAGCTTTACATAATCTTAAATTTGTTTTCATCGGATTTGCTCGAAGTTTCCCGAATAGATTAATTCGAATGCAGAATGGACAGTATCGATTTGAGATTTACAGTCGAATTGGAAATCGGATTAAGGTTTTGACACGTTGAATAGTAGACCTCGGCGATATGTCAGACAAGCTGGTGCCGGTGGTTTCGCCCGCGTATAATTTTGTTTTTAAAATTTTCAAAATTTCAAAAACTATTTATTCCCGTAAGCCTTGCAGTACTAATTAAACATATGTCTGAGACCTTCCTAATAAGGTTTTTTTTAAAAGCCTATGGCAGGGGGTCCCGCAAAACAACTTGTAACGTATGCCTAAATATCATCTATCTATATTATGTAAAAATGAATGTTTGTCTGTATGTCCTCTATGGACTCAAAAACGGCTGGGCAGATTTTGATGAAATTTTCAGTGAATCTTAAGGTTAGCCCAGCAGGTGATCCTGTGAAGTTTGGTAGCGATCATATCACCCAGGCGAAGCCGGGGCGGATAGCAAGTACTTAATAAAATTAACAAAGACAAGAAATTCGCTTGTGTGGTGTGGTGTGTGAAATAAGGTGAGATGGTATTTGTAGACTCAGCTCTACGATTCACTCTTGGGATTGGAAGCCACCAGTTGCTCACCACCTATGAGTTTAGTGACTTCCACTGAGTGTGAATGATATAGGTATATTTCTCTTTCAATTTTTACCGGTGCTTAATTTAGAAGATGTATTTGTTAAACGACTTCTATTTGTTTGTTCTAGCATATGAAAGACTTCTGCACTCCCCACTTACACTTGGTGACCTGCCAGTATAGGAAAGTTCTCTTAACTTATATATGTATTTGTCAGCAAATATATAGTGTGCATGCATCGCATTCTTCATGCGTGGTGTGTCGAGGAGATGCGTAATCTACTTGCAGCTCGCGTGGAGTCGCAGCAGCTGCGCCGGCCAGCCGAGCAGCCCGCCAGCGTCGCGCGTCACCGGTGGCTGTGCCAGCGTGTGTGGCAGATCTGCCCTGGCTCAGCCACCGCTTGTCGCCCAAGTGATTTTATTACGATTTTATTCAGTAACAGTAATATTTCAATCCAAAACATAGCATAATTACCGTATTTTCATACAATATTTTTTCCTAACATACATATACATCCATATCATCATGCCGGTCTCCCATTGAGGTAGGCAGAGATTACGGAGTGACAAGTAGGTACACCGATTCCTTTCTCCTCTCTTCTACAGTCATCAATCTCTTCATGAATGCTCTTCGGTCTCGGGTGCTTTTGATTTGGCCCTTTTTCAGCACATCAGATACTTGATCCACGTGTGTGCGTCTAGTGCGGCCGCCGTCGTCATCTCCACTGACTCTTGTTTGGTACATTTCTATAGTAACTCTTTTGTCATCCATTCTTTCCAAATGTCCGAATCATCTCAGCACACCCTTTTCAATTTTTGTCACTACATCATCTTTCATTTCACATTCCTTACCCATATATTGTGTTTTATATCCATAGCACAAGCTTCGTTTAATATAGAAATGTATGGTATATTTTGAATTAAACAATTTTTAACGGAAGTATCGCGTGTTTTATTTATTTTGTTGAACCTGACGTTTCGGATGCTTTGCAGCGTCCGTGGTCGCAGGAAGACTAAGGTGACATTTGTCTTACAAACTCTGCAGTATGTGAACATACACTGGACCAGCCAAACCATTACATGCGGTTCGATAAACCACAAATCCTCGCCAAGGAGAACCGCTAAATGCCTAAAATGCTACGCGAGGCTATTGAGATAAGAAAACACCCCAATTTCAATTGCGAAAGTCAAATTTACAGGCAATTTGATCTAAACTAGTTTGCGTGCTTCCGCTCCCGATTAGTTCGTGCGATCTAGTGTCGGCCGGCACCCACCCAGTAACGTTAGTAGATGCATACCGCCGCGAGCTGCCATGGCTGCTCCGGTCGTCTCTGCGAGTGTTCGCCGTCTGAAATGTGAACCGCAAGCACCCGCCACCGTTGCTGTCCTGGCTGCTCCGGTCGTCTCTGCGAGTGTTCGCCATCTGAAATGTGAACCGCAAGCACCCGCCACCGTTGCTGTCCTGGCTGCTCCGGTCGTCTCTGCGAGTGTTCGCCATCTGAAATGTGAACCGCATGCACCCGCCACCGTTGCTGTCCTGGCTGCTCCGGTCGTCTCTGCGAGTGTTCGCCATCTGAAATGTGAACCGCATGCACCCGCCACCGTTGCTGTCCTGGCTGCTCCGGTCGTCTCTGCGAGTGTTCGCCATCTGAAATGTGAACAGCATGCACCCGCCACCGTTGCTGTCCTGGCTGCTCCGGTCGTCTCTGCGAGTGTTCGCCATCTGAAATGTGAACCGCATGCACCCGCCACCGTTGCTGTCCTGGCTGCTCCGGTCGTCTCTGCGAGTGTTCGCCATCTGAAATGTGAACCGCAAGCACCCGCCACCGTTGCTGTCCTGGCTGCTCCGGTCGTCTCTGCGAGTGTTCGCCATCTGAAATGTGAACCGCATGCACCCGCCACCGTTGCTGTCCTGGCTGCTCCGGTCGTCTCTGCGAGTGTTCGCCATCTGAAATGTGAACCGCATGCACCCGCCACCGTTGCTGTCCTGGCTGCTCCGGTCGTCTCTGCGAGTGTTCGCCATCTGAAATGTGAACCGCAAGCACCCGCCACCGTTGCTGTCCTGGCTGCTCCGGTCGTCTCTGCGAGTGTTCGCCATCTGAAATGTGAACCGCATGCACCCGCCACCGTTGCTGTCCTGGCTGCTCCGGTCGTCTCTGCGAGTGTTCGCCATCTGAAATGTGAACCGCATGCACCCGCCACCGTTGCTGTCCTGGCTGCTCCGGTCGTCTCTGCGAGTGTTCGCCATCTGAAATGTGAACCGCATGCACCCGCCACCGTTGCTGTCCTGGCTGCTCCGGTCGTCTCTGCGAGTGTTCGCCATCTGAAATGTGAACCGCATGCACCCGCCACCGTTGCTGTCCTGGCTGCTCCGGTCGTCTCTGCGAGTGTTCGCCATCTGAAATGTGAACCGCATGCACCCGCCACCGTTGCTGTCCTGGCTGCTCCGGTCGTCTCTGCGAGTGTTCGCCATCTGAAATGTGAACCGCATGCACCCGCCACCGTTGCTGTCCTGGCTGCTCCGGTCGTCTCTGCGAGTGTTCGCCATCTGAAATGTGAACCGCATGCACCCGCCACCGTTGCTGTCCTGGCTGCTCCGGTCGTCTCTGCGACACGTGTTACGCCACCACGAGCCATCCTCAGGCGCTGTAAATGTTAGTCGTTAGAACGGTCGTAGCACGTTATTCTAACGACTAACTTTATAGACAATTTGGTCTAAAGCAGTTTAGATCAAATTGCCTATAAAGTAATTTGTCCGGAGATATTTATTTATTTAATTTATAGGGTAACACAAATTGCCCCAGTTAACTAGAGAGAGGGTCGTTAACTAGATTTTTTTTTTAAATACAACCTCGGGAAGCATATAAGCATACGGCCAACCTAATACCGTTTACTGGTGACTATGAATGGTTGCATATTAAGTACCACTCGACTATGCCACCACCGCTGTTAACACAGCAACTTCTTAGGACCTTACTGGTGACCTCACTAATGCACCGAAATACAACAAACTATCTGGGAATTGTTATTTGAATACGTTAAAGCAGCCTGACGGAGTACCTTCACCTCACAGAAAACCGCAACCAAATAACAACTGCCGAGTGGGTTGTCGTGTTCCTGCGAGTGAGTCCATGTACTGGCAGCAGGGGTGGCAACGTGCGAGTGGCCTAATGTGTTGCAAACGTTCACAGGCTAGGGTAACTTTACATCGGGTGGTCCATATGCTTGGAAACATTAATTAAAAATATCTACCGGAATAATTTCATTATTGTGTAACCTTTATATTTTTCTCTGAATGTATGTTCTGATAGCTTGCCTCTTCCCATATTTCATGATCCTTGTTTATCTTTACATGTTTTGTATATAATAACTTTAAGTGTTGTGGCAGGGTCGGCAATGCAAGAGTGACACCCCTGGTGTTGCGAATGTCCATAGGCTACTACGGTAACTGCTTACCATCAGGCAGGCCGTAAGCTTGTTTGCCACCTTAGTGGTAAACAAAAAAGTTACTGTTTTTTTTTTATATATATATACAACGTCGGGAGACATTCAAGCATACGGCCCACCTGATATAAAGCGGTTACCGTAGCCTATTAACGCTTGTTATATATTATGTATCACTGGCGCGATGCCTCCTCTGCTGCTTACACAGCAACTCCTTATGTGCTAACTGGTGACCTCACTCACACGCAGGAATACACAACCCTCTAGGGAGCTGTTATTTGGCTGCGGTTTTCTGTGAGGTGGAGGTACTTCCCCAGACGGGCTGCTTTGATGCGCCCTACCTCACTTTAAACATCCAGACCAAGACAAACAGACATGTTCATTCACACAAATGTTTGCCCTGTGTGGGAATCGAACCCACGAGCGTTGGTGTCAAAGTCGCGTCATTCACGACTGAGCCACCGAGCTCGGCAAGACGTCACTTTTTATATTATTCATTGTACCTTTAACAGAGCAAACTAACGATTGCATTAATTAATTCATTAGACTAGTGGTCTCATAAAAAGTCGGCCAAGTGCGAGTCGGACTCGCGCACGAAGGGTTCCGTACCATTATCTATAAAAACGGCAAAAAAAAAAAACACGTTTGTTGTATGGGAGCCCCCCTTAAATATTTGTTTTATTTTAATTTAATTATTTATTCTTAAAGTGAATATATAACTAAATATTCTGTGAATATTTCAAGCGTCTACCTGTTGCCGTTATCAATATCCAGCAAAAATGAGCAAAAAAAAATGGGCCAAGTGCGAGTCGGACTCGCGCACGAAGGGTTCCGTACCATTATCTATAAAAACAGCAAAAAAAATCACGTTTGTTGTATGGGAGCCCCCTTAAATATTTATTTTATTCTATTTTTTAGTATTTGTTGTTATAGCGGCAAGAGAAATACATCATCTGTGAAAATTTCAACTGTCTAACTATCACGGTTCGTGAGATACAGCCTGGTGACAGACGGACGGACGGACGGACGGACGGACGGACGGACGGACGGACGGACAGCGGAGCCTCCGTAATAGGGTTCCGTTTTACCCTTTGGGTACGGAACCCTAAAAATCACGTTTGTTGTATGGGAGCCCCCTTAAATATTTATTTTATTCTATTTTTTAGTATTTGTTGTTATAGCGGCAACAGAAATACATCATCTGTGAAAATTTCAACTGTCTAACTATCACGGTTTATGAGATACAGCCTGGTGACAGACGGACGGACGGACGGACGGACAGCGGAGCCTCAGTAATAGGGTTCCGTTTTACCCTTTGGGTACGGAACCCTAAAAATTGTTACGCATTAGTGAAATATATATCTTTCAGTCTATTTTGAAAAAAGTGGTTTCATTGAATATGTTCCTATAGGTGCTTCGACAATGACAGATCACATCATGTCATTTTCACGAACGTACACGATCGGTTCTATTGTGAGATGCTAAAAGCAGATATACGCGCCTAATTGCAGAGCTGCGTTAGCCAGCGGAGCTATATAACCGAGAAAATTGTCTTTTTTAGGGTTCCGTACCCTAAGACTTCGCTGTCCGTCCGCCCGTCCGTCCGTCCGTCCGTCCGTCTGTCACCAGGCTGTATCTCATGAACCGTGATAGTTAGAGAATTGAAATTTTCACAGATGATGTATTTCTATTGCCGCTATAACAACAAATACTAAAAAATAGAATAAATTAAATATTTAAGGGGGCTCCCATACAAGAAACGTGATTTTTTTTGCTCGTTTTTGCTCGATATTGATAACGGCACCAGGTAGACACTTGAAATATTCACAGAATATTTAGGTATATATTCACTTTAAAAATAAATAATTAAATTAAAATGAAACTAATATTTAAGGGGGGCTCCCATACAACAAACGTGACTTTTTTGCCGTTTTTATAGATAATGGTACGGAACCCTTAGTGCGCGAATCCGACTCGCACTTGGCCGATTTTTGCTATTTTGCGGTTTTCAACTGTTACACGAAGTACTCCTTCAGTTTTAAAGCTAGAGAGCTGATTGTTCTACGTGAATGTACCTTCAGTATTGTAGATTCCCCTAAAATAGATTAAATTTCGATTAGCTCAATAAATGATATCGATAAGTGATGTTCTCGCCCCAAAAACCGTTCCAATACAAAGTCGATTGGAGCGCGTATGGCGAGCACTGAAAAACAACAACACGATCACTATCGCCGGTTAGGGTTACGCAGCTTGCTGTTATTTACTTATTGTGCAAAAGCAGCTCTGCCAATGCGCCGCAGGCCCAGCTCCCCTAGTCTAGAACCTAGAAAGGTCTGGTCTACCCGCCGGGACGGGGAGGTCTGACGGCAGTCGGTCCATCTAAAAGTCTGTATGTTCGCCGTATATGGTACTAGAAAACGGGATGATAAAAAGAACCAGTTGAGAATGCGCAAGCTTGCCTTGCCAGAGGAATATCTGGCTCGTCAATTATATAACAATTCAATTTTTTTTTTTAATTTGTCGGCATTTTGACCACGTTCCTTAAGAGATAGGAACGGTGTTCCTGAACATTCCTATTCTACTTTTTTATGCTGAATCCGAATCTGAAGTCAAAATTCGAATATTCGAAAAAAAACGCACACACATACAGAGACAAACATATAGATTTCATACAGGAACGGTGTTCCTGAAAAGAAGTATTTACATGCATAATCTATTTGTTTCTAATTTCAAGAGCATTTTTTCATAGAATACGAGTTCACGTAAATGTTGAAATTTTTTAATTAACTCCAAAGGCAAAATTAACGCAATTCTCGGTCAGTTGCGGAATACAAATTAAAATATTTAACTAAACAATTGCTGCCAATATTGCAGTTTTTTTTATACAGCGTCAGGGGGTACACAAGCATACGGCTCACCTGATGTAAAGTAGTTATCGTAGCCTATTAACGCTTGTAATATTTTAAGTTTCACTCGCGTGATGCCTCCTCTGCTGCTTACATGGCAACTACAGGTGCTAACTGGTGACCTCACTCACACGCAGGAACACAACAGCCCTCTAGGGAGTTGTTATTTGGCTGCGGTGGATTTCCATGGAATAAATAAAATATATGCGAACAATACTTGACAGGTGTGCAGTTTTATTTTTATCAATGGTATGATGTAATTTTATACAATATAATACGCGTGAAAGTGCCCGCGAGGACAATGGCAATTTGTATCTTACGTCTATCAGATTACTGACTTTTTTACTTATCGTCAAATCTTCAGAAATAGTACACAATGGGAAAGTGTAAGGATGTAGGAGCCGAGGAAGACCAAGACTAACCTAACATGATCAATTATTATTATTCGAATCGAAAAGACGTCACATCTACTAAAGCAAAATACGTATTTCTTTTCTTGTTTTTAGTCCAGAGATGTACTGGCAAAGGGTTTATGTCCATACAGCACAAGTCTTAAGTTTCGAATGGTTTCAAAGTTTTCTTCATTCTAGATTCTAGCTTCAGAAATTGTACTGAATAACACATCGGAAGCGTTTTCAGACAAAACGCTGAAATTTCAACACAAACCGTAAAACGATAGTAAATTTTAAAATTGTATCTGTACGATTTTTTGTTATTTAAATTTAAAATTAAATACGCACACTCGAAACTTCACAATCGTTAAAAGTACTTATGTAATGTTTGCAATTTACATATAATAAATATATTCGTCGGAAAAATTTCGCGAGCGTACAAGCTCTCGAGAATATTTCGAGACAAAATTTTGGCATTGGAATACAAATCATTAATATATGGAGGTAGTTTTTTTTTATAGGTACCACGTCGGATGACAAACAAGCATACGGGCCGCCTGATACAAAGCGGTTACCGTAGCCTATTGACGTATGCAACATTCGCGCGTTGCCACCCCCGCTGCCAACGTAGCAACTCCTTTCTCATTTCCTGGTGACCTCACTCACTCGCACGAACGAAGAATCCAGAACTAATGTAAGGATTACGGTTGATGTTGAAGTGTTGGAACAAGTGGATGAGTTTGTATATCTTGGAAGCGCTTTCAGCAGGGATGGAAGGTACACCACAGATGTGGAAAGACGAGTGAGTGCTGGGAATAGTGTGAATGGAGCGTTGGGAAAACTTCTTGGCAGTAAAAACCTGAGCCAGAAGGCACAACTCGCTATACGCAATGCAGTGCTGGTCCCAACGCTAACTTATGAAAGCGATAGCTGGGTATGGCAGAAAGAGCATGAAAGTAGAACAAACGCGGTCGAAATGCGAGCGCTGCGCAAAATTTGTGGCTTGTATACCGTATTCGCAATGATGATGTTAGAAACAGAGTTGGCCTGAAAGAGAGTGTCGGTGTTAAAATAAGAAGAAGCATGCTCCGTTGGTTCGGACATGTAGAAAGAATGCAAGATGAAAGAATGACGAAGCAGATATACAATGCAAAAGTGGAAGGATGTAGGAGCCGGGGAAGGCCAAGACTTACCTACCATGACCAAATTGGTCGTGTTCTATCAGAAGGTGATGTCAGAAGCCCTAGAAACCGGCGAGCGTGCATGAGAAAAGCAATGAATGTTAAAGAAGCGAGTGAGATATGTCAGGATCGAGTCACGTGGCGCGCGGTTCTTTCTGACTACCCCGCAAGGGATTTGGCGTGAAGTTATAGTTACTTATTACATGTTTAGCCGAACCTCTCATACTATATAAATGGATGATGTCATTTGTACCGAAAAGACAACCAAGAAAGCGAGTTTAACAAAAATGTGGTAGAGACTAATAAAAAGTAATGTATATTTTACCTTACACCATCAGCAGGATGTTGAAAAAAGAAGAAGAAGAAAAAATGACAGTATTGGTTTTATCACATTTGAATTAGGTCGCCCGTAAACACTGCGGTATACACCGTATATGTACCGTGTATACATCCATATGCATTTAGCAAAAGCGATAATTTTAATATTAAAACAGACACTCCAATTTTATTTATCTGTATAGATATTATACTGGTACCAAGAACTATTGCCACGTTACGAAATGGAAATGGGGGCGGGGGCGGACGGCGCGGTGCAGTTGATAAAGCGTTCCGTCTCAGCTACACGTGTCACTGCCTTGTTTTTCACCGCCAAGATCGGTTAGCGGCCGTGTAAACGTCGCTTGTCTTTGTGTGCGTGTCGATTCGGGTGCTAGTATGAAGTCAAAGTACTGTTTTAGCTTATAAGTCTACTGTGCCTTTAGTATAATTATGATGTTACGTATGCATATAAATAAGTATTAGGTCCTTACATATGAAATTGGCGTTTTCTCAAACTGGTCACTTTGATCTCAAAAATCTGGCGTTTGGTTAGAAATTCCAAATTCAAATTTATTTCAAATTTAGGCTTGTGTATTTGTGTTTCGAATTTAGTGATTCATTTTTAGGGTTCCGTACCCAAAGGGTAAAACGGAACCCTATTACTGAGACTTCGCTGTCCGTCCGTCCGTCCGTCCGTCCGTCCGTCCGTCCGTCCGTCTGTCACCAGGCTGTATCTCACGAACCGTGATAGTTAGACAGTTGAAATATTCACAGATGATGTATTTCTGTTGCCGCTATAACAACAAATACTAAAAAATAGAATAACATAAATATTTAAGGGGGCTCCCATACAATAAAAGTGATTTTTTTGCTCGATATTGATAACGGCAACAGGTAGACGCTTGAAATATTCACAGAATATTTAGTTATATATTCACTTTAAGAATAAATAATTAAATTTAAAAAAACAAATATTTAAGGGGGGCTCCCATACAACAATCGTGATTTTTTTGCCGTTTTTATAGATAGTGGTACGGAACCCTTCGTGCGCGAGTCCGACTCGCACTTGGCCGATTTTTTTGTTTTTCTATGACATCGTCTATTCAATTTTTCTTTGACATCGGTCTGTTCACGATATTTATTTACGAATACGAGATCCACCATGTTTCCACATGATGTGTATGGCTTCCCCATCAGCAGATTGTCTTAAGATCTGGCCAGACGATTATGGCTGTACAATCAATAATTACAAACCATGATGGAAAAGTTCGCTATTGAACAACCGATACTGGTCAATTACTCTAGCCTCCTGCTGTAATTTTGAATACTCTTATACTACTTATATGAAGATTTCATGATTGTGGGCATTATAAAATACTTATTAATGTAGCGAATTTCAGCTAGTGAACGCATTATTTATTATAGTTCCCGAAGAAGGTGAACAGGTAATATAGACGGAAAAAACAATACAGGTATGAAGAATTAACAACTTTTGCATTTATCCGTATTATATTCGCCATTTTGGCTTTTAACACAGAGTGTATTGCGAGTGTTATGTTGTGTGTCTTATTTTTTTTTTGTTAATGTTGCTGTTTTAAATAAGTTTTATAGTTGTATTACGTTTTCATATATTATTGTTATTGAGTTTTTGTTATCAGAACGTGGTTCTGGCTGAAAATGAGTGAACCTGAACAGAGTAGTTTTTGCGTTCTATTTTGCCGAAGAGAAAGTATTTCTATCTATTCTTCAACGAAACTTCTGCATTATACGAATAAGTCAAAGTCAAAGTCAAAATCTTTTTATTCCGTAAAAATGGCTACATTTGTTTGGAATCGTCACAATTTTTTTCCCTACCGTGCAGTTCATGACTAGGTGAGCACTGATAAAAATACTGCCAAAAACTCAGGCATCCCTCTTTTGGTATCCAAACAAATTTACATAATTTATTAATTACATTATAATTGGATCGACTCAATCCCAGGCATTTTTATCATTAATATAGTCAGATACTTTATAATATGCCCTGCTACACAATTTGGCTTTAATAGTAGTTTTAAACTTGTTTATTGACAATTCTCTTATATTGCTGGGAAGTTTGTTATAGAACCGTATAAGTAGTAAGAATACTGTTATTAATACATATAGAAAAGACTCAGTGTACGTAAGTTTGAAAACTTATGTTATCTTTGTCTATACTTTGTCTCACGGCATAATGAATGAACTATAGGCTAATACTGATTTGTACTTACTTATTCTTGTTGAAGAGGGATATATTATTGAAAGGAGAATGAGGGTAAAATCCGATGGAATACTTTGGGAAGCACAGGGTTGATTTCAAAACGGCAGAGGATGTACAGATTAAGTTTTTTTCGCAACATTGTGGAGAAGCATCTGGCAGACAAGAAGGTTTTCTGGGGTTTTGTGGATCTTGAGAAAGCATTGGATAGGGCCGTGGGAAAGGATCTCTGGAAAATTTTGCCAAGATATGGGTAGACGGTAACTTGCTTCGTGCTATGCAATCTAATTATGACGATTGTACAACATGTCTGCCAGTGGACGGCAGTTTCTCGCCCTGGTTTGATAGGGATATGTGCTGTCGCCTCGGCTATTCATTCTGTATCTGGACAGTTGTCTTCAGATAATAAGAAATATGAATGTGGGAATGCGAATTGGTGCCTCAGTGCTCAATTGCCTGCTTTATGCAGATGACGCGGTATTAATAGCAGAATCATCATCCGAACTGCATACACTTGTTACAACAATGAAAGATGATTGTATGAAGAAACGTGTACAATGCATGCAAAGAAAACTAAGATAATGGTATTTGAAATAGAAACAACCAGAACGAACACGAGCATTACGGTTGATGATATAGTGTTGGAGCAAGTGGATGAGACTGTATATCTTGGAAGTGCTTTTAGCTGGGATGGAAGGTACACCGTTGATGAGGAGAGACGAATGAGTGCAGGTGCAGCCGAAATCCAAACCAAAATGCACAGTTCACTGTACACAACGCGGTGATTATCCCAACGCTAACTTATGAAAGTGAAAGGTGGGTATAGCAGAGAGAGCATGAAAGTAGACTAAATGGAGACGAGATGCGAGCATTGTCCAAAATGTATGGCTATAACACTTTCTGGCCGCGTTTGTAATGATGACGTAAGAAAGAAAGTGTCGGTGTTAAGATTAGAAAAGGCAAGCTCCGTTGGTTCGCACATGTAGACATAATGCAGGATGAACAAACGACAAAGCAGATATATAATGCGAAATCAAAAGGATCTAGAAGCCGAGGAAGACCAAGACTAACTTATCATGACCAAATTGGTCGTGTTTTATCCGAAGGTGATGATATCAGGGGCCCTAGAAACCGGCGAGCGTGCATGAAAAGAGCAATGAATGTTAAAGATGCGAGTAAGGACCGCGGCTTATGGTGCTCAATTCTCTCTGCATACCCTGCAAGGAACTGGAGGCGTGAAGATATACATATATACATACATACATATTATTATTTATAGTCTTGCATGCCACTCAGTTTTTACCAAATGGTTGTTTGGATAAATGCTCTTTCTTTAGCATAGTTTTCGAGTTTAAAGATGATTAACGTGTTTGGTAAACTAGCAAGTTACCTGAAAATGGTCAATTACAAAGTACCTCTTGCTTTATTAATGTAAAATAGTTCAAGCCAGAAGCTATTTCAACATTAACTTGCTCAGTAAATTTGAAGTAACAAATTGGTTGTTTAAGTGTTTATAAAGCTCGTAATTGGACGTTTTAGTTAGACGAAATTTATATAATGTAACAGATAGGAGCCGAGTAGTCGAATTGTTAGTAACGGGGATTTTAACAGGTTTGTGGGTTCGATTTCCGCATAAGACAAAGTTTTGTGTGTATGAACATGACTTTTTGTATGTTTTTTTTTTATACAACGTCGGGAGGCATACAAGCATACGGTCCACCTGATGTAAAGCAGTTACCGTAGCCTATTAACGCTTGTAACATATGTCACTCGCGCGTCCCTCTGCTGCTTACATATCAACTCAGGAGCTTACCAGTGACCTCTCTCACACGCAGGAACACAACAAACCTCTTGTTATTTGGCTGCGGTTTTATGGGTGATGGAGGTACTTCCCCAGGTGGGCTGCTTTGATGTGCCCTACCTCATGTATGTCAGTTCTTAAGTACTTATAGCACAATGTATGCTTAATTTTGGACTAGATGGCGCTGTGTAAATTGTTAAAATATATCTATATAAATTATTTTATTATGCAAATCCCACTGGGTAAGTACACCTCACTACATCCAAATAAAAACTCCGTGGAGGGATGCGAGTGAGGAGTGAGGTTTATACAACATCGAGATGCATGACGTCCCACCTGATGTTAAGTAGTTATCCATGAACGCTTGCAATATAGAAAGTATAGATCACGTGTTGCTACCTCCGCTGCTAACAAAGCTTACTTAGGACAGGTAACCGATAACCTCCCTCACTCGCAGGAACATAAGGTTAATTGGCTCCACCTCCACGGTCGGGCTGTGTCCTATCGATCTTTGTTAACGTCTGTCATCTATACAAAACAGCCAGGACGGACGGCTACACGTGCCCAAGGTGCCTCCCCAGATGGACTGCTTTAATATGCCCTTCTCTCTTGTACATTTTTTTTTATACACCTAATATATTGCGGTTACCGTAGCCTGTGTCATTGCAACACATTAAGTATCACTCGCGCGATACCACCTCTGCTGCTAACACGGCTACTCCTTAGGAGCTCACTGGTGACCTCACTCACTCTCAGTAATACAAGCAACCCTCCAGGGAGTTGTAATTACGTTACGGTTTTCGGTGGTAGCACATCCCCAGACAGGCTGCTTGGATGCGCCTTACCTCTCTTGAAAACTGTACTACTCTCATCATCACATCAACCCTTACTCATCCCACTGCAGGGATACGGGTCTCCCTTCAACCGAAGAGGTTTAGAGCATACTCCACCACGCTGCTCAAATGCGGATTGGCGGAGGCCAGTGTTTTCAAGCCGCCCGAGGGCCACTGACTTAGTTTAACGACTGTCATCTATCGCCAACAGCCGGGACCGACGGCTTAACATCCTCCGAAGCACGGAGAAACTCGAGATAGAAAAACCCACCCATAGACAGGCTGCGGTCGACGTTGCTTAACCTGCGTGTTCCGTTAGAATGACACGCACAACGACGCCATCGAACTCTCAATACTACTCTCATATTGTATTTATTAAAGTTTACGTGAATTAATAATACTCGTACTTACGCGTAGTGAACGAGTGGTCCCACCAATCTGTGTTACATAAGTACGCCTTCAAATCCTCCTTCGTCCTCCCCACAATGACGGCAGGGGGCGCCACCAGCGTCCTTATCGAGAGCAGGACACACGCCACGCCCACTATCACTCCTATCCGTCTCAGGAGATACATGTCTGATATCTTCACAGCTTTGGCCGAACGGACTTGAAATATCACCGATATCCTGTTGACAAACAGAGATTGAGTTAAGAAAAGAGATATACCACTGTGTGTACAATACAATACAATACTCTTTATTGCACCAAAAGAAAAATACATAAGAAAAGAACAATAACAAAGTATCAGTACAACGGCGGTCTTATCGCGATGCGATCTCTTCCAGACAACCACAAACAACAAATTTATTAACAGTATTTTTGTTGGCAGAGCTGCGATAGCCAGCGGAGCCACATTACCCTCAAAATTGCCGTTTGGGGTAGACTGATGTCATCCAGCTAGCGTTTAGACGGTAATAGTGAGAAACTCCAAAATCGACACACTAATAGCTAACATATTGTAGTTTTGTATCCTTTAATTTGAAATTTAAATGTTCGTTGGTGAGGAAGAACGGTCCAAAATCGTTCCAATTAGAAAAAAAAAACATATGGGAAAACGTATGGCCGGCCACTCTGCAGTGCAGAGTCTGCACTGCACTCCCATCAACAGAAAAAGTAACAGCACTCGTCGCTAGATGTCGTACAGGGTTCCATATATTTTTAAAAAATTAAAAATAAAATATTTAAATATTTTTTAAATTTAATAAATATCAGCTCTGCCTACACAGCTTGCTGTTATTTACTAGTTGTTAAAGTAAGTAGATTTAAATACAATGATAATCAGTTATTAGGTATAATTTCACCGCTCAGATTTTTAACATCAATTACCCAAGTTAAGAGTGCCTAGTCAATCTTGTATTTGTATTGAAGAAAAACTTATCCACGCACGCTTTGAGGTGTTTAGTTGCAAGAGATTGTCCTTACTTCAAGCAACCACTCCATCTACGTACTTCTTGCAGTCTCTAGTAATTCTTCTCGGGGCTTTTGTAGCTACATACAGCTTACAGTCGTTGGCGAACAGAATTAACTTTGAGAATGTTGTCTGTCATTTCAAGGGGCTTAACGTTTCGTTCCAGCCTTATCCTTGACCCAGTATACCGTATTAACGGTGATGACAAATGGTATTTAACGTATTCCTTCCAATCCCGCGTACTATCGCGGCCTCGCATTAGTACCATTTGCACCAAAATTTATTTTTATACAACGTTAGTAGGCATACAAGCATACTATATATATAGGCTATGAACGCTTACAATGCCTACGTTAAGCACCGCCCGGTGCAACTTTGCTGTTAACACAGCCACTCCTTAGAAGCTTACTGGTGAGTTCACTAACTTGCCGGAACACAATAACCCAGGCTGTGGTTTTCTGTGAGGTGGAGGTACTTCCCCAGACGGCCTCCTATGATGAGGCCAAACTCTTTTAAAATATTGGATAGGCATATCTGACAATTCGAATTATAATGAAGAGAAAACTATCTTGTTAATGCAAACATTTGTGTAGATTCCATTTCACAAAAATGGTTTGTAATGGATACCTTGATAATGCTGTAAAAGTGAAACCGGTCGGTAAAAATAAAAACCGGCCAAGTGCGAGTTGGACTCGCGCACGAAGGGTTCCGTACCATTATCTATAAAAACAGCAAAAAAAAATCACGTTTGTTGTATGGGAGATCCCTTAAATATTTATTTTATTCTATTTAGTATTTGTTATTATAGCAGCAATAGAAAGACATCATGTGTGAAAATTTCAACTGTCTAACTATCACGGTTCATGAGATACAGCCTTGTGACAGACGGACGGACAGCGAAGTCTCAGTAATAGGGTGCCGTTTTACCCTTTGGGTATGGAACCCTAAAAATAAGTAATAATTAACATTGTGAAGTGGAATCTTTACAAGTGTTTGCATAAATGAAATGTCTTCAAAATTCCACCAATGATAATCCTCAGTATCAATATAAAAAAGAGAAAACTACTTCCTTTTCAATAGAGCAACAAAAATTATCTAAGGGAAAAACGGCCAAAGTATAAATGAAACAAACAGATTTCATTACGAGGAGAACAACAAAGGGGCGAATATTAAAGAAAGCTTCGCAAGCAAATATTTGAGGAGAGAGCTCTGGACTTCAAGTCGAAAGACAAATATTAGCGATACTACTCTAGAGACACAGTAGAAGGATATTACAGTAGGTTAACTGGAACACTTAGGCCTTTTTTAATATAATTAACAAAGCTTGCTTCATAGCGCTAGAGTTTTTTTGATATCGCTTACAATGAGCGAAGCCGTCACAATATTAAATTCTAATATTAATATTAAATTCGTAAGTGTTCGATTTGGAAAATTAATTTACCTACAATATAAATATAGACACATTAATAAAAATATAAAATATTTTTTCTAGATACACATATTAAGAGCACCCATAATTCTTAAACATAAAGATAACATTTTGAATTAACGTGTCAATTCAAAAATATGTTATAAAATTATAACCCCGCAGGGCGGCTTACAGAGAGCTATTGGTGAGTATCGCCGGGTAACCGAGTGCTCCAGAGAGTCGATCAAAGATTACGTCTCCGGCGTATCTTCGTCGGCTGGAGTAGAAATTCAAGAATATGACTCTCTGCTCTGGCTCGCCTTCATTGGCTATCCCAAATGAAGTTGACAGAAAAATATGCACCAGGGATGGAAGTGTTAAAGGGAGAATGCCGGAAGTAACTACGGAGAAAGCACAGCACACCTCTCGATATCACACACCAGGTGTTGCCCAGGGCCGACTTTCTCTGGCACTATTGATGTCTATCCAGTGAGTGGCGAACCACCGCCTGCCGGAAGTAACATCAGATGTGATAGTTATGGCAGGCGTCACACCCTCTTCTGTAATAGTCCATCCAGACGACATTTTAATATTCTCACACTCATTAACTTTGTCACATTCGCACTAGTCCCAATACATGCCGTGACCTGTTCATTGTTAAGGTGTCTCTATACGTTGGATCCATATCCCTGTACATGCCTATAAAATAACCAGGATTAACGCTCGCGAATGAAGAAAAAAATAACAACAATATAAATTTATGGAATAAGAATTGAACTTATGTCATATTTATAACTCATGCACTCTCGCCTATGTGTACATGTTCAAGGTACTGCAGTACCGAGGCAAGCGCCTAAGAACACGAAAGGCTTTATTATACTGCACTCTTAATGCACTCCATGTCTTGCGTTTGAAATTTATCCAATGAACGATGCCATCATAATATTTAAAACATCTATTCAAAATATGCTTGAATGAGAAAATGAACATACCTAATCGAAACTATCCACTTCTTCACACTTACACAAGTCACTTGCAGGGTAGCCACACAGAACAGAACCCCCATGACTTTGGTCCTACAGGAACTCCTCTTCTTAAAAAAAGCCGTCAAGTGCGAGACCAACTCGCGCACCGAGGGTTGCGTAAAAAAATATTAAGAAAATTATTTTCGCAATTATTTTTTTTGTCATGAAGCTACAATTTTTCCCCTTCATTTACATGACCTTGCTTCTTACCAAATTTCATGATTCTAAGTCAACGGGAAGTACCCTATAGGTTTTGACTCCCTTGCTAATGTATACGCAGCATAAACGGGACTTAAACGGCCGTATATTTTGATTGCGTTGACTAAGAAGTTTGATTTTGTCACTGTTCGAAGGGATTGTAGACCTTAGTACTTGGTATTAATTTCAGCTTGATACATCTACCCGTCCCTGAGAAAAAGTATCTTGGTCGACGGACAGACATACGGACAACAAAGTGATCCTATAAGGGTTACGTTTTTTCTTTTGAGGTACGAAACCCTAAAAATCAGTTTATAACATTAAAACTATACAAACCCATACTGGTCACAGTAAGTTAGTAAAGTTGTTTTAGACCCCACACCCATAAATGGAAACCCCACGTAGGTGCCTCTGTCAAATGTTGATGCAAGTAATAGGTGTTTATATTTCATTTTCAGGGTTCCGTACCTAAAGAGTAAAACGGGCCCTATTACTGAGACTCCGCTATCCGTCCGTCCGTCGGTCCGTCTATCACCAGGCTGTATCTCATGAACCGTGATAGTTAGACTGTTGAAATTTTCACAGGTGATGTATTTCTGTTGCCGCTATAACAACAAATACTAAATAACAGAATAAATAAATATTTAAGTACGGCTCCCACACAACAGACATGTTTTTTTTTGCCGTTTTTATAGATAATGGTACGGAACCCTTGGTGCGCGAGTCCGACTCGCACTTGGCCGGTATTTTTTTTACCGAGGAATTAAGGGAATTGTGCATTATAAATATTTTAATTCGTAGGCTAGTAATTTTTACGTACTGAGTTTTAAATGTTCATTACATTGAGGATATTTGTAATATTTCGATCTTTTAAAATCTTGATATTTAAATTATAGATTTAGATGCAGTTGATGATATTTTCAAACTATAGTGTGATTGGTAACGTGCATATGTTGCAAAGTTTTATGAAAACTTGCAACATGGCAACTGATTTATGGCAGGCCGCCATTTGCCACCTTGGTGTTAGACAAAAATGTGCCTAGTCATTTTGAAATACGAGATACAGATTTAATGCGAACTGCGCTTAGAAACGTGAAGAGGCGGGCGTCTGCGTGAGTGCGATGTTTTAGAACGTTTATCTGAAGTTATACTACTTTATATTTCTCCCTATTGTAACAGATGAGCAGATTAAATGAGTTGCGATTATTCAGCTACTTGTGTTTGTACGTTTGGTTATTACGAAGATTGGCTTGCTAGTAGGGTTGCCAAATGGGCGGAATTTCATTTTATAGTCGCTATACCCGGCTATTCATGCTGTCACTTAGTATGGTCAATAGCTCCTATATTCAAATACGACATTGTTGTATAGAACATGTTCAAGAAATTTGTTAGAATATTTTAAACAAGGGAACTGTTAGAGTCCCGGTATGATGGCAGTTATTAAGCTAATTCAGTGGCTTTCAAGCGGCTTGAAAACGCTGTTCTCTGCCAATCCACTGTTTAGCAACGTCGCGGAGTATTCTCCAGAACCCTGGAAGCAAGACCCGTATTCCTGCAGTGGGATGAGTACTGGTTTGCATTGTGGAGTCGTAGATCCATACTGGGCGCTCAGGAGCAAGAAAAAGCCACTCAACTTTTAATAGTATAGGTACTTCTTCAATGGTTCTCCCCCGCCGCAAAAATAAATCAGCAACGAAGTTTATTCTATATTTTATTGTACGGTATTGATAACTTGCGCGTTGAGGCAAGAAAGCATCGCCCTCGGCATTGCGCCAAATGTGCCGTCCAAACTCATTCCCGGCTTAACAAATCGGCAACTAAAAATAGTCCATTGCACCCCTCTTTGTGTACAATGCATTATTTTCAGATATTTAAGTATGTATTTATCTATCATGCAAATTGATGTAACATGCTTTGTGTGCTTCCGCCACTAATCAAAACATGATTTTGAAATCAGTAGCAGGTTACATCAAATTACTTTTGCAAAATAACGTCTGAATCTATTAACTATTTAATATTTATAAGCAATCTTTTTCCTAGCATTATCTTGTTTCCATTATCGACATGATTTCCATATCATTAGATTCTTGAGATCCGCTACCTAAGCCTAAGGAAATAGAAGCTACTGATCTTCATCAGGGACCAGTTGGTTAATAGATTGGTTGAAGAAGGCAGAGATAAAACTGGCGTCATAACTCGGTCCTTACATATCTCACTAGCTTCTTTATCTTAGGTCTTCTCATGCAAGCTCGCCAGTTTCTAGGGCTCTTTACATCGTCTTGGGCTTCCTCGGATCCTACATCCTTCTTCTTTTGCGTTGTATATTAATTTTGTAATTCTTTCTCCTATACTAGGCTAGCATTATGAAATGAATGAGAGCATCTCATTCATTTAATAACTATATGTAACAAATTTTTGGCGAGCTCGGTGGCGCAGTGGCACTGTAACGTTACTTTGACACCAACGCTCGTGGGTTCGATTCCCACACAGGACAATCATTTGTGTGCGTGAATATGTCAGTTTGTCTTGGTTGAGGTTTTTAAGAGAAGTATGGCATCAATGGATTTCGTCTGGGGAAGTACCTCCATCTCACAGAAAACCGGGGCCAAATAACAACTACCAGGAGGGTTGTTATATTCCTGCATGGGAGTGAGGTCACCAGTAAGCTCCCAAGGAGTTGCTGCGTACGCTGCAGAGGAGGCATCGCGCGAGTGATACTTAATATATCGCAAGCGTTAATAGGCTACGGTACCCGCTTTACATCAGGTGCGCCGTATGCTTGTATGCCTCCCGACGTAGTATAAAAAAAAATCTAACTAGACGAGCGTCCATTATTTATACATTTACACGAGGATGAAAAAAAGTTTTTTTAAAATACATTTAGCTGTTGTAGTTTTTCCGTAAAGTTTGAATAAAATCAATGGCTTAATTTGATTCTTTTTTTTTTCAGATTTTTATATCGCCAGACTACAAAGATGAAGACAGGAGAAGGAATAGCCAAACTCATAAGATTATTGAATATAAGTCATAACGTTGCCAACGTAAATTAATGACACAAATATTAATGAATTTCTAAAACAGCAGTGCAGCCTCTGCTCTGAGGTATACTTTAATAGCTGTATCCGAACATGGCTCCGCTAAAGGATATTGAATATAGCCTATATCCCATTTATCCAGGTTCGCGCAGGCAGGCAGTTCATCTATAACTGCAGTCGCATATTGTGTGCAACATCTGGCATCTCCCCTTGATAACAAGCAACTAGAATTAAATTAGTATTATAAATATTTGAGAAGTTGTGAATATCAAAAAATATATCAGTGTAATTAATTAATTTGTTATTGAAGTTAAAATTCTTTACACGCGATGTGACAAGTAATTTAGATCTTTTCGGATGAAGGTAACGTTTCCAAACGAAAATGACGTTCAGCAAAAAATATATGTACCTATAGTTCGTTTACGGCAGTAGTGTACCTAATTACATTGCTAGCTATAAGTTGAAAATTCACGTAAATCCAATGAAATACGTATTTATTTGATTGTAATTTTACAAATGTAATAAAATATTAGTTCCTTATCATTGATATTGGTTTGTTGTCTGCAGCATTGTCAGCCTTGTTTAGAGTGATTATTGATATCTATTGTCAATCAAACAGTCTGTATCATATTATGATAATAGTTAATTTGACTGTAATAAATTATGTAAATGAGGATTGTTATTACTCATACAGAAAACTATGTTATAAATAATACCAACATCTGCAAAATGGGTTGGTACCAACCCATCTGTCGGCCAACTCTACCATCGCGCGCACTCACTGGTTAAATCAAATAGCACGTGTTTCGCCGGCTTCCTGTTACACATTCCCGTCCCTTTTCACGAAAGTGAACAAGCTATGCAGAAAAATAAGAATAAAGATGTTACTCATAAAAAAATCATCAATATCCGCTGTTTAGGAGGAGTTCAGTGATATACAGACATAGGTATAAAGATTAAAAATCATTTATTTGCCATTAGGCCCTCACGGGCACTTAGGTACGTCTTACATTCTTCAAATCAAATCATATTATATTATTAATTTTTCATAGCTTTAATATCTCTTTTTTAATTCACCAGCTTTTCGAAAATTACTATTGGCGAAGAAGAAATGCCAACAGAAATTTGCCAATATACATCTTTTTCAAATCCTCAATTTATATTGCAATAAATATTTGTGAGTAATATATATATAGTGATATAAAGTAGAAAATTAAAGATATACATATTAATACATGTGCTGAATCATTTCCATACAACTTGTCAGTCATTAATAAAATTAATTGATTCTGTAGGTTATAGATTTAGATAATTTATTATAGAATCGAATACAATTTACAACCAAAGACCTATTAGTCTTAGTAAGCCGATGTACGACAATGTATTCCTGCTTCTAAGATTATCACTTAATTTTAAAAACGATTCTATATTTTGACGAGCATACATTATGTTGTCATAAATATACTGAGAGGTAACCGTGAGGATATTTATTTCTTTAATTAAATTGTCTAAGTGATTCCCTGGACCTCGTGTTATAAATAAATAAAGCTGATGGCTCTCTTTTGTAACATAAAAATTGTTTCAATGGCAGCCGCTTTTCCCCACAACAGTATACCATACGACATAATGCTATGAAAGTAACTGAAATAGACTAAGCGCGAAGTAACCACATCCGTCAATTGTCTAATTCTCCTAACTGCATATGCAGCGGAGCTGAGCTTACTGGCCAGTTTTTATGAAGTGAAAACTTCTTTAGCGGCGTTGTGCAGTTTTTGGGATGAGTAAAAAATGTTAAACTCACGTCAGGACACGTGGCCCTGACCGTAAGATTTTGGTGAGAATTAGAATTTAAGTTCGTTGCAGCGCTAAAACATTAGTTACCTCTAATTAAACAATTAAAACATGAAGCGGTAGATCGTTCATAGGGCATTATTTTCTCGCGACCAAAACGTTGTAAGCGCCATGAAATTCTTGGCGCTTACGCGTTTCGTTCAACGTAGTTTATTAACATCGCTGTTTGGTTTAAGCGGTGCAGGGCGCTTACGCGAGTGTGCGTGTGTGTTTGAGTATTAGAGATTGGCGATGATGATGCTGTAAATGATAATGGTGAAAGAGTCGTTGAAATTATGGATGAAAGTTGATTTTTCTGAGAGACAAACTTTTTAATGTAAAATAATTGTAATAGTTCTGAAGTGTTAAATTTTTAATGTAATATAAATTGTCATGTTTGTGTACGATAGCGCAATAAATGAATACTGTATTTTACCACATACATGATAGTACTTTTATACTGATAAATAAAGCAATTCGTGCGAAACTATTCCCTAACCATTCCAAAATATTAAAAAATGCACAACGATAATGTTCAAGTTTTCACTTCTGCCGGCACTCCCAGAGTGTAAACTGTTTTTTTTTATGTGGGGCCCTACTGCAATTCCAAGAAATACACTATCATTAATAAATTCTAGTACATTATTGTCAATGAGTACTTCTGTATTGGCAGAAGGCACATTTGGTAGACTAAATTTTATACATTTGGTTTTAGTTGAGTTTAATAAAACATTGTTACATGTGAACCAATATTACAATATGAGATAGAACACTATTTATATTGTCAATATTTTTGCACCGGCGAGTAACATTAAAAATTAAATAAGTATCATCAGCAAACAGTATTATATCCGCCATTTTCTGCACCATGTAGGGCATATAATAAAAATATAAAGGGGCCCAATATAGAGCCCTGGGGCACTCCAATATTAACATAGCTGCCCTTAGATTTGACCCCATTTATATGAACAGTCTATATTCTGTTATTTATTACTGATCTTCTGAGTTTTTAATCTTTAATAGTTTAAAAGTTTTAATTATTTCGCTAGACTGAATACGTGTAAAATGAAAAAGCTCTTGGTTATTTTCATTCAAAGCATTCTTGGTTGTACATTCTCCTTTAATAACTCAACTGTAACATGTGCAGATGAGTTAAGGGAGTCAGTGGTCATTTAAAGGACATTGGTAAAGTAGTTATCAAATAGATTTACTACTTTAAGTTTAACATCTGATACAGTACCATTATTAAGTTTAATAGAATTCTCATTATCTTGATTTATCGTTACTTGTTTCTTTTTTAACAATATCCCATACTGCCTTTATTTTATTTGTCGGGTGCTTAATTTTGTTTTAATATACATAGTTTATGCAACTTTGCAAACATTTTTAAATATTTTAGAATACATTTTAACATATTTAATAAATTCTGGGTCAAATCTATAAGGTTTTACTCCATATAATTCAAACGTTTTGGTTCTACTTATTAATATACCTGTAGTTGCCCAATCATTAAACTTTTATTTATTTGTGGTGTTAATCTTTTTTATTTGAATATTTTTTGATATTCACTGGATATACCATGGAACAATTTTGTGTAGAGCAAGTCTGGATTGTACAGAGTAATCTAATAAAGTCAACTTGTCCACCAATACATTGTTATACTTAATTAGTTTGTTTGTGATCAGTGGTCTGTACAATAGATGACTTTTTAAATCTGTGTTCCTCGATCATTGATATACTACCAACTGACCGCAATAATCTGAAGGCAAGTCACCAATTATTGATTTGTTGATATGCTTATATTTACAAAAGATATTATCTAGACAAGTCGCGGATGTGGCTGTTATACATACGGGTTCCAGTAAAACAAAACAATTTTGTAAATTATCATTTATATAAATTAAAAAATCTAAGGGTTATCTGTGTATTTACTAGAATTTCTACATTAAAATCATCACAGACTATGATGTCTTTTTTACCTATGAAACTTTTCTTAAAGTATCCTCCATTACTTGTTCAAATTGTGTAAAGTTACTGCTAGGAGGTCTATATACACAAACAATTATGTAATTATCTAATTCAGCACATGATATCTCGATAGTGCATTCAATAAGGAGCCTAACAATGTCCATACGTTCTTTGGCTTTGTGACATTTTTTTTGTAAAAATCTTTGAACCGCCTCAAATCGAAGACTCTCTATTAAAGCAACTAATTATTTTATAATTATCAATTTCAAATAACATTTCAGTTTTGTTTAACCAGTATTCAGTTAAACATAAAATATCAATATCATATTTTTCACACGTCACAAGCCGAACGTTTAGGCCGATCGTGCCTCTCTATCGCTTGTTCCGCGCTCTCGCTTGCACGCTCGGCTCAGGCGGAACGTGACAATGAGTCATGCTTTTTCGTGCGTGCAGCCGGTGTTCATCGATTTATAAGACGTTATCACATCAAAAGACATTAAATCCTATACTTATGTGCATATATGTATAAATCATATTTTCACGTAACATTTAAAATATTATATTCTCATGGAATGCAAGTATGTATGATACATACAAAAGCTTATATTTCTACTGACGTAAAAGAAAACACATCGCGATTTGAAAACTCGTCTTGGGACGCACAGAAATAGATTCGCAAGTGCGCAAAATATAAAATATTGATAAGAAAGCCTTAGGAACGAAAGGGCACTAATAATTTTTCTATTAGAATCGACCATGGGAATATTGAGGTATTCTCAAATGGACGGAAGGCCGAGAGTTAAAAAGATAACATTTGATCTGACCTTCAATGGAATACAAATACGTATTTTGGGCTCAACGTATTCAAGCAGCTTCAACGCGTTTTTATTTTGCAACTACCATATTAGCATGATTTCACACATGTCTTCGTCACGCCTTCCGATGTTGTATACCAACGTTGTATGTATGTATATCTTCACGCCAGGTCCCTTGCGGGTTAGACAGAGAGAACTGAACGCCATAAGACGCAGTCCTTACAAACTTCACTCGCTTCTGTGATATTCATAGCTCTTTTCATGCACTCTCGCCGGTTCCTAGGGCTCCTGACATCACCTTCTGATAAAATACGACCAATTTGGTCATGGTAGATTAGTCTCGGTCTTCCTCGGTTCCTACATGCTTCCACTTTTGCATTGTATATCTGTTTCATTATTCTTTCGTCCCGCATTCTTTCTACATGTCTTGTAACATGTCTTTTGTCTTTCCAATGTTGTATATAGAAAGTATAATTGTTTAGTTTTTTTTTTTATCTACGTCGGAAGGGATACAAGCATACGGCCCACCTGGTGTAAAGCGGGTACCGTAGCCTATTAACGCTTGCGATATATTAAGTATCACTCGCGCGATGCCTCCTCTGCTGCTTACACAGCAACTCCTTGGGAGCTTACTGGTGACCTTACTCACACGCAGGACCACAACAATCCTCTAGGGAGTAGTTATTTGGCTGCGGTTTTCTGTGACGTGGAGGTACTTCCCCAGACGGGCTGCTTTGATGCGCCCTACCTCTCTTAAAACATCCAGACGAAGACAAACAGACATGTTCATGCACACAAATATTTGCCTTGTGTGGGGATCGAACCCACGAACATTGTTGTCAAAGTCGCGTCATTGACGACTGAGCCACCGTTCTTCGGTCAGACTGCTTTGATGCGTCATACCTCGAACCTACCTTGAAAACACCTATATTGGCAGGTTTCATTAGGAATTTCTTCTTTGAAAATGATGTTTTGTTGATTACAGTTAAAAATCGAATAATCTAATATATGAGAATTGAACAAGAATCAAGAAGATTATATAAAACGTAAGATGTGTTTAATTGCCCGCGATATAGAGTATTTGGTGATTACAAAAATAAATGATATTCAGTAAATATTTAATTAGCTCATGTTCTTCCTCCGTATACAGTCTAGATCCACATTTTTTTTTTATAAGTTCAGCATAGTGGCTCCTCTTTGCCTGATGGTAAGCGAAAGAGGAGCCCAAATCGCAACTGCAACTGACAAAAGACTACACAATGTCCTGTCAGTTGACGCTGCCATGCCGATCCGCAAGATGCTTCGTCACGCTTCGTTTGAAGGATTCCATATTGTAGGAAGGAGGGAACACATGTGCAGGCAATGCGTTCCACTTTTTAATGGTTTTTTTTATACCACTAAGGTGGAAATCAAGCATACGGCCTGCCTGATGTTAAACAGTCACCGTAGCCTATGGACATTTGCAACACCAGAGGCGTCACTCATGCGTTGCCGACCTAAAAACCTTTCACGCATTTCTTGAAGAACTCCATGCTGTAGTCCCTTGGAAAAACCTCGGCTGGGAGCTCATTCCACAGCTTGAGTGTTCTCGGAAGAAAACTTCTCTGGAACTGCACCGTACGCGACCATAGCGGTTCAAGCGTGTGAGGGTGAACTCCCCGCCATCGGCGAGCGGTGCGGTTATAAAAAGTAGCTGTCGGCATCATTTCGAACAACTCTTCAGAACACAACCCGTTGTACAATCGGTAGAACACACAAAGGGAGGCAAAGTCTCACCTTAAACTTAAGGGTTCAATACCGTGTGTAAGCTTAGGACTGTCGACAATTCTCACAGCTCGTCTTTGAAACGAATCACACGGTCCAAGCTGGTATCCAGGTGCTCCCGCCCAAAGGTGACTGCAGTACTCCAAGTGCGGTCTGACTTGAGACTTATATAATATAAGTCTTTGACCCGCACTGAAGTACTGCTCAGCCCTGTTGAGCACACCAAGTTTTTTCGACGCCAGCTTGACCTTCTTGGTACGACAATGACAGGAGATGCCGAAATTTTTGGTACGCGAAGAAATGTTCTCAACAGTGGAACAATGATATAGCAAGCCTGCACGCGTGGTTCTATGACGGAAGGGAGAGGGTGGGATAAGGGTAAACAGTTCTTCAGAGCACTCGCCATGGCCACATGATTCACTTTCATTCACTAACAAATGGTATTAAAAGTGTCAAACTAACCTCCAAGTTTTCAACATGAGAGCTCCATAAGTCAGGCAAAAGCCTACTTCTCTCAGCCAGACCCTCGCTGTGCACGTCAGGACTGTAGGCCTTCCGTACATAACGAGAGTTGTGCAGTATATCAGAAGGGCTCCGAGGACTATTACTCTGAGGAGGGCTGGACTTGCAGCTCGAACCACCTGGAATAAAGATTTTATTGTATTGTACGTCGCTAGTGCTTTCTTACCTTTCCCAGACACGGGGTTTGACTTTGACTGGTAGAACAACGGACCATCACCTAAACCGCTGATTCTCGAAACTTAAAATTTGGTAGCATATTACATTGAAGTTCGGCATAGAGCTGAAATTGAAAGGATTTCTGAAGACTCATCGCACTGATGGAATTTGTTTAACATAAGACCGCATGCTTATTTGCCAAGTAATTGGTTTTAAAAATGATAAAACTTACCCGAACATGTCCGTATTTTATAGTGAAGTAGACGATAAAAGGCAGGCAGGATATGACGAGGCAGGCTAATGCGAAGATGGTTGTCCTCGCAACCCAGTTCAGGGCCGCGACGCACGGTGATCCATCCGAGCAAGCTTCGCAGCCTTCGGCGCATGGTAGGCATTCGAAGGCGTTCAGCTTTGAGTATAGACTCTTCGGTAGCTGTAAGATAGAAAATATAAATCAATAAAGTAGATGTTACACATATAATATACTAGATAGTTTTTTTCACGTGAATACATTTTTAAATTTGCTTCCAGAGTGAGTGGTAATTCAGAGAATTGATAATAAATACGAGCCATACAGTTTGGCAGCTACATATCGATTATTTACCTCCGAAATTTCATTACACTATTTGATAGCTCAAGAATCAAAGAATTCGTTACGTTGAGACTGTGACGCATCGCGCAAGACGGAAGGGTATTTATTATTAAGAGCTCATTTCGCTGCATCGTATAATTTCCTAGCAGTATAACTTACTTCCGTTTACCCGTTTCAAATATTCACGTAAAACTCACGGCTGTATCCACGGTACAACCACATGTTTTTTTATAAGATGGAGTCTAAGCATATGGATCACTAGATGGTAAATGATCATCCTAAGACATTAGCAACATCAAGTATTCACCGACGCGTGATCAACTTTTTAAAGAATTTCATTGAAAGGCCATGCTCTATTTATTTAGGAAGACCATAAAGAGAAATTAAAATGTCTTTAATTGCGTGCGTTCTGCGACAAAGTAAGCAGAAGAAGGAGCTTGTTGTAATGTAAGGTCACCTATTCGTACAGTCGCTATCGGTTTATGTATCGAGAAGTGTCCATTCGACATCGCCAGATGTGTTAGGTGAAATATTTATTCCTCTTGACACACTCGACTTGTGTTAATATCGAACGTTTTGACAATAGATCGCGGACCATGTAATACTTGGTTGTTACTATGTCTAGCATATCTATCAATGTGACACTGTCTATCTATCTATCTATAACTTCACGCCAAATTCCTTGTGGGGTAGGTAGAAAGAACCGAGCGCAACTAGACTCAGTCCTTACACACCTCACTCGCTTCTTAACATTCACAGCTAGACTTATGCACACTCGCCGGTTTTAGGGCTCTTGACATCACCGTCTGATAAAACACGATCAATTTTGGTCCTGGTAGGTAGGTCTTCGTTCTCCTCGGCTCCTAGATCCTTCTCATTTCGCGTTGCATGTCTGTTTCGTAATTCTTTCTTCATGCATTCTTTCTACACGTTCAAATCAACGGAGCCTATTTTTATTTTAACACCGACATTCTCTTTCATACCAAGTTAGAAACATGACGTCATCGTTATACGCGTTTTTATCCTACTTTCATGCTCTCTCTGCCGTACCCAGCTCTCGCTTCCATAATCATAGCTTATGGAAGCGAGAGCTGGGTATGGCAGATACCACTTGACGATTCCATGAGCTAGCACTGCTTTGTGTACAGCGAGCTGTGCCTTCTAGCTCAAGCTTTTACTCGCATACTAGCTACTAAAAATGACAAAAAATAAAATGAGATATCACGAGGTTTGTGTCACGGGGAACAATAAATTCCGACACATTCTGCGGTATCTTTTTAGCGGTATCGTGGTATCAAAACCTTTATAATTTTTTAGAGAGATAGGGGGCATCAAAGCAACCCGTCTGGGGAAGCACCTCCACCTCACGGAAAATCGCAGCTAAATAACAACTCCCTAGAAGGTTGTTGTGTTCCTGCGTGTGCGTGAAGCCACCAGTGAGCTCCCAAGGAGTTACTGTGTAAGCAGCGGAGGAGGCATCGCGCGAGTGATACTTCATATATCGCAAGCGTTAATAGGCTACGGTACCCGCTTCACATCAGGTGGGCCGTATGCTTATGCTTCCCGACGTAGTATAAAAAAAATGAATGTCTAGAAGGAGTACAGTTATGCGCAAGGGCATGTGGCGAGTTAGCTTTTAGAACAAGAAGCGTTAACTTAATTTCACTTGTCCGTTGAAGTTATAACAACCCCTACCGTGATAGAAATACCTTCCATCCAGATTAGAGGTTTGGAATGATTGAGGCGTAGCTCTATAGTTTACTATGGAAAAATGATGAGACGGAGTATATATAGTAACTTAATTCACTACTACAGGTCGAAGGGTCGTGCAGCTCTATTGGCTACTTCAATGATTACTACTAAATATCAGCAATTACACCAAAAGGGTTCTAAACAGTTTGTGGTAATACCTATTATATTAGCAGTAAACCACTTTAAGCCCATTGTATTAAAACTCAATTTAAGTAAAAATGTCCCTTAGGAGGTATTGGCAGGTCATCGACGATATGTCCTATATAAATTAAATATGCAAATTAAAAACGTACTGAAAATAATGATGTGAAGTACTTATACTGTACAATATACCAATTACAAATTAAATAATGTCAAAAGTGATAATGTAAGTGTCATTGGTTTGTCATTACCGTCAAATCTATATATATAAAAATGAATGTTTGTCTGTATGTCCTCTATGGACTCAAAAACGGCTGGGCAGATTTTGATGAAATTTTCAGGGAATCTTTAGATCAGTCCAGCGGGTGATCCTGTGAAGTTTGGTAGCGATCAGATCACTCGTGCGAAGCCGGAGTGAGTAGCCAGTTTATTATAAATGTCATAAATCCGTCAACATGTGTACTCTACAAATTGAATTATATCGTAAAAACAGCGCTCAGATAACCATAGTTTCAATTTATATTCGAACTGATTGAACGGCAGTTCTCTATTTATTTAGAAATACTATTGGCTACTCATCAGCTTATTGGTTAAAGTATCCTTCCCTTGGTCAGTAAGCTCGAATCGTTAAGATATTTAGGCGCTGAAACAAAATTTTTCGTGCCCACGTGGTATCTTCATACGCAATCAATTCATTTTCGAAAAAACCTTTATAATTCGAAGCGTCGATGTAGGATAACAGCTTCAGATCCAGCTGACGACAATTCGACAAGCTCGGTGGCGCAGTGGTGGAACGCGTTGTTACGCTACTTTGACACCAATGCTCGTGGGTGCGATTCCCACACAGTACACATATTTGTGTGCATGAACAGGTCTGTTTGTCTTGGTCTGGGTATTTTCTATGCATAATAAGAATATATTTACAAAAAAAAATGTATTTACGTATGTTTATCAGTTGTCTAGTACCCATAACACAAGCTTCGCTTACTTTGGGGCTAGGTGGCGCTGTGTAATATGTCCGACAATATTTATATTTATTTATTTATACTCTCTACTAATATTTCACTTGATATAAATAAACTTCAATTTGGCATCTTCTTTCAATGTTTAGTAAATTGCTTATAACAATTTTTTTACCGTAATAAACGTCAACTCCATACCCTAGCGCTCGGCGATCGATGCTCTAGCAAAAAACCTACCGCCATTTTCAGCAGGGCTAATTTACACAACTTATTCAATAAGAACCCGACTTGGGAAGTTGAAGGAGCAAATAGGTAGTCGTGACAAAAACAACAGCGCCATCTATTAGAACTACTAGCTTAACAATACTTTTTTTCTGTGAACGGCTGTGTCAAGTTTACTTTGCTTTCAAGGACGTGAACAATATAAACTGAAGACATGAGATGAAGAAGGTGATATGATTTTTTTTATACAACGTCAGGCGTATAAGCATACGGCTCACCTGATGTAAAGCGGTTACCGAAGTAGGCTACGATAACCGCTTTACATCAGGTGAGCCGTTCAGAGGTGGCATCGTGCGAGTTATATTTAAAAAGTTTAAAGTTATATATAAACGCTTGCAATACTTTAAATATTACTCGCGCGATGACACCTCTGCTGCTTACACAGCAACTCCTTGGGAGCTTACTGGTGACCTCACTCACACGCAGGAATACAACAACCCTCTAGGGACTTGTTATTTGGCTGCTGTTTTCTGTGAGGTGGAGGTACTTCCCCAGACGGGCTGCTTTGATGCGGCTTACCTCTCTTAAAAACATTCAGATCAAGACAAACAGACATGTTCATGCACAAAAATGTTTGTCCTGTGTGGGAATCAAACCCTCGAGAGATTGTGTCAAAGTCGCGTCACTCACGACTGCGCCACCGAGGTCGTTTTAGTGGTACATTCCAGGATTGGAACCGTGGACCAGTTGGTGGATAGGCTGTTTCTTTATCCACTCTCATCCAGACATACAATGTTGTGATTTATTTATTTCTTACCGATAAATGTTTTTCGTACTCTTCCTCGATGTCGCTGCCATTGTAGTATCTATTCTCAGCTGTGGTATTTGGGAAGTAGAAGCCGCGCCTGCAGTGACATCTGTAGGACCCTCGACGAAACCCCAGACCCGGCACAGGAACACACTGTGGGCAAAAAATAACTTTAAGTACCAAAAAAATGTATGTATGTTGGGCTAGGGTACAATTCAAGGGTCTCACATGTATACAAAAAGGACATTAAAAATACTCTCTGTAGAAGCGCTTATTATATAATTGATGAATATGTAACTGACAAAGGTGTCTAAACTGCTAAACTAAACTACCCTGTCCTTAATAATCTTTAATTTTACCATTTGATATCATTATTGTACCAATATGCTTTTGTATTTTTTTTTTTGTAATATCTAATTGACAATTTTAAAAGAGACCTATATTGGCAAGTTTCTTTCGGCATTTCTTCTTCGCCAATGGTCATTTCCGAAATGCTAGTAGATAAAAAAGAAGGAAAAAGTAAAATAAGAGATTTAAATAACATACAATAAGTTTATATTTCAAAAAATGTAAGACGTGTCTAAGTGCCCGCGAGGGCCCAATGGCAAATAAAGATTTTTATCTTTTTATCACATAGAGTTAGCGCCACTAGGCCAGTTAGACGCTAGCATCGTATAGTTTTACTCCAGACTGGCTTGTATCCATAGTTACAGATCAGTAGCTTGGTTAGTTTTTGATAGACAGCATTTTTAACAAGACAACTTTAGAGTTTTCATGAAAATGGAGGATTTGGAAAATCGAGCAGTGATTAAATACTTCCATTTGAAAGGCTTAACGCCTAAAGAAATCAAGGAGGAAATGGACAGTACATTGAAAGACTCTGCCCCTACATATTCAATGATTAAATTGTCGCTGTGGACGCCTTGCGCAGGTGACAACTCCAGAGGACATTGATAAAATTCATCGTATAGATATTTATATATTTATGAAAGACCACAGATTAAAGTTGTTTGAGATAGCAGACGCTGTATACATATTAAAAGAACGTGCAGGTAATGTTTTAAGTATTTTTTTGGGCTTTCACAAGGTCTGTGCGAGGTGGGTTCCGCGTTCGTTGACGTCTGATCAAGAGATGCATAGAAAAACTGTTTGTAATAAGAATTTGGGGCTCTACCGTAAAAATCCCAGTGAATTTTTAAGACGACTTGTTACTGTGAATGAAACTTGGATACGTCACTACACTGCAGAAAGCAAATCACAGTGAAAACAGTGGATTGCACCAGGTGAACCAACTCCAAAATAAGGGAAAATCATTTTGGTCAGGTAACAAGGTTATTGCGATATGGAATCATGTTTATTAATTACGTGAAAAAGGGTAAAAGTATCACAACTACGTAAGCTTACTGCAATGTTTGAGCGATGAGATGAAAAAAAGATCCCATTTGGCAAAAAAAAAAATTTCTTCATCACAATGTTGGCCCATCGTTCTGTCATTACAATGGGTATGCCACCCTATTCGCCAGATCTAGTACCCAGTGACTACCATCTGTTCCTAAACCTCAAAAAGTTTCTTGCAGCACAAAGATTTCACAGCAACATCAATAGGTCATTGATGCGGTAAACAGCTATTTTGAGGACCTTGATAAATCGCTCTACATAGATGGTTTAATTAAATTAGAACACCGATATGACAAATGTATTAGTAATTCTGGAGATTATTCTGAGAAATGAATAATAAAAAAAAAACCGCCCAAGTGCGAGTCGGACTCGCGCACGAAGGGTTCCGTACCATTACCTATAAAAGCGGTAAAAAAATCATGACTGTTGTATGGGAGCCCCACTTGAATATTTATTTATTCCTTTTTTTTAGTATTTGTTGTTATAGCGGCAACAGAAATACATTATCTGTGAAAATTTCAACTGTCTAACTATCACGGTTCATGAGATACAGCCTGGTGACACACGGACGGACGGATGGACAGCGGAGTCTCAGTAATAGGGTCCGTTTTTCCCTTTTTGGTACAGAACCCTAAAAAGTTGTTTTCATTGAGAGGCCAGGGACTTAGTCCAGGATCAACCGACCCTCGTAAGTAACTTATCATCGGCAAAGCCGAACTGAACCGTGCGTAGTACATCTTGCCAATTTGGAATCGAAGACCTGGCAAAAGAGATAATCGAAAACGAATCTATCACTGAAACCTAAGAATGATAGTAGAGATATGGATATTTTGATTTATTTATGGCAGTGAGACCATGAAAGTAGAATAAATGCGGTCGAGATGAGAGCATTGTGCAAAATTTGTAGCATAACGCTTGCTGACCGCGTTCGTAATCATAACGTAAATAGAGAGTTGGGCTGAAAGAGACACAGATATACAATGTGAAAGTTGAAGTATGTAGGAGCCGAGGAAGACCAAGACTAACCTACCATGACTGGTCGTGTTTTAACAGAAGGTGATGTCAGGAGTCCTAGAAACCGGCGGGCATGCATGAAAAGAGTTATTAATGTTAAAAAAGCAAATGAAGTGTGTAAGGTCCGCGTCTTATGGCGCTCGGTTCTCTCTGACAATCCAGCAATTGATTTGGCGTGAAGTTATAGATACTCGTAGATTTCTTTTTCTGTTTAGCCCTTTGCAAATGGAATACATTTGTGGCATTTGTCAATAAATTGGTCACGTCATGGCATTAGAATATGTTTTGTTTTTTGGAGTTAAAATCTTCTTTCGTAGGGCACCTCATCTCTTTATCAGTGGAAACTTAGCAAAGTCTTTCGTCTATCTTACTCGTATAATGTCACTCAGGTGTAAAGATGAGACATAATCCGGCTATGCTTTCCTTTTTGTTTTGTCTTGGAGGATCCCCCCTTCGTGTTGTCCGTATATCACCTTTTAAGTTCTGTTTTATTATATAACGCCAAGAGGCATACAAGCGTACGCGACCCACCTGATGTAAAGCTGTTTCTGTAGTCTATGAACGCTTGTAATATATTAAATATCAATCGCGCGATGCCACCTCTGCTGCTAACACAGCAACTCCTTGGGAGCTTACTGGTGACCTCACTCACACGCATGCACATAACAACCCTCCTGAGAATTGTTATTTGGCTGCGATTTTCTGTAATGTGGAGATACTTCCCCAGACGGGCTGTTTTGATGCGCCCTACCTCTCTTAAAACACCCAGATCAATAAAAACAGCCATGTTTATGCACACAAATGTTTGTCTTGTGTGGGAATCGAACCATTAAACGTTGGTGTCAAAGCACCGAGCGCTTTTAAGGTTTGATATATCATTGCGCATCCACATGCTTCTTTTACACTATTCACAAAAGAGTAATCAATCAGTTATTCATAATCAGGCTTGTAGTTAGTCTAGCCCAAGCGTAAGCACATAGTAACAAATAAATATATATATCTATCTATAACTTCACGCCAAATCCCATGCAGAGTAGGCAGGGTGAACCGAGCGCCAAGTAACTCGATCCTTATACACCTTACTCGCTTCTTTAACATTCATTGCTCTTTTTATGCACGTTCTTGTTTCCAAGGCTCCTGATATCACCTTCTGATAAAACACGACCAATTTGATCATGGTAAGTCTTGGCCTTCCTCGGCTCCTGCATCCTTCTACTTTAGCGTTGTACATCTGTTTCGTAATTCCTTTTCTCCTGCATTCTTTCTACCTGTCCGAACCAACGGAGCATGCCTCTTCTTATTACAACACTGACACTCTCAGACCAACTCCGTTTCTAACGTCATCATTCCGAATACGGTCTACAAGCGTTACGCAACAAATTTTGCGCAACGCTGCCATTTAGACCGCGTTTATCCTATTTCCGTGCTCTCCCTGCCATATACAGCTTTTAACTCACTCTCTTTCAGGCCAAATCTGTGACAAATAAATGAATACAGAAGTATGTTTATATAAATATGGCATAAACTTAAATTAAACTTATTTGTTCGTTAATTGGGGCAAGTATTTAAAACAAGCAATGTACAAGTCCCGTGCGCCCGCATGTACTTTGTTACATATGTCAAACATAAGCTTACCAGTACTGGCAAATATTTTGCTACAGATTTTTACAAGACTTCTCCATTTTCCACAAGGTTTCTCCATTTTAATAATGGTTATGACCTATTTTTTTTCGCTAGTTACCATTCGCCGACGTACACCATATGCGAGTAACATTGACTTTTACTCAGAAGACTAAAATGCTTATTTCCCTTCCGACGTCGTATATTAACAAAAAAGTACATAAATTAAAAAAAAAAAATGAGCGCCTTTAAAAATACCCGGGAACTAAAAAGGAAATAAAAAAGCCGCTTTCAAAAATCACCCCCTAACTAAAACGCAAAAGCGATCCAGGAGTCTTCACGTAATCGCGGACAAACATAAAAATTAAAGATTCCGACGAATTGAGAACCTACTTCTTGTTTTGAAAGCGGTTAAAAAATGTACAATAGCATACAAACTGCATAATTCAGCATTCTGCAACTGTTGTAAAGTCACTTCATTTTCGACGATGGCAATTTCCGAAAAAAATAACGAAAACGTTTTTTTTATAAAACGTTTTCGTTACGTCTAGATTGACAAACAAGCATGCGGGCCGTATTAGATGGTAAGCGGTCACCGCGGCCTATTAACGCTCGCAACACCACGGGGATGTTACTCATTGCCGACCTTACCTAAGGCTGTTTCGTCACAGTACCCAGTAATTTCTCTGCCATATTCTCACCCTTCAAACCGGAACACGGCTGTATAAATATAGCTGCTTGGCGGTAGAAATAGATGAGACAGAGGTACCCACGAAGACGACTTTTGTACAAAGTCTACATCTGGAAACTGTCAGAAATGAATACGACGTGGACTATGTCAGCGAGGGTTTCATGACAAATGAAGAATCATTACTTTATTATGTTTTATTTTATTTTCTTTACCAGCGAGTGTGTAGGAGAAGAACCAAGATGTTTTTATAGAACGTCGGGAAGCATACATGCATACGGCCCACCTGGTGTAAAACTGGTTACCCTTGCCTATGAACGCTTGCAATACATTAAGTATCACTCGCGTGGTATCAGCTCTGCTGCTAACCTAAGACAACTTCTTAAGAGCAACTCCTTAGAAGCTTACATGAATATTAAAGAAGCGAGTGAGGTGTGTAAGGGCTGAGTCATGTGGCGCTCGGTTCTGTCTGCCAACCCCGCAAGGAATATGGCGTAAAGTTATTGATAGATAGAAAAATCTTTATCTTTAATCTTCTAAATATATAATAAAATTCGACGAGTTCGGTGGCGCAGTGGTGAAACGCGCTGTTACGCTACTTTGACACCAACGCTCGTGGGTTCGATTCCCACACAGTACTAACATTTGTGTGCATGAACATATCTGTCTTGGTCTGGGTATTTTCTATGTATAATAAGTATGTATATATAAAAAAAAAATGTATATACGTATGTTTATCAGTTGTCTAGTACCCATAACACAAGCTTCGCTTACTTAGGGGCTAAATGGCGCTGTGTAATTTGTCCAACAATATTTATTTATTTATCTACAAAGCTGATACATCTTACTAGACTTACTACTTAAGCAGTTTGTGTGTCTTCAACAACGATACTAAAGATTTCTCGAGTATTTATTGTAAGAAAGCTAGCTTTACTGAATTTCTACAAACAGAATCTATTCATTACTTGATCAGCTCACAAGGGAACATCAATAATCCATTTCCACTAAACAGAATTACGGACTACGCAGGAATAATGGTAAATTTATTTTTTATATTTTTTTATTTTATTTTGTTAGTAAAACCAACCGTTCAAATAACAATTATAGCATCAATTAACATAACTTATTCGACCAATTAAAGATTTTCACTTATATGCAATATTTTGTATATAATAAAGTGAACAACATTAAACAAAGTGCAATGTACAATCAGTTTATTATGAACTAATATAAACATGCATTATTTTATACATATTCAAGTTGTCTAGTCAACAGCCGCCTTACCGACGCACAACTCGAATTGAATAGATCATAGTCAAGCGCAGCCGCATTAAATAACCTACCCGTACGCCACATGAAGGAATCTTGTCGACAGTTAGTGTTAGCAAAAGGCAAAGATGGGGACATAACGTCGACTAGATCTACTAGGCACTCTCAGCGATATTTTTGTTATCTAATTGTTTATATAAATACATAGACTGCCTGCGTCCTTTGAGGTAGGCAGAAAATATAGAATCCCACATGCACTGACCCAAATGTACCAACGCTCGTGGGTGCGATTCTCACACAGGACAAACATTTGTGTGCATGAACATGTCTGTTTGTTTGGGTCTGGGTGTTTTTAAGAGAGGTAGAGCACAACAAAGCAACCCCACTGGGGAGGTACCTCTACCTCACAGAAAATCGCATCTAAATAACAAACTTTCTGGAGGGTTGTTGTATTCTGGCGTGCGAGTGAGGTCACCACAAAGCTCACAAGGAGTTGTTGTGTTACTAGCAGAGGTAGCAACGCGCGAGTCATACAAAGTTAATGTATCACCAGCGTTCATAGGTTACGGTAACCACGTTACATCAGGTGGATCGCATGTTTGAATGCCTCCCGATGTTTAAAAAATACACATTGAATATGATTATTATAATATACCTATTAATATAAAGTCGAAATGTGAGTATGAATGATTTAAATTTGTTTGATATAAAAAACCTAGTTTGTTACATAAGTTGAGCTATTGTGAAATTATACCGTAATAGTACTATGTTTAACTCTCTGTTTCTTTGAAGACATAGTCGAACACAGTTTACGATATAGTATTTAAATGTCTCATATTCGAAATCACCAATGATGTGTTGTTTGTTTGTTTTGCAAATAAACCCTCTTTGTCAATTCCAGTTCTCGTTTTCATATGTCAGCGTTGGGATCAGCACCGCGTTGCCTAGCTGCGACTTGTAGCTCACGAGTCTGGGTAGAAATTTCCCATGTGTGCTGGGAATTATGTTATTGGATCGTTGGAGGTTAGCAGTATACTCCTAAGGAGTTGCTGTGTTATCAGCATTGATGCTTCATGTATTGCAAGCATATTAACTGAGCATCCTGATGTAAAAAGTAGGGAAAGTTTCTAGCCAGTAAAAGATTAGACCTGAAGACATATCTCGCTTTACACAACGCGATGCTGATTCCAACGCTTTGTTATGTAAGAGAGAGCTGCGTATGGCACAGAGAGGATGAAAGTAGAATAAAGGCCGAAATGCGGGCGTTGCGCTCCATTTCGGTCAATTTTAATTCGCCCTACCTTTCTTAGAAATAGTCAGACAGAACAAATATATTAATGCACACAAATATTTGTTCTGTATGAATGAATGGAACCCAACCTTGGTATTAAAGTAGTGTTGCGCACACCGGGCTCGTCAAAATTACTTTTTGAAATACTTTTTTGAAGTCCCTATAAGTTCTCATCAATAAAATGACACCTGAATTAAAAAATATGAAAGGAATTAATTTTCATCTTCTTTATACCATAGTATTGTCTTAGGTTTTCGCGATTGTTACCAGCGAACTTAAAAAGCATAGAAGCAGCAATAACGTTTCAAAAATGACCCAACGAAAAAGAGGCCGGGTTAGGCGGGGCTTAAAAATGAGGCCGCGCGCCTTGACAGTCGGTGTTAGTCAGTCGGCTTGAAACAACGACGTGTCAGTCTGTCTTAATTTATGTATTCTCAAGATTTTTCATAATAATGCCTTCTTGTGTCGTCAAATGGTGTGTAAATAACACTACCAGTAATCATAAATGCTCAGGAATCACATTTCATAGGTAAGTGTAGTTCTGTTTGTAAAGATAATTATTCGTAAAGATATATTATTCGTGGTTGTTTATTGCAATAAACGGCCTTACTTTCGTGGCGCGTACATGTCGCTACATCGAGTGAACTCGTGTCTCGATCGTGTGAGATCGCATGCAGCTGATGCAGCCAATCATCGACAAGAAAATTTTGTTTACATTTCTATGACTCCTTTGTACCATAAACAATTATCGTAAAGTGCGGCTTATGTTTTCGAGGTAAGGCATATTTTTCGCTAACTGCATTTTCGAGAAATGATGTTTTGTTTTCAAATACGAGAGCGTGATTGTTTTGGTGTCGATTATGCACTATGAATTTGTTCTAAATTATCATTCTATGCTTTTTAAGTTCGCTGATTGTTACACATTGAATTAAACAATTTTTAACGGAAGTATCGTGTTTTATTTATTTTGTTGAACCAGATGTTTCGAACGCTTTGCAGCGTCCGTGGTCGCAGGAAGACTAATATTCTTTATACCATCTATCTTATACAGTCCATAGCCTATGAACGCTTGGAATAAAAGTGGCGCCTGCATTTAACCACCCCCGCTACTAACATAGCAACTTTTCTGGAGCTTACCTCACTGACTTACGGGAACACCTTAACGATATTTATATATAATATTCGGTCGCGGTCATCTGTGAGGTGGAGTGTACTCCCATACCCCAGGCGAGCCACTCCGATATGCCCTATCCCTGTTTGTTCTCCCTAAATAACCGTGAAAGCCTGAAATTATGCGTAAATAGTATTTACAATAATGTAAACATAACATGCGTGGGAAATTCTCAAAGTTGCTTACATTCGCTCGCCGTATGGATTGGCTTATACTGGATTATGTCGACATGTATTCTTCAGCTGGATTTGTCGAGACACGCTCATCTTAACGGCTTTTGTCGTATATCTGTTTACATGTAGGATAGATTAACGTCGAATAGGATATAAATAGGACTGACATCCCTTGACAGCATTACGGGATCTAAGTGGCTTTATTGGATTAGGTTCCATTGATTTTCTAGTAGTTAATTAGGCAACCACTACACACTAACATTTACCGTAAAAGCCTTTGATCCAAAAAATAACATGCTTCAAAAATGATAAGGTTTTCTCATGTATGTTTTTGAAGTTATACTTCTAATGCGACTTGCAACAAGGTTGCGTTAAACGTTTAACGCTACATGGAGGGGGAATAGAAAGAGACAGAGCGAGAGTGAATGCGTGGCACTCGAACGCATGCGCGTAGTATACTTATACGTTAGCAACGAGTAGCGTCCAATATTATAGCGAAGTAAACAGTGTGAAGTTTCACTTCTTCCGCGCGGTGGGACTCCACGCACTATTTTTTTTACTTTGATTTATTGGGAAGGTACGAGAGAGTTTCATTCACAGAAAAGAGGAATACGACATATTTATTTATTTAAGAACAATCATACATTGTTATTACAGGTTTCCCCAATGCAACAATGTAGGTAGTCAACATTACATATTATTACTTGTACAATAACATAGGTTAAATAAAGTAGCCCTTGTGAACTCAGTCAATGAGCAACAGAATACGTCCACTGTATTAGCGACCACGTTAAGTGTCCGCAGGGCTCTCGTGAATGGCGCCTGGTTCATGATATTAGTTCGCGCGCGTGGAATTGCAAACAGAGGAGGCCGACGTCGCCGAAGCACATACTGGTCCGGCACGCACAGCGCCATCGCCCGCAACACGCCCTCGCTGAACACCCGACCCCGTAACAACTTGAACAAATATGTAGCGAGACTAAGGCATATAGTTTATAGGCTTCAAGCAATGGGCAAATGCGATGCCGCGTTTATGGTGGAGTGTGTATCATGCGGTATGTGTTTGTTTATTGTCAAGTACTTGCAAGAGCTATTCTTACTTGATGCGCAGAAACTTGCCAGTACTTTCAAGACAGACGCTTGCATGTTATACAACAGGCAAGTCAGCATAATAACGCACGCATGCGCCGGCTTAAAACTATGGAAGTATAAAATTAAATAATTTACGTATTTTATGTCAGAAAAGGAAAGCTCGATGGCATCGTTGCGCGTGTCATTCTAACTGAACACGCAGGTTAAGCAACGTCGATCGCAGCCTGTCTATGGATGGATTTATCTATGTCGATTCGCGTTAAGCCGTCAGTTTCGGCTGTTGTCGATAGATGACAGTCGTTAAGTTAAGTCAGTGGCCCTCGGGTGGCTTGAAAACACTGGCCTCCGCCAATCAGCATTTGAGCAGCGTGGTGGAGTATGCTCTAAACCCGTTCGGTTGAAGGGAGACCCGTATGCCTGCAGTGGGATGAGTCAGAGTTAATGTGAATGTTATAAAATATCGTATTTTAAGAATAATATGTCACTTTCTATATTTTCTGATATCGTCTCTATCAGTTTTCCCATCCGATCCGATTCGTCTGATGTGAATGAATACGATTATAGTTTTATTAATGTTTAGTACCCGAGGGGGCGAACTTCTTTCGTTGTATTTTATATTTTTTTTGTGAAATATCGCATTTTTCAGAATTTACAACCATAAATATAAATTTAGGGAGCAAAAGCTTATCTAGATACAAAATTTGATCCCAATCTTTAGAAAGGATTTCGATATACAAGAAATATATTTATGTATATATAAGTAATATAATAAGTTCTCTCTGCCTACCCCGTAGGGGATTTGGCGTGAAGTTATAGATTATATACAAGTATTGCTTGTTTAAAATATTTAAAGGGGACGATATCTTTCATTCGTTCTTTATCAGTTATAAAGTATTTTTTTTTAAATACACAATATTTTTGCCAAAATTTAATAGCCGTTTGGCAAAATACCATAATTCTTAGTCTTCTTTAAGATTCGCAGAGTGCCACCAAACATGATTTTTCATTTCTTCTCTATCCTTAGATGTACTGTAAGAGATCGCATCGCGTAAGCGCGTTTTAGTACTGAAGCTTTTCCTTTTTAATATATTTTCTATTGGTTCCAATAAAGTATATTTCCTAAAAGAAGTTCTAGAGAGAGCTTTTCTATAATATAAACATACCTAAAAGAAAATCTCACGGAAACCGTACAAGTACGCCATTCTTCTTCCTATAAATCTGAAAGCATTGAATCGTCAATAATGCTAGCTACCTATTTCCCTATTGAACATGCTACAAAACTTTTCACTTCGTAAAACATGGTAAAACGGATATAACCCACACTTCATGACAAGAGATTCCATATTTCAACTTCAGTGATCCTCCTTCAAATTCTGAAACAACGTAGGTACTCTGAAAGCCTATGTTAAGTCGTAATGTTGCTTCTACTTAAAACTTGGAGATTATCTCAATCCTTGATTTTAATACTTAGCCCGTATTTCATGCGTTTCAGTAACATCTGAAGAATCCTCGAAACATTTAACGCATACTAAAGGCGCGAATTTACAGCTACCTATTTAATTCAGTGGGTTTATGTCTTTTGTTTGATAAGAAAATATTATTAATGGAAAAAATTGCACATTCCCTTACTTTAGTAAATATTGTTAAAAAAATGTAGTTTGTAAACTATCATACGGCGAATAATTAACATGATGTACAGGCAACGACACATCATGCTATACACTCATACATCTTACGACGTGGCATTAGAGGTGAATTTTGCACGGTTTTGCATAGCTTGGGCGTACAAAGATTGCAACACACCAACTATTATTCCCTCACTGGTGTCCATGGTAATTTAGCTGTAATCATTGTAGCGTATTTAGATTGCCAAACTAAATGTACATTCTCATTTAGTGGAGATGTAGGCAAATAAGCAACCTTCTTAAGTGAATACCTATTTCAGGACAGCAAATATGTACATATATCCTTAATAAAAAGTTCATTAAAGCGTGTAGAAAAATAAAATACAAAGTAAAAACCTAATACCTATCTAATTATCTCCATACCAATACAAACCGCCAATCTACACACATCAAAAGTGTCTAGGGATCAACATATATTTTTGCAATAACTTTTCTCCTGATTGATATTAATTAAAAATTTATTTAAGGATTCATCAAATAAAGTGTTTTCGTTTGTCTACAGTAACGATAAACCAAGTCACCTTTGCATTAATAAAGAAATTTGCGATTTTCATAATAAAGGGATTTTTGACATTTGAACCACTAACATTAAAGTCCGAAAAAAAGACTGAAATAACAGTTTTCTTTAAAATTTTATTGGGTAACTTAAACAATTAATAATCCGTGTTTCTACCGCGAACACTAACAACACAAGAACATCGGTTTGGCATACTCAAAATGAGTTCATCCAAATCACGCTGTGGAATGGCCGCCCATGTTCGTTGCAACAACAAAAAAAGGTCTTCTTGCGACTGGATACCCTCCATATTCGGCAGAGCTCTTCTCTGTAGCATATCCCATGCATGCTCAATCGGGTTCAAGTCTGGCGACTGAGCAGGCCAGGGCATGACATTGATGTTAGCTGCGGCGAGAGTCTGTCTTACAACTCTTGCGGTGTGCGGTCGTGCATTATCATGCATTAACTGAAATAAGGGACCGATTTGCACTTGTAGAGGAACGATGATGTCTGATACAATCGTCTCAGCATAAATTTGAGCGTTGAGGTTGCCTCTGATCCAAATCAACTCAGTTCTTCCGCCGATCCAAATACCCGCCCATACCATGATGGTTCCACCACTATAAGGATGGACTTCCTGGCAGGATTTTAATCGCTGTTGGCGTCCAGGGGTTCTCCAGTGTCGTATACATCTTGTATCCGGTCTCATACCAAAACGAGACTCATCAGAAAAGCACACGAAACGCCATTGTTCTTCTGCCCAATTTCTGTGTTCAAGAGCCCATTGATATCGAATCCTACGATTGTGCATTGCTATAGGTGGTACCCTTAGCGGTCTTCGGGAATGAAGGTTCACTTCATGCAAGCGGTTTCTGACTGTTTGGTCGCTAATTAAGTTCCCTGAAGAGTGATGAAGCGTCACGGCTAACATCATGGCGGTTATTGTTGGAGCTCTTCGAGTTGTGATTTGAATGTATCGGTCTTGTCTCCGTGTCCATGCATGGGATATGCTACAGAGAAGAGCTCTGCCGAATATGGAGGGTATCCAGTCGCAAGAAGACCTTTTTTTGTTGTTGCAACGAACATGGACGGCCATTCCACAGCGTGATTTGGATGAACTCATTTTGAGTATGCCAAACCGATGTTCTTGTGTTGTTAGTATTCGCGGTAGAAACACGGATTATTATTTGTTTAAGTTACCCAATAAAATTTTAAAGAAAACTGTTATTTCAGTCTTTTTTTCGAACTTTAATGTTAGTGGTTCAAATGTCAAAAATCCCTTTATTATGAAAATGGCAAATTTCTTTATTAATGCAAAGGTGCCTTGGTTTATCGTTACTGTAGACAAACGAAAACACTTTATTTGATGAATCCTTAAAGAAAATTTTAATTAATATCAATCAGGAGAAAAGTTATTGCAAAAATATATGTTGATCCCTAGACACTTTTGATGTGTGTAGTTTTAGAACGAGACAGGTGGTATTACTTCAGTGCCTAGCGTGTCGTCACAGCGTCAAATTACGTCTGTTTGCTTGTCAATGTCGCCTTCCAAACAAGCGTCCTTAGGCAATGCATCTTCATCGTCTCATCAGCATGTGCGTGGGTTCACCTCCATATACTCGAACCGCAATAATTGCATGCTGTGCGGTCCCAGAGAAATTTTCTTCAGTGAACTCTCAAATTGTGAAATTAAATTCTACTACTGCAAGTACTGTAGTAAGCTATCAAATCCTCAAATCTAGTCAGGACATATAATTAATACGTATTAATTTTTGAATCATATATATATAATCACGAACGGTTGAAGCGACTAAGAGTATCTATCGCTAGTAGCTTCGTGTCTTAAAGACGATACTAGAGTATAGCTTAACAGGATTACTAATGTCCGCACTTACTTTTAACTATTCAAAATTAAACCACTTTGTCCTCGGAAGTTGGATTACGCTAATATTTCATTCGAAACAATGAACACGACATCAGACAGGTTACCACGTACGCCGACTTTATTCCATTAGCACATGGTCTAGGGCCCTTACGATATTTTTCGAAACCTTTAGCGGGAATACTGTAAGCGTAATTGAATACTAAAAAATTAGGGTTTATTTTTGACGAGCTCGGTGGCTCAGTCGTGAATGACGCGATTTTGACACCAACGCTCGTGGGTTTGATTCCCACACGAGGCAAACATTTATGTGCATGAACATGTGTGTTTGTCTTGGTCTGGATGTTTGAAGAGAGGTAGAGCGCATCAAAGCAGCCCGTCTGGGGAAGTACCTCCACCTCACAAAAAACCGCAGCCAAATAGCAACTCCCTAGAGGGTTGTTGTGTTCCTATGTGTGAGTGAGATCACCAGTAAGCTCCTAAGGAGTTGCTGTGGAAGCAGCAGAAGAGGCATCGCGCGAGTGATACTTAATCATAATTACTTTAAAAATACTAAAATTTCATTAACAAATGTCAAACTCCACAACGAGCTCGAGAATCCAAAATTGAAACTAACTTTGGCTAGATCGATTAACGGCCTTAATATCCATAGACTACGGTACAATCAGGCAAACCACACGCCTTAGAGGTGTAAAAAAATCAAATTAACTTCCGTGACTTGCGCAGTTAGAAATCATGTTATTGCCATATTAAGGTAACTATTTCCTTCTTTGGGTCGTAGAGTACCACGTAACGAAGACCCATTACTTAAAATGATCCTTAGGCGGTTAACCTTAAAAGGGTAAACAAATAGACAAATTTGCATGTTTATATTAGCGTGGTTGCAAATTTACTTATTTACATAAATAGGCCGCGGAAATAGTTTTTTTTTATTTAATTTTATAAGTAAAAAATTGCAGTAAAATCTATTTAGTTGTACTGTTTATATCTGGCTGGTTTTGATACCATTAAGTAGATGCCATTTTAAAAACGGAGAAATAAACAGTTACGGCGGATATCCGCCATTTTTTGCACTTTCACGTTTTGAATATAGAAGTCGAATAGATCGATAGATTTCGAAGTTTTATTACAAAAAAGAAAGAAAAATGCGACACATACCGCGGATAAAATTTGTGACGATGATGGAATTAACGCCGTGTTAGGAAGAGCAGCACAAAATTGGTTCAAGCTTTCCCAGTCTGGACATTTTGATGTCAAAGATGAAGCTCGGTCGACCTGTTACGAATAAAGTCGATACCATTTTTGAAAAAGTAGAGTAACATCGGCATATTAGAAGTTGCGATACAGCTAAAGAATTGGAGGTTGATCACAAAACTGTGTTGTGCTATTTAAAAAGGCTGGACATACATAAAAGCTTGATCTTTTTAGGGTTCCGTACCCAAAGGGTAAAACGGAACCCTATTACTGAGGCTCCGCTGTCCGTCCGTCCGTCCGTCCGTCCGTCCGTCCGTCCGTCTGTTTGTCCGTCCGTCCGTCCGTCCGTCTGTCACCAGGCTGTATCTAATGAACGGTAATAGTTAGACAGTTGAAATTTTCACAGATGATGTATTTCTGTTGCCGCTATAACAACAAATACTAAAAAATAGAATAAAATAAATATTTAAGGGGGCTCCCATACAACAAACGTGATTTTTTTGCCGTTTTTATAGATAATGGTACGGAGCCCTTCGTGCGCGAGTCCGACTCGCACTTGGCCGATTTTTTTATATGTCCAGACTTTGTCAACGTTTTATTTGCGTGCCCAGCTCACTGAAAGTTACGTAATGAGTCGTGTACTTATTATCGATCCTCTATTGAAACGTAATAAAATCGAGACATTTTTAAAAGGTTGTTGTGTTCATGCGTGTAAGTGAAGTCACAGCAGAGGTGGCATCGCGCGAGTGGTAGTGTATTGCAAGTTTTCAGATAAATAAAATTAGAGTGTCTGTTTGTAATATTAAAATAACCGCTTTTTACTAAATGCATATGGATGTATACATAGTACCTACACCAAAATGAATATTTTTACAATTTTTATCTGTCTGTCTGTGTGTCTGTTTGTTCTGACTAATCTCTGAACCGATTTTGACGGGACTTTCACTGGGAGATAGCTAATGTAATAAGGAGTAACTTAGGCTACTTTTATTTTAGAATTTTTATTTATTTTAATTAATATAAATAAATAATAAAAAAATAACTATTCCGCGCGGACGAAGTACATAATACATATCTATTAATATTTTGCTGTTCGCTATTTTACTTGCTTAGGTACTTATAATCAAATCAAATAAATATAATTATAACCGAACATTAACTTTTTTGTTAAATTCCACGCGGACGAAATCGCGGGCACAGCTAGTGGATTATAAAACGGGATAAGGCTAGAAAAAACACTAAAGGTTTAGTTACTAAACAAAAAAAAAAGAAAATCTTTTTACGAAGAGGTGAAAATTGTACACGCACGCACACGTACTAACATACGTGGAACACTCGGACCCTGTAATAAACACTGTACAATGCCTTCTGTCTCATTCTCTCGCACGATGAATCCTTTCTACGTATGGGGTTTAAGATTGATCGCTGGTGATGTAAAGTGGTCTTACAATAAGAATGTGCCAAAACGATCATAGTCAAAACGGCTGTCAAGCTCTACAGACTACAGCGAAACCCAAATTAACTCGCAATAAGATGATGGTGTGTCTGTGGTAAGATTGGAAGGACATCGTTGATATTTTTTTTTTTTTTAGATTTTACCGCCGAGCAAATCCATCGATTCGGATCTCGACTGCCAACAGTTGTCGAGACTCAAATAGAGAATTTTGGGTTGTAAGTGTCTCAATGTCACCTTTAGAGCCAAAGCCAACCTCACCTGCACGTGGTGCACCCTGCTTATCAACAGACGAGGCTCTGGCGAAAGAGAGGTAGGGCATGACGTTAGCCTGACTGGGGAAGTACCTCCACCTCAAAGAAGACGGTAGCCAAATAACAACTCCGTGGAGGGTTGTTGTGTTCCTGCAAGTGAGTGAGGAAGATGAGGAGTTGCTGTGTTGACAGCGGGGGCGGCAACGCTAGCGCTCTTAGGCTACGGTAACAGCTTTACATCAGGCGGACCGTATGCTTGTTTGCTATCCGTCGTAGGTAAAAAAAAAAGAATCGATGAACAGAAATGGTGCTGTTTTTCATCATAACAATGCTACACCACATGCATCGACTTGGAAAATATTTAGATTGTTTGGTTGGGAAGTGTTAATGCATCCATCATATAGTTCTGAACTATCAACCTCAGATTTTCATCTGTTTCGGTCTCTTCACAAATTATTTACATAGTATGAGGTTAACATCAGGAGAGAACTGTCATAACTACTTGACGCAGCTTTTTGATCAGAAATCCCAATATTTCTACAGCTATAGGATTATGGCACTCCCTGCAAAATGATAAGTTATCGAGCAATATGGCATATACATATTATAATCAAATGTATATGAACTATGATAAAATAAATAAATATTGTCGGACAAATTACACAGCGCCATCTAGCCCCAAAGTAAGCGAAGCTTGTGTTATGGGTACTAGACAACTGATAAACATACGTAAATACATTTTTTTTTTGTAAATACATACTTATTATACATGTGTTTTAGACCACACGACTGAAGTAAAACTTCTTTAGCTCAGTGTGATACAGACAATAGGCCTGCACTACTATGACAGAAAGAGAGAAAGAGAATGTGTGCTATATGGCATATACATATTAAAATCAAATGTATATGAACTATGATAAAAAACGAGTGTGTTTTAGACCACACGACTGAAACTCCCGAAAAAGCCGGATTCCGAAAAGACTTTATAGCACTGTAGATCACATACATACCGACGGCCAAATTATACAGAAGACTGGGGAATATAATCTGTCCTTATGTCTAGGGTATGTGAACTACGAATAAGCCTTTGATTCCATTGAGACACGGGCGGTGCTACAATCTCTCCAGTGATGCCGAATTGACTATCGGTACATTGAAGCTTTGAATGGCTTATACAGTAAGGCAACGACATATACAGGACCAGAGTACGAAACCGATCCAAGTGCTAAAAGGTGTAAGACAGGGCGATGTTATATCCGCGAAACTCTTCACCGCAGCATTGACAGATATTTTCAAGCTCTTGGAATGGAAAGGATACGGTATAAACATCAATGGCGGATACATCCCTCACCTTTGATTTGCCGACGATATAGTTATCATGGCGAAGTCGCTAGAGCAACTTAACGCTATGCTCAATGACATCAATAGTGTTTCCAACCAGGTAGGTCTTAAGATGAACATGGATAAGACTAAGATCATGTCGAATGTCCATGTTACACGTATGCCGGTCACGGTTGGGAGCACTAAGCTCGAAGTTGTTGACGAATATGACTACCTAGGGCAGGTTATCCAGTTACGTAGGTTCAAATTCGACGGAGGGGTCCAACAGACGGATCCAAGTCGGCTGGGCAGCGTTCGGGAAAAAAGAGACCGTAGATTAAAAAAGAGAGATTAAATCTATGGAAAATGAATAAGTTACAATATGATGTAATTTAAAAATGTATGACGAGTCTAAGTGGCCGTAATATATATTGATTTTTAAAATAAACACACTGTAAGATTCTCAATTGGAGTCTCTATCTCAAACTAAACAAATAAATAAAATTCTTTATTTCACCTACAGAACTTAAACTACATTACAAAAGAAAAGTAAAGTTGAAGTAGTGGGAGACTGATGCCTAAACTGAGCTGAGCCTGTATTTCAGGACACCAGGTCTCAACCATTGCTATTTACCATGTATGTAGCTAGGTTGTAAGAGATACAAACATTGCTGGCGTTCATTACAATTAATAACTACTAAATATATAATAGTTAGGATTATAATAGCAGATTACAGTATGTGTGCGAACGTATAGAAGTTTGTGTATGTGGTAATGAGATTGTGGAGAATTATGAAGTGTTCAGTGGGTTAGATGAAATATATATATTTAAAATAAACGCTCTGGAAGATTCTAAATTGGAGGCAGACAATGCGGTCCGAAATCGTGTAGATAATAATTAGAACATAAAAAAGCAAAGAATTCGTTCTGCTATCGTAACTATTTCGTTCTTTGGCTGGAGTTTTTTAAAATACAAAGGAATATCACAGATTTTCCTTAATCCCTCGGGCTTTGTACAAAATTTCAATTATGCTGGCTCGCCTTTGGGGTTTAGTTACAAAGCGGGCCATTGAAAATGAAACTGTGGTATTTGTCACAGCAAAGTTTTATTTTAAGCTACAAATAAATTAGCCACAATAAATCTAGTAGCGAATATCTAGTAGCTATTAAAGATAAAGATAAAAAGATTAAAATCATGTATTTGCTATTAGGCCTTCACCTTTACTTAGACATGTCTTACATTCTTTAGATCAATTCATATTGTATTTATTAATTTTTCATAGCTTCAATCTCTCTATTGTAAATCTACCAACATTTCAAAAATGATTATTAGCGAAGAGGAAACGCCAAAAGGAACTTGCTTCCGGACTTTTTTTCAAATCATCAATTTATATTGCAATAAATATATGCGAGTTTACAATTCTAGGGGGTTTAAATGGGGCTTTTTTAGCGGTGATATCGCAAACTTGTATCTATAAGGGGTTACAATAGGATTAAGTTTAGCCGAGTTTAAGTTTAACTTAGTAGTCAGATACTTTAGTTAAAGTACCTACCTCAACTTTAGACACAAGTTAATCGTCCACGTTTCCTCCAGTAGTGAACACTCTCTAGATTTCGTACTTTGAGTTAGCCATTTCTTTTTTTCTTCGCTCATCTCATTTCAACGGCGCTGTCTCATATGGGTAGCACGTTTAGTAGCGCAAAATTTGTAGGCGTAACGCTTGTAGACCGTATTCGCAATGATGATGTTAGAAACAGAGTTGGTCTGAAAGAGAGCGTCGGTGTTAAAATACGAAGAGGCATGCTCCACTGGTTCGGACATCCGAAAGAATCCTGTATAAAAGTACGACGAAGCAGATATACAATGCAAAAGTGGAAGAATGCAGGAGCCGAGGCAGGCCAAGACTTACCTACCGTGACTAAATTGGTCGTGTTCTATCAAAAGGTGACGTCAGAAGCCTAAGAAACCGGCGAGCGTGAATAAGAATAGCAATGAATGAGAAGCGAGTGGGGTATGTAAGGATCGAGTCACGTGGCGCACGGTTCTCTCTGCCTACCTCGCAAGGGATTTGCCTTGAATATATAGATAGATATTTTTGAAGTCGGTGTTTTTTTTGTAAAAAGAATTTTATTTCTCTACATAATGTACGTATAATATTGCTTCTTCCTGTTTATGCTTTATGTGCTAAAAATCCTAAGTTTTTTGACAGAAATCTTGTATCTGCTTCCCGTTTAACGGCAACAATTTTTTGCATAGTTCTATTATAAACCAGTTGAGAATGCGCAATCTTGCATTGCCATAGAAACACCTGACTCGTCAATTATATAACAAATCAATTTTCTTTTTTTTTATTTGTCGGCCATTTTGACCATGTTCCTTAAGAGATAGGAACGGTGTTCCTGAACATTCCTATTCTACTTTTTTATGCTGAATCCGAATTTGTAGTCAAAATTCGAATATTCGATAAAAACGCACACACAAACATATAGATTTCATACAGGAACGGTGTTCCTGAATATTGGCATATACATATTGTACGAATAAATATTCAACATCGGCAGTCACTCAATTTATCGGCATATATATTATCGGTATAATATTATTGGCTCATTTTGACGCCTTGCTTTGTGCATTCATGTTATTAGGGATATTATACTATTGCTAACACTACAACTCCTTAGGATCTTATAATACCTCATTTTTAATGTTAAACTATGATCCTGGTTGTTGTCTTTCTACCTTGAACATTGTTGTTAGTCAATCGTAAACTTACGTCATAGAACCTTGTTTGCGAGAATGACTCACAGTAACTGTTAATTATTAAAAAAAAGCCTTCACAATTAACTCGTTCGTTTTTCCCTTATTCGCCTGGTATTTTCTGTGCCCGGAATTTTAACGAGAGATGTTTGTACTGCTGTGTCCACGTCAAATATGACACTTTGACCTTTGTATGTATTGTAGTCTTTTTTATTTTATATAACGTCGGAAGGCATACAAACATATGGTCGACCTGATGTACAGCGGTTACCGTAGCCTATTGACGCGTGTAATATATTAGGTATCTCTCGGACGAGGCCTCCCCTGCTGCGTACACAGCAACTACTCAGGAGCTTAGCGGTGATCTCACTCACACGCAGGAACACACCAATCCTCTAGGGAGTTGTTATTTTACTACGGTTTACCATGAGGTGGAGAGACTTCCCCAGACGGGCTGCTTTGATGCACCCTACCTCTCTTAAAAACTCGTCAAAAAATATGTACGGCAAAAGCTAAATGACGAGCTCGGTGGCTCAGTCGTGAATGACGCGACTTTGACACCAACGCTCGTGGGTTCGATTCAGATACAAGACAAATATTTCTGTGCATGGGCATGTTTGTTTGTCTTGGTCTGTTTTTTATATATCATTAGGAGGTATTTCCAAAAAAAAATGTATTTATGTATAATTATCAGTTGTCTAGTATCTATAATACAAGCTTCGAAAGCTTACAAGAATTTGTTCTCTCTAATATTTTTTGTTTTCTCCGTAATTTGTTTGACAGCATTTTTTTTATACACTACCAAGGTGGCAAATACGAGGCTTGCGAAATGTGTATGTATGATATCATCGATATTTGCTTATTTCCTTGCCTATGTGACGATAAATATGCATGTAACCCAATGGGTTAAAACTTATAAAATTGGGTTCAGGTTTCTGCGTCCCGTTTACAATTCTCACTTTTTCGTCTTAGCGTTATCCCGTTTTCTAATCAGTTAACATTGGCGGGGTCTGCTCCCTAAGCTTAAGGAATTGGCAAAGACACTGACTTTGACATGAAGCGACTGCAGTCAAACCTCCACAACCCAGCAGGAAACCATACCTTTCTTAGTACATAATTTTTGGACAAGTGTGTTTCGTCGTGATGTTTTCCTTCATCGAGCACGTCATAATTACAACAGTGTATATAAATCCGAAAACACGAATTTAGTGGCAAATCCCCACACCAGGATTCGAAGTGGTAACCTATCGTAGGTTAGTCCTTTATTCACTATGCTATCGCTGATAATTTTCACTCATCATCCGAGTGTTAATTCCGCTCGCGCATCAGGACTTTTACGTCTCCATTTTGCGCGGTCTTCGGCATCCCTCATAGTGAGACCATTGGCACGCATGTCACCCCTCACGGCGTCAAGCCAGCACTTCTTGGGTCTGCCCCTTCTGCAGGGACCCGACGGAGATGCCATGGCTATACATTTATTTCCCACGCAAATTGCCGGTTTTCATAAGACGCGGCCGTAGGCGACACTCTTGCAGTTTGAGCGGGAATGCGGGCAAATGCGGGAGTTGCTTACGCGATCTTTTCAAGTCACTCCGCGCAACCAGCGCAGCATTTTCATCTGTGTGACACGCAGCTCCTGCTTGTGCCGCGCAAGTACAGACCACGCTTCACTGCTATATATAAAGGACAGGTCTAATGATGTATTTATAAACCTGTCCCTTTAGCTTAACCGGCATTCTAGGATCACAAATAACACCAGCCATCTCACGGATTTTGTGATGACTCTCGAAAGCAATACGTAAACGCGGCTCAGAAGCAATATCGGCTTATCTTCAACAGGTTCTTATCACCCTTTTGAGGAATTGAATAGCTTTTGAAGGACTACAAGTATCTGCTTTCCGTCTGCTGTCAGAAGCTCCGCCGTAATTCCGTCGTCACCTGGTTCTTTCCCAATTATAAACTGTTTGAGAGCCATACGAATCTCGTACAGACTGATGTCCCGGATATCTTCGGTATTGTCGGGTCAGTTTAGCTCTTGGGTCGTTACTAGGACTGTTTCACGGTTGTAAGGACGATGTGTACAGCTGTACATAGAACTTTTCCATCTCACTCAGAATCTCAATATTCGTACAAATTTGGCGTCGGTGTCGGTATTCAGCTTCGCTAGTTGCCTTTGCCAAACAGACAGATCTATAACGAAGACTTTGGAACCTCGCGTCCTATATTTTTACATAAAATCTTATTCCATTTCTTTTTGGTTATTTTTATCCCCGAGGGGAAGGCAAAGGGATCTAGCCCATACAGCCAAGTCATCAGATTAGAACCATTTGAAAATCTATGTTCCAGCTTCAGGAACTGTGCTGAAAAAATACTTGGGAAGGGTACCTCGACCCAATCAACCCAGTTTAAATACCACCCGTAAAACGATAGTGATTTTCACAAGGTTTTCTTGATGAACTTATTCACGTCTTCCAAAAAGTGCATAAACGTGTTGTATTTGAGTTTTTTCATTAGTGTATAATTTCACTAGCACTTATGTTACAAAATATAATCGAAATTGTCACACAAAACTAATTTTATATTGAATTGTAAAAAATTCAAGTATAACAACAATGTCACTCGTCAGAAGCGCGGGAAGAAGTCATCTTATTCCATTTTTTCATTCGTAGTGTTCACTAAAAACAAACAACAGATTTGTCAGAGGGTAACCGCAAACAAGGGTTTTACTAGATATATACAAGTAGAATAGCTCTCACCAAAACTATCTTAGATTTATTATCTCGTGTGTTTAGAAACGCAATGCTTGGCGAAAACTTTGTGAAATATAAATGTAAGCCATGAGAGCACAATTTGTAAACGTCATTCGCCATCGCCCGCTTGGCAACCAATAGGAATAAAAGCTTACTGTATGTTGTAGTCATAATTTTAATTTGGGTGTTTTCTGTTACTAAGAGAATACGATTTGGGTTTGATCAAATCTATTTAGTGTTGTTGCAATAATTAATAGTGATAAATAAGTGACGTGCATCATTTTGGAGTCAAAGTCGAATTGTTGAACTGTTATTTTTACTTATTCCTGGTGTTACCCCGTTTCCTAATTTGGCCTTCAGATTCGCTACCTAAGCCGAAAGATTTGACGAAAATGCAGATGTTTACATGGAGCGATTGTCGTCAGACATTCACAGCTTAGAAGGAAAATCAGTCCTTTCTCAGATTAGGGCACACGTTATTCAAAATTATTTTCTTGGAAGTGCGGGTTCACGATGCTTTCCATCACCGCCGAGTGAAGTGATAATTACAAATATGTACATGAATCCAAAAAGGTTAATGTAGTAGTACCTATGCCATGGACTAGAATCAGGGACCGTCAGTTAATTGGCCAACCTCACCTGTTACGTTACTAAATTATGCTATTATCAATTTTACAATAGGTAAATGTGTGTCGATAATGAAAATGACAGTGTCTACGCTTTTTTAATTATTCTATTTGTTAATATTCTTTAACTTGTTTCTATATATGTATAAATGTATTCTTATATTTTTATATAATGTAGGGGAAAATAGGTGATCGGACCACCTGATGTAAAAGATTCAAGAAGCATCACTCACGATTTGTCACCCCCTACGCTAATAAGGCAACTCCACGAAAGTTTACTAATGAGTGCTTTTCCTCGAAGGTTCACTTGAGAGATTGAAGAACTTCCTCAGTCGGACTACTTTGATGCGTGCCACTACATTGGCAGAACCTCATTTGTTAATTATCAGGGTGCACGAACAGGCGAGGTTTTGACTGAAATGACGTATAGACTGTGATGGTGATAAAAGTTCTATATTTCTAACTGTATGTCTATAGTTCTACAATTTTAAAAAAACCGCGACTTTTCGAAATACAAATTTGTTACTATATCAAGTTATGCATCATACCACTAAGTTGGAAAACAAGCATGAGGCCTGCCTGATGGTAAACGATCACCGTAGTCTATGGACATTTGCAACACGAGGGGTGTCAGTCATGCTTTGCCGACCCTCTAAAAATCTCTTCACGCATTTCTCGAAGAATTCCATGCTGTAGTCCTTTGGAAAAACATCGGCTGGGAGCTCATTCCACAGCTTGAGATTTCTCGGAAGAAAACTTCTCTGGAACCGCACAGTACGCGACCATTGCGGTTCCAGCGTGTGAGGGTGAACTCCCCACCGTCGGCGAGCGGAGCGGTTATAAAAAGGTCACTTAACACGTGAGTTGTCATTACAACTCGTCAAGCTTAAGTGCGTAGTGAAACAGTGCGCCATTTTCTAGCAATTGTCTTTTTTAGAGACTCAACCTACCGATTCACGACAATAGCATGTGCATTCCCGCATTAACGTACAAACTTAGTGGATTTTGACGGAAATGGTGGCCGAGTTTATTTAGCATTGCAGAATGTTTGTTTGTTTGTTTGTATAATCTTTATTGTACTACAAGGAAAAACAAAAATACAGATAAAAAAATAAATATTGTTTGTACAATGGCGGACTTATCCCATCAGGGATCTCTTCCAGTCAACCAAAGAATACCTGTTAGGAAATGTCAATTTAATGAAGTAGGTATGAGCACAAAGTCATTCACACTATATTAATAAACAAACAAAACAATATCTGTTACACATATAGATAAACGCAAACTTATATAAATATCATACATACAAATACTAACATATCCATCTTCACACACATACACAAATACATACAATACACATAAATACCAGTACATATACATATCAGATACTAGTAGACAATTAGCTAAAGTTTTCAGGTGCATCAAACCAGAGCTTAAACAATTTTAACTTAAAAGTTTGTCCATTTCTCGTTATTTCTCTGTTTATTCAGCAGTATTGTATGCGTAATATGAAACATTGTTAAAAGATTACAGAAAACTGCAATTGGAGGCGTACATTTGCATTTGGGAGTTTTTGCAATCTAACAATGTATAGAAACCGGAAATCTTTTAAACTTTATATATATTTTTATATTACATATTTTTTGACATTTCAATTTTTCATTTTGTGAATAACCAACTTAGTTTAGAAAAAAAAATTAAGAGAGGTAGGGCGCATCAAAGCAGCCCGTCTGGGAAAGTATCTCCACCTCACAGAAAACAGCAGCCAAATAACAACTCCCTCGAGGATTGTTGTGTTCCTGCGTGTGAGTGGTCACCAGTAAGCTCCCAAGGAGTTGCTGTGTAAGCAGCAGAGAAGGCGTCGCGCGAGTGATACTTAATATATCGTAAGCGTTACTAGGCTACGGTACCCGCTTTACATCAGGTGGGCTATATGCTTGTGTGCCTCCCGACGTAATATAAAAAGAAAATAAAAATAGCAGTGTGTATTAATTCAATGAACATCCTTTAGTAAGCAAGTAAGTGAAAATACTTTTTAACAAACATAATAAGCTCCTTGTCTACTTTCTACACACGGTAATTGTAACTTGTTTTAAACAGAGTCTAAAGCGTTTATTTTTAAGTATATAAAACGGTATTCAATCAAAAGGGTATTTAATTTTATTTGTGAGCAATACGAAAATCTAAGTACTAAAAACCTAGGCTGCTAATGAATAGTAAGTACCTACCTATTATTTAGCTTATTAATTCTTTCAGATGCCCTAAAATGTTTACCTATATTATAACAATTTCGTTCTCGTTATACATCTACTACAGTTACAGAGTATTTAGGTATGTGAAGATTTAAATACAATCAAATAAGTTACCATTCAACGTATCCAGGAATTAAAAAAAACATGACAGCGTGCATGAAAAGAGCTATGAATGTCCCAGAAGCGAGTGAAGTATGTAAGGACCGCGTCTTATGGCGCTCGGTTCTCTCTACCTACCCCGCAAGGGACTTGGCGTGAAGATATACAAAAAGAACATGAGATAATTTCCATTCATTGTTCCTGCCTTTATTTTGACACCCGTAAACACAACAATATCTTTCATATGGATTATAAGATTGTTTATAAGTCATTGTTCGTTGCAAAATTCACAGAAAAGATGGTTAATTAATTACCCTCGACGCGGCTAGCATACGAGCCGAGAGCTTAGCGGCAACCTTCCGCCATGCGCCTCCCCGGGAGGCGCGCCGGCCGAAATACCTAAACTGCGGAGTGATACCCACCTGGTAATACTTTAAATATCACTTATGCGATGCCACCTCTGCTACTAACACATCAACTTATTGAGAGCTTACAGATGACATTGACACGCAGGACCACAATAAGAGTTTTGTTATTTAGCTGCGGTTTTCTGTGAGGTGGAGGTACTAGTAGGGCTACTTTGATACGCCGTACCCGTCTTAAAATACAAAGACAAACAGACATGTGTTACACAAATGTTCGTCCTTTATGGGAATCAAACCGACGATCATTTGTGTCAAAGTAACGTTACAAACTATTGCTGCTATTAGGTGATACAGTTGGCATAATAGGCGGTTTAAGTTGACTCTCGAAAACAGGATGCACACGAGACCTACTCGTACATATATCAGCTATATTGGTCTATAACTCGTTAAAGGGGCATTCTCGAATAACAATGGAATCAAATTGATCGATTTCACGAGAGGACAGTGAGTGCAGGCTACAGTGTGTATGGAGCATCGGGTAAACTTCTTGGCAGTAAGAACCTGAGCTAGATGACACAATTCCAGTGTGTGCAGGTAAAGCCGAAATTAGACTGTTCATTTCTGCCTTCACTTTCGATGCTTCATCGATGAAAGACCGAAAATGAAATGCTCAAATTGACTTATAAGAGAGGTAGGGCGCATCAAAATAGCCCGTCTGGGGAAGTAACTCACTAAAAACCGCAGTCAAATAACAACTCCCTAGAGGATTGTTGTGTGCGAGGTCACCAGTAAGGTTCTAAGGAGAAGCAGCAAAGGAGACATCGCACAAGTGATACTAATTACAAGCGTGAATAGGCTACGGTAACTGCTTTACATCAGGTGGGCCGTAAAAAAAAACGTTTATCGGAATAAGCATTCGCGATAAAAGCTTTCGGCTCCCGATTGTTTTGACTAGCATCGATCATGCACCTCATCATGCATGCTCATCATGGAGTATGCTCTTAACCTGAAGGGAGGCTCAGCTCCCAGTACATGGATGAGTGTGGGTTGATGCTGATGGTGTGGAAATGTTTATGTTAATGATTCCATATGAATTCAAACTTTGCAACTTTGCAAAAAAGAGAACAGTCGAACATATATATATTATCCACCGCTTTAAAATACAGAAGGTTCTGTGTTCGTCGCGTATGTATCTTTTCTTTCTATGTATTTTCAATAATATCTCACGAACAACTTGACAAATTTGGATAATTCAAATGTATTCTATTTCTTATTATCTACGTTCTATTAAGACAGATGAATGTTTGATTTCATCAAAATTTTGGGCGCAGATTTGATGATATTTTTTTTATAAAAGTCGGGACTCATGCAAGTCCACCTGATATGAAGCTTATCACTTTATATCAGGTGGCCCGTATGTATAATTCAAGACGTGCTATAAAAAAATGTTTAGAAAAAGCTCTTTACGACGGACATTTTTCAAATAGACAAAAATATCTTTTATGATTGCAACATACTAACCCGCAAATAGTTTCGGAGTTCCAAGATACGTTTGAATGAACTAAATGACGTGACATTGGATTTTACCATTTCTATATAGTTACCTAATCGCAGCAAGTTTTTTGTTTTTTATACACAATAGGTATACAAGCATACAGCCCACCTGATGTAAAGTGGTTGCCGTAGCTTATGAAACCCTGTTTCTAACACAGCAACCCTTTAGGAGCTCCCCATCCCCATCTCCCCCAGTACATCCCCAGTCGGGCTGCTTTGACGCGCCTACCTCTTTTGAAAACACCCAGACCAAGATAAAGAAACATGTTCATGCACACAAATGTTTATCTTGTATGGAAGTCGAACCCACAAGCGTCGATGACAAAGTCGCGTTATAAACCGCTGCGCCACCGGGCTCTATCAAAGCAAGTCTAGGAAAGTACTCCAACCTCATAGAAAACCGCTGCCAAATAACAATTCTCTGGAGGGTTGTTGTGTTCCTACGTGTGAGTGACGTCACAAGTAAGTTTCTAATGAGTTGCTGTGTTGGCAGCAGAGGCGGCATCGTGCGAGTGATACTTTATGTTAAAGTATGAAATTGCCGATTTGTACTGATAAATTAAAACTCGTTTTTGTCTAAGAGGTAACATATTAATTTAATCAAAATATTTACCCTCATTTCAACTGAACCTTCTGAAACGAACTGAAGTTCGGCACAGTAAACATCTGCTGTTATTGCTTAACCAGACCTGAGAAAGCTATAGTGAATGACGTTAAACCATGCCGCTAATTCCTGGGTAGTTAGACTCGGATCGGCTTCCACCATCTCCTTCAATTCACCTGTGTGTGTGGTCTTCCACGTGGTTCGTTCTTCAAGTCGAAGTTTCCATTACGAAAGCGTTTAAACCAAAAACGCACGGTGCATTCATTAGCAGTCTCCTCTCCAAGCGCGAGTGATACTTAATGTGTTGCAAGCGTTCATAATCCACGGTAACCGCTTTACATCAGATGGGCCGTTTGCTGTTATTCCTTCCGACGTAGTATATTGTATTGTGTTATAAAAAATGTGTATAAAAAACCCCCCAGAGAGTTGTTATTTGGCAGCAGTTTTCTGTGAGGTGGAGGTACTTCCCCCGAAAATTGTCTCACATCAAACCATCTAAGAAGCATACAAAAAGGTCATGGCAACGAAAGGCATCTCGCATCTACAAACGGTGGGTGCCGGCCGGCGCTAGGTCCATAAACTAATTAGTGGCGGAAACACACCATAGCAGGTTTTGATTAAAATGCACATAAATATTTTTCACCGTAACGCTCAAATAAAGCTGACCTTCCATATTTTCTCCCTTACCTATTCTTCTCTACTCGATAATGGCCCAATATATCATTGCGACTGTAACTTAAAGAAAGTTTTAACAAAGCTGAAGGGATTCCTCGGAAACTGCCGTCACTATTGTCGGAAGGTAAAGTTTGCTATAGTAAAAGTATACAGGATTTTGGAAACTTTCCTTTTTCCTTTCCATTTATATCGAGAGTCGGTTTTGTGTTATCAGTATATTGACCTTTTTGTTTGCTTCTCAGATGGCACGAATAGCTTGATGTGAGACACTTTTAGCAGCCCGTCGGTGGAACTACCTCTATAGTTAAAGTATACGGGTTTTTGATCTTTGGATTTGAGTAATTACAGGCCTATTTCTTTGGTTCCAATTCTTTCCAAAATACTGGAGACTGCTATGCACATTCGTTTGAGTGAATTCTTAGAAAGACATAATGCATTTCATTCTAATCAGTATGGTTTCCGAAAGGGTTGCTCAACTACTCTCGCCTGTTTTGAATTGTTGAGGATAGTAACAGATAGTCTCAATAACAAAACACCGGTTTTATCCGTTTTTCTTGATATGAGCAAGGCGTTTGACTTTGTCAATCACGGGAAGCTGTTGCAAAAGCTTGACATGTATGGTATCAGGGGAAAAGCGTATGACTGGATTAGAAATTTCTTGCAAGACAGGATGCAGTGTACAGAAATTACTAAAATGTCCGAAATGGGTGGTACTGTTCTTAGAAAAACTTACAGATCTGAAATTAAAGCGAACAACAGCGGTATTCCTCAAGGGAGCATACTTGGTCCCCTTCTATTTCTCATTTACATCAACGACCTGCCCGATATTACTGCACACAATTGTCTTCTGTTTGCTGACGATACCACATTAGTTATAAAATGTGAAAATCGGGATACTTTTGAATCGGACGTGAATATGGCTCTCTGTGATGTTGTAAACTGGATGGATTACAATGATCTGCGCGTGAACATAAAAAAAACCAAGTTAATGCAGTTCGCTTCTTATAATTCAAGCCCTATACCAATCCGTGCTAATTGCAATAACGTTCCGGTAGACGAGGTAAATACGATAAGATTTCTTGGCATTATAATCGACAAACACCTAAATTGGAAGGCTCACATCGAGCAGGTGTGCAATAGGCTCAATAGATTTGTATTTGCACTTAAAAGATTACGGCAAATAGTTTCTTTGGAAGCTGCACTTACTGCCTATCATGGATATGTAGCGTCTGTTCTAGGTTACGGTCTCATACTCTGGGGTAACTCTGTAGAGAGTGACAAAGCATTTAAAGTCCAAAAGAAGTGCATACGCGCGATTTGTAATGCATGGTTTGACGACAGCTGCAAACCGCTATTTAAAAAAACTGCATATTTTACCCCTTCCGTGCATGTATATAAGAGATGTTTGCATCTTCGTTAATTCGCACCCAGAAGTTTGGAGAAAGCGAGGTGACGTTTTCCAGAGACAGACGAGAGCAAGAGTAATGAATAGATTGTATCAACCTTCCTGCCATAAATACATATATGAAAAAAATTCTTACAACATGTGCATATCCCTTTATAACCACTTGCCAGAGGATATAAAACTTTTGAAGAGAAAGTCATTTAAATTTCGACTCAACAATTGGTTGTCCTCTCATTGCTTCTACAGTGTCAACGAGTATATGGAATACAAAATATCACAATAATACACAATTTTGGTAAATATCGTTAATATAGCAAATTTTTAATTAATCTTTAATTGGCGACATTTTTATATTGATTAGGTACATGACATTGACATTTGAATTGAACTTCATATTGTATTGTGATTTCATTGTATTTAACTTAATTATTCTTGTTCAATTTGTGTTTGTGACTGTTGTTTGAATGAGATGTCGCAAAGTTGTAAGAAATATTAAACCTAAATATTTGCACGCCTCAATGTAGGCTGAATGTACAGCACTTAAAAATTGTATAACCACCTTTTTTGTATACTGCATTCCGCAAATAAATAATTGATTGATTGATTGATTGATTTGGAAACTTTCCTTTTTCCTTTCCATTTATATCGAGAGTCGCTTTTGTGTTTTTTTTTTATACTACGTCGGGAGGTATACAGCGCTAATCTCTGAAACTATCAGTCGGAGAAAGTCTTTTCGCATTTGATAGCCCAAGTTTTAATGAAGGTTATAGGCTATTTAAATACACGACTCGACTCTTGAAAGCCGAGAAAAAAGAAGAAAGTAGAAAAGTTCCAACGGGATACCGGGATATGCGCTGACGATGACCCGGAGTGCAGCCAGTTACACATATGTACATAAATCCATAAACACAATATCCAAAATTACCGTCCAGATTGATACGACTCGATTGACTGTTCATTTATAAATGATTTAGTACACTCGATTTGGAAACTAAAGATCAGCCATGCAATTCTCTAAGCGACTCGTAATGGCTGTGTGCGTCGCTGTGATCACAGATGTCACAGCTTTGACATTGTCTACTGCGATCACGGCTAAATTATTTGATATTCTATAAGGCTGTAAGCGTACGCGAGGCTGTTTGCCTTGTAGAATTCCAATTCCAAACGCAGCCTTGCGGCGCTAGTGTCGCACAACCATGAAAAGCGACACCAAAGAATTGCAATTTTGTGTTCAAGGCTGTAACAGCCGATGTTTCCGAGGATGTAAGGACGTTTGCTCTTACAGAATTGCATGGCTGATCATTCCATCACCACGATATTAACCAATACACCACCCTCGTTTTTGATTTCGCAGCAGTAGGAAAATGTTTTTTATACGACGTCGGGAGCATGCAAGCACATGGAATATATGAAGTATCACGCCCGCATTACCACCCCTGTAAAGTAACTCCTACCGCTAACTACCGGTAACCTCGCTCACTTGCAGGAACAAAACTTCACTCTAGGGAGTTGTTATTTGGCTACGGTTTTATGTTAGGTAGAGGCACTTCTCCTGTCAGGCAGCCGTACCTCAGTTGAAAATACCCAGACTAAGGAAAACAGACATATTCATGCATACAAATGTTTTTCTGTGAGAATCAAACACACAAGCATTGATGTTATAGTAGTTACTGCTAACCACTATGCCACTGGGCTCGTCAATATTAATATATATTATTTTAGCAATAGAGTCCACCACTTTTGACGAGCTCGGTGGCGCAGTGGTGAAACGCGTTGTTACGCTACTTTGACACCAACGCTTGTGGGTTCGATTCCCACACAGTACAAACATTTGTGTGCATGAACATGTCTGTTTGTCTTGGTCTGGGTATTTTCTAAGTATAATAAGTATGTATTTACAAAAAAATATATATTTACATATGTTTATCAGTTGTCTAGTACCCATAACACAAGCTTCGCTTACTTTGGGGCTAAATGGCGTTGTGTAATTTGTCCGCAAATATTTATTTATTTACCTTCACAAAACTTTATCAAAGACGCAACATGAAAATAGAACCTTTATCAAAAACACTCATTGTTCGGAAAATCGGGTTAAGTCAACTGTATCTCAAATTAACTGTTCCCAGTTTTCGTATTATCCGATGGAACTGTGACAAACAACGGAGATTCAAACCTTATGAAGGCTTTCGGAGACTTTTCGCGGATTTAGATGAGAGGGTTAGCGACCTCTGGGATGTGGCCCGGAATCAGTCACTTGGAATAAACTCCAATTTATTTGTCAGAGTTCCGTACATAAAATATTTTTCTTGGTCTTTTCCATATATTTTTAAGATAGGTAGGAGGTAGCGAGAGGTCGTGCATTGCTCCATTCCCTCAGATTTTTTTGTACGGAAAGGCTGACGGGCCCAGACGGGCTGCTTCGATGCGCCCTACCTCTCTTAAAACAGCCAGACCCAGACAAACAGACATGTTCATGCACACAAATGTTTGCCTTGTGTGGGAATCGAACCCACGAGCATTGGTGTCAAAGTCGCGTCTTTCACGACTGATCCACCGAGCTCGTCAGATCTTGAAGGCACCCGTATATGTTCGTGTTTATTCATTGGGTCTAAGATTTTATGCCGTAGTTTGGGAGAAATTATGTCTTTTCGCGCAACTCAATCAACGTCGACAACATCTGTCCGTCGATGGGGTTAATTATCTCGAACGAGATTTCGGGAAGTGCGAGAAGGCATCGTAAGATGTCGTCGGTCCCGGCTGTTGATAAAAGGCAATTGGTAAAGACGCCATAGATTCAGACGAACTTGCTTTTTTAGACATGAAAAATTTTTTTTTTCAGGAACACCGTTCCTGTATGAAATCTATATATGTCTGTGTGTGTCTGTCGCTTTTTTTCGAATATTCGAATTTTGACTTCAGATTCGGATTCAGCATAAAAAAGTAGAATAGTAATGTCTGAAAAACCAACCTCCTATCATAAACATAGTCAAAATGGCCGACAAATTAAAAAAAAACATTGAATTTTTATTTCAGATTCGAAAAGTAAATTAAAAATTAGAATAGGAATGTCTTAAAAACCAACATAACATTTCTTAAGGAACATGGTCAAAATACCCGACAAGTTTAAAAAAATAATAATTAAATTGTTATATAATTGAAGAGCCAAGTGTTCCTCTGGCAATGCAAGCTTGCTCATTCTCAACTGGTTTTATATTACGTCGGGAGGCATACAAGCATACGGCCCACCTGATGTAAAGCGGCTACCGTAGCCTATTAACGCTTGTAATATAATTAGTATTACTCGCGCGATGCCTCCTCTGCTGCTTTACACAGCAACTCCTTGGGAGCTATACTGGTGACCTCACTCACATGCAGGAACACAACAACAACAAGTTGTTATTTAGCTGCGGTTTTCTGTAAGGTGGAGGTGCTTCCCCAAACGGATATTTAGAGCAAGAAGTCATGCTATCCCCCCCCCCCCCCCCCGCAACAGATACAAGATCGGAGGAGGTGGAGCACAGCACACCTCTCGCTGGATCCTACCTCACTTGAAATATTTATGAAATAGAAAGCCAATGAATTGTTACATTTTAGATTTTTAATTTTGGTTAAGCCATAATCACTATAGTATAAGAATACGCCCCAATTTCAATAGACAAGATGGTTGGCAAGTACCACCTGCTTGGGATCCAGTTCTAAAAATAATCAAGTCACAAACCCAGAGATCTACTCGGAAACATTCGGACACCGTGAGCGATTTTTGTGTGAATCGGAACGTATATAAATAATCCATCCATGTCGGTAGATGTAATAATTGAATAACTAATGTAAGACAAATGTCACCTTAGTCTTCATGCGACCACGGAAGCTCCAAAGCATTCGAAACGTCAGATTCAACAAAATAAATAAAACGCGATACTTCCGTTAAAAATTGTTTAATTCAATCCGGAAGGATTGTTGTGTTCCTGTGCGTGAGTAAGGTCGCCAGATAACTGAGAGGACAGCAGGAGGACCGGTGGATGTCGATTCGCCACTAGCCGTGTGGGCGCCGCAGGCTGGCGCGGCGGTCAGGGAGACCCAGTGAAACGGTTGACCGCTGGCCGCCCGCAGATTAGTAGGGTTCCCGAACCCGGGGATCACTTAAGAACCGCCAGCCTGTGAAAAGTCCCTGTTGCAGTGGTCGTGCCGGAGAAGGAGACGGTGTGGACCCGGCTGCTGCAGCAGGGGGAGGGGGGACCGGGGGCCCTTATGCAAAAAAAAGGAAAAATTGTTCCACAGCGGTCACCCCCTCCACAACGTATGTGGACTTTTGCAACATCAGGGGTTTGCACTCGAACATCAACGCGGTCCATCATCACCTGGAAACCGCGCGACGCAGCTAAATAACAACTCCGGAAGGAAATTACACACAACCACTACAACAGGGATTTTCCCCGGATTCATCATGATCTCTCGTTAGATCCTACCTCTCTTAAACTTGACGTGAAGTATAAAAAAATATACTCACCACGGAAGTAAAACCTTGGCAGCCTTAATATTGTTCCCGATATTTAGGTGTTTTTGATATACGAGTGTTTTCGCTCAGAAATATTCTATCGCAAATGCTCCCCGGTGTTCTATTTGAAGATGTGATTTGGGATTATTTACTTCGGTGAGGCGACTCAAACTGTTGTCATACATGCCTCCAGCGTTCAGAGGTATGGAAATTGTGAATTTTATTGCTGTTTGTGCGGCGTTTCTTGTCAATTTGTTACGAAATTTGCGGCATGAATCTTGTTATAACGTTACAGATTTGCGGATATCTCAAATAATTCGTTAAAACATGTTTTCTCCTACGTGGCGTTTTCCTGTTTTCCTGTTTCCTAACCTATTAGGCATTGCGGAGCTCGGTGGCGCAGTGGAGAAACGCGCTGTACGCTACTTTGACGCCAACGCTCGTGGGTTCGATTCCCACGCAGTACAAATATTTGTGTGCATGAACATGTCTGTTTGTCTTGGTCTGGGTATTTTCTATGTATAATAAGTATGTATTTACAAAAAAAAATGTATTTACGTATGTTTATCAGTTGTCTAGTACCCATAACACAAGCTTCGCTTACTTTGGGGCTAGGTGACGCTGTGTAATTTATCCGACAATATTCATTTATTAATTGGCGGCCTATCTATCTAAGCCCTAGGATTTCGCGAATCTAATTCAACCTCATGAAACGAGTATGTAGGAAAAGGTATATTAAATTTTTATTTTGAGAAATAGTAGAGGTATGCAAGCTTTGACTCCAAGGCTCGTGATTCCCGCAAAGAACAAACATTTGTGTACATGGACATGTCTGTTTATTTTGGTCCGGATGTTATGTAGGTAAGTACCTCGACCTCACAGAAAACGGCAGCCAAATAACAATTTCCAGGAAGGTTGTTGCGGTCATGCAAGTGGGTGTGTTTATCAGTGCGCTCCTAAGGAAAATAATTTCCTTAGCAGCGGAGGTGTCAACGCGCGTCGCTTAATGAATAGCAAGAGTTAAAACATCTTTCATTCAATTAAATTTAACAAAAATGTGCGAAAATATAAGTAAATAAATATAGATAAGCTATATAGGTATGACGAGTATTGTTGTTAAAGTAGCTATTTTCAACCACTCAACCGCCGGGTCAGACGAATTCTCATTCAATTATAACCGCAAGCAACTAATGTGTCGTAATCACACGTCATTCCACCAATGGTTATGGGTTCGATTCCAATACGAGATAAAGATTTATATGCCTTCATAGGTCTTGGCCTGTTGGTTTGTAAGAGAGGTGAAGCGCATGGTGAAGTACTTCCACCTCGCAAAAAAACACAGGCAAGTATCAACTCTTTATAGATGTTCTGCGAGAGAGGCAAGTTTCAAATACACATACTAACAGTTGTTTTTTTGAAGTTATACTTCTAATGCGACTTCCAAAAAGGTTGCGTTAAACGTTTAACGCTACCATGGAGGGGGAATAGAAAGAGACAGAGCGAGAGTGAAGCTGCTAAATGTTTCACGATAATACCGGTAGATGGCGCTATAGTTAAAAATGTGCAATAGGTTAAAACTGCTCAATGTTTCACGGTATTACCGGTAGATGGCGCTATAGTTAAAAATGTATTTTACATTTGACTTGTATGTAATACATTCCATAAACATCGTCGCTACTACTTGATAGACGTTTTTTTTTAATTTTAATCCAATAACCCTTCTTATAAATTAAAATATTATTATTTAATATAATTAATACTAAATATTATTAAGTTATTAATGTTAAATATTTATTTAATGATGCCAGAGAAGTATAACTTCTCACGCGCGTACATAAGTACACGCACCCATTTTAATTTATGTTCACTTGCCTGTAATTACGCCTTTCTAACGGTTCGAAATACACGGGGTGTAATTAGTACGCACACATATCCGATTTCCGTATACAATTGGGGTTGTAACCAGACAGTTTGCAAGATACTCGTATTAACCGGCTACCATAACCTACAGAGAATTGGACTGGTTTTCAACATCCTTTAGAAACTAAACTGGCTCACAAGAACAAAAAACCTTTATAGCGTGAGATTTTCGAATGTAACTTTTTTCTGCTATAAGGTTTTTCTTTAAAAAAAGGGGAACATTTGATTTTCGAATTTCAATTGTTTTGTTTATTCAGCTTAGACGGGAAAGATGGATACTTCGAAAATCCGAGTAATTTTTAAATACGAGTTCAGACGCAGAACTAACGCGGCAGCAACAGCTCGCAATATTAATGCTACTTACTTGTTAGATCATTTTTAGGGTTCCGTACCCAAAGGGTAAAACGGAACCCTATTACTGAGACTCCGCTGTCCGTCCGTCCGTCCATCCGTCCGTCCATCCGTCCGTCCATCCGTCTGTCACCAGGCTGTATCTCATGAACCGTTATAGTTAGACAGTTGAAATTTTCACAGATGATGTATTTCTGTTGCCGCTATAACAAAAAATACTACAAAATAGAATAAAATAAATATTTAAGGGGGCTCCCATACAACAAACGTGATTTTTTTGCTCATTTTTGCTCGATATTGATAACGGCAAGAGGCAGATGCTTGAAATATTCACAGAATATTTAGTTATATATTCACTTTAAGAATAAATAATTAAATTAAAATAAAACAAATATTTAAGGGGGGCTCCCATACAACAAACGTGTTTTTTTTGACGTTTTTATAGATAATGGTACGGAACCCTTCGTGCGCGAGTCCGACTCGCACTTGCCCGATTTTTATTATTAACAAACTTAGGCATTATATATTCAAGTCTATATTTGCCGTAAAGATTAACATACGTTGGATAATTTATTTGTTATTTAATGGACTACGTGTTATGGTGATTTACTTGTACGTTTAATATCTTGATTAAAAACTGTTCTACTAAAGCGAGATATATCGCTTTAGAGTTTGGATAATAAGAAGATATCCGGACGCTAACACCCTTCACTACGCGCTCGAATGCATGCGATAGATTCCATTGTCACCATAGAACTTGAAAAAACTAAGAAAGGTTACACCATTTATCTCTATACGTATGTCCTTGATCGCTAACTTGGCAGAGATACTCAGATATTTATCACAAATTAAGCAAGAAATGTCGCTTTAGTTAGAGAAGAAAAAGAAAAATAGATGCACACTTTTTGTTTTCTTCTGTAAATTCTTGGTCGCTAATGTGACAGAGGCTCTCTGTCTAGCTATTGTAAATTAAACCAGAAATGTTGCTTTAGATCTAGGAAGAAAGTAAAAGGCTGACCACACATTTTGTATCCTTCTGAAAGTTCTTCACATCTATCGTGTGTGTACTTCGTCAGTAAAATAAAGCGAGAAATATTGTTTCACCACTTGGAGAAAAAGATGAAAGGCAGGGCACGGGGCACCTTTTGTCTCCTATAAATTCTCAGTCGATTAAAGCATTTCAAGTGTATGAATAGAAGAGAATACCCAAAACTGAAGAACATGTATGAAGAGTTTGATGAGGGTGGAAGAAAAGAGAGTTCATTAGTTATTATTATTGAAGTTATACTGCTAATGCGACTTGCAAAAAGGTTGCGTTAAACGTTTAACGCTATCATGGAGGGGGAATAGAAAGAAACAGAGCGAGAGTGAATGCGTGGCACTCGAACACAAAAGTACAGGTTGAAGCTGCTAAATGTTTCACGATATTACCGGTAGATGGCGCTATAGTTAAAAATGTGCAATAGGTTAAAACTGCTCAATGTTTCACGGTATTACCGGTAGATGGCGCTATAGTTAAAAATGTATAACATTTGTATTTTACAGTTGACTTGTATGTAATACATTCCATAAACATCGCCGCTACTACTTGATAGACGATTTTTAATTTAAGTTATTTATGTTAAATATTTATTTAATGATGCCAGAGAAGTATAACTTCTCACGCGCGTACATAAGTACACGCACCCACTTTTTATTATTCACTTTTTATATCGGTGCATCTGGCGTTCCACTGTCTCTACCTACTCCAATGAGAGACAGGCGATATTCACGTATGCAAACTAGGAAAGCTGTGATCTATATTTGCTTATCTAAATCTTCTTCTACACTTACCAGCAGAGTGTACCACTGCGGTTAGTTCAACTTTGGCACTACACATAATTGTGAGCACCAATTAGGGAGGAAAACATCGAGAGGAACGTCCAAGAAATTTCGATATTTCGAAAGTGACCTAACGTGTCAAAAATAAGAAGAGGCATGCTCCTTTGGTTCGGACATGTAGGAAAAATGCAGGATGAAAAAAGGCGAAGCAGATATACAACGCAAAAGTAAAAGCAAACTGGAGTATGGGTCTGTTATATGGTCTCCCCATTACGCAATCCATATTAAACATATTGAAGACGTCCAGAGGAAATTTCTTCGACTTCTTTGCTATAGAGTCATGCCAGGCCGGAACAGATGTTCTTATCTTGAAAAACTTAAGAAATTTAATATCTTGGACCTGGGTTCCCGTCGCCATCTACATGAACTAGTAACTTTGTTCAAACTGCTTCACTCAGTAATTGACTCCCCCTCGCTACTTTCTCAATTACAGATAAATTTTAAACACAATCCTCGTCGGAGGCTCCCTACTTTTGTTCTCCCCACTTATAGACTGAACGTGTCTTTCTCTAACCCATTAGCAAGAATGTGTCGGAAGTACAATGAAGTCTCAAAAGATGGTGATCTTGACATCTTTGGTAACCGATTAAATACGTTTAAAAAGTCATGCCTAAGCATCCTCAGCTCTGCAACTTAATCATGACCCACATAACAATGTATCTAACTGTCAATGTCACTGGCCGCACACCAGATTTTTTGGAGATTCAATTAACTGAATATCCAACTTATACATATTGATTTGTTGGTTCTTAGAGATATTTCTGTGGCATGTTGATTCTTAATCCGCTAGTCTCTTTGAGCATACACGCTTAGGGTACTGAATTGGAAAATTAACTTTTGTGACCAGAATTGTGTAATACTGTATATATTTAGTACCTGTTGTGTTGCCTTATTAAATAAATAAATAAAAAAAAAAGGTAATAGGAGCCGAAGAAAGCCAACACTTAACTACTATGACCAAATTGGTCGTGTTCTAGCAAAAGGTGATGTCAGGAGCCTTAGAAACCGGCGAGCATGCATGAGAAGAGCAAAGAAGCGAGTGAGGTGTGTAAGGATCGAGTCACGTGGCGCTCTTTTTTCTGTCTATAGTGAGTGTAATCTAACATATGAAAGGTCTTTTTTTTTGTTTCAGCTCAGCATAGTGGCTCCGCTTCGCCTGATGGTATGCGAAAAGAGGAGCGCAAATCGCAGCGGCAACTGACAAAAGACAACAGTGTCCTACCAGTTGGCGCTGCCATGCTGGCCCGCAATGTGCTTCTTCACGCTTCGTTTAAACATCCCATATTGTAGGAAGGAGGAAACACTTGTTCCAGCAAGTCGTTCCACTTTTTATTAGTACGACAAAGATAGGAGTTGTCGAACTTTTTTGTACAAGAAGGAATGTTCTCAACAGTAAAATAATGACATCACAAGCCTGCACGTGTGGTTGTATGATTGAAGAAAGAGGGTGAGATAAGGGAAAACAGTTCTTCAGAGCACTCGCCATGGTGGTAAAATACGCGTAGCCCCTACGAAGTTGAAGTGGTTCTAGGTTTTTGACGACTTCTTCGTCGTCGATTATGCGGATAACTCGTCGCTGCAACCTATAGAGAGTCGCGGGAAGATATTGTGCGGAACCGTCCCAGAGATGCGAGCAATACTCCACACAGGCCCGAACATGAATCTTATAAATAAAGCAAACAATGCTGGTCTGGCGCGAAGAACCAGCGCACCCTGTTCAGGATCCCGATTTTTTTGAAGCTGAGAGATGAGGCTCTCGTTGGTTAAGACTTTTGACAAGCGCGGAGGCGCAGTTGCGAATGACGCGACTTTGACACCAACGCTCGTGGGTTCGATTCCCACACAAGATAAACATTTGTGTGCATGAACATGTCTGTTTATCTTGGTCTGGATGTTTTAAGAGAGGTATGACGCATCAAAGCAGCCCGTCAGGGGAAGTACCTCCATCCCACAGAAAACCGAAGCCGAATAACAACTCCGTAGAGGGTGGTTGTGCTCCTGCGAGCGAGGTCACCAGTAAGCTCCTAAGGAGTTGCTATGTTAGCAGTAGCTATGTTAGCAGTAGAGGAGGTATCGCGCGAGTGATACTTAATGTATTACAAACCGTTCATAGGCTACGGTAACCGCTTTACATCGAGTGGGCCGTATGCTTGCTGCCTTCCGACGTTGTATAAAAAGAAAAAGGATCGCAACGAATATCCATGCCTAGCATATTCAGGGCATCTCGCATAATTAGGGAAGCGCCCTGAAGACTGGGAGTGGGAAGGAATGGGGACATTTCCGGCATTAAACTCAACTACTCAGGTTATTGGAACCCCACATAATAATGAGATCTAAAACCTGATTCAACGACAAAACTCTCACGCATCTCATGTATTTCTGCCCAACCAGCACCAAGGTGACCGAAATATTGCCCATAGACCGTACTGTCATCTGCGAAGCAATGAATTGGCAGCATGTCATTGATATGCAGAAGAAAGAGGGTGGGCGATAGAACGGAGCCCCTTGGTACACCAGCATTCACTGACTTGAACCGCGAAGCGCATCCATCTGCAAGGAGGCGGATTCTACGCTCATACAGGAAACCAGCAATCCAATTACAAAGCTGGAGGGGTAGACCGTATGCTGGAAGTTTGGAGAGAAGTGCTTTGTGCCAAACCCGATCAAATACCTTGGTGATATCTAGGCTGACTGCCATGGATTCGCTATATTTATCGATTACCTTCCCCCACAGGTGCGTCACATACGCTAGAAGAACCGTCGTCGATCGTCGATCAACCGTCGATAGGTATGTTTCGACCAAAAACCATTAATTAGGGAGTGATCTTCTAGGTAGCCATTGTTTATCACGAATCCGTTCCATAACTTTTCACAACACTGAAGTTACGGCAATGGGGTGGTAATTTGATGGATCGAACGGTCTCTTTTTTGTAAACCGGCTGCATATTGGCCTCTCTCCAAGCCTCCGGACAACCGGCCGAGTACATCAAGTGACTGTAATTCAAAACGTACATCACGCTGCCTGATGAGGATATCAGGTATAACGGGACCACTAGAGCTTATCGTTGGTGGCTGCGTGCTATAGTCATCGATCCGGAAGTTAGCCATAACGAGGCTGGCCAGAAGATCGGCTTTCTCCTACGGCTGATGCACCAGTGAGCCATCGGGGCATCTCAGCGGAGGCAGCGAGGGTTGGCAGAAGTTGGCCTGCATGGCTTTGGTTAGTAGCCAGTAGATACGCGACCCAGTAGGGTGCGACACTAGTTCCGTGGCGACTCGTATAATGCGCTGGGCGTACGCTCTCATGTTGCAGACCTTGGTGGCAGTATTGTAAGCAGATTTCAGCAAGTTAATATTTGGATCTTTGAGAGCGCGTCCCCTGGTCCATGAGTGATACGCCGCCTGTTTGTAACTAACAGCTTCAGTGCAGTCGCGACCGCAGCAGCCGAGGCAGAGACTACCGGAGCAGCCATGGCAGCGTCGGCATGTTGCATTTACTAACAGTAGTTGGTGGGTGCCGGCCGGCGCTAGGCCGCATGAACTAATTGGTGGCGGAATCACACAACGCAGGTTAGATCAAATTGCATGTAATTTTTAGTATTCTTTCTCCGTCACCGCACCGATAAAAAGGTCTGATTTCCCATATGACTTGAGTTGGTGCGACGGCAGTCGCTCCATATAAAAATCTGCATCTTCGCCAAATCCTTAGTCTTAGGTAGCGGACCCCGGCAATATGAATGGATTAGGAAACAGGATAATGCTAGGAAGAAAATAACTTTAAACATTTTGATCTTATGCTATCTATTTATAACTTCATGCCAAATCCCTTGCGGGATAGGCAGAGAGACCCGAGCGCCACATGGCTCGATCCTTACATACCTCACCACTCACTTCTTTAACATTCATTGCTCTTATCATGCACCCTCACCGGTTTCTAATGCTCCTAGCATCGCGTTCTGTTATAACACGATCAATTAGGTCATGGTAGGTAAGTCTTGGTTTTCCTCGGTTCGTACATTCTTCAACTTTCGCGTTGTATATCTGTTTCATAATTCTTCTGCGGCTATATTATGTTTGTTTATTTGACGAATTTATTATATGATTAATTAGAGTAACCTAAATGGCTATCATAGATAAAAATATGTTTAGAAACACACAAGTATGTATGTAGTATTAACAGCATTAACAGCGTCAAATAAATCCTGTTATTAAGTTTCAAACCCCGCTATTATACCTTAATAATTCAATACTAATTTATAGGCAAACATTTACAAACATTTGTACCTGCGATGAATATTTGATAACACGGCTATAGCATAATCTGTACTTATGAAAGGATATTTGAAGGTATGACTTGCTCATCTTGACTCAAGAATCAATCTCACCTGTTCTGCTAACTAGCAAATACGGCTCTGGCAAAAGGGAGTCATGGGTACAGGGTTCATACACGTGAAGTTCCACAAGAAGGAAGTCCCTTCAACTTACATCAACAAAATGAACAGTCCTTCGAATTTTTAATGACGAACTCGGTGGCGCAGTGGTGAAACGCGCTGTTACGTTACTTTGACACCAACGCTCATGGGTGCGATTCCTACACAGGACAAACATTCCAGACAGACATGTCCATGCATACGGCATGAACATGTCAGTTTGTATTGGTCTGGGTGTTTTTAATAGAGGTAGGGCGCATCAAAGTACCTCCACCTCACAGGAAACCGCAGTCAAATATCGACCCTCTAGTTAGAGGGTTGATATTTGACTGCGAGTAAGTGAGGTTACAAGTAAGCTCCTAATGAGTCGCTGTTTCAGCAGCAGAGGTGGTATCGCGCAAGTAAGGTTTTACAAGGCTACTGTGACCGCTTTAAATTAGATAGGCTGTATGCTTGTATGCCTCTTGGCCTTGTATAAAAAAGATATAAAGAGCAACCTAAACAAGTTCACAGACATTTGCATTAACACACAGACAATAGAGACTATTTCGCCTTCTTAACGTTATACCGTTTCCTAATATATATTAGGATTAGATTTCTTTTTATATTAGTTCAGCATAGTGGCTCCTCTTTGCCTGATGGTAGGCGAAAGAGGAGCCCAAATTGAAACTGCAACTGACAAAATACTACACGGAATCCTGTCAGTTGACGCTGCCATGCTGACCCGCAAGATGCTTTTTCACGCTTCGTTTGAAGGATCCCATATTGTAGGAATGAGGGACATGCGCAGGCAAGGCGTTTCCCTTTTTAATGGTACGATTGTATGCCTCCCGACGTAATGTAAAAAAAATGTAGGAAACAGAGTTGGTCTGAAAAAGAGTGTCGGTGTTGAGTTATGAAGAAGTATGCTCCGTTGGTTCGGGCAAGTGGAAAAATGCAGGATAAAAGAATAACAGATATACAATGCGAAAGTGGATGGATGTAGAAGGCCAAGACTACGTCCAAATTGGTCTTGTTTTATCAGAAGGTGATGTCAGGAGCCCTTGGAACCGAGAGCGTCAATGGGAAGAGCTATGAATATTAAAGAAACTTGCTAAGTATGTAAAGACTGCGTTTTAAGATGTTCGGTTCTCTTTGCCTATCCCACAAGGGACCCGGTGGACTGAATTTAGTGGTGGCGTGCCCATACCAAGATTCGAAAGAAAGGTAGCGCGTATCAAAATAGCCCGACTAGGGAAGTACCTCCCCAGAAAAGAAACCGCAGTCAGATTATAACTCACTGGCGGGATGTGCTGTTCCTGCGAGTGAGTAAGCTCCCCAGTAAGCTCCTACGGAATAGTTGTATTTTTAACAAGCATGACAACGCGCGAGTGGTACTTTATTTATTGCAAGCACCGGCTATAGCAACGTCAGGTGGGTTCGCATGGTAAAATGAACTGAGGATAATTGAAATGAAACTTGCGGGTCAGCATGGCAGCGTCAACTGACAGGATACTGTGTAGTCTTTTGTCAGTTGCAGTTGCGATTTGGGCTCCTCTTTCGCCTACCATCAGGCTAATATAAAAAAATCGGCCAAGTGCGAGTCGGACTCGCGCACCAAGGGTTCCGTACAATTATCTATAAAAACGGCAAAATAATCACGTTTGCTGTATGGGAGCCCCCCTTAAATATTTGTTTTATTTTAATTTAATTATTTATTCTTAAAGTGAATATATAACTAAATATTCTGTGAATATTTCAAGCGTCTACCTGTTGCCGTTATCAATATCAAGCAAAAATGAGCAAAAAATTCACGTTTGTTGTATGGGAGCCCTCTTAAATATATATTTTATTCTATTTTTTAGTATTTGTTGTTATAGCGGCAACAGAAATACATCATCTGTGAAAATTTGAACTGTCTAACTATCACGGTTCAAGAGATACAGCCTGGTGACAGACGGACGGACGGACGGACAGCGGAGCCTCAGTAATAGGGTTCCGTTTTACCCTTTGGATACGGAACCCTAAAAAGAAACTACAATAGAAGTTATTCGCCGTTATAATTAGAATATCATTAAATGTTTGTGTGTTACCAAATAGATCCATTTTCTGTAATTATAGCGCTTTATATCGGATTATAACCAGATATATTTAATTACATAATTCAGACGCCGTATTTAACAGCAATATGTATACGTTACTAACTTATATTAACCAACCAAAATATATTAGTACATTATTAATTAGTATGCAAAGTAACTCTTCGTTATATTGTGATGTTCAGAGATAAATCCACCATCACCTGCACGTGATGCATCCTCTTCCCCTTCTTCGCATTATCACGCTTCCTAATTCATTAGAATTGGCGGAATCCGCTACCTAAGCCTAAGGATTTGGCGAAGATACAGATTTTTCCATGCACCACATTTTTTTTTATACCACTTAGGTAATATGGAATCAAGCATACGGCTTGCCTGATGGTAAACAGTCACTTAGCCTATGGACTCTAAAAACCTCTTCACGCATTTTTTGAAGAATTCCATGCTGTAGTCCCATGGAAAAACCGGTTGACTGCGACTGCCGTCAGACCTGGACAACCAAGAGGTCTTTCCTAGGTTAGGTCGCTCGATTTTCGTAATGTAATTTCTTGTATGTGTGGGTTTCCTTACGATGTTTTTCTTCACCGCCGAGCGAGTAATACATACGTAAATCCGAAAACACGGATTTATATGCAACCGCCAGGATTCCAACCGGTGACCAGGCGGTCAACAGACCGGTTACTTATACACTGGGCTATCACTGCTATCAAACTTACGTGGTACTATGAACTGGAAAAAGAGTCTAGTGATCAAACGAACTCTATTTGTTAAGGTATGAAAACGACTCTAACGTTTAGACAGTATTTATTATTTTACCTCAACCAGTAATATAAATTTTAAAACGAAACACAGCTCAAATGCAAGTATATAATTGAAAAAAAAATAGGGTATGTATGTATGTATACATGTATATGTATATCTTCACGCCTGGTCCCTTGCGGGGTAGGCAGAGAGAACCGAGCGCCATAAGACGCGGTCCTTAGATACTTCACTCGCTTCTGTGATATTCATAGCTCTTTTCATGCACGCTCGCCGTTTCCTGGGGCTCCTGACATCACCTTCTGATAAAACACGACCAATTTTTGTCATGGTAGGTTAGTCTCGGCCTTCCTCGGCTCCTACATCCTTCCACTTTTGCATTGTATATCTGTTTCGTCATTCTTTCGTTATCTTAACACCGACACTCTCTTTCAGACCAAGTCTTTCTCTCACTTCATCATTACGAACGCGGTCAGCAAGCGTTATGCCACAAATTTAGCGCAATGCTCTCATCTCGACCGCATTTATTCTACTTTCATGCTCTCTCTGCCATATCCAGCTCTCACTTTCAAAAGTAAAAAAAAATAGCGTACTTTAGAAAAAAAAACTGTCGAAAATAAATAATTACTCTTCACATTTTAGCTTCGAATGTTACTGTGCCACAGAGTGATTTTGATCAAATGCGCTTTTTGACGTGATAACGTCTTACAAATCGATGAATGCCGGCAGCATGCACGAAAAAGGGTCACGTTCCGCATGTGCAAGCGAGAGCGCGAAACAAGCGATAGAGAGGCACGATCGGCCTAAGCGTTCGGCTTGTGACGCATCTATCTCTCTTCCACCTGCCAGATGCGTCCGAGTAGAAGAGAGACAGCGGCATCACACAACGTAGACGTGAACTGTTTTGTCAACTGTTGAATGTTTTCTTATGACGTTATCACGTAAAATAACTGTAAAACGACTTGACAGATAACCATTTTTTTTTTAATTATAAACAGTTCTAGTGTCTAGTTATTCCAAAGTGTCCTTTGTGTGTGTCTCGATTCTCCAATGAATGAATAGTTTAAGTTTTATAAGAATCAAAAAAAGCAACAATACATTGACTCGTAACAGGTATCACTAGCATAAAAATATGACTAACAAAACCGGAAACACATAATGGGGGTGTGTAAATAGAAAAGCGAGCAGTGCATCTGTAACAGTAGCCAAAAAAGGAAAGAAAATATTAAGGGAAACCCAGCATTAGTGATGACTTAATTACAATTTAGGATACTTTAAAAAGAGCCATCTGTGAAAAACTAGATTGTCATTATGAATCTCACCACTAACCTCATTTTTTTCACTTTTTACTTTTATTTATTTATGTAGGTACACCAACAGGTTACATGTTTACATTCTCAATAACATTATTAAAGGTTTATTCTAGCAGGAAACCCAATTAAAGGTTAACACAACATTTTCGAATACACGGGCAAGCATTCAGTACTAGTAATAATTACATTAACAGTAAAATAAAAGTAGGTAGGCAGGTCTTAAATTTCATAATTAAAATTTGCTTTTTGGATGTTTTGTGAAGTATAGTGATTTTTATTACTATGACGATGACTGTATTTTATGTTTAAATTTCATAGAGTCGTGGTGAACATCTAAATCACACTTTTCGTTAACCTCATTATAGCTACCAAGCATTCTTGATAAGGGCGCATTTCTACCGAGATTAGTTCGCGAACCAGGTATGAGATATGTCTTGTACAGTTTTCTTCGAGAGTTTGACCTAGGGACCGTGTAGTTAAGGGAATCAAAGCTATCCTGATAGTTGACTAATCCATTCGTTAACTTAAGCAGGAACACCAAATCTAACATTTGGCCTTTCAAGAGAAATCATTTCAAATTTTGATAGACTGTCACTATAATTGGTTCTGTAGCTAATGTTAAGTGTTTTAGAAGCTAGCTGTTGTATGAAGGGCTTCTGGATACGTTCAATGCTATCAATGTGCTTTTTACAGAAGGGATTCTATAATACGTTTGCGAATTCTAGGTGGCAACGAACTAATGAATTATAGAGGACAATTTTAGTTTTGACGTTCTTAAATTTTGTATCTTGATGAAAGCGAGCATCTGGAAGGATTTATTGACAATCGCATCGTAATATGGAGTAAAACTCAGCTTACTATCCAGGGTCACACCCAGTTCATGAATCTGCTGCACCTCTTCCAACACAACGTTGTTGACTGCATATGAAGATCTAAACTTATTTTTGTTTCTCGTAAACTTAATATGAAAACATTTACTAGGATTTATAACCATGCCATTTTTAGAACACCAGTCACAAACACGTTTATATGATTTAATCATAGAATTGTCTGAAGCTGTCTGGAAATCATTCAGCACATGCGATAACGTATCTTATATTTTACTTCCTTCCTTTACATTATAATTCTTTAAAGGGCATTAGTCCCGGTCATTTGATAGGCGCGCGCTGAGATATGGATCCAACGCGTAAAGGTCCCTTCGGGAAGATTGATGGAATGTATTATACCCGCCATTACCAATAGGACAATAAAGCCTAATAAAGAATGTGTGCGAAATTATTAGGCTATTTGTGTGCATGAACATGTCTGTTTGTCTTGGTCTGGATGTCGTATGAGAGGTAGGGAGCATCAAAGCAGCCTGTCTGGGGAAGTACCTCCACCTTACAGAAAACCGCAGCCAAATAACAACTCCCTCGAGGGTTGTTGTATTCCTGCGTGTGAGTGAAGCCAGCAGTAAGCTCCCAAGGAGTTGCTGTGTAAGCAGCAGAGGCGCGTCGCGCGAGTGATACTTAATATATCGCAAGCGTAATAGGCTACGGTAGCTGCTTTACATCAGGTGGGCCGTATGCTTGTATGTCTCCTGACGTTGTATAAAAAAAAAAAATATATAAAATGTACTTATAATATTAGTACTTGTACTAATCTTCTTGTTTGAAGTTAATTCACAACTTGAACGTACATTATGGAGAACCTGTCTTGTTCATTGCCAATAGGTATTACACGATTGTTCAATGTCTAAGCTTACTAGATATTTTCTCGATAGAAATAAGACACACTTTCCCGTGGCCGGTCTTAAATACTCTACCATCATGAACGAGCAAAGACAGTTCGAGCTAAATTGCCATTTATTATTATCATTTCTTAGAGTGGCTTTTTAATTGTGTGCCGTCCGAGAGATATTTCTGTATCGATAGGATGTTTGCAACGAAATGGCAGAGTCAACTGTTTGTTATTATGAAGTATATATTTTTTAATGATTGTTAAAGAAGCTAGTGAGGAGCTTGGTGGCGCAGCAGTCACGTACGCTACTTTGACACACAAGACACAAACGTTTGCGTTGTGTGGGTCCAATTCCCACACAAGACAAACATTTGTCAAAAAAATCAAAACTCAAAATTCAATTTTTTTTTTATTATTTTTTTTATATTGGCTCAGCATAGTGGCTCCTCTTCGCCTGTTGGTAAGCGAAAAGGGGAGCCCAAATTGCAGCGGCAACTGACAAAGGTCCTGTCCTGTCAGTTGACGCTACCATGCTGGCCCGCAAAGTGCTTCACGCTTCGTTTGAAGGATCCCATGTTGTAGGAAGGAGGAAACACATGTGCAGGCAAAGCGTTCCACTTTTTGATGGTACGACAAAGATAGGAGTTGCCGAACTTTTTGGTACGCGAAGAGATATTCTCAACCGTGAAACCATGACATCGCAAGCCCGCACGTGTAGTCCTATGACGGAAGGGAGAGGGTGGGATAAGGGAAAATAGTTCTTCAGAGCACTCGCCATGGTAAAGGCGGTAAAATACGCTTAGAGAGCCTATGTCCCTACGGAGTTGAAGAGGTTCTAGGTTTTTGGTGATCTCTTCGTCGTCAATTATGCGGATAGCCCGTCGCTGCAACCTATCGAGAGCCTCAAGAAGATAATGTGCGGAGCCGTCCCAGAGATGCGAGCAATACTCCACGCAGGCCCGAACTTGTGTCTTATAAAGCAGACAAAGTTGGTCCGGCGTGAAGAACCGGCGCACTCTGTTCAGGACTCCGAGTTTTCTTGAAGCTGCTGAGATGAGGCTCTCGATGTAATAACGCTGGTTAAGGTCGCAATGAATACGCATACCCAGCATATTCAGGCTATCTCGCATATTGAGGGAAGCACCCTGAAGACTGGGAGTGGGAAGGAAGGGATACATTTTTGTTGTAAACGCGCAAACCTGAGTTTTCTCAGCATTAAACTCAACCAGGTTATTGGAACCCCATTTACTAATGAGATCCAAAACCCGATTCAGTTCAACGACAAGACTTTCACGCCTCTCACCGATTTCTGTCCGACCAGCACCAGGCCGACCGAAATATCGCCCATGGACCGTACTGTCGTCTGCATAGCAATGAATATTACCAAGTGGCAGCATGTCATTGATATGCAGAAGAAAGAGAGTGGGCGATAGAACGGAGCCCTGTGGGACACCGGCATTCACTGACATGAACCGCGAAGCGCATCCATCTGCAAGGACGCGGATTCTACGCTCATGCAGGAAGCCAGCAATCCAATTACAAAGCTGGAGGGGCAGACTGTATGCCGGAAGTTTGGAGAGAAGTGCTTTGTGCCAGACCCGATCAACCGCCTTGGCTATATCTAGGCTGACTGCCATGGATTCGCCATACTTATCGATTGCCTCCCCCCAGAGGTGCGTCACATACGCCAGAAGATCACCCGTTGATCGTTTCGGTCTAAAACCATCCAAGCATCCGGAACACAACCGGTCGAGTACGAGAGGCGGAAGAGGCGCGTCAACACCGGAGACAACTCCGCTGCACATTTTTTAAAAACAATCGCTGGGATACCGTCAGGACCACTGGCTTTTCGGACATCGAGTGACTGTAGTTCAAAACGCACATCGCGCTGCCTGATGTGGATATTAGGCAGAACGGATCCACTGGAGGGTATTGTTGGTGGTTGCGTGCTACAGTCATCGATCCGGGAGTTAGCCGCAAAGAGGCTGGCCATAAGATCGGCTTTCTCCTGCGGCTGATGCGCCAGTGAGCCATCGGGGCATCACAGCGGTGGCAGCGAGGGCTGGCAGAAGTTGGCCTGCACGGCTTTGGCCAGTCGCCAGTAGCTACGCGATCCGGTAGGGTGCGCCACTAGTTCCGTGCCGACTCGTTTAACGCGCTGGGCGTCCGCTCTTATGTATGCTCTCTTGCAGACCTTGGTGGCAGTGTTGTAGGCTGATTTCAGTGAGTTAGTATTCGGATCTTTAAGGGCGCGACCCCTGATCCAAGTGCGATACGCCGCCTGTTTGTTGCTAACAGCTTCAGCGCATTCGCGATTAAACCAAGGGCGTCTCCGGCTTTTGATGACGATATCGGAGTGAGGAATGTAGTATTCCATGCCAACGCCGATCTCATCAACAATAGCCGCAGCACTCGCCGTTAGATTCTTCTCACTGAAACAGCGCTGCCCCCATGGGACGAAAGCAAAGTAGTCGCGCATGCCGTCCCAATCTGCTGACGAGTAGTGCCAGACACGACGCCTAACCTCTGTGGGATGTGGCGGAATCGCGCTTGGCACTGTGCTGGATACTAGGCAGTGGTCAGATGTGCCCAGGGGCGCCCCGACCTCAACCTGGTAGCCAGCAGGGTGAGTGGTCAGCAGTAGATCTAGCAGAGAGGGCTCCTGACCAGCAACATCTGGTATTCTGGTGGGTTGGTTTACCAGTTGCGTCAGGCTGTGCGAAAGAGCGAACGCGTGGGCAGTCCTTCCTGCATGGTTAGTTGTCGGGGATCCCCACCAGGAGTCGTGGTGAGAGTTAAAGTCCCCCAAACATACCATCTCTGCAGTAGGGTACCGCTCCTGCGCTTCATCTGCCGCCCGACTCATGTACTCAAAGAGCCGAGTTGTCTCCGTGTCCCTAGTATGGGGTCGGTATAAGCACATGTAAATACGGCTCTGAAGGCCCAGGTTTACATGCACCCAGAGGACAGGAAAGGAGGAATCCTCTAGGCAGCGCAGACGGCGACAACATACATCCGAGCGGACAAACAAACAGACCCCGGCTTTCGCGAGGAAATTCTCCTCAAGCACATATCCGGGGTACTGGAGGTAGGACGTGTCCGCTGGACGCTGAATCTGTGTCTCCGTCAGGAAGAGCATGGCGGGCCGTGCCGTCTCTAGGTGTTGGTGGACGGCATTAAGGTTAGAGTGGAGTCCGCGGATGTTTGCGAACTCAACCTTGAACAGGGTGGTGGGGGAGCGCACCGCTGTTAGACCATTTATTCCTATTTGCGCTGTCATGAGAAGTGTAAAGAAAGGAAGCGTGAAGCGGGAGAGAATTGCCACGACATTGGGGAAGAAACGCGGTGGACTGTTTCTCCATTAATTTGTCGACAAAGGAGCTGTACTGATCCGTCGGACGGAAGGGCCCCCGAACTCCCCCGGAGGTAGTCGCCGGGTCCCCACCATCCGGTCACCAATCGGCACGACGATCTACCCCGAGATTATGCGCGGTATGAAAGGGCAGCCTCTCAAGGTGGTTAGTCTTGATTGGGCCCCTGTACTATACCACGGGCGGCCAGCGGAACAACCGTTTCAACGGGTCTCCCTGGCCGACGGGTCAGCTCAGTCCTTCTGACAATGGATAGGCAGAATCCACCACTGTTCCCGCAATATCGCGTCAACAATCCCCCGAGCACTGGTTATACACCAGCTGATCCCGAAACGTGACGTACTCATAGGTACGCCACTTCACGGGTGTTTCGCCGTGTGTACGGTGGTAGCCAACCAGGCGGGTATTTACCCTACCACCGGCTGAAATGCTGGAACGTCAGGAAATCCCTTAGTCGCCTCTTACGACACCCAGGGGAAAAGAGGGGGCGGTGATTTTTAGTATTCTTTCTCCGTCACCGCACGGATAGTTTATTTTTTTACAAGTACTGGTTACAAGGGTTGGGGGTCTCCAGATAAGTTAAACGAAACCTGTGTTAGGAGACGCCCGCTCTTACGTTCGATAATCTAATAAGCTTGTAACTTGAACTTGTAAGCTTTTATGATGTAGGAATTGTTTTAATTTTGTAACTTATAACCTCGGACAGTGCGACTTGGCTACTGTTTCATTTTCCTAGCTGACCTCATCACTGTAGCCAAGTCTGTATGTTTTATACCCATAAATCTGACTATTTTAAATGTTAACTTGGTCAAAGGGCCCCCACGAGACAGGCTTGACCTAGTGTGGGGACCGCCAGCAAATCTGTAAAATCTGTTCTTTCTGTGAAATAAATTTATTATTATTCTTTTATTTTATTTTAATTCACGGGTATTATCCCGGTCATTTGATAGGCTTGCGCGGGGATAAGGATCCAACGCGTAGAGGCCCCTTTGAGAAGCTTGATGTAATGTTGTAAAGCCGCCGTGACCTTGTCCAGGGGATATCTATGTGACAATATACCCATGAACCAGGTCACGGCAGGTATTGGGACTATTGCAAATGTGCTGGAAATTATTGGGCTATTAAAATGAGGTCTGGAGGGATTATTAGTACTGGGCTATTACAGAAGAGGGACGGACACCTGCCATAACTATCATATCTGACGTTACATCCGGCAGGCGGTGGCTCACCACTCACTGGATGGACCCCCGAAATGCCAGAGAAATTCGGCCGGGGACAACACCGGTGTGAGTGACTCAGGGGTTATTATTCTTATTCTTATAACAATATTTACTTGTATTTCTCAAGTACAGAATAGTCATATATATAGTGTGGGTTGAATATGTATTACCTATGTGTGTGTATGCTGTTGTGTTTTGAGGGTGAGTGTGTTGTGTACCTTATGAGTGTATATTAGGTGTTTGTGTACATGAATATGGATTTGTGTGTGAGTAGGTTACCAGTAAGCTTTTAAGGAGCTGTGTTAGCAGCAGAGGTGGCATCGAGCGAGTGATTCTTGACGTGTTACAAGCATTCATATACTATTGTAACCGTTTTACATCAGGCGGACCATATGGCTGGATGCCTTCCGATGTTGTATAAAAAAAGTTTTTTTCATATTTTCGTATTTTTTTTAATTATTTCGTATAAAAATGTTTTTGTTCCACTTTTTTTATACAATGTCGGGAGGCATACAAACATGCGGCCCGCCTTCTCCTCCAAATACCTCTTGTCGCCTTACTATCATGTTTCATACATTTCCGTTTTCTATCTTAATTTTTAATCCTGAGTTACAAAAAGATAATTGTTTTAAAATGGTGTTAAAAATAAGAAGAGCCATACTCTGTTGGTTCGGACTTGTAGAAATAATTCAAGAAGAAGGAATTTCGAGACAGATATACATTGCGAAAAGGAGGATGCACGAGCCGAGGAAGGCCAAGACTTACCTACCATGAACAAATTGATCGTGTTTTATCAGAAGGTGATGTCAGTAGCCTTAGAAACCAGAACGAGAAGAGTTATGAATGTTAAAGAAGCATACCTCAGTGGTATGTTAAGATTGAGTCATATGGCGCTCGGTTCTCTCTGCCTACCCCACAAGTGGTTAGGTGTGAAGTTATAGATAGATATATACATTATAATAACATACACATCTGCAATTTAACCATGTTTTTATGATGGTCTTAATGATATTAGTTAAGTAAAGCGTATTTTCTCCATCTGAAATTATATTTTAAACACTGAGAAATGTCAACATTCTGGCAACGAACTGAAAAAATGGAGAAGCGTTTATTTTATTTAGACTCGACGTGAATGAACAGGCACTGACGGTGATGCAGAGGCAGGATGTTTTGAAGACCCAATGTTCCAGTACCTAGTTGACAACGGCTACTTTAATTTAAATTTAATTTTAATAAAAACCGCGTTTTTTCTCCACTCCCGATGGTTGACTGGTAGAGAATGCAATTAGCATTAAGTCCACCTTTTGAATCAAGTGTATTGTGGTCAATAAAGTATGAAATAAATAATTAAATAACATCAAGGCTCATGGTTTCGATTCCCACACAAGACAAACATTTGTGTGTATGAAACTGTGTTTTTGTTTTGGTCTGAATATTTTGAAGAGAGGTGGAATACATGAATGCGGTCTGACTGGGGAAGTACCTACTACGCTTTACAGAAAATCGCGGTGAAGTAACAACTTATTTTTTCATTTTTTTATATTGGCTCAGCATAATGGCTCCGCTTCGCCTGGTAGTAAGCAGAAAGAGGAGCCCAAGTTGCAGCGGCAACTGACAAAGGACTACAGTTGTCAGTTGACGCTACCATGATTGGACGAGGTCACGAGTAAGGTACTAAGGAATTGCTGTGTTACCGCGAGTGATAATTTCTGGATTACAAGCGTTTATAGCTCGGGTATCTCCCGATGTTGTATACAAAAATGTGGTAAATGATTCACAGTTTCGAATTTAGTGGTACATATCAAGATTCGACCCGGGTACCAGTTTGGTCATTAGGGCAGTTCCTTATTCACTGGTCTTGTGGCGAATGATATGCAACATGTCACCAAAAATGAAAATCTTCAATAAATTTATATGATAGTAGATAGATAGAATACTACACTTTATTTGCATAGTACAGAATTTAAGGAAATACATTCAAAAGATTTTTACAATCATAGAAATGTACTATGCAAATGTACTATTTGTGCGAGCGAGGTGGCGCAGTGGTGAAACGCGTTGTTACCCTACTTTGACATCAACGCTCGTGGGTTCGATTCCCACACAGTATAAACATTTGTGTGCATGAACATGTCTGTTTGTATTGGTCTGGGTATTTCCTATGTATAATAAGTACGTATTTACAAAAAAAATGTATTTACGTATGTTTATCAGTTGTCTAGTACCCATAACACAAGCTTCGCTTACTTTGGGGCTAGGTGGCGCTGTGTAATTTGTCCGACAATATTTATATTTATATATATATATATACTAGTGTATATATATATATATATATATATATATATATATATATATATATATATATATATATATATATATATATATATATATATATATATATATATATATATATATACTAGTATTTATTTATCTTCTTTTTTACACAACGTCGGGAGGCATACAACCATACGGCCCACCTGATGAAAAGCAGTTACCGTAGCCTATTAACGCTTGTAATACATTCAGTATTACTCCGATGCCTCCTGTGCTGCTTCCACAGCAACTCCTTAGGGGCTTACTGGTAACCTCACTCACACGCAGGAACACAACAACCCTCTAGGGAGTTGTTATTTGGCTGCGGTTTTCTGTAAGGCAGAGGTACTTCCACAATTGCTTTGATGCGCCCCACCTCTCTTAAAACATCCAGACCAAGACAAACCATCCATGCACACAAATGTTTGTCTTGTGTGTGAATCGAACCCACGAGCGTTGACGTCAAAGTCGCGCCCCATTCACGAGTGAGCCACCGAGCTCGTCAAATTTTCTCTTTGCAATGTAAAACTTACCTCTGTGGTCTTCTTCTTGCATTTGTCTGTCCCGGCGAAGATGTTGATCTGCGTGGAGCCGGGCTTCACAGCACACTGGTCGATGTCCACCCTTCGCAGATCGATGTCAATTCCACTCGTACCTCTACAAATAGATGTATAAATAATTAATTCTTATTTTACTTTATACAAAGAAGAATGCTTGCAATATTCTGGCTTATAGCTACGGCAACTGGTTACCATCAGCTGTACCCTTTTTTTGCCTTACGATTTGATTCAAATGTTATTTTTTTATAACACTAAGGTGGCAATCAAGCATACGGTCTGCTTGATATTAATGGCCAAAACAAAAATTTATAAATTCAAAGCGTCAGTACTAACGGCGGCGTCGCCGGGCCTTGACGGAAATGTTTTTTGTGGAGTGTTTTTCGTGTTTTTGTGTTTTTCGGTGTATAAACAGGTATGTTTGTGTATTTTTTTTATGTTAGTTTATATTGTTTTATGATAGGAAATGCCAACAATAATGTGGTTTAGTGAGTTTATATATGAGAAAAAAAATATATTACGTAACGGGTAGGTACTTTCAAATTGCATATTTCCTTCGTGAATATTTCGTCTAATTGTCTAAAATTTTATTATTGTCGAAAAATAAATAAATATCGTATTGTAGCTGAATAGATTATCTATAAAATGAGGTAAAAATCAAATATATAGCTCCTATGTACTATTTTATAGGAAAAGTTTGAAAAATTAGTACGGCGCGTCGTTCGTAATCCGATTTTCAAACTCAATTTTCAAATGCGAATGTTTATTTTCTATATATAATATGTACTATTATTTTTCGATTTATGTAAACTATGTACATTATCGTATAAATATACAAAGACGCTAATCAAAAATTATAACACGATCTGAACTTATATTCATTTATCTGAAATAAGTAGGAGTATTTCATCGGCTCTGTTTGAAATGCCTATAACAAATTATACAAACATTCAAATTAGTAATTTGAAGTTTTATTATCAAACATACACTATTCAACAATCGAAATAAGTGCTGCAAATGCTTCTAAGTGTAAACAACTGTGTGTCCTTATTTAAACAATGCTTTATGACGGGCCGCCGGCTCATATTTCAAGTGGCCTTGAGACCACCCGGGCTTTCGTGATTTATGGCCGTAACGCCTTGGGGTCTGAAGGGCTAGCCCCTGGAGCACCGCAGGTCATATATGACCAGTAAAATAATACCGTAAAAGCCCACTGGTCATATATGACCACCTGTGAAAACGTCATAAGTCAATGGTTTTTCCAGTAATGCCAACAAAAATCCACGATACTAAACAGTCACCGTAGCCTATGGACATTTGCAACTCCAAGGGTGTCACTCATGCATTGCCGACCCTCTAAAAAACCTCTTCACGCATTTCTTGATGAACTCCATGCTGACTTTGAATTTCACTCCATGATATTGCATGATGAGATATTGCATGCCACACATATACTGACAGTATTATATCGTTTATCGGATGTCTTATGTTACAGTATAAAAATTGTTATATAGGACATTTTTTTTTATACAACTTTGGGGATTTTCTCAAACGCACCAGAAGAATTGTAACATTAAAAAAATCAATATGTGTATGGATACGTAATTCGTTTTCAGCTAGGTCTCAAACTAGGTTACCTGTGCAATGTTCTAGACTTGCAGTAACACGCCACGGTATTTTGAAACTGAACCTCGTGCAAGTCTATCATTTGCATCGAAATAAATTGTTCGAAACAGTTGTTTCTCGAATGCAAATCGTTTCATAAATGGGGTAATATTGTGTAAATTTATTCATATTGGAAATTAATGTTACAATTTTAATTTTTCTTACGTTATCCCGTTTCCTGAGCCCTTAGGTTTGGAGGAGTACTCTATCTAAGCTTAAAGATTTGACGAAGATACTGATTTTTACATGGAGAGACTGACAGACCTCCACAACCCCAGAGGGAAAACTAGAACTTTCTTAGATTAGGTCACATGTCTTTTGAACTATAATTTCTGGCCCTGTGAATTTTCTCACGATGTTTTGCTTCACTGCCGAGCAAATGATAATTACAAATATGTACATAAATCAGATAACACGAATTTAGTGATACATGCCAAGACTAGTTAATCAACAGGCGCGTTCTTTACCCACTAGGTTATCACTGATAAAATATTATTATTTTAATAACAAAAACAAAATTAAATGTTAGATAAAAAATGTATAACTGATTTAACTGCATCACTAAGAATGATATGACGAATCTACTTGTTGAGTGGTTGGCAATATCTATTTTAGCTCGTGGGTTCGATTCTCACCCAAGCGTTATTAACCAGTGCGCCACCGAGCAGGTCAACCGTAATAGATGGCAGTGGTGTCTGTATACTTATTGGAGTTTAACTGCATACTAGATGGGCCGTAACTAAAGAATCTGTGGCGTTTGTATGTATTGTGATTAGGTCAGCTCAGGGAATAAAAGGTCAGCTTGCCTAATACCTAGTGGTTAAGTTGACGGCAATCGCCCATGTAACGCCGTTCATGTCACGCTTCTAAAGATCCGCAATAAACAACAAACAGTTACATCACAAAAGGAGTCATTACTGAACTTACCCTATCCCAGCTAGTATCCCCCATAGAGGTCATTACTAACCGAATAAGGTCAGTAAGAACCATGTCTTACGGCGCTCAGTGGGCCAATTCTGCTAAATAACTGCAGCTGCACGTTTACGCCTGTCACTTGAGTCGTGCAGGAATAGTGCAGTGCCGATAGGTGTATTCTACTAAAATTTCCTGCACTGCAACTGCGCTGGAACTGCGCGTATGCTGCACTGCAACGGCACTGCAACTACGCTGCAACTGTGCGTATCCTGCAAGTAAACTACTTAAAACCTGAAATGTTACCATATTTCAATCTAATAAAACTGAATTTTTATTTAATGTTGACTCCTATAGTTTCACGTTAGACCTTGGTTGCCGGAGTGGAGGTATTTCTAAACGAAAAGAAGCTTTACTTAATTATATTTATCCACAAACATCTCCCAAAATAAAGCAAATATTATTCACCGCTTCAGAATATTAATTTCACTTCGCAAAAGTTGCTCAAGAGTAACGTTAACAAAACTGCAAGTAAACTCCTTCAAAACTGCTGTCACCGGTATACAAATGTCAAAACAATTTATCAGAATACGATTATATTGCAGGAAACGTGCAGTTGCAGTGCAGGTTTTTTAACAGAATAGCGATTCATTTACTGCAACATTCCTGCAACGTCGCTGCTGTCGGATCGTTTAACAGAATACCGAAACGTCAAAATGTACGCATTTTGACACACACCGCGCTGCAATGCAGTTGCAGTGCAGTTGCAGTTTTTAGTAGAATCGGCCCACAGCTCTCTCTGCCTACCCCGCAAGGAACCTGGCGTGAAGATCTAAATGCTAATTATTATTTTTCTTCTGAGCGTTTCGCGGGAGAGAATCCATCGAAGAATCCAGAACTAATGTAAGGATTACGATTGATGATGAAGTGTTGGAACAAGTGGATGAGTTTGTATATCTTGGATGCGTTTTCAGCAGCGATGGAAGGTACACCGCAGATGTGGAAAGACGAGTGAGTGCTGGGAATAGTGTGAATGGAGCGTTGGGAAAACTTCTTGGCAGTAAAAACCTGAGCCAGAAGGCACAACTCGCTATACACAATGCAGTGTTGGTCTTAACGCTAACTTATGGAAGCGAGAGCTGGGTATGGCAGAAAGAGCATGAAAGTAGAATAAACCCGGTCGAAATGCGAGCGCTGCGCAAAATTTGTGGCGTAAGGCTCGTAGACCGTATTCGCAATGATGATGTTAGAAACAGAGTTGGTCTGAAAGAGAGCGTCGGTGTTAAAATAAGAAGAGGCATGGTCCGTTGGTTCGGACATGTAGAAAGAATGCAAGATGAAAGAATGACGAAGCAGATATACAATGCAAAAGTGGAAGGATGTAGGAGCCGGGGAAGGCCAAGACTTACCTACCATGACCAAATTGGTCGTGTTCTATCAGAAGGTGATGTCAGGAGCCCTAGAAACTGGCGAGCGTGCATGATAAGAGCAATGGATGTTAAAGAAGCGAGTGAGATATGTAAGGATCGAGTCACGTGGCGCTCGGTTCACTCTGCCTACCCCGCAAGGGATTTGGCGTGAAGTTATAGATAGATAGATAGAGCGTTTCGCGGGATAATTTGGGGGCGGGGTAAATTGGCGGGGTCCTCTAACTAAGCCTAATAATGTGGCGAAGATACTGATCTTTACGAGAAACGACTGCTCAGGCCACCGCAATCAGGGAAATCCAGGCCTTTCTTAGGTTAAGTCACACGCCTTTTGGAACATAATTTCTGTGACGAGGGTTTCCTTCCGATGGTTTCTTTCACCGCCGAGCTGGTAATAATTACAAATATGTATATAAATTACTATATACGAATGTAGTGGTGCGACTACATGCCAGGATCCGAATCGGGGAATACATGGTCAATATGGCGGTTCCTTATCCACTGGGCTGTCACTGGACTGATCTTCGTATATAGATATTAAATGGGTTTCTTCAAAAAAAAGGTCCGTGTTAAGTATCTTACGCTACAGCAATTGATTATCATGAAACAGGCTTGTTTTTCATCTTATAAAAGCTGCTGTTACGACCAACAATTACAATATTCCCCGTAACGTAAAAATCTGTCCTGTTACAATTTCAAACATGAGCTTACAGGAGATAAAGCAGCAATCACTTTGCGTTATTTCAGAATCCTAAATCTACTGTCACATTTATTCAAGCGCCCAACTGCCTACCGCATTTATGTTTAAAAAACAACCGTTACCTGACTTCAGGCTGCGGTTTTACTGGCGGCGGATATGTTTTATGCTGATTTATTAATTGCGATGGTTGTTGATAGTATAAGAGAACGTATCCATTCTACGTGACCCATTTTTACAATTTTTACCCCCCATTTTTGTAGATAAATGTGTCATAAAAGATCAAGATTCAGTAGCCAAGCTGCGCATCACCCGTGCCATTAAACTTTTCTGAAACGTTTATGTACTTGTTTATGGTCTTCATAATGTCAATCAATGGATTTTTAATCGGACAAATTACACAGTGCCAATGTAAGCGAAGCTTGTGTACTAGACAACTGATAAACATACTTAAATACATTTTTTGTAAATACGTACATGCGAGTACATAGAAAATACCCATTCTAAAACAAACTGAATACTGAAACTTCATACACACAAATTGTGTGTGGGAATCGAAACCAAGAGCGTTGGTGTCAAAGTAGCCTCAGTAACCACTGCGTCATTTAGCTCGTAAAAGTTTGTCGAATTAATTTTGTACGATTATGTAGTTTCCGCTGTATGTTAAACCAGTGCTGTATATTTATTCAATCTACGCAAACCACGTATCCGTTCCCGGCGCCGGCCGTGCGGTCCGGTGCGGCTCGTCCGGTCCGGCCGCGGTCCGGTCATGCAAATGTTGGCATCGACAAACCGTTGAATAAATTCACTTATCGTCCATATTTGTCACGAAAGCATGTTTTTTGTTTCACAAAATCAACACCGTTTGAATAATTTGTAGTCATATATATATGAAAACGAGCGTCTTTCTAGCGTATAAATATTTCCGAATTCATTAGGATTGGCGCGGCCCGCTATCTAAGCCTAATGTGATGATACTAATTTTGATACGAAATAACTGCGGCCAGCCCTCCACAATGGAAAAACGACCTTTCTTAGGTTAAAAGATAAAGATAAAAATCATTTATTTGCCATTAGGCCCTTACGGGCACTTAGCCACGTCTTACATTCTTTAAAGTAAATCATATTGTATCTTAATAATTTTCCAGTTTTTTTACTTTTAATCTACCAGCATTTTGGAAATGACCATTGGCGAAGAAATGCCAAAAGAAACTTGCCAATATGGGTCTTTTTTCCATCGTTAAAATATATTACAATAAATATATGTGAGTGTACATATAGTCAAATCAAGTGGTATAATTAAACATATATTAATACATGTGCTGAATCATTTCCAAACATCTCTATCAGTTAGATATTCATCGATTCTATAATAACCCTTCCTGCACAGAGTATTTTTGATGTACCTTTTGAACATATTCTCAGGCAAGGACAGAACTGTTTCAGGTAATTTTTAGGTCAGGTTAGATGACACTTCTTTTAGTATAGACAAAGACAAGCCTAAAAATTTGGCAAAGATATTGATTTTGACGTGGAGCGACTGACATGAGACCTTCTTAACCCAGAAGGAAAACCAGACCTTTCTCAGGTAAGGTTACCTACCTGAGAAAGGTCTGGTTTTCTTTCGAAATCACACTACTCGTATCTTTCGAAATATAATTTCTTAACCTCTAAGCATACGGTAAATACTAATATGTAGGTACATACAAAATTAGAAAACATGAATTTAGGAATACATGCGCACATCGGGTTTCGAACCTAAAGAACGAGAAGAAAGAATATGCTACGAACGCATTTATATTTACGTGCATGAGAAGAGCAATGAATGTTAAAGAAGCGAGTGAGATAAGTAAGGATCGAGTCACGTGGCGCTCGGTTGTCTCTGCCTTCCCCGCAAGGGATTTGGCGTGAAATTATAGATAGATAGATAAATGCCAAATGCATGTTTTGACTAACTTTATGGTGCATGGGTTAGTTATGTTACTCTAACACTGACGCTTGGTTTATTTCCCGCACAGGAAAAATATTAATGTGCATGAACATGTTTGTTTTGTCTTGTTCTGGGTGTTTTAAGAGAGAGTTACCTACACGTCACAGAAAACCGCAACCAAATAACAACTTCCTGAAGGATTATTTTATTCTTACGTATGTGAGGCCACCAGACTCACCACTTATTCCCACCACTGTGTCTCCTGTGCAGCCAGAATTAATAGCGGCGACCACCAAAAAGGCAATGAACAGTGAATTTGAAGTTTATTGCTGTCCCGGTGGTGAAACTACAAATTTCTTCTGATTAAATTCGTTGTGAGTTAAAAGGCAGCCTTTTAACTCACAACGAATTTAATCAGAAGAAATTTGAAGGAGTAGAAAGTTTTGGAATTGACAGTGATGCCACCAGTAAACTCCAAAGAAATAGCTGTGTTAGCAACCCACTTAAAAATACCCACACCAAGACAAACAGACCTGTTCATGCACACAAATGTTTGTCTCAGTTGCGCAGTGGTGAATCAATGAGCGTTGACTCACCACTGGTCCACCGAGCTGGTCAAAATTTTTCAGGCACGAGTATACCTATCTAACTACAAACTGTCAATAAACAAAGTAACTTATCAATTTGTTCCTGAAACGAGTGAAATTATACAATGTAAAATAGCCTAGAAGCTTTACAATATGACACCTTTTCATAATGAATATCATTTACAAAATATCTGAAGCAGAATATTCAGCGAGTCAAGATTGCAAATTGTAAATGACATTTCTATTTCTGACAGACCCATAGCTTTTATTCAAATCCAACGAAATTAATTATATTTGACCGAGCTCACAAAAAGGAAGAGGTTTTATCAATAAATCTATGCCTTCATTAGAGAACCGAACGTCACAGACTCGGTACTTCCAAGCTTTACTTCCTTCATCCTAGCGTCATTCCGTTTCCTAATTAAGACTTTGGAAGAAAAAATGAAGAAGTATTTGGAGAAAATATTGACTTTTTTTTATATTACGTCGGGAGGCATACAAGCATACGGCCCACCTGATGTATAACGGGTACCGTAGCCTATTAACGCTTGCGATATATTAATTATTATTCGCGCGATGCCTACTTTGTTGTTTACACAGCAACTCCTTGGGAGCTTACTGGTGACCTCACTCACACGCAGGAACACAACAACCCTCTAGTTAGTTGATATTTGGCTGCGGTTTTCTGTGAGGTGGAGGTACTTCCACAGGTGGACTGCTTTGAGGCGCCCTACCTCTCCTAAAAATTTTCCCATGGACATGTCTGTTTGTCTTGGTTTGGGTATTTTTAAAGTCCTTCAGGGGAAATACCTCCACCTCACAGAAAACCGGAGCCAAATAACAAACTTCCTACAGAGTTTTGTGTTCCTGGGTATGTGTGAGGTAACCAGTAAGTTCCTAAGGAGTTGCTGTGTTAGCAGCATAAGTGGCATCTCGCGAGTGATACTTAGCGTTCCTAGGCTACGGTACCAATTTACATCAGGTGGGTCGTATGATTGTATTTTTTTTTTTTACTAATGATATATTGTCGGACAAATTACACAGCGGCATCTAACCCTAAAAGTAAGCGAAGCTTGTGTTATGGGTACTAGACAACTGATACACATACGTAAATACATTTTTTTTTAAATGCATACTTATTTATACATGGAAAAAATACCTAGACCAAGACAAGCACAAATGTTTATAGTGTGTGGGAATCGATCCCACGAGCGTTGGTGTCAAAGTAGTGTAACAACGCGTTTCACCACTGCGCTACGGAGCTCGTATGGTCACCGACGTTGTACTCGTATAAAAATAAATTTTAGTGGTGTTCATGTCAAAAAGTAACAAATGACCACGAGATCGTGCATTGACAGTCAAGATAAAGAAACAGCCTAAGTCTTTATTTTATATCACTAAGGTGGCTGGCAAGCGTACATTTATAACACCAGGGGTATCACTCGTACGTCGCCTAGTGTGGTGTTATCACTAAACTTGTGTTTTCGGTTTTACGTACATATTTGTAATTATCACTTTTTGCGCGGTGAAGAAAACGCGTGAGGAAAGCCGCACGTCCGTGAAATTATATTTCGAAATACATGCATGATTTTATCTCAGAAAGGTCTGGTTTTTCCTCGGAGTTGTTGAGGTTTGACGGCAGTCGTTCTATATCAATATTAGTATATACGTGGTATTTTTATACCACGTCAGGAGGCATACAATCATACGGCCCACCTGATTTAAAGTGGCTACTGTTGCCTATGAACGCTTGCAATGTATACGAGTATCGTACATTATTAGTTTTAACATTTATGATGACGCCCACAATTTCCGTATTGTTGCATTTTATATTACGTTTCATTACGTTACGTTTCATGCATCAAAGACAGTCTTTTGACATTTTCCACCATCTGACATGATTTGACAATTACATGCAACGTCCAACCCATTGCATTGCATTGGTCCTTCCAGTTACTTTGGTGTTTTCCTAGTTTAGGTGCGGCTAACATATCAGCTTGGTTGGCCTTCCAGAAGCGGAGATCACCAACTGAGTTGAGACAGACGACAAAGTCGTATCGAATTCCGTGGGTGCACTAAAAGGAATCCTGCCTGGACATACAACGTCTGGAAGGATTTCAGTGACAGTTAATCAGTGACATTTTATTAAGCATCAAAATATGGACAAAGTGCAGTGACAATTTATGGACATTAAACTTGTGGAAGTGCATATATTATTCAAATACAAAAATGACAACCTCCTCATTCGTCAGAAGAAGATCATTTCTACACTTCAGCAAATCCAAATTATTTTCAAAAAGTATTCAGCAAGTAGAAAAACTGCAGACTACATCGCTAAGCGTTTAAAGAATCTTGACAACTTGTGACATCTCGTGACCAATCTCAGGATTACTTCTACAAAAATGTACTTGATGACACTAGAACATTATATCATAAACTGAGCCAGTCGATGCCTTCTATATCTGCTAATATTCAGCAAGAAACTGACAAGGATGATGTAATAACAACAATGTTTAACAAAATACCAATTTTCGTACATAACGTTGAGTGATAAACAGCATTGACATATCAGCGACAATAGAAAAATGGGAACTGGAAGACGAGTTACGTAACTTGCTGATACGTTGGAATAATATTGACAACTTACGTTGGAAAATTGACATCTATTTGCAAGGGAAAAATATGACATATGAAGAACAATACACCGAAAATGAAATATTATTTAAAACAATAAAACGAACCATTCATAACAAAATTTCATCCACGATGCATTTAGTTGAGAGTACTCCGCAGATAGCAATTCCTGCCTTTTATAGGGATTATACGCAATGGCCAACGTTTATGGACCTATATAAATATACATCACAATATAACCTTGACAATAGCACACGAAATGCAGCATCTAAAAAGCAAGTTGAAAGGCGAAGCTCAACGTCTCCAGCTTCTACATATTTCTTCAGACAATTATGACACTGCTTGGGAAACTTGTCATCGTTATCATAACCATCAGGTTTTATTTACCTAGTATATTGAAATCTTATTAAATCAACCCACTGCGCAGAATCAAACTTCACGTGAGGTCAAAAACTACGTGATACTACGATGGAAGCCATCCACGCCATACATAATTTAGGAATATATCCATCCAGGTGGTATCCCCTGCTCGTCTATCTCTTGGTGAAAACATTTCTCCTATTACACGGTGTGATTGCAAGAAAGTCCGAAAGGCACCGCGTGGACTCCCTTTGTCTAGTTCGCGGCACTTATAAGCTTATTGGTGGAAATATTCTCCCATTGATCAGTAGACTCGATCGCTGAGATACTTATGCGTTAAAACATTACTTCTTGTGAGCGCGGGGTGCCCGCTTGAGCAGTCAAATGGTTAATCGCTCTGTGGCATCTATACAGATAAATAAAATTGGAGTGTCTGTTTGTAATATTCAAATAACCGCTTTTTACTAAATACATATGGATGGTACACGATACATATACCAAAATGTATATTTTTACAATATTTGCAATTTGATCTAACCTGCTTTGTGTGCACCAATTAGTTCATGCGGCCGGCGCTAGGCCGGCGCACACACCCACTACCTTGCATCTACAAACTGTAGCGTGTGGGTGCCGGCCGGCGCTAGGCCGCATGAAGTAAACTGTGTGCGGAAGCACACAAAGCAGATTAGATCTAATTGCATGTAAATTTGACTTTTGTAAAATAATGCCTGAATCTATTAAATTTTTGTCTGTTTGTCTGTCTGCCCGTTTGTTCCGGTTAATCTCTGAAACGGCTGGACCGATTTTGACGGGACTTTCACTGGCAGATAGCTGATGAAATACGGAGTAACTTAGGCTACTTTTATTTTAGAAATTTTATTTATTTATATTAATATAAATAAATAATAAAAAAATAACTATTCCGCGCGGACGAAGTACATAATACATATCTATTATTATTTTGCTGTTCGCTATTTTACTCTACTTATTAATAAGTTATCGTAAACTGTGCGAACTGAACAATAACTTTTTTGTTAAATTCCACGCGGACACAGCTAGTTGATGAATAAGTATCTATGACATTTTTGGTAGGCCGCAGACAGAGAGACCAGTCTCTAAGCACCGTCATTGATAGTAACAAAGAGTATTATTTGGTGTTAAACACACATTGGATTAGTGAAGGGTACACTAGCCACGAAAATAAATAATGTTTCTCATTACTTTTCCTGCTCAGAATTCTCCAATATTTCGGTCACGATACGCGCCGAAACTCTGACATTGAGAAATTGGTAATTACAGAGAAACTGGAAGGAAAAAGACCGGAAGAAGTTCTTTATATATATAACTTCACGCCAAATCCCTTACGGGGTAGGCAGAGAGAACCGAGCGCCACGCGACTCGATCCTTACATACCTCACTCGCTTCTTTCACATTCAGTGCTCTTTTCATGCACGCTCGCCGGTTTCTAGGGCTCCTGGCATCACCTTCTGATAGAACACGACCAATCTGATCATGATATATATATATATATATATATATATATATATATAACGCCGGGAGACTAACAAACGGCCAGCTTGATGTAAAGCGGTTATCGAGCCTATGAACGCTTGTAATACATTAATTATTGTTCGCGCGATGCCATCTTTGCTGCTAATCTTAAGCATTTACTGGCGACTTCACTCACACGCAAACAACAAAGGTTCAGGAAGTAGTTATTTGGCCGCGGTTTTCTGTAAATTCGAGGTTCTACCCAAGGTGGGTTACTTTGATGCGCCCGACCCTTCTCAATACCCAGAACAAGACAAACATACATCAGAAACAAACTATTTGTCCTGTGTGGGAATCGAACCCACGTGCGTCAGTATCACAATAGCTGCAAATACCGAACATCTCAAGCTCTCCATCAAGCTGAAGACAGATGGACCTTTATCTTACGACCAGCATCAAAATTACTGCAGCTTAAACATTATGATGTCAATACAGGCTACATACCGAAAAAAGAAATAAATATGGCATAAATAATCCCATCTATAGACAGGCTACGATCGACGTTACTTAACCTACGTATTCGATTAGAATGATACGCGTAACAACAGCGTTGACCTGCTTTGTGTTACACGAAAATAAATGATTGGTTTTTACTGACTTTGAAACTATAAAAAAGTTAGTACATAATACATATAATATTATATACCACTATCCCTGGCTTCGCACGGGTAGTAGAGCATATTATGCTCCCACGGTCCCACGCCACGTCTGTGGGATACACCATTGAAATTATATGGTGTGAAATGTCTAAAGCAACTAACATATTTAAGTTGATTAGGATTATTAATGTATATACGTATAATATCCGATAAAAGCTCCCAGGCGGATTGACTTTTTCCTATATTTTCTACAGCTATCGTCATATTTCAACCGATATCGCGGCGGCATACCGGCTACTGACATGGCTGTGGCAGTGGAGTCCGATCTCACGGGCTTATTGCATGCGGTTTGCACACCCAGCTACCCTGGCTATAAGTACTGTTACATAGAAAGCGGCCTTCCGCGGGTGTGGCCACGCGTGGTTCGCCAGAAGGAGCGCGGAGGAGATTGAGGAGAGGACCCGGCAGCGCGAGGGGTCAAAGTCAAAGTCCAAATCTTTTTATTCCGTAAAAATGGCTACATTTGTTTGGAATCGTCACAATTTTTTTCCCTACCGTGCAGTTCATGACTAGGTGAGCACTGATAAAAATACTGCCAAAAAACTCAGGCATCCCTCTTTTGGTATCCAAACAAATTTACATATTTTATTAATTACATTATAATTGGATCGACTCACTCCCAGGCATTTTTATCATTAATATAGTCAGATACTTTATAATATGCCCTGCTACACAATTTGGCTTTAACAGTAGTTTTAAATTTGTTTATTGACAATTCTCTTATATTGCTGGGAAGTTTGTTATAGAACCGTATACATTGCCCTATAAAAGAATTACTTATTTTGTGGAGACGGCTTGCATGTAACACAAGATTATGCTTATATCTAGTATTTATGCTATGAGTATCACTCTTTTTACAAAATGTGTCTAGGGAGGGTGAACGCACAAACGAGAGCTGCAAAGCTGGAGTATCCAGGAGCACCTTAGACTGCAGCGAAGGCGTTTTCGTGGTGTTGCCGCCCCAGAAAGGGAAGAGGTGCAATGAGAAGACATGTGGAGAGAATGAAACAATTTGTAGGGAGTCAAGCAAATGCTCACGGCACGAAGAGACTCAGAGCAGCAAGCGCCGTGCTGCATCTCGCGCGATTCGGCTCAAATGACCGCAAGGTCGGTGGAGCCATGGGATGGTGGTGGGACATATTACATAGAAACGTTTCTTTCTTCAACTCTTCAATTATCTTGGATTTTGAACGCGTTTATTGTATTAGAAAACTTCTTTCGATTTCCCGCCGTTTTGCATATTTATTTCGTATTTATTATCAAATTGCAATATGTCATGGGGTGTTAAAGAAAACAGGATTGCAGTGACTGCTTTGCACAAAGTGGGTGGAAGCGTGAGTGGAGCTTTTTGTTATATTCAAGACACTTTAAGAGCTTGGTGTCAGCCGTATGTTCGTATATCGTACTATCTACAGATATACCAACACTTCCTCTGTTGAACACCATAAAAGATCGGGGCGCCCGCATGCTGTTAGAACATTCATAAACTCACTATGGAAAATGAAACGACGTTATAAAACGACTGTTTTGGTAATTAATTACCGACTCCTCAGTTCGATAAACTCAGTTCGATAAAGAGAAACTGAGTATTACTCGGTACTCAGTTACGCGATAAATTGTGTACTTGGCATTTCTTTAATCACAATCAATCTTAAGTATTGTTAAAATAAATGTCTTTAATTACTCAAACACATAATAATATTTTTTTAGAAATACTAGCTAAATAGGGTTATTCAGTTTATCCTTGACTCTAGGGTAGAGCTTCGAAAACTCGTATTTATCTATCTACAGATATACCAACACTTCCTCTGTTGAACACCATAAAAGATCGGGGCGCCCGCATGCTGTTAGAACATTCATAAACTCACTATGGAAAATGAAACGACGTTATAAAACGACTGTTTTGGTAATTAATTACCGACTCCTCAGTTCGATAAACTCAGTTCGATAAAGAGAAACTGAGTATTACTCGGTACTCAGTTACGCGATAAATTGTGTACTTGGCATTTCTTTAATCACAATCAATCTTAAGTATTGTTAAAATAAATGTCTTTAATTACTCAAACACATAATAATATTTTTTTAGAAATACTAGCTAAATAGGGTTATTCAGTTTATCCTTGACTCTAGGGTAGAGCTTCGAAAACTCGTATTTATCAATACACCTCAGATGGAGTGAATAAATGCAATTTGTCTGATTATTGTTTCGACTTACCCAAAGTACAGTAAAATGCACTTTAATATATCATTAAATACTATTTAAAAACTTAGACAAAAATTATCAAAGTTTTACATTACATTGAATTAAATTGAAATCAAATTAAATATCTTGTAGACCGTATTCGCAATGATGAGTTTAGAAGCAGAGTTGGCCTGAAAGGGAGCGTCGGTGTTAAAATAAGAAAAGGCATGCTCCGTTGGTTCGGACATGTAGAAAGAATGCAGGATGAAAGAATGACGAAGCAGATATACAATGCAAAAGTGGAAGGACGTAGGAGCCGAGGAAGGCCAACTTACCCACCATGATCAAATTGGTCGTGTTCTATCAGAAGGTGATGTCAGAAGCCCTAGAAACCGGCGAGCGTGCATGAAAAGAGCAATGAATGTTAAAGAAGCGAGTGAGGTATGTAAGGATCGAGTTGCGTGGCGCTCGGCTCTCTTTGCCTACCCCGTAAGGGATTTGGCGTGAAGTTATAGATAGATAGAAATTGAATATCAATTGAAAGAGATTTAAGTAAATTTCCAAAAATTAATTTCACCATTAAAGCTATGTAATTATGTACTCTATACAAATTGGTATCGTTAGCATAACATATTTGCAATCGTTTGATTCAAATTAAATTTCCATTGAAAGAACGTATTGTAACGCAAGATGATATTACCGCAGTCTATTGTTCTATTAGATGCCGACCCAGATGAAAAATAAATATTATAAAGAGCTTAAAATCGGAGAGTGTCCCAGAATAATAAATAAATAATAAATATTCTCGGATAAATTACACAGCGCCACCTAGCCCCAAAGTAAAAACATTTTTTTTTTTTTTGTAAATACATACTTATTATACATAGAAAATACCCAGACCAATACAAACAGACATGTTCATGCACACAAATGTTTGTACTGTGTGGGAATCGAACCCACGAGCGTCGGTGTCAAAGTAGCGTAACAGCGCGTTTCACCACTGCGCCACCGAGCACGTGATGTCCCAGAATGGGATAACATCTCAACGAGGATGATACGTGATGACATTGCTCCAATAATAGCTCACTTGGCTAACTTATGCTTTATGACAGATACTCTTCCCGATTGGCTAAAACAATTGTAACATAGGTTACCTAACTTCTTTAAAATTTAATCTTATACGTACTTACATACTTAAAACTAACTTAAATCTAAATACTTATAACACTAAAAATATCTACATATTTACATTACTTAATTATTATAAAAAATATAGAAGCATATAAAACATGGTAAAATTAATTACTTTTAATATTCTCGCGGACAAACGTACCATGTGTTTTATATTGGTAAAGCGCAGGGCGACACAACGGAGAGGTAGGTACGGGACGCGGTAACTGATTGCATCGAGAATTCATTCGCTGAGAACGCGCGATCAGTGCACGCCAAACTACTTGAGAGCCTGTACGCGTCACTTATGCTTACAACAACTACCGTTACAAAATACCAACGTAACGGCTATCTAAATTGAAACCGACTTTTTAATTTATTGGTGTTTTAGTGAATTTCCCTTGCTGGGTAAGTTGTGCACACATTATTTATGTACCGCAAAGCTGTAGTATCTGTTTGCTTATCCTATTTGTGCTATTTTTATTGTAATCCTGCCAGCAAAACATTAGAAATAAATCGTTCGTAGTGCTTGCTTTATCTATCGCAATGCCACAGCCGCTTAGAAAATTGTTATTAGTCTCGCATATGCCAAGCTCTCTTGCGTCTCGGTTGCTAGTGGTAGTGGACTTCTTGGCTGGATCGTAATACTGTGGTACGGTTTACAGGAACACCGTTGTTGTTCATCTATCGAACCTAAGAGCAATCTACCTCATCTCTGACTGCGAGCCTCTGCACCCTGAACCAGCGCCGCAGCAGCTGTCTCCGTGCCGGTGGATCTTCCGTGGCCAGACAAAGGAGAGTGCTGTAGTTCTCAACAATAGTGCACGGACTCGATCACTGAATTAAAACGAACCCGCGACCTGAGTAACTTTCTTCGTTTAGCTTAAATAATAGTAATAAACATCTTAGTTTTCTGTTCACGTTTGTTTAAATTACCCTCTATGCTAGGGCACCTTGTAGCAACGTGACACAATCGATCATTACTCCTGTGACTACGGGGGTTAGGAAGCTTATATGGATGTTTAAAACTCTAAGACACATCACACGAACAAAAAAACCTGAAAAAGCCTCCTAAATAGTTAATATATTGCATTAGTACCTAAGATTTTTTTATAGCTATAGATACACCGTACACGCTCTAGAATGGCAATACGTAAGGTAATTGCCCAACTCGCATTCAGTTGGGCACGCTCTCGCGTAGCGGCTATACGTATTTCGCCACAAAGCATAAATATCTTAAGATGTAATATTCATCTCTTTCTAACGACAGGTATGCCCTATCATTTGTCACTTTATTAGAGCAAAGTGTCATAATAAATCACTGTACATAGATATATAGTACTACTTGCGCCATTTAAAATTTTTAAATGTTGGTGTATAACGTATCTAACTTTTGATACGTCACTGATTAGTATAGTCCCTTATATATTATTGCTTATCACTCTGCGGGGGTGGTCTCAAAACACGATTTTTAGAAGTGGAACGAGCTCAGAGAACGCCAATAAAGGTTATGTATTTTAAGAAAAGGAGTTTTCTACGGATAGTCGATACCGACTGAGTAATCTGCTATCGATCCGAAAGTTATATGTAGTTCACACGGTTCTCAAAAATCGGCCAAGTGCGAGTGGGACTCGCGCACGAAGGGTTCCGTACCATTATCTATAAAAAAGGCAATAAAATCACGTTTATTGTATGGAAGCCCCCTTAAATATTTATTTTATTCTATTTTTTAGTATTTGTTGTTATAGCGGCAACAGAAATACATCATCTGTGAAAATTTCAACTGTCTGACTATCACGGTTCATGAGATACAGCCTGGTGACAGACGGACGGACGGACGGACGGACGGACGGACAGCGGAGCCTCAGTAATAGGGTTCCGTTTTACCCTTTTTTTACAAGAAACAACAACAAAAGCGTAAAATTTGACCTATATGTAATAAATAAAAGAAGGAAACACAAAGTGGTATACGTCCCCTCAACTAGAATGCAAACATACAATATGACAAACGTCCAACATCTTTATATAATAAATTAAACACAGAACTGGAATTACATACGAAAACATACCGCGAGTGCGAAAATGTAATAACTAGTTGAATAAAAAACCTAAGTTATAAAGAAAGCGAAATACTGTGTAGTAAATAACTTCCTACGCTTGTTTAACGGTGACGAGAATTATTATTCTGCTACGAATTATTCTGCGCTACGTAATAATTGTGTGCTAAATTTGATAAAAAAATCATTTGGTTGTTTAACTTGCCCCCGAGGCACGGAGAAACTCGAGATTGATAAACCCATCCAGAGACAGGCTGCGGACGACGTTGCTTAATCTATGTGTTTGGTTAGACTGACACGCTCTACGACGCCATCGTAGTAGCTCTCGTCGTAATCGTTTTAATACACGAGTTTAATCATGTAATGATAACAGTAGAGTGACGCGAAATAAAAAAAGTCCGTGACACCACTGGTTGGCGCCACGTAGTGCCAAGGGAAAGAGAGGAAAAACACATACGTGCATACTAAGGTAAATTTCTTTACCTTTGCAGGCGTAGAACTCCGAATAAAGAAAACAAATATTTACAAAGATTTTACGATACGATAACCCACTGTTGTAAAAACCTGCGAATCTTTTTTGTTTTTTGCTGATATTTCTACAACGTAGCAAACTAGGAAAACCCTTCGAATGGCAAATTCCGATTGGATACCCTTAGTAAGTGTATAAGGCGCTTAATGATAAACGATGCAGAAAGAGGGTAGGGCAAATGTGTTTGCACATGACAGACAAAACATCGCTATATATTTTAAGGTTTCGAACCAAATTCCAAAATACGTCTGGAAAAGATTTAGATAAATATTGACGAGCTCAGTAGCGGAGTGATTAGTAACGCTACTTTTACGTCAACGCTCGTGGGTTCGATTCCCACACAGGACAAACATTTGTGTGCTCATAACATGTCTGTTTGTCTTGGCCTGGGCGTTTGTATGTATTTACAACAAAAATGTGTATTTACGTATGTTTATCATTTATCTAGTACCTATAACACAAGCTTCGCTTTCTTTAGGGCTGGATGAAGCTGTGTAATATGTCAAAAAAAAAATTTGAAATATAAATGTTTCTAACTACAGTCTATTCCAATTACAAAGTACCATAATAAGTCTACACGAACAGACTCCTCACGTTTCACATAAATATACAAGGAGAGTTTGTTTATGGTACTAAATCACATTTGTAGTAAAGAGGTTGGACGCAGAGATGTAGTGAGCAACGGCTGTTCTTTTCTATGTGCGGTGTGCTCCCCTGTCCCCCGTTGTGTTCAATGATTTATTATGTACTAGAGGTGCTATCCTAATTAAAAGCCGTGCTTCAATTTGAGTAATAATTAAAACTAATGTCCACTGCAGCGCTGAAATTATTTAGATGTCTATCCCAAAGATTCGCTTCGAAGCTGTATTTTTCTCGCATCCAAAAGGTAAAAGCGCCGTAATTTTCATGAAGCTAATACGCGTATCGTACAACGCAGTACAGCAATGAGTTGTTGCCGATCGGCAACAAAGCATGGCGCAAACTTTTGGTTCGCGGCGGTCCACCACCGCAGAGCGATCTCCAGCGACCGACTCTGACTGCAACAGCGCCTGCGACCTCCTGCGACCGTGAGCGCCTCACGGTCCTGCTCGCTGACTAAGGTTCGCTGGGTGGCTTCCTCTGTGTGAGGAACCCTCCTGAACTTTTGTCAGACCCAACCACGCTAGTCCTTAAAGCCAGATCTAAATTTAGAAACCGTCTTTAATGATTTTATTTGTAAATATTAGATTCTAATAAATTTGTCATTTTTATTTAAGAAAATCTTTTTTTTATTCAGTAACTCTACAGAGGTTTTCCATACTTGGATGTGCCCTAACTCTCTTAAAAAAACCCAGACCAAAACAAACAGAAATGTTCATGCACACCAATATTTGTCGTGTGTGGGAATCGAACTCAAGAGCGTAGGTGTCAAAGTAACGTAACGGCGTGTTTCGCCACTGCGCCCACGAAGCTCCGAGCTCGTAAAACAAAGATAAATAAGCATTATTTGTAAAAAAGTAAGTTCATTATTCAAAAGGGTATTTTTCCGTATATTTTATATATAATTTCCACCGAAATAGGCGTTTAACAGTTTAAATTGCTAAACCCTTTCCCCTCACCCTCAAACACCGACATTATAAAAAGTTAGCGCTTGTTTCGAATATTTTTAGGGTTGTTTTATACAGTGAAACCAGTTTTCTGATTAAAGTAGCACGTCCAAGGAATTATATTTAAAAAGTGTGACTTGATCTAAGAAAGAAACCTAAGAAGATAGGTAGGACCCATCCATAAGAGAAATACCTTCCTGACAGATAACCATAACCAAATAACCACATCCTGGAAATTTGTCGTGACTTTACACAATTTGAGCAGGTAATGGAGGATATTTTAAGAAAAGTTTTCATAGGAAAAAAAGACATTATAATCTGTGGTGATATTAAAGCAGACAGTAACTACGCAGACTAGTAAATACTTTAGTACTAGTAAATACCCTTACATTTTTAAGTCTATTAATTTACAAAGTGTCTTCCTGGAGCCTACACGTATAGCCACATCTGCAACTTATCTAGATAATATCTTTTGTAATTGTGAACATATTAATAAATCAATAATTGGCAACTTGCCTTCAGATCATTGCGGTCAGTGGTAGTATATTAATGTTCGAAAAACACTGATTTAAAAAATCATGTATCGTATGGATCACTGACCACCAACAAAGTTATTAAGTACAACAATGTATTTGGGGACAGGTTGCCTTCATTGGATTACTCTGTAGACAATCCTGACTTGTTATACACAAAATTGTTCCTATTATATCCAGTGAATACCAAATAATATTCACAAGTAAACTGATTAATAATAAAAAACCACCAATAAATTTAAGTTTAACGACTAGGCAACTACATTTATATTAATAAGTAGAAACAAAACGTTTGAATTATATGGAGAAAATCCTTATAAATTTGACCCCGACTTTGTTAAATATGTATGTATATGTATATTTACACCCCAGGTCCCTTGCGGGGTAGGCAGAGAGAACCGAGCGCCATAAGAAGCGGTCCTTACACACTTCACTCGCCTCTTTCACATTCATAGCTCTTTTCATGCACACTCGCCGGTTCCTAAGGCTCCTGACATCACCTTCTGATAAAACACGACCAATTTGGTCATGGTAGGTTAGTCTTGGTCTTCCTTGGCTCCTCCATCCTTCCACTTTCGCATTCTATATCTGTTTCGTCATTCTTTGATCTTGCATTCTTTCTACATGTCCGAACCAACGGAGCATACCCTTTCTTATTTTACCACCGACACTCTCTTTCGTACGTCATCATTTCGAACGCGGTCAACGAGCGTTATGCCACAAATTTTTCGCAGTGCTCGCATCTCGACAGCATTTATTCTACTTTCATGCTCTCTCTGCCATACCCAGCTCTCACTTCCATAAGTTAGCGTTGGGATTAGCACCGCGTTGTGTACAGCGAGCTGTGCCTTCTGGCTTAAATTTCGGCTGCCAAACAGTATACCCAACGCTCCATTCACGCTATTCCCTGCACTCACTGGTCTCTCCACATCAGCGGTGTACCTTCCATTGCTGCTAAAAGCACTTCCCAGATATACAAACTCATTCAATTGCTCCAACACTACATCATCAACCGTAATCCTAGTGTTCGTTCTGGTTGTCTCTCTTTCAAATACCATTACCTTGGTTTTCTTCGCATTCAATTGTAAGCCTTTCTTCATACAATCGTCTTTCATTGTAGTGACTAGTGTTTGCAGTTCGGATGATGATTCTGATATCAATACCGCGTCATCTGCATAAAGCAGGCAGTTAACCACTGAGCCACATGCACTTGAGTCTACCATACTTTCTTTCAGAACTTTCCAACATTCGTCTACATCTGAGTCGGAAAGACTCGCGTTCGCAAGTCTTTCACTGACTAGACGTACATACGTACTCCTCACACTTTCATCTTCCAATTTTTCACTTCTTATTCTTTCATGATCTCCGAAAGGAATACGCATTCGCCAGTGCCTCCACTTCTTGAAAATGCCCACAAATCGGCTTATCATCAGATAGTGGTCGGTTTCAAGGGTGGGACCTCAGAAGGCTCTTGTATCCATTAACGACTTTCGGAGACGTCCATCTACCAAAATAAGATCAATCACACTTTTCTGTTTATTCCGTCTCCATGTGTTGCGGTCTCCAAAAACTGCTCGAGCTCCTGGGGATTAGTAGAGGAGCATAATTATGCTGCAACTAAAAAGACTCGCGTAATCCCCAGTTTTATTTTAACCCAGAGAAGTCTTGGCCCTACTAAATCGATATATTTCACACCAGCAGCCAAGCGAGATTAAAGCACAACGCCTACGCCAGCGCTGGCATGGTCGTCCTGGTTCACCCCGGACCACAGGGCCATCATGCCACCGGGCAGATCTTCGATATCGCTTCCCTTTCGCTTGGTCTCTGACACACACAATACATCTAGGCATCTCTCGTTCATCATATCTATCAACTCATTCGTCTTATCTTGTAATCCACCTCTCACATTCCATGTGCCTATACGACACTCAGCTCTCCTCGACCCGCTGGGTTGGGCGTTGCGTGGTGGGTGGCGGCCCCCACCGCCGCATGCACTAAAACCCGCACCAATGAGGGCGGATCGGTGCGAGTCGCCTACGGGGGACGCCCTAATTCGCGCATCTGTGCGGTTTGTGTTTAGGTCCAGAATTGCAATCCAGTGTTGGACTGGCAGGGTCGCGACGTGCACGCTTCTGGTGCCGACCCCTAAACTTTGTTAAATATGTTAAAAGCTATTCCAAAATATTTGCATAGTCGCAAAATCTATGTAATATTCATAGATGTTTGGAAATGATTTAGCACGTGTATTAACATATCTTTGTACAACTTGATGTCTCTATATGTACACTCGCATATATTTATTGTAATATACATTGATGATGAAAAAAAAGGATTCATATTGGCAGGTTTCTTTGGCTTTTCTTTTACGCCAATGGTCATTTTCGAAATGCTGGTAGAGTAAAAAAGAGAGATTAAAATTATGAACAATTAATAAGATAAAATATGATCTAATTTAAATAATGTAATATAACGTGTCTAAGTGTCCGTAAGGGCCTAATAGCAAATGATTTTAATCTTTATCTTATCTTTTTACATATAAACTATTCATCTGTGAATTCTATAGAAAATTATAATTTATATAAGGAATTCAGTTACAGCAAAGTTAAGCTTGTCAGTTGTCTAGACTTGTTCTAGATTAGGAACTAAAATGGCTTGGTCATGAAATTGCTTCGAGTTGTTTGGACAATATATATTTTTATCAAATTTGCCGCAAAAGTTTCACAACATCGTAAATTAGTTTAGCCTTAGCTAGTTTACACAGTAAATGACCTTCATAAGGCGATACAGGACAATATTTCAAGCATATTTAATAAAAAGAAACTTGTGTTTTTACTCAAACAGTCTTTTGTTCACTGCGAACCAAGCATTTCCTACCATGAGCAAATTGATCGAGTTTTATCATAAGGTTATTAAGAAAGCTGGGGCGCATCAAAGCAGTCCGCCTGGGGAAGTACCTCACCTCAGAAATACACATAACATGAGTTTTTTTGAAGTTGTTGTGATGAGGCTCTCGGAGTCTCGATGTAATTTCGTTGGTTAAGATCGCAATGAATACCCATGCCTAGCATGTTCAGGCCATCCCGCATACTGAGGGAAGCGCCCTGCAGACTGGGAGTGGGACGAAATGGGGACATTTTTGTTGTAAACGCGCACAACTAAGTTTTCTTGGGATTAAAATCAACCAGGTCAAATATCTAACGCTTCACATCGATTTCTGTCCGACCAGCACCAGGCCGACCGAAATATCGCCCATGGACCGTACTGTAATCTGCATAGCAATAAATATTACATAATTCTACTACTTACTGGGTTTTGAAGGAGATTGAGGCAGGATATTTTTTATTATCTGATTATATCAAAAGGTAATAAATGCTATAAAATAAGTCTAAACAGTGTTAAATGAGTAATGCGTATGTTAAATATATGCGACTTCACTATTCTTAATATTAAATATTCATTTCATAAAAAAATATCAATGGTTAAGTTTGGAAGGGCTATCTCAAAACATGTTTTTTTACTCTCCTGCAAAATTATGTCAAATCTACTTACTAGGTTTTGAAATAGGGAAATCGAGGCGTATACTTGCACAAGAATTCACAATTTACAAAACAATACTTTATTTTTTCTACAATAAGCATAACGAGTCATAGCACTATAGAAAACTTGGGTTATATATTACTAAACATAATATACAACATACATACTTCTCTCACTTCTTCCACACTCATTAGCCTCTTTATGCATGCTCAGTTTTAGATAATATTGCTTTTGGGTCATAGTAACTTATATATTTAATCATAATTTATCACATTTAATCATAACTTACATGCACGTATTACCGAATTAATGCAAAGAGGCCATGGCTCAGTATATTTATACAAAATGCCTTGCAAAACACTGATTTTCAGTCCTTAATTCTTCAGAATTGCTCGTTTAAAGCAATAAGATACGACGGGAGAACAAATCTGTATAATCCATCTATAAGTCACATATACCTACGGTATGCGAACAACATTAATTTTCCCAGATTAACACGCCATCGACACCGGATCTAACCCCCATGTGGCTCATAATCCATTTTCACGGAAGCACGTCATCAGTGTTCCGATCGCGTTTATGATTGTTCATATATACCATACTAGGTGCACCCGCGACTTCGCATGTAAACCAATATCTTTCAGTATATTTATAAGAGCATAATGCACGCTTGTAAAAATATAGAGTCGCTTTCAAAATTTTGTGAAAATCATAGAGCAGGAATTGATTGCGTGTGCCAGTACATCGTCTTGCTAAGACTAGTAGATCTTTTGTTGTAAATATTAGTATTCGATTCTATAATAAATTACCTGAAACAGTTCTGTCCTTGCGTGAAATAAGTTCAAAAGCCATACCAAAAGTACTCTACGTAAGAAGAGTGATTATCTGACTGACAGAGATGTCTAAAAATGATTCGACACATGTATTAACATAGGTTTAATTATACCATTTGATATTACTACATGACTCACATAAATTAATTGTAATAGAAATTGACGAAAAGAGGGAAGTTTCTTATGTCATTTCTTCTTCGCCAAAGGACATTTTGGAAATGCTGGTTATTTAAAGATGAGAGATTAAAGCTATCGCAAATCAATAAGATATAATATGGACTGTTTTAAAGAATGTAAAACGTGTCTAAGTACCAGTGAGGGCCTAATGGCAAAGAAATATCTTTTATCTTATTTTCTATCTTTTTTCTCGACTTCTAAGGATTCTAAGGGTTCACGATCGCGATAGTGAATAACGTTTCTCAATAATTGGATAATAAAATGCAAAAAGAATTTCCTAAATCCGATTGGTAGAAAATCAAACTTTTTTTTATGCAACGTCGGTAGGCATACAACCATTTGCTCTACCTGATGTAAAGTGATTACCGTAGCCTATTAACGCTTGTAATACATTAAGTATCATTGGCGCGATGCCTCCTCTGCTGTTTACACAGCAACTCCTTATGAGCTTACAGGTGACCTCATTCATAAGCAGGAACACGCAGGGCTGCGGTTTTCTGTGAGGTGGAGGTACTTCCCCAGACGGGCTGCTTTGATGCGCCCTACCTCTCACGCATTATGAAATTTCATTTATGCATGTCGCATTCAACCCGCGCGCTGGTGTACAAATATTTGATATTTAATTTCATAGTAATTGACAAATTATCAATACAATAGTGATAACAATAGTCTAGTAATGATATCTATCATGAAAATATCCTACTTATTATTTAAATACTCATTGCACCGTATAAAAACTGTTTTCTATAAGCCATGTGCTCAAGTCTATTCCAAAAATTTCTATTTTTACAAATTTCTTCTGATTAAATTCGTTGTAAGTTCCAAGGCAACTGTAGTTTTAACCCCCGGAACAGCAATGGACTTCACTGTTCATTGCCTTTTTGGTGGTCGCCGCTGTTAATTCTGCCTACACAGAAGACACAGCGGTGAAAATGAGTAGTGGGCCTGTCTCGATAAAAAAAAAGCCGTGTGCTCAGTGTGCTTTTGAAATTTTTAGAGTCTAATATACTATTTATAGAGTCGTATGTAGAGAATAATTTTAATGTCATATCTGATATTTTATTTATTTATTGTTAATCAAAGTGCACATGTTGAAAACATTTCGTATGTATATGCCAGTAGTACAGCTAAGTGCAGATCATGCTTAACATTCGAAGTACGATTGTAACTCTTATAACGAACGACATAAGAACGGTACAACGGTCAAAGTGTAAAGATAGATAGATAGATAGAATAAGCTTTATTTACATAATAATTTTACAGGAAATTTCTTAAAAAGCTTGAGCTGCACTTAGCTGTAAAGATAGATACATGGATAGAATAAGCTTTATTTACATAATAATTTTACAGGAAATTTCTTAAAAAGCTTGAGCTGCACTTAGCTGTACAAAGTGGTCGATGCAATGGGTTCGTTTATCTAGTTCTAATTAGCCATATGCTGCCACTTGTTTAAAAAATTGCAAATGAGAGTTGACAAGCAAGTAAACTTCTCTAATGTACATGCAGGGTAACCGTAATATTTGAATTTTGTGAAAAGATGTTAGTAAATAGTACATGCCCATCCCTGGGTTCGAACCACGCACTGTCGGTTAACATGTTGCTTCTTTATCCACTTAGCTATTACTGCTGCACACCAGGCCCTGCTGTGAACTTCACTGAAGTTCATATGATAATGATATTCAAGTTACAATAGACGGCCTCGACCTTTCAGCGAAAACTTTTTCGCACTTAAATACAGATTCGTCCAACGCGATCGAGCTTATAAGTGGGTAAACTCCATTCCAACGATGCGTGTTCCAAAGCAATACAATTTATCACGACCAATCAAAAATCTGCCAACCGCATGCTTCCAATAATCACAAACGACTAAACTAACGCCGATTTCACAGTGACGCTTATAACCGCGGTGGAAAAGAAAAATCGGCCAAGTGCAAGTCGGACTCGCGCACGAAGGGTTCCGTACCTTTATCTATAAAAACAGCAAAAAAAAAATCACGTTTGTTGTATGGGAGCCCCCTTAAATATTTATTTTATTCTATTTTTTAGTATTTGTTGTTATAGCGGCAATAGAAATACATCATCTGTGAAAATTTCAACTGTCTAACTATCACGGTTCAAGAGATACAGCCTGGTGACAGACGGACGGACGGACGGACGGACGGACGGACAGCGGAGCCTCAGTAATAGGGTTCCGTTTTACCCTTTGGGTACGGAACCCTAAAAACAGACGGTCAGCCGTAGGACGTCGACGTCGGTCGTGTACGTCAGACGTGAAAACTTCTTAGCTTCACAAACTTGTAAATATTATTTTTGGGTTTCTAAGAAATATTTTTTAGGAAGTATTTTTTATTAGAAATTATTTTTATCGCCGTACATATTAACATAGTAATAAAATTTTCATTTAATCAGCTCCAACCTCCAACCACCACCAACCCTCCAGGGAGTAGTTTTTTCGGTACGGTCTTCTATGAGGAACATATTTTATACAACGTCGGGAGGCATACAAGGATACGACCCACCTGATGTATGATACCGTCGCCTATAAATGCGTGCAATATCGGAAGTATCGTCTGCACTTTCGCACGCTTGAAATTATATTTCGAAAGACATGTCACCTAACCTAAGAAAATTCTCGTTTTATATTTGGGTTGTGAAGGTGACGACAATCGCTCCATGTCAAAGCCAGTATCTTGGCCAAATCCTTGAGATTAGGTAGCGTTGCTTGGGCTTCGAAAGCAGGACCAGAAAATCAAAACAGCCTTGGTGTTAAATTAGCATTGCCTTCGCCGCTTCACCGCTTCGCCATCGGCAAAATTCCTCAGTAACGAAAATGAAATAATTAATCAATATTAATTTTTATACAATATTTATTTTAGATTATGAGAAGGTTAAAAACGGCTTTCAATTCGTCTGTATCATATTCGTGTATTAGTAATATCTTCGTCAATACTGATGATGACTAATTAGAACTGTGGTAAAAACTGATCGTAATGCTGGTTCTCTACGCTACATAGTTCACAGGCCATCTCTTCATCAAGCCGATCGTATGCTTGTCGAATCCGGACACGAAAAAAAAGTGTGTGTGTGTTCTCAAGTAAGACCGCGTGCCAGTACGTACACGTATTTACTTACTACGTGCTTATACGACAGTACACACACTTTATGGTTTGTAAAACAATAACCAACTTTGTGGTGTTGATTTCAGACGTCGGTGCGCGGCCAGCAATGTGTTGTCGATTTTAGATGTCAGTGTGAGCGCGCATCGTTAAAATTCACTATTATCATTAATTCCTAGCCAAAAGAAGTATAAATAAAAAAAAAATCGCGACGGTCACATGCGTCACTATAAAATCAGAGTACTTTATCATATCGACAAAGGAATACCACGAGTTACCTTACGGGTCAGTGAATACCGAAATTGTTAAGAAAAGTTTTAGGAAATATATGTCAGCCACGAAGTTTTTGACCTTAAAATATCTGAGTTTCCTCTGTTTCTTAGTTAGTTTAACTTGCTATGTTCATAATAAATAACTAGTCTGGCCATAAATACTGTTATACAAAAACTTTTCTTTTTTTCAACTCTTTAATTATTTTGAATTTGGAACGCGTTTATTATGTTAAAAACTTCTTTCGATTTACATATTTTTATTATTATTAAATTACAGGTGTTATAGTGTTAAAGAAAATAGGAATGCAGTGATTGTCTCGCATAAAGTGGGCATGGAGCCGTCTTCTTCAAAGGCTTCGAAGCTTCGTATCAGCGGCATGCTTGTATAACGCGGCATGCTATCGAAAGATATACCAACACTTCCACGTTGAAGATCATAAAAGATCGAGGCGACTGGGTGCTATTAGAAGTTTAAAGGCTAAAAGAATCTTATCGCGAGAAAAGAAGATTCCTGCTAGGAGTCTGTCGCGTATAATAAAACAAGACTTAAAGCTCGGCGTTTATCGTCGATATACAGGACATGGCCTAAATCAATCCCAACGTGATACGCATGTGAAATGCATAGAAATATCCTCTTTAATGATGAAAAAAAATTCACTATTGTAGATCACTACAACAATATAAATGGCAAAGTGTACACTGAAAATAAAGATTAGTTGAATTTACCAAAGAAGCAAAGGTAGGCTATTTTACTAGTAAACTTTGTTAATTAATGCAAAAATTTGTAGTTAAATTTACAAATATATTACGGTTGGTCTTCATACAAAAGTATTTTGTAGCTATCACTATTTTAAATGTATAATTTACCGCTAATAAATGGATTGTACATATAATATGGTACAGTTTATCATACTAAATAATAAATTTTATTATTTTTACTGGTACTTCATTAACCTTTTTTGATTGGTAAAATCAACTTAAATCAAACGTAGGACCCAGTTCAACCTTCGACTTTGGTGAATTCTATTAGGAATCTGGGAAATCCAACTAAACATTTTTTTCAGTGTACGCACACAGTTCTAAAGAAGCCACCTAAGTGGTCGGAAAGGTACAATGTGGTCATCATCCTGCGTCTATAATGGTTTGGTGATAAGGAGCAAAGACTTTAGCCAAAGTGTATGAAGAGACTGTCTTGGATCATGTTGTAAAACCTTTCAGTAATACACTTTTTAAACATGTACCGTGGACTTTCCAGAAGGATTCTGCATCTGGTCACAAGGCACGAACTACCCAAGCCTTGCTCGAAACCAACGTTTCGGACTTTATAACAGCTGAAGACTGGCTAGCCTGTCCAACTCCTTAGACTACGAATTATGGTCAGTTTTAGTGGACATGGCCTGCTCGAAACGACACGCCGACATTGTGTCTCTTAAGAAATCTCTGGAGCAAGCAGTGGCTAAATTTCCCATGGAAACAGTGCGTAAATCCATAGATTCGTCGTCAGACAGATCAAAGCCAAAGGTGGCCATTTCGAATAGAATCATGCATTTTTTGCTGAGACTTCCATACACCTTCATATAAGTTTTATTATGATTACATAACTTCATAAAAAAATAAAAGCATATTTATTTGTAGCAGAACTTATGGCCGGACTAGGTATATTCGTAAATATAGAGAGGCAGATAGAATCGAGCGCTTCATAACTCTGTCCACACATCACACAAGTCACTCGCTTCTTCAACATTCGTAGCTCTTTTCATGTACGCTCGCCAGTTTCTAGGGCTCCTAACACCGTAGTCTGATAACACCCGACCTATTTGGTCACGGTAGGTGAGTCTAAGCCTTCCTCAGCTCCTACATCCTTCCACTTTCGTGTTGTATCTCCTATTCATCATTCTTTCCTCTTGAATTCTTTCTACGCGTCCGAACAATTTTAACACGAAGAATCTGACCTTTACACTGATGCTATCTTTTAGACCAACTCTTTTTCTCAAATCCACATTGTGAACTCAGTCTACAAGCGTTACGCCGCAGATTTTCCGTAATGCTCGCAACTCGATTGCATTTATTGGCAGAGCTGCGATAGCCAGCGGAGCCACATTACCCTCAAAATTGCCGTTTGGGGTAGACTGATGTCATCCAGCTAGCGTTTAGATGGTAATAGTGAGAAACTCCAAAATCGACACGCTAATAGCTAACATATTGTAGTTTTGTATCCTTTAATTTGAAATTTAAATGTTCGTTGGTGAGGAAGAACGGTCCAAAATCGTTCCAATTAGAAAAAAAAAACATATGGGAAAACGTATGGCCGGCCACTCTGCAGTGCACTCCCATCAACATATAGATAGATGTCGTACAGGGTTCCATATATTTTTAAAAAATTAAAAAATTAAAAATAAAATATTTAAATATTTTTTAAATTTAAAAAATATCAGCTCTGCCTACACAGCTTGCTGTTATTTACTAGTAATAATATCGTTTATTTTACATTTACATAAACGATATTATTATTATTATTTGTAATGCTTTCATTCTCTCTCTGCCAAACACAAACCGAAACAAATAACTTGTTGATGTAAACACTTGTACAAAATCCATTTCATAATGTTATTTATTCCTTATCGTTTGTGATAAATGTTAGGTTTTGTTTATAAATAACACATTGATAATGCAGTAAAGGCGAGACCGGTCGGTAAAAAAAAAACAAATAACATTAGCAACTGTACAAGTGTTTGCGTTGGCAAGATGTTTTCAAAATTCCACCAAGCGCCGACAATAAACAGTATTAAAATTACAAAACAAAACAAAGTGAAGTCATAACTGTTTAATAAATAAATGAATAACTATATTATTTATAATAATAAATCAACGATAATTGCGAAAGTGTCTATGCATAACTGTAAATTGCTGTACATATTGCATCATACTCGAAAATACAATGTATCCTTATGTATCCTATTCGATGCCCATGCAAGACAAATATGTGTGTGCATGAACATGTCTATTTGTCTCGATCTGGATCAGAGAGACATCAGAAAAGTACGTCTGGGGACGTACCTCTACCTTACAGAAAACTGTAGCTAAATAATAACTCTCAGGAGGGTTCTTGTATTCCAGCAAGTAAGTGAGGTCACCAGTAAGCTCTTAAGGAGATGCTGTGTTAGCAGCAGAGGTGGCACCGCGCGAGTGATACTTAATATGTTACAAGCGTCCACAGGGACCGTATCAGGTGGGCTGTATTCCCGCACATCTCCATATATTGTATAAAAAAAAAGAAAAGTAAAGTTACCAAATTGCTTTGCTACTAAAACTGTATTTGCCTAATTCCAGAGTGGAGAGAAGTATAATAACTTATGCGAAATATTAAAATGATATTTTGAAATTAAACTATCAAAATCAAAACCTTTTTATTTAAATTTGTCTCATCAACTCCCCGTGTTTTACGGCAAAGCATTTTTTACCCTTCCTATATACAAATAACATCTTGAATCATTTATTACCGTATTAGTCACTATCAGCATAAACGTCACTAAAAATTATCATAAACGAGTAATAAATATGAAAATTCAACCAAAAACGAGCGACATTTGCGAGCTGCAACCAACAGACAGAAAGGCGCATTATCATAAAAGCAGTTTTCACAGCACTAAAATAAATTGCGAGCTCGCTTTATCTACTACCACATCTGTTTCTAACTTTACGGTGCTTCAATTTTAAAAGGATAATTGTCCATTTTTTACTGCAATATAATATCATATACATATAAGCCTCTTTTATACATAAAATAACTTAATATAAGATAAGCCTCGTTTATTGTAAAAATATCTTCTATATATATTTAACTTCACACCAAATCATTTGCGGAATAGGCAGAGAACGAGCACCACATGACTTGATTCTTACAAACCTCACTCACTTTGCTCTTCTCATGCACGTTCGCCTGTTTCTGATGCTGCTGATATCACATTCTAATAAAACACGTATATATCTTGAATATAAGTGTTGAATAATTATTAAAGAATGACTCGTTGGATATAAGAAGACGTAGTATATTTTCAGTGGTGACTCTGTAATTATCCTAAACGCAACCAAACCCTGAGACTCTAAGCTGAATCTAACTGTTCAAGAACAATTAGCCTAGCAACAGGATGGCTCGCCCTACATCACCAACCAGACATTGTATCTGCCATAAAATGGTAATATAATTGTTATTACTTGTTGGACTCCATGATTGCGCAAGACTTGAACCGCCGCCAAGATAAAAAAAAACGGGACGGCAAACGTCAGTATGGAACAACATCAGGTCAATCCAAACCCCAAACAATAATTAATTAATTAGTTTTAGTTATATTAATTATCTATTTCGTTCCCGTATCTACCAAAAACATTTCACTTTGTCGTATAAAGTTTGGCTAGTATAAAGCGTTCATACCGGAGAGTATAAATAAAAGTATTCATAGTTGTGGAAGACACGGATGTACCGAAATCTGGATATAGAGTATATAATTTAATAATAATAATAAGTTTCAAAAAGAAAACCAAATACACAAAAAAGCCAAGTGCGAATCCGACTCGCGCACCGAGGGTTTCGTAAAAAAGTATTTCCGAAAATTATTATCGCAATTTTATGCCTGTGTCTATAAATTTACGGTTTTCAGATTTTTTTCCTTTACTTGTGCTACACGACCTTGCTTTTTACCAAATTTCATTATTCTAGGTCAACGGGAATTACCCTATAGGTTTCAATTCCCTTGCGAGTGTCAAAATATGTGCATAAACTTTATTAGCAGTTTGATTTTTTCACTTCTCGAAGGGGTTGTAGTCCTGAGAAATTGATAATAATTTTAGCTTGATATCTCCACCCGTCGATGAGAACTTTTGAGGTACGGAGCCCTAAAAATACAGATACAGACTACAAGTCGGTACGTAGTGAATAAATAATATAAAAATAGATAGGTATGGCGAACAAACAGTAAACCCTCAATTGGGGACTACAACGTCAATAGAAATGGACATTCATTATAATCGATAAAGTTACTAACTTGACTACCGACGCCTGGAACTAATATCAGAACAAAGCCTCACAGCAATTTCACGTGAACACAAAAATAGCCGCCTACACCTGCATATTTTTTTCAAACACGGAATGTGTCGGTTAAATCTGTATAAGAACGATTACACTAATTAGATAAGCTTCATTTATAGATAAAATAAATTAACATGATAAGCCTCGTTTATTGTAAAAATATGTTGCATATTTGTGTTGAAATTATTAAAGGACGACTCGTTAGGTGACTTTTTAAATATTTTTTTTTCTATTGGGGCACGGCATGTGACAGCCAGTGCCTACTTAGTGGGCCACAGGCCACTGGTATCCAGGAATAGAAGCCTCGAAATATCATGCACTTCATGTTATCTCGTCGCGCCTACTATACCGGCCTTGAAGGTGTCTCTTTACATTCCTCTTGAAGGACCCAATGTCGAACACGTGTGGAGCCGGAAACACACCGCCGGTCAGCGGTTCGGCACAAAAAGGATTGACTAAACCTTTTTGTGCGAGGCAATGGGATGATATTCTCATCTATGTGAGAATGTGCACGCTGAGATGTACGGTAGTTCCGGTACTTGAACGGGGAAGGAGGAATAAGGCTGTAGAGTTCCTCCGAACATTCGCCATGATACAGTCGGTAAAAGTGACTCAGCGCAGCGACCTCTCTGCGGATGAATATGTCACTTACCAAACAGAAGTTTCACATAAATATTCGAAAATGGGGAATAAATTCCTTATTTTTTTGGGAAATAGGCAATTATGCAATACATGAACATAACATAAAACTGAGCAATGTTAGCCCAATGCAACAAGGACAAGGAGGATAATTATCTCTGAGTTATTATTTCTGGGCAGTGACAGTCCAGTGAATAAGGACCCGGACTATTGAACAAAAGGTCCCCGGTTCGAACCCTGGCATGTATCACTAAATTCGTATTTTCGGATTTATGTACATATTTGTATTTATCACTTGCTCGGCGGTGACGGAAAACATCGTAAGGAAATCCGTACGTCCAAGAAATTATATTTCGATAGACATGTGACCTAACCTAAGAAAGGTCTGATTTTATAACGATATAATATATAATATAATTATGTTTGTTTTTGTTTGTATAACTTTATTGCATTATCCATAATTACAAAGTATACAACTTATATGATTTACAAAGGCGGACTTATTCCTTCAAGGAATCTCTTCCAGCCGACCATTGCTTTTGAGTACTTGAATGGAGCAATAAACGGCGGTGGGGAAAATAAAAAAAAAAAAAAAAGATCGAAGAGATAGAAGATAAAGTAGAAAGAGAAAAATCAGGACAACTTATGTGATTAATAACGAAATCGCTAATAAATACACACATTATATAAATACTAGTACATACATATTAATTACATAATAAAAACATACGTAAGCTCAACTCAACGCGGGAGTACCATAGAAACCGTATAGTCGCTTTTTAAAGGAGCCTATAGTCTGAGACACCCTAATTTCTATTATATAACCTAATTATGTATTATATAACTCTAAGAAGATGCACACAACACTAAGAATATTATAACGAAATATACAAATAATACAATTTCTTGGAAATTGTCTGTGATCTAGACTGTGAAGGAATATCATCGTGAGGAAAGGGAGGGAGGTCATCAACATCCTGATGAATTAGGAAATGGGATTACGCTAAGAAGAAGATACAGATTGACTTTATCAGTTTTAAGTAGAGAAGGCGATAGCCGTGTCTAGACTTATCACTTTGATAAAATGAGATGAGGTTATATGATCGATAAATATGGCGAATCTATGGCAGTCAGCCTAGATATCGCCAAGGCGTTTGATCGGGTCTGGCACAAAGCACTTCTCTCCAAACTTCCGGCATACGGTCTGCCCCTCCAGCTTTGTAATTGGATTGCTGGCTTCCTGCATGAGCGTAGAATCCGCGTCCTTGCAGATGGATGCGCTTCGCGGTTCATGTCAGTGAATGCCGGTGTCCCACAGGGCTCCGTTCTATCGCCCACCCTCTTTCTTCTGCATATCAATGACATGCTGCCACTTGGTAATATTCATTGCTATGCAGATGACAGTACGGTCCATGGGCGATATTTCGGTCGGCCTGGTGCTGGTCGGACAGAAATCGGTGAGAGGCGTGAGAGTCTTATCGTTGAACTGAATCGGGTTTTGGATCTCATTAGTAAATGGGGTTCCAATAACCTGGTTGAGTTTAATGCCGAGAAAACTCAGGTTTGCGCGTTTACAACAAAGATGTCCCCCTTCCTTCCCACTCCTAGTCTTCAGGGTGCTTCCCTCAGTATGCGTGATAGCCTGAATATGCTGGGTATGGGTATTCATTGCGACCTTAACCAGCGTTATTACATCGAGAGCCTCATCTCAACAGCCTCAAGAAAGCTCGGAGTCCTGAACAGGGTGCGCCGGTTCTTCACGCCGGACCAACTTTGTCTGCTTTATAAGACACAAGTTCGGGCCTGCGTGGAGTATTGCTCGCATCTCTGGGACGGCTCCGCACAGTATCTTCTTGAGGCTCTCGATAGGTTGCAGCGACGGGCTATCCGCATAATTGACGACGAAGAGGTCACCAAAAACCTAGAACCTCTTCAACTCCGTCGGGACATAGGCTCTCAAAGCGTATTTTACCGCCTTTACCATGGCGAGTGCTCTGAAGAACTGTTTTCCCTTATCCCACCCTCACCCTTCCGTCATAGAACCACACGTGCGGGCTTGCGATGTCATAGTTTCACGGTTGAGAATATCTCTTCGCGTACCAAAAAGTTCGGCAACTCCTATCTTTATCGTACCATCAAAAAGTGGAACGCCTTGCCTGCACATGTGTTCCCTTATTCCTACAATATGGGATCCTTTAAACGAAGCGTGAGAAACATTTTGCGGGTCAGCATGGCAGCGTCAACTGACAGGATACGGGATGTAGTATGTCGTCAGTTGCAGTTGCGATTTGGGCTCCTCTTTCGCTTACCATCAGGCAACGAGGGGCCACTATGCTGAACTAATATAAAAAAAAAAAAAAAAAAATGAGAATAAATTGGGAACAGATCAGACGAGATGAAAAAGCAGTTGGCTATTTCAGACGTACAATAGTTTTTCTCATGTCTTGTTATTATATATTGTGAAAGTGTAGTTTTGTTATAGTATTCTTTCAAATTATAAAGTCACTTAGATATCCAATCCAATCTAATCGACGAAGACGACGATGAGCTCGGCGGCGCAGTGGTGAAACGCGGTGTTACGTTACTTTGACACCAACGCTCGTGCGTTCGATTCCCACACAGGACAAAACATTTATGTGCATGAACATGTCTATTCGTCTTGGTCTGGGTATTTCCTATGTATCATAAGTATGTATTTACAAAAACAAAGTATTTACGTATGTTTATCAGTCATCTAGTACCCATAACACAAGCTTCGCTCACTTTGGGGCTAAATAGCGCTGTGGAATTTGTCTGACTATATTTATTTATTCATTAATCTTTCAGATTTCTTTATTTTGAAATCCATCTAGTTTTTTTTGTATTATGGCAAATGGTAAAAAAAATCTTGATCCTTTTCTCATGTATGTAACTAAAAAATGTTTCAACACGTATACCATATGTATATAAGCGCCGTATGTTGAAATTTAGTCTCATTATATCGCAAATTTTCCAAGGTTTACAAATTTGAAACCATAAACTAAATGCTGTAAGTAACGTGACGACATCTGTTTACAAACAACATAAAAGCAGAGGAAATAAAACAAAGTTCCCTAATAATAACAAGTTTGCTCGAAAAACAAAGCGACGCTTTGCTAGCAATGAAACTAACCAGCCTTAAGTTTAACTGTTTCGTTAGAGTTTTGTTAACTCCGGGAAGTCGCGTCAACTGAGGTAAATATAAGCAACAGTAAGTGAACGATAAATAAAGAATTGATCGCAACTTTAAAATACAATAGGAATTTGGCCATATACATCGCGTTCATTTTAGTCTAAAGAGAGGAAGGGCGCATCCAAGCAGCCCGTCTGGGGATGTACCTCCACCTCACATAAAACCGCAGAAAAACAACTCCCTAGAGGGTTGTTGTGTTCCTGCGTGTGAGTGAGGCCACTAATAAGCTCCCAAGGAGTTGCTGTGTAAGCAGCAGAGTAGACATCGCGCGAGTGATAATTAATATATCGCAAGCGTTAATACGCTACGGTGCCCGCTTTACATCAGGTGGGTCGTATGTTTGTATGCCTCCCAAAGTAGTATAAAAAAAAAGTCTATTGTTCGAGACTCTAATTAGCAGAAGAGCTCGATGGCATCGTTGCATGTACCAATCTAAACACGGTGGTTACCGACCACAGCCTATCAATGGCTGGATTCATCTATTTCGAGCTTCTTCGTGTTTCGGAGGACATTGCTGCTGTTGTCGATAGATGACAGTCGTTCAGTCAGCTTAGTCAGTGGCCTGCGGGCGGCTAACACTGCCCTTCGCCGCTCCGCAGTTGAGTAGCATGATGGAGTATGCTCTAAACACCTTCGGCTAAAGGGAGAATTATATTCCTGCAGTGGGTAAGTAAGAATTAGTATGAATTAGCAAATGTGTGCCAAGTCGGCGTCATCATCACATCCTTTTTTCCATCCACGACATTTATTTTTATTTGACTGTTGGTTTTAGTGAGGAGGAAATAAAAACTTCCTCAGGTGGACTATTTTAATGTGCTCTATCTACCTCTAAGTTTCTTAATGAGGGCCTTAATTCTTAATAGCCAGGATATCTTAATAATAATAAGAGATTTTTAAAGGGTCGGCAAACGAATGAGCGACACCCCTGACGTTGCAGATATCAATAGGCTACGGTGACTGTTTACCATCAGGTAGGTCGTATGATTGATTGCATCCTCATTGGTGAAAAAAAAAATCTTAAAGTAGATTGAAATATACTTAATGTATGAAATTAATATAAACAATATTTTAAGTGAGTCTATGTTTTAAGAGAGGTAGGGCGCATTAAAGCAGCCCGTCTGGGCCGTATGCTTGTATGCCTCCCATAAAAAAAACTATCCATAACAAAAGCATACCCAGAGTAACGTTCGTATTTACATTTATAATATGTATATATATATATATATATATATATATACTTATTGCAGAGCTGCGTTAGCCAGCGAAGCTTTATAACCGAGAAAATTGTCTTTTTTGCAGTTTTGCGGTTTTCGACTGTTACACGTAGTACTCCTTCAGTTTAGAAGCTAGAGAGCTGATTGTTCGACGTGAATGTACCTTAAGTATTGTAGATTCCCCTAAAATAGATTAAATTTCGATTAGCTCAATAAAGGATATCGATAAGTGATGTTATCGCCCTAAAAACCGTTCCAATACAAAGTCTATTGGAGCGCGTATGGCGAGCTCATTTCAAGTTTTGCAAATTTACTCTCTCTCTCTCTCTCTCTATGCTTACGCAGCTTGCTGCTGCTGCTTGCTTGCTGAGTACTTCTACAATTACAGCCCACTTAATATCACGTAGATATGAAACAATAAACACTGGAAGTCAAAACCATTTCGAAGTGGTTTCAATTATTTACCCAGACATCTGCCACACAAATTACGTAATTCTCTCTAAATAATTACGTTCACATTGAAAAAAAATTCATTCATTCACCATTCCTATGTCTCATTTTACACGTGGCTCAGCGTAGTGTTGGACGCTATCCCTAAGTAAACAAGATTGTCGAATCGAGGGATCACATGCCGTATCGGCTTATCGCAACGAATTGCGGATAGGGTTGGGCCGGTTGGGCCCGGAAATTTATCACTGGTATAAATAGATAGAAATTATAACAATAATGTAACTATTCGTAACATATTTAATTTTTTAGGTGTGAGTACCTAAAATGAAATTTATTACATGCCGACCATTTACTTATGACAATATATATGGCAGGTGATATTTTAATCACAATTTTCTATCCATTCTAGTAATAATCTTTACTAATTTAAATATGACCGTAAAACAATATACACACGTTTGTAGGTACCCGGTCTGTGGTGTTGACGTGTTCTTGTACTTTTGTTTGTATTTGTTCTTTATTTTGGCATGAGTCGCTATAATTCATAGAAAAAACAATGGAATACATACACAGTAAGTTACCATGACAACTGCTCCAGCTGACGGACAAAATATGCGGCCTTTCTACTCGTAAATTTCTTTATGTCTATAAATACAGCACTTGTACGCGTGTATTGCGTGAGATTTTCGAGAGCCTTCCGAACTATAGTGAACCGTACAATTGTATACAATTTACATAGTTCGATATAGTAATACAGTTCCACAGTAGAAATTGTTTTTGACATTAAAATTTATATAACTAATTTTCTCTCTTTGTTAATTTTATTTTATTTGATGACATAAATGATACGACGCTGACTTAGGATGTTGATAATTAAATTGGCGACCTTATATTCTTATTCTATTGCAATCTATGACACTATCGTAATTTGGCATAATAATCGTATTAATATTATAAATGTGAATATCCGTTTGTTTGCTACGCTTTCACGCGAAAACTACTGAACTGATCATCATGAAACTTTTTACACATATTCTTGGAGATATCAGAAGTAAAATAGGATACTTTTTAAAAATATATATATATTTTTTATCAATGCGAGCGAAGCCGCGGGTAAAAGCTAGTCTATCATAATTATCTCGAAAAACGTTCTAATAATATGTGGTCGATTGTAATCAAGTTAAGTTAATCTGCAACTATTGTACTAGTATGACTTGCTGGTCCGTTGGAGTTAGTATACTCTGTAAACTCGCATGTAACGTAATAAATAAATAATTAACTTGCCAAAAAGTTTATACATGTTTTAAACTTGAATAAGAGAACAAATAACTACAAATTGTACAAGTACCTTACCTTATTACCTTATTATCAAGATGTCGCTAGTTCCTATTACAAAACGATGGGCTGGGCCACGCCCACTTAGTAGCATATTATTTAGTGTGTAAATGACGCTATATGCTGACTTTGCAGCGATTACTAAAATGGGAAAATTCGTAATCTTTACACAACGTAGAAGAGCACTCGACCGGAAATCGGCAGCGGAAGTGACCTTTATTAATCACTCAACAAAAATATGTAATAAATAATAAAAAATAACTGTGCCTGTTTCGCTTGGTTATTAAGGTTATTCCTATTACATTCTTGTGTTCCTAGCGTTATCCCGTTTCCTAATAAATTGGAATTGGCAGGGTGTAACTTAAGCCTAAGGATTAGGTAAAGATACTGATTGATTGAAAGATACTGAGCCAAATCCTTAGGCTAAGGTAGTGGACCCCGGCAATCTCAATGAATTAGGAAAACGGGATAACGCGAGGAAGGAGAAGATTCCCACACCAGCATTCGAAACAGCGACGAGTCTACCAAGGCTAGGGCTGGTTCTTGGTTCTTTATATATATATATATATATATGGTGGCTCAGCTGGTGGCTCAGTCGTGAATGACGCGACTTTGACAACAACGATTGTGGGTTCGATTCCCACACAAGGCAAACATTTGTGTGCGTAAACATGTCTCTTTGTCTTGGTCTGGACGTTTTAAGAGAGGTAGGCCGCATCAAAGCAGCTCATCTAGGGAGGTACCTCCACCTCACAGAAAATCGCACCCGAATAACAACCCTCTTGTGGGTTGTTGTGTTCCTGCGAGTGAGCGAGGTCGCCAGTAAGATGCCAAGGAGTTGCTGCGTAAGCAGCAGAGGAGGCATCACGCGAGTAATATTTAATATATCATTACGTCAGGTGAGACGTATCCTGGCATGGCTCCCGACATAGTATAATAAAAGTAATAATTTAGCGACTAAGAATCAAGAATTTATTTGAAGTGCAGTTACTGTTCTTGTCATATATTATTTCCAATGTAAGTTAACTCAAGATTGTGTCCTGGCTTTCCGCAAGCCAGTCTGGTTAATACAAAGTTGGTTGGTTCAAGTGCTGCAATTTCTAAGCAGTCTTCCTTAATTGTAATAGATATTGCTTGCGACGAGATACAGCATCTTTTCAATAGTTCCTGCGTTTTTAGCACTTAAGCAATGTTCAAGTTTGCTGATACAATAATGCTGTCAACTTTATGGAGTGAACTTTAAAAAACGAGGCTGGGGAGAGAGATATGGCGCATAAAGATCCCGGTGGCGCAGTGGTGAAACGCGCTGTTACGCTACGTTGACACCAATGCTCGTGGGGTTGATTCCCACACAGGGCACACGCTTGAACCGCTATGGTCGCGTATGGTGCGGTTCCAGAGAAGTTTTCTTCCGAGAACACTCAAGCTGTGGAATGAGCTCCCAGCCGAGGTTTTTCCAAGGAACTACAGCATGGAGTTCTTCAAGAAATGCGTGAAGAGGTTTTTAGAGGGTCGGCAACGCATGAGTGACGCCCCTGGTATTGCAAATGTTCATAGGCTACGGTGACTGTTCAACATCAGGCAGGCCGTATGCTTGATTGCCACCTTAGTGGTATAATAAAAAAAAAAAAAAAAAGGGCAAACATTTGAGTATATGAGCATGTCTGCTTGTCTTGGTCTGGGTGTTTTTAAGACAGGTAGAGTGCATCAAAGCAGCCCGTCTGGGGAAATACCACCACCTTACAGAAAACCGCAGCCAAATAATAACTACCTGAAGGGTTGTTGTGCTCCTGCTTATGAGTGAGGTTGCCGGTAATCGTCTAAGGAGTTGTTGTGTTAGTAGTAGAGGTGGCATCACACGAGTGATATATTGCGAGCGTTCATAGACTACGGTAACCGCATTCCATCAGGTAGGCCTAATGCTTGTATGCCTCCCGACGTTCTAAAAAAAATCAAAACTGCTCTACGGTAATCTTAATCAAGAGAGACCGTTGTAAAATAATAACTCCCTGTGTCCCTGCGGGTAAGTGAGGTTACCAGCTACTCAGGCGTTGTTGCTGTGTAAGCGAACGAACTCCCTATATTGAATTCGTTCATGTGCTACAGCAGCCGTTTAACATCAGGTGGCCCTTATACATGTTTGTTGCTCGGTACGTTATGTAACAAAATAGAGAAACCAATAAAACCTTTATGCAGACTTGAGATAAATAACAATTGCGTAGATTGTTACGTTATTGCAAGACAATGTGGTCACACATCATCTGAAAATGCGTCGCGTTAGCAGTGAAAACAAAACTCCTTAAATTGCAATCGTCTATTGTCAACGTTGTACAGGCAATTGACGGGTGTGGCTACTGTGCGCTTAGTCTATTTCAACAACTTTCACAGCATTATGTCGTATGGAACACTATTGTGGGGAAGGCGGCTGACATTGAGACCATTTTTATCTTACAAAAACGAGCCATTCGCTCTATTTACTCGTATAACCTGGGCTCCAGAGAATCCCTCAGGGAACTGTTCAAAGAAATAAATATTCTTACTGTTACTTCTCAATATATTTATGAAAACATAACGTAATATAAGCTGTGTATGCCGGTACATCGGCTTGCTAGGACTGGTAGATCTTTTCATGTATAATAAGATTCCTGAAACAGTTTTGTCCTTTCCTGAGAATGTATTCAAAAATCACATTAAAAATACTCTGTGTAAAAGGGCTTATTATAGAATTAATGAATATACGTAGGTCACACTATAAGTTTTGCGTAACTTAAAAAAACAACATGTTATAATCAAAATATTATGTTTATTGCTTTTCAAAATACTCTCCTTTACATTTTAAACATTTTTTCATGCGATCGAACCATTTTTTAAAACAGGGGGACCACAGATCTGTAGGCATGTTTTCTACGTGCTGATTGAACGCTATAACTGCCTCTTCGGAGTTGGTAAAAGTGAAACCTCTCATCAAATCTTTGATTTTGGGTAAAATACAGAAATCACAGGGTGCTAGGTCGGGGCTATGTGCAGGATGGGTAACGAGTTGTACTTTTTCGGAAGTTAAAAATGACTTTGTTTTGTTGGCCGTGTGTGAAGTAGCATTGTCATGATGTAGGAGAACGCGGCTTTTTGGTCGTCTTTCGCGAACTTTTTCTAACACAATGGTATACAAATGGTATACAAATGGTAGAATACTACTCGGCATTAACACTCTTTTGATCTTCAAGTGGAATTGTGCAGATGGGACCCGCAGCTGAGAAAAAAAACGCGATCATTTTTTTACCAACGTTTCTCGCCTGCCTCACTTTTGTTGGCCTGTTCTCATTTTCAAACACCCATTCACAAGATTGCTGTTTTTTTTTCGGGTTCAAAACAATAAATCCACGTTTCGTCTCCTGTGACAATGTCATAAACAGCATTAGAATGTCCGTGGTCGTACTTCAGTAGCATCTGTGAGCACCATTCCACGCGAGCCCGCTGCTGCTCCGCTGTCAGTTCATGAGGGATCCAACGACAACAAAGTTTCCGAACTTTCAATTCTTCGTGTAAAATTTTCTGAATTTGGCTCATACCAATCCCCAATAGTTCTCGAATTGTCTCATAGGTAATCCGCGGGTTTTCTTCAATTAGCCGCTTAACAGTAGCCACATTATTTACGTTGACGGCAGTTGAAGGCCGCCCTTCACGAAATTCGTCATGTAAAGAAACTCGACCTCTCTCAAATTCAGCAAACCATCGCCTCACGGTGCTCAAAAAAGGTGCTTCTCTCCCAAAAGCTTTTTGAAGACGAGCAGCACAGTCTTGCGGAGAGAGAGAACTTTTAAAATCATAAAAATCATCGCTCTAAAATCTTTTCGACTCAATTCCATTTTCGTTGCGTACGTAGGACTTTGATGTGTGATAAGAAACAATTGACAAATGATTTCCCGCCAATTGTTTTTTTTTTATTACTAAGTAGGTTGCAACGTTTCAAAAAATATAACATTCGAAATTCAAATAGTTCCGATTAGCTAGAAGTGCAAAATTTTTAGTAACAGATCTATATTGGCAAGTTTCTTTCGGCTATACTTCTTCGCCAATGGTCATTTCCGAGATGCTAGCATATTAAAAAAAGAAAAAGTAAAATAGGAGAATTGAATGCGATACAATAAGATTATATTTCAAAAAATGTAAGTCGTGTCTAAGTTCCCGCGAGGGCCCAAAGGCAAATAAGAAATTTTAATCTTTTTATCTTTTATATATATATATATATATATATTATGTGTGAAGGTGATGTCGGGAGCCCCAGGAACTGGCAAACGTGTATGAAAAGAATCATGAATATTAAAGAAGCGAGTGACGTGTGTAAAGACCGCGTCTTATGGCGTTCGGTTCTCTCTGCCTACCCCACATGGAATCCGGCGTGAAGATATACACACATATATGAATAAATGCTAGTAAAATCTAATCTATTTCAATTTATATAATAAAGGCAACTTGGTATTATACAAATAATAGTTTTGTGCTAGAAAAATATTATTATCCGAATAATATCCAATCATATTTACCATACAAATAGATGAAATGGCGTACGATAAGTTAATCTTTAAGAAGAAATACACAATGACATTTAATGTCCTCTTATTTCTGCCCTACATTCACCCTTTAGACGTCTCATTGAACCATATATATACACGCCACGTTCATTACAGGGTAGGCAGAGAGAACCGAGCGCTACATGACACGGCACGCTCGCTCTTTATTGTTGGTTCGGACATGTAGAAAGAAAGCAGGATGAAAGAATGACGAAACAGGTATACAATGCGAAAGTGGAAGGATGTAGGAGCCGAAGAAGATTGAGACTAACCCTACCATGACCAAATTGGTCGTGTTTTATCAGAAGGTGATGTCAGGAGCCACAGGAACCGGCAAGCGTGCATGTAAAGAGCTATGAATGTGTAAGAAGCGAGTGAAGTGTGTATGGAGCACACTTAAGGTGCTCGGTTCTATCCGCCTACCCCGCAAGGGACCTGGCGTGAAGATAAACATACATACGAAAAAAATGCAGGTTCTGTGTTCCTGGTATATGTTTCCATTATGAAATTGTACTTCTTTTGACACATTAGAGAAATATGATCACTGTTTTTTTACGACACCGACATCCAAAATCGACACCGTGAATTTGGCGAGTGACTCTCAAGTTTTGTTCGTGACTACATTCAAGGTAGTTATTCAAATATTTATTTATGAGTATACAAATATTATTAATATAATAAAACTCGACGTAGTATAAAATATTTTTTATACTAAGTCGGGAGGCATACAAGCATACGACCCACCTGATGTAAAGCGGGTACCGTAGCCTATTAACGCTTGCGATATATTAAGTATCACACGCATGATGCCTCCTCTGCTGCTTACACAGCAACTCCTTGGGAGCTTATTGGTGACCTCACTCACATGCAGGAACACAACAACCCTCTAGGGAGTTGTTATTCGGGTGCGATTTTCTGTTAGGTGGAGGTACCTCCCTAGATCGGCTGCTTTGATGCGGCCTACCTCTCTTAAAACATCCAGACCAAGACAAACAGACATGTTCATGCACACATGTTTTTCTTACGTGCAGGTTGGAGAAAAAACCAAAAAGAAATTTTATGCTTTAACTCGAATTTCCACCTCGACGTGGTGGCTTAACTTTTAAAACGTTAAAAAATATTTACGCAGCCACATATTTAGGATGAGTTACGTACGATTCACCTGCATGGGTTGATAGGGCTACCTTAGATGCTGCGCGTCGTAAGTTGCTGTCAGCGTTGCTCTTCAATATTTTTATGTAAATCGTATAGAACTGTGAGCACCGAGGCGCTACTAGTACTGGCTGACGTGTTACCAGTTGACTTTAATGTACTACACCTCTAAAAACATGCACCCTGACTTTCTAAAACACCGCAATCAAAACAAAATACTTAGATTGTTCAAACCAATTGACGTGGTATTTGAAACTTTGCTGTCTGAATGGCAAGAAAGATGGGAAACTTCTACTAAAGGACGCCACTTGTTTGTTGAATGGTTAGAAGTCGATCATCCAGTTGCGCAATTTTTAACTGGACATGAAAACTTTAGGGCTAAACTCTTTTCGTTTGCACTAGTGTCATCGCCTTTAAGTAAGTGTTCTATGACAAATTATGAATTGGAGCAAACACCACGTCATGTTCTCTGGGAGTACGATCTCTCGCTCGGGAGCTAGACGAAATGTTAAATTCTTTGCATGTCACACCCGGGGTAGAACTATTCTGATTTAGTGGCAACAAGGGAGAATTACCAAGCGTTTAGGCCGTTCTGCAATCTATATGATTGGAATCGATGTGATATGTAATAACTCACAGTTTAGGTCCCAATAGTGTTAGATCTCTAATAAACCGTGGTGTACCGCAGCTGAGCTTTACTTAACTAGCCATCTGTTTGAGGTTTTTTGACATATTGCTGTCTCTCACTTTGCTAAGAGGGGAAATCAAAAAGTTCCTACTTCAACAAATTTCTGATTAAATTCACTGTGAGTTTTAAGGCAGCTGTAGTTTAGCCCCGGGACAGCAATTAACTTTACTGTTCATGATTACAGTTATTGACTACATCATCAACCGTAATCCTAGTATTAGTTCTGGTACCATTATTTTGGTTTTCTTCGCATTCAATTGTAAGCCTTTCTTCATACAATCATCTTTCATTGTTGTAACTAGTATTCAAATTCAAATTCAAATTCAAATTTTCTTTATTTCTTTACAAGTACATGTTACAAGGGTTGGGGGTCTCCTGGTAAGTTAAAAGAAACCTGTGTTAGGAGACGCCCGCTCTTACGTTCGATAATATATAACAATATTTACTTGCATTTTCCAAGTACAGAATAGTTATGTATATAGTGTGGGTTGATTATATAGTACCTATGTGTGTGTCTGCGGTTGTGTTTGTGTGGGTAAGTGTGTTGTGTACCTGTATGTGTATATAAGTGTATATTAGGTGTTTGTGTACGTGAATATGGAAGACAGATAGATGCCCAAATCCCCGCGGAAATCAAAAATATCCCAGGATGAATTAACAGATAGCATTTCATCGTGCAAGCAGGTGTTCCGTTTGTTCATAATTTAGTTGTTTTAACCAGAGTGTGATAGTTTTTTTACACTTATAAAATGACATTACGTATATATGCTTTAGTCTATTTATTTTGTTATATAGTACAATTGACTGAGTCGGGAATTGTTGACGTGCAAATAGAGTTCTAACAATGGGTTGTTTTATAACAGAGTATGGATTCCTCTTCTTAAGTACTTGTGGGTCCATAGTGATACTCTTGTGGATTTTTAGGATACATTGTAAAATATATAATTGTCTGACCGTTAATACATCTGCTTCCTCATACAATTTCTCGGTACTGTACATTTTTTTCTTTTTAAACATGATTTTAAGTATACCTCTTTGAGCTCGTTCAATGCTTATAAACCGAGTCTTATAAGTACCTCCCCAAATTGTTACACAATACATCAGGATCGATTGAACAAGGGCCGAATAAATATATAGTATAAATTTTTTATCTGCGATATTTCGCAAGTGTTTAAATAGCCATATTAATTTACGGGCTCGATTAGCAACAATAGTAATTTGAGGGTACCAAGTTAAGTTTTTATCAAGCGTGACACCAAGATATTTAGTAGTAGCAACTCTATTGATTTTTTGGCAGTTACAGTAATGTTGATGTTCCGTGCATGTGTGGGCAGTTATGGTTAAATTAATTGCGGGTTGCATAGAGTCTTTGATGCAAAATGGAATATAATTTGATTTGTTGGTATTCAATGTGAGCTGATTTATGTTCAACCATTTTATAACTGCTCGTAGCCCTGTTTCAGCTGTTTCAAATACTGCCGGCCAGTTTAAATCTTCAAAAAGAAGTGCGGTGTCATCAGCGTACGATATGATTTTACCGTTATTTAATTTTAGATTTGTTAGATCGTTTATAAACATGAGAAATAATGTAGGTCCAAGAACGCTTCCCTGTGGTACGCCATAATTAGTAGTTAAGATGTCTTTGCTAAGGATGTTAGTACCAAGCTTTACGCGTTGCGTTCGATCTGTGAGATAGCTAGTCAATAAATCCATAAATGTGCCTCTAATTCCCATCCTTTCCATCTTTCGTAGTAGGAGAGGAACAGAGACGGCATCAAATGCTTTCTTTAGGTCAAGAAAGATACATAGAGTTTTCTTTTTTTCGTCAATATTTTTAATTATATCTTTAGTGAGGTCATGTATAGCATGTTCTGTGCTTAAGCCTTCACGAAAGCCGTACTGCGAATGAGATAATAAATTTAATTTGGTTAGATATTTTATAAGACGATTGTTAATTAATTTTTCTAAGATTTTTGATAATACCGGTAGTACCGCTATTGGTCTATAGTTGTTGATGTCGTCTCTGCTCCCATTCTTGAAGATAGGGTGTATAATCGATCGTTTTAAAAGTTTAGGGAAAGTACCTTGTTGGAAAACTAGAATACTAAGATGTGTAATTATGGGAACAAGCTCAATTTTTGCCATTTTTATAAATGCTGTAGGGATGTCATCCCAACCAGCTGCAGATTCTGGTTTAAGATTGTTTATTATAGCATTGATTTCAGAGGCTTCTGGTTCAACGATACCGATTGAATTTGAACATGATGGGAGTGCTTCAAAATATTCATTTAATGATTGTCGTTCATTTTTTATACATTCAGCTAGTGTTTTTCCTACATTGTTAAAATGATCATTAATATAATTTGCACATTCATCAGGATTATCCTTGAGTGAAAGTAGTTCTGTATTTGTGATGTGTTGTTTATTTAAATTAGTTATGTTTTTTATACATTTCCACAGCGTTTTGTTATTTGATTTCGCTTTATCTAATAAGTCCTTCTCATATTTAAGTTTGAGCTTTTTTATTAAGCTGTTGCAAAAATTCCTATACCTCCGATATGTAATTTTGAGTTCATTATTAGCTTCATCTAAGCTTAGTTTTTTTTGTAAACTGTTCCTATTTTTTATGCATTTAAGAATTCCCGGTGTGATCCACGGCTTTAAGTATTTTTTACTATTTGGAATTTTTACAATTTTAGTATTTTCAGTCAAAGAGTCAGTGATTATGGTAATTAATTTACATGTTAAGATTTCAGAGTCTTGAATAGAAAAGAGATCATCGGTTATATTAGTCTTCAAGGTATTTAAAGCTTCTACGTAATTAGTTATAGTTTTCGTTTTGGGTACTTTATTATATTTCGTTCTACTGTATATTAAAATACTAGTCATTTTATGGTCGGTAATTGTCGTATCAAGAACTGCAACAGTAGCGGTATATTTGATAGGGCTAAGGTTCGTGATTATATGATCCAAACAACTATTTTTCCTTGTGTCAAATATATGGCCCGGCAGTAAACAGTGTGAAGCTAACATATCTAGGTATGTATCAGAATGGATTCCTCTGTTATTTTTAATTATGTTTATATTTATATCCCCGGTTATTATAATATCTCTATTTATCAGGTGTGGTGAAGTTAAATAGTTATCTAAAGAATTAATAAAGTTAATTGGGTTAGTTTCAGAGGGAGAACGGTAGATACATAAAATAAGGTAATTAGATGTACTAATTTCAAGACACGAGGCGCCTGTTATTAAGATTTCCTTGAAAGTATGTACGATGTCATGACTAATAAAAGCTACAACCCCGTCATTCTGATTTATTTTTCTTGTCGTGTTGTAGGTGATGTAATCAGATTTATATGGTAGTGGTTTATTTACGTCGATACGACATTCTGTTAAAACAATGATATCTGGTTTTTCCTTAAGCATGTTCAGATTTATATCAAGGTCATCCAAATTTGAGGCCTTGTGTACGCTTCGTATGTTTTGAGTAAAGATCGAAAGGTTGGGGGTGACAGGCGGTAGATGTTTATACAAGTTTCCTATGTGACATTGATAAGCTGTTATATTACTTGCAGCGTCCAATTTTTGTCCTAAGTAATCAGAATTATCCATTTGGAAACAATATGAAATGACGGGGATACGTGTATATATTTGTTTGAGAATAGGGTAATATATGTATGGATATAGATGTGTAATGTGTTTTATGTAGATGTATAGCACAGCATTTAAAATAATTATGTAAGTGCATATGTATTATATAAATAGACATAGTGTAATGTGTATAAGTACGTGAGTAAGTAAATACGTGTAGTGTAATGTAGACAATAACTAATGCATATAAATGATATAGTACGCAAAATTGAAGAATAAGCACGAATACGAAACAGGTATTCCACTTATGGTACACAATTTTATAAAAGAAACGAAGAGTTCCAATGTTAGATAGTCACTTGTTAACTAATTGTTGTATTTGAGACTCATTGTTTACAGAGATAATCGGCGAGTTATCATCCAAACGTAAGTACACCTTTCCGTAATTGGTCCAACAATATTTATAGTTTTTAGTTCTCTTCAAATCTCTTGCCAGAAAATAAAGTCTAGCTGATTTAGGTGTTAGATTTTCTGATATAAATATTGGAACGTCAGAACTTGAGGTTATTCCAAGATGTTTAGCACTTAACTTGCTAGTTTTATTTTTAGTGTTAAATATTTTCGCAGCCTTCATAATATCATTTTTGATAAATGTATTGGTAAATTCCACGACGAGGGCGTTTCTATCATTTTTAGTTTTATTAATTTTTATGATGTCCTTAACATCGGATTTTTCAAGAGGCGAGCCGATATTCTCCGATAATTTGCTTATCATACTGTATAGATCCTTCTTTGTTTCATCTCCCTTTAGTGGTATATTCTTTATTTCTATGTTCGTTTTTCTATCATTTTTTAGATTTTCTTCAATTTTATTTTCCAAAATAATTATTTGCTCTCTGTCCGTTTTTAGCTAGATTTTCCAGGCATTCAATTTTCTTTTTAAGAATTGAGTTTTCTTCGCAAAGGAATGTAATAGTACACTGGACATTATTTGTTACCTGCTGAATTTCTTTTAAAGTAGATAAAATATTTTTTGTTTGGTCTATTTGTGACTCCGCAAACAATCCAAGCGAGTCTTCTATTTGTTCCTTTAATTCTTTTTTCATATCAGACAGTAATTGAACATTTAATGAATTAGTCAATTCGGAGGATCGCTTCCTTTTGAAGCGTGTACCAATATTGCTGTCTACCGAGGCCGTCGCTAAGGCTCCCAGCGCGGACACGTCAGGCGCAGATCCACATTTCTCAGGTGTGCGCATCATTATGTAACTAAATATTTCAAATTACAGCAAATATAAAATAAATAAATACCGAATCCGCTGTAGCAATGAGTGCAGTAAATTATAGCACGGATCAACGACGTTCGCTGCTCTACGCGCGTAGTAAATACTTGCAGGACTGCGACAGCAATTATGGCAGTTGTCTCTTTCTGTCGCGGGTGTGAGGGGAGCCGCTAGCAGCTATTGCTCAGTGCAAATGATTTTAAATGAAATTGCAAAGTATTTTATATTATCACTTCACTTGTAGATAACACTTTAGTTGTAATACACATAAGGTATATTTTTAACTGGTCGAAATAATAGTTTACGAATTAATTTCGTTAAAAATCTTAAACAAAGTGACACACGTCTTATTGAGTAAGCGCACGAGACGCAAGAGGATTTGCAGTATTTGCAGTTCGGATGGTGATTCGACTATTAATACTGCATCGTCTGCATAAAGCAGGCAGTTGACCACTGAGTCACCTATTCGTATTCATATATTCATATTTCTTATCCTCTGAAGACAGCTGTCCAGATTTAGGATGAATAGCCGATGCGACAGCAGGCATCACTGTCTGACACCAATGTCGGTACCAAACCAAGGCGACAAGCTGCCGTCCACCACACACATGCCGTACAGTCTTCATACATGGCAAAATGTTTCAAAGATTTCTTCGCACAACCCTATCAAATGCTTCCTCAATGTACATAAAACCGCAAAAAATCCACTGGTCCATGGCTAGATATTTCTCCACGATATTGCAGAGTGAAAGAACTTGATCCATACATCCTCTGCCGCTCCGAAATCCACCCTGTGTTTCCCAAAGCTTTCCATCAGATTTCACCCTCATTTTCCCTTCAATGAGTTTTTCATATACTCTAGCTGACGCACTTCGCCGAACAATTCATAGACAAGGGACTTACGCCAGCACTGGCATGATCGTCCTGGTTCACCCCGGACCACAGGGCCATCATGCCACCAGTAGATCTTCGGTGTCACTTTCCTTTCGCTTGGTTTCTGACAGACACAAAGCATCCAAAAAGGCATCTCTCATTCATTATATCAACTCATTCATCTTATCTTGTCATCCACCTCTCACATTACATGCGCCTATATGACACTCAGCTCTCCTCGTCCCGCCGGGTTGAGCGTTGTGTGGTGGGTGGCGGCCATCACTACCGCATGCAATTAATCTCGCACCGACTAGGGCGGATCGGTGCGCGACGCCTCCGGGGGATGCCCTAATCCGCGCGCCCGTGTGGTTTCCATACAGAATTGCAGTATTGTACTGGCAGGGTCGCGACGTGCACGCTTCTGATACCGACCGCTATTATTATTTTATATATTTACATAAATAAATACTATAAAATGGATTATTAATACTTACTTGAAAAAATAAGTGTCGTTACTATATCCAAAGAAAGGTACAGTGTATGTGAGCATCCATATGTTGCCACCTCCGCAGTCATAGTATGGCTTCGACCACTTGCCGTCCTCGTAGGTCACCGACAGGATCTGGTCTTCCTCCCGGTCTGTGTGCGCTGTGTCGTTGAACGTGTAGGTGTTGTAACCTGTTGGGAAAAACAAATTGTTTATTTAACTATTCATATCTTTATTCATAATAATTCATTTATTCATTGCAGAAACATGGTGTAAGATAGTTGTTACAATACTCGTATAAAAATGTGATCAAACATGCTTCGTCAAACATGACATGCAATGTATGTTTACTCTAACACAATGAACTTATTTACATACAAAATTGATATTAATTGAATCTGTAATTTAGAAACTCGGTAACATTATAAAATACTTTATTATTTAGCCATTGGAATAATTTTAACTTAAAAGGTTTCACATTTAATATTTTTATGTCATATGGGATTTTATTAAATATTTTAACATGCATAGCTAAACAATTACTTTGAAACTGGGTCGTCCGCGGTACACAGTCCAACACCAATCTATCTGGATTCCTAGTATTTCGAGGGTATGTCAGAGATGCTGTGGTATAGTTCTGGATACTCTTTGCCAAAGACGCATACCTCAAATATGTATAGACATGGAACTCTTCCCTCTAAGTTCTTTGCCAGGTAGTCAGAGAGAACATAGCGCCATGCGACTCGGTCCCTATCATGAAGAAAACAACCTATGGAGAGCCAATGAGACCGATTTGTTTTTACACAATATTGGCAGACATATACACACATTATGAACGCTTGCAATAGTATCACTCACACGATGCCACCTCTGCTGCTAACACATCCACTCCACAGTTTACTTTTGACCTCACACGCAGGAACCCAAAGAATTGTTATTTGGCTGCAGTTTCCTGACAGGTGGAGGTACTTCCTCAGAGGGAGCTACTTTGGTGCGCTTTACCTCTCTTAAAAACACCCAAGTAAGACAAACATACATGTTCATGTACTCAAATGTTTATCCTGTGTGGGAATTGAACCCACGAGCGTTGGTGATAAAGTCGCGCCACCGAGTTCGCCAGATATTACATACTAACTCAATCACCACTACAGGTCGGGGGGCAAAGTAGAAAGCTCGGCTCTTATTGGCCAGTTTGGGGATTAACATAGCGGCTCTTATTGACTCATTGGTTAAAATATTCTCTTATTGGACATATTAATTCCCACACATCAAATCAGCACATCTGGGGAAGTACCTCCACCTCACAGAAAACCGCAGCCAAATAACAACTCCCTAGACGGTTGTTGTGTTCCAGCGTGTCAGTGAGGTCACCAATATGCTCCCAAGGAGTTGCTGTGTAAGCAGCAGAGGAGGCATCGCGAGTTAATAGGCTACGGTCCCCGCTTTACATCAGGTGGGCCGTATGTTTGTATGCCTCCCAAAGTAGATAAAAAAAGGGCTCATCTCGCCTACCTAAAACACAACGTTTTTGAGTAGGCGCGATGCCTTCATGCGCAGTCAATTAGTTTATTGGTTTGTGATCCTTACATACTCGCTATCTTGCTATCTTCATTAGGGTTCATAGGTCTTTCCGTGGACACTTGCCGAAATAGATAAGACACCACCTTCTTACAACCCACTACTAATTTGATCACTGCAAGCGGGCAAGCCTTCCTCGGTTGCTACATCTTTCAACTTTCGTATTGAACATGTTGAAAATATTTCAAAAAATTTTGACAAAATTTTGACATTCGGGGCTTTACTATAACTTCCCTAAGAACGCAAAGTTAACAAATTTAAAACATATTTATTACTTGTAAAAACGGAACCGGAAAGGAATAAATCGTGGTTGTGAATTATCAATAGGTGATGCCGAAGGGAAACGACGAGCGTGATGAGGAGAACTATGAATATCAAAGATGCGAGCGAGGTGTATGATGATCACTTGTGGCACTCGGTTTCATGCCCACCCTGCAAGGGACCTGGCGTAAAGTTATATACTTATAGTTGGATATTAAAAGGAAATGACAATTACGCGTTTATGCGATAAACTTGTGTCTGAAATGGAGGGTACTTTGTGTAAAGTATCTGACTGGTGGCGATTGAACCTAGTCCAATTCAACCCTACCAAGACACAAGTTTGCGCGTTCAACGCTAAGAAAACTCCATTTGTTGTGGTTCCCCAATTCCAGAACACGCCGCTCACAATTGCTAAGAGCATTGGGATCCTCGGTATCTAGATCTCCAGCGATGTTCAGTATCGAAGTCACCTGGAGGAAAAGGTCAAACTGGCGTCCAAGAAACTCGGTGTGCTCAACAGAGCTAAACAGTACTTCAGCGCGGGCAAAGACTTATGTTATATAAGTCCCAAGTCAGACCGCATATGGAGTACTGTTACCACCTTTGGGCGGGAGCACCTGGATACCAGCTAGGACCTTGTGACTCGGTGCAGAGACGAGCTGTGAGAATCGTCGATGATCCTGAACTCACACACGCCATTGAGCCCTTGAGTTTAAGGAGAGATTTTGCCTCCCTCTGCGTATTCTACCGATTGTATAATGGGATGTGTTCTGAGGAGACGACATTATGCCAACAGCCTCGTTTTACAATCGCACAGCTCGCCGACGGCTGGGTGTTCATCCTCATGCACTGGAACAGCAATGGTCGAGACTGGCATTTCATCTCTCTCATCATCTCTAAACGTGAGAGAATTGCAATAATTGTTCGTATATTAGTTAAAGACGTATTATATTAATTATTTGGAAGTAGATATTACTCCATTAAATCACAAATGTCAAACTGTCAATTACGTCACTTAATTATTAAATTGTCAAATTAATCAAAGAGACATCAAATTAATTTGCCAATTAAAAATTAATTCACAAATGTCAAATTGTCAATTACGTCACTTAATAAATTAATCAAAGAAACATCAAATTATTTTGTCAATTAATTATTTGGAAGTAGGAATTACTCCATTAATTCACAAATGTCAAATGTCAATTACGTCACTAAATTTATACGTATACGTATTGTCAAATTAATCTAAGAAACATGAAACTATTTTGTTAAATTAGAATTAATATAAGAACTTATTCATCCAAGTAGCGTACACTAATAAGGGTAAATGACAAGTAAAATCAGACATTTATTTCCCAAGTTTCCGACTACTGATACTATATGAGGAATATCCACCAATCAATTGCGAGCTAAACGGAAAGGAATGTACCCATTAATAAAGGTTATCCTAATAGCCAAGAGGAAGTGTTCTATTAGATAATTGGAGGAAATCACAGTGTAATGGACCTTAATTTATGAGCAATAAAGCTTATTTAAGTACGACTTGTGTGACTATAAAAATATACAGTGGTACTCAAAGTAATTTCATTGGATTGGATTGAATTATTCAAACGGTAGTTTTGTTGTGGTATTCATTCAATTTTCTAAATTAAGGGTTTTGTGGTTTTTTTTTCAGTTGCAAGTTTCATCTTATTCATTCTCTATATCATCTTGGGATAATCACATGTGTATACACATAGAAGATTAACCATTAACCGAATATGGGGACTGACGTTTTGCTCTAACAAAAACGCAAAAATTTTACTATTTAATATAATTTTTAGAGCTATGTGCAATTATTTTTTATTAACTAATCACAAAATTATTTGGCATGAAGTTATAGATAGATAGATAAAATCTTATTCAGATTATTATGCGACCAGAGGCCAGACTTGAATTTCCAAATAGAGAAAAAAATTCATTCAAATTCAAGATGTTTAGATGGAAACCTAAACAGACGGGATCGACCTGATGGTGTACTATTGCATTTCCAATATATTTTAATTTTCTTACACATGTCTTCGTTTTCCATTATTAAGCGGCTGATGATAAGAACATAAAAAAAACATAAGGTTATATTTAATCAAAAGGCTCGTCCATTTGGAGAGTACCATGATCAATAGTGGTGATGTATAATGGACGGCAATATCGGGTCCATTCACTGAGTGAAGAGCCAACGTCTGCTGGATATAGCAATAGTTTTGACGAGTTCAGTGGTTCACTCGTGAATGACGCGACTTTGACACCAACGCTCGTGGGTACGATTCCCACACAACGCAAACATTTGTGTGGATGAACATGTCTGTTTGTCTTGGTCTGGATGTTTTATGAGAGGTAGGGCGCATCAAAGCAGCCTGTCTGGGGAAGTACCCTCCACCTCACAGAAAACCGCAGTCAAATAACAACTCTCTAGAGGGTTGTTGTGTTCCTGCGTGTGAGTGAGGTCACCAGTATGCTCCCAAGTAGTTGCTGTGTAAGCAGCAGAGGAGGCATCGCGCGACTTATCTATACATATAAATAAAATTGAAGTGTTAGTCTGTGATTTCAAAATAAAGCCTTTATCTTAAGCTCATATTGTTATTTTCACGTTACCAAAGCCTAGTTACGCATTTTTAACTTTTTGTCTGTCTGCCTGTATGTTTGTTTGTACTTCACTACATAAAATAACTACGCTTATTTTATGTAATGAAAATAAAATAATTATACGTTGCCTCCCGTAAAGGTCAATAGATGGCGCTGTATGAAAATTGAATAGCTCTATGGTTGCATGTACGACACTGAACGTTGTTCTTTTTTAAACAGAAATAATTTGAGGTCTATGGAGAAATAAAGGCTACTAAAATCCCAAATCTCATGCGTGCGAAGCCGCGGGCTTCAGCTAGTACTTAATATATTACAAGCGTTAATACGCTACGGTAGCCGTTTTTCATCAGGTGGGCCGTATGCCTCCCGACGTAGTATAAAAAAATCGGTCAAGTGCGAGTCAGACTCGCGCACGAAGGGTTCCGTACCATTATCTATGAAAACGGCAAAAAATCACGTTTGTTGTATGGGAGCCCCCTTAAATATTTGTTTTATTTTAATTTAACTATTTATTTCTAAAGTGGATATATAACTAAATATTCTGTGAATATTTCAAGCGTCTACCTGTTGCCGTTATCGAGCAAAAACGAGCAAAAAAATCACGTTTGTTGTATGGGAGCCCCCTTGATATTTATGTTATTCCATTTTTTTGTATTTCTTGTTATAGCGGCAACAGAAATACATCATCTGTGAAAATTTCAACCGTCTAACTATCACGGTTCGTGAGATACAGCCTGATGACAGACGGACGGACGGACGGACGGACAGCGGAGTGTCAGTAATAAGGTTCCGTTTTACCCTTTGGGTACGGAACCCTAAAAAATCAGACATGAGAGTTATAGCAGGCATCCGTCCCTCTTCTGTAATAGCCCTGTACCAATAATCCCTCCAGAGCTCATTAAATTAGCCTAATAATTTCCCACACATCCACAATAGCCCCAATATCTCTTGAGGCCTGATCTATTGATATCCCTCGTAACGGGTCACATCGGGTATACCTCATTACGTAAATCTTCGATTCATGTCGCGTGGGATTAATACCCCTGATTTACGAAATGTATATTATTACCATAAAACGCATGCTCAGTTGGTTTGGACATGTAAAAAGAATCCAGAATGAAAGAATGACAAAATAGATAAACAATGCAAAAGTGGAGGGACTACTCACTGGAACGCAACAACCCTCCAGTGACTAGTTATTAGCCTGCGGATTTCCTCTGAGGTAATTTCCCAGACAGGCTGCTTTTTAGGGTTCCGTACCCACAGGGTAAAACGGAACCCTATTACTGAGGCTCCGCTGTCCGTCCGTCCGTCCGTCTGTCCGTCCGTCTGTCACCAGGCTGTATCTCACGAACCGTGATAGTTAGACAGTTGAAATTTTCACAGATGATGTATTTCTGTTGCCGCTATAACAGCAAATACTAAAAATTAGAATAAAATTAATATTTAAGGGGGCTCCCACACAACAAACGTAATTTTTAGGGTTCCGTACCCAAAGGGTAAAACGGAACCCTATTACTGAGGCTCCGCTGTCCGTCCGTCCGTCCGTCCGTCCGTCCGTCCGTCCGTCCGTCCGTCCGTCCGTCTGTCACCAGGCTGTATCTCATGAACGGTGATAGTTAGACAGTTGAAATTTTCACAGATGATGTATTTCTGTTGCCGCTATAACAACAAATACTAAAAAATAGAATAAAATAAATATTTAAGGGGGCTCCCATACAACAAACGTGATTTTTTTTGCCGTTTTTATAGATAATGGTACGGAACCCTTCGTGCGCGAGTCCGACTCGCACTTGGCCGATTTTTTTTGCTCATTTTTGCTCGATATTGATAACGGCAACAGGTAGACGCTTGAAATATTCACAGAATATTTATTTATATATTCACTTTAAGAATAAATAATTAAATTAAAATAAAACAAATATTTAAGGGGGCTCCCATACAACAAACGTGATTTTTTTGCCGTTTTTTATCGATAATGGTACGTAACCCTTCATGTGCGAGTCCGACTCGCACTTGGCCGATTTTTTATACACTCTATCTCTCTTAAAAACATCTAGACCAATAATACAAACACACTTTATGTACACGAATGTTATGTGTGTTTCCCACACAGAAACCCACGAGTGTTCGTGCCAAAGTAACGTGATTAACCACCGCGCTACCGAGCTCTTCAAACTTCAGTACTTACCCAATCTGGTTAAACACACTTTACCTCTTGAAACTACCCAGACCGAGACAAATCGATATGTTCACGCACACAAATGTATGTTCTGTGTGGGAATCGAACCATCGCGACCTTGGTATTAAAAGGGGGCATTGGTAAATTGGGCCACTCTGCCGCCGGCTCACTCGCTCTGTAAAATTTCCTACGGCGAGTTACCATTCGGATTAATTAAGTAACCCTTTTAAAAAGTATCTGTCCTAAAAACCAAGCCACAACTGAGATATGTGTTGCTGGTTAGGCTCAAAACTTTTTACAAACGCCCCATTTATCTTTAAAAGTTGGGTATATTAGATCAGTCATTGGGTCGGGTTAAACACATAGGTTAAACAACGTTGACTGCAGTCTGCCGAACTTTGGAGGGCACAGTAAGCCACCGGTTTGAGATATTTTCGATATATAACCATCGTTAAGCTTTTTTTTTAAGTCTTATCCACAGGCTCTTTGGCCCGTGCCTTTGTTTGTTTGACAGGTTGTTTGTCAGGTTGTTAGTTAGTTTATTATTTATCGCTCCGCAAGTGCGATTACAATATAAGACGAGCTCGGTGGCTCAGTGGTGGAACGCGCTGTTACTATACTTTGACACCAACGCTCGTGGGTTCGATTCCCACACAGTACAAACATTTGTGTGCATGAACATGTCTGTTTGTATTGGTCTGGGTATTTTCTATGTATAATAAGTATGTATTTACAAAAAAAAAAAATTATTTACGTATGTTTATCAGTTGTCTAGTACCCATAACACAAGCTTTGCTTACTTTGGGGCTAGGTGGCGCTGTGTAATTTGTCCGACAATATTTATTATTTATTAAAAAAAAAAATTAGTAGTGCTTAAATATATTTTGGTCAATACATGTTATTTTCGACAAGTCAATGTTTTTTTTTGTTAGTTTATGTTTTTTAGTTTCGACGTTTTTTTTTTTTTTCAATCTCGTCTGATTACATTAATTTTTGTTATAGGCAGAAAGTGGGACAAGAGACGCGGCCGCCGCTCGTCTAGACATTTTAGTGAGCATGACTGCTCGCATCTCTCATCCCTGTCTCTGCTTTGTTACAGTTACCATCGTTAAGCTAACCTAAGATAGGTTGGAGCAAACCATAAGAATCTCTAAGCTAAAGTGGCAGTGACACATACCTCGAAGTAGCCTAATAACAACTACCTGGACCTTTGTTGTGTTTCTGCCAGTGCCATGTTTTGACGAGCTCACTGGTAGAGTGGTTAATATAGCTACTGTAACAACAACGTGGGTTCGATTCTCACACAGGGCAAACATTTGTATGCCATGTCTGTTTGTCTTGGTCTGGGTGTTTCTACAGAGGTAGGGCGTTTGGAGAATTACCTCTACATCTCAGAAAACACAGTTGTAGTAACCGCATTACATCACGTGGACCGTATGCTTATATGCCTCCCGACGTTGAATAAAAAAAGTTTATCAGTAAGTTATCAGGGATGCCGACATCGATTCTTCCATCAAGTCTATTAACGATCACAAGCTTAGGTAAGCATTTCAAAACAAAGGGTTATTGACATTCAAATATTTGTTAAAGGATATTTGATTTCCCCGACTGTTTGTTACCAGTAAAGTATTTGATTTAAATAAACAAAACAACAATTTCGTATAGTTTCATTGAACCACGCCAGCAAACCCTGGGGCTTAGTCTCCCGACGTATGGAAAGCTAACATTCTCTTTGACCCAAACAAACATGCTATCAATTGAAACGAAACTGTTTATCTAACATGCAGCCAAAGTTAAGTAAACGCTTTTAAAACATCATTGGTTTGTCCAAACCTTGGGATTTGTGATCACTAAGTCTAATATTACCTACTGACTCTATATGTCCTTCTTTGGGGGAGTTATGTGGTAGTAAACTAAGCTTGGAATATAATACTATGTAGTTATAGGAACATAGCTCCTATAACCCAGTAACGGAATAGAGCATCAATTTTATTTACGGTCTACTACATAAAGCTGGGTGTATACATACGCTATCGCCTGCGAGGCTGCATTCACGTTATCATTATTCGCGATCGCATTCAGAGCATTAGTTTCGAAGCCTGTGGTTGCTTTACAATTTTTCTTTTACATCATCACGTCGCGCGGTCTTCAGCATCGCTTATTGTGAACATTGGCACGCCTGTCACTCCTAACGACGATCTTGGTCAAACTTATTGCGTCTATCCCTTCTATCGGAACCATGGTAGAAGTGGCAAAGTATAATTTTTTGCCAGTTGCGAGGCAATACAGGCAGACGTGGCCATACAAGGGTTGGTAACACTCTCATAGTTTGTCTGCTGTTAAGGACACAAAGACTACAGCGAATTCGGGTATTCCTGACGTGTTTCTTTAATATCACGCCATACATACGAACAGTGTATTCATTTCCATGATACAAAAGAGCAGGTCTAATAATGGATTTATCAGATCTAGCCTTCCAACTTAAATGGCATTTTAGGTACACAAATGATACCAGCCATTTTACGCCACGTGGCCCAAGTCGCTGAAACACGCATCTTGAAGTCGCAATCGATGTCACTGGATGTTTGGAGGATTGATCCCAAGTATCCACACCGTTCTGTGAGTTCGACAATGCGGATCAGCGACGAGATTTGCGCTCAGTTCTTATTGAACACATAAAACAACAAATGCAGCAGAGGCTTTACTCCAAAAACTTCTTTCTTTTATTCCCAGAAATATAAAGGAGCGTAGCATGCTTTTTTTGGGAATAAACCAAAACGATTTGACTCCTAAAGAATACTACAATAATGGTGACAATATGCCGAAAAAGGACTAAACGGCACGACTGTGGAAGAGATTGCATGTCAGAAATGTCATAAGCCTGTGTGTAACGATCATAAATATAGCATATATATTCAATGTTATAACTAAAATTTGAATAATCTCAATAAATCCACTAATGAAGGCTAAAATCTGAAATTTGTAGCTCCTACGTTATTTTTTTCATATTTTATCAATGTTAAGAGAAAAAGTTTTTGTTTATATTTTTAGAGTGAAAACATATTTTTTTTTGTTTTAATTCAAGTGCTAATAAAGTCTGATTGCGTATAAAACATGTATTTTTTCCTTCCACTAATATACCAAATAATCCATCAACTATTTTGGGACACAACGCTGCCCCATGTGTCCAATTATGTAATTATTTGCAGCGCGAGTAACGGAGCGGTAATGTGCGCTCGTGCGCTATAGCGCTATAGATGGATGCGGTTGACATTGTTTAACCTGCGTGTTCGATTAGAGTAACACTCGCAATGACTCCATCGAGCTACTGTTTTATATTAACGCGGCGTTCAAATTTCGCAATGTGTGTACGCAGCATTACGCCTTTGTATGTTGGCATTGACCCAGAAGTATTTGGAGGGGGGCATACATTATACATCAATCCTCTTAGTGTTCATAAGTCCTGGAGGTTGTAAATCCTCAAAGACAGGCTCAGAATCTCATAAGTAACTTTCGAAGGAAAGATAATGCAGGGTTTTCAATTCGTTTCGTATGTTTTTGTTTGTGTACGAAATCGGGGGAACAAAAGATGAATATAGACCACCTGATGTACTCGTAAAGTAGTTAACCATTTATGAACGCTAGTGCAAAGACTGCGTAGCCACCCCCACTGCTAATACGCAACTCCACGGGAGCTTACTCAGTAGCAGGAACGAGTATTTGGCTGCGGTCTTCTGTGAGAAGGAGGCGCCTTCCCAGTCAGCATTATTTTTTTTTAATGCGACCATATTCTCTTTAAAATCTTGTGTGTATCTTACTCAATCTTTTTCTCCTAGCGTTATCCCGTTTCTCAATTCACTGGGATTGGCGAGATGGACTACGTAAGCCTAAGGATTTGGTAAAGATACAGATTTTTATATAGACCAACTCCTGTCAGACTTCCACAACCCAGCGGAAAACCAGACTTTTCTAAGGTTAGGTAGGTCACACATCTACCGATATATAATTTCTTGAATGCGGGTTTCCTCACGATGAGAACAGATTTTGACGTGATAACGTCTTATTAATCGATGAACGCCGGCTGCACGCACGAAAAAGCATGACTCATTGCCACGTTCCGCTGAGCTGAGCCGAGCGTGCAAGCGAGAGCGCAGAACAAGCGTTAGAGAGGCACGATCGGTCTAAGCGTTCGGCTTGTAACGCATCTCTCTTCCACTCCATCGGCCGATGCGTCCGAGTAGAAGGGAGACAGCGGCAGTACACAACCTACACGTGAACTGTTCTGTCAACTGTTGACTGTTTTCTTATGACGTTATCACGTACAATTATCGTCCGTAAACCGACTTTACAGACAACCAATTTTCTTATATAGAGCGATTGCCGTCAGATTTTCACAATTAAAGGGGAAAACCGTACCTAAGAAAGTGAAGACACACGTCCTTCGGGATATAATTTCTTGGGCGTGTGGATTCCCTCACGATGTTTTGCCTTCGCCGCCGAGCAAAGGTAATCAAAACTATGTTTATAAATACGGAAACACGATATCAGTGATACATGCACACAAGGATTCAAACTGGGGACCAGTAGCAGACCACTTCTTTATCCATCAAAGCTCTGTTACTCAATATCTTATATACAAAAAATAAGAAGTCTTTCTTTGTTTGTTTGTGCTTTATACGCTGCCATATCGTTCATTCGATTACGATAAAATATTGTCTACTTATTGCACGATTAAGGTTCATCTTGTTCCTAGCATTATCCTGCTTCCTAATACATTAGGACGGACAGATACCTAAGCCTAAGGATTTGGCATAGGTTCTAATTTGTTTACAGAGCAACTGACGTTTCCCGTTTCCCTGTTTTCCTTGTTGTTTTCTGGGAAACCAGATCTTTCTAACGTTAAGTACCCACTCGTCTTCCGAAATGTAATTTCTTGAACATGCGGGTATGCTCACAATGTTTTCCTTCACCGCCGTAAAAATTATAGTTATAAATATGTTCATAAATTCGAAAACATGAATATAGTAGTACTTGCCGGGATTTAAACCCGTTTACTAGTAGGTCCATAAGCCGGTCTTCATCCGGGCTGTCTCTGCATAGCATATTTGTTAAATGTAATATTGGTATAGTACATATCACTAAACGGCTAAACGTAGTTTAGTCTACTTGTTAAACATTGCGTTAAACAATTTTCTATGGCTATTTTGTAGCTAGAGGACACTCAAGCCATAAAATAAAAGCGAACATAAAAAAAAATATATGAGTGCAGTTCACACGCGATAGAAGTGACCCTTCAAAAATGTGAACTTCAAGAGAATGAGACGAATGGAATATTTCAGGAGTAGAATTATTTATGATGATATTGATCATACTTGAAAAATATCTTTATTAAAATGATGAAATATTTATGTAAACAATACACGTGCACAATACACCACGGTTGTCATGACGCCTTATTTTAAGCTTCCTAATTCGCACACGTGCAACGCTCGGACTCTGTAACTAACACTGTATAATGCCTTCTATCTTATTCTCTCGCACGTTAAATCCTATAGATGTATGTGGTTGTTAATTTTTACCATCGTTTTTTCGTTTCGTCGAGTTTCAAATTACAACGAAGAAGTTTTCATTTCAATAATCTAGTCTCTCTATCAACCATCTCATTTCACAAGTTGACTGCGACATAAAGTCTGCGGAGAAATACTCGAGTGCCTTACGAATGTGTACAAAATACACTAATAGTAATTGTACAAGTGCTTGAATGTCGAGTTGAGAACAAACCACTAACGTGTCATTGAGTTGTTCGCTTGAGGCTTTGTTTGGAAGTATGATCTCTCCTCGAGGTGTACTAAAACTTAATAAAACGGTAATTAGCGTTAGCTCAGTACTACACTGTGTTAATTGTGTTGACATACACAGAAAGGAAATAAGAACGATTGAATATGAAATGAAAAGAAGAACTTGACGGCGCAGTTAGTAACGCTACTTTGACAGCAACGCAGGTGGTTTCGATTCCCAATGTCATCATCATCATCCGAGTGTTAATTCCAGTCGCGTCCTAGGCTTTCGTTTCGGAGCCCAGGGTGTTCCGGCTTTTATTCCTCGATTTCGCGCGGCCTTCGGCATCCCTCATAGTGAGACCATTGGCACGCATGTCATCCCTCACGACGTCAAGCCAGCACTTCTTGGGTGTACCCATTCTACCGGGACCCGGCGGAGGTCGCATCAAAACCTAATGTAGTACATCCACTGTGAAACGCTCCAAGGAATATCAATGAAAAGAAATATCCATGAGCAGGTCTCGGTCTGTGGTGCCGGCATAGAATTGCGCTACCGCCTCTCGTCACGTAGGTGCCGTAGGAGTCGGCTGACGGAAACACACAACCGGATGACGGGCAGCAGCGTCATCTCGTGCACTGCGTCAAATTGCGATCACCAACCCGCCTGCCAAGCGTGGTGATTATGGCAAAACCCCCCCTAAGGGATGGCCTATGTTCAGCAGTGGACGTCTTTTGGCTGATATGATGATGATGAGGTCTCGATCGGTATTGGATCTACTGCGCACACACCGATCAAGAATTTTGGAAGAATTGTTCGTACTGGGCTATTATAACAGACATATGTCCGCCTGCCTGCCTATTATATCCGATTGTTACTTCCGGTAGGCGGTGACTCGTCACTCACTGGATGGATTGACCCAAAATGCCAGACAAAGTCGGCTGAGAGCCACACTGGCGTAAGTGACTCAGGGGTGTCGAGAGGTGTGTTGCGCTTGCGCTTTCTCCAAAGTTACTCGCGACGTTATGCCCTTTAATACTTAAACCCCTGGAGAGTATTGCTCTTTGTTATTGACTAGCGACCCTCTCCGGTTTCGCACGGGTGAGTAATTTATCAGGATAAATTAGTACTTTAAAAATAGAATATAACAATAATTGAAACTATTTAGTTGGATAAGGATTAATATCATGATGTCTAACCGTGCTTTGATTGACTAATTAAAAAAACCGGCCAAGTGCGAGTCGGACTCGTTCACGAACGGAACCCTCCGTACCATTATCTATAAAAACGGCAAAAAAAATACGTTTGTTGTATGGGAGCCCCCCTTAAATATTCGTTTAATTTTAATTTAATTATTTATTTTTAAAGTGAAAATATAACTAAATATTCTATGAATATTTCAAGCGTCTACCTGTACCGTTATCAATATCGAGCATAAACGAGCAAAAAAATCGGCCAAGTGCGAGTCGGACTCGCGCACGAAGGGTTCCGTACCATTATCTATAAAAACAGCAAAAAAAAAAAAAACACGTTTGTTGTATGGGAGCCCCCCTTAAATATTTGTTTTATTTTAATTTAATTATTTATTCTTAAAGTGAATATACAACTAAATATTCTGTGAATATTTCAAGCGTCTACCTGTTGCCGTTATCAATATCGAGCAAAAATGAACAAAAAAATCGGCCAAGTGCGAGTCGGACTCGCGCACGAAGGGTTCCGTACCATTATCTATAAAAATGGTAAAAAAATCACGTTTATTGTATGGGAGCCCCCTTAAATATTTATTTTATTTTATTTTTTAGTATTTGTTGTTATAGCGGCAATAGAAATACATCATCTGTGAAAATTTCAACTGTCTAACTATCACGGTTCATGAGATACAGCCTGGTGACAGACGGACGGACGGACGGACGGACGGACGGACGGACGGACGGACGGACGGACGGACGGACAGCGGAGCCTCAGTAATAGGGTTCCGTTTTACCCCTTGGGTACGGAACCCTAAAAATCACGTTTGTTGTATGGGAGCCCCCTCTAATATTTATTTTATTCTATTTTTTAGTATTTGTTGTTATAGCGGCAACAGAAATACATCATCTGTGAAAATTTCAACTGTCTAACTATCACGGTTCATGAGATACAGCCTAGTGACAGACGGACGGACGGACGGACGGACAGCGGAGCCTCAGTAATAGGGTTCCGTTTTACCCTTTGGGTACGGAACCCTAAAAATCACGTTTGTTGTATGGGAGCTCCCTTAAATATTTATTTTATTCTGTTTTTTAATATTAGTTGTTTTAGCAGCATTGGAAATACATCATCTGTGAAAATTTCAACTGTGTAACTAAAACGGTCCATGAGATACAGCCTGTGACAGGCGGACGGACGGACGGACGGACAGTGGAATCTCAGTAATATAATAATAGGGTCCGTTTTACCCTTGGGGTACGGAACCCTAAAAAAAGATTATTGTAACTTAACTATAGTTAAACAGCATTTTTCGCGGAGAATGATACTGACTATAAACATATAGATAGTACATGTTTCTATATATGATCAATAATTTATGCAGGTCTCGCGAAATAATAGTATGGAATTAAAAATGGAAAGTGTAATTATCCGTATTATTTCAATTGTTATTGTTATGTTAGAGTATTTCAGCAACACACATATACAGAACTTTAACAGCATAAAATAAAATACAAAACTACCTACACAATTTGATCACAATCGTTAGACCCATATATGTCCGATATAATCTATTTTATATTTTATTTACCGTAGAACGACGAGCGTATACAAATTTTAAAGTAGAGACTGCGGCGTGCCAGAACAGCCACACGGCGCTCGGTTCTTTCTGCCTACACCGCACAAATCCCTTAATTGGCGTGAAGTATATAAAGAAGATAGTATAATAATATTATCTGTAATATATGTATATATATATATATATATATTACAGATAATGCGAAAAATCGCACTTGCGCTGTTTTTTATCTTTTCTATATTCGTACTACCGTAAAATATTTAATACTACAGATTACTTTTAAATAGTTTAGTAAAAAAATAACTGCATTAAGGCGGTAGTTTTATTTTTAATATTCTTCATCCCTTTAGCCGAAGATTAAGCATCGCATTACAGATGTTGGTGATGCCCACAAATCAAAAAACCACTTGGCCCCACTTACTCACTAAACATAGTGTTGTAGTGCGACGATATTTCAACCATTATGTCGATAAGAAACGCGTTTCGTCAGTTCTCCATTGGTTATTTCATGAACGGTTTACTATTTTGAGCATCATATCTGTGATAGTTCCATGTATGCTGGTGCTTTCGGGGACATTCATAAAAATGATGCTTTTGTGAAATATTTTTAGGGCAATATTTTTATTATTTATTTATATTGTACTTTAGTGGCAAAATCACCTGCGCAAATGTGACCCGGATGAAAGAGGGGAAGGGCATATCAAACCTGTTTAGGGAAATATTTTCACCCCGCGGAAGACAGTAGCCTAATCACAAAACCTTGGCGGCTTGTTGTGTTCCATGCTTGAGCTAGTTTACCGATATGATCCTCGGGAGTTCCTGTATACACGCGAAATATATTATTGTATTACAACATTCATAAGTTATGATAACCAGCTTACATCAGGTGGGCGGCTTGTTTACCTCCTGACCTCGAGTATAAGCAATTTAGTTGAAGTCGGTACTTTCAGTTTCTGAGGTAGTTCACATATATGCTTATATAATCCAACCCTCACTTCATCTACGTAAAATAGTTCCACTTACCATTCCTAAACTGATTGTGGTTTCGTATGACGCGCTCGGCATTCTTCCGGGCTATGTAGAACCACTCCGAGGTGTTACTCAAATATTTGTATTCCACCGCGAGATCCTTCGCCAATATCGGTCCTTCTGGCAAACGGTACGCAAACGGACAGAAAAGTTGATAATCTTTATACTGATATTGGTCATAGCAGTTCCCAGCTGCAAATATATCATCATCAAATTCAACCATGGAGAACACACTAGCATGTAACAAATACTCATTGTGCATCACTGAGGGACCAGCATATTTCCACAATCTGGTCAACATATTCGCTCTATTTACAGCAACGTCAGCTTCTATCCTAAATCTTTCTTGAGCATATCTATCTACCACACCTTCTCCTAAATTTAAATGGGTTCCAGCTGTACAATTTTCTCCTAATAAATGCTGAGTTTCTATCAATCTTAGAAATTTTGTCACTACGTCTTCGTGTACACTTGGTTTAGTTACTGTTACATTTTCTGGATCAGTCATATTATCATTTGTTAAGTCTTTGACTTGTTCAGTATTTAATGTATCATCTATAGACAATCTCTGTGTTTCGTTGTTATCGTAACTATTTTCTACATTGTTCAAGTGATCTATTAGTGAAACGTCGTCTATGGTGGCTTCGTGTCTCTGAGTATTTTTCGTATTCGACGAAAAGTTCCCGAAGAACTTTTGAAATACATCTGGAGTATTTTCTTTGAGTACTCCATCATCGTCGTCTGGTGCACCATAAGGTCTTAAAGCTGATACCACTGGATCCTCTCCAGATTTGTCTATACTTTCTGAAACAAACAAAAAAGTCATTTTTAAACTCTATTTATCCTAAAGTATATAGTAAACATCCCTGAAATACTCTTTATAGGTCACTAGAAGTTATTCAATAGTCAGGTAGTAATATTTAACAGACATTATAGTCGGTTACGTTGGACTCGGCTAACAAAAGAGAACATTCAACCCACTATTATAACTTAGCAGCAAAGGACCAAAGTCGTTTAAGCTAATTACACGAAAAGACAAGTTCAAAGAAATTTGGAATATAAGGCCACCATTATTTTGGAGTTAAACCTAACATAATAGTTCCTGGGGGTGATTAAGGTCATAGAGAAGCTCAAGCTGCGTTACTGGGATAGCAACGTGTGAATGATAGGTCACTCCATTTTTTAATATTATAATAACTTACAAATATATATTTTATGCTGTAATTTGTTGTTAAAATATTTATAACAGAAATATAATCACATATACGGCTACTATTTAATACTCAAAGAACCTTTTATCATCGATAAAAGGTTCTTTGAGTGTTAAATTATTACTACGAGTATTATCATCGATATATTAATTGCACTTCATCTCTCGTCATATTTACGAAGGCAACGAAATGTGTTCCATTAATTAACATCTAATAGTGCCTCAGAAATCAAAGGAGGAAAGTAGGTCATCGCTGCTATTCTTACAATTACCTTAATTAAGTTATTCAAAGAGGAATATTGTCCTATATTACATGTTACGTAAGCTTGTATCTGGTCTCAGAAATGACAGATTCAGAAAGAAACAAATGACTTCGTCGTGTGAAGCGTTTCAAATTTTTTTATCAGATGAATCGTAATAAATTTTCGTTGATCACGAAAAAGCCAACCATGTCCTGAAATATTGCCTCAATATCGTCAAAATAACGAGCGGGCTCAATCACTACCTGTCTAATCCGAAGATTTCTGAGGTAATAGAAAATTCAACTTTATTAAAATCTGGAAACCGGTGTTTTGTTCTCGCTGATAGGGATACATGCAAAGACGATTTTCCCGTAAAAGGGATTTCAACGTCGAGGAACAGGCTTGTAAAATCTCGGCAATCACCCCCTATAAAGGAGGATTTTGTTTACGGGGACAACAAATCGCGACTTTCATTACAGGAAAGGCAGCGTGAATTGATTGCCGGCATTACTTATTGTGAGCAATTTTGTTGATCATTGACAGTATACCGTGTTATTTACTGCTGTTCTATGAATAGTTGGGGTGTAAATTATTTACAATCTTAAGTTCAAATTTTAGGAATTCAGTAAAGGGTCGCATTTAAAACTATGTATGTATCTACTAGACTAGCAGATACACTTCAGAAAGTTGGGTCCTAGTCATTGGGGTAGGCAGAGATTATGGAACGATAGGTGTACCAATAAATATACGTCTCATGCATGCTCGTCAGTTTTAGGTTTTTTATTTTTTTTAGTACATCATCGTTTTGGTCTATACGATCTCTTGCTCGATACACTCCTTTCGTTTTGTCGTTCATTCTTTGCAAATGATCTCTGAATACCCATTTAATTTTTTAACACTACATTACCTTTCATTCCACATAGCTCTCGTATCAATGACAACGTTGTTATCACTACTACTTTTTATAAAACTTTGCATTTTTTTTTTAATTCTGATTAGCTGGCGTATATTTACACTACACTGTTCCCAAAATTTTGTAACAGGCACTCAAACAAAGCTTGTCTGAAATCAATAAAATACGAGGAATTATTGCAACATTGAACGAGACACTTAGAAATTGTTCTAAATCTATCATGAATCTTTTTAAAGTGCTTATGATCCGTGAGAAAGAAACGCGAGAAATTCAAAACAAGCTTTGCCATATAATAATGCATCTGATTTTAAAGGGCGAGACTTAAGTGAAATAGACCAATGAATTTGTTTGTACACCAATTAGCTTTAACTTTTGTATATCTTAGGAGGAGACTATTTCACGGTAATTCAACTAGTTTGGAGGGAGCCTATGTGAGAGGATTCTGTGTGAAGTATTCGGGATAAAGCAGTCAAGGAAAGAGATTCAGGGGTCGATAAGAAGCATTCAATGAAAAGATTCGCGTAGTATATTTTCAAATAGATTTAAAATATCAAATTAATAATAAATTGTTAATCTTAGTCATTATAGAGCGATAATTACAGTGTGTACAAGTTTCTTTTGCTGTCTTTGTACTGTGAGTAAAATAGCATAATTCATTTAAATATTAATTATTCTAGACAGGAGTTGATATAATTGTGGTTGAGTTCATAATGATGATAACCGACGAATGTCATAATTTCTTATTATCTTTTCATACCCAAATTGACTGACGAGCTGACTGTATGTGTTTGCTAATGTGCTGTTGTATATATAGAATTAGTATTCATCTGTCAATGACAGTATATCAATCAGCATCTACACATCTAGACTTACGGAGAACCGACCTCTTGGGAGATACGTACTTCAAACCCCGTGAAATTGGTCAAGAAAATTGACCGTAGATTTCTTGGGAAAACAGTTCAATTCTTTGCACTATAATGGTATCCTCAGATCTGTATCTTTAGGATGATAATTTGAAGAAATTCCACTGTTACACATACCTGCTTAGGGAATAACTTCGTATACGGACGGACTTGAAATGTAGCTTGATAAACCCTACCTATTAAAACATACGGGTATGTGTAACATATATATATATATACAGTCTGCCGGTGGGGACTGTCATGTATTTGGAGAAATGCCACAGGGAAGGGCGTAGGAAGAGCCCTCCTTTTAACCGGAATTAATTAATGTACACATCCTATTAATAAAACCAAATTGAATCATCTTGAATTGGTCTAACATTGACGTTCTCGTTTTGAACGAATCCGTAGTAAAGTAGAAGGTGCGTATCATAATATTGTATATATTATATACAAGATTTTAAGGTCATGATTTGTGTAATATGCGTACCTTAATTTTATATTTTGTTTTACATTATACAAAATCACTCTATTCTTGTATGTGAAGTCACTCGATCAACCTTAAATGAAAACGTTACTAAACGGAGTGTATTGATTTACGGTAATTGATTGTCTATCTATCTATCTATAACTTCACGCCAAATCCCTTGCGGGCTAGGCAGAGAGAATCGAGCGTTACCCCACTCGCTTCTTTAACATTGATAGCTTGATGGCGTCGTTGCGCGTGTCATTCTACGCTTCGGACGGCACGTTAAGCCGTCGGTCCCGGCTGTTGTGGATAGATGACAGTCGTTAAGCTAAGTAAGTGGCGCTCGGTCGGCTTGAAAACACTGGCCTCCGCCAATCCGCATTTGAGCAGCGTGGTGGAGCATGCTCTAAACCCCTTCGGTTAAAGAGAGACCTGTATCCCTGCAGTGGAATGAGTAAGGGCTGATGTGGCATGACGTACCTTAATGTTATATCTTGTTTTACATTATACAAAACCACTCTATTCTTATATATGAAGCCACTCGATCAACCTTAAATGAAAACGTTACTAAACTGAGTCTCTATCTATCTATAACTTCACGCCAAATCCCTTCCGGGGTAGGCAGAGGGAACCGAGCACTGCGTGACTCGATCCTTATATACCTCACTCGCTTCTTTAACATACATTGCTCTTTTCATGCACTCTCGCCGGTTTCTAGGGCTCCTGACATCACCTTCTGAAAGAAAGTCTTCCTACATCCTTCCACTTTTGCATTGTATATCTGCTTCGTAATTCATTCATCCTGCATTCTTTCTACATGTCCGAACCTATGGAGCATGCCTCTTCTTATTTTAACAATGACGCTCTCTTTCAGACCAACTCTGCTTCTAACATCATCATTGCGAATACGGTCTACAAGCGTTACTCCACGCTGATCTGATCTGATCTGTTCAACGCCAAAATAGCTATCGAACATTACAATCGGTACATTTTCTTCTTAAACAACATCGGGTGGCTTACAATGTGGCGTACGTTCTAAATGACACGTAGTGTAAAGTGGGTAGGTACCCTGCTTGCAATATATTAAGTATCGCGTGATGATACTTCTACTGCTAACACAGCAACTCCTTAGAAGCTTACGGGCAACCTCACTCACTGGCAGGAACACAACAACCCTTGAAAGAGTTCTTATTTGGCTGTACTTTTTCGTGAAGTGAACGTACTTCCACAGATGTCTGATTTGATTTGATATTTCTCTTTAAATATTTATAAATAATAATAGTAAAATATTTAAAATTATTTGTACTTTGCTATATAATACCTTTATATAATATATATAATACCTTTGAATAATGACTCCGGCTGTATATTTAAAAATCTTCTCTTTTTCATGCTTGACGTCCCTTACGAAATAATTAATTATTTTTTTAATTAAATATTCGGTTTCAGGTCAGCATTGAAATAAAATATCAAATTTTCAATTCTGACCTATTTCGTTCACGGACTTTCCGTAACATACAGACAGCAGTTTCTAGAGTTTTCGAATACTATAAGTTTAACTTCAAACTTCGAGGAGCCTTACGATATAAATTGACAACCAACCAACCAAACAAACAAAGAATCAACCAATCAACCTACAACCCACCAACCAACCGACGAAATAACTAACCAATCAATCAACGAATGCACCAACTAATCAAACAACCGACAAAACCACCAACCTCTCCAAGAAACACGTTGCCTCGTATCCAAATTAAGCTGTTTACGTACTGAATTAACTTACATTTTCTTTCAAAATTAGCTTACGCCCACGCATTTTAAGGAGTTTACATAATTACTTCCGTCGCTCGCACGTTCCGGGACATCCGTTGTTGGTACTGCAAATGTACTGTGTAAATTAGATTTTTCTTTGTGTGAATTCGCTGCTACACAAAATGCTCGTACCAGCTTCTTTATTATTCCTAACACATTAAAAAAGAGGTCTATGTTTGTTTTTCTATATTTGTTTTCTAACTGTTGTCTCTGGATTCACTCTTGCGGAGCTTAGCCTTCTAATTGTTTTATACAAGACCGTTTGATGTAAAGTTGCCATTCCTGCGTCTAACACAACTACTCTTTAGGAGCTTACAGGTAACCTCGTTCACTTGCAGGAGAACAATCCTCCAGACTGACAGTGTAATATTCTTTCAAAGTTAGCTCATTAAATGATGCGTAAGTTTTTGCATGAAACGTGGCTGATATATTGCAACAAATTTTGGAAATGCTTGTTTCAACTTGGGGTTATGAACGTCCGTTTGCAAGTACATGTAAATTAACCCAATAGTTTGGTCGCACTGACAAAATTTAGTTTACTAAATTTTATCATGACCATCATGATATAAATTTGCCCTGGCAAAATGTTCAGCTCAAACGGGGCTGTTCAGTCATTTAAAAACAGAGACGTACTTTAAAATAGGATTTTTTTCAGCTTGCTTGAAGATGAATTCCACCTCGTCTTCCATCCCCAATCTTTGGAATAATTCACATCCCTGTACATTATAAATATTTAGAAAATTTCTGTTAAGTTGTGTCAAACACAACTATAAATATTATGTGTGAATTTTAATATTATATATGATATATACAAATATGTATAATTTAAAATAAAAATGTCATAATAATATAAAAATATACATTTTCAAATATATTTATTGCGGGGAAGTGAATTTTTCCATTGTAAAATAAAAATAAGTTAGTGATTAGTACATCCTAGGATGATGCTGTAAATATTTAGCAAGGAACTATTGACTTTAAAAAGCTTATTAAGGCAGAATTTGCCTATTAATTCAGATGCAATGATGAGAGCAGAGCAGAGACGTCAAGTTAAGGGGAGCGGTGCCGCAAGACGTAGTTCAATGGTATTTATATATGCTTGGCTACAACAATATGTACCATTATTACCATAACTGGGAAATACCCTTTTAAGCACTTTTTTATGTCTTCGCTCGGGTATAAGGCCATTGTTCATAGTCTGGTTTTCATTATTCTTTCACGAGCACGACGCTGTGATACTGCCATATACTTTAGACGTAAGTTTAATGAAGTTGTTTAAAATGAATTTAAAAGTTGCGAAATAAAAACTTTTAAATAAAAAGTTTTTACCCACTTCGTCAAAAAAGACGCTCAATTTTTTATTAGCTTTGTTGTGTTAATCCTTTGCTATCATCGACTTCAATGGAGTTTGGATTTGGGTTGCGAACAATAGTATGGACCACTTGACGTAAATCGTTTCTCATAATTTATACGCGATACATTCTATCGCTTTGAAATTCTTGTATATATATAAAAATATCTCGGAAACGGGTGTAATGATTTGAATCAAATTTTGTATTTACAGAAAGTATTACTTTTAAATTTATGTATAGGTGTGTATCCTGAAAAACAAACTAAATCTTACAAAAAAACGTAAGGTACGCCGAGCTTATCTCTATCAGTCAGATGCGATTGTATTAATACACGAATATATTCATACATATATATATATATATATGTAATCAATAATCTTATCATTTTAAAAGGAATAAATGTTTTGATTTTGTTGTTCTGTCAAATATCTTAAATATTGAATTGCTGCATAGGCAAATAAGTTGTAGATAATTGATAAAAAGTGACGGTTAAAAGATAAACCGCTTCGTTATAACAAGTTCAATCCGTCAATTTTATTTCGAAGTTTCCAATATTCCATTTCCTAAAAAATATTTGTCTATACCTTATATTGGAATACAAAGGAATCGGGCATAGAGTATATAAATCCGCAATTTCCTAGGAAATGTGAATCCTATGTAAATTCATGTATGTTGCCTACGACGATCTTATCTAACCCTACATTTATATTTATGTTCAGCTGTGTTGTCTTGCATCACGTTTTCACAATAGAGATATTCTGCCTTATTACTTACATTACCTGGTCTATTGAGTATCGCTCGGCTATTTCTATGGTGTTTAATGCAAAATCGTCTTAAAGAATTAAAAATTGAGTTTTTTTTAAATTAATATATAATAACTTAACCGTAGAAATTATTAGAGCTTGTCTTAGGTTTTCGCGATTGTTACACATTGAATTAAACATTTTTTAAGGGAAGTATCGCGTGTTTTATTTATTTTGTTGAACCTGACGTTTCGAACGCTTTGCAGCGTCTGTGGTCGCAGGGAGACGAAGGTGATATTTGTCTTACATTAGTTATTCAATTAGTACATCTACCGATATGGATGGATTAATTATATATGTTCCGATTCACACAAAAATTGCTCACAGTGTCCAAACATTTTTTAGTAGATCTTTGGGTCTGTGACTTGATTATATTTAGGACTGGATCCTAAGCAGGTGGTACTTGCCAACCATCTTCTCTATTGAAATTGGGGTGTTTTCTTATTTCAATAGCCTCGCGCAACGTTCTCGGCTATTAGCGATTCTCCTTGGCGAGAATTTGTGGTTTATCGAACCGGATGTAATGGTTTGGCAGGTCCAGTGTATGTTCACATACTGCAGAGTTTTTATCGCGCCTATTCTTCATGTCAGCAATGTGTTCTTTCACACGAGTACCTACGCTTCTCTTTGTTTGCCCTATGTATGATAAACCACATTCGCAGTCTAATTTGTATACTCCTGCATCTTGTAAGGGGATATTCCTGCGACCACGGACGCTGCAAAGCGTTCGAAACGTCAGGTTCAACAAAATAAATAAAACACGCGATACTTCCGTTAAAAATTGTTTAATTCAATTATTAGAGCTATCTGAGATATAATAAATATATGTATGTTCTTCTTTCTAGCATTGTTCGGTTTTCTAATACATTAGATATGGCGGGACGTGCATCCTAAGTCTAAGGATGTGGCAAAGATACTTTTTCTAAATGGAGCTACTCCTGTTAGCCCTCCACAACCAAGGGAAAATCGAACCTTTGAGGTGAGGTCACACTGTTACTATTACTATTGAAACATTACGCCAAATCCCTGAAGGGTAAACAGAGACAACCGAGCGCCACATGACTCGGTCCTTACTTATCTTTTTAACATTCATAGCTCTTCTCATGCATGCTCGCCGGTTTCATACATTTCTTCTAAATATTTACTCCACGGTTCAGACTTCATGACATGTACAAAGATTGTACATAATCCAGCCACGCTTTCCCCTTTCCTGCTGTGGAGGATTCAACCTCCGCATTCCATTTGGCATTTTCTTTCAACGTTTTATGCCTATTTACGCATCCATATGCTTCATGTGCATTATCCACCATTGCTTACTTCAGAACTTTTCACTAATCATCCACATCCATCTCGCAAAGGCGAAAATTCGCAACTCTTTCGCTTGCTAGATATTACTCCTCACACTTTCATCTTGCAATTTCTCGTTCCTTATCTTTACAAGATCTACGAAAGGGATCTGCACTGCGAATGTACAAGATCTGGCAACTGCGGCTTACCACCAGGTAGTGGTCAAGTATTGTAGTATTTCGGAGACGTCTATCTATCAAAACCAAATGAATCACATTTTTTGGATCATTCTGTTTACGTTCATGTATGCGTATGAATATCCTTATGATGAAATAAAGTATTCGACACGAGGAGGTTTTTTTCTATACATAAATCTAAAATTACTTACTCCTGGGGCGACCTAATCCGTACATCATCGGTGCGATTTCGCCCCAGAATTGCAATCTAATTGATTGGCAGGGGTCGCGAACGAGCACGCTTCTGGCACATGACCTTAGGTCACACATCTTTTAAAATTTAATTACGTGGACATACGGATTTCCGTACGATGTTTACCTTCACCGTCGAGCAAAAGATCACTAGAAATATGTACATTAATTCGAAAATATGAATTTAGTGGTCCATGCCATGCAGCCGTTTTCTGTTCAAAAAACTATGTGGCTGGCCCAGTGCCAATTCAGCTTGCTTATCCTTTGGGCACTGTTACCTTAGTTCTACTGCGGATATCCTCATTTCTGATTCTATCACGCAGGAAAACTTCCAGCATTGCTCTTTCCGAAGCCCGCTGAGTGACCTAGAGCTTCCCCATACGGTCTGCAGTGAAGAGCCACGTCTCAGTTCAGTATTTCATCACTGGCAACACAAATTTAAGAAGACTTGAAATTATTGAGTAAGAATGGTACAAAGGTCACTTAACACGTGAGTTGTCATTACAACTCGTCAAGCTTAAGTGCGTAGTGAAACAGTGCGCCATTTTCTAGCAATTGTCTTTTTTAGAGACTCAACCTACCGATTCACGATAATAGCATGTGCATTCCCGCATTAACGTACAAACTTAGTGGATTTTGACGGGAATGGTGGCCGAGTTTATTTAGCATTGCCGAATGTTTGTCCATGTTTCTTGTTATTTCTCTGTTTATTCAGCAGTATTGTATGCGTAACGTGAAACATTGTTAAAAGAGTACAGAAAACTGCAATTGGAGGCGTACATTTGCATTTGAGAGTTTTTGCAATCTAACAATGTATGGAAACCGGAAAGCTTTTAAACTCTATATATATTTTTATATTACATATTTTTTGACATTTCAATTTTTCATTTTGTGAATAACCAATTTAGAAAAAAAAAATAAGAGAGGTAGGGCGCATCAAAGCAGCCTGTCTGGGTAAGTACCTCCACCTCACAGAAAACCGCAGCCAAATAACAACTCCCTAGAGGGTTGTTGCGTTCCTGCGTGTGAGTGAAGTCACCAGTATGCTCCCAAGGAGTTGCTGTGTAAGTAGCAGAGGAGGCATGGCGCGAGTGATACTTAATATATCGATCGCATTAACAGACTACAGTGCCCGCTTTACATCAGGTGGGCCGTATGCTTGTATGCCTCCCGACGTAGTATATAAAAAAAGTTTTTATGTTGTTTGTGTATTAGTATTATCGTTTACCTTTTTTTTATAAAACGTCAGGACGCGTACAAGGATACGATCCACCCGATTAAAGTGATTACCGTAGCCCATGAACGCTTTGAATACGTTAAGCGTGCAATGTCACCTCTAATTAACACAGCAACTCCTTGGGAGCTTACTGGTGACCTCACTCACACGCAGGAACATTACGACCCTACAGCGAGTTGTTATTTGGCTGCGGTTTTCTGCGAGGTAACGGTTCTTCCGTAGACGGTCTTTGGTGCATCCTACCTCTCTTGAAAACACCCAGACCACGACAGACAGATCTCTTCATCCACACAAATGTATGTTCTGTCCTTAGACACGCCGCGATATACGCGTGCGTGAAATTTTTTCACCGCCGCTGGGGCGAAGCGTCGAGCGGCGCTCCCCGCCATACAAAAACGTGTCCGACTTTTTACGTTCGAACTATCCCTAGCCAACTGATGTTTATTTGAATCTTAAATTAAGTGCTCTGCTTTGCGTTTACTGTTTGTATAGATCTGTGGTTTGCATGTACAGATAAAAAAATAGCAAACTGCAACTTTTCTCTTTTTCTTGGCGACAGACAATGCCGTGTGTTAATGTTTGAAATTTTCTATTTCGAAAAGTAAATCGATAACTAATTATTTTTAATGTGTTATTAGATGTAAAGGCTTTCTTCTTGTTATTTTTTCTCGACGAAAAGAGAATTAAAATAAAATTAAACTTTCCGGTGACGCCATTACGCAGTAATATAGAAGAGAGTTTTCTCTTTTTAAAATCCGAATGAGTACCTATTTGAATGACTATGGTTGGGTTACGATATTGCCAACTTAATAGCAAACTGTACAAACGAGACGCAAGTAAGATATAAACATTAATTAGAGAGAAATACAAGATTATATAACAAAGCATAGCGTATCGATACCATTGGCACTCAACAGAAAAACAAAATCATGGGACACATTGATACTATTGGCATTCGGACTTGCAGGAATCAAACAAACGAACGTTAGTATTAAAAGCGGTATTAACCACTGCGCCACCGAGCTCTTGTTTATCGAGATTAGTAATAATAATCATGTCTTCAGGTACAATATGAATTATTCATGAATGTTAGAAAAAAACCTTGAGGTTTAACTAGCATTTTACCACTCCACCGTCTCGTTAGTTTGGGGGTGGCTGATAAATTTTTAATTATCATAATGAGTGATGTTAAAAAGTTTGAGAAACTACGTGTAACACTATATATATATAGGCTTTTCTGGTATAAATTACAGATATGTTACAAGCTTGTTTGCTTTGATCTACCCCTCTTCAGAGATATATGACATATGAAGTGGAAAGGGACCATAGGGTTTGAATTAGATACTGCTCGAATTACACGATGCTTGGTTAAATTTCGTAGACGAAAGCCCTGTTTCAAAGGTATGGTACCTTCAATATTATGGTTCACATGAAGGAAATACCAATGCAAAATACTGGTTCGGATCCTAAAGTGGGCATGTACCTACCTCTAAACTCGTGTTTTCAGATTTATGTACGAATACATATATGTCATTATCCCTTGCTCGGCGGTGAGGGAAAACACCGTGAGGTAACTCGCACGTCTAAGAAATTATATTTCGAAATACGTGTCAACGTCGTAGCTAATTTCAAGTCACCGCGAAGCACCCGGCCCTCAGTTCAGTCGGTGATCGCTCACTTTTGCTCGATACAGCGCGGAGAGCGGACGTGTTTATCATTGGTATTGCGTATCGTAAATCGTACCTATTTGTTATTTTGTTGCCAGAAATTATCGAAAGAAATATTGGTGTTATTTTTTTTTTAAACGGAACCCTATTACTGAGGCTCCAATGTCCATCCGTCCGTCCGTCTGTCACCAGGCTGTATCTCATGAACGGTGATAGTTAGACAGTTGAAATTTTCACAGATGATGTATTTCTATTGCCGCTATAACAACAAATACTAAAAAATAGAATAAAATAAATATTTAAGGGAGCTCCCATACAACAAACGTGTTTTATTTGCTTATTTTTGCTCGATTTTGATAACGGCAACAGGTAGACGCTTGAAATATTCACAGAATATTTAGTTATATATTCACTTTAAGAATAAATAATTAAATCAAAATAAAATAAATATTTAAGGGGGCTCCCATACAACAAACGTGATTTTTTTGCCGTTTATATAGATAATGGTACGGAACCCTTCGTGCACGAGTCCGACTCGCACTTGGCCGATTTTTTTATCTACATTAGTTTTGTTTTCTTTTAATACGGGATTAATCATAAATATGTGTGTGTGGATAAGGAACCGGTATATTGACCACCTGGTCCCTGTTAGAATCCTAGCGGGGACATGTACCTGCCACTAAATTCGTACCACTAAAGTGTTTTCGGATTATGTGCATATTTGTAAGTTGTTTCTAACTCGGTGAAGGAAAACATCGAGAGAACACCTCCTTTATTTCGAAAGACGTATGACCTTACATAAGAACGACTTGATTTTCCTTCTGAGTTGCGGAGGTCTAGCGGTAGATGCTTCATGTCAAAATCAATGATTTATTTTTTTTATTTGCCATTGGGCCCTCGCGGGCATTTAGACACGTCTTACATTTTTTGAAATATAATCTTATTGTATCTTATTTAATTATCTTATTTTCCTTTTCTTTAATCTACTAGCATTTCGGAAATGACCATTGGCGAATAAGAAATGCCGAAAGAAACTTGCCAATATAGGTGTATTTAAATTGGCCAATTAGATATTATAATTTTTTTTATAATTTTACAATAAATTAGACCTATCCTTAAGCTTAGGACTCCGCCATTTCTAATGGATTAAGAAATGGTTTAATGCAGACAAGACGAAGATGCTAAATAGTGATATGTTATATCTAAAATGTTATTTCTATTTAAGAATGTCTGTAATAAATATTAATATTTTGCCAAACGAATGCCAAAACAAAATTAAGTAAGGGATTCACCGGGGAATTGTCTAAAGAAAATATTTTACTCATCGTTACCTTTCTGGTATATTCATGAGCACATTATGTACACTCGTAAAAATGTCAAATTTTCAATTCATAGAAAATTTGGGAAGTAATTTATTGACAACATTAAAAATGATCTTAAAATGTAGCTTCACGCCAAATCAAAAATAATTAATTCTCTCTACTACGTCGGGAGGCATACAAACACGGACCACCTGATGTAAAGCCGGTACCATAGCCTATTAACCCTTGAGATATATTAACTCGCGCGATGCCTCCTCTTGCTGCTTACACAGCAACTCCTTGGGAGCTTACTGGTGACCTCACTCACACGCAGGAACACAACAACCCTCTAGGTAGTTGGTATTTGGGTGTGGTTTTCTGTGAGGTGGAGGTACTTCACCAGACGGTCTGTTTTGATGCGCCCTGCCTCTCTTAAAACATCCAGACCAAGACAAACATACATGTTCATGCACACAAATGTTTGCCTTGTGTTGGGAATCGAACCCACGAGCGTTAGTGTCACAGTCGCATCATTCACGACGAAGCCATCCAGCTCGTCGAATGTGAAATAGAATCTGATACTATTAAAATTACTTATAATGAATGTGGATAAGTCTTTTGAGCTCACCAGGAAGCACCCAAGGAGTTGTTGTATAAGCAGCAGAGGAGGCATCGCGCGAGTGATACTTAATATATCGCAAGCATTAATAGGCTACGGTACCCGCTTTACATAAGGTGGGCCGTATGCTTGTGTGCCTCCCGACGTAGTATTAAAAAGAAAAAGTCTCTCAAACTTTTTGTCTATACATTACGTTCAATCTTAATACTTAGAGTCTTATATACTCGTAGTATAAAAAAAAAAAAGATTTAAGTTATCCACACGCTAAGACCTAATTACTGGCACATTCTATCCACAGTCTTGAATTTTTGGTCCACCCTGGACCACAGGGCCATCATGCCACCGGGCAGATCTTCGGTGTCGCTTCCCTTTCGCTTGGTCTCTGACACACACAAAGCATCTAGGCATCTCACGTTCATTATATCTATCAACTCATTCATCTTATCTTTTAGACCACCTCTCACATTCCATGTGCCTATACGACACTCAGCTCTCCTCGACCCGCCGGGGTGGGCGTTGCGTGGTGGGTGGCGGCCCCCACCGCCGCATGCCCTAGATTTCGCACCGGCGGGGGCGGATCGGTGCGCGTCGCCTCCGGGGGACGCGCTAATCCGCGCATCTGTGCGGTTTGGGTCCAGAATTGCAGTCCACAGTGTTGGACTGGCAGGGTCGCGGCGTGCACGCTTCTGGTACCGACCCCTAATAATAAATGTAAAGATCCTAATCCGCCGATCCGATAAATCCTAATCTATAAATGTAAAGATGCCAATAGTAGAGTGGGTGGTAAAGTTACAACGAATTACGGTAGCTTCCGGCGGTTATTTGTATCTGCTAGGATAATATACCAACAGATTGATTACAACAGCATTATTTCAATTAATATTATTTTTTCTTTTATACAAAATCGGAGGTCATTCAAAAATACGCATTCATAGACTACGGTAACCGCTTCACCACAGGTGGGGAAGCGGTTACCGTAGTCTATGAATGCTTCACGCGATGCCTTCTCTGGCGCTAACACAGCAGCAACTGCTTAGGAGCTTAGTGATGCAATTTTCTACGAGGTGGAGGTACTTCCCCAGACATCCGTCTGTGACACTAACGCTCGTGGGTTCGATTCCCACACAAGGCAAACATTTGTGTCCATGAACATGTATGTTTGTCTTGGTCTGGATGTTTTAAGAGAGGCAGGGCGCATCAAAACAGCCCGTCTGGTGAAGTACCTCCACCTCACAGAAAACCACAGCCAAATAACAACTACCTAGAGGGTTGTTGTGTTCCTGCGTGTGAGTGAGGTCACCAGTAAGCTCCCAAGGAGTTGCTGTGTAAGCAGCAGAGGTGGCATCGCGCGAGTGATACTTAATATATTTCAAGGGTTAATAGGCTACGGTACCGGCTTTCCATTATGTGGGCCGTGCTTGTATCCCGACTACTTTGACGAGCTCGGTGGCGCAGTGGTGAAACACGCTGTTACGTTACTTTGACACCAACGCTCGTGGGTTCGATTCCTACACAATACAAACATTTGTGTGCATGAACATGTCTGTTTGTCTTGGTTTGGGTATTTTCTATGTATAACAAGTATGTATTTACAAAAAAAAAATATTTACTTATGTTTATCAGTTGTCTAGTACCTATAACACAAGCTTCGCTTACTTTGGGGCTAGACGGGGCTGTGTAATTTGTCCGACAAAAAAAAAAATTGACGCGCCCTTCCTCTATTAAAATGTCTTTATATCTAAGGCTATATTTACCTTCAAGATGCGACGATCAATCGATGAGCCGTTCGGGAACCACGAACCAATTAGCTATATAGTTTCGAGGTCGTTACATATTCAAATGTAGTCAGCTCCAAGTAATTTTGATGAGTGTTTGACAGGGGTGTTCTATAAAGGGATTTGGGAGCCAGAGTGCTGTTATTAGACCTTTGACTAACTGGTCCTCGGTTCAAGTCCTGGCATGTACTACTAAATTCGTGTTTTCAAATTTATGTAAGTACATATTTCTAATTATCACTAAACCTGCACGTCCAAAATATTACATTTCGAAAGATATGTGACTTAACACAAGAAAAGTCTGGTTTTCCTCAAGGGCCGTGGAGGCCTGACGGCAGTCGCTCCATGTAGAAATTGGTATCTTCGCTAAATCCCTAATCTTAGGTAGCGGACCCCGCTAATCTTAATATATATATTATATATACTCTGTCTCTCCATTAACAGTGCTCTGTTCGCCGGTGGGACTTCTAAAGGGATGCTGTGTTAGCAGCAGGTGTGGCAATGCGCGATCAATACTTCTTATACAACAAGCATTCGGCTACGGTATCCACTTTTTATCAGGTAGACCCTATGTAATCCTCTCGACGTATAAATAACATAGCAAAGAACAAGAAAGCTGGCCGAAGATGAGCAATGAGCACTGGAAGGTAGCCCGGTGAGCACGGAACTGCGTTGGTCGTCGTAGTTGGTGCTGGTTTCTCGCTGACTGGAAATGTGCAATCCAAGGTCGAGGACATGTATACGTAGATACCGATTAGATCTTCGATATGATATCACAGAAGAAGGCAAAATGAGAACAGGTGCATGTCAAGAGTCTGGCGGAAGCGGCGGGTCGAAGATTGCCTCCTTCCACTCTAACGAGGACTTCCGGGCGTTGTAAAGGGCAACTGGGCGGCTAATAGTGAGAGGTATACGAGTGGAGAGCCTGAAGCTTGCAATTACATCAGTGAACTCCTGCCGGTGGAAATACGGCAGCGATAACAAAATTGTTACCTTGGCGATTGACGAGATGGAACACTGATGAGTCTTTAACGAGTAGCTCTGTTTAGGTTCCAGTAGAAGCCCCCTGATTGAACCTGGAGATCGACATAATCATACGGCCTTTCCCCTGACTATGTAGTATGTATGAGATATTCTTATAGAAAACAAAAAAATAAGGCGTGGTTCGAGCTTCAAAGGTGGCAAGGATAAGGCAAGGTTACCAGGTTCGAGTTTCAAAGATGATAGTGAGATATCTTGATCCCAATATGTGCCTTACGTAAGTTATACTTGCATATGTTGACAAGTTTGGTGGCGGAGCGATTAAAATGCTCCTTGACACCAACGCTCTTGGGTTTGATTCCCACATAGGACAAACATTTATATGCAAAAACGTCCATATATTTTGGCCCGGGTGTTTCATAGAGCTGGGACGCATCAAAGCAGCCTATCTGGGGAAGTACCTTCACATCACCGAAAACCGCAGCCAAACAACAACGCCCTGGAGGGTAGCTGTGATCTTGCGTGTGAGGTCACAAGTAACTGCTAAGGACTTGCTGTGTTAGCAGCAGAGCTGATATTGCGCAATTGATACTTAATGTATTGCAACCTTTTATATGCTACGATAACCGCTATATATCAAGTGGTCCCGTAAGCTTTAGTGCCAATGCTAATGCCTTTCTACGTTGTACAATGAAATACATAGGACAATTAATAGACTTATCTACCATGACCAAATTGGTCGTGTTCTATCAGAAGGTGATGTTAGGAGCCCTAGAAACCAGCTTAAAACTCAGTGAGAAGTCGGAAGAAGTGTTGTGCTCAATCCCTACTGAGTAATCTCAATGTCATGGGGCAAAATAAGACTTCCTCTTAAATATCCACCAAGGAATGAATCTTAAATCAAGATTTATCTAATTGGCCGTGTTCTAATAGAGGGTGATGTCAGGAGCCTGAGAAACCGGCGAGCGTGCATGAGGAGAGCAATGAATGTTAATAAAGCGAGTGAGGTATGTAAGGATCGAGTCACGTAGCCCTCGGTTCTCTCTGCCTCAAAGTCAAAGTCAAAATCTTTTTATTCCGTAAAAATGGCTACATTTGTTTGGAATCGTCAAAAATTTTTTTCCCTACCGTGCAGTTCATGACTAGATGAGCACTGATAAAAATACTGCCAAAAAACTCAGGCATCCCTCTTTTGGTATCCAAACAAATTTACATAATTTATTAATTACATTATAATTGGATCGACTCAATGCCAGGCATTTTTATCATTAATATAGTCAGATACTTTATAATATGCCCTACTACACAATTTGGCTTTAATAGTAGTTTTAAATCTATTTATTGACAATTCTCTTATATTGCTGGGAAGTTTGTTATAGAACCGTATACATTGCCCCATAAAAGAATTACTTATTTTGTGGAGACGGCTTGCATGTAACACAAGATTATGCTTATATCTAGTATTTATGCTATGAGTATCACTCTTTTTACAAAATGAGTCTATGTTTTTATGGACATACAAAAGATGTTCATAGACTTATTGCGATGCGACTGTTAAAATATTTATTTCTTTGAATTTTTCTCTAAGGCTCTCCCGGGGATCAAGTTTGTAGATAACTATTATGTCTCTCTTTTGCAATAAAAAGCTGGTGTTAATGTCCGCGGAGTTACCCCAAAGAAGAATTCCATATGACATAATACTATGAAAGAGCTGAAATAAACTATTCTAGCCGTATCAACATCAGTGAGCCGTCTAATAGTTTTCACTGCATAGGCTGCAGAATTTAGTTTTCCTGATAATTTTTCACCCCGCAAGGGTTTTGGCGTGAAGTTATAGATAGAGCAATCAATCAATTATTAATATAGCCAATTAATTGCTGAATTACGATTCAGTTACTAATTGGTGTTTTTAATTACAGTATAATTAAATGCGCAACCGATAATTATGTTACATAAGAACGTACAACACTGTAATACATACTAATAAAGTTATATAGCATGTTGTGATTTGTACGTGACCAGAGCGGGGCATCCCTCGGTCTGCCAAGAAATGCTTGTCACGTCCGCGTATTAGCTTGGCTATCTATCAATGGCTGTCTTAATCCTAGTCCTGGAAGTGTGATAGCACCTTTCCATGACAAGCACGCTGGTGCAATGGTGAAACGCGCTGTTACTTTACTTTGACACCAATCATCGTGGGTTCCATTCTCACACAGGTCAAACATTTGTGTGCATAAACATGCCTGCGTCTCTTGGTCTGGGTGTTTTTTAGCGGGGTTGGGCGCTCTACGGAAGTACCTCCACCTCACAGAAAACCGCAGAATATCTAACTGATAGGGATGTTTGGAAATGTTTCAGCACATGTATTAATATATCTTTAATTGTACCACTTGATTTCACTATATGTACACTCATATATATTTATTGTAATATAGTATTGTCTTAGGTTTTCGCGATTGTTACACATTGAATTAAACAATTAATAATACAATAAATACAAGATAAGTTTAAAAAAAAAATCGGCCAAGTACGAGTCGGACTCGCGCACGAAGGGTTCCGTACCATTATCTATAAAAACGGCAAAAAAAATCACGTTTGTTGTATGGGAGCCCCCTTAAATATTTATTTTATTCTATTTTTTAGTATTTGTTGTTATAGCGGCAACAGAAATGCATCATCTGTGAAAATTTCAACTGTTTAACTATCACGGTTCATGAGATACAGCCTGGTGACAGACGGACGGACGGACGGACGGACGGATGGACGGACGGACGGACGGACGGACGGACAGCGGAGCCTCAGTAATAGGGTTCCGTTTTACCCTTTGGGTACGGAACCCTAAAAACGTAAATATGGTTCTTTAGTGCCCTATAGAGTGTTTTTTTTTTTTGGAATTGGTGTTAAATTCAGCGTTATTAATAAAAACAAAATGAGGGTGCCACTTAGCTTTGTGCGCCCTCTTAAGTCCGCCATTGTATAATTAAGATTTTCATTTTGTTATTATTATTGTGTTATTTTAATGATAAATTATAGAGTAAAGATTTTCTTCTTTCCAGCGTTATCCCGTTTCCTAATCCATTAGGATTGGCGGGGTCCGCTACTTAAGCCTAAGGATTTGGCGAAGAAACAGATTTTTAGATGGAGAGACTGCAGTCAGAGCTCCATAACCCAGAGTGTAAACCAGACCTTTCTTACGTTAGGTCACATGTGTTTCGCAATATAATTTCTTGGACGTGGTGGTTTCCTCAGGATGTTATCCTTCACCGCCGGCCGAGTGGTAATTACAAATATGGACGAGCTCACCAACGCTTTGACACCAACGCTCGTGGGTTCGATTCCCACACAGTACAAACATTTGTGTGCATGAACATGTCTGTTTTTATTGGTTTGGGTATTTTCTTTGTATAATAAGTATGTATTTACAAAAACAAAATTTATTTACGTATGTTTATCAGTTGTCTAGTACCCATAACACAAGCTTCGCTTACTTTGGGGCTAGATGGAGCTGTGTAATTTCTCCGACAATAAAAAAAAAATAAAAAAATGTACATATATAAATCCAAAAGCACGTATTTAGTGGTACATGTCAGGATTCGAACCGCGGACCGGTTGATCAATATGCGAGTACCTTATCCACTACCACTTCTTATGATTATTTTGTTATTATATCCATGTATTTTTAATGATAAATATGTAATTTTAATGAACATACAAAATTCATGTATACACTGGGTTGTTGTTGTATTGTGTCGTAAGAGAGGTGGGTAGGGCGCTTCTAAGGGAAGTACCTAACAGAAAACCGCAGCCAATTACGAAGGCGTGTGGCAAAACACGTGTTCCTGACTACCAAGGCAGTCATGGCAACAACGGTGTTGGGGGCATGTGACTCCTGTTCCATATGGCAGACAGCCACGGCAGAGACGACATGCGTCTACTGACGGTAGTGGGTGGGTGCCGGCCGGCGCTATTTCGCATGAACTTATTGGAGGCGGAAGCACACAAATCAGGTTAGATCAAATTGCGAATAATGTAATTTATGCAACTAGTAAGTTCATGAAAACTACTACCGGTGACATAAATTACATTATTCGCAATCAATGCTATCGCTGCCTTTGTCCTAGCTATCAATTAGTGTAAGTAGAAATAGTTGTAATGTGACCCACCTTGTATATATGGCTTTGCTTATTATATAAAACATAATACGTAAGTTTATATCATGCTATGTATAGCCCATTATTTTATTAACAACACAATTACAACTCCCTAGAGTGTTGTTGTGTTCCAGCGTGTCAGTGAGGTATCCAGTAAGCTCCTAAGGAGTTGTGCTAGCAGCTGAGGTGGCATCGCGCGCGTGATACTTAAGATATTGCAACCGTTTATAGACTACGGTAACCGCTTTACACCAGGTGATTATGCATTTAATACATAAAAATACACAGAGAAAGACTAACAGAATGTTCATGAATTTGGCCACTTCATGCACACAAATATTTACCTTGTGTGGGAATCGAATCGATGTTGTATAAAAAAAAAGGTCTTCCGTTACCCACAAAACATGAAGCGGCTTAATTTTATCGAAGCCTTACACGAAACGGAAAGGGAACGCGTAACGGAGGCCGAATATCAAAGGGAGGATTAATTTTAAAAACTTTTTGTGCGTACATCATTATTTCCACCTTTTATATAAATAAAATATAATGTCAGAAGCCCCAGGAACCGGCGAGCGTGTATGTAAAGAGCTATGAATGTCACAGAAGCGAGTGAAGTATGCAAGGACCGCGTCTTATGGCGCTCGGTTCTCTCTGCCTACCCCGCAAGGGACTTGGCGTGAAGATATACATACATATATTAATAAAAATCAATGTAAGCATGTTTGTCCTCTGTGGACTCGAAAATGGCTGGACCGATTTTGATGAAAATTTCAAATAAACTTAAGAGAGGGAAGCGTAGTTTGTGAACGTTTGTTATACAACGCTGATAATTCATTTAGTATCACTCGCGCGATACCACTTCTGCAGCTAACACAGCGACTCCTTAGGATCTTATTGACCACACTCACACTCAAGAACACAACAACCCTCCGTTATTTCGCTGCAGTTTTCCGTGAGGTGGAGGTACTTCCCAAGACGCACTGTTTCGATGCGCCCTGCCTCTCTCAAAATTGCATGTCTTCTACACGTCACGTGTTACTGAAGACATTACTGCTTCTATTAGATTACATTTATATTATTACGGGAGTACTATAATACATTATTTTCTAGTGAAAGGTAATATATATAATGTGGTATGATGTATATATATAAATAATAAATATTGTCGGACAAATTACACAGCGCCATCGAGCCCCAAAGTAAGCAAAGCTTGTGTTATGGGTACTAGACAACTGATAAACATACGTAAATACATTATTTATTTTGTAAATACATACTTATTATACATAGAAAATACCCAGACCAAGACAAACAGACATGTTCATGCACACAAATGTTTGTACTGTGTGGAAAACGAACCCACGAGCGTTGGTGTCAAAGTAGCGTAACAGCGCGTTCGACCACTGCGCCACCGAGTTCGTCAATATGTGTGTATATGTATGTATATGTTAAATGTATATTTACAGAAGCATTTTAACTGTATTTTATTGTAGCTGGTTTATTAATGCTTGTTGGCACAAATATTTTGTTTACGGCCCTACACAATGTTTTTCACATTCATTGGGGTTGGCTTAAAGAAATCTCTTAAAGAGATCACTTTTGTACACAAAACTTGAAACAAAGATTATTTTGCAATAAAGAATAAAGATAAATAATTTGGTCTTGGCACGTGACGTTTTCCGTAATTCTTTGTTAAGCCCATAATATACTGCAACCACTATACATCCGAAAGACAGATTGTTTGCCAATGGAAGTTGTCAACAAAAATGATCTTATTGAGCCAAGATTCGTTCTCAAGCGTCGACCCCGTTAAACTTGGATATAAGTATTTCGTCTACGTCAGCCACACGCTGATATCATTTCGTGATCACGAAGTTATTTGTGTGATGTCTGATTCCATTCCTCCATCAGTTCTTAAAACCAGTGAACGAATAAAAATGGCTAAAGATTCAGGCGTTAGTTTAGCGAACGTCAAGTATACATGCAATTTGATCTTTGTTGTGAGCTTTATATGCGTCCATCACCAATTAGTTAATGTGAACTAGCGCCGGCCGCCATCCACCCACTACCGTTAGTAAATGCATGCCGTCTCTGCCTCGGCTGCTGCGGTCGTTCCCGCGATTGCCCGCCATTTGGAACAGGAATGCACCCGCCATCTTCGCTGCCATGACTGCCCTTGGACGTCTCTGCGTCACGTGTTTCACCTCTTCACGAGGCATGCTCACGCGCAGATGTTAGTGTAATAACATGCTACAAGTGACAAAACCATCGTAGTGGGGTGAGTGGAAAGATGTTAAATATTCATCACTTCTTTGCCATCAAATTTTCATACTACTAAGGCCAGCATACGGGCTATCCAATGGTGAGCAGTTGCAGTAGCCTATGAAAAAAATCGACAGCAAATTTAATATCTAATATATAATGGTCCGCGAAATAAAAACCCTATGGAATCATATAGTGCGCGACCATTGTGGTGCCAGTGTGATGGATTCCCTGCCAATAGCGAGTGCGTAGATTATGTAATAAAAATGTGGGTTCACCATTCTGATGAGCTTGGTGGCGCAGCGGTTAATAATGCAACTTTGTTACCGATCTCGTGGGTTGGATTCCCACACAGGACAAACATTCATGTGCATGCAAATGTCTGTTTGTTTTGGGGTTTTTAATAAGGTAGGTTCAAAGGACGTCCGGAGAATTACCTCCACCTCACAGAAAATCTCCAGCCAAATAACAACTCCCTGGAGCGTTACCGAGTTCCCGCGTGTGAGTGACGCACCAGTAAGCTCCAAAGGATTTGCTGTCTTAGCAGCAGAGGTGGCACCGCGCGAGTGATATAATCTATTACAATCGATCATAGGCTACGGTAACCGCTGTACATTAGGTCGGCTGTATGCTTATATGCCTCCCGACATTGATAAAAAATATATATATATATATGTTGAACAACTTCTCGAAACGCAACATTTAGTCTATTTGTTTTAAGAGAACTACGGCCAATCAAAGCTGCCAGATTATGGAAGTACCTCCACCTCACGGAGAACCGCAATCAAATTATATCTACATAGAGGGAGTATGTGTTTGTGAGATTGAGGTAGATTAGTGAAATGAAAGAGAGAATGAAGTTATCAGCAGGGGCAGCCCTAGAGGCACACATATAGATCAAATCGGCGATGTGTCGAAAAAGGGCCAAATCAAAAGCACCCAAAACCGAAGCATGCATGAAGAGGTGGATGAGTGTAGAGTACGTCTGCGTAAGTACCTCTACCTCACAGAAAAATCGTAGCCAAATAACAACTGGGATGGGATGCTCTGTTCCCGCGCGTAAGTGAGTAACCAGTAAGCTCCTAAAAAGTTGCTATACTAGCAGCGGAGGCGGCATCACGCGAGTGATACTTAGTGTTGTGATTATATAATTCACAACACTAAGTATCACTCGCGTGTAATTAATTTATATAACAAAAAAAATTGCTACCTCAGGGGGTACGCTACGCCGGCCGCTCATAAAAATTGTAAAGCTACAAACAGATGCGGACTAAACTGTGTCGGCTGGTGCAGCAAGCCTGCACGGGGTGGAGGATGTTGTGAACTCCTTAGATTATAAGCTTTTTTATATAAAAGAATTTATTGTTTTGTTCTTTTCAGTTATCAAGTTGACTTAATATTTTATTGTTGTATTTTTGTGTTACTGTGTTTTTGTCTGTAAATTTAGTTTGAATTTTATTATATTTATTCTAACAATTTCTATTTGAGAATGAATTCTACCAATTCTCATTTAGTTCTCATTTCTCCGTTACACTTAGTATTACAAAGTGGGGGGTGGGGGACAAAAATGTATACCCTCATACGTGCTTTGAATATAATTCTTTTAAAAATATATATAACAAAACCTTAGATCTCTTTATCACTAATGGTGGTTGTAACGTTTCCGCTGCACCGCTCTCCTTTATTACACCTGATGACTATCACCCTTTTCAGGTGATAATCCCTATGGAGATAAAACTTAAACCTCCTGAAAACAAAACCTATATAAAATATTGCTATAAACAAGCTAATTACGAAGATATAAAATAAATCGGCCACGTGCGAGTCGGACTCGCGCACGAAGGGTTCCGTTCCACTATCTATAAAAACGGCGAAAATAATCACGTTTGTTGCATGGGATTATTAAATATTTGTTTTATTTTAATTTAATTATTTATTCTTAAAGTGAATATATAACTAAATATTCTGTGAATATTTCAAGCGTCTACTTGTTGCTGTTATCAATATCGAGCAAAAAAATCACGTTTGTTGTATGGGAGCCCCCATTAATATTTATGTTATTCTACTTTTTAGTATTTGTTGTTATAGCAGCAACAGAAATACTTCATCTGTAAAAATTTCAACTGTCTAGCTATCACGGTTCGTAAGATACAGCCCGGTGACAGACGGACGGACGGACAGCGAAGTCTCAGTAATAGGGTGCCGTTTTACCCTTTGGGTACGGAACCCTAAAAAGCAAATATTCAGTGGAATATTTTTTTTTATAAGCAAGATGTTGAAGCGGCTGTTGACATATTCTATGAAAAAATATATAGCAACATACGTAGCTACAAAGGTTATTAAATCTACAAGATATCCTAAGCGGTTCACTCCTGAATGGATTAATTTATATAACAAAAAAAAATCGGGCTTGGAAAAAAATGAAAAATTATAACTCGGAATCTAACTATTATATTTATGCAATGTATAGGAAACAATCTGAATGTAAGTCGGAGCAGTGTTATAAAATATATGGAACACGTAGAGGATAACGTAAAAACTAACACTAAATTCTTTTGGACGTGTATAAATAGCAAAAAGGGTAGTTCCGACATACCCGGCAAAGTGTTTTATAAAGGCACCAAAGCCAGTACTCCAGATGAAGTTTGTGCAGCTTTTTCTACATTTTTTCATTCAATATTAGAGCCGTTTGACATTTCTAGTGATTTTGAATTTGAAAATATACAGGTGGACGAGCTTCTGACACCTGATACCATAATATGTGATGTAGTATTAACTAAGTCTGAGGTGCTTAATGCTTTGAAAGCTCTAGATGTTAGCAAGGGTGCTGGGGTTGGTAATATTCATGCATACTTTTTAAGCGAAACTGCTGATGTTATTTGTGAACCGGTAACTTATTTGTTTAATAAATGTTTACCGGATAGAGTTTTCCCTATTATTTGAAAAACAGCTCGTATAGTACCTGTTCACAAAGGGGGATCGAGTGAGGATGTAGAGAATTACCGCCCAAACTCGATCCTGCCAATCTTGGCGAGGCTTTGCGAAAGGCTGATCCACAAAGTCATCTTCGCCTACATAGCAATATTTTACTGCAACAACATGGCACTTGATACCAACAAACAGACAGATAGTGTATACACAGACTTTCGCAAAGCCTTCGGCAGGATTACCAATAAAATATTCCTGGAGAAGATTGTTTTTTTGTGGCATACGAAGAAATCTTTGGAGATGGTTGTGCAAATCATATATCTCAAATAGAACGCAAAAAGTTGTAAAAAAAGGATACGAATCCTTATGTGTTCCTGTGAGCATGGGAGTTCCCTAGGGTTCCATTCTTGGGCCCCTACTATCTATACTCTTTATCAATGACATTGGCAATGTGTTGAACATTGTAGGTTCCTATTATATGCTTATGTAAAATCTACAGAATTATAAACACCATTAGTGACCATATTGAGTTCCAACAGGATCTAAATCGCTTTACAGATTACTGTTTTAAACACAAACTTGAACTTAACCTAAATAAGTATAAACCAATAACTTTACAAAGAAAAAATACCTACGTCAGCAAATATTATTACTCTCTGTGTAATATCATTCTTATTAAAGTAGACGTAATTAAAGATATAGGGATTACTTTCGATAGTAAATTACACTTTAATATACACATAGAAAACATTATCAATAAGACATATAAAATCTATAGATTACTCATAAGATCGAGTGCTAAGTTCCAGAATTACTTAACTTATATTTATATTTATCAATCATTAATTCGCTCACAGCTTGAATATGCAGCAGCAATATGGAACGCGATATATGAGAAATATTCCAGTAAACTTGAAATGGTACATAAGAAATATTTGAGATGTATACAGTACAAATGTAAGCGTAATCGTCTACCATATGGCCAACTTCTTAAAGTTAGCAATCTGCTTGATTTTTAATCAAGGCGGAAACAATTAGAATGTATGTTATTGTATGATATCTGTAATAATAGATACGATTGTTCGGAACTTACATCTAAATTATATTATCGGATACCGTTGCGTTGCCATTTTATATCAACACGTCCCCTTCAAACCTTCTCAACTACTACAGGTAGGACTAATGCTGGCATACGACATCACTTCTTTGTTTGAAAGGAACTTCTGCAGTGATCTTTCACTACCTATAAAATATAGTAAAACACCTAAACTACTTTACTAATCACAAACATATACTCTGTGAAATCTTAACATAACTCAATTCTGTGTAAATGTAATACTACCATCACACTTAAATGAATTGTAACTTAAACTACTTTTTATAAGATCAACACGTATATTAATGTATATAATAAATTTGTGGCCAACAGTGTTGGGTTTATAATTAGATAAGCACTAACATAATTTCATAATTATAAAATGTTGGGAATTTTTTTTTGTAGTCCTAATAAATAAATAAACTCAAAGTAGGTTAATAGAATTGCTATGTTAGCGGAAGGATAACTATTTTACTTCAGGTAGCCTATATGCATGTATACATCCTGAAGTTGTATAATAGAAACAAAGGTAAAGTAGTATTACTACTAAACATTGTTTAAGTAATGGGGTAATTCAACTTAACAACCATCATATTTCTCAGCGGAATACAAAAAGGGTTGTAAACTGTTATTTACTGGTCGTTTTATATAAGACTATCTATACCTATATAACTAGTCTGGCCATAAATACTGTTACATAGAAACTTTTCCTTTTTTCCAACTCTTTAACTGTTTTGAATTTGGAACGCGTTTATTATTTTAAAGATTTCTTTCGATTTCCCACGGTTTAACATATTTTTTTCATGTTTCTTATCAAATTAAAATATGGAATGGGGTGTTAAATAAAATAAGATTGCAGTAATTGCATTGCACAAGGTGAGTAGGGAGCTGTCGGTTTTATTTAAGACACTTCAAATCGTTGTGTCAGCCGTGTGTTCATACATCGTACTATCGGCAGATATACCAACACTTCCTCTGTTGAATACCATAAAAGTACGGGGCGACCGCGTACTGTTAGATCCACAAAGGTTGTTAATGCTGTTAAAGCCAGAATTCGCCGAAACCCTATTACAAAACAAAAAATCTAATCACGAGAAATGAACATTCCCGCTAGGACTCTATCGTGTATAATAAAACAAGACACGATGCTAGGCGCTTATCATCAATATACAGCACATGTCCTAAATCAATCCCTACAGTTGAAGAGAGTGGATCGATTAAAATGCCTTCTGCCCAATACGCAGGTGAAAAAACTACTACTGATGAACAAAATTTCACGATTGAAGAGCACTGTAACAAGCAAAATGACAAGGTATACGTACACAGTTTTAAAGAAGCCGCCCAAGTAGTTGGAAAGGTACAACGTGGTCATCATCCTGCGTCAGTAATGGTTTGGTGAGGGTTGTCTTATCAGGGAGTCACAAGGCTTAATTTTTGTGAAAAAGGAATGAAGACTTCAAACAAAGTGAATCAAGAGACTATATTGGATCGTGTTGTTAAACCAGCAATACACTTTTTAAAAGAATATCGTGGATTTTCCCGCCGGACTCTTTGTCTTGTCACAAGGCAAGAACTACCCAAGCCTGTATCAAAACCAACGTTCCGGACTTTATAAGAGATGAAGACTGGCCCTCGTCTAGTCCAGATCTGAACCCCTTAGACTACAAATTATGGTTAGTTTTAGAGGACGTGGCCTGCTCGAAACGACACGCTGACATTGTTTCTCTTCAGAAATCTCTGGAGCAAGCAGCGGCTAAATTTCCCATGGAAACAGTGCCTAAATCCATAGATTCGTAGCCAGAGAGATTGAAGGCCTGTATCAAAGTCAAAAGTGACCATTTCAAATATAATCATTTTTCCATTTTTGCAGAGACTTCCCTAAATATGTAAGTTTTATTAAGATTACATTACTTCATAAAAAATAAAAGCATATTTATTTGTAACAGAACTTTTGGCTGGACGTGGTATATAAAAGGCAAAGGTGACTGACAGATATGCGCATGCACAGCTCAAACCACTGGTCGGATTGGGCTGAAACTTGGCACACCGATAGGTATTATGACGTAGGCATCCGTTAAGAAAATATTTTTGAAAATTCCACCCCTAAGGGGGTAAAACAGGGGTTTGAATTAGATTTATAAAAGGCCAACAGCGCTGTTAGCTTCGTGTATAAAGAACCAGCCCGTTTACTGAATGGTTCCTGCTTCAAATCCTGATATGAGCATGTACCCACTAAATTCACTTCGCAACGCTTGACTTAATCTTAGAAAGGTCTAGTTTTTCTTCTGGGCTGTGGAGGTCTGACTGAAGGCGCTCAACATTATAATATAGTAAATATCCTCGCAAAATCCTAAGGTTTAGTTAGCGAACCCTGCCAATCCTAAGACAAGAAATCCTTGATCAGAAACGGAATAACGCTAGAAAAAAGTAGTAGTTTTATAAAAGGCTTTTTAAGAGAGGTAGGGCGCATTACAGCAGTCCGACTGGGACTAAGTACTTTACAGAAAACCGAAGCCAAATAAATAATCCTTAGAGGGTTGTTGTGTTCCTGCGCGTGAGTGTGAGTGAGGTCACCAATAAGCTCCAAGGAGTTGCTGTGTTAGCAGCAGAGGTGGCATCACGCGAGTGATACTTAATGTATTGCAAGCGTTTATAGGCTACGGTAACCACTTTACATTACCTGGGCCGTGTTTCCCGACGTTGTAAAAACAATAGGTTTATATTTATTTCTATACTAGCTTATGCCCGCGGCTTCGCACGCGTAGATTTTGGAATTTCAGCAGTTTTACTTATTTTTATTTTACTTCTTATTTTTAGTACAGTCGGCATTAAATAGTTAGTAAAAGTATCAAATATCCTTATTTGTGTAGTAATGAAGATATATATATACATACATATATATATATATAATATATATATATATATATATATATAACTATTTGATACTGGCTGTATACACTCAAAGCAACTCTTTATTCTCAACATTGCCTATTTTAAAAACATAAAAGATTCAATCCTTTCTTAGTGCTCCCCTACGTTATAAAAGGAACCCCTGTGCAAAATTTCAAGTTTCTAACCCTTATAGTTTAGGCCCTGCGTTGATATGTCAGTCAGTCAGCTTCTCCTTTTATATATATAGATAGATGATTTTTGAGAAAAATATTTTACTCGTGTTTCATGCATTTCAATAAAGAACCTTCATGCAAAATTTCATTCGAATAACTTCAAAAACGGCAAAGTTTCATACTAAATTTGCACCCCCGTTTTACCCCTTTAGGGGATGAATTTTCAAAAAATCTTTCTTAGTGCTCCCCTACGTTATAAAAGGAACCCCTGTGCAAAATTTCAAGTTTCTAACCCTTATAGTTTAGGCCCTGCGTTGATATGTCAGTCAGTCAGCTTCTCCTTTTATATATATAGATAGATGCTTTTTGAGAAAAATATTCTACTCGTGTTTCATGCTTTTCAATAAAGAACCTTCATGCTGAATTTCATTCGAATAACTTCAAAAACGGCAAAGTTTCATACTAACTTTGCATCCCCGTTTTACCGCCCTTAAGGGATGATTTTTGAGAAAAATATTTTACTCATGTTTCATGCCTATCAGTAAAGAACCTTCATGCTGAATTTCATTCGAATAACTTCAAAAACGGCAAAGTTTCATACTAAATTTGCACCCCCGTTTTACCCCCTTAAGGGATGAATTTCCAAAAATCCTTTCTTAGTGCTCCCCTACGTTATAAAAGGAACTGCTGTGCAAAATTTCAAGTTTCTAACCCTTATAGTATAGGCCCTGCGTTGATATGTCTGTCAGTCAGCTTCTCCTTTTATACATATAGATGATTTTGAGTGGCAAGGAAGCGCATGGTAATCTGAAGAGGTACAAAGCACTACCGAAGCTCTTCATCGCAAGTTTTCTGATAACCTCACGCGCGGGAACGCAATATCCGGCCAATGAGAGGATATTTGGCGGTCGTCTAACTGAAAAGTGTAATTAATGCTTTTACTTCCCGAAGTACCTTTAAATAGGCAATTTGATCTAAACTACTTTGTGTGCTTCCGCTACCGATTAGTTCGTGCGAACTACTGCCGGCCGGCACCCACCCGTTACCGTTAGTAGATGTATACTGCCGTCAATAGCCATGACTGCTGCCTCGGCTGCTCCGGTTGTCTCTGCGACACGTGTTTCGTCTCTCCACGAGGCATTCTCAGACGCTGTAGATGTTAGTCGTTAGAATAACAAGTTAGAAATGACAAATCTATCGTAGTACCGTCCTTTATATAGAGATAAATATATATAATATGAAATAAAATATAATGAATAAATACTAATATAATATAAAATTTTTACATAGAATAGATAGAGGGCCTAAAGTTTCATATTAAAGAACAATTAGAAATCGTGAAACATACAAATTCAAATACCTCTGTTATGAACAAACAGGCTGACAACTACCTTCTATTAAATATATTTTCACTCACCCCATCCACCCCTCCTCCTTCTCCATATAAAGGACGGCACTATGATGATCAACAATGACAGCGGCGGCAAGCATCTACTAACGGTAGTGGGTGAGTGCTAGCCGGCACTAGTTCGCATGATCTAATCGTTAGCGGAAACGCACAAAGCAGTTTAGATCAAATTACCTGTAAATTTGACTTTAGCAAAATAGCGCCTGAATCTATTAACTATTCGCCTGTAAATAGCCAAAACAAACTGTGCCTACTACCTAACAGCAAAACACACTGTGATAAGCAAATGTTTGCCTTGCTAATTCATTATCTATAGGACAACAAAATTTGCCTAACTTAAGCAACAAATAAACTAATTTTGTTTTGGTTTATTCATGCTGGTTCACCTGCAAACAACATATATCTAAGTGACGAGTAGCTTAAAACATATATATTCTGGAATATCTGCATCGTAGAGTTGCATTTCTTAGGGTTCCTTAAACCAAAGGAAGAAGTAATTCTCTTATTATCTGTTCTATAATGTTTTATAGTTATATAATTGACGAGCCAGGTGTTCCTCTGGCAATGCAAGCTTGCGCATTCTCAACTTGATGGGTTGATGGGTAGTTCACGTATCAACATCGCGGCACTTATCGGCTTTTTGGTTAAAATATTACCCAATTAGTCAGTAGGTTCGAATCACTAGATATTTAGGCGCTAAAACACAACGACTCTGTGAGAGGCGGGTTCCTTCACGGGCAGGCAAGTGGTTTTTTGATTTGTGGCTCTAGTAGAATAATTTGTAGATTACGATTCAATTTTTACATAAGGTACGATAGCACTGACATGTATTCAATATGTAATATTCCTTTGATAGAAGTGACATGTATTTAATAGGTAATATTCCTTTGATGGAAGTGACATGTATTTAATAGGTAATATTCCTTTGATAGACGTAACATATATTTAATAAGTAATATTCCTTGGATAGAAGTGACATGTATTTAATAGGTAATATTCCTTTGATATAACTGGCATGTATTTAATAGGCAATATTCCTTTGATGGAAGTGACATGTATTTAATAGGTAATATTCCTTTGATAGATGTAACATATATTTAATAAGTAATATTCCTTGGATAGAAGTGACATGTATTTAATAGGTAATAATCCTTTGATATAAGTGGCATGTATTTAATAGGCAATATTCCTTTAGTAGAAGTGGCATGTATTTAATAGGTAATATTCTTCTGATGGAAGTGACATGTATTTAATAGGTAATATTCCTTTGATAGAAGTGACATGTCTTTAATAGGCAATATTCCTTTAGTAGAAGTGGCATGTATTTAATAGGTAATATTCTTTTGATGGAAGTGACATTTATAGACGTATCATGTATTTAATAGGTAATATTCCTTTGATAGAAGTGGCATGTATTTAATAGGTAATATTCCTTTGATAGACGTGACATGTATTTAATAGATAATATTCCTTTGATAGACGAGACATGTATTTAATAGGTAATATTCCTTTGATTGATGTGACATGTATTTAATAGGTAATATTCCTTTGATAGGCGTGACATGTATTTAATAGATTTAATTCCTTTAAAAATTAATATTAAAAAAAGCTGTCACTTGACCGATTTTCGTTAACACCAAATCCTGTAGCCGACACAAAATTAAACCACGTTTAAAACTTCACATCGTAATTTAACTTTAGAGCGATAATTTCAAGTTAAGACAAGCCAAGTTATCTTCAAAGTGTACGAGATTTTGATAATAGATTAGATTTTTGAAAGTTTCCATCGGGTTCACAAAATATGAGTCAGAAAGGATTGAACTTTCGTGTAGCGCAAAGCGAGTTACATTTAAATTGGTTTCCTTTTACTGGCTTGTTTTCAATGTTTTCCTGACATTTTCGCAATAATTTTGTTCGGGAATCACTTAATATACCAGTTTAGTATATAATTGTGTTTTCAAATGTGTCTGAGTTTTTAGATAATTACTTCTTGACTTCATTGAAGACGACGTGTATTCACAGCTCGGTGGCTCAGTCGTGAAAGACGCGACATTTACACCAACGCTAGTGGGTTCGATTCCCACGCAAGACAAACATTTTTTGTGCATGAACATGTCTGTTTGTCTTGGTCTGGATCTTTTAAGAGAGGTAGGGTGCATGAATGCAGCCCGCCTGGGGAAGTATCTCCATCTCACAGAAAACCTCAGCCAAATAACAACTCCCTTGAGGGTTCTTGTGTTCCTGTGTGTGAGTGACGTCACCAGTAGGCTCCTAAGGAGTTGCTGTGTTAGCAGTAAAGGTGGCATCGCGCGAGTGATACTTAATATATCACAAGCGTTAAAAGCCTACTGCTTTACATCAGGTGTGCCGTATGCTTGTATGCTTCCCGACGTTATATATAAAAAAACCGGCTACGTATATGTAATTTTTTTTTAATTTTTAAATATTGTCGAACGAATTACACAGCGCCATCTAGCCCCAAAGTACGCAAAGCTTGTGTTATGGGTACTAGACAACTGATAAACATACGTAAATACATTTTTTTTTGTAAATACATACTTATTATACATATAAAATATCCAGACCAATACAAACAGACATGTTCATGCACACAAATATTTGTACTGTGTGGGAATCGAACCCACAAGCGTTGGTGTCAAAGTAGCGTAACAGCGCGTTTCACCACTGCGCCACCGAGCTCGTCATATGTAAATTATTACTAGTGTCTAAATCTTTTCGTACGATTTTTTTTTCTACACAGCGTCCGGTTTACGAAGTAACTATTAAGTAATCTGTAGTCCGGAGACATACAAGCATGTGGCTCAACTGATGTAAAGCGGTTACCGTAGCCTATAAACGCATGCAATACATTAATGCCACCTCTGCTGCTAATGCAGCAACTCCTTAATAGCTTACTGGTGATCTCACTCATACGCAGGAACGCAACGATTCTACATACAGGGAGTTGTTATTAGACTGCGTTTTTCTGTGAGATGAAACTTCCCCAGTGAATGACAGTCCTCTTGAATGAATTTAATTGAAACTTTCAGTACATCCCCTGCTACCAACAGAACTAGCCCGTAGAAGCTTACTGGTAACGTCGATCACTCGCAGAAATACGAAAGGAAATCGATATTTGGCTACGGTTTCCTGTGGAGTACTTCCCCTGCTTTGATGCGCTCTTTTTAGGGTTCCGTACCCAAAGGGTAAAACGGAACCCTATTACTGAGGCTCCGCTGTCCGTCCGTCCGTCTGTCACCAGGCTGTATCTCATGAACCGTGATAGTTAGAGAGTTGAAATTTTCACAGATGATGTATTTCTGTTGCCGCTATAACAACAAATACTAAAAAATAGAATAAATTAAATATTTAAGTCCCATACAACAAACGTGATTTTTTTGCTCGTTTTTGCTCGATATTGATAACGGCAACAGGTAGACACTTGAAATATTTACAAAATATTTAGGTATATGTTCACTTTAAAAATAAATAATTGAATTAAAATAAAATAAATATTTAAGGGGGGCTCCCATACAACAAACGTGATTTTTTTGACGTTTTTATAGATAATGGTACGGAACCCTTCGTACGCGAGTCCGACTCGCACTTGGCCGATTTTTTTATACAACGTCGGGAGGCATACAAGCATACGGCCCACCGGATGCAAAGCAGTTTCCGTTGGCTATTAACGCTTGTAACATATTAAGTATCACTCGCGCGATGCCTCCTTTACTGCTTACACAGCAATTCCTCAGGAGCTTATAATGCAGGCTGCTTTGATGCGCCCTACCTCTCTTAAAAACATCAAGACAACAAGACATGTTCACGGACACAAATGTTTGTCCTGTGTGACATTTCTTATGATTTATTATGACGAGCTCGGTGGCGCAGTGGTGGAACGCGCTGTTACGCTACTTTGACACCAACGCTCGTGGGTTCGATTCCCACACAATACAAACATTTGTGTGCATAAACATGTCTGTTTGTCTTGGTCTGGGTATTTTCTATGTATAATAAGTGATTCTTAGCGTTCACAGATTACGATAACCATTTTACATCAGGCGGGCCGTAAGCTTATATGCCTTCCGATATTGGACAAAAAAAAATAAGAAAAACAAAAGACACACAAGTGTATGTAATTATATCTTCACGCCAGGTCCCTTGCGGGGTAGGCAGAGAGAACCGAGCGCCATAAGACGCGGTCCTTACATTCTTCACTCGCTTCTGTAACATCGATAGGACTGAACCGCGTATGAGCTTATGATTGTCATCACCTGATGTAAAGCGATTACTATACTCTATAAACTTATGCCTTCCGCCGTTGCATAAAAAAAAAAGAAATGGTGAAGTTGATGATGATCTGTTAAATATTTAAATAACAACAAATAAACTAAATGGGTATTTTCTATGTATACCTAATAAGTATGTATTTACAAAAAAAAATGTATTTACTTTTCGAAAAAAATGTATTCGCTTACTTTGGGGCTAGATGGCGCTGTGTAATTTGTCCGACAATATTTATTTATTTATTTCTATGTAGATACACAGGACAAGCATTTGTGTTGTGCCTTGGTGCTATAGAAGCATTGTTCGACCGAGCTAAAATCAGTTAGAGTTAAAATATCATGGTAAAATGACTGTTCGCCTCCGTTAAACAAATATACTTTGACATTATGGCAGCAAATTTACCAGTTGTTACATTATGTAAGTATATTCAGCGCACGTTGAGGATAAAATAATATTATCAAGAGGAAAATTAACAGCCAAAAATATACTTACTCTTTAAAATCCATTAGCGGGAAAACGTACGGTTTCCCGCGCAAAAGTTTCCAGATATACGTGACCGCGCGCCTACTTCTCAGAATAAATATAACCGCTGGACTTTTAGGGTTCCGGACACCATAAAAGAAAGAAAAGTCGGAAGCCTTAAGACCTTGTCTAGAACGGCTTATTACGGCGCAAGTAATTCCTTTTTTTTAATGCCTGCAAAAATATCTTCTTGGTGGAAAGCGTCAATGAAAACCAGATGAGAGAACAGCCATCACAGTGATTACCGCTGTGCTGACTGTTCCCCCCTTGACGGCCCGCTAAGGTGCCTCTTCACACCTCGTCTGAACGACCTAAGATTGCAGGAGGAGGGAAACACATGCGCCGGAAGGGAATTTCACATTTTGACAGTCCGACAGAGACATGAGTAGCTGAATCTCTTAGTATGGAAGGTCAGCGACCCAACTCTATGTGGATGCGATCTCAGTCCAGCACGAGTGTTCCGGAGGACGAAGGGAGAAGGAGGGACGAGATCGAAAAGCTCCTCAGAACATTCCCAATGGTAAATACGGTAGAGAACACTCAAGCTACCAATATCCTTACGCAGCTGAAGAGGTTCAAGGGAGTTAGTGACCTCAGCACTATCTATGATGCGTATAGCGCGCCGCTGCCTTCTATCGTGAGCGTCAAGTAGATATTTGGCGGACCCGTCCAATGGTGAGAACAGTACTCCACGCATGGGCGAACTTGCGCCTTGTAAAGAAGGCAGTGCTGCTCCGGCGTGAAGAACCGTCTCACCCTGTTCAGGATTCCGAGTTTTTTAGAGGCCACGGAAATAACGCTTTCGATATAGTCTTTGCGGTTGAGGTCGCCCCTGATGTTGATGCCGAGGATGGTAAGGCTATCATGTATCTGCAAAGGGGTACTCTGCACGCGTACATTGCGATAGGTGAGTGGATGAAGAAGGGCTATTGATCAACCAGCTCCCAGTTTGAAAGCTATCATTTACCACTAAATTGGTGTTTTCTTATCTATGTACATATTCGTATTTATCACTTGCTCCATTGTGAAGGAAAACGTCGTGAGAGAAACCCGTGTGAGCTGACCTAAGAAAGGTCTGGTTTTCCTTCTGGGTTGGGGAGGTCTGACAGGAATCACTTTATATCAAAATCAGTATCTTCGCCAAGTCCCTAGACTCAAGCAGCGAACCCCGCCAATCTTATGGATTAGGAACCGGGATAATGCAAGGAAGAAGAAAACATGCGTGCATTGCGTCCAAAAGGAAGCATTCACGCGCGAGCTTGAGAATTGGTTCAGTATTAAAGTTTAAAAAAAAAACCCCCGACGTAAGAAAAGACTGAACAGATTTGCTTAAATGGTAGCTAAGAACACTCCCAATCATGTCGTTATTCCATTCTCAAGGCCGTTAGGATTAGTCTGCCAACTATAGGTATATAGTTTAGAAGGTGGTAGGTTTTTTCATGTTTCTCTCATCATCACATGTCTCATTTTTCTCATGGGTATGTCTTCCTTCACCAGCCAGTGATTATTACAAATATGTTCGCAAATCCGAACAAGAAATTAGTGGTACATGCCTCTATTCAGGGGTCAAATCAGGGATGAATCGGTTAACTGACGGGTTTTTTTATACTACGTTGGGAGGCATACTGCAAGCATACGCCTCACCTGATGTAAAGCGGTTACCGTAGCCTATAAATGCTCGTAATATATTAAGAATTACTCGCGCGATTCCAGCATTTCATTAAATTTTAGATATATCATATTGTAGAGGAATCAGTATATTCGCCAAATCCTTATGTTTAGGTAGCAGACCCCACAAATCCTAATGGATTAGGAAACACTGCTACTAACATAGCAACTCCTTAGGAGCTTACTGGAGTCCTCACTCACACGCAGGAACACAACAACCCTCTAGCGAGTTGTTATTTGGCCGCTGTTTTCTGTGAGGTGGAGGTACTTCCCCAGACAGGCTGCTTTGTGGGCCCTACCTCTCTTAAAAAAGTTAAGGTTCTTTATTCACGGGGCTTTCAATAATATTGTATTTAAATAATATTGTTTAGAATGCTCCAATATTTAGTTATCACCATAGAGTATTCACAAGCACGTATAGACCGCACATATCTCTCATGGGCCTTGACGTCGAACTATATAACAACTGTCGGGGGTAAGCGGTTCTCATCTATTGTCTAGCGCCACAGTGACAGGACTGAATTGGCCGAAAAAACAAATATATAGGATTATTAAAAGCAGTGTAATGCTTTTAGTTACCTTTATTACATATATCCTGGTATCCTTATACGTGTGTGCTTTTGTATTTCTATATTTTAGATTTAGATATTAGTTGAAATGTTTTCTTTTTCAGATAGTGAGGATAGAATATTACTAGATTTAGTGCAGTTAATACGGTATTTTTTTAATATTTTTTTTGAATAACAACCGATCGGGGTGAAACAAAATGCATTTGACGGGGAAAAATATGTAGACAAAAGGACCCCAAATTATTTTTCTCCACAACTTATTTGCCCCCATAATACCCTTAAATTAGGCTATTTCTGGGGAAGCTCATGGAGCAATAAGTATAAAATGAGAAAATAATTGAATAATACTGCCGAATAGGCCTAAAAATTTCTCTAACGTCTACTCGGGGGTTTTCAGGGTCGCAGATCACGATCGAGGTATTTTTCAATTCTGATCGTAATCAGCGACCCCAAAAACCCCCAAGTTCACCGTTTCATCCAATTCTGATGAATTAAAAAAAAAAATGTTAGATGAAAAGCATGGGGGCTTAATTAGAGGGGAAGGGGGAAGTATTTTTGAATTCTGAAGTCAGGATCGAAATCAGCGACCCCAAAAATCCCCGAGTCCACCGTTTCATCCAATTCTGGTGAAATAAAATAATAAAATGCTGGATGAACAGCATGGAGGCTTAATTAGAGGGGAAGGGGGGAGGTATTTTTGAATTCTGAAGTCAGGATCGTAATCAGCGACCCCAAAACCCCCAAGTCCACCGTTTCATCCAATTCTGATGGATTTTTTTGAAAAAAATGCTGGATGAACAGAAGGGGGGGGGGGGGGGGGGGGAGGAATTTGGGAAATCTGACGACGAGATATTCAATTATTTTCTCAATTTTTATTTATTGCCCATGAGCTCCTCCAGAAATTGGCATATCTGTGGGTATCGGGGGAGGACAAAAATAAAGTGGAGTCCTTTTGTCTACATATTTTTCCCTGACGAATTCATCCTATTTTAGCCTGATCGCTTGTTATTCAAAAAATTTTAATATCGATCTATTTTTATACCATATTGACTGCACTAATTGAACATCCCTATTATTATCTAGTACTATTTATTATTTTACGAAACAGATATACAATGCAAAAGTGGAAGGATGTAGGAGCTAAGGATGACTGAGACTAACCTACCATGACTAAATTGGTCGTGTTTTATCAGAAGGTGATGTCAGGAGCCTTAAAAACCGGCGAGTGACGTGTGTAAGGACCGCGTCTTATGGCCCTCGGTGTTCTCTGCCTACCCCGCAAGGGATTTGGTGTGAAGTTATATACATTATTTTACTTTGTGTCTTAACTTTTTCCCTTGTGATCACATTCTTCCTTTCTTGCCTTTTATGTCTCCTCTCTACGTTTCTTGAACTTTACTGAATAGAATATTTGCAATTAAAATTCAACATACGTTTTTTTTTCGAATGGTATTCCATAGAAATGTTCATACTAAACAATATTCTCTAATATTAACAAGCACCTTACGTAGAGGAAAACAATCGAGAGCATGACCGGCCCCTTACAGAACTCACTTGCTTCTTTACCATTATTAAACTTGATTAAGCCTATTTTAGGGCTCCTGACATCACCATCTGATAAATCGCTATTAAATTGGTGGGCAAATTTGAGCTTAACTGGCTTCAACATCCTTCTACTTTAGTATTATATTATTTATTTCGTCACTCTTTCATCCGATTCTTCTTATTCTTCTAACACCAACACCTTTTCTCATATCAACTCTTTCTGTACATAATCATTGTAAAGGCGGTCAACAAACGCTGGGTTGCAAAGTTGGGCAACGCTTTCATCTCAACCAATTCTACATTCATACTCTCTTTCCCATACCCAACTATCGCTTCATTTTTTTTTAATGTGGCCTGTCAAAATGTCCCCGTCGCGCCTAATGGAAAGCGTCAATGAGAACCAGATGTGAGAACGGCCATCACAGTGATTTGACGCTGTGCTGGCTGTCCCCCGCATGACGGCCCGCTAAGGTGCCTCTTCACACCTCGTCTAAACGGCCCGGGATTATAGGAAGTGGGGAACACATGCGCCGGAACCGACCCAACTCTATGTGGATGTGATCTCAGTCCAGCGCGAGTGTTCCGGAGGAGGAAAGGAGAAGGAGGGAACGAGGTCAAAAAGCTTTTCAGAACATTCCCCATGATAGGCTTTGGTAGTTTCATAGTGGTATTCCGATTTTATATATATACATTATTACAATAACATTCAGATATTAATCTGGGGTGCTATTTGTGTTTGCTGGGCACGTGGACGCTCTCTATAGATTGCGTGTACATATTCTGAAGCTATATTTATATAGAACCCCTACAGCTCGCCTACGTTGTACATCCAAAAATATCTGTACGAATATTTATATTACCCATTTCACATTTAGACGATGAGATGAGGCTATTGAAAAATAAATTAAAGAATAACATAAAAGCAATCATCTTTCTGTGTGTATAATAGCTGACATCGATATAAAAAATAGAGAAAAATAAAAAATAATAACGTTCTATGAATATTCGGTAGTAGAAAACTTACCAATCAATCTTATCGCCGTCCGTAAAGGACGAAGTTACGAGCGGTGGCATTATTTGAATATTGATAAGTTGGAAAGGTCTCCCTAATTAAGGCGTGCACAATTCTCTCTTTTCTTTCTTATCGTCTTATCAAAAACTAGGAGTATCTCCATTTTGGGTATCCATAAGTTGGAAAGATTTCCTACATGTAGGTGTGGAAAATTCTATTGACAACCTCAGTGGGACAGTCGTGAATGACGCGAATTTGACTCGTGGGTTTGATTCCCATACAAGACAAATATTTGTGTGCATGATTATGTCTGTTTGTCTTGGTCTGGATATTTAAAGCAGCCCGTCTGGGGAAGTACCTCACAGAAAATCGCAGCCAAATAAGAACTTCCTAAGAGGGTTGTTGTGTTCCTGTGTGTGAGTGAGATCATCAGTATGCTCCTAAGGAGTCGGTAGAGGCATCGCGCGAGTGATATTTAATGTATTACAAACATTCATAGGCTACGATAACCGCTTTACATCAGGTGGGCCGTATGCTTGAATACCTTCTAACGTTGGATCAAAAAAAAAATAGTACTGAAAAATTTGAAAAATGTATATCATATCATATTTTTTAACGTTTGAGCAGTCAGAACCCGTTATATACGTTTTCCCATACATTTCGCGATCGTATACGACCACCCGGATTTCGAAGGGTTAATTAAGAAAACTATTAGTCGGTTTAATTTTATAATTAGTTACAAGTATTGCAATTTGGATATTGATAAGTTGGAAATATTTCATATATTATAGATGGAGAAAAATCATATCCATTTAACGTCTAATTAGAAACTATTGCACAATAGTTTTTAATTAGGTGTGGTAATCAGTTTAAGCATCATTTTAGTATAGATAAGTTAGAAAATTGCTTCAAAAGGGGAAATATTAATTTATGGAAAATTCATATCTTTTAAACGAATAATTAAAAACTAGCGTTTTATTATTTTTTAGTTAGGAGCGATGACGTTTTGGTTATTAATAAGTTTGAATCTCATATTAAGGAGTGGAATTGAAATATAAGGAACTTTAAAAGTTTATGGGTACACACAGCATTATATTAATTATCGTAAAATAAACTTGTTTGCTGGCCGGTATAGACAACCGGCGACAAGAGCTTTTTTTTTTTTTTAATAGTAGTCATATCCACAGGCTCTTTGGCCCGTGCCTTTGTTTGTTTGTCATTTTTTTTTTGTCAGATTGTTAGTTATTTTATTTATCGCTCCGCAAGTGCGATTACAATAAGTGCCTTATTACTAGTTTTTATTTTAGTTTTTGTTTTAAGCAGAAAGAGGGACGAGAGACGCGGGCAGACCAGTCCCTCCGAGTGGCACCCGTTCACGAGTTGACGCAGAGGGCAGCCATCACCGTGTTCAACCATATTTTAGGGAACTCGATGACCCGCCCCCCAACGCCGCCGCCCGTCTAGACATTTTAGTGAGCACGACTGCTGGCATCTCTCATCTCTATCTCTGCTTTAGTCACTTTTGTTTCTTCCGGAAAGGAAGGGAGATGGCATCCCGGAGCCTTGCCATGACGCTCTTCCCCTCTCTCAGTCTACTGGTTTGGGAGGAGGAGGAGAGACCGCTCTCTGGGTTTTCGGAGCTTTGGGTCAACTTTTTGATGACCTTCTCGTCTCTCGCCCTCATCGCCATCTTAAGGTTATAGTCCCTGATATGTTCCGTTGTCGCGGTCTCGGCTCGCTGGATAAACCGAGCTGTCGCGTCGTTATCGAAACAGTCTGTGTGGTATACACAGCTGTCCGTGTGTCTAGAGACCGCGACAACGGCATGGGGGACACTTTGGAGGAGGTGGGATTTTTTGGAGGTTGTGCGCACAATAATCACTGACTCGCACGTTAGTCCCTGTGCTTCATGTATGGTTAGGGTGCGGGAACCCGAATTTGCTCCATAGCCCTGGCTGATAAGGAGTGCCTTCTCAGCCTGGGTGTGGACAAGGTAAAGCGTGTTGTCCTGTTTCGGGATCCGCTCCCCTGTAAACCGCTTCAGCGATAGGGATTTAGTGCGAGTCTTGGCCGAGTATATGCCACTGTAGATTTCTCTAAGGGCATACGCTACGTCCTGTGGATTCCTGTACGTACAAAGGAGATTTTGGGAGATTGACGTCACAAGGTTGGGTCTGTTGTATAGGGTGGTGAACAGATTGTTCCTGTCGATGTAGGGAAGCTGGTTGTCGTCTCCGATCAGCAGGGCTTCACTGGCTCTGGCTAGTTGTATTGCCATAACTATGGATCCGAAATGGTTCATAAGGGCTTCGTCCACCATTAGGCGTGTACACGTTTCGCCCTTATGTAGTCCATTTACTAGTAGGGATGCCATAGTCCGCACTCTCTTTTTGGCTAGGTCGCCAAAACGCGTTTCCAGTTTTCCCCTGAGATCAGTGGCGGCCTCAGTTGTCGTTGTCACTATGATGTCTCCAGCCAGGTCGGCTTGTGACACCACCCACGTGGATTTCCCGCAGCCGGGGACTCCGTTAACCCACGTGATAGTGGGTCTCACCCAGTGCTCCGGGCTTACGCCTTTGAACAGGTCCCCCGCTATGGCTTCTGCCATATCGAGGATCCTGTCGTCCAGCATTACCCTTGTGCACTTGGCTACCACCACCACCGGGTCCTCGGTCGGTGTTTCGAATGTGATTCTCCCTTCCTCGCTCTTCTCGTCCAGGGGAACAAAACCACTGGTTGCGCTGTATGCTGCCATGTACGACCCCGACATGTTACCCAGTATTACTAGGTTCCTGTCGCTGTCGTAGATCGCTGCCTCAGCTTCGCCTAATTTTATCCGTAGCAGTTCCTGTGAGCCGCGGTGATAAGTCTGCAAGATGGAGTTGCAGGTATCCATGTTGACTTTCCGCGTTGCTCTGGTGACTGCCACGAACTCGATGAAGGCGTTTACCATGTGGTCTTGCGGCTCCCGAGCCGGTCTGAGTTTGGGGGGGATCACTTGTCCCATGTCTGCTCTGGTGCGGGGGCCAGCGGGAGGCTCCGATCCGTGGCGAGGAGGCATCTGTATGAACTTTTCGACCGCCGCTTCCATAGACAGAGCTCTTTCCACTTCTCTTTTTTTTCTTGCGGAAGGTTGGGCCACCGATTGGACACTCCTGTTGAGGGTCGCCAATATGGTGGAGAGTATGTGGCTGGGTTCCTTGCTCTTCTGTTCTGCCAGGCACCTTTCCTGCATCACCCGTTGTTGTAGACGTTCCGACCCACTGACGTGGGGGTTAACAATCGGGTGGTCCCAGCAGTCCCTGGGAATCAGTTTGGCACCTGGGTCCCGGGATTGGGCCTTAAGGAAACTTAAGTTTTGTCCCCTGTCCTCGTATATCACGATCTCGTGATTCTGCGAGGCCAGGAGAGCTCCTTCGTAGTCCTTAGTTCTCCCACTGAGGTATCCCACGACCATGGCGTCGACACTAATGATCTTAGCAGGTTCGGCTCCTTGCCCTATGAACTTCAGCATTGCGCACATCTGTTCGAACTCGGTGACTTCGTCCTCCGCGCAGAACAGTGCGATAGTTTTGTTGTTCTTTCGCACTATTCTGCACGTCTGGTTTCCGATTGTCACTCTTGAAAGTTCATTGAACATCTTGCGCCGCATGGTGGTCTTGCGTGTGCTTCCGTTCAGTAGGGCGCCGAGCCCCGGCGAGATCGTGACCGTTTTCCCTGCCAAGGCATTGCAGAAGGCAATCCCTGCTCTCTCCTCGCTGTCGTCCATATATATGGCTACTCCTCTCAGGCGCAGTTCTGGTCGTCCGTTTTCTCCGCAAGTTAGGATGTCAAAGGATTTTTTGTCAGGTGTCGTGTCATGTCCGGGTGTAGAGTCAATTTGAGGTGTCATGTCAGAGGGTGGGAGGGGAGAAGTGGGATGGGTGCTGTTTCGCCGCGTTGCGACTGATGCTACCTTCTCCATGTAGGCCAGGAGCTTTGGACGAGATTTACTACACTCCATCAGCCTTTGCAGGTTTTGTTTTGTGAGCTCCAGATGAACAGAGCACTGCAGGTTGAATCTTTCTAGCTGAAAACGGGGGCATTCGAGTATTAGGTGCCATACCGACTCGCTAATGTGGGGGTCGCACTCGCATTCCGGGCTGTGCCTCAGATTGAACCTGTAAAGGTACTCTCCGAAGCCGCCGTGCCCTGTCAGGATTTGCGTCTGGAAGTGGGTTAGTCTCGTTCCTCTCACAATGCGATAAGCTGTGCTCACATCTGGGAGGAACGTTTTCGTGACTGAACCCGTCTCGGAGGAGTCGTATCGTGCTTGCCATTTCTGGACCGACTCCTCTCGGATCTTTTTCCTGACATATGAGAGTGGAACCTCTACGTAGTCGGGGTTTGCTATCTTGCTTGCAGCTGTTTTCGCAAGTTCGTCTGCCCTTTCGTTTCCCGCTGTACCTACATGTGCTCTAAGCCAGAAAAACCGCACTTTCTTGCCCTGCCTTCCCATCTGCGCGATGTTCTCCTTCATGGCCTTAGCCAGGGGGTGGAGCAGCTTGGGATTATTCAGTAACTCGAGTGACGATCTTGAGTCACTCAAGATATTTACTGTTTCCCTTTCGCTGTCTTTTGCCCTGATTATGGCCCTGTGGAGTGCATACATTTCGGACTGAAATACAGTGCATGTTGGGTCAAGGCTGAAGGTCTCATAGGCTGTTTCTCTTCCATCTTCCCACCACGTTAGCGCCGCTCCGACTCTTCCCTCCATTTTGCTGCCGTCAGTGTAAATCTGAGGGCCTAAAATCTGGTGGGTTTCTTGGGTCGGGGGCTCCATATCCTCGAGGAGCTCGTACTCAGTTGTTATTTGAGTTGCAGGGTGCGGGAGGTCTTGGAACTTCACCCTTTGTTCGAGCTTCCTTCCGGGTGGCAGGAATGCGGATGAGATGCCTCTTTTGGCTTCGTACAGTGCGGCATTTTCTTGAATTCTCAGGTCCAGCGGAAGCGTCCCAGATAGAACCAGTGCTGATGTCAGTGACGTGGTTCTGTAGGCCTTGCATATTTTCTGGGCAAAGCCTCTCTGGAGCGCTTCCAGCCGTTTTCTGTTCATCTGGAGTTGTGTTGCTTGCGACCAGGCGCTGGCTGCGTACGTGGCGATCGGCTCGATGACCGCGACGTAAATTGTTCTGACAATTTCTCCGTTCAAGCCCCAGGTAACCTTAGCTGCGCACGCTAGCTGTTTATACATATCGGCCGCCTTCTTGCAGATGGCCGACACGTGCGATTTAAAGTTAAGATTCCTGTCTATTATGAGCCCCAGGAGTTTGATCTCATCAACCAGTGCCAGTTTCGTATCGGACATGTGGATGTTCGGGGGGCTGAACTTCAGCTTGTTCGTCAGCAGCATCATTTGAGTTTTGTGTGCTGCGAAGTTCAGCTTGTTTCTTTGCCCCCATGTCACAATTTTGCCTAGCACTTTGTTGATGTTATTCTCCATACCGGCTATGGTTTTCCCGGAGAATGCCAGAACACCGTCGTCTGCGAACGCCTGACAGTAGACTTCCTCACTTGACAGTTCTTGTAACAGAGGATCCAACACGAGATTCCAGAAGGTCGGTCCTCCGATAGATCCTTGGACGCATCCCTTCGTGGTCTCCCTCTCACTGGATGCTCCCGCATAATGAACTGTTATTTTCCTTCCCGTGAGGTATGAGTCCACCATCTTGTACAAGTTGCGTGGGCATCGCCTGATTGCAAGTTGGTGTTTAAGAGCCGGCCACCACGCGTTGTCGAAGGCCCCCTCTATGTCCAATGAGACTACGATTACGGATTTCTTTTCTTCGATCCTAGTTCGTATGTGTCTCATGAGGTCATAGAGGGCGTCCTCGGTTCCGCGCTGTGGCATGAAACCGTACTGTTTTGGACTAAGAGTTGGAAGAAGGTGCCATTGCAGCCGCCCCACCAAAAGCTTTTCTAGAATCTTACCCAGCACTGATAACAGGCCTATGGGTCGATAAGACTTCGGGTGGGTGTAGTCGTCCTTTCCAGGTTTCCTAAGGATGATTACATGAGCTGTTTTCCACTGTTTCGGGAAGTAAGATAGGGCCAAGCATTTGTTTGCGATGGCCATAAATACCTCCCTTTCACTTTCACTGCGGCGACAAGAGCTTATATAACGAAGGGTTGTTGGAGAGAGAGGATTATAAATTATACATTTTGTCGCTTCCTCTCTCTTGAAATTAAAAGGTTTGCAAATTTATAATAGAAAGAAAATAAGATCATTTTTAAATGTATACGTTGAGGCAACCAGTTAAGTTATTGTACTTGTTAGAAGCCACAAATACAATATCAATAAAAAGTTTTACACTTGGAAACCAACTTCGCAAAGGATACCACCGAAGTAATGGATCGCCGAACCAAGTTGTGTCAAAGTAAAATTTGTTTTAAACGTTTAATTATTGTAACACAGTAGAAAATTATTTTAGAAAGTAAAATTTGGGTTTGGAAGTAATTAAATACTCGGAATAGTAGGCAATTATATAACCTAAAAGCCCAGCGATAATAGCCCAGTGGATAAAAAGCTAGTCTAATAACCTGGGTTCGAAAACTAGCGTGATGTTCACGTGTTAATATACTTACCGTGTTTTCGTATATTTCGAAATAAATGTGACCTACCGATTGTACAACGGGTTGTGTTCTGAAGAGTTGTTCTAATCTAAATGATGCCGACAGCTACTTTTTATAACCGCACCGCTCGCCGACGGCGGGGAGTTCACCCTCACACGCTGGAGCCGCAACGGTCGCATACTGTGCGGTTCCAGAGAATTTTCTTCCGAGCTATCAAGCTATGGAATGAGCTCCCAGCCGAGGTTTTTCCAAGGGACTACAGCATGGAGTTCTTCAAGAAATAAGTGAAGAGGGACACCTCTGGTGTTGCAAATGTCCATAGGCTACGGTGACTGTTTACCAGGCCGTATGCTTGATTGTCACCTTAGTGGTATAAAAAAAAACCTAACTCAGGAAAGATCTGATTTTTTGCGTCTGTTATAGAGATCGGACGGTAGTCAAGTTCTAAACATTAGTTTGCGGGCTCCACTAGTCCAAATGGATTAGGAAACAGAATAACGCTAGACAGGTGTAATTAAATAACCTAAAATTAGCGAGTATCTTGCTAAAGAGTAACAATGGAGACGTACTCCGTTGGTTCGAAAATGCAGAAAGAAAGCAAGAGGGTATAATGACGGAACAGATGTACAACGCGAAAGTGGAATAAGAAGAGAGAGGTGAAGAAGTCAAAAGACGCGACGGTGATAGTGGCCTAGGGTCAGACTCACCTATCATTCATTGATTGGTCGCGTTTTATCAGGAGGATGTATCATGTCCTAGGAACTAGAGAATATTAAAGATGCAAGTGAGTTTTATAAGCAGTCGTGTGACGCTCAGTCTTTTCTGGCTACCCCGCAAGGAACTTGTCGAAATAGGAAGGTATAGTAACTCATTTATATTTCTTAGTACCTACATGATAGGACTAAGTATATAAAGATGTATGTGTGTATGTATATCTTCACGTCAAGTCCCTTGCGGGATAGGCAGAGAGCACCGAGCGCCATACGACGCGGTCCTTACATACTTCACTCGCTTCTGTGACATTCATAGCTCATTTCATGCACGCTCGCCGGTTCCTGGGGCTCCTGACATCACCTTCTGGTCAAAGACGACCAATTTGGTCTTGATAGGTTAGTCTCGGTCTTCCTCGGCTCCTACATCCTTCCACTTTGGCATTGTATATCTGTTTCGTCATTCTTTCGTCTGTATGTGAGTTTCGTTTTGTATGTGATATAACGCAAAAATTCTGTCTCTTATTTCATACACTTATTTAATAAAGAATTTAATTTTAAACCTGCTGTTTGTGTGACAAGCTGCATACAAACACAAATATTACAAAAAAAATTCGCCCAGATCGCTGCCGTTTTCCCCTTTTTCTCGCCTCTGTGGGTTTTGGCTTTAATGGTCTAATAAAAAGCTCGTTGGCATTATTGCGCATGTGAGTGTTATATTGAAGCACCGTTCACCGCAGCCTGTCGATGACTGGATTTTTCAATGTTTTAACTAACGGAGCATAAGATCTCGATGTTACTAACTGCTCTATGAATGTATAGTCCGAAAAACTAATATAAATATTTTTCGGATTTTGCCGTCGGAAGGCAAATTATGCCGACGATGCCGACTATTTTCGATAGATAACTTTCGTTGTATTACATCAATGGCCCTCGGACGGCATGAAAACACTGGTCTCCGATCGGTAGTAGAGTCTCGTGACAGAGTATACTCTTAACCGATATTCCTGCAGTGGTATGTATCCCCGCGGTGGGTTTAGTAAGCATTGGTGTGGCCTATCGACAAATGAGGCATATTGATTTTGTATCTGTACAAAGACATCCAGCTATTAAATCTGAAATAAATAGTGCGTTTTAGAACAAAACTATAAAATATGTACCTATCTGTTGAGGATAGCTTTTATATAACCTTTTTATACTTTTGTAAACTCTATGTTTTTACACTCTGGTATTATGCTTTTGTTTTCTGCTGTCATATTATTTGTGTCATCGTTCGTCTTTTGGTAAGCATTATTATTGTAACTCCTATATCCTAAATAAATAGAAAATACTCTGATATCTGGTCTCTACCTATTTATTACATACAGTCCACCTTTCTTTAAAACCCATTCTTTACACTATCTATAACTTCATGCCAAATCCCTTGCAGGCTAGGCAGAGGCAACCGAGCGCTACGTGACTGCATCCTTACGCACCTCACTCGCTGCTTTAATATTCATTGATCTTTTCATGCACGCTCACCGGTTTGTAAGCTCCTGACATCACCTTTTGATAGAACACGACCAATTTGGTCACGGCAGGTCTTGGCCTTACTCGGCTCCTACATCCTTCCACTTTTGCATTGTATACCTGCTTCGTCATTCTTTCATAATGCAATCTTTCTACATGTTCGAACTAACGTGCCTCTTGTTATTTTAACACTGACGCTCTCTTTCAGACCAACTCTGTTTCTAACATCATCATTGCGAATACGGTCTACAAGAGTTACGCCATAAATTTTGCGCAACGCTCGCAACGCTTCATGCTCTCTCTCTGCTATACCCAGCTCTCGCTTCCATAAGTAAGCTTTGGGATCAGCACCGCATTGTGTATAGCGAGCTGTGCCTTTGGCTCAAGTTTTTATTGCCAAGAAGTATTCCCAACGCTCCATTCACACTATTCCCAGCACTCACTCGTCTTTCCACATCAACGGTATACTTTCCACCCCTGCTGAAAGCGCATCCAAGATATATAATATCATCCACTTGTTTCAACACTTCATCATCAACCGTAATCCTTCCATTGGTTCTGGTTTCTTCTCTTTCAGATACCATTATCTTTGTTTTCTTCACATTCAATAGTAGGCCTTTCTGCATACAATCGTCTTTCATTATTGTGACCAGTGTTTGCAGTTCAGATGGTGTCTAATATCACGGCATCATCTGCATACAGCAGACAGTTCACCACTCGGTCACCCATGCGCAATCCTACATTCGTTGACCTTATACTTTGCAGACAACTATCGAGTTATACAATAAATAGGAGATAGCATGTAACCCTGTTTGACACCAATTTTGACATCAAACCAGGGTCACATGCTTCCATCTTTCCGTACATATGCTGAGCAATCCTTGAAAGTGTACTGCAACGTGCTGTGCAGCGAACTAACAATCTCATATCTCGGCAATATGTCCCACGATTTCTTTGCACAACCCTATCAAATGCATTCTCAAGATCCACAAAACCGCAGAAAACCTTCTGGTCTAAGGCCAAATGCTGCTCCAAGATATTACGGAGAGAGAAATCTTGATTTGTACATCCCCTTCCATTACGGAATACTCCCTTTGCCTCCCACAGCTTTTTATTGGATATCACTCTCATTCTCCTTTGAATTACCTTTCCATATAATTTTGCTGCTAAGCTGAACAAACTGATATGTAAGATGATGGCCATATAGCAGGCACAATCCATGCGTGACCCTTTACCTTTACAGAAGGGTATGATTACTGCGCGTCTCCAGTCCATTGCGATGCCTACAGTTCTCCAACATAGATTGATTTATGTATCAGAAGGCATCGCGGACTTAAGTGCTACCTAGTCTGATCATCTCAGCTGTAATCATCTCAACTCCCGTTGACATTACATTTTCGAAGCTTCGTGTCTATCATTCGATCTCATCCATAGTTATACCTTCGTCAAATGTATGACTATGCCTCAGCGTCTGAGGCATAGTCATACATTTCTTCAAAATATTCACTCCAGCGTTCTAATACTTCCTGAGTGTTCGCAAGAGTGACACTAGCATTATACTTTACCTTGTCCATTCTGGATGCCGACGAACCACCCCGAGATTTCTTTACCTCTCTCCAAAATAGTTTGTTATTTGCTTCGAAGTTTTTCGTCAGACTCTCTTTTTCATTCATAATTTGTCCTTCACGCTTCTCTTTTCCTAAAGCTTTTGTTTCGTTCTTGCATAGACGGTACATTTGTTTCTTCTTCTTTCTCATATTTTCGTTTAGGGGCAAAGATGATACATAATACAGCCAGCTCTTTCTTGCTACGGAGGATCCAAACTCCGCATCTCACCAGGCATCTCCTTTCAATGTTTTGTGCCTTTTGCCCATCCACGTGCTTCTTTTGCACTATCCACTATCATTTTTTTTTCAGAAATTTCCAGTAATCATCCACATATGGGTCGGAAAGGCATTTGATGTCTTTCGCTTAATAAATGTACATACCTTCTCCTTAAACTTTCATCATGCAATTTTTCGCTCCTTATCCTTTCGTGATCTCCGAAACGGATATGTGCTCTCCAGTGCCTCCACTTCGTGAAAAGTCCCACAAACCGGCTTACTACCGTGTGTGGTCCGTTTCATGATTGGGACCTCTGAACGCTCTTGTATCCATTATAGTATTTCGAAGACGTCTATCTAGCGGCCCCCATCGCCGCATTCAGCTATACTCGTACGACGGGGGCGGACTAGAAAATAAATATATTTTATATTCAGCAAAGTTACTTATTTTTTCATACATATTTATTTGTAATCCTAATGTATATTAATGTAAATCCTACTCGAAAAGTATGAAAACTACTCGAAAACCAGGAGGGTTGCTGTGTTTGTACATGAGTGGTCCAGTCTCTAAGCTCCTAAGAAGATGCTGTATTAACAGCAAGGTGGCATCACGCAAGCGATACTTAATGTATGGCAATTAAAAATTAATAATTTACAATAATATTTCATTTAAAAAAATGCAACTTGAATCTAAGTACCTCAACGGTAAATAAAGAATTTTTAATCTATATGATATTTTTTTTAAGTCAAATGCCTTTGCTAAAAAATTACAATATCTAATGAAACTGTTCCTTTAATAAATTACTAATCTCAGAATATTATTTATAAAAAAATATAGATTTATACAAATTATATTTATTACGAATCACATGCGAGGATGTCACCAATCTGAAAAAAATATTTAGTCAAAGGTAAGCCATCTTTGTTGTTCCAATATAATCCGATGGAGCATTGTAATGTTCGCTCCAGTGTGAAATATTCAAGTTGGATTACCCAGCCAGCCTGAAAAGGGTACTTTCGTGGCAAGTGAGGTGAGACGGCCCAACCCGGCATGGACGCCTGCCAATTTCTACGGAATTCTGACAGTATACCCAGTTATAATTTATATTGACGGATACTGTGCAAAGGCTTTTGATGTTATGGACGAGATTCATTTTGTATTTAAATTTTCATTTGATGCAGAAATTACACCAAAGTATATCTTTTTATAGTTATATGAGAAATGCGCTTATAATCTGGATTAAAATTTTAATAATTTGCCTGAATATGTTAAATCGCTAGATGTAAATCAAATTAAAAGGAATCTGAAAGATTGATTATCGAAAGTATTTTTACAATGTAGGTGAATACTTTAACAGAATTACTAATTATCTAATAGCCCAAAATAGGTAAATAACATGCAAAACAAACAATAACAAATAATATATTGTGCGTCAGAAATGGGCAAACTGTTGAAATAACAACTCTCTTATGTAAGAACAACCTTTGCACACAGTTGATAATAAATGTTTATCTCATCTTATTTTATTTAGAATTTCAACTCGCTGAATAATAAGCAAATTTATTTCTGTAAGTTGAAATTATATGTTATTGTTAGCTGTAATTATTACGAGCTGTCTTAAAAGATATTTGCCAATTATATATATATTTTAAATACTTTTTTTGTAAACACAGTTAAAATAATAAATGATGTCTTATAGTCCAACCGATGTCTATGAATGCTGTACGCGTTGCCACTTCTGAAGCTCACTTAGCATAACATCAAGAGTTTAATAGCAACTAACAAGAACACAACTACTATCTAGCAAACTGTTATGTGGCTGCAGTTTTCTGTGTGGTGGATGTTCTTCACCAGTTAGGCTGCTATGATGCGCCTTACCTATTTTAATAACACCCAGACCAAGACAAATAGAGATGTTCATGTACCCACGAGCCTTGATGTTTGAGTAGGCATTGTTACGGTTAACAATTACTTCTTTGACACCAATATGTATAAGTATGTGACGGTTCACATCCTTTCTATTAGAAATTCTATTAGAACTAAGTACATTTACCACTACACCTTCCTTAACTTATCCCACTGTAGAGATAAGGGTATCCCTTCAGACGAAGGTGTTTAGAGCATACAACACCACGCTGTTCAACTGCAGATTGACCGGTGTCTTCAAGTCGGGCGAAGGCCACTGACTTCGCTTAAGGACTGTCATCTATCGCCAACAGCTGGGACCGACTGCATAAGATTTGACGAACTGGACCCACGAGCATTGGTGCCCAGCTTCAGCGACGCTAGTGGGTTCGATTCCCACACAGGACAAACATTTGTGTGCATGCACATGCCAATTTATTTTCACTTCATCAATCTCCACTTCACAGAAAACCGCAAGAACTCTCTGGAGGGTTGTTCTGTTCCTGTTCGTGAGTGACGTCACCAGAAAGCACCTAAGGAATTGCAGTGTTAGCAGCAGAGGTGGCATCGCGCCAGTGATTCTTAATGTATTACAAGCGTTCATAAAGTACATAAACCGCTTTACATTAGGTGGGCCGTATGCTTGTATGCCTTCCGACATTGGATATAAAAAAATAACGTAACCAGAGATTCGAGAAGCTCGAGATAGATAAACCCATCTATAGGCAGGCTGCGGTCGACTTTGCCATCCATCGAGAACACTCTCGTTTATTTGAAAAAATCGACGATAACGCTATACCCACCGAGACGCCGAGAAATTAAGAATGCTTCTATATCTCAGTCGTCTACAAAGACATTATTTGATTAACACAGTTACAATTTATAATAGGGTACTTCAGAGGATTAAGGACATTCCATTCAAACTGTTCAAGACAGTAAGAAGTGGCTCAAGAACTGCTTTTATCGTAATAACCTTAAATATAAGGGGCAGGATAGCTGAATGAGGACATTGGCACCTAAAATGTTGGAACGGAGTTCCCGTATATTTCAACAATTCAACGGAAATTTTACTGTCCATTGTTTTAATCTAAAAATGCCATACAATCGATATGCCTATCGATAGTATCGATACTATCGATTTCTTAGTTAGTGCAATTCCATCGGTAAGCAGCAATACTATCGGTACTATCGATAGCGATAGTACCGATAGTATTGTTCGCGAAAATTACGAGAAGTATCGATACAATCGATAGTATCGTTAGTTTATGTAACATTAATATAATTAATAAATCAATACTATCGATAATTGATTCGTGTCAAGGATTGAAACTATCGATGTTATTGTTGTTTACTGCTAGTATTGCACTAAAAGAAAGATCGATATTATCGACACTATCAAAACTATCGATACTATTGTTTTTGCTTAAACTATCGATAGGCTATCTATCGATGGACTAATGAGCGGCAATACTACTCGATAGTATCATCAGTATCATCACTTGTGTCAGTCTAGTTACACGCATAATACCGCACCGATCACCGACGGCGGAGAGTTCACCCTCACACGCTGGAACACAACAAACCTCTAGGGAGTTGTTATTTGGCTGCGGTTTTCTGTGAGGTACTTCCCCAGACGGGCTACTTTGATGAGCCCTACCTCTCTTAAAACATCCAGACCACGACAAAAGTGAATTATGGGATTTGAGAGCAACATGTATGTTATTTTTTCTAAATATGTAATATTAAAACATACATGTTGCTCTCAAATCCCATAATTCACTCAGGTCACTTTGTAACACTAAAGATAAAATCCCGCCCAATAAAAAATCCGGCGTCTATAAGCTGTTCTGCGATGAATGTGAACACGTTTATATTGGGCAAACTGGTCGTAACTTTATAACACGATTTCACGAACACGTATCGGCGTATAAAAACAATCGCCCAGAAAGGTCACACTTCGCCGAGCATCTTATAGACAAAGGACATAACTTATCCCCCACTAATACATATCAAATTTTACACACCATAGACAAAGGTTTAAAACTAAATATTAGGGAACAATTAGAAATTAATAAACATAAAAATTCTAAAATTACTCTCATGAACAAACAGACTGACGTAAACCATTCCCCACTATTAAATATCTTTTCGCTCACACCATCCACCCCCATCCACAATTCAATATAAGGGACGACACTGCGATGGATTTGTCACTTGTAGCATGTTATTCTTACGATTAACGTCTACAACGCCTGATGATGCCTCGTGGAGAGGCGAAACACGTGTCGCAGCGACGACCAGGCCAGTCGTGGCAGCGACGGTGGTGGTGGGGGCATGCGGATTCTGTTCCAGATGACGGACGACCGCAGCAGCCGAGGCAGAGACTACCGGAGCAGCCATGGCAGCATCGGCATGTACCAAGTACTAACAGTAGTGGGTGGGTGCCGGCCGGCGCTAGGCCGCATGAACTAATTGGTGGCGGAAGCGCGCAAAGCAGGTTGGATCAAAGATTTGACTTTCGCAAAGTAACGCCTGAATCTATTAACTAAAACAAGTTTATCATCTATCTATAACTTCATGCCAAATCGCAAAGAGCCTCCAGTGAACTTTGAGCAGTCGTTGTCGGCTCACTTTGATATATGACATTAGTTTAAGCAAAGAAAGAGAATAGCCTTACTGAGCTGGGGAAGTACGTTAAAGTACGCAAAAACCGCGGCCAAATTACAACTCCCTGAGTTGTTGTTTTCCTGCCAGTTTCAGTGAGCTCCCGGGGAGTTTCTGTACTAGCGCTACGGGTGGCAATACGCCTACGAAACTCCCGGTGTTGTAGTCACTTTTCATCAGGTGGGTTGAATGATTGTATACCTTCTGACATTGAGAAAATGTAAACTGAATTAGCGCAGCGGCTTGGGTACTTTTATAAGTTAAGATAACACAGAGATAATTGATTTACAGGTTAGTCTCTTTGCTCCTATCTCGATGCTCGAATGAAATGGAAACATTAACTACTCGATAGGGCTCTGGGCGTTAAATAAATATCCCAGATAATAAAATAATATATGGGAAAGATATGTATATCTTCACGCCAGGTCCCTTGCGGGGTAAGCAGAAAAACCGCGCGTGATAAGACGCGGTCCAAACACACCTCACTCGCTTCTTCATATAACATTCATTGCTCTTTTAATGCACCCTCGCCGGTTCGTAGGATTATCACCTTCTGATAAAACACGACCAATTTGGTTATGGTAGGTTAGTCTTGGTCTACCGCGGCTCCTACGTCCTTCCATTTTCGCATTGTATATTTGTTTCGTCATTCTTTCATCCTGCATTCTTTCTACATGTCCGACCCAACGGAGCATGCCTTTCTTATCTTAACACTTGTTAACAATATGAATACTGCTCTATAATATAATGAACTTAGGACATATGGTTAAAGTTAAAAGTGGAACTTCTATTTGGTAAGTGACACATTTAAGAAGTCGTTTCTAATGAGAATATGTCTTATTGATTATTCAATACTTACATACTTGATATTTTTAGAAAAAGGAGTCTTATCTATGTTAAATTGTATTTAAAAATTAAAATAAATTTATTTCAGGTTAATAGAAAATGACATATACACAGAAAACTAAATTAAAATAAAATAGAACATAAAATACATGGAAACTATAATTTCCTCCCCATCCTGCATAGTGGGACGTGTCTGTCACAACAATCCCGAATGTAGGGACAATCAAGTCTATCAGCGATCATCGCCAAGACGGTTGGAGCTGGCCCGCACCCGGCGCACTGGGGATGCACCCCACTTGCGGACACTCGCGTGAAAACAATCGGTGTTTGCAACTGCAAACATACCTGATGCACTACAGAAACGGGGGCAGCCCCAACACCGCTCCGAACGCATTGTTGGACACGGAAGGCACTGTACTCGTTCTGCGAATATTTTGCTCACAAGCAGCATATGTACAGCGATGTACAGTATGCTCGGTATAGTGTAATTTTCACGGTGTCCGAACATCGCGCGAACCTACGCGCTAGCATGTGCGCTCTCCGCGACAGCGCCCTCCATTCCCGCTCAATATTTGCATGGTCCCTGAGGGCCGTGGTAACGACATGCCCCAAATATGTGAGTGGTACATTTCCCGGACGCTTAGCACCAGCGGCCCCATAGACCGTGTATTGACTTTTAATCACGTTATATTTAAGCCGTGGCTCCCGGCATATTGTTCACATGTTCGTATAAGGTGTCTCAGGCCACAGACTGACGCACTCAGGAGCACCATATCATCAGCGTAACTCAGGTTATTGACGCACACGCTATTAATATGAAAGCCGACTGCTGAACGCGGCGATCAGTGCATCCATATCCAAATTAAACAGAGAAGGTGAAGTTAAGCCTCACTGTCTCACACCACACTGCAGCCTGTAAGGGCCCGACACTGTCCCCGCCCATCTGACGTTTATGATCTGGTGTGTATACCAGTACTTGAAAATAGATACAAGTTTGCGTGGTAGATTAATGTTCTCCAGCTTCTTCCACATAATGTAATACGCTACCAAATCGAAGAAGAAGATTTGACAAGTTATGCTTATATATACAAACAAAACTTATCTAGTTATGCCCTCCGAAGCACGGAGAAACTCGAGATAGAAACCCCATCCGTAGACAGGCTGCGCTAGAATATTGCTTAACCTGCGTTTTCGGTTAGAACTACACGCGCAACGACGCCATCGAGCTCTTGTGCTTATCTAAATATAATTAACACGTTCATTGCTGGCGCGATAAACTTAATCTGCTTTTTTTATTAATTAAAGAAAATCAGATTCTTAGAAAATAAGTACCTGTCTGTTGAAGTACCTCAAAGAAAATCGCAACCAAATAACAAATCTCTGGGCCATGTTCTATTACTGTAAGTGAGGTTTCTAGTAAGCTCCTGAGAATTGGCTGTAGTAGCGGGTATTGCTTGTTTGCTTTTTTTAAGCAATGTGATACGTTAGGGGTCAGTTCCAGACCGTGATCGTGAGCGTGACTCGTGACCCTACCGATCCATTAAGTGAATTGCAATTCTGGAGTAAAACCACATCTACCAACGAATGAAGGCGTCCCCCATTGGCTACGCGTACCCTGGTATTTTGGAGGTTTTTTTTATATCGTTGTATATAAAAAAAACCTCCAAAATACCGGGTGGTAAATAAGAATACGGCCAGCCTAATGATAAACCACCGTCACCGGAGCCTACGGACATTTGCAACACCAGGGGTGTCACTCATACGTTGCCGACCACCTAAAGCCTCTTCACCCCTTTCTTGAAGAACCTCATGCTATAGTCCCTTGGGAAAACCTCGGCTGGGAGTTAATTCCACAGGTCGAGAGTTCTCGGAAGAAAACTTCTCTGGAATCGCACAGTACCCGACTATTGCGGATCTAGCGTGAATTCTCCGCCGTCGGCGAGCAGTGCGGATATAAAAAAATGCTATTGGCATCATATCGAACAATTCTTCAGAACACAACCCGTTGTGCGATCGGTAGAATACGCAAAGCGAGGCAAAATCTCACCTTAAACTTAAGGGTTCAATACCGTGAGTACGTTTAGGATCGTCGACAATTCTCACAGTTGATCTTTAAACCAAATCACATGGTCCAAGCTGGTATCCGGGTGCTCCCGCCTAAAAGACTTGAGACATATATAACTTAAGTCTTTGCCCCGCGCTGAAGTACTGCTTTGCTCTGTTAAGCACACGAAGTCTTTTGGACGCCAGCTTGACCTTTTTATCCAGGTGGCTTCGATATTGAACGTCACTGGATATCTCGACACCCAGCGTCCTAATGCTGGTGATGGTAAGAGATGTGTTCTGGAATTCAAGAACCACAGCAAATGGGGTTTTCTTAGCGGTGAATGCGAAAACTTGTGTCTTAATGGGATTGAATTCGACCAAGTTAAGCTGCCCCAGTCAGATGCTTTAGCTAAAGTACCCTCCATTTCAGACACAAGTTTATCACGGCTCTCTTTATCAAGGGAACGAGGGATGTTAGCACGGCCTGTTTAATAAGTGTCCGCGGTGCTGTCATCTCCGCATAACAATTAATGCCATCAACAGACAATATGTCATTGATATGCAGCAAAAACAGAATCGGGGACAGTACAGAGCTCTGTGGAATGCCAGCATTGATGAAATCGGAGCAATTGCTATCTACCACGGCTACTATTTACCTGCTGGATTAGAAGCTGCCAATCCATTTGCACGAACCCTCGGGCTGCCGGTGTGATAGTAGCTTCGGTAGAAGACCCCGATGCCAGACCTGATCGAATGCCTTCGCCATATCTAGACTGTCTATACCTCACCTTGACTCTCATTCGCCGAACCCCAGCGGTGTGTTCAATACACTAGAAGAAGAACACCAGTCTAACGACCGTTGCGGAAGCCGTATTGACGGTCGCTGATCAAATCGTGATAGTCGTCTATATAGCAGCCAGTCATCGCATACCGAAAGTAGCGATCAGATATACACGTAACAGTACGGTAGACGTCCTTCCTTCTTCTATAATAGCCGAGTACCAATCATCCTTTCAGATCTCATTAAAATAGTCCAATATTTCCCCATAAATTCATAATTCCCATACAGTCTGTAGCGGGTTACGGAGCTACATAACAATAATCTTTGCAAAGGGTCATACTAAGAGTTGAATGTATTCTCGCAAATGCCTGTCATATAGGATTAATACCCGTGAGATGAAATACAAAGAAACAACAATGAAAAAAACCAAAGAAACCGTTTTAGTTTATCAATTTTTATTGACATGATATAAAAAACATTTTTTTTTTCTATATAATGAACAAATTATCGAAGTGGGCACTTGTACAGTCAGAATTTTAAAGTTAAGCCATATTTATTAGTTCAATAAAAAATAGCGAGCTTTCCAAAACATTTGTTACATGGCAATTTTCTTAAAATAGCTTCGTATGTCAATACCAGAGACCGCTCTCGGCTCATTGACATGTCGAGCACTCGATATGAAGGCGACAAGAGCGCGGAAGTAAACATTAGAAAAATACAACCTACACACTAGATATATTTTTCTATTTTGTGTTATCTGTCAGGCTACCACGCCAGTCGCTGAGGATTAGGAAAGAGTCTGAGCTTGGAGGTGTACGTAGAAAGATGTGGTAAAGTTATAATACGTGTTTATACTTAAGCTACTTAATAATAGGGGTTAAAGTATGAAATTTCCGTTTTATAGTAATCGATAATTTGAATTGACATTAATCCTTCATGGTGTGAGATTTTCGAGTGAAACTTTTTTCACATAATACCGACGAGGTTTTTCTTTTAAAAAATGTGCAACATTTCGCCTGTCCCTATTAACAATGACGGAAGTGCATTTTGCCCATTTTCTTTTTATTTCATTAATCGTTCATAAATAGTCCCTTCTTTCAGTATCTGCAATAAAAAATGATTTTTTCCCAATAGTTTTTAAAATAGCTACGTTAACATTGTCGGATATGTCGCTTTTGTCAGTTAAAAATGATGGAACTTAACTCGCGACAATATTGGCAGGGCGCGGGGGGCGGCAGCGCGTGCGGTTGTGCCAGTACGAACTATGTTACACGGACGAATGTACGTCGCTTGATATTACCAGCATATATTTTACAATTAATTTATTCACAATTTTTTTGTTATAAATAATAAGAATAATGTCTAGTAGGTCCGCACGTTTAATTAAATTAGCCACTAAACAATATGAACAACAATTAATAGATAAAAATAAGAGTCCTGAAATAAATAATTTGTTGACTAATACAGATGAGGATGAAGAAACAGGTAATTACTTAATATTATAGCCTTTCGAACTAATTTACTATAGCTTACGTATACTAATTGTATTTGAAATAATATTTTATGGTATAATTCAGCAAAAGTTTTGGAACGTATATAAAAACAATTAACAATGTCGGTTATTTAAACAACCTACATTGTTAATTGTTTTTGTGAAATAAAATATGTCGGTAGTACCACATCCGACTTTTTTGGTGGTATTGATTTGTGCCCAGTTTGTCGGACGTGTTACTTCCGACTTTGTTAGCTGTATGCATTTTAAAACGTTTTGTTGGATGTGGTATATATTGCCTTGTTAACCGATTGATAATTTATATTGAATATCGGTTGTGTCATTCTATATTTTTATTTTTTTATATCGTTATTAAAAATGCATTTTGATGCTTCTGTTTCACTTTTACTATTCAGGTTTATTGTCGAAAATTATATTTGTACATATTTTTTTCTATTTATCGCATGTCTTTGCTTTGTTCCAGAAAATAGAGAATCTCCACTGCCAAGCGGCTTCCAAAGTGAGCTTATAAAGTTGAATGCTATGCTTGGTGATGTTTTCAATGATGATGATCCGGTAGTAGAAAATAATGAGCCCTCTGTTCCGACTACAAGCTATTCTGAAATTCTTTTCCAAAATAATGTTAACTATGCCCATGATAAAACTCCAATGCCATCTCCACCTTCTTATGAAATTTGCCATGATACCTTCTGTGCTACTTATACTGAATGTCAAAACCCACCAATCTTAACAAATGATGACTTATATGGAAACTTACCTTCTGTAACTTCCTTTACGAGTGTATCTCGTATGTTCAACTTATATTGTGAATGGTTCGACAGATAAATATCACAGCAAAGCATTGACCAAACGTCAATATCGCGATATCCTGAACACCAAATTCAACATAGGTTTTCATAAGCCTAAAAAAGACTTCTGTGATATTTGCCACATTTATTTTAATAAAGATACTCCTACAGAAAAAGAAAAATTCGCATTTTCGAAACATCAAACTGCAAAGAAGACTGCACGTCGCCTAAAATAGCAAGACAAAGAAGAAGCAATATCGAACAAAGAGGTTGTTGCAGCAACGTTTGACTTTGAGAAAGTATTAATTACACCACATGGAGACATAAGTGTATTTTATTATAAAAGAAAATTATCTACTCTTAATTTCACCGTATACGAACTAGCTACAAAAGAAGCCACTTGCTTTATGTGGCACGAGGCAATAGCGAAACGTGGCGCCAATGAAGTCTCTAGTTGTCTCTATCAGTTTATTAAACAACAAGTTCAACAAAATGGAGCAAGAATATTTCGATTCTGGGCAGATAATTGTGCCTGCCAAAACAGAAACCGTATAGTATTTGCCCTTTACCTTTTAGCTGCGAAAGAATTTGAAGTCACAATCACCCATCGTTTTATGGAGAAAGGTCACACCCAAAACGAGGGCGATAGTGTCCATTCAACAATTGAGCGCGCTAGTGATCGCAAGCTAATCTATCTACCTGAAGAATGGTACTGTCTTGTTCGCTGGGCCAAAACTGAGGGGAAGCCTTATACAGTAAAAGAAATGACAACCTCTGATATATATGTCTTTAAATCTATGTTATCAAATAAAAATTGGTCAAAAACAGTCTTAATGAGAAAATCCAGTGGACTCGTATAAGATAGGTGACGGTATACTCGCAGCAATATGATAGGATTGAATATAAGTATGATTTTGAAGATAAACCTATGACTATTATAGTACTGAGATCTGGTAATAGGAACACGGAAAGGTTGTCTCGTGAATTTCAACTAAAACAAGCTTATGATGGGTATCTTTCAATAAGTCGTGAAAAACATAAAGATTTAATCATTCTTTGTGAACATGGCATTATTCCGGAGGAAAATCACACTTTTTACCAAAACTTAAAATTTGATAGAAATACCCAAGAGCCACAACCAGATTCTGATGAGGATGATTAATTAATGAGATAGCTTTCATAAAACTGATAATTTTTCTTCTGTGATGAAAGTGCCATCATTAAATAGTTATTTTAAAAAACTTTTAAGACTGGAAATGTGTAATTACATATTTAAATTTAGTTTATTACTTAAATAACTGAATAGGGGGTTTTTAATGAATCTGTAATTAATATTGTAAGTGACGGAGAGTTCATTTTTATTCTCTTGGAGTTAATTACTTCATAACAGATTTTATGTTTTAGTATAAGGTAATGTAACGCTGTTTTTGTTTTAGTTTCTAGAAGATTTTTATATGTATTTTTTATGTTGACTGTGATTTTGTTCCTATTAAGATAATGAAGACTAAATAGCCATATAGAGTCTATTGAATAATTTTATAAGTTTCATATTGATGGTGAGATTATTATGTGAGGTCATACAATGATATCAAATATTGTTATGAATGTAAGCTTTTGTTCCTATGTTTATTATTAATCTTATTTTATTAAATGCTAAATTGTCAAAGTTACCGTTTCTATTTTTATCCTTCTAGAGAGTTTTGGATACCAAGTTTTTTTGTTTTTATAAGGCTGTGTTAGGAAAGCTGATTTATTTGTTATACTTTCTTTCATTTTTCATGTTTTAATGGGCATTGATTTTTGAAAATAAATATCTAGTTACTAATATATGTAAAAATTCTGTTTTATTTATAATCTTACCTTCAAATACGACAGATATTATTCTAGTGTTTACCATTAACAATGACGAATGTGCCACTTCCAACAAATTGTTAATTTGTTTGTACAGTTTACATTGTCGTAAGTGGTAGATACGACAAATTGCAGTTGATCTAGTCTGATTAACAAAGTTATTTCTGACTTTTAACATATTTAAAAAAATAATACCAGTACTTTATTATCATGTAATTAAGCTTATAAACAAGTATAAAAGTTCAGTTGATTTTGGTTAACCTAATTCGTACATTAAAAAAAAAATCAACAACTTAAACTTTGACGCGCTCTCCTGTAAAGTTGTCGATTTTCACATCCGACGTTGTTAATAGGGACAGGCGATTTGATTGTGGCGAATTTGAAATGGTTTTTTTTATTCAGCTCAGACGGGAAAGATGGATACTTCGAAAATTCGAGTATTTTGAATACGAGTTCCGGCGCGGAACTAACGCGGCAGAAATGGCTCGCAATATCAATGCTGCGTTTGGAGAGCAGACTGCTAATGAACGCACCGTGCGTTTTTTGTTTAAACGCTTTCGTAATGGAAACTTCGACTTGTGACTTGCTCTAAATTTATCATTAGACGACGTAAAGATCATTAGAAATTGGCGACTGTGTGTGAAAAGCTATGAATGAAACAAGTGATGTGTGTTAAGACCGGGTTTTGTTGCACCCTATGATTATTCTACAAGGGTCTGAGCTTGAAGATATGAATAGATTACGTAAAAAAATGCCCAATTTTTACATAAAATAAAAATACTTATCTTTTTCTAACATCACCTGTACGCACAGTTCACCAACTTACCTGCAACAAGAAAAGAACACTTTTAGTAAACGTATTATATGGGTCAATGATATTCAGACACATATTTACTGCCTGCATATGTATAGTTAATAGATTCAGGCGTTATTTTGCGAAAGTCAAATTTACATGCAATTTGATCTAGCCTGCTTTGTGTGCTTTCGCCACCAATTAGTTCATGCGGCCTAGCGCCGGCCGGCACCCACCCACTACTGTTAGTCGATGCAACATGCCGACGCTGCCATGGCTGCTCCGGTAGTCTCTGCCTCGGCTGCTGCGGTCGTCCGCCATCTGGAACAGAATCCGCATGCCCCCACCACCACCGTCGCTGCCACGACTGGCCTGGTCGTCGCTGCGACACGTGTTTCGCCTCTCCACGAGGCATCATCAGGCGCTGTAGATGTTAATCGTAAGAACAACATGTTACAAGTCACTTGTAGTCACTTGCAGCGTCGGCATGTTGCATCAACTATCAGTAGTGGGTGGGTGCCGACCGGCGCTAGACCGCATGAACTAATTGGTGGCGGAAGCACACAAAGCAGGTTAGATCAAATTGCATGTATATGTATACACTGGTAAAACCAGTGTATGATGTATGTGTATAAATGTATGCTAAAAACGTATAAATTGACGGAAACTTGTAACCATTATGCGCGTGTCGGCAGAGCAAGAGGGCTTGTGTTCGAGTAGTTTTACAGGCCAAAAACCAGGAAAGTTAATAATCTAGCATGTTTCAAAGACAATATATAAGAGAAAGAAAGAGCGCCACCTAATTTTAACCTAAACCTATCAGGTAGGTAAGATAAAATAATATACAAACTTATATAAAGAGAATGTGTTCATGTATTTATACGTTACAGTTGCCTTCAGACACAATTAACAGGAAACATAGATCAACTTTTATATGTCCATATTCTATATTCAAGTATAATTAAGCAGTAACTAAAGTTCCTTTCATATGGACAACATATATTTATATATTAATCTAGTTTAGAATAACATGCTTTAAGCTAGATTACACATTCACTTAAATTTACCGACTGCATTAGGCCTAAGCATGAAGTCGCGTACTCTATAACACAGATGTGATTTATACAGATCTAATTACTTTCTGAATGAATTATGGGATCATAACGTTTATCTTTTAGAAAAGTTAACACTTTATTGAAAATTTCGAAACATTAAGAACGATCACCTGATTGTAAGCGGGGCTTCGGGTATTATGACAAGAAGTAACCAGCGTTGCACCTCTCATGTATATATACATATGTAGAATACTGCGCCTGTTGACTGTGAATTACGACCGTAACTCAGTCTGAAATGAACAGAAAATAACCATTTTTAGATCCCTGATATCAAATCACCGGGAATGAAAACTTCCTCTGCTTTACAAAACAAATTATTCAGGCACACTTACTCGGAATTGAGAGTTAGGTGACTCGATGATGCCATGCTCACAATTGTTGCTAGATCTATTTATTCAATCTCAAGGGCACAACTCCGAGACAACTTATTAGTTTAAAAGCAATATTGAATGGCCGAGTTTATTACTCAAAAGGAATTTAAACACACACAGTTACTTTCACATATTGAAAAGGGCTCCGAAAGCAAAACCTGCCAAGCTAGATTCCATCTGTCCAACCAAATCTACCAGTTGACAGCTACGTGTTGCCATCACGATGAATTCATATTCTTCTTAACAGATGACGCTGGCAGTACCGACATTCGCAAATCACATGGAAGTATAGTTTTACATCGTAACAAACTAAGTTGATATTTTTTACAACACACAGGCCGTATGCTTCATTGCCAACTTAGTGGTATAGAAAAAACACAAAAATTGACTTTCCCGCCTAATAAAAATTCAATATTAAAAGTATTTAGGAATTTACAGGCAAGTAGTGCCAAAACTATTATAGCAACTATACATATAAATGAGGATTCGGAAAAGATATCTTTATAATATGATCGCTACCAAACTTCACAGGATCACCTGCTGAGCTAACCTGAAGATTCACTGAAAATTTCATCAAAATCTGCCCGTTTTTGAGTCCATAGAGAACATACAGACAAACATTCATTTTTTTTATATATATATTAGATTGGCAGACAAGCATGCGGCTCGCATTAGATGGTAAGCGGTCACCGTAGCGTATTGACGCTCGTAATATCACGGGGATGTTACTCGCGCGCTGCCAATCTTGTGACCAAAGGCTGTTTCGCCACAGTACCCAGTAATTTCTCTGCCATATCTCACCCTTCAAACCGAAACACAGCTATATAAATATAGCTGCTTGGCGGTAGAAATAGGTGAGACAGAGGTACCCACGGATACGACTTTTGTACAAAGTCTCCCTCTGGTCAAATATCAATTTCACATGCTGTCAGAATTACACAACCAAGGGGAAAAAATCAAACTATTCTTAAAGCACACGTTTTTGGAAATATAATTTCTTTGACGTGCTGGTTTCCTCACGATGTTTTCCTTCAACGCCGAGCAAGTAATAATTGGCAGAGCTGCGATAGCCAGCGGAGCCACATTACCCTCAGAATTGTCGTTTGGGGTAGACTGATGTCATCCAGCTAGCGTTTAGACGGTAATAGTGAGAAACTCCAAAATCGACACACTAATAGCTAACATATTGTAGTTTTGTATCCTTTAATTTGAAATTTAAATGTTCGTTGGTGAGAAAGAACGGTCCAAAATTTTTCGTTCCAATTAGAAAAAAAAACATATGGGAAAACGTATGGCCGGCCACTCTGCAGTGCAGAGTCTGCACTGCACTCCCATCAACAGAAAAAGTAACAGCACTCGTCGCTAGATGTCGTACAGGGTTACATATATTTTTAAAAAATTAAAAATAAAATATTTAAATATTTTTTAAATTTAAAAAATATCAGCTCTGCCTACACAGCTTGCTGTTATTTACTAGTTACAAACATGTACATAAATCCGAAAACACAAATTTAGTGCTACATGCCCCCATCGGGATTCGAACCAGACCAGCATATAAACCGAAGCTGGTTATTTATTCACTGAGCAATACCTCGTTTATAATTTTTTAATAATTTTTAACGATTTTATTTTACAAGTCCAAAAAGACGAAGCTTTCTGTTCTAGAAGTCTGATAGATTTTTTGTCATTTGTGATGGAAAAATTCGGTTTAAATAATTATATATACGGAGACACCATTAACCCTTTGATATCTATCTATAACTTAACGCCAAATCCCTTGCGGGGTAGGCAGAGAGTACCGAGCGCCACAAGACGCGGTCCTTGCACACTTCACTCGCTTCTTAAACATTCATAATTCTTTTCATGCACGCTCGCCGGTTTCTAGGACTCTTGACATCACCTTCAGATAAAATTTTCTTTGATGTAACTTTCGAAAATGTAGATATCGTTCATTATTGTATTTCAAGGTTATAATGATAGTTTTTTTCAATATGAATTTGTAGATTGACAAGTTTTATATTGCTTGTAACATAGCATTACATTGACAAGCAACATTAGTTACTGAAATATATAAGGTATCATTTAAATAAAGAAGAACTGGTGACTGCCTCGGATTTCTCAAAGTCGACGCTCAATCTTAGAAAAATAAGATTAAGCATCGAAATTTGAGTCGGTCACCATCATTAATTAAGTTAAACTTGGCAAGTTGTTAATTCAATATCATTGATGGTAAGAATTTAACTTTGAAATAAATTTAAAAAGGATGTACATTACATAAGTCTATCCGCTTTATCCTGAACAGAGCCCCATGGAAATGTTTCAAGGTTCATCGGTTTCAGTTCCCGCTGATACATTGAGGCACTTCCGGTTATATTTAGATTACGATCCTCTCTTTGCTCAACTTTCCGGAACATTTGGTTGAGTTTCTTTGAAAATTTGATTTCATCGAGTGTCTCATTAGCATTGCTCATTTTTTCGAAACGTCATTTTTCAGCTTGGCTGAGGAATATTTCTTTTGTCTTTTACATTTCCATTTTTGTATAGAAATGTCATTTTTAGAAATAACGAAAGGAAGGTAAATTGGAAAGCGATGCAGTCTTTGTACTTTTAGAAACTAAGACAGGGCTTAACATTTATACCCGCAATGTTACATATATTTGAAATTTTCTATCATGTATGTCACAGACAATTTCTTACCGTATTTCACACGTACGGGTATCAAGCGTAACTTCGAACGGACTTTTCATTTGGACATGACCACGTGTATAAGTTGTTTAGTATCGGGAGTTGTAAGGGATCTCGTCAAAATATCTGACATGTAAAGAAATATACTCTTGAAGTAGTCTAAGAGTGTTAGAACTCAGTAAGAAGCCGGAAGAAGTGCTTTGATCAATCTCTACTAAGTTCTCTCAATGTCATGGGGTAAAATAAGACTTCCCCTTAAATGTCCGTCAAGGAATGAATCTTAAATCAAGACTTACCTAATTGGTTGTGATCTAATAGAATGTGATGTTAGGAGCCTTAGAAACCGGCGAGCGTACATGAGAAGAGCTATGAATGTTAAAGAAGCGAGTGAGGTGTGTAAAGATCGAGTCACGTGGCGCTCAGTTCTCTCTGCCTACCCCGCAAGGGATTTGGCGTGAAGTTATAGATATAGATAGATAGATAGAATGAATGTTACAGAAGAACGCAACCAAATAACAATTTCGGGAGGATCGCTACACATTTCTCTTTTCAGGAACACCGTTCCTATATGAAATCTATATGTTTGTCTGTGCGTTTGTCTGTGTGTGCATTTTTTCGAATATTCGAATTTTGACTTCAGATTCGGATTCAGCATAAAAAAGTAGAATAGGATTGTTCAGGAACACCGTTCCCATCTCAAGGAACATGGTCAAAATGGCTGAAAAATTAAATAAATTTTTTTTTTGTATTGTTATATAATTGACGAGCCAGGTGTTCCTCTGATAATGCAAGCTTGCGCATTCTCAACTGGATCTTCTTTCTACCATTATCCCGTTTCCTAATCCATTAGGATTGGTGGGGTCCGATACCTAAGCCTAAGGATTTATTGTAAGATGAAGAAATTAATTTTTGAAAGAAGTGCGACCTAACCTAACACAGGTCTGGTTTTCCCTGTGAGTTGAGAAGGTCTCACGGCAGACGCTCCGTGTGAAAATCGGTATCTTCGCCAATTCCTTAGGCTCAGGCAGCAGACCTTGCCAGTCCTTATATTTTAGGAAACGGGATGACAACACAAGCTCCAGCACTGGTGTTGCACTGGTGTATGCATGTGTCCCATCTTACTGGTATAAATAAGGAGAAAATGTAGTCGGTACTTTTTTACCAAGCTGTAAAGTCAAAATCTTTTTATTCCGTAAAAATGGCTACATTTGTTTGGAATCGTCACAATTTTTTTCCCTACCGTGCAGTTCATGACTAGGTGAGCACTGATAAAAAATACTGCCAAAAAAACTCAGGCATCCCTCTTTTGGTATCCAAACAAATTTACATAATTTATTAATTACATTATAATTGGATAAATTTATTATTATTAATTACATTATAACTGTAAGAACCGACAAGTACTAATAATATGAATGTTAAAGAAGCGGTTCATAAAAGATAGATAAAAAGTAAATTAACGGACTCAGATGTTACTTTGGGAAGTCAAATTTACAAGTAACTTGATCTACCCTTTAAGTACACAAAGCAATAGTTAGATCGAATTGCAGATAAAAAGGTATGACGAAATTAGTTTTGTTTCGTGTCGAAACAAAGGTTTTATCTGTTAGTGAATAGGTACCTAGTTAATGTAATACGTAGGTCACACTATAAGTTTTGCGTAACTTAAAAAAACAACATGTTATAACCAAAATATTATGTTTATTGCTTTTCAAAATACTCTCCTTTACATTTTAAACATTTTTTCATGCGATCGAATCATTTTTTAAAACAGGAGGACGACAGATCTGAAGGCATGTTTTCTACGTGCTGATTGAACGCTATCACTGCCTCTTCGGAGTTGGTAAAAGTGAAACCTCTCATCAAATCTTTGATTTTGGGGAAAATACAGAAATCACAGGGTGCTAGGTCGGGGCTATGCGCAGGATGGGTAACGAGTTGTACTTTTTCGAAAGTTAAAAATGACTTTGTATTGTTGGCCGTGTGTGAAGAAGCGTTGTAATGATGTAGGAGAACGCGGCTTTTTGGTCGTCTTTCGCGAACTTTTTCTAACACCCTGGGTAAACAAATGGTAGAATACCACTCGGCATTAACACTCTTTTGATCTTCAAGTGGAATTGTGCAAATGGGACCCGTAGCTGAGAAAAAAAACGCGATCATTTTTTTGCTAACGTTTTTCGCCTGCCTCACTTTTGTTGGCCTGTTCTCATTTTCAAACACCCATTCACAAGATTGCTGTTATTTTTCGGGTTCAAAACAATAAATCCACGTTTCGTCTCCTGTGACAATGTCATAAACAGCATTAGAATGTCCGTGGTCGTACTTCAGTAGCATCTGTGAGCACCATTCCACGCGAGCCCGCTTCTGCTCCGCTGTCAGTTCATGAGGGATCCAACGACAACAAAGTTTCCGAACTTTCAATTCTTCGTGTAAAATTTTCTGAATTTATCTCATACCAATCCCCAATAGTTCTCGAATTGTCTCATAGGTAATCCGCGGGTTTTCTTCAATTAGCCGCTTAACAGTAGCCACATTATTTACGTTGACGGCAGTTGAAGGCCGCCCTTCACGAAATTCGTCATGTAAAGAAACTTGACCTCTCTCAAATTCAGCAAACCATCGCCTCACGGTGCTCAAAGAAGGTGCTTCTCTCTCAAAAGCATTTTGAAGACGAGCAGCACAGTCTTGCGGAGAGAGAGAACTTTTAAAATCATAAAAAATCATCGCTCTAAAATCTTTTCGACTCAATTCCATTTTCGTTGCGTACGTAGAACTTTGATGTGTGATAAAAAACAATTGACAAGTGATTTCCCGCCAATTGTTTTTTTTTATTACTAAGTAGGTTGCAACGTTTCAAAAAATATAACATTCGAAATTCAAATAGTTCCGATTAGCTAGAAGTGCAAAACTTTTAGTGTGCCCCTAGTATAATATTCATTTATGCGTCATTGAAACAAGGTAGAAACCACCTTTTGGGCATACCCTCCATTCAGTATTCACTAACGTACTGGCAATGTATTCTATCCTTTCATCCGTCCATTCGACGGGTACGGTGGTTGTGTGAGTAACAGTGGCTACTTTAACACCAAGAAGCTTGGGTTTGGTTCCCACACAGATATTCCGTGTGTACTTCTCCTTCTTCGCTTTATCCCGTTTCCTAATCCATTGAGATTGGCGGGGACCGCTACCTAAGTCTAAAGATTTGGCGAAGGCACCGATTTTTACATGGAGCGACTGCCGTCAGACCTCAACAAGCCAGAGGAAAAACAAGTTTTTTTTTATACTACGTCGGGAGGCAACATGGGATCCTTCAAACGAAGCGTGAAGAAGCACCTTGCGGGCCAGCATGGTAGCGTCAACTGACAGGACACCGTAGTCCTTTGTCAGTTGCCGCTGCAATTTGGGCTCCCCTTTTCGCTTACCAACAGGCGAAGAGGAGCTATGCTGAGCCAATATAAAAAAAAATGCATACGGCCCATCTGATGTAAAGCGGCTACCGTAGCCTATTGACGCTTGCGATATATTAAGTATCACTCGCGCGATGCCTCCTCTGCTGCTTACACAGTAACTCATTGGGAGATGACTGATGACCTCACTCACTGCTCGCAGGAATACAACAACCCTCTAGGTAGTTGTTATTTGGCTGCGGTTTTCTATGAGGTGGAGGTACTTCCCCAGACGGGCTGCTTTGATGCGCCCTACCTCTCATAAAACATCCAGACCAAGACAAACAGACATGTTCATGCACACAAATGTGTGGTAGTATGTCTCTCGACTTCGTATAAAAAAAAAGAGTTGGATTCTTGCCGTATTGTGATCTTGTTACTTAATAAAGAAGCAAATTCGATCCATCATTGTCAAAGGGAATGATTAATTTTACTGAAAGAGATATATTATGTCAGCCTCAATTCTGAAACAAGAGTGGTTGTAAGCTATTGTAAACATTCGTTAAGTGGTCCCGTGACTAATTTAGGTTTTAATATACTAGTAGTAAACAATAATTAGGAGCTAGAATTGGAGTCGTGATAGCCCAGTGGAAAAAGAACGACCCTATTTACCGACTGGTTCCTGGATCAAATTCTGAGATACTACCAGTAAACTTGTGTTTTTTAATTTAGACACATATTTCTTATTCTCACTTGCTTCCTCTCGTTATCATATTTAAGGATTGGCGGGATCCGCTACCCTACTCTAAGAGTTTGGCGAAGATATAGATTTTTGCTTAGAGCGACTGCCATCAGTACTTCAGCTTGGCGCAAAGACTTATGTTATATAAGTCCCAAGTCAGACTGCGTATGAAGCACTGTAACCACTTTTGGGTGGGATCACCTAGATACCAGCTAGAACCTTATGACTCGGTGCAGAGACTTTTTTTTTAATCGGGACAGGCCCACCACTCGTTCCCACCACTGTGTATCCTGTGTAGCCAGAACTAATAGTGGCGACCACCGAAAAGGCAATGAACAGTGAAGTTGATTGCTGTCCCGGGGATTAAACTACAGCTGCCTTGGAACTCACAATGAACTTAATCAGAGGAAATTTGTAAGAGTAGGAAGTTTTGGAATTCACTTCCCCACACAATATGGCAAATAAGGCATTAAAAACCTCACCTCAAAGAGATGGCTAGTCAAGTGAAGCTCAACTGCAGTGCACCACGGTTTATCAGATATCTAACACCATTGGGACTTAAATTGTGAGTTATTACCTGACACATCGATTCCAATAATATGGATTGCAGAACCGCCTAAACGCATCGTAGAACACTCTCATAAAGGCGATCACACAAGTCTAAACGAAAAGAGCTTAGCTCTAAAGTTTCCATGTCCAGTTAAAAATTGCGCAACGGGATGATCGACTTCTAACCACTCTTTACTTAATCTGTCTCGCACTGATTGAAAGGACAGATACAAGTGGCGTCCTTTAGTAGAAGTTTCCCATCTTTCTTCCCTTCAGATAGCAAAGTTTCAAATACCACGTCAATTGGTTTGAACAATTTAAGTAATTTGTCAAGATCGCGGTGTTTTAGAAAGTCAGGGTGCATGTTTTTAGAGGTGTAGTACATTGAAGCGCGTCGTAAAATTTCTATGTTAACTGGTAACATGCCCGCCAGCACTGGCAGTAGAAGTAGTAGAGCCTCGGTGCTCACAGTTCTATGCGATTTATATAAATACATTAAAGCGAGACGCTGACTTTGCAGCTTCTTACGACGCGCAGCACCTATGGCAGCCCTATCAGTTCGGGATCATCGATAATCCTCACAGAGACGAGCTGTGAGGATTATCGATGATCCTGAACTCACACACGGTATTCAGCCCTTGAGTTTGAGAGGAGATTTTGCCTCTCTTTGCGTGTTCTACCGTTTGTATAATGGGTCGTGTTCTGAGGAGTTGTTCGACATTATACCAACAGCCTCGTTTTACAATCGCACAGCTCACCGACGGCTGCGAGTTCATCCTCATACACTGAACCTGCAATGGTCGCGTACTGTGCGGTTCCAGAGAAAGTTTCTACCAAGAAGAAGTGTGAGCAATATATTGACAAAGTTTTGTCGTTCTCTAACGAACAATACTGTACGGACGAAAGAAAGCCTTATTTCGTGTTTTTAAATTTGTATCGATAGTGGGAGGCGATTCAGAAAACTGATGATAAAAAATCGGGCGATGCAGTGTTGTAGCTACATATCTATCGTGTACATCCAAAATTATATTACACCACTTGATAGCTAAACAATCAAAGATTTCTTTTTAGTTTAACTTCCGTTTAAGTACAAATTACGGTCGTGTACACGTTTTGCCACACCCCATTTTGTATATATAAATATTTGACGCGGTTTTCTTGCGTTACCCCAATATTGGTACATTCAAAGAAATGCCATGAAAAACTGGGGCGCGCCTGTACACGCGGCGGCTGCCAGCTACTCAGGACTCATTAATATCTAACTCTCTCTCCGGCAATTACATAAATTCGTGTCGTCGCCCGAGCCATTGGATTTCGAGGAGCATTTACTCCGGATAAAATTAATCCACGTCACTCGCATAAAACCACGCGCGTTCGTCGCGGCGATGAAATCGGAGGATTGGCTTCACGCAAGTCAACTGTCAGGCGAATTTTGAATGGTTCATATTTTGACGAGCCCATTGAATTAATACGTAATGTTTGCGCCATGCTTTGTTGCCGATCGGCAACGAATCATTGCTGTACTACGTTGAACGAAACGCGTAAGCGCCATGAAAATCACGGCGCTTTTGACCTTTTGGTGGCGAGAAAATATCCCTTAGAAGCGATTTAGTGCTGTATCTCGAATATTTGGGATAGACATCTAAATTATTTCAGCGCTGCAGCGGACATTATTTTTAATAATTAATGGAGCAAGACTTTTACTTAGGATAGTTCCTCTAGTACATAATAACTCAATGAACGAGCCCGATGGCGGAGTAACTAGTAATATTACTTTAACATTTTTTTTTTGTATCGTCGGGAGGCATACATGCATACGGCCCACCTGATGTAAAGCGGGTACCGTAGACTACGAATGCTTGTAATACATTAAGTATCACTCGCGCGATGCCACCTCTGCTGCTAACACAGCAACTCCTTAGGAGCTTACTTACCTCACACGCAGTAATACAACAACCCTCCTGCTGCGAGTTTCTGTGGGCTGGAGGTTCTCATACACACCTCAAACCTCTTATAAAAATCCATCAAACCATCAACGTCCGCGGATTCGATTCCTACACAGGACAAATATTAGTGTGCATGAACATGTCTGACCATGGAGAGCTCGACGTCGACCGCAGCCTGTCTATTGATGGGTATATCTATTTTGGGATTTTCCGTGTTTGGAGGGCACGTTAAGTCGCCGGGTGTTGTCGATAAATGACAGTCGTTAAGCTAAGTTAGTGGCATTCGTGTAGCTTGAAAACACTGGCCTCTGCCGATCAGCAATTGAGACCCTTAGGATGTTGTAGTATACCATGCCTGTTTATATAAGTATGGCTGTTTTTGAGAGACATAGATATCATAGATCGGTTGGGGAAGTGCATCCACCTCATAGAAAACTGCCAGCCAAAAGACAACTTCCACGAGTTGTGTTCCTACTTGGGTATACGAGTCTTTGGGAGTACTCGTGTCTTTGTGAGTCGCACAAGCATACAGCCGGCCTGATGTAAAGCTATCACCACAGTCTACGAACACTCCACCCACTCTGCTGTTAAAACAGCTACCCCTTACTCACCAACAAGCACAGCTTACTCACCAACAAGCACACTAACTCGCAGGAATTCAACAACCCTCCACGGAGATGTTAACTACGATTTTCTGTGAGATAGAGGCAATTTCCCAGTCGGACCGCTTTGAAGCACCTCACCTCTTTTAAAACACCCAGACCAAGACAACCTACCTGTTTTTATCAAATTTTTAATGTTCTCTCTCAGCTAAAGGTTGTCTGGAAGAGATCGCTTAGTGATAAGAGCGCTTTTTACTTTAGTTCAAAAGTATAATATATATTGTAAATTTTATGTTGGTGCAATAAAGTATATTTATTATCATTATAAATGTTTCTTGCGTAGGAATCTAACCCACGAGCTTTGGTGTCAAAGTAGCATTACTAACCAGTATGCGAGCGTTAATGTGTTATGCGTATCCTTATTTTCATGCTCTCTGTGCTGTACCCAGCTTTCACTTCCTTAAGCTTTGGGATTTCTCGCTTGGCTTCTCACTGTCTTCCTTTCTTCCAGAACTTTCCAATATTTACACCTTCGTGACCGTGCACTGACTTTTTTTTATATTGGCTCAGCATAGTGGCTCCTCTTCGCCTGGTGGTAAGCGAAAAGGGGAGCCCAAATTGCAGCGGCAATTGACAAAGGACTACGGTGTCCTGTCAGTTGACGCTACCATGCTGGCCCGTAAGGTACTTCTTCACGCTTCGTTTGAAGGATCCAAGTTGTAGGAAGGAGGAAACACATGTGCAGGCAAGGCGTTACACTTTTTAATAGTTCGACAGAGATAGGAGTTGCCGAACTTTTTAGTACGAGAACAAATGTCCTCGACAGTGGAACGATGACATCGCAAGCCTGCACGTGTTGTTCTATGACGGAAGGGAGAGGGTGAGATAAGGGAAAATAGTTCTTCAAAGCACTCACCATGGTACAGGCGGTAAAATGTACTTAGGGAGCCTATGTCCCTACGAAGTTGCAGAGGTTCTAGGTGTTTTGTGACCTCTTCGTCGTCGATTATGCGGATAGACCGTCGCTGCAACCTATCGAGAGCCTTGAGAAGATACTGTGCGGAGCCGTTCCAGAGATGCCAGCAATACTCCACGCAGGCCCGAACTTGAGTCTTATAAAGAAGACAAAGTTGGTCCGGCGTGAAGAACCGGCGCACCCTGTTCAGGACTCCGAGTTTCTTTGTACATACGTACCTAGTTTCAGCTTATTATTTTTCATTTCTTATCCTTTCAGAGTCTCTTAAAGGATTACGCACAATATCTTTTTTGACGAGCTCGGTGGCTCAGTCGTGAATGACGCGACTTTGAAACGCTCGTGGGTTCCCACACAAGACAAACATTTTGTTTGCATGAACATGTCTGTTTCTCTTGGTCTGGATGTTTTAAGAGAGGTAGGGCGCATCAAAGCAGCCCGCCTGGGGAAGTACCTCCAGCACACAGAAAACCGCAACCAAATAACATCTCCCTAGAGGGTTGTTGTGTTCCTATGTGTGAGTGAGGTCACTAGTAAGCTCCTAAGGAGTTGCTGTGTAAGCAGCAGAGGAGGCATCGCGCGCGTGATATTTAATATATTACAAGCCTATTAAGCTACGGTAACTGCTATTCATCAGGTGATGATGTATAAAAAAAAACTTTTGTAATTATAAGTAAATGGATAAATGGCGATTCGATCAACCGTAGTAAACAGCGTTAGAACTAGTAAAGCCTTCTTTATCTCCCAGTCAAGTCTGGAGGCTGCTTAAGACCCGTTAACTGTCCTACTCAGCGAGGAATACTGGAATATCGCTTAATTGAGATGGATCGACGACATTTAACTAAATCGTGTAAACGCTCCACCGTCAGTTCAATTTATGTGGGGTCATTAAATCAGGGGCGTTCCGTACATTAACTTTACATGAATGTACAAACGAAGTGTGCTAACATTTGTGATGAGTAACATTACTTCTGTACACACCCGATGGCTTCATAATTGGAAACTTGAGACAGCTCTAGCAGGGATTGCGGTTTCGTATTTTTTAGGGTTCCGTACCCAAAGGGTAAAACGGACCCTATTACTGAGACTCCGCTGTCCGTCCGTCCGTCCGTCGCCAGGCTGTAGCTCATGAACCGTGATAGTTAGACAGTTGAAATTTTCCCACATGATGTACTTTTGTTGCTGCTATAACAACAAATACTAAGAATAAAACAGAATAAAATAAACATTTAAGGGGGCTCCCATACAAAAACGTGATTTTTTGTTCGATATTGATAACGGCAACAGGTAGACGCTTGAAATATTCACAGAATATTTAGTTATATATTCACTTTAAAAATAAATAATTAAATTAAAATAAAACAAATATTTAAGGGAGCTCCCCATACAACAAACGTGATATTTTTCTGTTTTTATAGATAATGGTACGGAACCCTTATTCGCACGACTCGCACTTGGCCGATTTTTATTTTATACAACGTAGGGAGGCATATGAACATACGGCTCACCTGATGTAGAGCGGTTACTGTTACGCTTGCATTACATTCATTGGACATTAGACGATATCCAACGCTACTTTGACACCAACGCTCCTCGGTTCGATTCTCACATAGGGCATGAACATGTCTGTTTAAGAGAGGTGGGTCGCATCAACGTAGTCCTTCAGGGGAAGCACATCCAATTCATAGAGCCGAATAACAGTTCCCTGGAGAGTTGTTGTATTCCTGCGAGTGAGTGGGGTTACCAGTAAGCTCCTAACGGGCAGCTGTTTTAACAGCAAAGGTGGCATCGTGCAATTGATATTTAATGTGTTGCAAGCATTTACGGTAACCGCTTTCCATCATGTGTGTCGCGTCATGTGTGTTCATCATGTGTGTTTGTCTGAGTCTTTTCTACGTCTCATAAGTATGTATTTACAAAATAAAAATGTATTTACGTTCCTATGTTTATCAGTTATCTAGCACCCATAACGCAAGGTTCGCTTACTTTGGGGCTAGATGGCGCTGTGTAATTGACCGACAATATTTATTGATCAAGTAGGTATCGCTCTTGCTGCTAAAGCTTCTGCCATGATGCCACTCTTGCTGCTAAAGCTTCTGCCATGCTGCCACTCTTGCTGCTAAAGCTTCTGCCATGATGCCACTATTGCTGCTAAAGCTTCTGCCATGATGCCACTTTGCTGCTAAAGCAAAGTCAAAGTCAAAGTCAAAATCTTTTTATTTCGTAAAAATGGCTACATTTGTTTGGAATCGTCACAATTTTTTTCCCTACCGTGCAGTTCATGACTAGGTGAGCACTGATAAAAATACTGCCAAAAAACTCAGGCATCCCTCTTTTGGTATCCAAACAAATTTACATAATTTATTAATTACATTATAATTGGATCGACTCAATCCCAGGCATTCTTATCATTAATATAGTCAGATACTTTATAATATGCCCTGCTACACAATTTGGCTTTAATAGTAGTTTTAAACTTGTTTATTGACAATTCTCTTATATTGCTGGGAAGTTTGTTATAGAACCGTATACATTGCCCCATAAAAGAATTACTTATTTTGTGGAGACGGCTTGCATGTAACACAAGATTATGCTTATATCTAGTATTTATGTTATGAGTATCACTCTTTTTACAAAATGAGTCTATGTTTTTATGGACATACAAAAGATTTTCATAGATATATTGCGATGCGACTGTTAGAATATTTATTTCTTTGAATTTTTCTCTAAGGCTCTCACGGGGACCAAGTTTGTAGATAGCTCTTATGGCTCTCTTTTGCAATAAAAAGATGGTGTTAATGTCCGCGGAGTTACCCCAAAGAATAATTCCGTATGACATAATACTATGAAAGTAGCTGAAATAAACTATTCTAGCCGTATCAACATCAGTGAGCCGTCTAATAGTTTTCACTGCATAGGCTGCAGAACTTAGTTTTCCTGATAATTTTTCAATTTGTGGGCCCCATTGTAGTTTGGAGTCAATTGTTATACCCAAGAACACAGTTGTCTCCACAGGGGCTAAATTAGTTCCATTAACATGTACATTGGTAGTCACCTGTCTTACATTAGGTGTTGAGAACTTAATTACTTTAGTCTTTTTATCATTTAAAAGCAGATTATTAATATTAAACCAATGCATAACTTTAGAGAGAGCATCGTTAACTTCGTCATAATTACCTAACTGTCTATTAATTTTGAATGTCAAAGAGGTATCATCCGCAAACAATACAATCTCATGTTTATCCTTTACATAATAAGGTAAGTCATTTATATATACTAAAAATAAGAATGGACCTAGAATTGACCCCTGTGGGACTCCCATGACTACAGGGGACCCCGAAGATCTTTTACCATTAACATCGACCTTCTGTATCCTATTGCCCAGATAAGAAGACAGAAGTTCGAGAGCCTTGTTCCTGATACCGTAGTGGTGTAATTTTCTGACAAGAGTGTCATGGTGCACGCAGTCAAACGCTTTAGACAGATCACAGAAAATTCCCAAGGCATCTTGCGAACCTTCCCATGCCGCGAATATACTTTTAAGCAAATGAATCCCTGCGTCTATAGTTGAACAACCTCTCGTAAATCCGAACTGTCTCCTATGAAGCAAATTATGTGTATTAAAATGTCTGAGCAACTGGCTAAGCATTAGTTTTTCAAAAATTTTACTGAGAATGGGCAGTATGGAAACAGGTCGAAAATTCGAAGGGTCCGAACTATCACCAGATTTAAATAATGGAATGATTTTACTATGTTTCATCAAGTCAGGAAACACACCAGATGCCACACAACAATTGAAAATTGTAGGTAAATGTGGAGCGATTGAAATAATAATAGAAGATATGGTTTTGACAGATAGACCCCACAGATCTTTCAAAGCTTCTGCCATGCTGCCACTCTTGCTGCTAAAGCTTCTGCCATGATGCCACTCTTGCTGCTAAAGCTTCTGCCATGATGCCACTAGTGCTGCTAAAGCTTCTGCAATGATGCCACTCTTGCTGCTAAAGGTTCTGCCATGATGCCACTCTTGCCGCTAAAGCTTCTGCCATGATGCCACTGTTGCTGCTAAAGCTTCTGCCATGACGCCGCTATTGCTGCTAAAGCTTCTGCTATGATGCCACTATTGCTGCTAAAGCTTCTGCCATGATGCCACTCTTACTGCTAAAGCTTCTGCCATGACGCCACTATTGCTGCTAAAGCTTCTGCTATGATGCCACTATTGGTGCTAAGCTTCTGCCATGATGCCACTCTTGCTGCTAAAGCTTCTGCTATGCTGCCACTCTTGCTGCTAAAGCTTCTGCCATTATGCCACTCTTGCTGCTAAAGCATCTGCCATGATGCCACTCTTGCTGCTAAAGCTTCTGCCATGATGCCACTCTTGCTGCTAAAGCTTCTGCCATGATGCCACTCTTGCTGCTAAAGCTTCTCTTTTGGAGCTCACTGGTAACCTCAGTCACTCGAAGGAATGCAACAACCCATCAGGGAGTTATTTGGCTGCTATTTTCTGTGAGCGTGTGTCATGATGCCACTCTTGCTGCTAAAGCTTCTGCCATGATGCCACTCTTGCTGCTAAAGCTTCTGCCATGATGCCACTCTTGCTGCTAAAGCATCTGCCATGATGCCACTCTTGCTGCTAAAGCTTCTGCCATGATGCCACTCTTGCTGCTAAAGCTTCTCTTTTGGAGCTCACTGGTAACCTCAGTCACTCGAAGGAATGCAACAACCCATCAGGGAGTTATTACTTGGCTGCTATTTTCTGTGAGCGTGTGTCATGCTGCCACTCTTGCTGCTAAAGCTTCTGCCATGATGCCACTCTTGCTGCTAAAGCTTCTGCCGTGATGCCACTCTTGCTGCTAAAGCTTCTGCCATGCTACCACTCTTGCTGCTAAAGCTTCTGCCATGATGCAAATACATACTTTAATACTAATGCTAATAATAAACTCAGCATTAGGTAAAGCTCTCATAGCGGGCATAATAACAAAGTTTGGCGGGCATATTAACAAAGTTTGGTGGACATATTAACAAAGTTGGCGGGAATATTAACAAAGGTTGGCGGGCATATTAACAAAGTTTGGCGGGCATATTAACAAATTTTGGCGGACATATTAACAAAGTTGGCGGGAATATTAACAAAGTTTGGCGGACATATTAACAAAGTTTATCGGGCATATTAACAAAGTCTGTCGGGCATATTAACAAAGTTTGGCGGGCATATTAACATAGTTTTTAGCCCCGATATTCTGTTAGGTACTTCGCCAGTAGGGCAGGTTTGATGCGCCCCTATAACCAAATGTTCGTGTAACTTTCACATGCAAAATATTTGTGAACAAATGTTATTTCAAACAAAATGTCTTTCCGTCAGCAATATCGCTTACATCAATATGCATTAAATTGCCCCGAATTGTCCACAGCCACACGAATTTTACACGTGGAAGGAATCATTTCCCCAAAACCTCTTCAACGAAAAAAAATAATTAGAGATTAACATTTCTATTTATATAAACCCAAATCAGAGGTTTTATTTACAAAAAGGCCTGAAGGGAAAATGATATAATACAACTGAAAAATGTATTCTTTTCATAAAGGTATAAATGAAAGCGCGAGTATTTCTGAGATTAAAGTTCGTATAGAGGTCTTTTTTATACTACGTCGGGAGGCATACGAGCATACGGCCCACCTGATGTAAAGCGGGTACCGTAGCCTATTAACGCTTGCGATATATTAAATGTCACTCGCGCGATGCCTCCTCTGCTGCTTACACAGCAACTCCTTGGGAGCTTACTAGTGACCTCACTCACATGTAGGAACACAACAACCCTCTAGGACACATGTGGGCAACCTCCAGCCCGCTGTAAGGTTTGATCCGGCACGCGAGACATTTTGAAAAAAAATTAAGTACACTACTTACATATACACACATCAAAAGTGTCTAGGGATCAACATATATTTTTGCAATAACTTTTCTCCTGATTGATATTAATTAAAATTTTCTTTAAGGATTCATCAAATAAAGTGTTTTCGTTTGTCTACAGTAACGATAAACCAAGTCACCTTTGCATTAATAAAGAAATTTGCCATTTTCATAATAAAGGGATTTTGACATTTGAACCACTAACATTAAAGTTCGAAAAAAAGACTGAAATAACAGTTTTCTTTAAAATTTTATTGGGTAACTTAAACAATTAATAATCCGTGTTTCTACCGCGAACACTAACAACACAAGAACATCGGTTTGGCATACTCAAAATGAGTTCATCCAAATCACGCTGTGGAATGGCCGCCCATGCTCGTTGCAACAACAAAAAAAGGTCTTCTTGCGACTGGATACCCTCCATATTCGGCAGAGCTCTTCTCTGTAGCATATCCCATGCATGCTCAATCGGGTTCAAGTCTGGCGACTGAGCAGGCCAGAGCACGACATTGATGTTAGCTGCGGCGAGAGTCTGTCTTACAACTCTTGCGGTGTGCGGTCGTGCATTATCATGCATTAACTGAAATAAGGGACCGATTTGCACTTGTAGAGGAACGATGACGTCTGATACAATCGTCTCAGCGTAAATTTGAGCGTTGAGGTTGCCTCTGATCCAAATCAACTCAGTTCTTCCGCCGATCCAAATACCCGCCCATACCATGATGGTTCCACCACTATAAGGATGGACTTCCTGGCAGGATTTTAATCGCTGTTGGCGTCCAGGGGTTCTCCAGTGTCGTATACGTCTTGGATCCGGTCTCATACCAAAACGAGACTCATCAGAAAAGCACACGAAACGCCATTGTTCTTCTGCCCAATTTCTGTGTTCAAGAGCCCATTGATATCGAATCCTACGATTGTGCGTTGCTATAGGTGGTACCCTTAGCGGTCTTCGGGAATGAAGGTTCACTTCATGCAAGCGGTTTCTGACTGTTTGGTCGCTAATTAAGTTCCCTGAAGAGTGATGAAGCGTCACGGCTAACATCATGGCGGTTATTGTTGGAGCTCTTCGAGTTGTGATTTGAATGTATCGGTCTTGTCTCCGTGTGGTGCAGCGATACCGTCCTCCATGGCGCTCAGCCACGGTACCAGTGCTTCGGTAACGTGTCCAAAGTCGACTGATAACACTCTGACTTGTATTCAGAGCTAAAGCCACAGTACGTTGCCGGGAACCAGCTTCTATCATTCCCACGGCTCTGAGCATTTCTTCCCTGCTTAAATGACGTCGCCGCTCCATAATAACGTTGGTTTTAATCAGTAGTAGGGAAACAGTAGCACTAATAATGTCTTCAATGCGTTGTATGTTTTTATAGGGAAAATATTGACAGCTGATTTTCATCTTTTACTCGAATTTGATTGACAGTTCCTGTTTCAAATTATGAAATGCACCAAAAAGGATCCATATAAATTTATAAAATCATAAATTTATTACAAAGCCACATCTCAATCTCAAGAAATCCGCATAAAAATGCTTGATCCCTAGACACTTTTGATGTGTGTACTTACGGAATCTACTTATATATATGCACTACTTTTAAACGCGGCCCGCGAACGTATTTGCATGCTAAAGTTTGGCCCACAACATGTCAAAGGTTGCCCATACCTGTTTTACGCCATCTATTAAATCGCTATCTGATACCTTTAGACATATTAAAACAATTCAAACATGAATATGTTCGTTTCGTACATAATGGTGTATCTGGCGCCGTAACAATAACCGGACCATTCCAGCCCAAGTAAATGTTATCGTTACGCTTCTACTGAGCGACGGTAGCTTTACAGCCCTTTAAAAAGGGCGATTGACTTAACAGCAACATTCAGTTACTTTGTACGGAGACTTGAATCTACATAGCTTTTTGATAGTTTTGTGAGTCTGGGTCGTAAAATGCTGTATAGATATGCAGTTTTTTGAAGTAGAACTTCTTTACGCACGCTTGACTTGGGGAGTAAGCTGGTGAATGCGTGACGAGAGTGTTACGAAAAGTGTGATCGGGCGAGGCGAACGGAAGTTGAGAGGGAGATATAAGTTAGTGAAGATAGAAAGAGAGAGAGTTACGTTTCGTATATTACTGTAGGGGTAAGAGAGAGGTGCGAGCACGTATTTTCTTTCTCTCTTTCTCTCATAGCGAGTTATGTTTCGTATATCTATGACACAGTACACGCCTATTGTCTGTATCACACACTATGGAGCTAAAGAAGTTTTTCTTCAGTCGTGTGGTCTAAAGCACACTCGTTTTTAGGGTTCCGTACCCAAAGGGTAAAACGGAACCCTATTACTGAGACTCCGCTGTCCGTCCGTCCGTCCGTCCGTCCGTCCGTCTGTCCGTCCGTCTGTCACCAGGCTGTATCTCATGAACCGTGATAGATAGACAGTTGAAATTTTCACAGATGATGTATTTCTGTTGCCGCTATAACAACAAATACTAAAAAATGGAATTAAACAAATATTTAAGGGGGTTCGCATACAACAAACTTGATTTTTTTGCTCGTTTTTGCTCGATATTGATAACGGCAACAGGTAGACGCTTGAAATATTCACAGAATATTTAGTTATATATTCACTTTAAGAATAAATAATTAAATTAAAATAAAACATATATTTAAGGGGGGCTCCCAGACAACAAACGTGATTTTTTTGCCGTTTTTATAGATAATGGTACGGAACCCTTTGTGCGCGAGTCCGACTCGCACTTGGCCGATTTTTTATACAACTTCTTTTTCTTCGAATGCGGCTCCTGTTCCAATTGCGGGGATAATCGTAGCAGCCGAGGCAGAGGCGACCGGAGCAGCCATGGCAGCCAGGGCAAGGTGCATCTATTAAGCCTAAGTAGCGGACCCCGCCAATCCAAATGGTTTAGGAAACGGGATAACGAGAAGAAGAAACATTAAAGCAAGTAACATAACATTGTAAATACCAACAATGCAGCGCCGCGCTGTTGTTGACAGCCCGCGCAGCGGTAATCACTGTGATGGCTGTCTCTCATCTGGTTTTCATTGAAACGGGTTGCACTCCGGGAGTGCTGGCAGAAGTGAAAACTTGAACATGCGGACCAAACAGCGATGTTGATAAACTACGTTGAACGAAACGCGTAAGCGCCAAGAATTTCATGGCGCTTACAACGTTTTGGTCGCGAGAAAATAATACCCTATGAATAAGCTAGCGCTTCATTGTTTTAATTGTTTTGTTAGAGGTAACTAATGTTTTAGCGCTGCAGCGAAATTAAGTTCTAATTCTCACTAAAATCTTACATCAGGGTCATGTGTCCTGACGCGAATTTAACATTTTTTTACTCATCCCAAAAAGTCCACAACGGCGCTAAAGAAGTTTTCACTTCAAAACTAAACATATTTATCTGCTTTTATTACGTTTTTTTTTAGCTTTTCCTGGAATTTGGAGGGCATAATCGCCATATATTTTTGTTTTATTGCATCCCGCAGGATGCAGTAATGGAGGACCCTCGGAAACTGCTCTGGTTCACACAATCTCGTTAACTTTCAAAGATTTATAAGAATGAAAGAAATGTGAAATTACGTGCAGATATATTTTACTGGAAAAATAACAAGCATTTTTTTTATACATTATCAGGAGGCGTACAAATGTATAGATCACCTTACGTAAAGTGATTACTGGAGTCTTTCAATACATAAAGTATTGCTGCTAACTCAGCAACTCCTCAGGAGCTTACTAAGGATTCCCATTAATGCAACAACTCCAGGGAGATAGTACTTGGCTACAGATTCCTGTGAGGTGGACGTACTCGTACTTCACCAATGAGGCTGCTTCTAAATACCTCTCGAACAAGACTTACAAATGTTTGTCCTATGTGAGAAAGGAACCCACGAGCTTGGTGTTAAAATAGCTGTTACTAAACACTCGAACGTTGAAATTTTCGAAATGTATATATCTTTTTATACGACGTTCAGAGGCATACGACCCAACTGATGTAAAGCAGTTACTGTACGTTAATAGGCACGCTTGTAATACATTAAGTTTTACTCGCGCGATGCCTCCTCTCCTGCTAACAGAGCAACCCCTTAGGAGCTTACTGGTAACCTCACTCACACGCAGGAAAACAACAACCCTCTGAGGAGTTCTTATTTCGCTGCGGTTTTCTGTGAGGTGGAGGTACTTCCCCAGACGGGCTGCTTTGATGCGCCCTACCTCCCTTGTTCTTCATATTTGTAATTATCACTTGCTCGGCGGTGAAGGAAAACATCGTGAGGAAACCTGCACGGCCATGAAATTATATTTCGAAGGGCGTGTGACCTAACCTTAGGTCTGGTTTTCCCTCTGGGTTGTAGAGGACTGACGGGAGCAGCTCCACGAAAAAATCAGCATATTCGCCAAATACTTAGACTTCGGCAGCAGACCCCGCCAATCCTATTATACCAATCCTTATATATATTCCTCCACAAAATTCTTTTTTTATACAATTAGAGTGGCAAACAAGCCGGGCCGCATGCCCGCATTAGATGGTAAGCGGTGACTTGACTGACATGATTTGTGACCTAAGGCTGTTTCGTCACAGTACCCAGTAATTTCACTGCTATATCTCACCCATCAAACCGGAACACAGCTATATAGATATAGATGCATGGCGGTAGAGATAGGTGAGACAGTGGTACCCGCGCAGACGACTTTTGTACAAAGTCTCCCTCTGGTAAAGTAGTTATTTGGCTGTATTTTCTGTGCAGGCTTTTCCCCGGTCGGTATGATTTGATGCGCCCTACCTCTCTTGCACCGCTATTTTAATTAACAAGATGCACCGCATGCACGTGAACGGCTTGAATTGTAAGGATGATATCGAGCCTCTACGCTCTCTACTATATGTACAATTATATGAATATTAATCATCAACATGATCAAATTGGTCGTGTTTTTTCAGAAGGTATTTTTTTATACCACTAAGGTGGCAATCAAGCATACGGCCTGCCTGATGGTAAACAGTCACCGTAGCCTATAGACATTTGCAACACCAGGGGTGTCACTCATGCGTTGCCGACCCTCTAAACACCTCTTCACGCATTTCTTGAAGAACTCCATGCTGTAGACCCTTGAAAAAATCTCACCTGGGAGCTCATTCCACAACTTGAGAGTTCTCGGAAGAAAACTTCTCTGGAACCGCACAGTACGCGATCATTGCGGTTCCAGCGTGTGAGGGTGAACTCCCCGCCGTCGGCGAGCGGTGCGGTTATAAAAAGTAGCTGACGGCATCATTTCGAACAACTCTTCAGGACACACCACGTTGTACAATCGGTAGAACTCACAAAGGGAGGCAAAATCTCTCCTTAAACTTAAGGGTTCAATACCGTGTGTAAGCTTAGGATTGTCGACAATTCTCACAGCTCATCGTAGGTAGTGTCAGGAGACCTAGGTACCGGCGACAGTGCACGAGAAGAGTTACGTTATGATTGTTAAAGAAGCGAGTGAGCTGTGTAAGGACCGCGTCTTATGGCGCTCGGTTCTCTCTGCCTATCCTATAAGGGCGCTGGCGTACATATACACATCACCATCGTAATAAATGTCATTAACTCAACTTGGAGATAGGTTTTAGTTATAACGGTTCTAAAAGCCCATTTCGCGGACTTAATTTCCACCGGGCGTATTCTGTAATTGCTTTCCAAATATCCCCCCTTATTCATTACAGATACCACATAAAATTTTATTTCTATTACACCCAATTTGTCGTTTATTGGGCGCAAACAAACTCGCAGGAAGTTAGGCAGGTCTAATGTTTTGCGAAACTAATATCGCTTGATTACGGCCGATGGCAAAGTTTGGGAATAACGTTAAATCTTAAGCGATATTCGTAGCATGTTAGTTTTCTACGTAATATATTGAGATATTGGCGCCGACGCAAAGATTTTTACGATGGCGTTTCGTATCGGTTATTTCAGAATGTAATGAAAATAATCTAGGTAGTGAATTTTAAGGGGAATCTTATTAAGAGGGGCCATAAAGGTAAGTGGCGCCTTCATTTTGTTTTTATTAACTACGCTAAATTTAAGATCAATTCCAAAAAACGCTCAATACAGGCACTGCAGAATCATATTTATGTTTTTTGACATATTTTGTTTTTATTATTTATGTAGAATTAGTCAGTTTATAAAATATTGTCGGACAAATTACACAGCACCACCTAGCCCTAAAGTAAGCGAAGCTTGTGTTATGGGTACTAGACAACTGATAAACATACGTAAATACATTTTTTTTTTTGTAAATACATACTTATTATATATAGAAAACACCCAGACCAAGACAACCAGACATGTTCATGCACACAAATATTTGTACTGTGTGGGAATCGAACCCACGAGCGTTGGTGTCAAAGTAGCGTACCAACGCGTTTCACCACTGCGCCACCGAGCTCGTCAAAAAGTTTAATTATTGCAATAAGTGGCCACAATAAGCAATAAATATTTTGGTTACTTGTACACAGATAATAAATATATTGTAAAAAAGATATATTTTAAAAAAGCATAAATAGGTTTCTACAATGGCAGAATTGAGCGTTTATTGGGAATTGGTCTTAAAATCAGCTTTGTTAATATAAACAAAATGTGGGCGCCACTTAGTTTTATGTCCCCTCTTAAGGGTTTATAGATAGAATAGAATACACTTTATTACACTAAAATAAATACAACTAAGTAATATTTTTTTTTTATTGTCTGACAAATTACACAGCGCCATCTAACGCCAAAGTAAGCGAAGCTTGTGTTATGGGTACTAGACAACTGATAAATATACGTAAATACATTTTTTTTTATAAATATATACTTATTATACATAGAAAATACCCAGACCAAGACAAACAGACATGTTCATGCACACAAATGTTTGTATTGTGTGGGAATCGAACCCACGAGCGTTGGTGTTAAAGTAGCGTAACAGCGCGTTTCACCACTGCGTCACCGAGCTCGTCAAATATATTATTGCAAGAGTACAATAGGCGGTAGAAGAGCCATGCTCCGTTGGTTCGGACATTTGGAAAGAATGCAGGATGAAAGAATGACGAAGCAGATATACAATGCAAAAGTGGAAGGATGTAGGATCCGAGGAAGGCCAAGCCTTAGTAACCTATCATGATCAAATTGGTCGTGTTCTATCAGAAGGTGATGTCAGGAGCCCTAGAAACCGGCGAGCGTGCATGAAAAGAGCAATGAATGTTAAAGAAGCGTGGGGTGCTTGACGGCTTGGTGGCACGAGATGACGCTGCTGGTCGTCATCCGGTTGTGTGTTTCCGTCAGTCAACTCCTACGGCACCCACGGGACGAGAGGCGGTGGTGCAATTCTATGCCGGCACCACACGGCAATCCATGTCGTAATATTGTAATATTTTTTTTCTGTGTTAATTCATGCTTTATTCTTTGCATGCTTTCTCTTGGTTTTTAGTTGTTAGTTCTTGGTTTGTACTGATTACACTTTTTCTTTGTTAATTCTTGGTTTGTAATAAATAAATAATAATAAATATTGTCGGACAAATTACACAGCGCCATCTAGCCCCAAAGTAAGCGAAGCTGGTGTTATCGGTACTAGACAACTGATAAACATACGTAAATACATTTTTTTTTTTGTAAATACATACTTATTATATATAGAAAACACCCAGACCAAGACAACCAGACATGTTCATGCACACAAATATTTGTACTGTGTGGGAATCGAACCCACGAGCGTTGGTGTCAAAGTAGCGTACCAACGCGTTTCACCACTGCGCCACCGAGCTCGTCAAAAAGTTTAATTATTGCAATAAGTGGCCACAATAAGCAATAAATATTTTGGTTACTTGTACACAGATAATAAATATATTGTAAAAAAGATATATTTTAAAAAAGCATAAATAGGTTTCTACAATGGCAGAATTGAGCGTTTATTGGGAATTGGTCTTAAAATCAGCTTTGTTAATATAAACAAAATGTGGGCGCCACTTAGTTTTATGTCCCCTCTTAAGGGTTTATAGATAGAATAGAATACACTTTATTACACTAAAATAAATACAACTAAGTAATATTTTTTTTTTATTGTCTGACAAATTACACAGCGCCATCTAACGCCAAAGTAAGCGAAGCTTGTGTTATGGGTACTAGACAACTGATAAATATACGTAAATACATTTTTTTTTATAAATATATACTTATTATACATAGAAAATACCCAGACCAAGACAAACAGACATGTTCATGCACACAAATGTTTGTATTGTGTGGGAATCGAACCCACGAGCGTTGGTGTTAAAGTAGCGTAACAGCGCGTTTCACCACTGCGTCACCGAGCTCGTCAAATATATTATTGCAAGAGTACAATAGGCGGTAGAAGAGCCATGCTCCGTTGGTTCGGACATTTGGAAAGAATGCAGGATGAAAGAATGACGAAGCAGATATACAATGCAAAAGTGGAAGGATGTAGGATCCGAGGAAGGCCAAGCCTTAGTAACCTATCATGATCAAATTGGTCGTGTTCTATCAGAAGGTGATGTCAGGAGCCCTATAAACCGGCGAGGGTGCATGAAAAGAGCAATGAATGTTAAAGAAGCGAGTGAGGTGCTTGACGAGCTTGGTGGCACGAGATGACGCTGCTGGTCGTCATCCGGTTGTGTGTTTCCGTCAGTCAACTCCTACGGCACCCACGGGACGAGAGGCGGTGGTGCAATTCTATGCCGGCACCACACGGCAATCCATGTCGTAATATTGTAATATTTTTTCTCTGTGTTAATTCATGCTTTATTCTTTGCATGCTTTCTCTTGGTTTTTAGTTGTTAATTCTTGGTTTGTAATAAATAAATAATAATAAATATTGTCGGACAAATTACACAGCGCCATCTAGCCCCAAAGTAAGCGAAGCTGTTGTTATGGGTACTAGACAACTGATAAACATGCGTAAATACATTTTTTTTTGTAAATACATACTCATTATACATAGAAAATACCCAGTACAAGACAAACATACATGTTCATGCACACAAATGTTTGTACTGCGTGGGAATCGAACCCACGAGCGTTGGTGTCAAAGTAGCGTAACAACGCGTTTCACCACTGCGCCACCGAGCTCGTCATCGTCGTCGTAATGATCTACTTGTTTTTTTAATTTATTAGTAATTAGTTTATATTGATTTTTCCCTGTATTCGTTGTAATGAAATAGGTATACAACGTGAAGCAGAAGAATGTAGGAGCAGAAGACTAAGACTCATCTACCACGACCGAATGTGTTGTGTATGAGATGGCCGTTTTAGGCGCCTTAGTAACATTTCTTCTTGTCAAGTCTGTCAAGATTCTTGTCAAGATGGTCTATCTCTGCCTGCCCCGCAAGGAATTTGGCGTGAAGATATGGACAGATAGATACATGAATAATGACAAAATTTAGAAGAAATTCCTTATTAGATATTATTTGTACTCGTACCATTAATATTCTGTCTGTTAAAGGTGATTGATTGTTCGTATAGAAACATATTTATCCCGAAAAAATATTTGAAAAAAAATTTTAAAAATATTTTTGTGTGAAATATATTAGCGCGATAATTTTTGATATTATTTTAAAAAAAATTGCTATATCATTATATGTGAACCGAAAAGGTTTAAAAAATTATTCACTTACTTTTAATTATTTTAAACAAATTCTAGCAAATGTATTTTATTATTTGAAAACCGTTATGAATTTATTCATGAGAATAATTTAGTTAGTCCTAAAAGAAAGGGAAATTAAATTAAACGGGTCACACTTCTCCCTTTTTACCACCATCTGACCAAAAATATCTTTCCAGTTTATGTATGCACGTAAGTATAGCCGTTTCGTTTTGACCTCTAGCGTACGCGATTGTAAATCTTTTATATATATATATATGGCTGTGTATATATATATATATATATATATATATATAAATATATATATATATGGCTGTGTTGCTACTTTATGCCAGTGTCAAAGTCTTTAGTTTGGAACTAGTTTGGAACAATCAACACAGTTTAAATACCACCCGTAAAACGATAGTGATTTTTAGAAGGTTTTCTTGATGAACTTATTCACGTCTTCTAAAAAGTGCATAAACGTGTTATATTTGAGTTTTTTCATTATTGTATAATTTCACTAGCACTTATGTTACAAAATACTAACGAAATTGTCACACAAAACTATATTTTATACTGAATTGTGAAAATTTCAAGTAAAACAACAATGTCACTCGTCAAAAGCGCGGGAAGAAGTCCATTGTAAATCTTTATGTAACATAGATTAAACATAAAGAACACAGTATTATCACGATATAGGCCTAGCCTAGTGTGGGGTCATAACCCCACACTAACGTACGTACACGAAAAGAATGTTAGAGAAACGAGTGAGATATCTTTGGACCGCGTCTTATGGCGCTCGGTTCTCTCTGCCTACCCCGCAAGGGACCTGGCGTGAAGTTATAGACAAACTGTTATTGCTCTCCAGGTACATACGTAGTAATATATAAATGCGTTTATTTATAACACTGAGTTGGCTGTTTATAATAAAAGCATGTAAGCTCCTTAAAATTTTAAGTCGAGTGTTAAATTTTACCAGAGGTCGCCTTTTGGTCGAAGTTCGTCCATAATTTTTCAATATTCAAGTTTGAACGTAATTAAGGTTCCTTTGTCAAAGAATATACCTTTATTATTATCAGGAACACCGTTCCTATATGAAATCTATATGTTTGTCTGTGCGTTTGTCTGTGTGTTTGTCTGTCGCTTTTTTTTGAATATTCGAATTTTGACTTCAGATTCGGATTCAGCATGAAAATGTAGAATAGGAACGTTCAGGAACACCGTTCCTATCTCTTAAGGAACATGGTTAAAATGGCCGACAAACTTAAATAAAAAAGAAAAAAAATGTTATGTAATTGACGAGCCAGGCGTTCCTCTGGCAATGCAAGCTTGCGCATTCTCAACTGGTCGAATACATATTTAATTTAATTTAGCTCCAGAAGCTGTCAGTATCTACAAATACGTCATAGGAAATATGCAGTATAACTTGGCTAGGACCTATTAAAAAAGCCGTCAAGGGCGAGTCCGACTCGCGCTCTGAGGGTTCCGTATTCTCTAATCATACAAACACATATATAGATAACACAATATTATTTATTTACTGCAAAGTAGTTACTTAATGAAGGAGTACTATAAAAAAAAAAATGACGAACCCAGTGGCGCAGATATTAATGTTACTTTGACACCAATGCTCGTATGTTCATTTCTCACACAGAACAAATGTCTTTTTGTCATGGTCTGGGTGTCTATAAAAGAGGTAGGGTGCATCAAAGCAGCTCGTCTGGGTCATTATCTCCACTTCACAGAAAACTGCAGCTAAATAACAACTCCCTAGAGAGTTGTTGTGTTCTCGCGTGAGTAGCAGCAGGGGTGGCATCGCGTTTGCGAGACTTAATGCGTCCATATATAACCGCTTTAACCGCACCTGATGGGTGGGCCATATACTTTTATGCCTCTCGACGTTGTTTTAAAAAAAGCGTCTACAAGAAAAGCTATATTAAATTGAACAACATATGTACCCGTAAAGTCTGCAAAGTGTCTAGCTTTATGTGCTATTGGATATACATAAACATTATATGTAACAGCGTGTGTGCGTTCCAGATACAAATAGGTTAAGGCTCTATGTATATCGTTGGCCACCGTTTTATGAATAGAGCGGATTAGTTAATAGCTACTACAGTTGATATCAAGTAGGTTGATGAGGTAGACTTTTTGATCGACTATTGTCGCATGCCCTCCATTCAGCGTTTAGAAGAAAAGAGAAACTCCAGACGAAAAGATTTAAAACACAACTAACGACAAAACTGATAAAAAACACTTTATATGGCACTTAAACACATTTTTTTATATACAACTAGATTGGCAAACAAGCATGCGGGCCGCGTTAGATAGTAAGCGGTCACCGCAGCCTATTGACGCTGGCAACACCACGGTGATCTTACTAGCGCGCTGCCAATCTTGTGACCTAAGGCTGTTTCGTCACAGTACCCAGTAATTTATCTGCCATATCTCACCCATCAAACCGGAACACAGCTATACAAATATAGATGCATGGCGGTAGAGATAGGTGAGACAGAGGTACCCAAGCAGACGACTTTTGTACAAGTCTCCCTCTGGTAAAAGATTCGATTGAAAGATTGTAGGTAATACGTTATCAAAGTTTATAAATTAGAAAATATACTTAAAACGCCTTCTATCTCTATACGCAAGTGAAAGGCACAGAAATATCATTATGCAATACGGCGGCCTTATATATATTACATATGAATGTATGTATATTTAAATGTACATATATTGTACCTACAATTTATCTACTTACTGTACTTTTATATTATTGTCTGTATTTTTATTATTACAGTTGTGTGTTGTGTGTGTGTTACAGTGTAGTGGTAACATAATTGTACACCAACATCTCAGTCAGAGCTACATCATATGTGATGGCAACTGCAAACTCGTCCCGTGGTTGAGTAAACAATGTTTGTTTATTTTGATCTGAGTGTTTTTATCTTGGAGCGGCAGTGGTTCGGCCACATAGTGCGTAGAACCGACAACAGCTGGGGCAGGAAGGTTCTCGAATAACATCCACGTGCATACAGTGTAAGAGTTCCTCCCACTAGATGGAGCGACGACCCCAAGAGCTAGGGAGTCAATGGATGGAAGTAGAACAGGATTGAGAGGAGTGGCTCTCTTGAGGGGAGGCTCATGTTCAGCAGTGGACGAACACGGATAGAAATGATGATGATAATGAATGTTTTCATGTAAGTTACCTTAACCCCACAGAATATGACAACCAAATGGAAAGGCCAGGGGGGATGTTCTGTTCCTAGCAAGCTCCTAAGGAGTTGCTATGTCAACCTCTGCAGCTAACTGCATTTGTATTGTTGCTTTATGTGTTCAATTAGATTTTAATTTCTTTCATTTTTTATTTTAATACTTTTTTACCACTAAGCTGGCAAACGGCCTGCCTGATGGTAAGCAGTTACCGTAGCCTATAGGCAGTTGTAATACCAGTTCTTCTACTTTAATAATCGGTAATGCAGACAGTTTTACTGATTAGTATGTATTAAACTGTATTCTTTTACGCTATATCCGATTTGGTCCCATAAAATTTTGGTACAAACGATTGGAAAGTATTAATTTCTTTATTTTGTTGTTTATGAATCGATAGGGATTATTGTTTTATCCGTTTTTTCCAGCGTTACCTCGTTTATAATCCCTTAGGATTGGCGAGCGCTCCTAACCTAAGCATATGGATTGGCCAAAGATGCTGATTTTGACATGGAGCGACATTAGACCTCTACCACCCAGAGGAAAAAACAGACCTTTCTTAAGTTAGGTATGTTTAATTCCGCCTTTGTGGTGTAAAAAACATAGTAAAACGGGTGGACTGATTTTGACAGGACTCTATAAGAATAGTAGACAGGCAGGTAAGTGATATTAGGAGGAGTAATTTAGGCTACTTTTATTTTAGAAAAACTAATTCAAGGTTCCGCTGTAAAAATAAAACCCATGAATTTGTTAATAAAATCGAAGCGGAAGAAGTCGCTGGGACAGCTAATACTACAATAAAACGAGTTAAGCACGTACTTAACTAAAATCTCCTATTAGCCAACCGTTGGTTCGGACATGTAGAAAGAATGCAGGATCAAAGAATGACAAAACAGATATCCAATGCGAAAGTGGAAGGCTGTCGGAGGCGAGGAAGACCAAGACTAACTACTATGACCAAATTGGTTGTGTTTTATCAGAAGGTGATGCCATAAGAACTGACGAGCGCGTATGCGAGGTATGTTAAAGAAGCGAGCGAAGTATGTAAGGACCGCGTCTTATGGCGCTTTGTTCTCTCTGCCTATATACATGCCTCCTATTAGCAAGCCTAGACTTAGCTAGTGCTAGTTGACCTAGAGCTTGTTACAATGTATCAACACGTAAGTCCCTATCAAGGAGTAGAATTTACGATCAAAAATGTGATTAGGTCCGTCCGTGGCTGGCGATCGAAATCCATCTCATATTGGGGCAATTACAACGTTTTATGGGCTGTAAACTCACTCCATACTACTAAGTAGCACAATTTACTTGCATTGGGGGCCGTAAAATAAATTAATTTGTAAAAAAGCTCAACGTGGGCACTATATAATTTAATTTCTAAAAAGGTTTTTCATGGTTTCAATTTTTTTAATGTATAACTGTCCTTTTCTGAAAACAAAATTAAACAGTAAATTATTTTTTTCACGGGCGTTTATTTAAGTTCAGAAATCAAAATGTATGTATACATCATTATATTACTCTTCTCAAAGTGTTTTGGTTAAAGCTACGCATTGGATCTATGATGCCTGGAAAGGGGTAGAAATCGAATAAAACGGGATTGAAACGCATGATTTGAGAGAGATAAATGAATATTATATAATAAAAATTTCCAAAACGAAATAAAACCAATTTCACGCTTAATAATCTAGGCTATTACGATATCATAGTACATATTTCATTTTTTGTTTCCAATCCTTCTCATAATTTTCAATATATAGTATAAGAGAGACAACCAGAACGAATACTATAACTAACTTTCTAATTCCTTTTATGTTCAAGCCGTCCATCTGTGGAATGACTTACCTCTTACAAACAGGCAATGTCAAACACTGACGAACTTTAAACAGCTCGTTAAAAGCTACTGCCTTTCAATTTAACCTTCTGAACTTATATATGCTTCAATCCTGTTCAGTCTTTCTTTTGGTGTCGGACATAACTGCATACTTTTGTATTGCATCTATATTCTTAACATAAATTGTGTAATTGTATAAGGTTCTTTTACTTTATGTCATTATGCGCCACCTACCTTTATTTTTGTTAATTCTCCTTTAAGATAAGGTTGCCTGGAAGAAATTGCAATAGCGATAAGGCCGCCTATTGTACTTTCATATATAGACTTACATAGACAATAAAGAGTTTTGTATTGTATTGTATATCTTTGATTGTGTAGTGTTGGAGGAAGTGAATGAGATTGTATATCTTGGAAGCGCTTTTAGCAGCAATGGAAGGTACACCGCTGATGTGGAGAGACGAGTGAGTGCAGGGAATAGGGTGAACGGAGTGTTGGGTAACCTTTTAGGCAGCCGATATCTAAGCCAGAAGGCACAGCTCGATGTACACAACGCGGTGTCCCAACGCTAACTTATGGTAGTGAGAGTTGGGTATGGCAGAGAGAGCATGTAACTAGAATAAAAGCGGTCGAGATGAGAGCATTGCGCAAAATTTGTGGTATAACGCTTGCTGACCGCGTTCGAAACGATGACGTGAGAGAAAGAGTTGGTCTGAAACAGAGTGTCGGTGTTAAGATAACAAAGGCATGCTCCGTAGGTTCGGACATGTAGAATAGAATGACGAAACAGATATACAATGCAAAAGTTGAAGGATGCAGGAGCCGAGAAGGACCGAGACTAACCTACCATGACCAAATTGGTAGTGTTTTATCAGAATGTCAGGAGCTCCAGGAACGAGCGAGCGTGCATGAAAACAGCTATGAATGTTAGAGAAGTGAGTGAAGTATGTAAGGACCGTGCGCTCGGTTCTCTCTGCCTACCTCGCAAGGGGCGTGAACTTACATATAAGAGTAACTGTACAAGGGTTCCATTTTTTACTCGGACATACGGAATACTAAAATTACACCAAACCCCTCATGATGATTACAGCATTTTGACAAAATTTCACCAAACACTCGAAAGAATGGACCCCTCAGTTTCCTTAAATGAAAATCAAACACTCCTTGTGCGAGACTCTAGTTATTTCCGACACTCCAACAACCTTTCCCTGTTCCAGGCCAGCGGACTTTACTATCAAATAATATTGCACACTAGCGTCTTCAGAATAGGGTCCACAGTCCTTTCTTGGAGTGACAATTAATTTTCAGCTCTACATTGGTAAAATTGATTGATTATCGCGAGGGGACTGTGACAGGCGATGATTTGCATGAGAGATTATTTAGAAAATAGCAATGTCCTTGGTGGCAGTGCCGAAGGAAATTAATTTAACGGCGACCAACGTTAAGGCTCCATAATAGCTGTTTAACGTTCTATTAGATGAACAAAGCAATGACAAGAAATCAGACATCGATATCGTACTGATTATAAGTTTTTAATCTCTAATTTGTAAGTACATAGCACGTGTTAAACCTACGGACTCCAGACTCGCACAAGGTTTTCTTTTAATTTCCTTTTGTATTTAGTACTTCTGTAATTTACAAAGTTCAGGGACTCGAAATTCATACTGTGAATATTGGAGGATATTTATATATATTTAATTCTTAATATATATTATCTGTTAATATTATCGGATGGAAAAAATAATAATTAACAAGACATTCATACTATACTACAAGATTGGAGGTTATGAATGAACCTTAAATATATAAGAAAGTAAAGAGAGGTAGGGCGCATCAAAGCGGCCCGTCTGGGGAAGTACCTCCACATCACGGAAAACCGCAGCCAAATAACAACTCCCTAGAGGGTTGTTGTGTTCCTGTGTGTGAGTGAGGTCAGCAGTAAGCCCCTAAGGAGTTGCTGTGTGAACAGCAGAGGATGTATCGCGCAAGTGATACTTTATATTTTACAACTGTTAGTAGGCTACGGCAACTGCTTTACATCAGGTGGGCCGTATGCATGAATGCCTCCCGCCGTTGTATAATATATATAACAGCTGTTTCATGTTCCGTCACGTCAACAAATGAATGATAAGTGACTACACATTGAGACTGTCTTAAAAATTGTAAATTCTTTATATGTAATGTAAACTAAACATATGACAGCTATTTTACATCCTGACGGATGAATAAAGGAATCATTAGGGATTAGACATTTTTAATATACTAAATTGGAATCATTAAATCGTCGTTATTTACCCTGGTAGCTACGGTTTGGATAAGAAACGAAGCTCGAACATTCAAGGTTAGATTGCTTTACAAATTGGTGGTGTTTTCATATTCATTTCTTGTATAGCTTTCTGAAAAAAGTCGCGTAGAAATGTCCATGAAAAAAGTAACGAATGTTAAAGAGGCAAGTGACGTATGTAATTGTGCATTTTCACGCTCTTATTTCGTAGGTAGAATTTACACATAACTAAATAAATAAATTATTGAATTTCTTTTTTTCTAGAATTCAAAGAATCTAGAAGAAAAACAGCAAGTCCGTAAAAAAATATTATGGACAAGCGGTCCATTCGCAACTTCGCCTGCGTGAAATTGGATTTTGTTCACAATTTCATAGGTGTTCATTTTTTACTAAACTTTGCTAAAAGAAGGTAGATACTATTAGCTACATTACTCCTTATAACATCGGTTATCTACAAGTGAAAGATCTTTCGTAATCGGGCCGATATTAAGTAGGCAGATTTTTTCGGATATTAAGTAGGCAGTGAGACTCGATCCTTACACACTTCACTCGCTTCTTTCACATTCATGCACTTCTCATGCACGCTCGCCGGTTTCTAGGGCTCCTGACATCACCTTCTGATAGAACACGACCAATTTGGTCATGGTAGGTAAGTCTTGGCCTTCCCCGGCTCCTGCATCCTTCCACTTTTGCATTGTATATCTGCTTCCTCATTCTTTCATCCTGCATTCTTTCTACATGTCCCAACCAACGGAGCATGCCTCTTCTAATTTTAACACCAACTTTTCTAATGATATTACGAATACGGTCTACAAGTCTTATGCTTCAAATTTTGCGCAGCGCTCGCATTTCGACCGAGTTTATTCTACTTTCATGCTCTTTCTGCCATACCCAGCTCTCGCTTCCGCTTGTGCTTTCTGACTCTGAATGACCGTAGACTCTGAATACTCACAATATAGGAAATAATGTGTGCGTTACCACCCCTGCTGCTAACACAGTAACTCCGTAGAAGCTTATTAGTGACCACATTCACTCGCAGGAACGAAACAACCATTCAGAGAGTTGTAAATGGGCTTTACTGTAAAATGGAGATGTCTCCCCCAGTCGGGTAGCTTTGGTGCTCTCGTAAAACACCCATATCAGAACAAGCAGACATGTACATGCACACATATGTTTTTTGTGTATGGGAATCGAACCAAGGAACCTTGATTATTGAAGCATTGCTATCTACTCAGCCACCGCGCTCGTCAAAAGACCTTGAATGTTAGACCTTGTAGAGTTTACAGCTTTAGCTGTAGTCACGAAATCTGATAACTTTTGAATACTGAATGATTTCTGCTTGTAAGTCCCAGCAATTAACTGTATAACAAAAATCGGCCAAGTGCGAGTCGGACTCGCACACGAAGGGTTACGTACCATTATCTATAAAAACGGCAAAAAAAATCACGTTTGTTGTATGGGAGCTCCCTTAAATATTTATTTTATTCTATTTTTTTAGTATTTGTTGTTATAGCGGCAACAGAAATACATCATCTGTGAAAATTTCAACTGTCTAACTATCACGGTTCATGAGATACAGCCTGGTGACAGACGGACGGACGGACAGCGGAGCCTCAGTAATAGGGTTCCGTTTTACCCTTTGGGTACGGAACCCTAAAAAGGGATGACAAATTGCAAACACACATTTTGAGTTCCTCGAATTTTGATGACTATTGGTACTAGGAGATCATCTTCCTAGCGATATATATTTTTTAAACTACGTCCGGAGGCATACAAGCATTAGCCCACCTAATGTAAAGTGGGTAACGTAGCCTATGAACGCTAGAGATATATTAAGTATCACTTGCGCGATGCCTCCTCTGCTGCTTACACAGCAACTCCTTAGGAGCTTACTGGTGACCCCACTCACATGCAGGAACACAACCACCTTCTAGGTAGTTGTTATTTGGCTGCGGTTATCTGTCAGATATCCCATTTCGTAATCCATTAGGATTGACAGTGTCCGCTAACTAAACCTAAAGATTCGGCGAAGATACTGATTTTGACATTGAGCGTCAGACCTCCGCGACCCTGAGGGAAAGCCAGACCTTTCTTATGTTAGGTCACACTATTTACGAGGGTCATTTGAAAACGCCGTGGACGCTTATTTTGAGGAGTTAGACGAAGATTTTTTTCAAACGGGTATCGAAGCCTTACCGGGTCGATGGAAAAAGTGTTTTGAGCTCGGAGGAGAGTATGTTGAAAAATAAAAATAAATAAATAAATATTGTCAGACAAATTACACAACGCCACCTAGCCCCAAAGTAAGCGAAGCTTGTGTTATGGGTACTAGACAACTGATAAACATACGTAAATACATTTTTTTTTTGTAAATACATACTTATTATACATAGAAAATACCCAGACCAAGACAAACAGACATGTTCATGCACACAAATGTTTGTACTGTGTGGGAATCGAACCCACGAGCGTTGGCGTCAAAGTAGCGTAACAGTGCGTTTCGCCACTGCGCCACCAAACTCAAAATCGTGTGGTTTCATTAAGTATGTTAGGCTAAGAACTTTTCAAATGACCCTCGTATATATAATTTCCTGGACGTGAGGATTTGCTCACGATGTTTTCTATCACCGCCGAGCAAATGATTTTTTTTTTTTTTGGTTCTTTTAATCCCCGAGGGGAAAGGCAAAGGGATCTAGCCCATACAGCCAAGTCATCAATTTAGAACCATTTGAAAATCTTAATTCTATATTCCAGCTTCAGGAACTGTGCTGAAAAAATACTTGGGAAGGGTACTTCGACCCAATCAACCCAGTTTAAATACCACCCGTAAAACGATAGGAATTTTACAAGGTTTTCTTGATGAACTTATTCACTTCTTCCAAAAAGTGCATAAACGTGTTATATTTGAAATTTTTCATTATTGTATAATTGCACTAGCACTTATGTTACAAAACACTATCGAAATTGTCACATAAAACTAATTTTACACTGAATTGTAAAAATTTCAAGTATAAGAACAATGTCACTCGTCAAAAGCGCGGGAAGAAGTCCTCCCGAGCAAATGATAATTTCAAATATTGCCAGTACTCGAACTTTTGCTTTTGCTTTGGGAACTTACTCAATTAGTTCCGTATCCATTGAAACGTATTATTATATTATTTGTACGGTAGTTACCTACACAAAATGCTGCATTGTTATTCACACGTAGAGATTTATAATGTATGTATGTATATATATCTTCACGCCAAGTCCCTTGCGGGGTAGGCAGAGAGAACTGAGCGCCATAAGACGCGGTCCTTGCATACTTCACTCGCTTCTGTGACATTCATAGCTCTTTTCATGCACGCTCGCCGGTTCCTGGGGCTTCTGACATCACCTTCTGATAAAACACGACCAATTTGGTCATGGTAGGTTAGTCTCGGCCTTCCTCGGCTCCTACATCCTTCCAGAGATTTATAATTAGCATATAATTATATATATATGTATATTGTTTCATTATAATATAGTTGTATTTTATATATCTGTAAATCTTCATAAAACAAAATAAGCTGGGTTAAACGATTTCTGTACATTATCCACACATAATAATTTATATACGTACCGTATAATATACATATGTTGTTGCCGTACAAATTCATGTTAAATATTTCCGATTCTGATTTGTTGTTGTTTTAGGCGTCCATTATGGAGCTTTTGCTGTTAAATCTGCCTCAGCCGCAGGCGGGTATGAGCCACGGAAAATATTTTGAATGTAAGTGGGTCATCATCATCTCAGGAGCCAATGCCAACATGCCTTGGCTCTTTCTTTCCTTTCGTATATTTGACAAACGAGCCTCCTAAGGTGCAATGAATAAAACATAAAATTCTTTATTTGCATTAGGCTTTCGCGGGCACTTATACATGTCTAACCATATATGAAATACCCGCGGCGTAACCGAGGGTATTTCTAAATATAACTAAGTTTGTTAGTACCTAAATTGCAGGATTTCTAAAATCTACGCTAGGAAAATATAACTAGTCTGATAAAAAAGATAAAAATCTGATTCAAACCTCACCTAAATTTGATCCAAATCCGATTAAAAACTGATGCAACTTCGACTCAAAACTTGCCTAAACTAGTTCTAAACCTGAGCCAAACCTATCTAACACCTAATCATATTACTTACGTACTTTGACATACATTTGCGTTCAAATGTGAGTCGAGTTACGCCTCTACGTACCTGTGAAAGAAAATCCTTTCCAACAAAAGTTAGTCAGGGTCACGTCCATTATAGAGTATTCACAGATTTTTTAGGCGCGATTGATGGATATAGTTTTGAATCAAACAAGAAGGATGAGGAGTGCAGGAGGGTTACTTTTGACAGCAGACAAATCTCACTATATATGCTATTATATATATATATATATGTGTGTCAGAACGTGGATGTAATGGTCGTCAGGTGGCTCGTTGTTCATGGCGAATAAAGCGAAATACCAGCGTAGTTAATCTTCTCAATATTTAATCAGCCAATTACCACAATAGTTGTAGCAAAACGTATGCTCAGATCGCAGATTACAACGGATTCAAAATGCGGTGGACGCGACACGCGCGGTTGGCTCCATTGCTCGATTCGTAATGCCGTTTCCAATGACGGTATCTCATCTTCACCAAACCAAAACAAATACAACCGGTGTTGCCATCCCAACGATGTCGATTCCACCCAAGCGCCGACTTGACATTTTGATCCGTTATTATTAACTAGCGACACGGGGATTGATTTCTTCCGGGCTTCTCAATATGGTGTTGCTACCTCTGCGACATATATATTTAACGAATTAAGAATATATCATCATTAACATTTCGGCCTGTATTCGTCTGCTGCTGGATATAGGGTTCTCCAGAGAATCACTTGCGTCAATTCTGTGGCACCAGCATCCATCAACTCCCTACAAAACTTTTCAGATTGTCGTTCCGTCTAATGGGGGGTAGTCCCACTGCCACTTCAGCTTGCTTATCCTTTTGACTGTGTCCGTTACCTTACATTACTACTGCGAATATCCTCAATTCTATTTTTATCATCCCGAGCCTAGCTGTTTCCAAAGCATGCTGAGCGACCTTGGGCTTCCCTATACGGACCGGAATGAACAGCCACGTCTCAGTTACATATGTCATGACTGGTAACGTACTGTTCGAAGACTTTAGCCTTCGTTGCCGTACTTTAAAATATATATATATATATATATATATATATATATATATATATATATATATGTGAGTGTTAGAAGTTCACGCGCGATGGAAGTGAAACCTTAAAAATGTGAACCTCAAGATAATAACACGAATGTAGAATTTCAGGCAAAGGATAGTTGCAGCTTCGTAACACGCAGGTGCGCACACATGCGTGCTAACACCTAAGATGTTTTTATAGTTACAGATACGTCGTACAGGTTCTAGAATGGCAATACGAAAAGAAGGTAATTGCCCAACTCGCATTCAGTTGAGCGCGGTCTCGCGTCGCGGCTAGACGTACTTCATCTCTTTCTAACGACAGGTATGCCCTGTCATTTATCTCTTTGTTAGAGTGTCATAATAAATAACTGTACATATATATAGCACTACTTGCGCCATTTTAAAATACAATAATGTTTGTGTATAACGTGTCTACCTTTTGATACGTCGCTGGCTAACACACGTACAACGATCGGACCCTGTAATAAACACTATACAATGCCTTGTATCTCATTCTCTCGCACGTTAAATCCTGTAGATGTATGTGGGTGTCTCTTTTTGCTGTAGTTTTTTCATTTCATCAAGTTTCAAATCACATCGATGGTAAAGAAGTTTTCACATCAAAAATATTAAAATGAACTTATCACGTCAAGAAATAAATAATTAATCACTAAAGTACCTTTACTATGAAAATCTCCAGCCGGCCGTGGATTTTCATCTGCATAGCTCTTTTGTTGGTCATCGCGAATGGGAAAAAGTGAAGCGTGTAAACTGCGGCACTCGTATATTTCACAGCAGTAGACAGTACAGCGACAGGCTGTGATCGCGTGTGTTTTATATATCTAACTGTTATTTTTGCACTATGAGGGCCATGTTAATATGATATAAAATTATTACTTACGACCAAAAAACCTTCAACATGCACGCAACAGCGTTTTTTTTATACATCGTCGGGAGGCATACAAGCGTACGGTCCACCTGATGTAAAGTGGTTACCGTAGCCTGTGAACTCTAGTAATACACTGAGTATAACTCGCGTGATGCTACCTCTGCACCTAATATAGCATCTCCTTAGGACTTAGGTTCGTGGAGACCTCATCTATACGCAGGAACGCAACAACCATGCAGGGAGTTGTTAATTGGCCGCAGTTGCTGCGAGGTGGAGGTATTTCCCCAGACGGGCTGCTTTGATGCCCTGCCTCTTTTAAAAACAGCTTATCAAAATGCTTATATATAATCACTCGTAGTTCACTTTTATATGTATGATATAAATAGGAAAAAAATCCCAATTACTTCTTACCATTAACCAAGTCACTTTGAATGAACTGTCAATTAAAGTATGTCTTCCAGACAAATTTCGTGAAATTATAAGATGTAATTGCAGTATTATATAGACCAAAAATCTATATTTCACATTTTACATATAAATAGAAAAAAAATCTTATCACTCTTTACTATATGTTTTCCAGGCAAATTTGGTGAAATTATAACACGTAATTGCAGTATTTTATAGACCAAAAATCAATATACCGATTATGAAAACATTTAACTACACAAGTGTACACAAGAGACTAATATACATATGTTGAACGCAAAAACAAATAAATATCCTCACGGTTACCTCTCAGTCCTTTTAATGGACATAATGAATGCCTGTAAATATATAGAGTCATTATCAAAATTTTATGTAAATCTTAGAAGCAGGAATAGACTGCGTATGCCAGTACATCGGCTTGCTAAGACTAGTAGATATATTCGATTCTATAGTAAATTACCTGAAAGAGTTCTGTCCTCGCCTGACAATATGTTCAAAAGTCACATCAAAAATACTTTATATAAGAAGGCTTATTATAGAATCGATGAATATCGGACTGACAAAGAAGTTTGCAAATGATTCAGCACATGTATTAATATATGTTTAATTGTACCACTTAAAATCGCTATATTATATTATACTATAATATATATATATATATATATTATATTATTATCGCTATATTCACATATATTTATTCTAATATATATGTTGACGATTTAAAGAAAACCTTTATTAGCAAGTTTCTTTTGGCATTTCTTCTTCGCCAATGGTCATTTGAAATGCTGGTAGATTAAAAAGATATATTAAAGCTACGAAAAAAATATTAATACGCAATATGTTCTGATTTAAAGAATGTATGACGTGTTTAAGTACCCGTGAGGGCCCAATGGCAAATAAATTTATCTGTATCTTTTTTATAACGAGTGAAGGCAATATTGAAATGGCGGTATAATACGGGCCTTTACCATCAGTTAAAATATTCACAGCATTTCAAAGCTGAATAAAGCCCAAAATAACATAACCCGGATTCGTGAGTTGTGTTCTAACCATTGCGTGCACGTCATTACGAAAATTGGAAATTTGTAGAATTGACGAAATTATCTGGCTTTTAGACATGTTTAATTTCAAATTGTCTGATGGCTTTTTGATTTAAAAGTAAAAAAAAACTAGACGGTAATGCCTAGCCTGGAATTTGTTATCACTCTATTTAATAAACATTGATATACACAGCATTTCCAACGTATAAGATTATATTCATATCTAGCTGTGCCCGCGACTTCGTCCGCGTGGAATATTATTTATTTATATTAATAAACATAAATAAAACTTCTAGAATAAAAGTAGCTTAAGTTACTCCTTATTACATCAGCTATCTGCCAGTGAAAGTTCCGACTAAATCGGTCCAGTCGTTTCAGAGATTAGCCGGAACAAACAGACAGACAAAAAATGTAAAAATATTTATTTTGGTATATGTACCGTGTATACATTCATGTGCATTTAGTAAAAGGCGGTTATTGCAATATTACAAACAGACACTCCAATTTTATTTATGTGTATAGATTAAGTAAAAGTATAAAACTCTAAGTGTATGTTCTTCGTTTTGGATTGGCGGGGTCCGCTACCTAAACCTAAGGATTTGACGAAGATACTGAATTTTACACGGATCGCCGTCAGATCTCCACAACGGAGAGCGAAAACCAGACCTTTTTATGTATGACCACACGTCTTTCGAAATAAAATTTCTGGGACGAGCTGGTGTCCTCACGATGTTTCCCTTCACCGCCGAGCAAGTGATAATTACAAATAATACAAAAACACGACTTTTAGTGGTGCATGTATGGACTCTAACTCAGAACCACTAGCCCTCTGTTACAATAAGTGAATATTGGTCCATTGATTCAGACATATGGTACGAAAACGAGCTGAAAAATAAGAAAACAGATGTACAATATTAAAGTGGAAGGTTGTAGGAACCGAGGAATGCCCATACTCACTTATCCGGACCCAATCAGTTGAGCTTCATTAGACGATCACCATCTGAGGGATACGAAAGAGCGGTGAAAGCTATAAATGCAAGTACACGAAAGTTATATAAAGACCGCGTATTGTGACAAATAGTTCTCTCTGCCAACCCCGCAAAGGACCAATGGGATTATTCACACTGCCTCGGAAACTCACATTCGAAACGGATTCGAAAAATTTTCACTCGGATTTTCTACATTTTGACGGATAAGTTTTCGAATATGGTTTTCCGAGGCAATGCGTATACGCTCACTGTTATGATAGAAAGATAGTAAGATACTCGTAGAAGATAACATAACGCCTGTATCAATCAAATTATCCATAAACTTGACTTTCGTTAAACAATTCCTGACTCTGTTAACTAAATAAATATATATTTTTTTTAATGTAGCCTGTTTAAATGACCCTATCGCGCCTGATGGAAAGCGTCAATAAGAACCAGATGTCAGAACAGCCATCACAGTGATTAGCGCTGCGCTGGCTGTCCCCCCCTTGACGGCCCGCTAAGGTGCCTCTTTACGCTATGTCTAAACGACCCGGGGTTATAGGAAGCGGGGAACACATGCGCCGGAAGCCGGAAGCTTGGAGAGAAGCGCGCGATGCCAAACGCGATCAAAAGCTTTGGCAATATCTAGGCTGATTGCCAAAGATTCGCCATGCTTGTCCATAGCTTCAGCCCACAGGTGAGTTACATACGCTAGAAGATCACCCGTAGACCGATATGGTCTGAACCCGTATTGGCAATCGTTAATTAACGAGTGATCTTCCAGGTAGTGGATTAGTTGAGTATTTATAATACCTTGCAGAGAATGGAGGTGACAGCTATGGGTCGGTAGTTGGCAGGGTCAGACCGACCAACTTTTTTGGGGACCGGTGGAATGTTCGCCTCTTTCCAGGCCTCCGGCACGATTCCCGAGGCGTACGACATTTTATAGAGGCGAGTTAGCACAGGAGCAAGTTCAGAGGCACAGTTCCTGAGCATCACGCTGGGATACCGTCGGGGCCACTAGCCTTTCGCACATCGAGTGATTGAAGCGCTGAGCGGACCTCACGTTGCCTAATGTGTATGTCCGGCATCGTTGTCCCACAATCAGCAATTTCGGGTGGTAGTGCACCACAATCATCGATACGCGAATTGGCCGCGAAGAGATCAGCGAGAAGATTGGCTTTCTCCTGCGCCTGGTAGGCGAGTGACCCGTCCGGATATCGTAATGGCGGCAACGCAGGATTACAGAAATTGGATTGCACAGATTTGGCCAAGCGCCAGCAGCCACGACTACCCGTAGGATGGGATACGAGTTCCCGACCAATCCGTGTAACCCGTTGCGCATCAGTTCTTATGTAAGCCCTCTTACATTCCTTGGTAGCTTTATTATAGGTCGCTTTGAGGGACTCCACGTGAGGGTCAAATATATATATAAATATATAAACTAGTTTTGCAATAAAAACTTTACCGTAGCCTGTGAACGCTTGTAATACATCCAAGTATCACTCGCACGATGCCATGTCCCCTGCTAACACAGCAACTTCTAGGAGCTTACTTGTAGCCTCACACGCAAGAACACAACAACCCGCCAGAGATTTGTCAGTTGGCTGCGGTATTTTATGAGATGGAGGTACGTTCCCAGACGGACTGCTTTGATGCACCCCTCAGACCAATACAAACAGACATGTTCATGCACACAAATGATTGTCCCGTGAATCGAACCCACGAACGTTGGTGTCAACGTCGCGTTATTGTCCGCTGCGCCACCGAGCTCGTCGAATATTTGATAAACATGCAACTATATAATATCATATCACTCACTCACTCATCAAACGGCAAGTCCCGGTTGCATCCACTACGGAGCCCAGGGTTCGCTATGATCATGATCCAAGATGTGGCGAGTCCAGTTATTACATTGGAGCGATCGCCATCTGACCTCTGTAACCCTTAAAGGGGAATCAGACAAGACAATGAATCATGATTACACATCCAGTAGATCTGCATGTGCAGATTTCTCAGAGTGTTTTCCCTCAGGAGCAAGTGGTAGCCGAACGCAAGTAAATTGTACCTACTCGTAAAAACCGAGTAGGCATCTGCCGGGGTTCGAACGCTGTTAAGAGGTTATACTGCGATATAATATCATATAACGAACGCCCCCTGAAAAAAATGATACACATATTTTTTTTATTCATTTGGCACGCGGGCGTTGATTGTATGTGTACCGGATTATTACCGTGCTAATTGCGCCCCGCGATCCCGGATAATCGGAAATACGACTCATTCGTGAAATTATCCGATTTCGGACGTATTCGAGCGCGAATTGTGTGCTACACGATTGTGTATAAACCATCGGACGTTAGGGAGTCATTTTTATTAGATTGACCTTTGCCCTTCGTGTAACTAGACTTTTTAACTTGCTTTTATTAGATTGACCTTTACCCTTCATGTAACTATGTACAGAATTCAATGAACCTGTCAGAATTCATATCGAAATAAGGTCCTTACCGCCATTGAAATAAAATATTTACCCTCTGCAAGAATGGCGACTGACTTATTAACTAAGATATTGTAAAGCATAAACCACTATGAATTTATGCAAGAACTTGGAACTGTTCAAAAATAGAATTATTGTTTTTCTAATTGTATGGGGGCGTTAGAATTAAATAAGATGTTTACCTCCGTCTGTGGTTAATATGTGTATCTATCAGTCAGCTGTCAAATAGTATTGTCTTAGGTTTTCGCGATTGTTACACATTGAAATTAAACAATTTTTAACGGAAGTATCGCGTGTTTTATTTATTTTGTTGAACCTAACGTTTCGAACGCTTTGCAGCGTCCGTGGTCGCAGGAAGACTAAGGTGGTATTTGTCTTACATTGGTTATTCAATTATTACATCTACCGACATGGATGGATTAATTATATATATTCCGATTCACACCTTAGTCTTTCCTGCGACCACGGACGCTGCAAAGCGTTCGAAACGTCAGGTTTCAACAAAATAAATAAAACACGCGATACTTTCGTTACAAATTGTTTAATTTCAGCTGCCAAATGTTTTTGTTGAATAAAGCCGGTCGATTGAAAACAGCCATCGAGTTTTGAAGTGATAACTTCTTATGGGAGGGTAAACCGCTTCGTTACGTAACGCGTTACGGCGCCAGTCTGTCTGGCTTCCCTTTCTCTCACGCATACGGCAACGGATTAGTTTAAGTTATTACCTCTGCCGGGCGTCCCGAGACGTACACGTTTTTTTTATTATAGAATCGAATTTCAAATGTGATGATTATTGTTCTAAACTCACGTGTTAATTTTTGTACACTACGCCGGGAGGCATACATATGGCCAGCCTGATGTTAAGTGGCTACCGCAGCCCAGGAATGCATACAATACTTTAACTATTGATGCTACTTCAGCTCGTTCGCTCGTAGGAATTTGGTTGCATTTTTCTTTAAGATGAAGGTACTTGACCAGATGTGCTGCTTTGATTACGAACACCCAGACCAATAGAAACAGACATGTCCATGGACAAATGTTTGTCCTGCGTGGAGATCGAAGCCATGAGCTCTGGTATCAAATGAGCGAAACTAACTACTGCGCCACCGAGTTGTTCAAAGGTATTGATTCCGGACTTTTGACAGTGTATGAATCTGGATTTAAAACGTAGATACTCTTCGAGAATATTAAAGTAATAAACCTCTCATGACCCGCTCCAGGGAATATCATGGGTACTGGGCTATTACAAAAGAAAGCGGACGACTTTCATAACTACCATATCTGATGGCTACTTCCAGCAGTCGCTTGCTCCAGATTCACTAGATTGACCCCCCCCAAATGAGTCCCCCCAGAGATAGTCGGCAGGGGGCAACAGCGGTGTTAGTGACTCAGTGGTGGCGAGTGTTGCGCTGTCTCCTGAGATACTGGCGGTGGTACACCCTTTAACACTTCCACCATTGGAGCTCATAGTCTAATGACTAGAAGAGGCATTAGACTAGACTGTCAATAATTGCAATAATTTTAAGAGACGTAGGGCGCATCAAAACTCGTCTGGTGAAGTACCTCCACCTCACAGAAAAACGTAGCGAAATAACAACTCCCTAGAGGGTTCTTGTGTTCCAGCGTGTGAGTGAGGTCACCAGTAAGCTCCCAAGGAGTTGCTATGTAAGCAGCAGAGGAGGCATCGCGTGAGTGATACTTAATATATCGGAAGCGTTATTAGGCTACGGTATCCGCTTTACGTCAGGTGGGCCGTATACTTGTACGCCTCCCGACGTAGTATAAAAAAAAATTGCAAGTCAGAAGTGAGAGTTTTGCGGGCTTCCTCCACTACTCCAAGCAATCGGGGAGCGTGCATGAAAATGCAACTAATGCTAAAGAAGCGAATCAAGTATGTTAGGCCCGCGTCTCATGGCGCTCTGTTCCCTCTGCCTACCCTGCAAGGGACCCAGGGTGAAGATATAGATATGTCGCATTCGGTCATGAGTATGGATGTTTAAAAGGAAACGAAAGCGGGCGAACGGTGGCGCACTCCGGCAGAATCAAGAGAAACAAACAAGCGAACAAGAAAAAGAAGGGAGAAAGGGAGTGTTAGTGCAAACGGCGGCAAGTGACGACGTCTTGGGACCGTCCTCTCGTTTCGTGTTTTCCTAAACATTGATTACAAGTGTTGATTTAAAATTACAGTGTGATACGAATTGCATTGTACACAACTACCCACCATACGCCCGCATTATATCGGATCGATCGAAAAATCATACGAATACGACAGATGTAATAAATAGTTACAATTTAATTAAGAGTAACTCAATTATTATCCGGCGAGCGTGCATGAGAAGAGCAATGAATGTTAAAGAAGCGAGTGAGATATGTAAGGATCGAGTCACGTGGCGCTCAGTTCTCTCCGCCTACCCCGCAAGGGATTTGGCGTGGAGTTATAGAATTATTATCCGGAGACCCAAGCCTATCAAGAAGTTTGTGTCCACGGATCGCCTTATCACATAGATTCGGCGGCGGATCATGACGAATTATATCCATTAATAGCGTGATCCGATACCCTCAAACACAACAAATTAATGTTTTAACTGTCGACCTGATAATTTTAATAAAACGATTTTCGATAATCACGTTTTGACAGCACCCGGAAATAACATAGAAATTTGATATCACACCTAGCTCCTTGCAGGGTAGGCAGACAGGGCCGAGCATCTGGTATATGGCTTAAGGAAATAACTTATGTAGTATCTTAGTTCACCGTTACATGTAGAACGCGCGGCTCTTATTGGTAAGTTCGAAGATCTACATCACGGCATTTATCGGCATATTGGTCACAACACTCGTATTCTCTCATTAAATGAATATAAATAAACTAGCTACTCGAACCAGCTTCGCACGGGTGATCCAATCGTTACCAAACTTCACAGGATCACCTGCTGGGCTAACCTGAAAATTCACTGGAAATTTCATCAAAATCTGCCCAGCCGTTTTTGAGTCCATTGTGGACATACAGACAAACATTCATTTTTATATATATATGTCGCAGAGGTAGCAACACCATATTGAGAAGCCCGGAAGAAATCAATCCCCGTGATGCTAGTTTTAATAATAACGGATCAAAATGTTAAGTCGGCGCTTGGGTGGAATCGACATCGTTGGATTAGCAACACCGGTTGTGTTTGTTATGGTTTGCTCGAAATGTCGATTGTGGTCAGTTGTCAAAAACGTCAAGATGAGAGACCGTCATTGGAAGCGGCATTACGAATCGAGCAATGGAGCCAATCGCACGTGTTGCGTCCACCGCATTTTGAATCCGTTGTAATCTACGATCTGAGCATAACGTTTGTTAAAACTACTTTAGTAATTGGCTGGTTAAATATTGAGAAGATTAACTACGCTGGTATTTCGCTTTATTCGCCATGAACAACGAGCCACCTGACGACAATTATATCCACGTTCCGACATATAGATATTGTCGGACAAATTGCACAGCGTCATCTAGCCCCAAAGTAAGCGAAGCTTGTGTTATAGGTACTAGACAACTGGTAAACATACGTATATACATTTTTTTTTTGTAAATACATACTTATTATACATAGAATATACCCAGTATAAGACAAACGGACATGTACATGCACATCAATGTTTGCCCTGTGTGGGAATCGAACTTACGAGTGTCAAAGTAACGTAACAGCGCGTTTCACCGCTGCACCACCGGGCTCGTCCATTAATATATCCATCAATGTATTGTGCTGACATAATGACTCTTGGGTGACAAATGGAACGCGTGTTATTGGGGCAAATTACGCACTACCGTATTGAAAACGAATAATTCGGAAATGAACTCTCGGCGGTAATAATACGTATTTGAAAACCTTTCACTGGTCATTATGCTAAATGTTAAGTTAAATGGGTTATTTGTAAATTTGTGTTTAATATGGGCTCTCTGTACGGTGGAGGTACTTCTACAGACGGCCTACTTTAATGCGCCTTACCTCTAGCCACCAAGACCAAGACACAGATGTTCATGCACACAAATGTTTGTCCTGTGTGTCCGTGGGAACCGAAAGCGCGTTTTACCACTACTGCTGCACTGGAGTTATTAAGTGAGATCAGCCACCGAGCTCGTCAAAATAGATCACTCAATAACTAAGCTTGGCAGATGGCTCAAGTCATTCCGATCCCTAAGACTTTCAACCCTACATCCTTCTCCGAGTATCGGCCAATTTCTATTCTTCCACTATTATTTAAAATCCTCGAAAGTGTTGTTCACAAACAACTAAATTCATATCTCAGACATCATAATCTTCTTAGCCCCTTTCAGTCGGGTTTCCGTCTTCATCACAGCACAACGAGTGCGTTATTGAATATCACAGAAGATATACGACATGCTATGGACAATAAAAAACTTACCTTTGTTATTCTGTTGGACTTCAGTAACGCATTCAATTTTGTCGATTTTGACATTCTCCTTGGAATTCTTCGCTCTTTGAACTTGTCCTCCTCTGTGATCGAGTGGTTCGATTCTTATCTTCGTGGACGTTGGCAATGTACTAAAGTTGATGAATATTCATCAGATTGGGCTCTATTGACTGCTGGTGTACCACAAGGCGGTGTTTTATCTCCACTACTTTTCTCGATCTTCATCAACGAATTATCGAAAATTAGTCACTTCTCCTTACCATCTTTATGCGGATAATTTGCAAATTTACAGTCATTTTTCCTACTCTGATGCATCCAGGGCTATTTCAGCCATGAATGATGTACTTTGTGCAGTCCGGGGGTGGGCTGATAGCTTTGGACTCCTAGTCAAGCCATCAAAATCTCAAGCCATTGTTATCGGTAATCGCCAGATGAAAAAGAAAGTTAAATTTAGTGATTTGCCGCAAGTTTCCTACAACGGCCTACCGATAGCTTTTACAAGCAAAACAAAAAACTTGGGTTTGATCATTGATGAATCTTTATCGTGGACAGCGCAGGTCAATGACGTCAGTAAACGTATGCATTACAATTTTCATTCACTCAAGCGGCTTTAGAATTTTTTACCATTCAAAACTAAAGTTATGCTTAGTTAGTCTCTTTTACTCCCTATTCTTGACTACGCTGATGTTTGCTATTTAGATGCGACTGAGGAGCTACTTAACAAACTAGAACGCCTACAAAAACTGGCTATTCGTTATATTTACGGTTTGCGAAAATATGACCATATTTCCGAATTTCGTACAAGATTGAAGTGGCTCCCTATCCGCCTTCGCAGAAATGTGCACATATTATGCTATCTGTACAAAATCCTAAATAACCCTGAGACTCCCCAATACCTTCGATCCCGGTTTTCACTTAAATCAACTCCTATCCGTTCCCAACGTCCTTGTCTAACCAAAACTTTGAATTATCCATCATCCAACACTATCTTCTACTTTCGTTCTTTCACTGTTAATGCTGCACAGCTGTGGAATAAATAACCGCTACAAATACGAGACAGTTTCACTTTAGTTACTTTCGGGTAAAAGGTTGAGAGAGTACTATCTTACTCACAATAAGTGATATTATATGTATGGTACTTATATATTTATATGTGTAGTTATTTATATGTATTGATATTATTAAAGACTATGTATGTATTTTATATACTTATATATTGTATACTTAATTACGCATAACTTTTTAAATCCCAGCCAAAATAAAATTACTGCACACACGCTGCGGCTAGCTGGAAGAGATCTCTTAAAGAGATAAGCTCACCATTGTACACTATTTTTAATGTAACAAAATCTATGTGTAATGTTATGCAATAAAGGATACATATAACTTAAAATAGGTCCCAGAAATTATGAATATTAATAATAATATAATAATTATTACAATATGTACATTACATCGTTCTTTTCGAAGGGGCCTCTAGGCGTTAGATTCATATCAAATGACCGGGATTAAAACCCGGAAAATAAAAGATAACAATAATAAATCTTTATTTTTCTCTCCACAGGTCATTAAACTAGTAGGTATATGAGCTTGTTACAAAATATTTCAAATAAAACTGTCCTACGCGTGGAGAGAACTGGTCCCATGCTAGGTGTATTTGAACCTACCGATATTACGGATCGCCAGGCTCTCTCCATGGTAACATGATTTAGATAGCTAATTAATTTACAATTTCTATGCAATCATATTCCAATAAAATACTATACTGTTGTGTGCGTGTCTGAATATGTTGGTGTCTGTATGTTATTTACTTGAAAGATTATTATACATATATAATTTTTGTCATAAATATATAAATATATGCAGAGCTGCGTTAGCCAGCGAAGCTTTATAACCGAGAAAATTGTCTTTTTTGCAGTTTTGCGGTTTTGGACTGTTACACATAGTACTCCTTCAGTTTTAAAGCTAGAGAACTGATTGTTCGACGTGAATGCACCTTAAAAGTTAAGCTCCAGCCGAGGTGGAAATTTGAGTTAACGCATTAAAGTACTTTTTGACATTTTCTATAACTGGTTTCATGTGTTCAGTGTACTTAAAACCTTTACCTGACAGTAATCCCAAGTAACAAGCCGAGTTTTTATTTACAACTGATACTCCATTGAAGTGGAATCGCGGCGGAACCTGCAAATTTCCCTTTAGTAAGAGATGAAATGTTTTGTGGGATGCGAAATTGAGACGGTTACCATAGCCCCAGTCTGAAATCAGGCCAAGGCAAGTACTGGCTAGTTAGGGTTCCGTACCCAAAGGGTAAAACGGAACCCTATTACTGAGGCTCCGCTGTCCGTCCGTCCGTTTGTCACCAGGCTGTATCTCATGGACCGTGATAGTTAGACTGTTGACATTTTTACAGACGATGTATTTCTGTTGCCGCTATAACAACAAATACTAAAAAAATAGAATAAAATAAATATTTAAGGGGGCTTCCATATAAAAACGTGTTTTTAGGGTTCCGTACCCAAAGGGTAAAATGGAACCCTATTACTGAGGCTCCGCTGTCCGTCCGTCCGTCCGTCCGTCCGTCCGTCCGTCCGTCCGTCTGTCACCAGGCTATCTCATGAACCGTGATAGTTAGACAGTTGAAATTTTCACAGATGATGTATTTCTGTTGCCGCTATAACAACAAATACTAAAATATAGAATAAAATAAATATTTAAGGGGGCTCCCTTACAACAAACGTGATTTTTTGCCGTTTTTATAGATAATGGTACGGAACCCTTCGTGCGCGAGTCCGACTCGCACTTGGCCGATTTTTTTTTGCTCATTTTTGCTCGATATTGATAACGGCAAGAGGTAGACGCTTGAAATATTCACAGAATATGTAGTTATATATTCACTTTAAGAATAAATAATTAAATTAAAATAAAACAAGTATTTAAGGGGGGCTCTCATACAACAAACGTGATTTTTTTTGCCGTTTTTATAGGTAATGGTACGGAACCCTTCGTGTGCGAGTCCGACTCGCACTTGGCCGATTTTTTTTTTCTATACTTGATCTCGAATTAGCTTTTTATTAATAAGAGGCCGTCATCGGCGTAGCCAATTAACGAGCACCCTTCCAGTAAGGGCTTAGATCTGCTCCTATAACTACTTTATGACCAGAAAGCGCATGTAAACTGTACGCAGATGGTGCAAATGAGGACATACTGAGTCTGAATATTGAAAATAATAACTCACTACGAACTCTCTTAGATAGGGGGATGGTACTTCAGTTACCGCACAGTGCGTGTATTTATTTATTTATTTATTTATTTATTCTTTGGAAGACCAACAGCTTTTTAAATCAAATTACATTAAAAACTTATAAATAACAGAGAGCCAATAACAAGTCTTCACTTATAGGATTTAGACTAAATACACATAACACGAACATAAATAATACACAGCTTAACAACATTTTTCTTTTAAGTATATATATATTTCTTCTCTTCACCGTTTTCCGATCTACCGAGTATATAAGGTTTACAATATGATAGAAAAGTACACATATTACTACATTACTAGTTTACGTATTTTTCGAAAAAAAGAACACACTACTTAGCAGCCCTCTCACCGCCGGTACACTCGTATTGAATATGTCAAGATTTAGTTGACGGTTTAGTTTATTAAATTTGCTAGTTGCTCGTAACAAAAATGAATTTAAACGATAATTATTTTTAACTAGTGGTACGTGATACGGCGCATGGTACCTCATGGCAAATTTGGAGGGAATATTAAAGTTTAGTTTGGACAACAATTCGGGACAATCGATAGCTTTAGTAGTAATTTTAATTAAGTACGTGACATCACCGATCTCACGACGATTGGAGAGTGGTAGTAAATGGAATTTCGCACAATAATTTAAGTAATCTTCCGATTTATATTTATGATTAAGCCTAAAGCAGAGATATCTGATGAACTTCTTTTGAATGTTCTCTATTCTATTGATGTAAATATTATAATACGGGTTCCAAATTTGAGAAGCATATTCAAGAGAACTGCGAACATACGTACAGTATAATATTTTAAAGGTTTTTAAGCTTTTGAAGTCGGTGGATATACGCATAACAAAACCCAGAGCTTGAGAGGCCTTTTTTACAATATTGTTAATATGTTCATCAAACATCAATTTGGAATCGTGTGTCACTCCTAAGTCGCGTACCTTATGGCATCGTTGAAGATTTTGCCCTTTAAGAGTGTAATTTGCAATTAAATTATTAATTTTACGACTATACGTTATTATAGAGCATTTGGATGGATTTAAGTCTAAACCATTTATGGCACAGTATTGATCTAGACGATACAAATCAGATTGAAGTGAGGATACGTCGTCAGGGGTAGCAATAGAGGCAAATATCTTCATATCATCAGCAAAACATAGTAGGTGTACATTAAGTTATTTGTCGGTGTTATAGTTGAAACGCTTTTTGGAACATAAATACCCGCACGTGACTTGTTACTGAGCTGTAGGAATTAACTGGTTAGTTGGACTCGTTTGTATTGTTTTTTTTTTTTATATTAGTTCAGCATAGTGGCCCCTCTTTGCCTGATGGTAAGCGAAAGAGGAGCCCAAATTGCAACTACAACTGACAACATACTACATACCGTATCCTGTTAGTTGACGCTGCCATGCTGACCCGCAAATGCTTCTTCACGCTTACTTTGAAGGATTCCATATTGTAGGAAGGAGGGAACACATGTGCAGGCAAGGCGTTCCACTTTTTAATGGTACGACAAAGATAGGAGTTGCCGAACTTTTTGGTACTCGAAGAGATATTCTTAACAGTGGAACGATGACATCGCAAGCCCGCACGTGTGGTTCTATGACGGAAGGGTGAGGGTGGGATAAGGGAAAACAGTTCTTCAGAGCACTCGCCATGGTAAAGGCGGTAAAATACGCTTAGAGAGCCTATGTCCCTACGGAGTTGAAGAGGTTCTAGGTTTTTGCTGATGAAAAATTGTTTCTGAACTAAAACTAGATCGAGCTTATAGTCCCCAACGAGCTTATCTAACTATGATGTTGCAATTTTACTGCGGTGAAGATTTAATTGAGCAATCACAACGTTACGACAATCATACTTATGACATGTTATATAACATGATGATGTTAGGAGAAGCCATAGAGTAGCTATGGCTTCTCCTAACATCAGAAACAGCGCTAAAAATGAGCTAGCTTTTCTTGGAAGAAATACCTTTCTGTTCCTTATTATTGTCTAATAAATTAAATAAATAAATTGTTTTGAACAGCCTCAAAGACATCAAATAATTTGTACGAGCTGCGAGTTTCTCCACTTTCGACCGGGTTATAATTGAGAATTTAATTAAATCACATGGATTTTATTCATCTAATATTTGTTCCAACAGTGCGCTGATATTACTTTGTAGTCCATATAATTAAAAGTATTTCACAACCGTGACATTGGAGACTTCAATGAAGAACGTTTACGCTCAAAGATTCCGAATCAAAGAAAGATTTTTGACATTGCTTTAAAATTATCAAGGATATTGTGTAACATACCCACATAAATGTTTTTTATGCGGGCATATTACAAAATGTGGATCTATTTATAACTCCTTCTTTTGAAAGTTGGATACTGAGATATCGACAAACATACAAATTAAATGATAAAAACCGTATTTATTCGTACCTACAAGTTTGTACGGAACCCACGGTGCGCGAGTCAGGCTTATTTGTATACATATATAAACAATAAAACAAAACCTTATGTATATATAAAACTTTATCTAAATCAGATAGAATGTGAATCACATCTTCCGTTTTTCTGTTTTTCCTCCAATAATGTTAAAACGTAATAAATAAATTAAGGTCTTTTTTTGAAAGGTTATGAATTCTGAATTATAAATCTATATATTTAAACCCAAATTTAACCTTACCCTTAAAATGTAGAGTGCCTAATTAGCTCACGAGATCGTAACAAAAGATAGGAAACGTGTTCCGTTTCATTTGTTGAAATTATACTTAGTTGCAGATATATATGATATAAAAAGATAAGATAAAAAATCGTTATTTACCATTGGGCCCTCGCGGACAATTAGACGCGTCTTATATTTTTGATATATAGTCTTATTGTATCTTGTTCCATTCTCTTATGTTAGTATATTTCTTTTTTATTCTGGTAGTATTTCAGAAATGACCATTGGCGAAGAAGACATGTTGAAAGAAACTTGTCAATATAGGTCACTTTTAAAATTGTCAATTAGATATTACAATAAATTCACATTACTATATTGGTACCATAATTACAATTATCAAATGGTAGAATTAAACATTATTAAGGACACGTCGTCTGTGCTAAATTATTTCCAAAAATCTTGGTCAGTTACATATTCACCAATTCTATAACAAGCCCTTTTACAGAGAGTTATTTTCAATGTGCTTTTGTAGGGGAAAAAATTGTGACGATTCCAAACAAATGTAGCCATTTTTACGGAATAAAAAATTTTGACTTTGACTTTGACTTAGGTTAGCAGCGGACCCCGACAACAGTGGATTAGAAAACGTTATAACGCTAAGAAGAAGTCTGAGCGTGCATGAAAAGAGCTATGAATGTGAAAGAAGCGAGTGAAATGTGTAAGGACCGCGTCTTATGGCGCTCTCTGCCTACCCCGCAAGGGACCTGGCGTGAAGATATACATACATATACATACAAGAAGTCTTGACTTTTTTTGCGACTATAATTTGCGAAAAACATTTTTTTTTTTGTGATGGAACTGCACATTCACGGTTTCCGGATTTTTTCCATTACTTGTACTATATACTTATACTATAAGAAAGAGAGCGTCGGTGTTAAAATAAGAAGAGGCATGCTCCGATGGTTCGGGCATGTAGAAAGAATGCACGATGAAAGAATGACGAAGCAGATATACAATGCAAAAGTGGAAGGATGTAGGAGCCGGGGAAGGCCAGGACTTACCTACCATGACCAAATTGGTCGTGTTCTATCAGAAGGTGATGTCAGGAGCCCTAGAAACCGGCGTGCGTGCATGAGAAGAGCAATGAATGTTAAAGAAGCGAGTGAGATATGTAAGGATCGAGTCACGTGGCGCTCGGTTCTCTCTGCCTACCCCGCAAGGGATTTGGCGTGAAGTTATAGATAGATAGACTTGTACTATCATATTGCTTTTTACCAAATTTCATGATTCTAAGTGAACGGAAAGTACGCTATAGGTTTTAATTCCCTCGCGAGTATCAAAATATGCGCATAAACTTGGCATAAACAGCCGTATCTTTTGATTGCATTGACTTAAAAGACTGATTTTGTCACTGTACAAAGGGACTACAGACCTGAGTATTTGATATTAATTTCAACTCGATAGCTTCACCCGTTCCTGAAAAAATAGGTCTTGGCTGACAGACAGACGGACAATAAGGTGATCCTATTAGGGTTCCGTTTTTCCTTTTGAGGTACGGAACCCTAAAAATATCTTAAACTAAGTAAACAGTAAAGTGAAAGCAATTTATTTAAAAATAGGCTCTGATATGCCGTGGGAGGCCTCTCGTGCCGAAGATGCTCGGCGCTTCCTCGTTGTGTAGCAATGCACACATATTCAGGTGGTTTGGTCTTTATCTAGACAATATTAACCGTTTCTCCATAGTGGTTGAAACATAAAAATTCCAATATAACTCTAGCTAGTAAATATAAAGTCTAGTTCCTTTTACCATAGAATAAATATACAACATTCCTTTGATACGATTCTGTTAGGAAATGTCAGTTTTTATATTAATGTATTGACGTCGCCCAAAGAGAGGACTCAGGTGTCTTGCCGACAGTTTTTCTGATGTATTTATTTATGAATACAGATGTATTTTATTTATATCAACTGCCTGACACCGCATTTTGTATTTACTTTTACCGTACCATGCTGCGGCAAAAAAGAATTAGCAATACTTTAGAAGTGATCCGACTGGAAACGTACCTTACATAATAACAATAAATATAAATCCCCGCAGGGCAGCTTGTGGCCGGCTGTTGGTGCGTAATGACACCACGGGTACCCGAGTGCTTCAGAGAGTCGATCAGGGCCTTCGTCTCCGGCGTGTCTTCGTCGGTCGAAGTGGAAAGTCAAGAAAGCCCACGGGACTCTCTGCTCTGGCTTGCCTACATTGGCCGTCCAGAGAGGAGTCGATAGAGCATATTGTCTTATCAGGTGATATGCTGGAATGGATGCTGGAGGGATGGAAATGTTAAAGAGCATAACGCCGCGAGTAACTTCGGAGACAGCGCAGCACGCCTCTCGACACCCCTGAGTCACTCACACCGGTGTTGCCCCCGGCCTATCTCTGATAGTTCAGGGTCCATCCAGTGAGTGGCGAGCCACTGCCTGGCGAATGTTACAGCAGATATGATAGTTATGGCAGGTGAACGTCCCTCATCTGTAATAGCACGAACAGTACACACAGCACAGTACGAATAATCCCTCCAGATCTCATTTCAATAGCCCAATAATTTCCGACATACTTGCAATAGTCCCAATACCTACCGCGACTTGATCATGGGTATATTGTTCATTTAAACCCCATGAAGCAGATCACAGCGGCTAGCGGCAGCTATAATACATTACGTCAATCTTTACGTTGGATCTATATCCCCGCGCACGTCTATCAAATGACCGGGGTTAACGTCCGTGATTGAAGAAAAAGTTAAATAAATAATGATAATCTTTTACCTTGTGGTTGATTGCTACCCTGTGAAGTACAAAATTATTATTCTATGGACGTAATAATCTAACATCTACGGCGTCTGAGGATACCTTGTGGAGAGGTGAAACGCTTAACGCAGACATAACCACAGTAACCAAGGCAGCAACGGTGGTGGGTGCATGCGTTTCCTGGGAAATGCCCGTCTGGGGACTTCCCAACTTTTTAACAACTAAATAACTCCCTAGATGGTTTTTGTATTGCTACGTGTGAGTGAGGTCAACAGCTAGGAGCTTCAAAGGTAGAGTTGCTGTATTAGCAGCAAAGGTGGTATCGCACGATAGATACTTAATGTATTATAGGCTACGGCAATCGTTTTACATCTGGTGGGCCGTACGCATACCTCCCGGCGTTGCATAAAAAAAAGATGATGGGCAATCGCAGAGACGATCACAGTCATCGAGGCTACTAATAGGGCAGGCGCTACTTAGCATGGACTAATTGATGGCGGGAGCAGATATTCATTGCAGTTTAGATCAAATTACCTGTAAATGTGACTTCAGCATAATAACATTTGAATTTATTTACTATGTTAAAATATAACTGTTCCAAAACTTGCTGACAAAATTCGGAATAACTTGAAATAAATCTCAGTTTTTTTTTATACAACTAGATTGGCAAACAAGTATACGTCCTGCATCAGACGGTAAGCGATCACTGCAGCTCATTGACGCTCGCAACACCGAGGGGATGTTACTCGCGCGCTACCAATCTTGTGACCTAAGGATGTTTCGTCACAGTACCCAGTAATTTCTCTGCCATATCTCACTTTTCAAACCGGAACACAGCTATATAAATAAAGCTGCTTGGCGGTAGAAATAGGTGAGATAGAGGTACCCACGCAGACGACTCTTGTACTAAGTCTACCTCTGGTAAATTATGAGATTAATTTATGATTCATATTAATATTTGTGGTCTCAGAAAAATATTGCACTAATTATTTTGTTCTATTGATAGGACATTAATTTGTCAGGTGCGATAAGCGATCGATACAATTTCGTGTTTACAAGCGACTCGTTTGAATTTCTTTGTGATCAACCGTAGTGGTCAACTGTAGTGGTCAACAGATTGTTTCTTTTTCAAACTTCTTTTAAGATGAATGTGAAGATATAGGGTTTATTACGTCTTACTTGTAACTAAACAAGTTTTTTCCCCTAATTACGGCCGACGATTTTAATGGAATGGGTTACGACGACCTCGTACTAAATGCGAAAATGCTATGTAGCTGATTCGTGCTAAATTCGAAATTACAGTGGTAAGCTTATGTGAAGGGCTGTGATAGGTTAAGGAACTAGTTTATTTTTAATTGAATTGAATCCTGGTATGTACCAATGAATTCGTGTACCTGAATTAACGTACATTTATAGGGTTCCGTACCCAAAGGGTAAAACGGAACCCTATTACTGAGGCTCCGCTGTCCGTCCGTTCGTCTGTCACCAGGCTGTATCTCTTGAACCGTGATAGTTAGACAGTTGAATTTTTCACAGATGATGTATTTCTGTTGCCGCTATAACAACAAATACTAAAAAATAGAATAAAATAAATATTGAAGGGGGCTCCCATACAACAAACGTGATTTTTTTGCTGTTTTATAGATAATGGTACGGAACCCTTCGTGCACGAGTCCGACTCGCACTTGGCCGATTTTTTTATACGTTTTGTACGCAGTATCTCTTTGGGAGCTTATTGACTGACCTCGTTAGTGAGTTTATGTTTGACTCTGAAGATGGTATTTTTTTTACAACGTCGCGAGGCATGGAATCATACGGCCCACCTGATGTAAAGTTACCGTAGTCTATGAACGCGTGTAATACATTAAGTATCATTCGCGCGATGCCACATCTGCTGCTAATACAGCAACTCCTTAGGAGCTTACTGGTGTTGAGGACACCAGTAAGCTCCTAATACTCATACGCAGGAACACAACAAACCTCTAGATAGTTGGTGTTTGGATGTTTTCTGTGAGGCGGAGGTACTTCCCCAGACGGGCTGCTTTGATGCACCCTACCTCTCTTAGGAATTTTCAGTATCACTTACACCCAAAAGTCTGTTATCATTTTTCGATTCTATTCTTTATCTTCACGCCAGGCCCCCTGCGTGGTAGGCCAAGTGAATCAAGCACCATAAAACGTAATGTTTACATACTGCACTCGCTTCTTTAATATTCATAGTTCTTATTAGGTATTCTTTAAATTGTAAATTTATTAATATTGTATTTCTACTGGACTCAATATTATCATTTATTGCTCTTATACATTTATAAAGATTGTTATCTTTTGTTAAATAAAGCTTTTGTGAATATGTTCACATATGAGAAAACAGTATGTGGTCATTACATTATGTGTAAACTGGATAGGGTAACCCCTTATCCAGTTTACACATGAGCACTTCAGGTTTGTTAATTTATCTCAAGATGCTTTGGGTTGATTTGGATATTTGCAGAGCTGCGTTAGCCAGCGAAGCTTTATAACCGAGAAAATTGTCTTTTTTGCAGTTTTGCGGTTTTCGACTGATACACGTAGTACATCTTCAGTTTAGAAGCTAGAGAGCTGATTGTTCGACGTGAATGTACCTTAAGTATTGTAGATTCCCCTAAAATAGATTAAATTTCGATTAGCTCAATAAAGGATATAAAGGAAAAACCGTTCCAATACAAAGTCTATTGGAGCGCGTATGGCGAGCTCATTTCAGGTTTTGCAAATTTATATTCCGGGTCAAATTAATTGTCAAAATATTTATTGACACAAGGGTTAGGGTTTTCTAATAAAAAATCAGAGTTGGTCTGAAAGAGAAAGTCGGTGTTAAAATACGAAGAGGCATGCTCCGTTGTTTCGGACATGTAGAAAGAATGTAGGCCGAAATAATGATAAGCAGATATGCAATGCAAAAATGGAAGAATGTCGGAGCCGAGGAATACCATGACTTACCTACCATGACCAAATTGGTAGTGTTCTATCAGAAGGTGATGTCAGGAGCCCTAAAAACCGGCGAGCGTGCATGAGAAGAGCAATGAATGTTAAAGAAGCGAGTGAGGTATGTAAGGACCAAGTCACGTGGCGCTCGGTTCTCTCTGCCTACCTCGCTATGGATTTGGCGTTAAGTTATAGATAGATAGATAAACGACCTGATGAATTAAAACAATTACAAAGTACTGTTTCCAAAACGAAGTCGACAAAATAGCTGTAAGACAAATATTTTTATAATATTAACGAATATTCTAATTTTACAATTTTAAACGGTTTGTCAAAATTGTTTAATTCAATGTGTAACAATCGCGAAAACCTAAGACAATATTAAAATTTTAATCAATTGTATAATAGTGAGATGACGGATTTTAACAATGTTGTTTAATTTTTTTATCACTATATATATGTATATTTTCATTCATATGTTACAAGTAAATTTTTGCACTTCCCCTCGCAGGCTACATACAAGAACTGTATTAAAAATGTTGAGACCTTATTAAAAAATGCATTCTCGCAAATGAACTGTATAAGTTTCTGGCTTTATACCAATCTATAGTATCTTCGCAACATAACATCTTCTCAAAATTCTTATATTTTGAGGAGAGTCAGTATTCCTTGGTATAACTTCAACTAAAACTTGAAGAAATAATTAATATCTATATATGAGCTATATATTCACCCCAATAACTTGCGTTAGGCAGAGAGAACCGAGCACCACAAGATTTGGTTCTTTAACACTACACTCGATTCTTTAACATTCATTGTTCTTTTCATGCATCTTCTGATAACCTACTGTCAACTTCGTCATGACAAGCATTGGTCTTCCACGGCTCCTACATCCTTATACTTTCGCAAATCTGTTCCGTTATTCTTTCCTCTTGTATTCTTTCTACATGTGCGAACCAAAGGGTATTTAATTTAATATTCTTTATAATGACTACGTCTAGCTGATTTTTGAAATAGTTTATGACGCCGGAATTTTATTTTTGACAAAAACGTTTATTAATCGGATAGGCAAAAATTTGATAATTTTGTATAAGAAGTTACGAAAAACCAGGAAGATATATTCTCGCTTGCACAAAACAAACTAATAAACTCTCTAAACAAATTTAGAGAATGTCTCTTGAGTATTTCAGAGAATACCACCAGTTCTGTGTGTGTTTATTCAGATAGACAAGTTTCCTAATTGTGTTTACGAGATGCAACATTGTAACTTGCGTATATATGCAATTATGATTTGCTTACTCTATTCCCAGAAGATGTTTTGTGTATATATGCAACTATGATTTGCTTACTCTATTCCCAGAAGATGTTTTGTGTATATATGCAACTATGATTTGCTTACTCTATTCCCAGAAGATGTTTTGTGTATATATGCAACTATGATTTGCTTACTCTATTTATAGAAGATGTTAATTATCGAAAATTCAAGTACGGAGAATCTAGTATTCACTGCGATACATTCAACAGAATTGATACTGTGTATGTCATACGTCGCGGCATTCAAAGCTCGAAAATATAAGCATACTCAAACAGTAGGAGTTATGACTACCATATTTCAAAAACGGATATTATGTAAATATTTTTTGTTTAAATTTTTTAGTTTTTTTATTTTCGCATTGCATAATAATATAAATTTATATAATGTGGGACTTAGTGTATAATTTAGGAAAACTATTACTTTTTATCCACCGATCGTCAATATTACCGGGGAATGTTTCGCAAAGAGATTGAAATAAAAAAATCTCTCACTTGCGCGATGCCTCCTCTGCTGCTTACACAGCATCTCCTTGGGAGCTTACTAGTAACCTCATTCACACGCAAGAACACAACAACCCTCTAGGGAGTTGTTATTTGGCTACGATTTTCTGTGAGGTGAAGGTACTGCTTTGATGCGCCCTACCTCTCTTTTTTTATACTACGTCGGGAGGCATACAAGCATATGGCCCACCTGATGTTAAGCGGGTACCGTAGCCTATTAACGCTTGTAATATATTAAGTATCACTTGCGCGATGCCACCTCTGCTGCTTACACAGCAACTCATTGGGAGCTTACTGGTGACCTCACTCACATGCAGGAACACAACAGCCCTCTAGGGAGTTATTATTTGGCTGCGGTTTTCTGTGAGATGGGGGTACTTCCCTAGACGGTCTGCTTTGATGCGCCCTACCTCTCTTAAAACATCCAGACCAAGATAAACAGACTTGTTCATGCACACAAATGTTTGCCTAGTGTGGGAATAGAACCCACGAGCGTTGGTGTCAAAGTCGCGTCGTTCACGACTGAGCCAACGAGCATTTGAAAAACTCTTATTGCATTTTATATACAGATTTTATGAGGAAACCTATTCAATATCACGATGCAATCCTTGAGTCCAGCAAATATAATGAAAGTAATAAAAATCTGCTGCCGCGGTATACCGGGTTCAAGTTAGATAGATTGATTGGAGTTGATCTGCACCACATCTAACCTTGCTATGCTACTCCCTAGTTTAATCAGTCCAGCCATCGTGAGGAGTCGGGAGAATAACACATTGCCTTTTTTACACATCCTCGCGAGGCATACAAGCATACCGCCCACCTGATGGAAAGACAATAGTACTATTTTTGGCGAGCTCGGTGGTGCAGTGGCGAATCGCGCTGTTACGTTACTTTGACACCAACGCTCGTGCGTTCGATTTCCACACAGGGCAAACATTTGTGTGCATGAACAATTGAACATGTCTGTTTGCCTTGGTGTGGGTATTTTAAGAGAGGTAGGGCGCATCGAAGCAGTCCGTCTGGGGAAGTACCTCCATCTCACAGAAAATCGTAGCCAAGTAACATCTCCCTAGAAGGTTGTTGTGTTTCTGCGCGTGAGTGAGGTCACCAGTAAGCTCTTATGGAATTACTGTTCTAGCAGCAGAGGGGCCTCGCCCCAGTGATGCTTAACATATTACAAGCTAAGATAAGCTAAGATGCTCTACATCAGGTGGGCAGTAGGTTTATATACCTGTCGACTTTGCATAAAAAAACTTCGTGTTCATATTGGTACGTCATCAAGTTTAATGATAATGAAGGTAGAGTAGAACTGTCTGCTGTATGCAGATGATGCTGTCCTGTTAGCAGAAACACCATCTGAGCTGCAAACACTAGTCACAATGATGAAAGACGAATGTATGAAGGAAGGCTTACTATTGAATGCGAAGAAAACAAAGATTATGGTATTTGAAAGAGAAGAAACCAGAACCAATGTAAGAATTACGGTAGATGATGAAGTGTTGGAACAAGTGAATGAGTTTGTATATCTTGGATGCGCTTTCAGCAGGGATGGAAGGTACACCGCAGATGTGGAAAGGCGAGTGAGTGCTGGGAATAGTGTGAATGGAGCGTTGGGAAAACTTCTTGGCAGTAAAAACCTGAGCCAGAAGGCGCAGCTGGCTATACACAATGCAGTGCTGGTCCCAACGCTTACTTATGGAAGCGAGAGCTGGGTATGGCAGAGAGAGCATGAAAGTAGGATAAACGCGGTTGAAATGCGAGCGTTGCGCAAAATCTGTGGTGTAACGCTTGCAGACCGTATCCGCAATAATGAGGTTAGAAGCAGAGTTGGTCTGAAAGAGAGCGTCGGTGTTAAAATAAGAAGAGGCATGCTCCGTTGGTTCGGACATGTAGAAAGAATGCAGGATAAAAGAATGACGAAGCAGATATACAATGCAAAAGTGGAAGGATGTAGGAGCCGAGGAAGGCCAAGACTTACCTATCATGATCAGATTGGTCGTGTTCTATCAGAAGGTGATGTCAGGAGCCCTAGAAACCGGCGAGCGTGCATGAAAAGAGCAATGAATGTGAAAGAAGCGAGTGAGGTATGTAAGGATCGAGTCGCGTGGCGCTCGGTTCTCTCTGCCTACCCCGTAAGGGATTTGGCGTGAAGTTATAGATAGAGAAGGTAGAGTTGATCTAATGAAATAGAAGAGTCCAATTTGCAGAATAAATTTGAACAGTACAACGATGAGAGACAACACATGAATATTACATACGTCGGAAATACTATATAAAGCGTTAATCTACAATACAAGCTAGCCGGACTCTACATGGAGGCAATAATTTAATACTCTTCAAAAGTAAACTGATTGAAAAATCATTAAACCAAACAAATCTTATGGTAATATCTTACTAATTGCACTTAGAAGGTGATATCAGAAGCCCCAGGAACCGGCGAGCGTGCATGAAAAGAGCTATGAATGTCACAGAAGCGAGTGAAGTATGTAAGGACCGCGTCTTATGGCGCTCGGTTCTCTCTGCCTACCCCGCAAGGGACTTGGCGTGAAGATATACATACATACATACATACATTGAATGTCAATGAAGCGAGTGAGGTTTGTAAGGAGCGAGTCATGAGGCACACCTCCAAATAGGAGGAGAGAGGATAAGGGTGGGTGCCCAGATGAGTTACCTGGGCCTCACCCTTGACGGACGATGGACCTTCGGCCCCCACTTCGAGCGGTTGGGACCGAAGGTCATCAGAGCTGCGGCGGCGCTGGGTCGCCTCCTGCCCAAATTGGGCGGGCCCAGCGCCGCGTGCAGGCGGCTGTACTCCGGCATCTGTCGGAGTATGGCCACGTACGGTGCCCCCATATGGGCGGACGCCCTCTGCGCTCGGAACAGGGCTCAGCTGCGCAGAGTGCAGCGGGTCATAGCGCAGAGGGTAATAAGGGGGTACCGTACGGTGGCTTGGACGGCCGCGACCGCCCTCGCTGGCGACCCGCCCTGGGAGTTGGTGGCGGAGGTGCTCGCCGAGGTGTACAGCTTCGTTGCTGAAAGGAGGAGTCTCGGCGAGCGCCCCACGTCGGTGGAGGTGGGGCGGTATCGCCAGCGAGGGCATGTGGAGATGATGCGGAGGTGGGGGGAGGACCTGGCGCAGCCGCGGTATGGAGTCCGCGTTGCGGATGCGCTGCGCCCGGTCCAGGAGGCGTGGATGCGCCGAAGGCGCAAACCCCTCACCTTCCGCATGGTGCAGGTGCTCACCGGGCATGGGTGCTTCGGTGAGTACTTGCACCGGGTCGCGAGGCGGGAGGAGCGGCCAGGCTGCCACGATTGTGGCGCGGCCGAGGACACTGCTCAACACACGTTGGAGCAGTGTCCCAGATGGTCTCGGCAGCGCCATTATCTGGTGTCCGCGCTAGGAAGCGCGGACCTCTCGCTCCCGAGCGTGGTCCGCTCCATGCTCGGGAGTGACAGTGCCTGGCAGGCGATGGCCTCCTTCTGTGAGACGGTCATGTCCCAGAAGGAGGCCGCGGAGCGGGACAGGGAGGATGATCCCTTGGCTGTCCCGCTCCGGAGACGGCGGACGGGAGTGCGGCGTAGGCGCTACGCGCACCTACTGCCGCTTCCCTAACCTGTGGGACTAGGGGTCAGGATGGGAACCTGGCCCCATAATGGTCCCGCCGCCGAAGGGGCTGTCCCAATTTGCCGGGACGGCCCCTAGATAGAAGAAGTCCGGCCCCTTTTTGAGGGGCTGGCCAGTCGCAGTGGTGCCCTGTTGCTGACAGATCCAGGGCACCACACCAACGCGGCTGATGGCATTTCGCGGGGTCGTTTAGTGGGTATACCGTCGGACAGCCGACGGGGAGTCCCACACTACCACCGGAGGCCACCCAGGCACCGGTGGTGTGCGTAACGCATTTTTCCCCGCGTCAATAAAAAAAAAAAAAAAAGGAGCGAGTCGTGAGGCGCTCGGTTCGCTCTGCCTACCCCGTACGGGATTTGGCGTGACGTTATAGATAGTTAGAACATAATCTTGGAATCAGATTCAAAGTTTTGTCTTTTGTTTCGTGTTTTTGACGAGCTCCGTGACGCAGTCGCGAATGACGCGACTTTGGCACCAACGCTCATGGGTTCGATTTCCACACAGGGCAAACAGGTAAAATCTCTCCTTCACAGGTAAAACCTCTTCCTCAGGTAAAATCCACGTTTGCCAAGCGTTTTAGCAATTTTCGGAAACCCTTCATATATAACAAAATTAATGCTATGTGTAAGATACACAATTTAAATACCCGTGATGCAAAATTTAAAATCGAAAGGGAATTGCAAAACTGGACCTACCGACACGACAGAACATATTGATTAAAATTTCATTATTTTAAATTACATATAATGTCAATCAAATTATTTCAAATAACTATTACAATATCAACTCAACTATCCCAATTTAATTTATAATGTTGTTAAACTAATAATTTCAAACTACTCGTACAAATAAAATGTAAATAAAATTCATAGCACATTCATGACTGATATTATACAGGATTCTTAAACATTATGTATTTTGTAATCTAATTTTGTATTTGGTAATCAACAATTATAGTCTTATAATTCTGTTTATAGTACCGCAATACAATTGATTCGAGAATGTAAAGATTCCCACAGGACAGGCCTAGCCTAGTGTACCTGTCTTAGCCACTCTGTAAACCTTGTAATTTTTGTGGTAAATAAAGACATATTATTATTATTATTAATTATTTGTGTGCATGAACCTGCCTGTTTGTTTTGGTCTCGATGTTTTAAAAGAGGTAGGGCGCATCTGGCGCATTATGAATAATAATTACCTCTCTTATCAAGTATTTGTCAAATAAACAAGAACCGTAATGATTTTGTCTCTCACATATTTAATAAGGTAGCTGATATTATCCTTACCTGACCAGACCTGTTTCTTCGTAATCCGTGACAAGTAGAACAAATGGTATTTTATACTTTTGATATTCATGGAACGAATTTGACCGTCAGTTATAGCGGTACGAACACATAACCAGAAAACTTTGTTCTATTCGTTTTTAACGTAAAATGATTTAGATATTCCATCCTCTAATTATAGTGCGCCTCCAGCGAATGTCATCAGCTGACGACGTATTCAGGTAAAATAATTTTACTTCTGAAGTCGTTCTACTAATATTGATTTAAGGCTCGGCAAGTCTTGGTTTGTATACACACATACGTGATCACAATAACCTACTTTATGTGACTGTATCATAAACTGCTATAATACCACACCATTAACCTGCTGTATCTAATAAATAATAGATCCTCCTTTGTTTTGCACTCCAGATATTACTAATATGCTCATTTATCCTCCATTTCTTACAAAAACTTATTCCTTCTCCGCGTAAATAAAATTGTGTTCAGTAAACACATTGTGCTCTGCACGCATTTCCGATAACAATGGAGGTATCCTCGTATACAATGAAGTAGAAAGATTGCTCTCTAATGTTTATATTCTTTATATATATCATGCCATAAGGGATTTGAGATTGATAGAAATGGGATACATGTTATGTTACAATATTTCTAGACGCTAGGGAAACCAACTAACTTTATTGTGAACGATGTGAATAGACGAGCAAAGCAAAATGAAGTTGATGTAGTTTAATATGCCGTTTGAGCTAAGTGATTTTTCTATTGATACTCTCAGCGGTCATATAAAGTTGTATACTTTCTTCTTTAGACTGTATATTCTTGGAAACAGCTGCAAATGGTGTTTTATTGCGAGTTTATAGGTACTGCTAATATGAAAAAAAAAAAACGGGTTGCACTCCGGGAGTGCCGGCAGAAGTGAAAACTTGCACATTAACGTTGTGCATTTTTGAATATTTTGGAATGGTTAGGGAATAATTTCGCACGAATTGCTTTATTTATCATTATAAAAGTACTATCATGTATGTGGTAAAATACAATATTCATTTATTGCGCTATCGTACACAAACATGACCATTTATATTACATTAAAAATTTTACACTTCAGAACTATTACAATTATTTTACATTAAAAAGTTTATCTCCCAAAAAAATCAACTTTCATCCATAATTTCAACGACTCTTTCACCATCATCATTACCAGCAGGCCATAGCCAGCATCATTAGCATCATCATCTCCAATCTCTAAAACTCAAACACACACGCACACTCGCGCAAGCGCCCTGCGCCGCTTAAACCAAACAGCGACAACATGATGATAAACTACGTTGTACGAAACGCATAAGCGCCAAGAATTTCATGGCGCTTACGACGTTTTGGTCGCGAGAAAATAATGAACGATCTAGCGCTTCATCTTTTAATTGTTTAATTAGAGGTAACTAATGTTTTAGCGCTGCAGCGAACTTAAGTTCTACGTCTCACCAAAATCTTACGGTCAGGGTCACGTGTCCTGACGCGAGTTTAACATTTTTTACTCATCCCAAAAAGTGCACAACGCCGCTAAAGAAGTTTTCACTTCAATAAGTGTACATGCTGCCTTATGGTAAGTAGTTTAACACATTCTATAGACTCTTGCAACCTGGCGCATTATACACCAATAAAACCTTTGCCGTAGTTTTACTTCTCCTTTTGGTTCTCAACGGAAATTATCTTAATCTTCTGCTTTCTTCTGCAACCTCGCAGTAAAAATCAATAAGGTTACAATGAGTAAGAGTCGTAGAAGAAATTTGTGAGGATTCTGTCGAATAATTCGATTGATCATATCGAATCTGCACATTACTCATCGTGCATACAGTTCAGCTCAGTTCTACTCAGTCGACGAGCTCGGTGGCTCAGTCGTGAATGACGCGACTTTGACATCAACACTCGTCGGTTCGACTGTCACACAAGACAAACATTTGTGTGCATGATCATGTCTGTTTGTCTGGATATTTTAACACAGGTTGGGCTTCATAAAAGCATTCCGTCTGGGGACCTCCACCTCATAGAAACTCGCAGCCAAATAACACGTGGTTGTTGTGTTCCATGTGAACGATGTCATCAGTAAGCTCCTAAGGAGTTGCCGTATAAGCAGTAGAGGAGGTATCACGCGAGTGAACCCCGGAATAAAAGTTGTAGATTCGTCACCAATTCAGGTGTAAATTGGTCCCCTGATAGGAGACCTGTCAATATTAATTAATTTTTAAGGTACCCATTCGTCCCTTAATATAAATTATAGATAAAAAAGTATTGAGATAGTACAATCATAAACAAAATTGAGTGTCTGTATTCATAGTAATAATTAATCAAAAGCATATGATTTGCGAAGATCGCATGATGCTGCTCTTAGTGTAGTGAGTGAGTTGATTATTTGTTATTGTTAATGATTTTAATTAATGTGTGATTTATAAACATTATTTCAAGACGTGATTTTTATATTGTAATTAGCTGTGACTTTTAATAAACGCGATATTTATACAATTTTATGAATTTTATTTTTACTATTAAATTAATATTATGAGAGTCACGCTATCATTCTTGGGGTATTCTCAAGATGGCCCTAACTAGCTCTAAACAAGTTTATTTCATAATGTTTTAGTGAACTTCAGGAAATGTTCAAAACTTAAAAGCGCCGTATAACTCTAACAAATATTATTTTAACGACTGGAAGCTGTTGGTATTGTTACAAACAGAAATAAACTATTTGGTATAATATAATTTATGTACATATTTGTAATTATCACTTGCTCGTAGTTGAACGTAAAGAAATCATATTTCGATAATAATAGTGAGCAGTGATAGCTTTGTGCATAAAGAGTCGGCTTTGTGACCAACACGTCCCCGGTTTGAATCCTAGCAAGTACCACTAAATACGTGTTTTCGGTTTTATGTACATATTTGTGATTGTCACTTCCTCGGCTTGGAAACAATGATCTTCGCCAATCCGCAGTTGAGCACCGTAGCGGAGTGTGCTCTAAATCCCTTCGCTCGAAGGGAGGCCCGTAACCTGGCAGTGGGACAAGTTAAGGTCGGTGTAGGATCCAGGTACTATAAATTTAATATAATAAAAAAAAACAGTTGAGAATGCGCAAGCTTGCATTGATGAGCCAGGTGTGGCATTGCATTGCCACACCTGGCTCGTCAATTATTTAACAATTCAATTATTTTTTATAATTGGTCGCCCATTTTGACCATGTTCCTTAAGAGATAGGAACGGTGTTCTTGAACATTCCTATTCTACTTTTTTATGCTGAATCCGAATCTGAATTCGAAATTCGAATATTCGAAAAAAAAGCACTCACCGAGAAACGCACACACAGACAAACATATAGATTTCATATAGGAACGGTGTTCCTGAAAATGTGTGCATTAGTTTTCTTTTTATTCCATTTTAAAATTTACATAACATAACCGAGTGTATTGCGTTGCAGTACAGAATAAAATATGATTTTCAATATAGGTAACATCACAAAGTGATCACAATTGAATTAAAAATTGTACGAATGAACGAGAATGTATTATTCATAAATCCCCAGCGATATTGGATGCAACAAGGATTACGTACAAATACTGGCGTCTGATAATGGACGCGGCATTGTTATGTGAAATGTGACAATTACGTTCTCCTGTTAATGTATTTAATATTGGGTCCCTATCTATATAATAAAGCAAATAAACAACTCTCGATATATGCCACTACAAAACCGAAATGTAAAAATAAAATAACAAACTGGTTACTCACCATGACGTATGACGACACTGAAATTTTACTATTAGTACTAAAATGAAATATAATAAACCAGGGGAGCTGGGCCTGCGGCGCATTGGCAGAGCTGCTTTTGCACAATAAGTAAATAACAGCAAGCTGCGTAAGCAGAGCTGCTAACCCTAACCCTAACCCTTGTGTCAATAAATATTTTAATAATTATTTGGACCCGGTGTTGTTTTTCAGTGGTCGCCATACGCGCTCCAATTGACTTTGTATTGGAACGGTTTTTTGGGCGATAACATCACTTATCGATATCCTTTATTGAGCTAATCGAAATTTAATCTATTTTAGGGGAATCTACAATACTTAAAACGTCAAAAATTATTTACGCCGTTACATATTTAGGATGTATTACGTACGGTTCACCTGCACGGGCTGATAGGGCTACCATAGGTACTGTGTGTCGTAAGTTGCTGCAAAGTCAGCGTCTCACTTTAATATTTTTATATAAATCGAACCAAATATATAGAACTGTGAGCACTGGGGAACTACAAATGCTGGGACGTGTATTACCAGTTGAATTATCAATACAACGTCGCGCTTCATTGTACTACAACTCTAAAAAGATGCACCCTGACTCTCTAAAATACCGCGATCATGACAAAATACTTAGATTGTTCAAACCAATCGACGAGGTATTAAAACTTTGCTGTCTGAATGGCAAGAAAGATGGGAAACTTCTACTAAAGGACGCCACTTGTATCTGTTCTTTCAATCAGTGCGAGACAGATAAACAGAAACACAAAACAGAAACAGAAAGACAGAGAATAAAGAGTGGTTATAAGTCGATCATCGCGTTGCGTCGTTTAGACTTGCGTCATGTGAGTGTTCTTCGACAAATCATGAATTCGAGCAAACAGCACATCATGTTCACATGGGAGTGCGATCTCTGGCGTCGGCAGCGGGATGATACTCGTATGTTAAATTCCTTGCGTGACACATCCGGAGTAGTATACTATTCTGATTTGGTTGCAACAAGGGAGAATTACCAGGCGTTGAGGCGGTTCTGCAATCTATACTATCTACAATATCTACAATATTGTTAGATATTTGATAAGCCGTAGTGCGCGGCAGTTGAGCTTCACTGGATTAGACACCTCTTTGAGGTTTTTAAATGCCTTATTTGTCATATTGCTGTCTCTCACATGTTAAGAGTTCGATAGCGTCGTTGCGCGTGTCATTGTAACCGAACACACAGGTTAAGCAACGTCGACCGCAGCCTGTTTATGGATTTTTATATCAGTATCTGTTATCTTCGAGCCGCGATCCTTGTAGTGTAGGCAGATGAGCCATACGCCACAAGACCCTGAACTCACTACCTTAATATTATTCTTCTTAGCGTTATCATACCTAATCCATTGGATCGGCGGGGTCCGCTATCTAAGACTAAGTATTTGGTGAAGATACTAATTTTTATATGAAGAGACTGTTGTCAGACCTCCAGAACTCCCAAGGGAAGTCAGAAGTTTGTCAAGATCACACGTCTTTCTAAATTTTAGTTGCTCAACAGGCCGATTCTTTATTCTCTGGGTTATCACTACTCCACTCGCTTCTTTAATATACATAGGTATTTTCATACAAGTCGTGATACTCTATCTCCTGCATCCTCGTCTCCTACATTTTTTTTTGTATTGTATCTTCCTACTTTCGCGTTGTACCTATACCTGTTTCATCGTCCTTCAATCCATGGTAATGATAATGGAAGTAATGGAGCTCTTCTCTTCTTTTGTTCATAGACTCATTTTGTAAAAAGAGTGATACTCATAACATAAATACTAGATATAAGCATAATCTTGTGTTACATGTAAGCCGTCTCCACAAAATAAGTAATTCTTTTATGGGGCAATGTATACGGTTCTATAACAAACTTCCCAGCAATATAAGAGAATTGTCAATAAACAAATTTAAAACTACCATTAAAGCCAAATTGTGTAGCAGGGCATATTATAAAGTATCTGACTATATTAATGATAAAAATGCCTGGGATTGAGTCGATACAATTATAATGTAATTAATAAATTATGTAAATTTGTTTGGATACCAAAAGAGGGATGCCTGAGTTTTTTGGCAGTATTTTTATCAGTGCTCACCTAGTCATAAACTGCACGGTAGGGAAAAAATTGTGACGATTCCAAACAAATGTAGCCATTTTACGGAATAAAAAGATTTTGACTTTGACTTTGTTAACACCGAACTCTCTTGCAGACCAGCTCTTACTTTCATACGATAGCGATGTGATCAGCACCGCATTGACTAAGCGAGCTGTACCCGGTTTAAAGGCTAGCTTCAAACGAAGCGTGAAGAAGCATCTTGCGGGTCAGCATGGCAGCGTCAACTGACAGGACACTGCGTAGTCTCCTGTCAGTTGCAGTTGCGATTTGGGCTCCTCTTTCGTTTAACATCAGGCAAAGCGGAGCTATAAAGCTGATCTTATATAAAAAAAAAATACTAACCACGGTGTCTCAGAGTTCGTCACAAAGTCCATAATGTTTGCAGAAGCTCCCAATATGGCATGTTTATATTGAAATTAGACTAGCCTGATGTCATGCAGTCACTTATGCTCCTCCTTAAAGCGGCTTTTGAAGAACCATACACTGTAAGTCTATTGGTGTTTGACAAATAGTTTATCCGATTTTTTTTTTATACAACGAGATTAGCAAACAAGCATTAGATGGTAAGCGGTCACCGCAACCTATTGACACTCGCAACACTACGGGGATGTTACTCGCGCGCTGTCAATCTTGTGAACTAATGCTGTTTCGTCACAGTATCCAGTAATTTCTCTGCCATATCTTCACCCTTCAAACCAGCACACATGTATATAAATATAGCTGCTTGGCGGTAGAAATAGGTGAGGCAGAGGTACCCACTGAACGCGAATTGAATTTGAAAAAGCTAATTAAAATAAATAATTCCTAAACATCACAAAATTAATGCATCTTATTTCTTAATTAAATGAACATTTGAATAAATCCTTTATATTCCTATACAAATATTTAGTAACTATTTGCATAATAAATTTCGTTTCTGTTAAAGACTATTATCATAATTTGTGTGAAATTACATGAATTCTTGATTCATATTCATGACTCGGGCTTTCATCGTTGTCAAGTCGTAATTATAATAAAATTATATTTAAATATTTCAGTATTTATTCTCCAAATAATACCTTATTTCATACTGCATAATTACATAAATAATTGAAGAAAGATCCGATTTTCTCTCTGGTTTTTCGAGATCTAAACAAAAGTTGCAGCATTTATTTTTTCTTTCGGGACAGGCACACCACTCATTCCCACTGTGTCTCCTGTGTAGCCAGAATTAACAGCGGCGACCAACAAAAAGGCAATGAACAGTGAAGTCCATTGCTGTCCCGGAGGTTAAACTACACTACCTTGGCACTCACAATGAATTTAATCAGAAGAAATTTGTAAGAGTAGGAAGTTTTGGAATTGACTTCCCCTCTTGGTAAAGTGAGAGACAGCGATATGATAAATAAGGCATTAAAAAACCTCAAAGTGATGGCTAGTCAAGTGAAGCTCAACTGCCGTGCACCACGGTTTATCAGATATCTAACACTATTGGGATCTAAATTGTGAGTTGTTACCTAACACATCGATTCCGATAATATAGATTGCTGAACCGCCTTGACGCCTCGTAATTCTCTCTTGTTGTCAACAAATCATAATAGTATACTATCCCGGATGTGACATGCAAGGAATTTAACATATCGTCCCGCTCCCGACGCCAGAGATCACACTCTCAGAGAACATGATGTGCTGTTTGCTCGAATTCATGATTTGTCGTAGAACACTCAAATAAAGGTGATGACACAAGTCTAAACGAAAAGAACATAGGTCTAAAGTTTCCATGTTCAGTTAAAAATTGCGCAACGGGATGATCGACTTCTAACCACTCTTTACTTAATCTGTCTCTCACTGATTGAAAGAACAGAAAAGTGGCGTCCTTTAGTAGAAGTTTCCCATCTTTCTTGCAATTCAGATAGCAAAGTTTCAAATACCACGTCAATTGGTTTGAACAATTTAAGTATTTTGTCAAGATCGCGGTGTTTTAGAAAGTCAGGGTGTATGTTTTTAGAGGTGTAGTACATTGAAGCGCGGCGTTGTATTTCTAAGTCAACTGGTAATACGCCTGCCAGCACTGGTAGTGTCTCGGTGCTCACAGTTCTATACGATTTACATAAAAATATTAAAGCGAGTCGCTGACTTTGCAGTAACTTACGACGCACAGCACCTATGGTAGAGCCCTATCGGTCCATGTAGGTGAAAAACAATTTTTAACGTTTTAAAAGTTAAGCACCACGTCAAGGTAAATACGAGTTAACGCATAAAAGTTCGTTTTGGCTTTTTCTCCAACCTGCTTCATGTGTTCAATGTAATTAAAGTCTTTGTTTAACAGTAATCCCAAGTAACAAACTGAGTTTTTATTTGCAACTGATACTCCATTGCCCGCAAATTTCCCAAAAGTTGCAGCGTGTCAAACTCAGCTTTCTTCCTAGCGTTATCCTGTTTTCTATTCCATTTGGATTGACAGGGTCCGCTAGCTAATCTTAAGGATTTGGCGGAGATACTGATTTTTACTTAGAGCGATTGCCGTCAGACCTCCACAACCCGGAGGGGAAACCAGACCAATCTTACGTAGATCACACGTCTTTCGAAATATAATTTCTTGTACTTGCGGGTTTCCTAATGATGTTGTCCTTTCAAGTCAAGTCAAGTCAAAATCTTTTTATTCCGTAAAAATGGCTACATTTGTTTGGAATCGTCACAATTTTTTCCCTACCGTGCAGTTTATGACTAGGTGAGCACTGATAAAAATACTGCCAAAAAACTCAGGCATCCCTCTTTTGGTATCCAAACAAATTTACATATTTTATTAATTACATTATAATTGGATCGACTCACTCCCAGGCATTTTTATCATTAATATAGTCAGATACTTTATAATATGCCCTGCTACACAATTTGGCTTTAATAGTAGTTTTAAATTTGTTTATTGACAATTCTCTTATATTGCAGGGAAGTTTGTTATAGAACCGTATACATTGCCCCATAAAATAATTACTTATTTTGTGGAGACGGCTTGCATGTAACACAAGATTATGCTTATATCTAGTATTTATGCTATGAGTATCACTCTTTTTACAAAATGAGTCTATGTTTTTATGGACATACAAAAGATTTTCATAGATATATTGCGATGCGACTGTTAAAATATTTATTTCTTTGATATTTTCTCTTTACCGACATACTAGTAATAACCACAAATCTATATATATATATACATTCTGTGTACTAAGTATCGGGAATTTGTCAATAAAACAAAAAATACAAATTATTCATCTAAATTTATTTTATCGCCTTCAAAGTAGGCCCCATCGCTTGCAATACAACATCTCCACCGCTTCACCCAGTCTTCCATACATTTTTCATAGGCTATTTGCGGTATGGCCTTTAGCTCATTCAGCGAATTTTCTTTTATGGCTTCTATCGACTCAAAACGTTTTCCTCGAAGTGGTAATTTTAACTTGGGAAATAAAAAAAAGTCAGACGGAGCCATATCAGGTGAATACGGTGCTTGGTCGAGAACTTTTGTTGAATTTTTCGCTAAAAACTCTTTCACTATAATGGCTGTGTGTGATGGTGCATTATCATGGTGCAGCATCCATGAGTTGTGTTGCCACAAATCTGGACGTTTTCGGCGGATACTCTCACGCAAACGCTTCATGACGCCTAAATAATATTCTTTATTCACTGTTTCTCCCTCTGGAAGGAATTCGGAGTGAACCACACCACGGTAGTCAAAAAAAACTGTCAGCATCACCTTGATTTTGGAGCGACTTTGCCGCGGTTTTTTGGGTTTCGGCTCGTTTTCGAGACGCCATTCTGAAGACTGTTGGCTTGTTTGCATGTCGTACTCATAAACCCATGTCTCGTCGCCAGTTATTATACGTTTCATAAAGGTCGGATCCGTAGAAGCTCGGGAAACCATGTCTTCAGCGACATGCTTTCGCTGCGCTTTTTGAACAAAATTGAGCTCTTTTGGAACTAGTCGAGCGGCGACGCGTTTCATGCCTAAAATGTCAATGAGAATGTTGTGGACGGACTTAAAAGATATGTTCACCTCACTAGCCAACTCTCTCAGACTCATACGTCGATTTTCGAGCACTAGCTTCTTGATTCTGTCGATGTTTTCTCTGGTCGTAGCGGTTGAAGGTCTACCAGAACGACTCAAGTCTACTACTACTTCTCGGCCTTCTTTAAAAGCCTTATACCATTCATAAGCCCTTGTTTTCGATATACACGATTCGCCGTAGGTATTTCGCAACATTTTTAGTGATTCACCACATGAAATATCATTTGAAACACAAAATTTAAGGCACACTCTTTGTTCAACAATATTTTCCATTGTAAAAATCGCCGAGGACTCAAAACTATGACCAACAAAAAGTGTAGTTTAAAACAAATTAAATGACAGATCCCGCTCAAATTTTGCGCGCTAAATCAGTACAGTGCTATCAACATGCAGTAAAAAAATTAGAACGACCTCTTTTACGCGGGTCTTTTTATTGACATATTCCCGATACTTTTTACACAGAGTAGTATATAACAAAGTTGTGTTAGTTACACCATTAACTTAAGAATGGCTAGACCGATTTTTATGATTTTGTCATTTTGGATTTGTCTTCGTCGGGAATAGGATAATAAGTATTAAAACATGGAAAAAATAACAAAAAAAAAAAATAAAGTAAATTATATTTCTCATACATTTTATATGAAATTCTTTTTTTATGATATGTCAAGTACGAATTGGCATATCTATACATATATATAAAACAAAGTCGTGTTAGTTACATCATTTATAACTCAAGAACGGCTGGACCGATTTTTATGATTTTTGTGTTTTTGGATTTGTCTTCGTCGGGATAATAAGTATTAAAAGAATTTATATCACCTAATAAGTTAACACACCAGTAATTGATCCTGAGGCGGTATGAAGTTCGCCGGGTCACCTAGTATGTAATAAATGCAACGAAACTATAACATAGTCAACTAGTCAACCCGAAATTCCAAATAGGTAGCTGATTTCATGATAAAATGTAATCATACATATTCTATATATACATATATCAAAAAACGTGTTACATACTATAATTAAACTTAAAGATTTGACAATGATACGTTTCTTGACATGAAACAACATCCGTCAGACCTCGGCTATAGGAAAACCCGGACATATCTTAGGTTATTCATAAGTGTTTCGAAATATAATTCGTTGGACGTCGGTTTCTATACGATGTTTTCCTTCATCATCGAGTAAATAATAATGACAGACATAAATCATAAAACACAAATGTAGTGGCCCAATTATGTACCTAAAGACACTTGCTCTACAGGCAAATTTAGTACAACCATGAACCTAATTGCGGGAAAAAATATTAACTTTGATAAATAAATCATGATTCGAGCATCGGATCAGATACTTTGAGAACGAGGAAGTTGGACGAAAGCTGTTTTTCTCACACCATTTTTCTGTTTAGGCTTTCCTGTAGTTAGTTGGGGTTGGTTTTGATTGGAGTGCTAACGAAAAAAGTTTAGTGGGCGTACGGGAATATGGCGATAAAGCGGCGGTTTAATGTACCAATGGAAGCGGTAGACGATTTATAAATTTCTACATGCTCGATAAACTTATAAGTGTATGTAAAATTAAGAGGATAAGATAAACCAGTTGAATGCCAAGCTTGCATTGCCAGAGGAACAATTGGCTCGTCAATTATATAACAATTTAATTATTTTTTTTAAAACTTTGTGGGCAATTTGAACCACGTTCCTTAAGAAATATGATATTGGTTTTTAAGACATTTCTATTCTACTGTTTAATTTGCTTTTCGAATCTGAAATAAAAATTCGATTTTTTTTTTAATTTGTCGGCCAGTTTGACCATGTTACTGAGATAGGAGGTTGGTTTTTCAGACATTCCTATTCTACTTTTTTATGCTGAATCCGAATCTGAAGTCAAAATTCAAATATTCGAAAAAAAGCGACAGACACACAGACTGATAAACGCACACACAGATAAACGCACGCACAGACAAACATATAGATTTCATATAGGAAAGGTGTTGCTATAGAAGTGAAACCTTCGATGTGAACTTCAAGATAATGAGACGAATGTAGAATTTCAGGAGTAAGATAATTTTGGGGTTTATTTATGATGATATTGATCATACTTGAAAAATGATTTCATTAAAATAAAGAAATATTTATAAACAATACACCACGATTGTTATGCCACCTTATCCCAAGCTTCGCAACACTCAGACGCGCACACACACGTACAACGCTCGGACCTTGTAACAATAATGCCTTCTATCTCATTCCCTCGCACGATAAATCCTATAGGTACATGTGGTTGTCTCTTTTTACTGTAGCTTTTTTGTTTCATCGAGTTTCAAATCACAACGATGCTAAAGAAGTTTTCACTTCAATTAATTGAACAACGCAACGTTTACTTATTACGTTGGCAACGATGGTGTAAAAAAGAGAATTTATTTGAAAGAGAGTCTCTTTGAAGGCCTGTTTATGAACCCGATGTTGCTTCATGAGTTTAATTAATTATGCAAAATATTAACGAAAACAAATTGTGCTTTCACATTTTGAATTTTAAATAAATGAGACGACTGCCGGACGCCGAGCTGAACCAAATCTAGCGAGATATTCCCATGGCACTGAAAAATATGAAATAAACCTCCAGATCAAAGAGATCCAATCTTGATGTTTGCTTTAATTAAATTTTAATAATTCTGTTTGCGTTCATCCAATCAAATCCAAATCCTTTGGAGGTAAAATGATAAAGACAAAAATGGAACGGAGATGTAAAAACCTTGCTATAGGTATAAAAATCTCGTTTTTAGGGTTCCGTACCCAAAGGGTAAAACGGAACCCTATTACTGAGGCTCCGATGTCCGTCCGTCCGTCCGTCCGTCCGTCCGTCCGTCTGTCACCAGGCTGTATCTCATGAACGGTGATAGTTAGACAGTTGAAATTTTCACAGATGATGTATTTCTGTTGCCGCTATAACAACAAATACTAAAAAATAGAATAAAATAAATATTCAAGGGGGCTCCCATACAACAGACGTGATTTTTTTGCCGTTGTTATAGATAATGGTACCCTTCGTGCGCGAGTCCGACTCGCACTTGACCGATTTTTTACATTAGCGCACAGTAATGAAGGATATAAAAAATGAAAAGTCTATATTTTCCATTCGGTCATCGCGAACTCAGTCTTACATATTTTAATAAAATTATATTGTATCTTGTTCATTGCGCATAGTGTTCATTTTTCTTTCCTTTTTAATCTACCAGCATTTCAAAATGAACATTGGCAAGGAAATATACGAGTAGTTAAAAACTTGCCAATAAAGATTTATAAATAATCAATTTATACTAGCATAAATATATGTCAGTATATATATATAATGACGCCAAATGATAAAATTAGAGGTATATTAGTATACGTGCCGGATTATTTCCAGGCATCTTTGTCAGTCAGATATTCATCAATATTATGAAGAAATCGACTATTTCTTCTGATGTCACTAACGTGATGAGATTTAAAATTCTCTGACTTACATTGATAAATAAATTTTTCTAACTTACATTTATAAATAAAATTTTCAGACCTACATTGATTATAAATATAAAGTTGTACATAATCAAGCATGTTTTTGTTACTAATAAATACTAGCCGATCGCCGTGATCTGCCCGAGTGGCAGTAACATTTTTTTAAGTTTCCAATATAAAAAGTAGCCTATTGAATTAAACAATTTTTAACGGAAGTTGTACTAATGTAAGACAAATACCACCTTAGTCTTCCTGCGACCACGGACGCTGCAAAGCGTTCGAAACGTCAGGTTCAACAAAATAAATAAAATACGCGATACTTCCGTTAAAAATTGTTTAATTCAATGTGTAACAATCGCGAAAACCTAAGACAATACTAAAAAGTAGCCTAATTTTTTTTAAAGTAACGTCGGGGTGCAAACAAGGATACAGCTCACTTAACTAATAGTAAAATGGGTTTAACCGTAACTTCTGAACATAGAGGAGTACCTGTACCTGGCTGGTAACAACAACCACACTCACTCGCAGGTACAAAAAGCTCCAAGAAGGTATTATTTGGTTTCAGTTTTCTGTGAGGTGGAGATTTTTCACCAGTCTACTTAGTCCAGATAAATACTATCCCTTTTAATTTAAAATAAGCAGTTGTAAATACTTTTACTTTGATAAGCTCGGTGATGCAATGGCGAAACGCGCTATTTTACTTTGACACCAATGGTCGTGGATTCGATTCCCACACAGGGCAAAATTTTGTGTATTTGCCTTGGTCTCGTTGTTTTTAACAGAGGTAGGGTGCATAAAAGTATCCCTTCTGGGGAAGTACCACCACCTCACAGAAAATCGCATCCAAATAACAACTCCCTGGGGGAATGTTGTGTTCCTGCGTGTGAGTAAGGTCATCATTAAGCTCCTAAGGAGTTATTGTGTAAGCAGCAGATTACTTACGAAATCTGCTTTTTAGCAAGATAATGAAGATTTTCCCAAATGAGCCAGATGAGCAGTACCGTATCTAATCTCATACGTAATATGTATACATGACAATGTATTCATAAAGCACATCAAAAATACTCTCTGTAAAAGCGCTTATTATAGAATTGATGAAAATGTAACCGACAAAGATGTATGTATGTATATCTTCACGCCAAGTACCTTGCGGGGTAGGCAGAGAGAACCGAGCGTCATAAGACGCGGTCCTTGCATACTTCACTCGCTTCTGTGACATTCATAGCTCTTTTCATGCACGCTCGCAAAGATAAAAGATGTCTGGTAATAATTCAGTAGAGACAACTTTTTCTGAATAATCTTCAATTCAACCATTTGATATTATTAATACCAGTATGTTAATGCGAATTTATTGTAATATCTATTATATATAATAATATATAATTTGAAAAGAGAAATAGTAACATAAGAAAATTGAATAAGATACAATAAGATTAAGAACAAGATGGCGAATCTTAATTTCCACGAGGGCCCAACGGCAAATAAAGAATTTTTATCTTATTTTTGTACCTACCTATATGGAGTACAAACCCTTTTTGAGAAGTAGTCGGTTTAAGGTTTTTTTTTTTATAATATCTCAGCATAGTGGCTCTGCTTCGCCTGTTGGTAAGCGAAAAGAGGAGCCCAAATTGCAGCGGCAACTGACAAAGGACTACAGTGTCCTGTCAGTTGACGGTACCATGCTGGCCCGCATACCACCAAAGTTTACCAAGGTTTACCACCAAAGTGGTACCATGTTGCATAAGATCTAAACAACCATAAAATAAATTTATTATTAAAAGTATCGGATATATGAATATTTTTTTATAATACTTGTCAGAAAAGCCTTTAATAATTATAAATGTATAGACCACCCATAAGTGGCGATAGCCTAGTAGATAATATATCAGCCTAGGAACCTACTGGTCTCTGGTTCGAGTCCTAGTGTTGGATTCTTCTTCGAAGCATGGTCCCGTTTTCTAATCTAGTTGGATTAGCAGGATCCGCTACCTAAGAATGAAGATTTGATGAAGATACTGAGTTTTGCTTATCGCGACTGCCGTCACACCCCAGACAGCCCAGAGGGAAAATCAGACCTTTCTTAGATTAGGTCACACGTCTATCTTTTTTAAACCACTAAAGTGGCAAACAAGCGTATGGCCCGCCTGATGGTAAGCAGTTACCGTAGCCTATGGACATTTGCAACACCAGGGGCTCCACTCTTGCGTTGCCGACCCTGTAAGAAACTCTTGACGCCTTTCTGGAAAAACCCCATACTGTAGTCCCTTGGGAAAGCCTCGGCAGGGAGCTCATTTCATAACTTAATTGTTCTCGGTAGAAAACTTCTCAGGAACCGCACAGTGCGCGACCATTGCCAGTGTTGGCCAGTGTATGAGGATGAACTGCGTGGCGTAATTTAGTGGGATATGCCCACACCGGGATTAGAACCGGAGATCAATCCATCATCACGGTTTCTACTTTCGCCCTTCATTTCTGTTTTATAATCCCTTCGTCTCGCATTCTTTCTACATGTCTGAACCAGGTCATCGTTGCGTTCTCTTTCAGCGAGCGTTATACCATAATCTTCACGCAATGCTCTCAACTCATCAGAGTTATTCTAGTTTCGTGTTCTTTGTGCCACATCCAGCTTTCACTTTCGTATGATAGCGTTGAATTTAATATAAAGATTTGCTTTATACTGTTACTGTTACAAAAGTTCTATTTTCATCGGGGATTTGGGAGAGGAGACTCCCAAATGGCACCTCTACCAAATTGAAGACGTCCAAATTAATTTGGGAGAGGTAGCATCGAGACTATGCATTTTTGATACCTACTGTAATATGCTGTTATTTGCTCGGGTGGTAGTGGTAAAATATGTATGTGTCTCCGGTAGGAGACAATGGTAGGTATACCATTGTCGGCAGTCGAGAATAAATGGCCGTCTAGCGTATACACGTATTTCATTGTGCTGCCTAATCTCCAGTATATTACACCTACAAATGCTCTGAGAAACGAGAAGGTTCTTAAAAGATAATATTTGTGTCGTCCAAATAGATTTCACTGTAAAGTGATCAGAAAGGGTAATTATTACTATACTTAGATCCACGTGAGGCTATAGATCTGAATGGTAAAGTCCAGGCAAACTACAAATATCTCCCAATCTATCTACCACTACTACTACTACTACATCAACCCTAACTCATCCCACTGCTGGGGTACGGGTTTCCCTTCAACCGAAGGGGTTTAGAGCATACTCCAGCACGTTGCTCATCTTGGAGGAGGCCAGTGTTGCCAAGCCGCCCGAAGATCACTGACTTAACTTATCGACTGTCATCTACCCACAACTTCCAGTACCATCGGCTTAACGTGCCCTCCGAAGCACAGAGAAGCCCGACATAGATGACACAGACATCGAGCTCTTGGCCTATCTATCTATTCATGTCACGCCATATTTCTTGCTGAGTAGACAGCCAAGAAGTTTTCCCAACGCTTATAATTTTCCCTGTATTACCTCATCTCTATACAGCAGCGGTGTACCGTACCTTTAGTGCAGCTTTTAACAGCATTGTTTTTATATTACGTTGGAAAGCTTGCAAGCATATAGTCTACTTGATGGAAAGCGGTTACCGTAGTCTATGAACACTCGCAATATTATTTTTCAATATCGACTACAACACATGGACTTTAGACTACAAGGAATGAATGTTAAAGAAGCGAATTATGTTTTTAAGGATTGAGTCGTACGGCGCTAGGCTCTCTCTGCATACCCCGTAAGGGATTTGGCGTGAAGTTATAGACTATAAAGCAATTTCCATAGGCAGATGGGAATTCGTAGAATTGAACTTCCGGTTGCACTCGAATGTGTACTACCCATCTATTTTATTTATGTATTTATTTTTATTATATATTTAGTGATTGTTGTTTGAAGGTTGTTGTTGTATTCCTGCGTGTATGTCAGGTCACCAAAAAGCTTCTAAGGAGTTGCCGTGTTAGCAGCGGAGTTATACTTATTGCATTCTAGCTAGCTAGCAAAAAAAAAGTTTTAAAAGTTTTTAGGGCCAGCGCTAGATCTACATTTCTTCTTTATATACAATGACGAGAGACATAGAAGCATACGGCCCACCTGATGTAAAATGGTTACCGTAGCTATAATGCTGGTAATACATTAAGTATAACTCCGCTGCTAACACGGCAACTCCTTAGAAACTTTCTGATGACCTCACTCACACACAGGAATACAACAACAACGTCCAAACAACAATCACAAAACAAAAATATATGATAAAAATAAGTACATAAATAAAATATACATATTTTTATTGAGGGGCTTAATGACGTAGTTGTGCGTGTCAATCTGTTCTGATACACAGGTTGAGCAACGCCAACTGCATCCTGTCTATAGATGGTATATCTATTTCGAGCTTGTCTGGCTTCGAAGTGCACATTGAGTCTTCGGTCCTGGCTATTGTTGATAGAAAGCCGTGAAGCTAAGTCAGTAGCTTTCGGCCGGCTTAACAACTCAAGCCTCCGCCAATCCACAGTTAAGCATTGTGATGAATTATGCTCTAAGCCTCGTCGGCTGAAAGGAGACCCGTGTCCCTGCGGTGGGATGAGTAAAGGTTGATATGATTCATTCGTACAGAAACATGCCATCCTGTCCTACGTCGTCTTGTACAGTTAGTCTTACAGTAAATTAATCACGGTTAATTATGACTGTTATAGGAAGATAATTCCAGTCTCAATTGATTTAAGAAAAGGTTTTTGATTTGAGCTCGATGGCCTCGTTACGCGTGTCATTATCACCGAACACGCAGGTTAAACAACGTCGATCGCATTCTGTCCATGGAAGGGTCTATCAATCTCGAGTTTATAGATTCAGGCGTTACTTTGCGAAAGTCAAATCTACATGCAATTTGATCTAACCTGCTTTGCGTGCTTCCGCCACCAATTAGTTCATGCGGCCTAGCGCCGGCCGGCACCCACCCACTACTGTTAGTACTTGGTACATGCCGACGCTGCCATGGCTGCTCCGGTAGTCTCTGCCTCGGCTGCTGCGGTCGTCCGTCATCTGGAACAGAGTCCGCATGCCCCCACCACCACCGTCGCTGCCACGACTGGCCTGGTCGTCGCTGCGACACGTGTTTCGCCTCTCCACGAGGCATCATCAGGCGTTGTAGACGTTAATCGTAAGAATAACATGCTACGTGACAAATCCATCGCAGTGCCGTCCCTTATATTGAATTGAGGGTGGGGGTGGATGGTGTGAGTTTTTCCGTGATTCGGAGGGTACGGTAAACCATCCCGTCTGTTGTCGATAGATGACAGTCGTTAAGCTAAGTCAGCAGCTATATGACGGCTTGACTTGGCCTCCGCCAATCCGCAGTTGAGTAGCGTGGTGCAGTATGCTCTAAACCCTGTCAGTTGAATGCTATCTGTATCCTTGGAGTGGGATAAGCATGGGTTCATTCGTATACACAAGCATGCACTCCGGCCCCGGTGTGGCCCTGGCGCGGTCATGTATAGAAAGCGTTATGATAGTTACGATTGATGCAGATCTAGTCAAGGCAAGTCATAAGTTCTGTCAAAAACTTTTGATGTAATTAATGATACACTTTTTGGTAATTATGTAAAAGTTATATATGTAATGAAAGGTCTCCATTTTGAATTCATGCCCTTAATCGACGCGGCCAAATATCGATTGCAGCACGCACCACATTTATATCTATTTCTGATGCTGCTTTAACTAGGGATGCTCGGAGAGACTCCAAATTTTGATTAGGTTTAGCGCAGACTTTCTCCTCCAAATGTTGCCATATTTTGTAGTCCAGTGGGTTTAAATCTGGAGTAGAAGATATGCGAGCCGTATGGGGAAGCTAAAGGTCGCTCAGCGTGCTATGGAAAGTGCTATGCACGGGGTTTATCTACGCATAAAGTAGGTAAGGGTAAGAAAGGTTCTCGAAAGGCGTCCCCGTACTAGTACACGCAGTGTGGGACGACCATGATGCAGCGACGACCTCAAGAGGTTTATGGGTAGTCGATGGATGCAGGTGGTACAGGATCGAGACGAATAGCACTCCAGAGGGAGGCCTATATTCCACAGTGGACGAATATAGGCTGCAGTATTAGTACCTACCTACACAGTTAATTAGTGGACTTTTATAGAAAAATGATTTGACGTTTTTTTTCCTATTAGATCATTTCTGTGATGGGTAGAATCAGAGGGTTACTCCACCAAATCTCATTAAAAATAAACACAGAAGGTCACTTTGCCCGTGGCCTATTTCCATTCAGTGGTTGAAAATTAAATATTAATTTAAACTTACTTTCCACTGAATGAACGCCTTGCCGTAACTTTAGCTTTAAATTAATCTTTTAGAATATCTCATTTTCCCCAAAATTGCAGCAACATTTTAGTACATTTTTTGTTAGAAATCAGACTCTATGATTCTTTACAAACATCATTGTGGATTTGTCCTAATTGGAAACACTAATCTATCTACACTCCTGAAAATTTATATTAGGTTGTTAGTTGGTTAAATTGTGTACAGTAGTCATTTTCTAATTGAAGAAGTCATCAGTTTTGGATGTATTTTATTGTCAATTTGATGTTGCCAAGCTAGAAATACGATAAAAATTATGATAATTCTTTATTTGCCATTGGGCCCTCGCGGGCACACGTCTTATCTTTTTTAGGCGAATGTTGATGTATTTTACTTATTTCTCATTATTTTTGGCAATAAATATTATACTACGACGTCTCTAATCGACACCACGAAGTTAGTTGGTGAAGGTTTCACAAACCTTTACCAACTAACTTCGTGGTGTATATTTAAGGTTGTTAATCAAATATTTATGTATGAATCTTTAGCACGTGTTTTATATCAGCACAGACAAAATATGTTCAGTACAGATAAAATATATTTATGAATAAATATGTACATAGGTGTGTGTGTGTGTATGACTTTAAATTACTTATATACCGTGGGGAATAATATTTATTAACATTTAATTACATTATCGTTTTGTTTTACAAACATAAGAGTACCTACTAGTATGCGGAATGAATTTTGTTTACTTATTTTTGTTATGTTACGGGAGAGAAATATAACTTCTTACGTGCGTACATAAGTACACGCAGGATTTTAATTTAATATTCAGACTTCGTAATCGGAATAGACTATACTTGCTCTATTGCATAAATCTAATATACAAGCAATTTGATTTGATTTACAGTGCTTCCACGGTGAGTTAGAGCAAGCGTACTAGCGCAGATCAATCCCAATCGGCTATTGTTAGTATGCAGGCAGGCGTTTCCTGCTACAAATGGCAAATGGTAAAGCCGGCAGGGCAACAGCGGCATGCATTTATTAAGCATAAGCGGGTGAATGCAGGTTCCGTTATACCTTCTGTTTAACTAACGACGGTAGAACATGAAGTTTTATGCCCGTGGCATACAATATAAATATGCATGAAAAGAGCTATGAATGTTAAAGAAGCCAGTGGGGTGTGTAAAGACTGCGTCGCTGCCCTCGCTTCTCTCAATTACTGTTGACGAGGTCGATGACGCAGTGGTGAAACGCGCTGTTATTCACAATGCTCTTGTATTCAATTCCCACGCAGGACAAACATTTGTGTCCATGAACATGTCTGTTTGTCTCGATCTGGATGTTTTTAAGAGAGGTAGTGCGCATCAAAGCAACCTGTCCGGTGCATCCACCTCAAAGAATACCACAGCCAAATAACAACTCCCTAGAGAGTTGTTGTGTTCTTGCGTGTGAGTGACGCAGTGGTGAAACGCGCTGTTACATTACAATGCTCTTGTATTCAATTCCCACGTAGGACAAAAAATTGTGTGCATGAACATGTCTGTTTGTCTTGATCTGGATGTTTTTAAGAGAGGTAGTGCGCATCAAAGCAACCTGTCCCGTACATCCACCTCAAAGAAAACCACATCCAAATAACAACTCTACTAAGAGAGTTGTTGTGTTCCTAAGTGTGAGTGAGGTCATCAGTAAGCTCCTACGGAGTTGCTCTGTTAGCAGCGTAGCTGGCATTACGCGAGTGATACATAATGTATTACCAGCGTTCATAGGAGTTCATAAGATACGGTAATCACTTTCAACAGAGGGAGGCTTTGTACAAAAGTGGTCTGCGTGGATACCTCTGTCTCACCTATTTCTACCGCCAAGCAGCTATATTTACATAGCTGTGTTCCGGTTTGAAGAGTGAGATACGGAGAGAAATTATTGGTTACTGTGATGGAACATCCTTAGATCACAAGACTGGCAGCGTGCGAGTAACACCCACGTGGTGTTTGAGCGTCAATAGCGGTGACCGCTTGACATCTGATGCGGGCCGCATGCTTGTTTGCCAATCTAGTTGTACTAAAAAAAAAAAAAAATAAATACCAGGTGGACCGTCTCTTGTCAATACCTCCCGACATTGTATAATAAAGGGGGATAACGGGGGCTTCAAGTAATTTTTGGTCTAGACGTAACACGTAAGCGTATACGTACGCGTAGATAAGATCCACGCCTACGTTTACTGGTGTCATAGCGGTGATACCAAACACAGCTCGTTTATTCGGCAGTGGTATACAAAATGTCTACGTACCTAGGCATTTGGCAGATATTACACGATGCCGGGATCTGAGTACTAAGTGGTGCTTCGGCGAAGATTGCGATCGTTCCCGCAACCCTTTCCAGCGATCTCGTTTAAAATTAAAACAAAAAAAAAAGCTATACTTGTATATATATATATATATATATATATATATATATATATAAGTATAGCTATTTTAATTTAATGCTGGCTCAGTGGCGCAGCGGTTAATAATACTAGGTATCACTGACGCTCGTGGGTCTAACGTGCTCTTGCTTGACTGCAATCTTCTTTGACGCAATGGATATCTTCCAGTCTAGATATAACTCCATTAGAATTACGAAGTTATACTAAAATTAAAATTACTTCCCCAGTCGGGCTGCTTTGGTGCCCCCTACCTTTCTTTAAGACACCCAGACCAAGATAAACAGACATGTTCATGCACACATTTTTTTTTACTGACTTAGCTTAACGACTATCATGTATCGACAACAGCCGGGACCGATGTCTAAACTTGCCCTCCGAAGCACGGAGAAACTCGAGATAGATAAACCCATCCATAGACAGGCTGCGGTCGACGTTGCTTAATCTGCGTGTTCGGTTAGAATGACACGCAACGCCGCCACCGAGCTCTCTGTACTGAAAACAAACTTTTTTAAATACAATATGCTCATTTGTCTAATATTGTTAATAGATTCAGGCATTATTTTGCGAAAGACAAATTTACATGCAATTTGATTTAACCTGCTGTATGCTTCCGCCACCAATTAGTTAATGCGGCTTAGCGCCGGCCGGCACTCACCCACTACCGTTAGTAGATGCAACATGCCGACGCTACCATGGCTCCGGTAGTCTCTGCCTTCGTTCGTTAATCGTTTTTTTTAGGGTTCCGTACCCAAAAGGTAAATCGGAACCCTATTACTGAGACTTCGCTGTCCGTCCGTCCGTCCGTCCGTCTGTCACCAGGCTGTATCTCACGAACCGTGATAGTTAGACAGTTGAAATTTTCACAAATGATGTATTTCTGTTGCCGCTATAACAACAAATACTAAAAAATAGAATAACATAAATATTTAAAGGGGCTCCCATACAACAAACGTGATTTTTTTTTGCTCGTTTTTGCTCGATATTGATAACGGCAACAGGTAGACGCTTGAAATATTCGCAGAATATTTAGTTATATATTCACTTTAAGAAAAAATAATTAAATTAAAATAAAACAAATATTTAAGGGGGGCTCCCATACAACAAACGTGATTTTTTTGCCGTTTTTAGGGTTCCGTACCCAAAGGGTAAAACGGAACCCTATTACTGAGGCTCCGCTGTCCGTCCGTCCGTCCGTCCGTCCGTCTGTCACCAGGCTGTATCTCTTGAACCGTGATAGTTAGACAGTTGAAATTTTCACAGATGATGTATTTCTATTGCCGCTATAACAACAAATACTAAAAAATAGAATAAAATAAATATTTAAGGGGGCTCCCATACAACAAACGTGATTTTTTTGCTGTTTTTATAGATAATGGTACGGAACCCCTCGGTCGCGAGTCCGACTCGCACTTGGCCGATTTTTATAGATAGTGGTACGGATCCCTTCGTGCGCGAGTCCGACTCGCACTTGGCCGATTTTTTTTATTATCCTTACACCCCTGCCGTGAGAAAGGCACCTTTTACACAATATAAATATTTTTATACACATGTTTGTTGTATGAATGTGTTTATTTATATACAATATAAATAAACACATTCATATATCACACTCGCTTCCATTCCACAAATCATTCTTACATTCATCATCTTTCAGTTTTATTTCCAAAAAAATCTGATTTGCCCATTTTAGAACGCCGGTGAAATATCTTCATATGTTTCCAACTTCCCTCCCCATACATACCGTCGTAGAATAACATGCTACAAGTAGACTTGCAACGATTAACGTCTACAGCGCCTGAGAATGCATCGTGGGGAGGCGAAACACTTGTCGCAACGACGACCAGGCATGCAATTCTCTAAGCGACTCGTAATGGCTGTGTGCGTCGCTGTGATCACAGATGTCACAGCTTTGACATTGTCTACTGCGATCACGGCTAAATTATTTGATATTCTATAAGTCTGTAAGCGTACGCGAGGTTGTTTGCCTTGTAGAATTCCAATTCCTAACGGAGCCTTGCGGCGCTAGTGTCGCACAACCATGAAAAGCGACACCAAAGAATTGCAATTTTGTGTTCAAGGCTGTAACAGCCGATGTTTCCTAGGATATAAGGACGTTTGCTCTTACAGAATTGCATGGCAGGCCAGTCGTGGCAGCGACGGTGGTGGGTGCGACCACGGCAGGCGAGGCAGACCGTAAGCGTTTGCGCAACAAACAATGATACTTCATACAGACACGTGAAGGTGGATTATTTAGTATTTTGCGGTTTAACGCACTCCGTCTCACGCTGCGATTGCCGCCACAGTAATAAAATAATGCGCGTCGATCGCAATGCATCTTCCACAGCGTATGCCGCAAAAAGCAATGGCGCGCTTAACCAGTAAGAGCTGTGCGTTCTACTTTACCCCCCGACCCGTTGCGGTGAGTTTTACTACACAAAATCGTGTCACTGGATCTCCATACGTTATTTGCTCCATGCCTCCATAACTGAGGTACATCCGCAATACTTATCTCAGCCCGTATTCGTCCACTGCTCAACATTATGCTCTTCTCTAGAGAGGGCCCGTCCCACACTGCGTGTACTGTGTGAACCTTTCTTCCTCAGCGGTTGCTGGTTCTACGAATTATGTGGTCGGTCCATGGCCACTTCAGCTTGCTTATCCTTTTGGCTATGTCGGTAACCTTAGTTCTACTGCAGATAACCTCATTTTTGATATTATCACGCAGAGAAATCCCGAGCATAACTCTTTCCATAGCACGCTGTGTGACCTTGAGCTTCCCCATACGGCCCGCAATGAAGGGCCACGCAAAAGGCTTCTCTTTTTGTGGCTGTGACAGCCACAGCGATAATGAATATCCTTCCCAACGGACGTATGCCAATGACGTGTTAAATTTACAATTAAAATTAACAGTTTTACAGTTTATTTTCCATTTTAATGGAAATGCGTTGTAGTTAAATATTTGGTAACCTTTCGTCGTACTTTTGTTGTAATATGTATATTATATACAAGTGTTGTGATACAGGGATCTGAAATAGAGGGTTAGCCCTCTTCGCCGTGTTCGAATGGAAATTTCTAAAGCAGTTTGCAGAACAGAATAATTCCTTAGAATTTCAGCATAATTTCAAAATAATTGTTATTTTTCGAAACCGAAACGAGAATACAATACTGTATTAGAGACTTGTTTCGAAAATAAAACAATAACTCTTCCATCGAAACATTGCAATGATCCGCCAGCCTCTCAAACCTCACAACGCGTGGAAGCCGCCGAGCTTGCGGATGCCCGCGGGCGGCCCACGCGATTTTACTCCTGGCCCGCACTGAGAGGCGAAACAAAAGCGCCTGCAGCATGCTAAAATAGCGCGAAATTCACAACTGTTTTCACCACACGTTTTCAGTCTGTCGCCAATTGCATTTCAGTATTTTAGTTTATCAGTATCGCATTTTCAGTACCTACAGACAACGGATATATTATTATTGTTTTTTATTACAAGTTAAATAATCACATAGATTTTGTATATGTGTTTATTACACTAATGTTACATCATTCAGGAAATTTCAAATCAAAATTTTATATATTTTCCAATGCTTTTGATCTTGACAATGACATTTTGGCGTATCGATCACTAATATTGTTTGTTCAAAAAACATCATATAATTATGTAACAAACTGCGTAATAAAATCTTTAACACTTGTATCCTCTGTATATATTTGTAAATGTTTACTATAACAAAAAAATAAGGCAGTTTACTTTTGATGCCCATACTAGGTTTGAAAAACCTGTCTCGTGGGAGCCAAATTTCGATAAATTTCTAGGAAAAACATAGCTTAAATAGATAATTGTTATTATTAATTAAAAAGTAATATTTACATCATTACTTAAAAACATGCTAAATGAATCGTTAATGTCATTTGACGGGCCCGGTGGCGCAGCGGCGAAACGCGCTGTCACGTTTCTTTGACACCAACGCTCGTGGGCTCGATTTCCACAAACATTTATGTGCATGAACATGTCTGTTTGTCCTGATCTGGATATTTTCAGGAGAGGTACGGTGCATCAAAGTAGCCGCCCGTCTAGGGAAGTACCTCCACCTCATAGAAAACCGCAGCCAAATAACAACTCACTTGAGGGTTGTCTTGTTCCTGCGTGTGAGTGAGGTCACCAGTAAACTCCTAAAGTTGCTGCGTAAGCAGCAGAGGAGGCATCGCGCGAGCGATACTTAATATATTACAAGCGTTAATAGGCTATGGTAACCACTTTACATCAGGTGGGCTGTATGCTTGTATGCCTTCCGACGTTGTGTAAATTGTCAGGCTTGCACCAGTCTTGTTTGAATCAGGTATGTATTAACATGAAGAAATATCCAATGATATTTCTAAGTAGCGTACATTTTATCGCATTTGCCCATTTTTATAATGGTAACGCTACATTCATAATATTCAAAAGGGACTCTACCACAATTCGCTGACTCTACATACTCCACGCGAATGGAGACATGGTACCATTGTTGAAGCCCATTATTAAAGCAAGTGTAGAATTGTTAATGGAGTTGAAAATGTACGGCACAATGTAAGCATATGTTGAATTGCTTTAACTTTTGCCATTTAAAATGAAAGCATGGCCAACAATTGTAGCGCTTTAGACGACTTCCGTTGTGGAGTGGTTTATGGTACCTTGACACAAATGCATGTGGGTTCGACTCCCATACTGAACTAACATTTGTGTGCATGAATATGTCAGTTTGTCTTGGTTTGGATATTTTGAAGGGATCGGCAGAATCAAAGCCTCCCGTCACTTCACAGAAAACCGCAGACAAATAACTCCCTAGAGGGTTGTTGTGTTCCAGGTAGTGAGTGAGGTTACCAGTAAACAGTTGCAGAGCTAGCAGCAGAGGTTGTAAGAGTAAGTGATGCACCTAGTATAGCACAGGCTGTGGTAACCACTTTCAAATTACATCAGATGGGCGTTCTTCTGACAAATATAATGAGAAAGAAAAACCAATTTTTTTTATACTACGTCTACTATGCATAGGCATACAAGCATACAGCCCTGATGTAAAGCCGATACCGTAGCCTATTTATTATACGCTTGCGATATATTAACCCTTAATTATGTATGGGAAAACGTATATAACGGGTTCTGACTGCTTAAGTATCACTCGCGCGATGCCTCCTCTGCTGCTTACACAGCAACTCCTTGGGAGCTTACTGGTGACCTCACTCACACGCAGGAACACAACAACCCTCTAGGGAGTTGTTATTTAGCCGCGGTTTTCTGTGAGGTCGAGATACTTCCCCAGACGGGCTGCTTTGATGCGCTCTACCTCTCTTAAAACATCCAGACCAAGACAAACAGACATGTTCATCACACAAATGTTAGCCTTGTATGGGAATGGAACCCACGAGCGTTGGTGTCAAAGTCGCGTCATTCACGACTGAGCCGCCGAGCTCGTCAATTATTTCAACAATTTTCATTTGGCATAATTTTAACAGAACTCTGCCGACCCCGTACGGGATTTGGCGTGAAGTTATAGATAGATAGATAGATAATTTTAACAGAAAATATGAAGTCAAGTTCTGGCAAAACTGCAAACGAACAGAACGCAGAACGCATTTAAATTGTGAGTTTGAAATTAATTATGGAGGAAGACATCGCGTCGGAATGAAACATTGTTATAGGATTTTTTACCCAAATATATACATACGACCATTCGCATACGGAGTTATTATTCGTTTTCCCTTCAGTTGGTCTCAGTAATGGTGCAAGCTTCGTGCTAGATTTTTTTGCGTAATAACTAGATGCGATGTTTTATCCGACGGTACCAGGTTGGAATCCTTAGAAAATTCACTTTTTAGGGTTCCGTACCCAAAGGGTAAAACGGAACCCTATTACTGAGACTTCGCTGTCCGTCCGTCCGTCCGTCTGTCACCAGGCTATATCTCATGAACCGTGATAGTTAGACAGTTAAATTTTTTACAGATGATGTATTTCTATTGCCGCTATAACAACAAATACTAAAAAATAGAATAAAATAAATATTTAAGGGGGATCCCATACAACAAACGTGATTTTTTTGCTCATTTTTGCTCGATATTGATAACGGTAATAGGTAGACGCTTGAAATATTCACAGAATATTTAGTTATAATCACTTTAAGAATAAATAATAAAATTAAAATAAAACAAATATTTAAGGGGGGCTCCCATACAACAAATGCGATTTTTTTGCCGTTTTTATAGTTAATGGTACGGAACCCTTCATGCGCGAGTCCGACTCGCACTTGGCAGATTTTTTTTTTTTGGTACTGTGCAACATTCGGTGAAGCGAACCAGACCAATATATCTTTAACGATATTATTTCAAGAAGGTAACCACAGTAAATTTATAACAAAATTCACCTTATTAATCTTCTCGTTCCAAACGTAATTCAAAATCCTAAATACCACATTTTTGATGTGCAATATCTTTCCTGACTTCTTTTGGTTTTTCTTTCTTTTGGTTCGGAAGTAAGAATACAGGATGAAACAATAACGAAGCACATATACAAAGCGAAAGTGGAAGGATGCGGGAACCGGGGAAGGTCAAGACTTATTTACCATGACCAAATTGGTCGTGTTCTATCGGAAGGTGATGTAGAGACCGGCAAGCGTTCACGAGAAGAGTAATGAATGTTAAAGAAGCAGGTGAGGTGTATAAGGATCGAGTCACGTGGAGCTCGGTTCTCTCTGCCTACCCCACGATCGATTTATAGAAAGAGTTATAGATAGATAACATCTTTCCTCTCGATTTCGTGAAATCTGTGGGAGTGATGTTGTGAAAGGGGACGGAAATGTGTAGCAGGAAACCAGGTAAGCGAGCGCTATTCGATATGACCAATGAGCGGTGATAGCTGAGTAGAGAACATCTAATCCCGGTTCAAATCCTGGTGTGGACACGTACCATTAAGTGCGTCTTTTTGGATTTATGTACATTCATGTTATGCGGACGACAGCACCGGGGACACTTATTATACAGGCCGTGCAAACATCCCTCGTTCCCTCGTGGAGGAAAGCCGCGACAACATGTGTCTGAAATGGATGTTACTTTGGCTAAAGTATCTGACTGGGGGCGGCTTGAGTTGGTCGAGTTCAACCCCAAGAAGACACAAGTTCGGGCGATCACCTACTTTGCCGACAGCTACTTTTTATAATCGCATCGCTCGCCGACGGCGGGGAGTTCACCCTCACACGTTGGAACCGCAGTGGTCGCATAGTCTTCCGAGAACTCTCAAGCTGTGGAATGAGCTCCCAGCCGATTTTTCCAAGGGACTACAGCATGGAATTCTTCAAGAAACGCGTGAATAGAAAATGCTAGTGCCCTGGTTCTGCAAATGTCCATAGGCTACGGTGACTGTTTACCACCAGGCAGGTCGTATACTTGATTGCCACCTTAGTGGTATAAAAAAAATGTACATACATATTTGTAATTATCAATTATCAAATCACACATTCACCAGCTCGATAGCGCAGTTGTAAATAACGCTGCTTTGACACCAGGGCTCGTGGGTTCGATTGAGATACAAGACAAATAAGTGTGTGCACATGTCTTAGCATAGGTCGCCTTTAACAGAGGTAGGGCGCATCAAAGTAATGTAGTACATCAACCTCACAAAAAACCACAGCTAAATAACAATTCCCTGGAGGGTTGTTGTATTTGTACATGTGGTCACCGGTAAGCTCCAAATGAGATGCTGTGTTAACAGCAGAGCACTGCTCTTAATATGTTACAAGCGTTTATGGGCGACCGCTTTACATCAGGTGGGCTGTATGCTTGTATGCCTCCCTTCGTTGTATAAAAAAATCTCTGTCTATTCTATTCTGTTCTATAATAGGATAGGCAGAGAGTACCGAGCACCACGTGACTCGATCCTTACACACTCGCGTCTTTAACATTCATTGCTCTTCATACACGTTCGCCGGTTTCTAAGGCTCCTGACATCATCTTCTGATAAATTTGGTCATGGTAGGTACTCTTGGCCTTCCTCGGCTCCTACATCCTTCCACTTTTGGGTCGTATATCCGTTTCATAATACTTTCTGCATTCTTTCCACACGTCCGAACCAACGGAACACGCCTACTTCTTATTTTAACAGAGACGCTGTCTTTCAAACCATCTCTGGTTCTAACATCAGCATTGTTCATAAAAAATATGTGAACAGATATTCGAAAACACAAATTCAAAGATACATGCATACACTGCGAGTCGAACTTCTCGAATATTTTGAGTACACAACCCTTTCCTTAAGGCCGTTGTTCGTCTGAGAAAGGACATGTGAAAGGGTTACTGCCGCCGATAAATTTAATCCCAAACAAAAACATTAGTGGTCGTATAAAAATGACTGGCGGTCTAAGATGTTTTTATATTTATAGATACGTCGTACACGCTCTAGAAAGGCAATACGAAAGTAAGGTAATTGCCCAACTCGCATTCAGTTGGGCACGCTCTCGCCTCGTGGCTATACGTACTTCGCCACAAATCATAAATGTCTTAAGATATATATTCATCTCTTTCTAACAACAGGTATGCCCTATCATTTGTCACTTTGTTAGAGCAAAGTATCATAAAAAATACTTGTACGTAGATATAATACTACTTGCGACATTTTAAAATACAATAATGTTGGTGTATAACGTGTCTACCTTTTGATACGTCGCTGCTGGCGGTATTTTTACGCAACTTGTTCCATTTATTAGCCGCTTGAGATTCATAGTGCCGCCGACAAAATAGATATATATATGATAAATCCTTCACCGTAATTAGCTTATAATAATATTTTTTTGTATACTTACATATTTTTAAAATCGAATCGTGATAATAGGCAATCAGTGTATCGCAATGTTAGATGTCGCGGGAAGAGGATTGGTGTACTGAGCGATCGGCTTCGGCCTATCTTTGTCACCAGTCTCTCTTGATCTTATTCTGTTCATGTCTATATTCTATATTATATAATAATTGTCTAGATTAAGAGGGAAAAATAAATAAATAAAAAATAAATAAATAAACATTTCAGAATAATAGTGTTAAATCAAAATGGACGTGAGATCTAAGAGCATTTTTCTAAATGACAGGTGTATAATAATTTCTTACTAGATTTCTTTCAAAAAAACTCTCAAAAAGCATTACAGACTTTATGACTGTAATAAAATACTCATGATCATAATCTATAATAATATATTCCTATAGGTTGTATGAAACAATCTCCATCGTTATAACTGCTAGTTACAGGTTTATACAGTAACTCACACCAAAACATCAGTAATAAGTTAGTCAGATTTATAAGATGGCGGAATCATAAGGTCAATGGCACGTGTTTGATATTTAAGACCATGATGGTAAAAAGGTTAATGATTTCTAAAAGGAACCAAGAAATACCATTTTATTTTTCTTACAATTCCACCGAACCCTCTGCCCTCTGTAATTAATTCAGATGAAGGAAGGGTATAATTTGAGATAGACAGACGGTTGGGCGGACACAGCGGTACCATAGGGGTTTCTTATTATGCTTATTAGGTACGAAACCCATAAAATATAAAATTTAGATTTTTAAAGAACATAACCTGTTATATTTTAGCGCAAATAAAAGTTATAGCGTCATAGCACATAATTTTGAACATGTTCATTGGTAGGGTAATGGCAAGTTATTTTTTAAAAAGGCTTAATGAGACAGACTGATAAGACCGGACTTAACCAAGGGAGACTTTGTACAAAAGTCGTCTGCGTGGGTACCTCTGTCTCACCTATTTCTACCGCCGAGCAGCTATATTTATATAGCTGTGTTCCGGTTTGAAGGGTGAGATATGGCAGAGAAATTACTGGGTGCTGTGACGAAACAGCCTCAGGTCACAAGATTGGCAGCGCGCGGGTAGTGACCGCATACCATCTGATGCGGGCAGCATGCTTGTTTGCCACTCCACCTAATTGTATAAAAAAAGTACATCAATTGTCAAGTTTACAATTTCTTTCTTTACCTTTAAATAAAAGCGTAGCTACCCAAATTACCTTATCATCGATTGATTGTCCTTACAAGCTATGTTATCTAGGCGAAGGCAATTTTTTCATTATGAAAAATTTTTAAAAATACTCTATCTGTGTCATAGACACGACCGTGAGCTTTACGTGAATACGTCTTTAAAACGGATAAACGGAAGTTAATTATAGTAAAAGAAAATTATATGATGCAGTGAAATGATCTCGAAACCTATGGGAAGATACCAAACGGGAAGTTCTCTACAGGAAAACTTCCCGTTGATGTAGAATCATGAAATCTGGAAAAGAGCATGCAGCACAAGTGAAGGGAAAACCCCGAAATTCGTAAATTTATAGTTATATCACAAAAAAAATTGGGAAAATAATTTGCGAAAATATTTCTGTACGGTACCCTCGGTGCACGAGTCAGACTCACACTTGACGGCTGTTCCTGAATTGCCTCCTAGGGAAGCAAATTTACCTAGTTTCTTTTGTACTCGTACAATATCGGAAGACATACAAGCACAGTAGCCTATAAATACTTACAATACAAGAGTATCGCTCGCTGGTCGCCGTCCCCATATAACACAGCTACTCCTCAGGAGCTTACTGGTAACCTCACACGCAGGGACACAAGAACCATCCAGGGAGTTGGTTTTGGTTGTGGTTTTTTTGTGCAGTGGACACGCTTCGCCAGTCTGGTCAACCTGGTTTGTAGTGCCCTACCTCTCTCGAAGTTTATATTTTCCGCTGTTTATTTTACAAGCACATAATATTGAATTTCTAATTTATTAACTTTCAATTTGTTGCTCAAAGTTTCAAGATCAGTTTGAGTTACGAACTGTATATAGTTTTGCGCCATTGGTGTTTGCTTTCTGTTATTTACATGTTTCGGTTTAGGATATACATTTTCTACTTGCCTGCCTGCATGCCTGAGTTTTTTGGCAGTATTTTTATCAGTACTCAGTCATGAACTGCACGGTAGGGAAAAAATTGTGACGATTCCAAACAAATGTAGCCATTTTTACGGAATAAAAAGATTTTGACTTTGACTTTACTTGAGTGTTTCAAGGCTACCAAGTAACGACCCCTAAGATAATTAAATATTTCTGAACACGGGATCAGTTGCTGATTAACGAGCTCGGTGGCTCAGTCGTGAATGACGCGACTTTGACACCAACGCTCGTGGTTTCGATTCCCACACAAAGCAAACATTTGTGTGTATGAACATGTCTTGGTCTGGATGTTTTAAGAGAGGTGCGGCGCATCAAAGCAACTACCTTGATGGTTGTTGTGTTCCTGCGTGTGAGTGAGGTCACAAGTAAGCTCCCAATGAGTTGCTGTGTAATCAGCAGAGAAGGCATCGTACGAGTGATAATTAATGTATCGCAAGCGTTAATAGGCTACGGTACCCGCTTTACATCAGGTAGGCCGTATGCTTGTAGGCTTTCTGACGTAGTATAAAAAAAGGATCAGAAGACCGCAGCTAAATAAAAATTTTGTGACGAGTTGTTATCTTCTTGAGACTGATCCTGATACGGCCAGATTTAAAGCGGTCACCATTTCTGCACAGCTTTTTATATACAATGTAGCTAATAAGCTTACCGCGAGCTTTACTCCTTATATCGTTAACGTGAGAACCACCACCACATCAGGTAGGTCATTTGTTTGTTTGTCTCGCGACGTTGTACAAAAAAAAATCCAACAGCATGAAAGTGTGTGCAAGAGATGTACATTGGCGAAGAAGACGAAATGCTAGTAGATTAAAAATAAAGATGATAACTGAAAAATACAGAGAATTGAATAAGTCTACGTATTAATAAATACTTTAGCTAAAGTATCTGACTAGGGGCGGCTTAACTTGGTCGAATTCAACCCCATAAAGATACAAGTTTGTGCATCCATCGTTAAGAAAACCCAATTTGCTGTGGTTCCTGAATTCAAGAACCTCTTACCGTCGCCAACAGCACTAGGGTGCTCAGTGTTGAGATCTCCCGTGAAGTCGTTTCCAGAAGTCACGAATAGATCAAGCTGGCATCCAAAAAACTTGGTGTGCTGAATAGGGCAAAGCAGTACTTCAGCACATGAAGTACTACAGTCACCTTGGGACGGGAGCACCTGGATACCAGGATTCAGAGACGAGCTGTGAGAATTGTCGAGGATCTTAGGATCCTTACTTACCTACTTACTTGCTTACCCACAGTATTGAACCCTTAAGTTTAAGGAGATAGTTTGCCTCCGTTTGTGTGTTCTACCGATTGCACAACGTGTTGTGTTCTGATGAAATGTTGCCGACAGCATTTTTTTTATAACCACCGCTCGCCGACGTTGGGGAGTTCACCCTCACACGTCACGTACTGTGCGGTTCCAGAGAAGTTTTCGTCTGAGAACTCCCAACTTGTGGAATGAACTCCCAGCCCAGGTTTTCCCAAGGGACACATGGGGTTCTTCAAGAAAGGCGTGAGTGAGGTTTTTAGAGAATCGGCAGCGCATGGGTGTTGCAAATGTACGTAGGCTCCGGTGACTGTTTGCCGCCAGACAGGCCGTATGTTTGTTTCCACGTTAGTGGTATAAAACTACCTGTCCCTGTGACCCAGAGTGATAAATGGTAAATAAATATTTTTATCTTTTAATAGAGGAATCCTAAATTTCAAAAAGCCAAATTGAATTTATACCACGCTTCTTCATCGCGTTATCCAGTTTCCTAATCCAATTAAGGCCAAGGATTTGGCAAGGACACTTTTACATGGACCGATTGCCGTCAGACCAACACGACCCAGAGGGAAAACCAGATATTTCTTAGGTTTATGTGCATGATCTTGTCTGTTTATTTTAAGATAGTTAGGACATCAAACAAGCCCTTCTCTGAAAGTAGCTCCACCTCATAGTAAGCCATAACCAAATAACAACTCCCTGGAGGGTTGTTGTGGCCCTGCGAGTTAGTGAAATTACCAGAGAGTATGCTTAAGCCTAATAAAATTAATACAGCGGAAATAAACTGTCAAAAGAGCGCAGTCAATTATATAAATGCTAATCCCCTCCACCCCGGCTGCGACTTCGTTCGCGTGAAACTGGAAGTGATTCACAATTTCATGGGGTTGATTATTTTCCCTAATTCTTTACTGAAGCTGTACCAGTAGATACAGCTCGCTATGCAAAATGCAGTGCTGGTGCAAAGGCTAACTTATGGAAGCGAGAGCAGGGTAGGGCAGAGAGAGTATGAAAGTAGGATAAATGCGTTGCGCAAAGTTTGTGGCATAACGCTAGTAGACCGTATTCGCAATGATGATGTTAGAAACAGAGTTGGTCTGAAAGAGAGTGTCGGTGTTAAAATAAGAAGAGGCATGCTCCGTTGGTTCGGACATGTAGAAAGAATGCAGGATGAAAGAATGACGAAGCAGATACACAATACAAAAGTGGAAGGATGTAGGAGCCGAGGAAGGCCAAGACTTACCTACCATGACCAAATTGGTTGCGTTCTATCAGAATGTGATGTCAGGAGCCTAGAAACCGGCGAGGATTGTAGGGCTCCTGACATCACCATTTCGGATTTCAGGAAAGCGAGAGGAAAGATGTTATCTATCTATAATTTCACCCAAATCCCTTGCAGGGTAGGCAGAGAGAACCGAGCGCCGCGTGACTCGATCCTTACACACCTCACTCGCTTCTTTAACATTCATTGCTCTTCTCATGCACGCTCGCCGGTTTCTAAGGCTCCTGATATCCATCCATCCATCACCTTCTGATATAATACGATCAATTTGGTCATGGTATATGATTTGTTACAGGACCGAGCGCTACATAACCCAGTCATTACGCACTTCGCTCGCTTCTTTATCATTCATAGCTCTTGTGATGAACGTTCACTGGTTCCTAGTGCTCTTGACTCTCTCACAACAATCAAACAACCAATCAATTTGGTCCTGGTATGTGGTTTGTTGTAACACTCTGCAACACAACAACTTGCGAGCACTTCGAATGCAGTCAGATCATTCAGCATCTGATTGACATTCTCGTGAAATACTGAAAGGCTAATTAGTTAAAGATTCAGGCGTTATTTTGCGAAAGTCAAATTTACATGCAATTCTCACACCATCCACCCTCACCCTCAATTCAATATAAGGGACGGCACTGCGATGGATTTGTCACTTGTAGCATGTAATTCTTACGATTAACGTCCACAACGCCTGATGATGCCTCGTGGAGAGGCGAAACACGTGTCGCAGCGACGACCAGGCCAGTCGTGGCAGCGACGGTGGTGGCGGGGGCATGCGGATTCTGTTCCAGATGACGGACGACCGCAGCAGCCGAGGCAGAGACTACCGGAGCAGCCATGGCAGCGTCGGCATGTTGCACGTACTAACAGTAGTGGGTGGGTGCCGGCCGGCGCTAGGCCGCATGAACTAATTGGTGGCGGAAGCTCACAAAGCAGGTTAGATCAATTTGCATACTGAAAGGCGTTTACCAAGAACCTTTCTCCGGACTTATTTCAAAACTCCTTAACTGCATTTCTCGTGGCAACAAAAAGTTATTTCACCGAAAGTTCACCCTTCAGCCATCAATTTCACGCCAACAGAAAGTAGCGGCAATCGAAAAGAAATAAGATATTGGAGTTGAATTTTCCGAACCATTGAACGGTTTCTGAGTAGCGCTGTCAATACAGACCGACATCGGCCTATTGCATACAGCTTGTTAGCATGTAATTTGAATATGGAAATATATTTGATTTCGAGTACATGTGATTACATTTTTTTTATACTAAGTCGGCATACAAGCATACGGCCCACCTGATGTAAAAGCGGGTACCGTTGCCTATTAACGCTTGCGATATAGTAAATATCATCTGCTGCTTACACAGCACAGCAACTCCTTGGGAGCTTACTGGTGACCACACCCACACGCAGGAACACAACAACCCTCTAGGGAGTTGTTATTTCGCTACTGTTTTCTGTGAGGTGGAGATACTTCCCCAGACGGGCTGCTTTGATGCACCCTACCTCTCATCTTCACATGATATTAAGAAAAGCGTAAGAATTTGATTATTCATGCAAGTTGATCTAACCTGCTTTGTGTGCTTCCGACACCAATTAGTTCATGCAGCCTAGCGCCGGCCGGCACCCGCTACTGTTAGTTGATGCAACATGCCGACGCTGCCATGGCTGCTCCGGTAGTCTCTGCGTTGGCTGCTGCAGTCGTCCGCCATCTGCCATCTGGAACAGAAAACATGCGGTTTCTGTTCCAGATGGCGGACGACCGCAGCAGCCGAGGCCGAGCCGAGTGCCGGCCGGCGCTAGGCCGCATGAACTAATTGGTGGCGGAAGCACACAAAGCAGGTAAGATCAAATTGCATGTAAATTTGACTTTCGCAAAATAACGCCTGAATCAATTAACAATTTGATTATTTACAATCAGGAATTATATAAATGCAAACAGCGCTACGGTCAGCTACATAGAAATAACGTACTAAAGATTTTTCAAATGACACGTCTTTTAAATATGGTAGCTTTTATACTCTTAGTTGTTTTTGTTTAAGATGCATACTCCATCGCGCTTTTCGTTTTTACGGGAATAGAAATCCCAAAGCTCAAATTCTCGCAAGCTGAGATTTTTTTCGTTTCCGTAACATGTATATATGAATAAATAGTTTATTTCATGGACATAAAACTCAATGAATCAATTTTTAATAGGTTCCGGAGTTACCACATAAGTATAAAATACTTTTATTAGACAAATCCGCGCTTCCGAAATATTCACATTATTTTACATTAACTTTACGTTTGAATATGGCAAGATAACAAGTACATTAAACAAAACAAATCAACTTTGTAAATTTGTAAGGAAAAATCCGAGTTTTTATCGTACCGTAGTTAGGGACACTCCGCGCCGTTACCAATCACGGAAACCTAATAGTTTAATACAAATAACATCTAAACTAAAACTCCATAGTTTCGGACCTTATCCCATGACTGTACGAGTGTATAACAAATTGACCGAAGATATAAAAGACGAATCAAATGATATTTTTTTTATCTATCTACAACTTCACGCTAAATCCATTGAGGGGTAGGCAGAGAGAACCGAGAGCCACGTCCTTGCATATCTCACTCGCGTCTTTAACATGCATTGCACTTCTCATGCACGCTCGCCAGTTTCTAGGGCTCCTGACATCACCTTCTGATAGAACACCACAAATTTGGTCATGATAGGTGAGTCTTGGCCTTCCTCGGCTCCTATATCCTTCCACTTTTGCATTGTATATCTGCTTCGTCATTCTTTCATCCTGCACTCTTTCTACATGCCCGAACCGAGGGAGCATGCCTCTTCCTATTTTAACACCGACGCTCTCTTTCAGACCAACTCTGCTTCTAACATCATCATTGCGAATACGGATACAAAATATCCTGTTCATTTAATAAACCTATATACCTTTAAAAGGCTGGTTCGTTATCCACTGATCTATCACCACAAGATATACATTTGTACATCATAATTTATTGACAATTTAAGGTTGCCAAGTTATAAATCCGATACCAAAGAATGTAACAAGATAATTTTAAAGTAAATAAGATTTCAAATTAATTCTATTCTTACAGTTACAATACTACTACGTAACGTGGCAACCATTATGCCTCATCTCCTGTATTATAGCGTATAATGAGAGGTAGGGCGCATCAAAGCAGCCCCCCAGGGGAAGTACCTCCACCACACAGAAAACCGCAGGCAAATAACTTCCTAGGGGGTTGCTGTGTTCCAGCGTGTGATTGAGGTCACCAGTAAGCTCCCAAGGAGTTGCTGTGTTAGCAGGAGAGATAGCATCGCGCGAGTGACAATGTTTCAAGCGTTCATAGGCTACCGTAACCGCTTTATACCAGGTGTATAAAAAAAAATGTCAAGCTGTCACATATAATAAATGTGGCAGTGTGCAAGTAACACAACTTGCCTTGTAATTGTATACAGTAGTCTATACAATTACAAGGCAAGTATCAATATAAAGCACCCGAGCCGTATGTGTTTCTCCCCATGGGAAATAAAGATGTGTCGACTTGATTTTTATGGACTTTGGGGTTGTTAAATTTTAAATTGAAGTGAAGTGGATATTTATTTTTATTACAAGTGCTTATATTGAAGGTTGTAGGAGCCGAGGAAGACCGACGCTAACCTACAATGACCAAATTGGTCGTGTTTTATCAGAAGACGATGTCAGGAGACCTAAAAACGGGCGTGCGTGCATGAAAAGGGCTATGAATGTTAGAGAAGCGAGCGAAGTGTGTACGGACCGAGTCTTATGGCGCTCGGTTCTCTCTGCCTACACCGCAAGGGACCTGGCGTGAAGATATACATACATACATACAAGTGCTTATATGAAGTCGATGTATAATAATGAAGGTAGGGGTTGTTAAATAAAAACAAAGTGTATTTAATTAACATTGTTTTCTTGTATACTACCTACGTCGGAAGGCATGCAAGCATACGGTCCACCTGATGTAAAGCGGTTACCGTAGCCTTTTAACGTCACTCATGCTATGCCCCCTCTGCTGTTTACATGGCAACTCCTTAGGAGCTTATTGGTGACCTCTCTCACACGCTGGAACAAGACAACCCATCCTAGGGTGTAGTTATTTGGCTGCGATTTTCTGTGAGCTCAGTCGTAAATGATGCCACTTTTGCACTGGTGGGTTCGATTCCCAAACGAAACATTGGTGCGCACGAACATGTCTTTGTCTTGGTCTGGATGTTTTAAGTGAGGTAGGGCGCATCAAAGCAGCCCGTCTGGGGAAGTACCTCCACCTCACAGAAAACCGCAGCCAAATAACAACTCCATAGGGGGTTGTTGTGTTCCTGCGTGTGAGGGAGGTCACCAGTAAGTTCCTAAGGAGTTGCTGTGTAAACAGTAGAGGAGGCATCGTGCGAGTGATACTTAATATATTACAAGCGTTAATAGGCTACGATAACTGCTTTACATCAGGTAGGCCGTATGCTTATATACCTTCCGACGTTGTATAAGAAAAGGAGTAGGTGTATATTTGGGTATACATGTGTTTTTTTGTCATACGCATGGTAGTGTGTGTTTTCAGGAACACCGTTCCTATATGAAATCTATATGTTTGTCAGTGTGTGTCTATCGCTTTTTTTCAAATATTCGAATTTTTACTTTAGATTCGGATTCAGCATAAAAAAGTAGAATAGGAATGTTCAGGAACACCGCTCCAATCTCTTAAGGAACATGGTCAAAATGGCCGGCAAATTAAAAAAAAAAATTGAATTGTTATATAATTGACGAGCCAGGTGTTCCTCTGGAATGCAAGTTTACGCATTCTGAACAGGTTTTTTTATTAATTAATATATTTTCCAAGCATTATTATGCAAAAATTTTAGCTTTCTGTACTTCATCTCTACATGAACTTCAACTGTGGCTAATTTCATACACCTCCATTCGCGTAATTTTCATAAAAAGGGATGCACAGTTTTTGCTTCACGTGTTAATGTATTGATTTATTATTAAACAGCCTCCCGCCCGGGTTTGTAAGGTTGATGCGATCGCTACCAAACTTCACAAGATCACCCGCTGGGCTAATCTGATTATTTCCTGAAAATTTCCTCAAAATCGATCCCGCTGTTTTCCTGTCAATAGAGGACAAATTGTATGTATACATTGATTTTTATTTATATATATATATGTATTTTTTTTATACTACGTCGGGAGACATACAAGCATACGGCCCACCTGATGTACCAAAGCGGGTACCGTAGCTTATTAACGCTTGCGATATATTAAATATCACTCGCGCGATGCCTCCTCTACTGCTTACACAGCAACTCCTTGGGAACTTACTGGAGACCTCATTCACACGCAGGAATACAACAACCCTCTAGGGAGTTGTTATTTCGCCGCGGTTTTTTGTGAGGAGGAAGTACTTCCCCAGACGGGCTGCTTTGCGCCGTACCTCTCTTAGATATTATATCACTAAGGTGGCAGTTGAGCATACGACCTGCCTGACGGTAAACAGTCACCGTAGCCTATGGGCATTTGCAACAACAGGGGTGTCACTCATGCGTTCCGTCGCTATATGAATGTGGTAGTGTTCAAGTAATACACCTTGCCTTGTAATTGCATAGACTACTGGTAGCCATATAAACCACCGAGCCGTATGTGTTTCTCCCCATGGGAAATAAAGAAGTGTCGACTAGATTTTTATGGGCTTTGAGGTTGTTAAATTTTAAATTGAAGTGAAGTGGATATATATTTTTTATTACAAGTGCTTATATTGAAGGATGTGGGAGCCGAGGAAGACCGAGACTACCCTACCATGACCGTCAATCATGCGTTGCCGACCCTCTAAAAACCTCTTCACGCATTTCTCGAAGAATACCATGCTGTAGTCCCTTGGAAAAGCCTCGGCTGGCAGCTCGTTTCACATCTTGAGAGTTCTCGGAAGAAAATTTCTCAGGAACCGCACAGTACGCGACCATTGCGGTTCCAGCGTGTGAGGGTGAACTCCCCGCCATCGGCGAGCGGTAAAAAGTAGCTCTCGACATCATTTCAAACAATTTTTCAGATTACAACCAGTTGTACAATCGGTAGAACACACAAACGGAGGTCAAATCTTTCCTTAAACTTAAGGGTTCAATACCATGTGTATAATTAGGATTGTCGACAATTCGACAGCCGAGGCAGAGACTACCGGATCAGCCATGGCAGCGTCGGCATGTTGTATCAACTAACAGTGGGTGCCGGCCGGCGCTAGGCCGCATGAACTAATTGCATGTAAATTTGACTTTCGCAAAATAACGCCTGAATCTATCGTCGACAATTCTCACAGCTTGTCTCTGAATCGAATCACACGGTCCAAGCTGGTGTCCGGGTGACCCCGCCCAAAGGTGTCTGCAGTACTCCAAGTTCGATCTGACTTTATTTAAATACGTAGAAGTATAAAAGGAATGAGAATTTGCAAAGCTACTGCACCAATATTATTATGTAAAAGGCCGATGGTGGAATGGCTAGCGATGGCTGCTTTAGCACCACGGCCCGTGGGTTCGATTCCGGCACGAGGCATACACTTGCGTGCATGAACTAGTATGTTTGTCTTGGTTTGGTGTTTTCTGTGTACAAGTATGTGTTTTCTTATAACCGCTGTACTCGACGACGCTACGGCGGGGAGTTCACCCTCGCACGCTGGAACCGCAATGGTCGCGTACTGTGCGGTTCCAGTGAAGTTTTCTTCCAAGATCTCCCAAATTGTGGAATGAACTCCCAGCCGAGGTTTTGCCTAGGGACTACAGCATGGGGCGAAGAGGTTATTAGAGAGTCGGCAAGGCACGAGTTACACTCTGGTGTTGTAAATGTCTGTAAGCGACGGTGAATGTTTACCATCAGGCAGGCCGTATGCTTGGTGGTATAAAAAAATATTCTCAAAGTTAAAGTATTGACGCAGGGATCTGGTATAAAAGAAATCTATATTTTACAAATGAAAAACCTAATCTAATGTATTTTCAATTAAAAAGCCCAAATATACTTGATAATAAAGTTAGATCCATATGTGATGTTACTCTATTTTTTTTATACAACGTCGGAAGACATACAAGCATACGGCTCCTCTGATGTAAAACGGTTACCACAGCTATGAACGCATGTCAACTCATTTAAGTATTACTCGCGCGATGTTATCTCCGCTGCTAACACGACATTTCCTTAGGAGCTTACTGGTGACCTCAGACACACATAGGAACACAACAACCCTTCATGGAGTTATTACGGAGTGGTTTGATGCGCCCTACCTCTCTTAAAAACACCCAGGCGAAGACAAACAGACATGTTCGTGCATACAAATGTTTATGTTGTGTGGAACTCGAACCCACGAGTGTTGGTGTCAAAGAAGCGTTACTGACCACTGCACCTCCAAGCTCGTCCGCTGAGCCGAGATTTAAAACTATCCCAATGTCAAATCGACAGCATTAGCAGTCGCTGGAATATCCCATTGGGATAGATTGACAAACAGACCGACGCACGATGTCAACAAGGGATCCTCTTACACTATTTGTATACGGAATCCTAAACGACGAAAAAATTTATACGTCTAATGTTTTATTCTCAGAAATTATCTATAACATACACAAACGGGGAGCGTCTGTGTTGTACACGGCCGTGAGCTTTACGTGAATACGTCTTCGAAACGGATAAACGGAAGTATAATTAACTTCTAATTATACTAAAAGAAAATTATATGATGCAACGAAATGATATCGAAATGGCGGCGCTTTGGCCCCGCTTCGCGCTATGCTATAGCTATGCGTCACAGTCCTTACTCAACGTAACGAATAATTTGATTGTTTAGCTATCAAATAGAGTAATTAAACTTTGGATGGAAACTATAGATATCGTCGCTTAAGTTCTAACACCGCGTAACTCATAATGGTCGACATTACAGGAGAGGAAAAAACTGTTTCTTTTTGTATTATTTAATTATTCAATTACATTTGTTTTAACTTAAAAATGTATAAATAACGTCTCGCCATTGCATAAAATTCTTGCTTTTGATTGGTCACCTTTCGACCCTCTATCGAATGACATACGTAACTCAAAGCAACCATTTTTTAGGGTTCCGTACCCAAAGGGTAAAACGGAACCCTATTACTGAGACTCCGCTGTCCGTCCGTCCGTCCGTCCGTCTGTCACCAGGCTGAATCTTTTGAACCGTGATAGTTAGACAGTTGAAATTTTCACATGATGTACTCGTATTTCTGTTGCCGCTATAACAACAAATACTAAAAAATAGAATAAAATAAATATTTAAGGGGGCTCCCATACAACAAACGTGATTTTTTTACTCGTTTTTGCTCGATATTGATAACGGCAACAGGTAGATGCTTGAAATATTCACAGAATATTTAGTTATATATTCACTTTAAGAATAAATAATTAAATTAAAATAAAATAAATATTTAAGGGGGGCTCCCATACAACAAACGTGATTTTTTGCCGTTTTTATAGATAATGGTACGGAACCCTTCGTGCGCGAGTCCGACTCGCACTTGGCCGATTTTTGATTTACGCGGTGTTAAAACTTAAGCAACGATATGTAGTTACAACATCAAACGGTATCCCCGATTTTGTTATCATAAGTTTTCCGAATCGCCTTCCAATAAGGAAGCAAATCTAAAGACGTATTCATGACAAAAATTTGGTAAAAAGTCCAAAAAAAGTAAAAAAAAATTTTAGCTGCACTTCTAGCAGAAATGGAAGATACATCACTACTGTCGAGAGGCGTTGGGAAAACTTCTTGGCAGTAACTTTATATGGGGTCCAAGGAAACCGGAAAATCTTTGAGCAAAGGAAGTGTTGAATTTTATGTTCTGGTTTTAAGCCTTTATATGTGTTTGGATAATAGGGATGTTTTAAACATTAAACGTCCGTCCTGCTTAAGGGTGGCGGCGAGTGTCGTAATAGTGGTAATACAGTCAGGAATATTACCAATTAGATTACCCTTTTTTTTAGACCAATTTAGAAGACCATTACCAATATTAGAATAAACGCGGTCGAAATGCGAGCGCTGCGCAAAATTTGTGGCGTAAGGCTCGTAGATCGTATTCGCAATGATGATGTTAGAAACAGAATTGGTCTGAAAGAGAGCGTCGGTGTTAAAATAAGAAGAGGCATGCTCTGTTGGTTCGGATATGTAGAAAGAATGCAGTATGAAAAAATGACGAAGCAGATATACAATGCAAAAGTGGAAGGATGTAGGAGCCGAGGAAGGCCAAGACTTACCTACCATGACCAAATTGGTCGTGTTCTATCAGAAGAAGATGTCAGGAGCCCTAGAAACCGGCGAGCGTGCACGAGAAGAGCAATTAATGTTAAAGAAGCGAGTGAGACATGCAAGGTCGAGTCACGTGGCGCTCCGTTCTCTCTGCCTACCCCGCAAGGGAGTTGGCGTGAAGTTATAGATAGATAGATAGAATATTACCAAAGAGCAGTGCCAACAGGTACCCGGTTTGAATCCTGGCATGTACCAATAAGTACGTGTTTTCGGATTTATGTACATACTAGCGGCCCGCCCCGGCTTCGCACGGGTGGACATTTATTTTTTAAACATTTTGGGATATGCAATTTGATCTAACCTGCTTTGTGTGCTTCCGCCACCAACACAAAGCAGGTTAGATCAAATTGCATGTAAATTTGACTTTCGCAAAATAACGCGTGAATCTATTAACTATTTTGGGATAAACGAATAGTAAATGAATCTTTAGAGAGTTTTTTAAATAGTTTTTCTTAAGTAGCTTTTTTTCAGACAAATTACTTTAAGTGGTACGTACTTAGTGGTATTTAATTTTTTATTAGTTTTTATCCATAATTACAATCGGAAAGTTTATTTTTTATTTATTTATATTGTTTATAGTTTTATTTTTACATTTCTTTTTTACATTTTTTTTAATATATATATAACATATATTTCGAGATTTTATATTAATTTAATAGGTTTTACTTTTTTAGTTTCCAATATGTTTACCTTAAGGCTGTGTAAATAATAGTATAGATTTGTGATTGTCACTTGATCAGCGGTGAAGGAAAACATCATGAGATAGCCAGCGCATCCAAGTAATTACATTACGAAAGAGTTGTGCCCTTACCTAAGATAGATCTGGTTTATCTACTCAATTCTGGAGGTCTGATGCATGTATGATGTATCTCCATGTAAAAATCAGTATCTTCGCCAACTCCTTATGCTTAGGTAGGATCCCGCCAATCCTAATGGATTAGGAAACGCGATAACGCTAAGAAGTTAGGAATATTACCAACAAATGGGACTATGTCCTAACTTCTAATTTGTGTATCGTCATGAAACTTGGCAGTTAAGTGTATTGCTATATGTAATGACAATATAATTGGTTTTGATGTTCCATATGAGCTATTTAATTAAAAACTAAGGTAAGTTAATTTGGGATGGTTCGGCACGCCTTACTAATAAATATTGACCAGAGGAAGACTTTGTACAAAAGTCGTCTGCGTGGGTACCTCTGTCTCACCTATTTCTACCGCCAGGCAGCTATATTTTTATAGCTGTGTTCCGGCTTGAAGGATGAGATATGGCAGAGAAATGACTTTGTTAGCGAAACTAGTTGTATATGTAAAAAAAATATTCCTTTAAAAGTACGGCGTATTTTTGAATTATAATAATCCAACTGTTAAATTGAATGTTAAGTTAAATTTAATTTATTATACGGTACATAGGTGTTATTGTGTTTTTTTTAAGATATCTATTAAATATTTCGTTTTACGAAGAATTAGTAGTACAGTTAGTATTTTTTTTATATCTACGTTAATAATAACTCCATTCATGTATATTATCGTCTTAAAATGCGATTATTGAAACGAGATGTAGAGTCTAGAGTATTTTTTTTATGGAATAGCACATCTAATTATGATCAATTCAATAATTAGAAAATGTGATAGAAATGGAACTCAATTACTTCGGTTAAAATAGTAAAATGACCATCAAGGGAATGTTAAGAATTTCGCAGCACGAACTTTTTGCGTTTCCTTGAGCTACGCAAATTTATCGAATTATGCAATGTGATAGAATTAAAAAAAAAAGAAATATTATCATTTGTAATATTAAAAGTTAATTGAATGCATTTCCAATTTTTGAACACTAACAAATAGAATTTCAACAAGATTCTAATTGTACCGACATTAAATTGACAATTCATGCGATTTTAATAACACAACAGTGGCAAAATGTTGTGTAGCCGTAGGAATTCCTTAGTGGTTAATAATAATTTGGACTAACCTACCTGAACTTTGATTGAACTTATGTTAGAAAATAATAAAATAAACTTAAGGGCATCTATTCGCGTTTGGCAATAGAACGTTTATTTATTGTTTATTTTTTGGGCTTCTGATTATTGTATTTTATAATAATCGTTGGTTAAAATGATTTATTTGCTAAAAGATATTTATAGAAATAAATGTTAATTTCCTTTTTTTACTTGCTAATTGCAAATGCGATAACTTTATATCTTGCGACAGAAGAATCTATAATCTTATTAGGTAGCGAATGTAGCCAGGACAAGGTAGGTGATTTTATTACGAAATGGCTTTTAATATTAGGACTTAATAAATGTATTATATAAACAAATGTGTATAGTAATTTAAATCAAAATCAAAAATATATAAATTAGAATAAATATATTCCGTTCATTCGAATGAAGAGTTTAATCTCTTGCAATTTTGTTATGCTTTTTTAAAACATTTTAAAGTCCAAGTTATCTTAATTGGCCGTCTTTATTCATACACTTAGTTAAATACACACACAATTAAATATTTCCTAATTAAAGCCAACTTACCCAGCTCACTACTCCTTTCAGCTTCGATCACTTGCGCGACCAGATCGCGCGTCCGCGCGTGCATCCGCGTAAAGTGCACGCGCGAACGACCATGCCGTATCAACGTTCTTCCACTGTGTCGCACATGTTTGAATTCACTCTTATGTTCACATTGCACTAAAGTCGCGATGTACAGTAAGAGGATTGTCCGCATTTTCACGACATAGCGCGTCCGCACGCCACGCGTTCTACGCGACTACTGCCGTCGAACGGAGTCCCGTGACTATTCCCTTTTCGAATATAGTTTTATTTTTTTATTTGCGGTTTTGGATATTAGCCATTTCGTTATATAGTGGTTTTGATAATTAGAAAATTAAAAAAAAGTAATTAAATGTATTGGAATTAAAGTCAGCGCGAGTGAGCGAACTTGATGAGGTCCGAACGTTGTTAATTAATTTCCAAGCGCACTTATTACGTTGAAGCGCTTTTTTTCTATCTTTAAAATTATTTTTACTGAAAGCTTATTGGTAATCAGATCATGCGAAAATCAGGGGTGACTTGAGTTTGGATTAAAGTCTTCATTATCTGTTCATTGTAGTATGGGCGTAAGTGCTTATTGTGAACTTTAGCAGGATGAGTGAGGTTGGTTTGGAATCCAAATTTCTTCACCACAGGCATGTACTGTAGCGTAGTATATATGTAGTTATATTTAATAGAAATATTGGCCATTAATTTAAGAATATATTATTTTGGGTCAACATATGCGGCATAAACGGTACATATAAGGCCGTATCTTTTATTTGCATCGATTTAGTAGTATGATTTTTTCTAATCTGACTCGAGCATTTGATATTTATTTCAACTTGATAACAACGGACAACAATGTGGTACTGGAAGAGTTCAGCTTTTCTTATGAGGTATGAAACCCTAAGAAGTTAAACCATGTACATATCTTCCTCTTACTTACGGGGTTCATTACCCAAGTCTAATGATTTTGTGAAGATACTGAACCGTTACACCTCCACAACCCAGAGGGAAAACCAGACCTTCCTTAGGTAAGGTCACACGTCTTCGAAATATAACTTTTTTGGGCGTGCGGGTTTCCTTACGGTGTTTTCCTTCACCGCTGATGTAAATTAAAAATAAGTATGTACGTAAATTCAAAAACACGAAGCTAGTTGTGCATACCAGGATTCGAACAGGAGACCTGTTGCTCGATAGGGCGGAAAAACAATGTATAAATATATATATATACGTCGGGAGGCATACAAGCATACGGCCCATGTGATGTAAAGCCGTTACCGTAGCCAATGAACGCTTGCAGCACATCAAGTATCACTCGCGCGATGCCACCTGTGGTGGTAATACAGCAACTCCTTGGGAGTTCACTGTTCAAGTTCACTCACACGCAGAAAGACAACAACCCTCTAGGGAGTTCTTATTTGACTGCGGTTTACTGTGAAATGGAGGTACTTCCTCAGACAGGCTGCTTTAATGTGCTCTCTTATAAACAGACAGACCAAGACAAACAGACATGTTCATGCGCACAAATGTTTGTTTTGTGTGGAAATTGAACCCACGAGCGTTGGTGACAAACTGATGTAACAACGCGTTTCACCACTGCGCCACCGAGATCGTCATCTATGGTTTGCGAACGTTGCGTTTCAACGCTTTTATTCTAGTTTCATGCTCAGTCTGCTATATCCAATTTTCACTTCTATAAGTCAGCGTTGGGCTTAGTCCTGAGTTGGCAACTGTAGCGAGCTGTGCTTTTTGGCGTAGGATCCGTCTGCCTAGAAATTTTCCCAATATTCCATTCACACTAATAATTGCACACATTCACATCTTCACATCAGCGGTGTACCTTCTATAGAACCTTCTATCCTTGCTAAAACTTTCTATCCTTGCTAAAACTTTCTATCCTTGCTAAAACCTTCTATCCTTACTAAAACCTTCTATCCTTGCTAAAACCTTCTATCCTTACTAAAACCTTCTATCCTTACTAAAACCTTCTATCCTTGCTAAAACCTCCTATCCTTGCTAAAACTTTCTATCCTTGCTAAAACCTTCTATCCTTACTAAAACCTATACTTGCTAAAACTTTCTATCCTTGCTAAAACCTTCTATCCTTACTAAAACCTTCTATCCTTGCTAAAACCTCCTATCCTTGCTAAAACTTTCTATCCTTGCTAAAACCTTCTATCCTTACTAAAACCTATACTTGCTAAAACTTTCTATCCTTGCTAAAACCTTCTACCCTTGACAAATACACATACAAATTCTTTAATTGCAGAATACAGTACAGATTGACGTTCCAAGTATTTATAAGTGCAGTGTATTCAGCTTGCGTGCAAGCGTGCATAACATTTATAGTAGTTTTTGAAACTAGTTTACTCGAATTTATAACATAAAATTTAATTTGGACATTCTATTTAACATAATCATTAAATAATATAATATTGTTGCTAAAACCTTTTACCCTTCCAATTAATAAAATTATGTAAACGATAAGTATTAACAACGAATACCGAATGAGATACAATAACAGGACTTACACAGGACTTTGATGTTTTACTCAGCTCTCTTCGTGCACTTAACGCTTCTCCTACCGCAATCTCATGCTTTGATCTCCGAGATCTCCGAGATCGACAACAGTGCATCAGAATTAGTGCCAATTTTTGAAGTTGATCCATCTTAAAAGTCCGTGTACTACAGGCCGACGCATTATCTCCCCTTCTTTTCTCGATTTTTACCATTCTCATGTAATTTCTTCTTCCACCACCTGTATGCTGATGACTTACAAATATACCGCCATTTTGTACCATCAGGTATGTGATTAGCACCAAATCTTTGAAACCAACCTGTGAATTCGGACGTTGATGCTGTTAAGGACTGGGCTTCATCGTTTGGTCTACTAGTTAACCCCCTAAAATCACAGCTAATGGTTATCGGCAGCAGCAGGATAATGCCTAAACCAGGCTTATTTCCAAAGACTATATGCAATGACACCGACATACCGGACACTCCTAAATCGAAAAACTTGTGCCTTATCCTCGACTGTAATTTATCTTGGTCTGCTCACGTCGATGAGGTTAGCAAACGAATGCACTTTTCATTTTCTTCTCTTGCGTCTCTAGATCTTTCTCCCCTTTTTAACTAAAGTCATGCTTAATCAATGCCCCTCTTCTAGCTCTTCTCGGCTACTTCTATGTATGCTATTTGAACGCAAGTGAGATACTTTTAAATATTATGGAACGTTTGCAAAATCTTGCATTTAGATTTATCCTCGGATTTAAGAAATGTGATCACATTACTGAGTGCCGTAACCGACTCCCTGTTCATTTCCGGCGCAACGGCCATATCCTTATTTTTCTCTATAGGATCCTTCATAACCCTGCTGCTCCCGCGTACCTGCGCCATCGACTTAACCTCCGTCCCTCTACCACCCGTTCTCGCCGTCCCTGCCATGCCAAGACGCTACCGCTCCCAGTTGTTCAAGCTGTTTTTATAACTCCTTTACTTACCATAACAATAATCATTTATTTGCATAAAATACGGTTACATTTAGATCTTGTTAGATAATATTAGTCCGCATATTTTGCCACAGTATTATGACGTGCAAATATTTCAATTCCCATTACTTGGAAATCCAAGTTGTGTTACATATAGAATTCCGCATTAATTAAATAGGTGCATTGTTAACTTTAACACTACATAATTTTCATTGAAATGTACATATTATTTTACTTATTATATATTATTACTATCTAGCCATTTTTAATTATTTATCATAAATTCTTAAATATTATAAAAACATTGATTAACTAGCTACGTATAAAGTTTTGTCTTAATTTTTTTAATACGCAATATTCTTATATCTTTAGGGATTTTGTTAAATATTTTTATGTAACAATTTTTTTGATATAATATAATCATAATAACCCCGCAGGGCAGCTTGTGGCGAGCGGTTGGTGCGTAACGACACCACGGGTACCCGAGTGCTCCTGAGAGTCGATCAGGGCCTTCATCTCCGGTGTGTCTTCGTCGGTCGGAGTGGAAAGTCAAGAAGGCCCGCAGGACTCTCAGCTCTGGCTTGCCTTCATTGGCCGTCCAGAGAGGAGTCGATAGAGCATATTGATTTATCAGGTGATATGCTCCAGGGGTGAAAGTGTTAAAGGGCATGTCCATTAGCTCGTTTATCATATCATTCAATCCATCTTTCACACTCCACGTGCCTGTGCAGCACTCGTCTCTCCTGACCCGCCGGAATTGGCGCTGCGTGGTGGGTGGCAGCCTCCACCGCCACATGCGTATGCATAATAAGACAGGTAGGGTGCATCGAAGCAAAGTCTAAGACTAAAAGTCTAAAACTCTCTGGAGAAAAACTCTCTAGTTCAGAGGGTTAGATTGCAAATAACAAGCGGCTCAAATAATAATGACAATTTACTTACTACCTACCTAATAAGTTAGACGTAAATATAAAAAATAAAATCAATAACTTACGCTTACGCCAAATCCCTTGCGGAGTAGAGGGGAGAACCGAGCGCCACGTGACTGGATCCTTACACATCTCACTCGCTTCTTTAACATTCATTGCTCTTCTCACACACGCTCGCCGGGTCTTGGCCTTCCTCGGCTTCTACACCCGTCCACTTATGTTTCGTAACTCTTTCTTTCTGCATTCTTTCCTCATATCCGGACCAACGGAGCATGCCTATTCTTATTTTAACACCGACGCTCTATTTCAGTCCAAATCTGTTTCTATCATGCAAGATGCATGCGATTGCAACGAAATATTTTATAAAAAACATTGTTTAAACTAATGCAGCGGTGCTGGTGGTCCCGCGGTATAACCTCACGCCTAACAAGCGTGGGTTCCGCGTTCGAACCCCGGCGATTTTTACGAGTAGGTACAGCTTACTTCCGTTCGGCTACCACTTGCTCCCGGTGAGGGCAAACACTGTGAGGAAACCTGCACATGCAGATCTTCTGGATGTGTAATCATGATTCATTGTCTTGTCTGATTCCCCTTTAAGGGGTTTTTTTTTATTACACATACACCTATGCCGTGGGCAAGGCACTTTTAATAACATTACTTATTTATTTATTTGTCACATTCACATAAACTAAAACACATAAAATAAAAACACATTCATACGTCATACTCTCGCATTCCTCAGCGTATTCTTTCATGCATCATCTTACAGTTTGATTACCTAAATTTTTTTTAAATTTTGCCCATTTTTGAACGCCGGTGAAACTATTATATCTGTTTTCAAACTTCCCTCCCCATACTGCGTCGGTCCATCCACGGGCGACAGAGAGCTTCACAGCTCCACCTAGCCACCGCGATCCCATCGGCTATACAGAGTATAGCCGAGGTATACAGCATTAGTCCTAGGTCCTCCCCTTTAAGGGTTACGGAGATCAGATGACAGTCGCTCCAATGTAATAACTGGACTCGCCCCATCTTGGATCATGATCATAGCAAACCCCGGGCTCCATAGTGGATGCAACCGGGACCTACAGCTTGATGAGTGAGTGATTGTTAAAAACGAATACTCATCGTGACAGACTGACATCATTCCGTGGGCGTAAACTTTAACCAGACGCTATATAGCGCTCAAATTAATAACTTACGTCATTGAAACAGGTCTGCATTTTAAATACGTTCATTTGTTACCAGTCTACCCGTTTTGACGAGCTCAGTTAGCGCCGCGGTTAATAACGAGACTTGACACCAATGTGCGATAGTTCGATTCCCGCACAGGACAAATATTTGTGTGTATGAACATGCCTGTTTGTCTTGGTGTTTGAAGAACGCATCAAATCAGCCCGTGCGTTTTTTCAAGAATGACATCTGTATAGTCAAATTTGGAAAGGAAAACTTCATCTAATCATTATTAGAGCCATTTCCGAGAAAATGAAATACATTTATACATACTAGAGAATCCGACAGACGTTGCCCTCTCCGCAAATAAATACAATAAGTTCTATAACCCGATTCCAGAGCCGCCTACCGGATCCAATTCTAAACCATTCTCGAATTCAATAAATAACCAGTTGAGAATGCGCAAGCTTGCATTGCCAGAGGAACACCTGGCTCGTCAATTATATAACAATTGAATTATTATTTTTTAAACTTTGTCGGGCATTTTGACCATGTTCCTTAAGAAATATGATATTGGTTTTTAAGACATTCCTATTCTACTTTTTAATTTACTTTTCGAATCTGAAATAAAAATTCATATATTTTTTTTTTAATTTGTCGGCCATTTTGACCATGTTCCTTAAGAGATAGGAGGTTGGTTTTTCAGACATTCCTATTCTGCTTTTTTATGCTGAATCCAAATCTGAAGTCAAAATTCGAATATTCGAAAAAAGCGATAGACACACAGAGAGACAAACGTACACAAATCGAACATATAGATTTCATATAGGAACGGTGTTCCTGAAAATGTATATAGAAATGGTATAAAATGTACAATACTTCAAACTTCCTGTTACTAAAATATGACTAAACAGATATACAATGCAAAAGTGGAAGGATGTAGGAGCCGAGGAAGACCGAGACTAACCTGCCATGACCAAATTGGTTGTATTTTATCAGAAGGTGTTGTCAGGAGCCCCAGGAATCGGCGAGCGTACATGAAAAGAGCTATGAATGTCACAGAAGCGAGTGAAGTATGTAAGGACCGCGTCTTATGGCGTTCGGTTCTCTCTGTCTACCCCATAAGAGACCTGGCGTGAAGATATATATACTAAAATATTACTTGTTTATTTTATATCTCTGTAAATTTAGGATTTGTCGCGTTTTTTTTTTCAGAAAAAATATATTTTCATTCCACGGAAATCTATGTATTTTCAATCTGCTAAGGGAGTCCCTTAGCAGATTGAGTATTCAAGACGCAAAAAAGTTGTTTTTTATTAGTGCAGTATTGTGAGGTATCTAAGAATTTATTTTCTAAAAATGAGGGATGGATTATGTCCATTTTAAAAGTAATAAAACATGTACTGAATATTGTAGTTATGTGTGTATTTTTATCAGAATTATCTATCTACAACTTCACGCCAAATCCCTTGCGGGGTTAACAGAGTGAACGTGCCCCGATCCTTTCACACATCACTCGCTTCTTTAACATTCATTGTTCTACTAATGCACGCTCCTGATATCCTTACTGATACCTTCTCTTTTGCATCTCCTTTGGTTCGGCCTACATTCCTCCACTTTTGCGTTGTATATATGCTTCGTCATTCTTTCAACCTGCATTCTTTCTATATGTCCGAACCAAAGGAGTATGCCTCTTCTTATTTTAGCACCGACGCTCTTTTTCAGACCAACTCTGTTCGATAGAGTTGTCTCTAGCAACGTTATTGCGAATACGGTTCACAAGCCGCCATTGCGTTACGCCACAAATTTTGCGCAAAGATCGCATTTCGACCGCATTTATCCTACTTACATGCTCTCTCTGCCATACCCAACTCTCGCTTCCATAAGAAAACGTTGGGACCAGTAATGCATTGTGTATAGATGCAAGCCAGATGTACCTTCTGGCTCAAGTTTTGACTGCCAAGAAGTTTTCCCAACGCTCCATTCACACTATTCCCAGCACTCACCCGTCTTTCCACATCAGCGGTGTACCTTCCATCCCTGCTGAAAGCGCATCGAAGATATACAATCTCATTCACTTGTTCCAACACTTCATCATCAACCGTAATCCTTACATTGGTTCTAGTTTCTTCTCATTCAACTTACCTTTGTTTCCTTCCCATTCAATAGTAATCTTCTCCATACAATCGTCTTTCATTATTGTGACCAGTGTTTGTAGTTCAGATGGTGTTTGACAGACAAACAATCACACAGGACTGATCGCTGTGGAAGTCTTATGGGAAATAGGCCTTCCCAGTTCAGCGGAGGATGTCCTTCAGCTGAAATGATGAAATATATAATGCTTTTTTGCCACCTTGGTGGTATATAAAAAAATATACAACAGGTTAAAAAAAACTTTTACAGTGTTAACGGTGTTTTTTTAATGTTAATTCGGCTAACTTAAAGCTTAATTTGGTTAGTTGCAAATTTCATGTAAATTACATGAAATAAGAAACTCTAAAGCATATTTGTAATTTATTTAACTAAAATATTTACTTTGTGTGTATTTCATAAATTTGAAGGTTTCGTATATTAATAATGTTATTGGTTTAGAAGAGAATGCAAACTATTTTTGGTTCTAAAATGTTATCGTCCTATTTAAATGGGCATTAATTAAATTTTTGAATATTTCGCATATTTTGGAAACGCTCTAATGATTTGATTAAAATTTTGTATTCAGGGTTTGGTTTTTAAGTTTGTCTTCACAACTATCTAAAAAAGCGCGATTTTAAAACAAAACCACTTGAGAATGCGCAAGCTTGCATTGCCAGAGGAACTTTTTTTAAAACCAACAATCGACAAAATTAAATTTTTTTTTTTTTTTTTAATTTTGTCGACCATTTAGACTTCCTTAAGAAATATGATATTGGTTTTTAAAACATACCTATTCTACTTTTTAATTTACTTTTCGAATCTTAAATAAAAATATATATATTTTTTTTTAATTTGTCGGCCATTTTGACCATGTTCCTTAAGAGATAGGAGGTTGGTTTTTCAGACATTCCTATTCTACTTTTTATGCTGAATCCGAATCTGAAGTCAAAATTAGAATATTCGAAAAACAGACAAACATATAGATTTCATATAGGAACGGTGTTCCTGAATATATATATACAAATATATACATGTGAAGTTCACACGCGATAGAAGCAAAACCTTCAAAAATGTGAACTTCAAGATAATAAGACGAATATAGAATTTCAGGAGCAAGATAATCGTGGGGTTTATTTATGATGGTATTGATCATACTTGCAAAAAGTTTTTAATAAACTAATGAAATATTTATGTAAAGAATACACGTGTACAATACACCACGGTTGTTATGACGCCTTATCCTACGTTTCGTGATACGCAGGCGCGCGCACACACGCACAACGCTCGGACCCTGTAATAAACACTGTATAATTCCTTCAATCTCATTCTCTCGCACGTTAAATCCTATAGATATACGAGTATGTTGTCTCTTTTCACTGCCGTTTTTTCGTTTCACCGAGTTTCAAATCACAAAGATGCTAGAGAAGTTTTCACTTCAAAAGAACTATGCTGGTTCTATAGTATTAAGACTTGACACACTTGTGTAGATCAACAAATAACTGTAAATGTAACAAAAGGTATGGGCGAGTAAAGCCTGTAGATTCAAATTATTAATAAGAACAACAAAAAAAAAACATCAGCTAAATAAATACGACTAATTTAGTTGTGCTATAATTTGTATACTCCTAAATAAATAAATATTGTCGGACAAATTACACAGCGCCATCTAGCCCCAAAGTAAGCGAAGCTTGTGTTATGGGTACTAGGCAACTGATAAACATATGTAAATACATTTTTTTTGTAAATACATACTTATCATACATAGAAAATACCCAGACCAAGACAAACAGACATGTTCATGCACACAAATGTTTGTACTGTGTGGGAATCGAACCCACGAGCGCTGGTGTGAAATTGTGTAACAACGCGTTTCACCACTGCGCCACCGAGCTCGTCTAAGTCTTCTTCCTAGCGTTATCTCGTTTCCTAATCCATTAGGATTGGCGGGGTCCGCTACCTAAGACTAAAGATTTGGCGATGATACTGATTTTGACATGAAGCGACTGCCTTCAGATCTCCACAAACCAGAGGGAAAACCAGACCTTTCTTACGTTAGGTCTATCGAAATATAATTTCTTAGATGTGTGGGCTTGCTCATGATGTTTTCCATCACCGAAGAGCAAATAATGACAAATATGTATATGTAATAAATGACAGGATTCGAAACGGACATTGAACTAAGACGTTGGAGTGTATACTCCTACGTCCTTCCCTAATTGCAAGAGTCCTTTTAATCATGCGAAATTGCACGCCCATAGATCTGTCAGTCTCTTTGTCACAGACTGATCAATCACTGCTCTTGTATATTTTGTCTAAATATACAATGTCTGTGCGTCGCCGTTCAGTCCGCTTTTTCAGACTTTAGCCGTAAGCCGTGTGCCAAGATACAGTTTAAAAAATATGTTAGTTGCCTCTACGTAACTTGGCATATCTCGTACGAGTATTACTTCAAATTAACAATTCTTGGGATGCTCGGTTCGAGATCTCCAGCGATGTTCGGCACCTAAGTCACCTGGAAGGTCAGACTGACGTCCAAGAAACTTGGTGTGTTCAAATACACTCAAACAGTATTTCATTTCAGTGTAAAGACTTAAGTGAGACCGTATGTAGAGTACTGTAGTCACCTTTGGCCGGATACCAGCTAGACCTAGTAATTCGGTGCAAACGTATTATGTGAATTGGTGATGATCCTAAACTCACACACGGTATTGAGCCCTTATGTTTAAGTAGAGATTTTGTCTCCTTCTCCACGCACTTTTTTGTCTGATTGTACAATGGGTATGTTCTGACGAGCTTGGTGGCTCAGTCCTGAATGACGCGACTTTGACACTAACGCTCGTGGGTTCGACTTCCACACAAGTCAAAGTCAAAGTCAAAATCTTTTTATTCCGTAAAAATGGCTACATTTGTTTGGAATCGTCACAATTTTTAGGGTTCCGTACCCAAAGGGTAAAACGGAACCCTATTACTGAGGCTCCGCTGTCCGTCCGTCCGTCCGTCCGTCCGTCCGTCCGTCCGTCCGTCTGTCACCAGGCTGTATCTCTTGAACCGTGATAGTTAGACAGTTCAAATTTTCACAGATGATGTATTTCAGTTGCCGCTATAACGACAAATACTAAAAAATAGAATAAAATAAATATTTAAGGGGGCTCCCATACAACAAACGTGATTTTTTTGCTCATTTTTGCTTGATATTGATAACGGCAACAGGTAGACGCTTGAAATATACACAGAATATTTATTTATATATTTACTTTAAGAATAATTAATTAAATTAAAATAAAACAAATATTTAAGGGGGGCTCCCATACAACAAACGTGATTTTTTTTGCTGTTTTTATAGATAATGGTACGGAACCCTTCGTGCGCGAGTCCGACTCGCACTTGGCCGATTTTTTCCCCTACCGTGCTGTTCATGACTAGGTGAGCACTGATAAAAATACTGCCAAAAAACTCAGGCATCCCTCTTTTGGTATCCAAACAAATTTACATATTTTATTAATTACATTATAATTGGATCGACTCACTCCCAGGCATTTTTATCATTAATATAGTCAGATACTTTATAATATGCCCTGCTACACAATTTGGCTTTAATAGTAGTTTTAAATTTGTTTATTGACAATTATCTTATATTGCTGGGAAGTTTGTTATAGAACCGTATACATTGCCCCATAAAAGAATTACTTATTTTGTGGAGACGGCTTGCATGTAACACAAGATTATGCTTATATCTAGTATTTATACTATGAGTATCACTCTTTTTACAAAATGAGTCTATGTTTTTATGGACATACAAAAGATTTTCATAGATATATTGCGATGCGACTGTTAAAATATTTATTTCTTTGAATTTTTCTCTAAGGCTCTCCCGGGGACCAAGTTTGTAGATAGCTCTTATGGCTCTCTTTTGCAATAAAAAGATGGTGTTAATGTCCGCGGAGTTACCCCAAAGAAGAATTCCATATGACATAATACTATGAAAGTAGCTGAAATATACTATTCTAGCCGTATCAACATCAGTGAGCCGTCTAATTTTTCAATTTGTGGGCCCCATTGTAGTTTGGAGTCAATTGTTATACCCAAGAACACAGTTGTCTCCACAGGGGCTAAATTAGTTCCATTAACATGTACATTGGTAGCCACCTGTCTTACATTAGGTGTTGAGAACTTAATTACTTTAGTCTTTCTATCATTTAAAACCAGATTATTAACACTAAACCAATGAATAACTTTAGAGAGAGCATCGTTAACTTCGTCATAATTACCTAACCGTCTATTAATTTTGAATGTCAAAGAGGTATCATCCGCAAACAATACAATCTCATGTTTATCCCTTACATAATAAGGTAAGTCATTTATATATACTAAAAATAATAAGAATGGACATAGAATTGACCCCTGTGGGACTCCCATAACTACAGGGGACCCCGAAGATATTTTACCATTAACATCGACCTTCTGTATCCTATTGCCCAGATAAGAAGACAGAAGTTCGAGAGCCTTGTTCCTGATACCGTAGTGGTGTAATTTTCTGACAAGAGTGTCATGGTGCACGCAGTCAAACGCTTTAGACAGATCACAGAAAATTCCCAAGGCATCTTGCGAACCCTCCCATGCCGCGAATATACTTTTAAGCAAATGAATCCCTGCGTCTATAGTTGAACAACCTCTCGTAAATCCGAACTGTTTCCTATGAAGCAAATTATGTGTATTGAAATGTCTGAGCAACTGGCTAAGCATTAGTTTTTCAAAAAATTTACTGAGAATGGGCAGTATGGAAACAGGTCGAAAATTCGAAGGGTCCGAACTATCACCAGATTTAAATAATGGAATGATTTTACTATGTTTCATCAAGTCAGGAAATACACCAGATGCCACACAACAATTGAAAATTGTAGCTAAATGTGGAGCGATTGAAATAATAATAGAAGAAATGGTTTTGACAGATAGACCCCACAGATCTATAGTGTTTTTCATATTTCTTGATTTAAAAGCGTTCAAAATATCTTTTGGGCTTACAGCTGAAAATTCAAATATTGTGTCGCATTCTACCACGCTCTGTTTGAGAACCAGTTCAGCAGATATAGAAGAAGACATAAGATTTCTCGTAGTAATAAGAGGAATGTTAGAAAAATATTTTTCAAACTCAGTCGCAATTTCTACATCATTTTTGATATCTATATCATTTATCTTTAACCGAAAGTCTCGACTACGTACTTTCGCTCTACCCGTCTCATTATTTATCATATCCCAAACAGATTTAATAATATTTGTTGAACCATTAATTTTATTTCTTAAATATATACACTTAGCATTGGAACAGGCTCGTTTAAATATTTTGGCATAATTTTTTACAAGTTCTTGAAAAGTCGGATTGTGATTACAGGTCCTTTCTTCATAAAGTTCATACAATTTATTCCGACTTTTGTAAATACCAGGAGTTGCCCAATCACTGAATGTCATACGGTCACTTACAGACAGTTGTTTTGGAGTAAAGATTGTATTAAATTCACTAGTGATTAAGCTAAATAACGAACTGTACAAGTGGTCCGGAGTACCGTGACAGGGCAACAATACATTTTTTTCTGCTATATTAGACTTAAAGCTTTCTAAGCGGCTTTTACTAAATGGTATATAATTTATATGCTTTCTTTGTATTTTTGAAGAATTTGGAAATGAAACCAACTGACCTGAATGGTCTGACTGAACTTTATTAATTATAGATTGATACGAATGTTTTACAGTGCTAAATATGTTATCAATACATGTAGCACTTGTAGCAGTTACTCTTGTTGGCTCTGTAAAAATATGATGCAAATTGTATGATTTAAATAAATTTAAAAAGTTGTAGGTAACAGTATTTTTCTCCAAGATATTTATATTAAAATCTCCACAAATTATAACAGTTTTATGGCTATTAGATAATTTATTTAAGGCATCCTCCATGATATTTGAAAATGTCTCAAAGGGCGTGCTAGGAGGTTTATACAGGTTCATAACAATGAATCGTTCCAATTCAATGCATGAAATCTCTACAACTCGCTCAACAGAGAGGCTCACAATGTCACACCTTTCTTTAAATTTAAGCAACTTATTTAATAATATTAAGGAGCCACCATGTATACAGTTATCTCTGATGAATGAGCTTGCAACTTGGTGGTTATTGAAGCTGAAAATGAATTGATGGGGTTTTAGCCAGTGCTCAGTTAGACATAAAATATCAATATTGCTACAATTCATAAACAACTCCAATTCTAACTCCTTTTCTATCATCCCCTGAATGTTTTGGTGCACCAGGTTGATACAATTATTATTATTTCTATATTCTTGACAATTTACAATTGATGGGGATATTGTATTATTATTTTTTTAGTTCCGTTTTTAATATTGTTATTATTACTATTTACATTGCCAGAGTGAAACTCTATTGTCTTGTAACCTTATTTAAAGAATTTGGAATACCTTCCAAGGTACCATTACTCAATGTCAAATTATCTAACTGCTCAAAAGAAGCAGGGTTGTTAGCCAAACTTTTGGCTGGTTTCATAAAACAATATGATAGCGAATCTGCTATTTGTCTTTTATAAAAATTGCTAAGATAAAATTTATCTTCTGTCAAATTATAATATTTATTATTAAATATATTTATGTCAAGTATATGAAATTTGTCATCATATAATGTCAATGTATGCATTTTATCATTTAATCTATACCTAGATGCATTTTCCGCCTCGGGCAACAATTGACTGTATGGGAAAGTAAATAAAAACACTTTTCCCACATTTATCTGTTGTAACATATTAAAATATTTAATCATTATATGTTTATTTAAATTTCCTCTCCTCCCAATAAAAACAATTAAAGTTGTGTTGGGGTGGTAATCCCTCTTAACTATTTTATCAACTATTTGAGTGAAACTGGCTCCAGGCAAACAATAATTGGTAACCAGTTTTCCTGATTTTTGTAATAATAATTGGCCCATGTTTTTACCTATTTCATCACTATATATTATTATGTTGGAGTTATTATTTTCGCTATTATTATTTAATGATGATGACATCTGTTGAAAAGCACTACTATTAATGGCCTCATTCTCATTGTGGCTAAGTACTTGACATAGTTTCGAGGATCGAGTTACCTGTGAACATTTCATCGGAGTCCGGATTAATTCATTCCTATTGTACAAGACAAACGTTTGTGTGCATGAACATGTCTGTTTGTCTTGGTCTGGATGTTTTAAGAAAGGTAGAGCGCATCAAAGCAGCCCGTCTGGCGAAGTCCCTCCGCCTCAGAGAAAATCGCAAACAAAATAACAACTCCCTAGAGGGTTGTTGTATTCCTGCGTGTGAGTGAGGTCACCAGTAATCTCCTAAGGAATTGCTGTTAACAGCAAAGGTGGCAAGATGCTTAAAATATTACAAGCGTTAATAGGCTACGTACGATAACTGTTTTACATCAGGTAGGCCGTATGCTTGTATGCTTCTCAACATTGTATGTTATTAGTATTAAACATCTGAACAGTTTTTCTACGGAGATTGTGCACTATGCGTGTAGGATCACGAAAGGAAAGCACAACAACCCTCCAGGGTGTTGTTATTTGGCTACGGTTTTCTGTAAGGTGGAGGTACTTCCACAGATGGGCTGCTTTGGTGTGCCTTACCTCTCTTAAAACACCCAGACCAACACAAACAGACATGTTCATGCACACAAATGTTTTTCCGGGGTCGGAATCGAACTCACGAGCGTCGGTGGCAAAGCCGCGTTATTAACCGCTGCGCCACCCAACTCGTCAAATCCTCGTTCCTCGTTTATCCTTATACACCCGATCATCCGCATACAATGGTCTCGTACTGCGTGGTTGCAGAGATTTTTTCTACAGAGAAGTCTTAGGTTGTCGAATAAGCTCCCTGCCGAGGTTTTCTTAGGGAACTATTGCAAGTTATTCTTCATGAAAATGGTATAAAGGTTTGTACAATTTCGGCAATGCAAGAGTTGCGCCCCTGGTGTTGCAAATGTCCCTAGGTTACCTAGGAAGCGGAGCAGTGGGATGCGATACAAAACTCGGTAAACAGGCATTCTTAACTCCCCTGCTACCTAAGCGTCTTTGTTGATTTTTAGCACTATTATACAGCCCTTTTTTTTCAAGATATATGGTTTTTTATACAACGTCGGGAGTAATGCACGCATATGGCTCAACTAATGTAAAGCGGTTACCGTAACCTATGAACGCTTGCAATGTTTGATAGATCACTTGCGCGTTGCCACCGCTACTGATAACAAAGCGACATCTAAGGAGCTTACTGGTCATCTCGCTCATTCGCAGGAACACGACCACCTTCCAGAGGGCTATTATTCAGCCGCGTTTTCCTGTGAGGTGAAGGTACTTCCTTTACGTCGCTGCTTTAATACGCGACCTCTCTAGAAAATATATACAAGACAAACAGCCATAAGAGAGTTAGGGCGCATCAAAGCAACCCGTCTGAGGAAGTACATCCACTTTACAGAAAACCGCAGCCAAATAACAACTCCCTAGAGGGTTGTTGTGTGTGAGTGAGGTCTCCAGTAAGCTCCCAAGGAGTTGCTGTTAGTAGCAGGAGTGACATCGCACGAGCAATACTTAAAGTATTGCAAGCGTTTATAGGCCGCAACCGGTAACCGCTTTACATCAGGTGGTCCGTATGCTTGTATGCCTACCGACGCACAGAGGTCCGAATTTTAAAAATAGTGGACATTCGAAATATCCGGTTTTAAAAATCTATCTATCTATAACTTGACGCCAAATCCCTTGCGGGAGCACCACTAGTCGCTATCCTTCCACACTTCACACGCTTCTTTAACATTCATTGCTCTTTTCATGCTGTGTTCCTAGGGCTCAATATCACCTTCTTATAAAACACGACCAATATGGTCGTGATAGGATTGTGTTGGTCTTCCTCGGCTCCTACGTCCTGCCACTTTCGCATTGTACATCTGTTTCGTCCGAACCAACGGAGCATCCAAAATACAATATTACACTTATGTTTAATAATTATAATAATATAGTATTAATAGGTTACGGATACAGCGCGCGAAATTACTTCACGAAATGTTGATTAACTTTTGTTTATTGAGTACCACAAACATTTATATAGCGGTGTGGCAGGCATTCATTACATATTCGATATATTAGAAGGGTTCGGAAATACATATTTTAGTCAAACGATTTCATCTAAATTACATTATATACATAAACCTATATACTACCTAAAAGAGACAATTGATCTTCGTGATGTGGAAAATCGCTTGCGTTCAAGTATACCACAGGGACATTTCTAGCACTCGATATACCAAGTCAGAAAACAAATTCGTACACAGTCTTGTCATTGTTGGCGACCCTGAGCTTACAAACTGTATTGAGCACTTAAGTTTAAGTTTACACAACGCTGTGCTAATACCAACGCTAACTTGTGGAAGTGAGAGCTGGGTATGGCAGAGAGAGCATGAAAGTAGGATAAATGCGGTCGAGATGCGAGCACTGCGAAAAATTTGTGGCATAACGCTTGCTGACCGCGTTCGAAATGATGACGTACGAAAGAGAGTTGGACTTAAAGAGAGTGTCGGTGGTAAGATAAGAAAGGGTATGCTCCGTTGGTTCGGACATGTAGAATTCAAGACGAAAGAATGACGAAACAGATATACAATGCGAAAGTGGAAGGATGTAGGAGCCGAGGAAGACCAAGACTAACCTACCATGACCAAATTGGTCGTGCTTTATCAGAAGGTGATGACAGGAGCCTTAGGAACCGGCAAGCGTGCATGAAAAAAGCTATGAATGTGAAAGAAGCGAGTGAAGTGTATAAGGACCGCGTCTTATGGCGCTCGATTCACTCTGCCTACCCCGCAAGGGACCTGGCGTGAAGATATACAAGTTTAAGGCGAGATTTTGCCTCCCTTTGTGTGTTCTACCGATTGTACAACGGGTTGTGTTCTGAAGAATTGTTCGATGCCGACAGCTTCTTTTTACAATAGCTCGCTGACGGCGGGAAGTTCACGCTCACACACTGGAACAGCAATGGTTGCGTACTGTTTTTTTTTTTATATAAGCTCAGCAGAGTGACTCCTCTTCGCCTGATAGTAAGCGAAAGAGGAGCCCAAATCGCAGCGGCAACTGGCAAAAGACTACGCAGCGTCCTGTCAGTTGACGCTGCCATGCTGGCCCGCAAGATGCTTCTTCAGGCTTCGTTTGATAGATTCCATATTATAAGCAGGAGGAAACACTTGCGCAGGCAAGGCGTTCCACTTTTCATTGGTACAACAGAGATAGGAGTTGCTGAAATTTTTGGTACGCGAAGAAATGTTCTGCATGTGTGGTTCTGTGATGGAAGGGAGAGGTTCTATGATGGGTGGGATAAGGGAAAACAGTTCTTCGGAGCCCTCACCATGGTAAAGGCGGCAAAATACGCTTAGCGAACCAATGTCCCTGCGGAGTTGAAGAGGTTCTAGGTTTTTGGTGACATCTTCTTCGTCGATTATACGGATAGCCCGTCGCTGCAACCGATCAAGAGCCTCGAGAAGATATTTTTATTTATTTATTTATCAACACTTACATCTATTATTATGGATTACAAACCTAAAGCAATAGAGCAGCACCGTTTTAACATCTACGTATAACAAATAATAAATACTGCCACCTTTGCAAATTCATTCAGAGAACTCGTGAATATGTAAATTTTCTCTGCTATTTTATTGAGGGTGATCAAAGCGCTTGTCAGCGGGGCTTTATTTTGTAGGTTGGTCCGCCTGCGAGCCACTGCCAGTAGGTGCGGCCGGCGACGACGCCACACGTACCTATCAGGGACACTCAAATTCGCCAACCTGAGTAATTCTGAGTTACAGATTTTACCTCTGAGCAGTTTGTACAAATATGTCGTAAGGGATAATTCCCTTCGTACCCGCAGTTCATTGAAACCAACCATACCCAAGACAAATAATCCTGGAAACATAAGAGGATAAACGGATATTGTGAAGAGCTGTCGCAGAGATGCGAACAATGGTCCACGCGAGCCCGAACTTGAGTCTTATAAAGTAGACAAAGCTGGTCCGGCATGAAAAACTATCACAACCCGTGGGTGTCATAAAATGCGACTAAGGGAAATGTCCAGGATACGGGCAGCAGCGTCTCCTGCGTACGTTAATAACATACTGCGGTTGCCAACCCGGCTGCCAAGCGTGGCAACTATGGTGAAACCCTCCTCTCTATGTTCCCTATGTTCAGCAGTGGACGAATACAGGCTGAGATGATGATGGCTCCTGAATTTTCTTGGCATTAAACTCAACCAGATTAATGGAACACCACTTACTAATGAGATCCAAAACCTGATTCAGCTTAACGATAAGACTCACGTTTCTCATCGATTTCTGTTCAACCAGCACCAGGCAGACCGAAATATCGTCCATGAACCGTACTGTCATCTGCATACCAATGAATATTACCCAGTGGCAGCATGTCATTGATATGAAGAAGAAAGAGGGTGGGTGATAGAACCGAGCCCAGTGGGACAACAGCATTCACTGATATGAACCGCGAATTGCAAGTGCGGGTGGGAAGGGGGGACTAATTAAATACAAAATGAAGCAATGTAGCTGTAAAGTAATAATTATTAGTTTTCTACTGTTAACTCAGAAGTAGATACTCGTACATACCCAATTACTCAGATAGATATTGAGGTTATATTTCAATCACTGCACTGCGATTTACTCGTAGCATTTATTAGATAAACTCATTGTATTTGTTAAGTGATTAGATGTGTTGTGCATATTAAAAATGATTGTTGTGTTAGTGACCAGCGTTCGTTAGATCAAACGAAGAAATGGATATTTCATCGTCGGTTTGAACGAACGATTCCAACGATGGGGCCGAAACTGAAATTTAGATCTTTTGACTGAACGAACGATAGAACTGTCCAGAATCGAAATTTAAAACAATGAAATCAACCGTAATTCTAGAAAAATCTAAGTTGTAGTAATCTAAATTAAAAAATATTACAAGTTGTTACATCGATCAGAGGGCGCTAGTTGAAGAATTTCAAGGCTAGATAAAATGAGCTTTGATTCGTTTCAGTACGCTTTACAACACTTTCATTTAGGAAATGGGATTTTATATTGCTTGTAACGGATAAACCGTTACATCTGTAATAGTTTGGTGGCGGGTGTCTTATCAAGGAGTCATAATTAGTCACAAAGCTTCATTTTTGTGAAAAAGGAGTGAAGACTTCAGCCAAAGTGAAAAAGCAAAAGAGACTGTCTTGGATCGTGTTGCGAAACCTTTGGACTTTCCAGCAGGACTCTGCACCTGGTCATAAGGCACGGACTACCCAAGCCTGGCTCGAAACCAACGTTCCGGACTTTGTAAGAGCTGAAGACTGGCTCTCGTCTAGTCCAGATCTGACCCCTTAGAGCGTGGCTAAATTTCCCTTGGAAATTGCGTAATAACGCGACAGATTAAAGGCCTGTATCAAAGCCATTCGAATGGAATCTTTTTTTTTTTTTGCTGAGACTTCCATAAATATATACATATAAGTTTTATTAAGATTGCATTACTTCATAATAAATAATTTCATATTCATTTGTAACAGAACTTATGGCCGAACTGGGTACATTTGTTTCTTTTCATTTTCAGGAACACCGTTCCTATATGAAATCTATATGTTTGTCTGTGTGTGCGTTTTTTACGAATATTCGAATTTTGACTTCAGATACGGATTCAGCATAAAATAGTACAGGAATATTCAGGAACAACATTCCTATCTCTTAAGGAACATGGTAAAAATTGCCGATAAATTTTTCAAAAAAAAATTTCGGATTGTTAATAATTCACGAGCCAGGTGTTCCTTCGGCAATGCAAGCTTGCGCATTCTCAACTGGTTATGTATTGTTTTGGTTAATCGACAATTTGTTATACGTATTAGATAACCTTGATGTGCGTTACTTGTACGAAATCTATAATCTTGTTGTAGTGAATAGGTGTAATTTGGTCTTCTTTCGCCCATGTATCTTATTATTAGTATTCAATTGTTCTAGGTTAGCTGGAAGAGATCCCTTTTAGGGATAAGACCGCCTATGTAAAACTGGCTTTATTTTTATTGTAATTTATTTCAAATGTACTGTAAGACGAGCTCGGTGGCTCAGTCGTGAATGACGCGACTTTGACACCAACGCGTGGGTTCGATTCCCACACAAGACAAACATTTGTGTGCATGAACATGTCTGTTTGTCTTGGTCTGGATGTTTTTAAGTGAGGTACGGCGTATCAAAGCTGCCCGTCTGGGGAACTACCTCCACCTCACAGAAAACCGCATCCAAATAACAACTCCCTAGAAGGTTGTTGTGTTCCTGTGTGTGAGTGAGGTCACCAGTAAACTCCTAGGGAGTTGCTGTGTAAGCAGCAGAGGAGGCATCGTGCGTGTGATAGTTATCTATTGCAAGCATTAATAGGCTACGGTAACTGCTTTACATCAGGTAGGCCGTATGCTCGTATGCCTCCCGACGTTGTATAAAAAACAACAATAATGATATTAGCAACAACAACTAATTAACTGCACATGAAGCCACGACGCTCACAATAACGTTGTGTTGCTGCTGACCAATGGGAGAATATTTCTACCAATGAGTCGATGAGTAACACGATGGTAATTCGCTAACTAGCCAATAAGAGCTGCGGGTTCTACTTTTGATGCACGTTTTTGACAAACTCGGCAGTGGTTAATAACGCCTTTAACACCAATGCTCAGAGGCAGGGCGCAGCCTACCTCCGCCTTCCTCCACCTCAAAGAAAACCGCAGCCAAATAAATACTTCCTGAGGGTTGTTGTGGTCCTGAGAGTGAGTGCGGTCGCTAGTAAGCTCCTAAGGGGAGTAGCTGTATTAGCAGATGAGATGGCAATTAATGCTTAACGTATTACAAGCGTTGATAGGCTACGGTAACGGCTTTACAACAGGTGAGCCGTATACTTGTATACCTTCCGACGTTGTACCCAAAAAAATATCCCTCAATGCTTGTAAATTGTATTTGATTTCATAATAAATCGTCTGAAATAGTTCAGTCCTTTCAATGAGACTTAATAAAAGAGAGAATGAGAATTGATGAATATGTTACTGACAAAGATGTCTGGAAATAATTCAGCATAGACAACCTCTTCTAGTCTAATCTAATCTTTATTATCTTATATTATCTTTAACTAATATTTAATTCTACCATTTGATATTATTCTTAGCAATATGCTGACGTGAAATTATTATAGCTAGTTGTCGCACGGTGGTCGAAATTCGACCAAAATTCATTTAGTTTTTAAGTTTGAACTTTTGAATAAATAATATGTAAAGTATAAATATCTATTAGACAAACTATGACATTATCATAATTATATTTGACATTCAGTAAAACCATGGACAACTAGTATTAAAGACCAATAATATTAATCTCTTCTCAGTTTGACCGCAGACTTTAACCATTAACAAAAGAATAGGTATATACTTGGGTACATATGCGTTTGTGTGTCAAAGCCATTTTCCAGGCATTATTATAAAAAAAAATTTTGCTTAGCTTTTCCATACAAACTTTAACAGTGCCAAATTTCATACTCCTCCGTCCGAGTAATTTTCGCAAAAGGGGTACAAAGTTTTTGCTTCACGTATTAATTATATTATATTTTTATTGTAATATCTAATTGACAATTTTAAAAGAGAGAGGCAAGTTTCTTTCGGCATTTCGTCTTCGCAATGGTTATTTCCGAAACACAAGCAGATTAAGAAGAATAATAATAACAAAAAAGAATTGAATAATATACAATACATATTACAAAAAAGTAAGTGTCTAAGCGCTCGCGAGGCATAAAGAAAGATTTTTATTTTGTATCTTTTATCTAATATTTTCTACAGTTAGTTATAAGGAAGAAAAGATACTAAACTCAACCAACTCATAAACATACAACTATCTTTAAGTTTAACAATTTGTTTACAAAGAAAAAGCAATGTCGAAGTCAGGAATTAAAAGTAAACTAATTCAATGCAGATATCACCTCAAGAAGTATCTCAGAGAAATAAATGTGTACGTATAAGAAGAAAAAATAACTCTCTTGAACGCTAGTTCCTAGTCTAAAGTTTGTACGAGTATTGTTCCGAATAGATTTTATTTATTTATTTTATATAAAATGTCGGGAGACATACAAGCATATAGCCCAACTGATGTAAACCGTTATTATGTGCGGTTACCGTACCCCCCCTCCGAGCTAACAAAGCACGTCCTTGCAAGCTTCTTAGGAGCTTACTGGTGACTTCACTCACACGCAGGAACACAACAACCCTCCAAAGATTTGTTATATGGCGGCGGTTTTCTTCCCCAGCTTTGACGCGCCCTTTTTCTTAAAAACACCCAGACCAAGACATAGAGACATTTTCACTTAAATGGGATTAAGTGGGAATCAAACCCACGAGCGTTGGCGTGAAAGTTGCGTGCCACTTTTACACTTTACTATCATTTCCTTACGTCACGCTATCATGTCAGTCAAGACCTGTAATCAAAACGTCCATTATTATTGTACATGTTATTGATTCACATACCATTATCAAGTCACTCATGGAGGTTAAACAAATACATAGTTCGTTATTAATGTTGTTATTACAAATAGAAAGGAAACATGTAGCTACACATATATACCTTCTTCTTCGTGGTATCCCATTTGCTAATCCATTAATTTCCGCTACCTTAGGCTTAGGTGGTGTGAGTAACTTGACCTACCTATGTAACCGCATACTCCTCACCGGAAAAATTCCGAACCAATGGAGACTGAGTGTCACTCCACTTTTCAAAGCTCTTCGAGCAGATAATTTACTCCCGGATCCGGCAGGAGTGTTAGTATAGCTGCCGACCAGGTCATGGGACCGCGGACCCCGTTTATGCTCTAAGGATCGTCATGGAGAAATACAGGACGACGAACACGATTCTACATCTTCTGTTCTTAGCCATGGAGAAGGCCTTCGACTGTGCTCTTCGTGCGATAATCTGGTGGGCACTGAGCGTATATTGATATTTGCCGGGACATGTATCTCAATTCTTATTCCATAGTTAGGACTAACTGATATTGGCGATGTACCGTCCTTTCCATACACCATCGGGGTCCACCAGGGATACGTCCTTAGTCCGTTTTTGTTCAGCGTAGTATTAAACATAGTGCCGGACAGCATAAGAGATACATGAGCCGCTTCCGTGGTTGCTCATGTATGCTGACGATACTACGCTGGCGAACACGGACAAGGGCACCTGGTGCGATGAGTGAACGATTGGAGAGGGTGGATTGAGAACGGCGGTCTAAAACTAAATGTGGCGAAGACAGAGTATTTGGCCTACAATATCTCAGATCCCACATGCGTTTGCATTGGTGAAGACACAGTCGAGCACACAGACCGATGGAGGTATTTGAGATCTGTACTCCACGCATCCGAATACATCGATTACGACGTCAAGGATAGCTGGTGTCGTTTGTGAACCTAGAGTGCCGGTTACGCTAAAGGGACAGATTTACAAATCCATCATTAGACATGTCATTTTATATGGCAACGAAGCGTTTCCTGTAACTACTGTAAGGGATGCCGAAGACTGCGCGAAATAGAGGAAAGCGGACCATAGGCTCTGAAGCGAAAGCGTAGGACGCGACCGGGATTAACGCTCGAATGATGATGATGATGATATTGGATACGCAGCTGGCACCATATTTTGCACTAACCCTCTGGCAGCCAGTACGACGGTAACTTCAATAGGATAACCCGATGACAGACATGATCCGACATCTTGGCCATATCTAGACTGCCAATGCCTCACCTTAACTCTTAATCGCCGAAGCCAGGGGTATGTAAGATACACTTAAAGATCACCAGTCGAACAACCGTGACGGCAGTCGTATTGACGGCTACTGATCAAGTCGTGATCCTGTAGGTATACAAGAAGTCGTGTGTTTATCACACGCTACATCACCTTGGAGAAAAGGGTGGTTATGCCAACCAGCCTCTCGGGGCGGAGATCAGGTAATCTCTAGATTCGATTCGGAAACCCTAATAACCAGCGGGAGTGCCTCTGCGAAAAATTTACTACATGAAGCGTCAGACCTCCGTAACCACAAGGAAAACCAGACTTTTCTTTTTAGGTTAGGTCACACCTCTTTGAAATATAATTTGCTGAACGTGTGGGTTTCCTCGCAATGTTTTTCTTCACCGCCGAGCAAGTGGCCATTACAAATATATGCATAGGGGCCATCAGTTAATAAGCTCGTTCTCTATCTCCTAAGCTATCGCTGCCCTAAATGGACATACAAACATATATTATTTTTTATATAGTAGTTTTACATTTGAAGAGCACAATTTGATTTATATATTAGGCTTTGGTTTAATTGGTTTAAGGCGATGAAATTTCCAGCAAACTCCGTCAAGGATTTGTGCTAAATTGCGGATTGGCAGAGGCTTAAGAAGGGAGGGTTAAAGTTATGTCAGGTTTCAAAATAATATACTAATTATACACGAATTGAACATTTTGGGAATTGAAAACATAGTTAATAGATTGAGGCGTTATTTTGCGAAAGTCAAAAATTTACATGCAATTTGATCTAACTTGCTTTGTGTGCTTCCGCCACCAATTAGTTCAGGCGGCCTAGCGTCGGTCGGCACCCACCCACTACTGTTAGTAGATGCAACATGCCGACGCTGCCATGGCTGCTCCGGTAGTCTCTGCCTCGGCTGCTGCGGTCGTCCGCCATCTGGAACAGAAACCGCATGCCCCCACCACCACCGTCGCTGCCACGACTGGCCTGGTCGTCGCTGCGACACGTGTTTCGCCTCTACACGAGGCATCATCAGGCGTTGTTGACGTTAATCGTAAGAATAACATGCTACAAGACTTGTAGAACAGAGACTACCGGAGTAGCGTCGGCATGTTGCATCCACTAACAGTAGTGGGTAGGTGCCGACCGGCGCTAGGCCGCATGAACTAATTGGTGGCGGAAGCACACAAAGCAGGTTAGATCAAATTGCATGTAAATTGAAAATATAACATTTTGAGAATTCAACATTTTATGATTTAACTTCGACGAGCTCAGTGGCGCAGTGGTTAGTAACGGTACCTTGACACATTCCCATACACGACAAACATTTTTTTTATACTACGTCGGGAGGCATACAAGCATTCGGCCCACCTGATGTAAAGAGAAGAGATAAAAGATATATTATCACTCGCGCGATACCTCTTCTGCTGCTTACACAGCAACTCCTTGGGAGCTTACTGGTGACTTCACTCATTATTATTATCACTCATATACATCTTTTGTGATATCTGTCAAAAAATTATCTGAATAAATAATACATTAAATTTGAAAATTTAAAAATTCTATTCTTTAGACGACCAAGAAACAAGAGACAGTCTACGGGGAGATCTGATCAGTAACGCACGCTGTGCTGATTACCGCACCTGTGACCTCCAGCCCCTGCTGTGTGGGCTACGCGGTGTACTTCGGCGGCGGCATCTGTTGACCGCTGTGGTGTTGGACCGTAAGGCGGTCCCCACCGGCTCCTACTTTCTACTGCGCATTGATCTTCGACGTCAGTGAGCCCCTCATGGATCTGCGCGCTGGCTGAGGTTCGCTGGCGAGCTTCTCTACGGCCTACATTTTCATCCAGACCGTGACCAGGTGCTGGCGACCAGTGAACAGTGAACTTTAGTTAGATCGAACCAACGCGAGTCCTCAAAGACAAAACTAGCCGAACTCTAGAATCCGTTTTTTTGTAATCTTTTATTGTAAATATTAGTCATTAATAAATTTGTTATTCCCCCCTTTTAGTAGCCCCCTTTCTTTTAGTAAGAAATATTACAGTATGTAGTATAAAAATTCCACACTGAAATTAATTCAGTCAGTTATATCCATTGATTCTGTGTTGACAATAAATTGGCAACACAGAATCAATGGATATAATTAAATAACTAGTAAATAACAGCAAGCTGTGTAGGCAGAGATGATATTTTTTAAATTTAAAAAATATTTAAATATTTTATTTTTAATTTTTTAATTTTTTAAAAATATATGGAACCCTGTACGACATCTAGCGACGAGTACTGTTACTTTTTCTGTTGATGGGAATATGGCCGGCCATACGTTTTCCCATATGTTTTTTTTCTAATTGGAACGATTTTGGACCGTTCTTCCTCACCAACGAACATTTAAATTTCAAATTAAAGGATACAAAACTACAATATGTTAGCTATTAGTGTGTCGATTTTGGAGTTTCTCACTATTACCGTCTAAACGCTAGCTGGATGACATCAGTCTACCCCAAACGGCAATTTTGAGGGTAATGTGGCTCCGCTGGCTATCGCAGCTCTACCAACAAAGTGCATAATAGAACAATGAATCTCATTTTCTAATCATGTCACGGCGCATGTGCAATTGACGAGCTCTGAGTGCGGTGATTAATAACGTTACTTCGATACTAAAGCACGTGGCTTCTATTCCCACACAGGACAAACATTTGTAAACATGGACATGTCTGTTTCTCTTGGTCTGGGTATTTTAAGAGAGGTAGGGTGCATCGAAGCAGCCCGTCTGGGAAAGTACCTCCACCTCACTGAAACCGCAGCCAAATAACAACTCCCTAGAGGGTTGTTAATACAACGTGTGAGTGAGGTCACTAATAACCTCCCAAGGAGTTGCTGTGTAAGCAGAAGAGGAGGCATCGCGCGAGTGATAATTATTATCGCAAGCGTTAATAGGCTACCGTACTCGCTTTGCATGTGGTGGGCCGTATGATTGTATGCCTCCCGACGTAGTATAAAAAAAAGAAAAATAAATAAAAATAAATATTGTCGGACAAATTACACAGCGCCACCTAGCCCCAAAGTAAGCGAAGCTTGGGTTATGGGTACTAGACAACTGATAAACATACGTAAATACATTTTTTTTTTTGTAAATACATACTTATTATACATAGAAAATACCCAGACCAAGACAAACAGACATGTTCATGCACACAAATGTTTGTACTGTGTGGGAATCGAACCCACGAGCATTGGTGTCAAAGTAGCGTAACAACGCGTTCCGCCACTGCGCCACCGAGCTCGTCGCTAAAGAAAACATTCAACAGTTGACAAAACAGTTCACGTGTAGGTTGTGTGCTGCCGCTGTCTCTCTTCTACTCGGACGCATCGGCCGATGGAGTGGAAGAGAGATAGATACGTCACAAGCCGAACGCTTCGGCCGATCGTGCCTCTCTATCGCTTGTTCCGCGCTCTCGCTTGCACGCTCGGCTCAGGCGGAACGTGACAATGAGTCATGCTTTTTCGTGCATGCAGCCGGCGTTCATCGATTTATAAGACGTTGTCACGTCAAAAATTCAACCTGATTGTGGGTAATTTTTTTCAAACAAAATATAAAAAATTTTTCGGTGGGTAGCTGCAAAATAAGCAACACGCGATTTTCTGTGCTTATAAGAAATTTAATTATTAAAAATAGATTACTTACATTTTCATATAAAATTATAAACTAAATGTGTTAAGTATTATTCTTGCATCTGCTGACACATAAATCTCTAACATCTTTCACAACATGGACACTGCATCACAACTGAACAAGAATTTAGAGGAACTAACATCACTATTTAACACCAGAATGGTTGAGTTTGAGCAAAATCTGCAACACCAATCTTCTGCGCCGGCCCCTCCGACCATGAAAACACTCTCCGCAGACTTCCAATCATTTAAAACTTTCATATGGAAGGCCATCTCAATGTTGAAGTCTCAGGTTGAGGTGATGTCTAAAGGCTTGGATCATCTTGAGACCCATAATCGTAGGAAGGTCCTCCTGTTCCATGGGATTCCGGAGGAAGAAAATGAAGTTCTGCCACATGTTCTACATAGAATATTGGGTGACCATCTCAATCTACCCGTCGGTGATATCAGTTCTTTTGGTGCTTGGGGCCATGCTTCATCGTTGGAGGCTTGTCATCGGCTCGGTGGTAAGAAGGATCAACATCGACCTGTGCTGGTTCGTTTTGGGAGTCAGGCTTTTCGGACCTCTGTATGGAATGCCAAAACAAAACTAAAAGGTTCCCAGATTTCCGTCTCGGAATTTTTAACAAAGTACAAGCAGGAAATTTTTGTTGCGGCTAGGAAGCACTTTGGCATAAGGAATTGTTGGTCGACGAACGGCAATATTGTTGTTCTCTGTGGAAACACAAGAACCAAAGTAGCGTCGCTAGAGGATCTCCGCCAACTGCAATCTCGCTACCCTACTAGTGAGTCGCAGCAGGAAGACATTTCTCGGCGTACCGGCGCAGCAGGAAGGAAAGCCAGAGTCAAGTAGTGGTTCCGTTCACGGTATACTCGTTTTCTTATCCCCTTACTTAATCTTTTGATGTTTATTGTCATACAATAATAACACAATGTTAGTTTCGGGCAGTTTTATAAATTTAGTTTTGTTTTCTACCGTTCATAAATTTTATTACAAACAAAAATATATATTGCAAATTACCTACTGTAAATGACGTGACGTGTGAGTTGTAACACATGGCATTCTTCTTCTTCTTCCTACTTCAGTTGTGGCTATGACTCTTTAAATTAATTTTGTCAATGTTAAATGTTACATTAAGATTTTTGCACTGTATACTGTGAATATTTCTGTGACCCTAGGATATGAAAAAAATATTGTTACCAACTCTATTGAATGGAATAGAAAACATTTTGTATTTAAAATATGACTAGTCCCGTTTGTGTACAGATTGTTCAGTGGTGCGAGTATTAGGTACTTATTTATATACTTTATTGTGTTTATTTTATTTTATTATTTATTGATTTTTGTCTACTTATGTCTTTAGGTGAAAACGTTGATAACTGCTTCCTGTCGTGTTCCTCTGATGAATATGAAAGTGCTTTAAGTGATACTTCATCAAGTTCTGAGTCTTCTCTTGAAAGTATATTACAATCTACGTTTGAGGGTAACTCTCGCTATCTCAATCTTGTGCACATTAATGCTCAGAGCATAATAGCTCATTACTCCGATTTTCTTGCATCCTTTAGTAATGTTGCCGTCGACGGTATTTTAGTCTCCGAATCCTGGCTTAAGCCATCGCTTCCTTCTACTCTGTGTTCTCTTCCCGGTTTCCGACTGTATCGAAATGATAGAACGGGAGCTGGTGGAGGCGGCGTATGTATTTATCTCCGCGAAAATATCCCTTGCGCTATAGTTTCACATTCGCCTTCCGAATATTCTGCTTCCCTAGAGCATCTATTTCTGGAAGTCACTCTCCACCATACAAAAATTCTACTGGCAGTAGTATACAGCCCGAATGACAAAATTGATTACTTCCACACTCTTGAATCTACGTTACAACACTTACGTCCTATGTACCATCATATTATTTTAATGGGTGACCTAAATACCTGCCTTTTAAAATCTGATCATAGGACAAATAAACTCAATAGTTTAGTTTCTGAATATAATCTACAACCTTTGTCACTCTCTCCAACACATCACTTTCCTAATTGCAGGCCTTCTCTTATTGATCTAATGTTGGTTTCTGACGTTGATTCAATCGTAAGACATGGACAACTTACAGCGCCTTTCTCATACCACGACTTAATTTTCCTCTCATATAAGGTGCGTCCTTCAAAACGAACAGCTAAAACTATTTCCCAGCGTAACTTTAGAAATCTTGATGTAGATCGCTTGAGGGATAATTTTTGTAATGTCAATTGGTCTGACTTTTATTCTGCCACATGCGTGGATCATAAAGTGCAATTTTTCAACTCAACTTTAACATCGATTTTTGATAAACATGCCCCATTGAGACCAGTTAGAATAAAACATTTGCCTGCACCATGGTTGTCTTCGTCTATTAGGAAAGTTATGGTTAAACGAGACAAAGCGAAGATCAGACTTAAAAAATCTCCTTCGGAAATTAATATTCGTGAATATAAAAAATTGCGCAATGTCTGCAATAGGATGTGCAGGGATGCAAAACGCCGCTATATTCATTCCTCCATTGATAATATGTCTACGCCCTACATTTGGAAATTTTTACGATCACTGGGTGTGGGAAAACCTCCTGAAAATATCAATGATCATATTGATCTTAACTCCTTAAATAAACATTTTTCTACTCCTCCAATTTCAATTGATACGGCAAAAAAGTTCTCCACCTTACATACTCTTTCACAACATACTCCACCCACAAGTGATTCATTTATTTTTCGCAATATCACAGAGGAGGAAATTAAAAAAAGCATTGTCTCTATTTCCACAAAAGCTGTGGGCAGCGATGGCTTGAGTCGTGACATGCTTATACCTATCATTGACCTTGTTGTTCCGGTGATTACACATATAATCAATTTTTCTCTAACTCACAACGTGTTCCCAACTGCTTGGAAAATGGCTCAAGTTGTTCCTCTTCCTAAGACGTCTAATCCGTCGTCTTTTTCTCAATACCGTCCTATTTCTATACTTCCTTTACTCTCTAAGATTCTCGAGATTACTGTCCATAAACAACTTCACACGTACCTTTCTCGCAACAATCTTCTCAGCCCTTATCAATCAGGCTTTCGTCCCAATCATAGTACGGTCACTGCGTTGCTAAATGTCACGGATGATATTCGTTACGCCATGGACAATAAAAAACTCTCATTAATTATATTATTAGATTTTAGCAATGCATTTAATTCAGTCGATTTTGATATTCTCTTAGGTATACTTCGCTCAATTAATTTTTCTCCCTCTGTGATGGCATGGTTCGACTCTTATGTTCGTGGTCGCCGGCAATGCGTCAAACTCGATGAGAGATCATGGAGGAGTGGATTGATCTGATTGCAGGTGTGCCACAGGGCGGTATCTTATCTCCACTTTTATTTTCCATTTTTATAAATGAAATATCCAAAGTTCTCTCTTCTCCCTTCCACCTATATGCAGACGACTTACAGATTTACAACCATTTCTCAACTACCGAAGCTGATGACACTATTGCGGCTATAAATCGCCAACTACGAGCTATCCATATATGGGCTGATAACCATGGTTTACTAGTAAATCCATCGAAGTCTCAGGCTATCGTCGTAGGTAGTAACCAATTACGTAGTAAGCTCAATTTTAATAGCTTGTCTAAAATTTATTACAATGGTCTACAGATTCCCTATGTCGACAAAACCAAGAATCTTGGACTGATAATTGATGGTACACTGTCCTGGACTGCGCATGTTAATGACATTAGTAAACGTATGTATTACACATTTCACTCTCTCAAGCGACTTCAGAACTTTTTGCCTTTTAAAACTAAAGTTATGTTGGCTCAATCTCTCTTACTCCCCATTCTCGACTACGCAGACGTTTGCTATTTGGATGCAACTGAGGAACTACTCAACAAGCTAGAAAGATTGCAAAATCTGGCTATACGTTTTATTTTCGGTCTTCGTAAGTACGACCATGTTTCGGAGTTTCGTGTACAGTTGAAGTGGCTTCCTATTCGACTTCGCAGAAATGTGCACATACTATCCCTGCTTTTCAAATTAATTACCAATCCCAATTCCCCTCAATACCTCTGTTCACGTTTTCCACTCCTTCCACCGCCAACTCGATCCCAACGTTCCTGCCATATAAAAACTTTACATTTCCCTCTAGCAAACACAAAATTCTTTTTTAACTCGTTTACTGTATGTGCTGCTAGACTTTGGAATAAATTACCACTAGAGATAAGAGAGAGTCCTTCTGTATTTAGTTTCAAGAGAAGACTAAAGACGCACTATCTAAATATGTTATCATCTAACGACAAATAGTATGTAGCTATATATATGTATATATATATTTGTATATATGTATGTGGTTGTATGTTGTATGTATGTATGTATATATTATTATTTTTATTGTGAGTATCTGTTTTTATTTTGCTAGTTGGCACATATATTTGTTATAGCCCTTGTACAATTTCGTTCCACATTCATTAGGGTTGGCTGGAAGAAATCTCTTGAAGAGATAAGCTCACCTTTGTACACTGTATTAGTCAATGATTATTATGTACTATTTGTTTGTGCAATAAAGAATTATATAAAAGTCGCTTGTGTAGTTCACGCACGTTTAAACTACTGTTATTTACTTACATGTTATTTTCATGACTGAAAGCGCAGCGTCCGATTACATCACACAACAAATGTACGAAATGATCCGAAAAAGGTATACCGATATTAAGTTTAGACGCACTAAACTTTGTTTAGATGCTGGTGGAGTGTAAGAAAGATTTGATAAAGAAGCTTTTATTTTATAGAATAGGAGTTTCTAATTTAGTTGTGCAAAACTTTCCGAGAGCTCCAAGTATGAGAGGTTCTTTCGAATTTCACGTAGTATAAAATTCGAAAGCAGTATCTATGCGTGAACTTGTTCAATGTTAACTGCTAATAAACCAGTCCATCAGTACAACGAATGTATGTACTTTTGAAATTGACGTTATCACAAGTTTATACCTTTTTTTATGTAACATCGGGTGGCATACAAGCGTACGGCCCACCTGATGTAAAGCGGTTACGGCGTACATCAATATGTCTGTTGTCTTGGTCAGGTTTTTGAGAGAGGTAGGGTGCATGAAAGAAACCCGTCTGGGGAAGAACATTCACCTCACAGAAGACCACAGCTACATAACAACTCCTTAGACGATTGCTGTGTCCCTGTGTGTACGTAAGATCAACAGTAAGCTCCTAAATCGTACATAAACTTAAAAAAAACATAAATGTTTTGTGTATTTTCTTAATATATGCTAGCATCAATGTGTTATTATGTTAACCTTATATACACTTTTTGTCTACCACCGCCATACATTATTCCACTCAGGAACTCGAAAGCAATGGTTGGCTGGAAGAGATTCCTCGAAGGAATAAGCCCGCCTTTGCAAATCAAATTCCAATATTTTAAGAATGTAAACATTAACTTAGCAATAAAGTTCTACAAACAAAGAAACAAACAAATGTACATTTTGTAACTACTTATCTCTTGCACGACGGTGATGATAAACATCCAGAGAAAATCAAGCCACGTCTTTCGAAATATAATTGCTTGGACAAGTCTTCTTTCATCTCTTGGATCTGTCTTGATTTTACCTAAGAAAAGTCTGGTTTTCCGTCTAGATTGTGGAGGTATGACGGCCGTCGACCCATGTCAAATTCATTATCTTGACCAAATCCTTAGGCTTTGGTAGCGGGCGCCGACTTTACCTAAGAAAAGTCTGGTTTTCCGTCTAGATTGTGGAGGTATGACGGCCGTCGACCCATGTCAAATTCATTATCTTGACCAAATCCTTAGGCTTTGGTAGCGGGCGCCGACTTTACCTAAGAAAAGTCTGGTTTTCCGTCTAGATTGTGGAGGTATGACGGCCGTCGACCCATGTCAAATTCATTATCTTGACCAAATCCTTAGGCTTTGGTAGCGGGCGCCGACTTTACCTAAGAAAAGTCTGGTTTTCCGTCTAGATTGTGGAGGTATGACGGCCGTCGACCCATGTCAAATTCATTATCTTGACCAAATCCTTAGGCTTTGGTAGCGGGCGCCGACTTTACCTAAGAAAAGTCTGGTTTTCCGTCTAGATTGTGGAGGTATGACGGCCGTCGACCCATGTCAAATTCATTATCTTGACCAAATCCTTAGGCTTTGGTAGCGGGCGCCGACTTTACCTAAGAAAAGTCTGGTTTTCCGTCTAGATTGTGGAGGTATGACGGCCGTCGACCCATGTCAAATTCATTATCTTGACCAAATCCTTAGGCTTTGGTAGCGGACGCCGACTTTGCCTAAGAAAAGTCTGGTTTTCCGTCTAGATTGTGGAGGTATGACGGCCGTCGACCCATGTCAAATTCATTATCTTGACCAAATCCTTAGGCTTTGGTAGCGGGCGCCGACTTTACCTAAGAAAAGTCTGGTTTTTCGTCTAGATTGTGGAGGTATGACGGCCGTCGACCCATGTCAAATTCATTATCTTGACCAAATCCTTAGGCTTTGGTAGCGGGCGCCGACTTTACCTAAGAAAAGTCTGGTTTTCCGTCTAGATTGTGGAGGTATGACGGCCGTCGACCCATGTCAAATTCATTATCTTGACCAAATCCTTAGGCTTTGGTAGCGGGCGCCGCCAATACTAACGCTAAGAAGAATAGAAATTAATACTAAAAATATAGATATACTCGTATATCAAAGTTTATCTATTAGTCTTCTAGTTAATTGAATAGTTCCACCACCACATCAACCCTTACTCATCCCACTGCAGAGATACGGGTTTCCCTTCAACCGAAGGGGTTTAGAGCATACTCCGCCACACTGCTCAAATGCCGATTAGCGGCGGCCAGTGTTTTCAAGCCGCCCGATGGTCACTGACTTAGCTTAACTACTGTCATCTATCGACAAAAGCCGGGACCGATGGCTTAACGTGCCCTCCGACGAGAAACTCGAGGTAGAAAAACCCATCCATAGACAGGCTGCGGTAGACGTTGCTTAACCTGCGTGTTTGGCTAGAATGACACGCACAACGATGCCATCGAGCTCTCAAATTGAATAGTTAATGAAACAAATTCCGTTGAACCCCAGCAGTGCATACGCAATTAAACCTTCAGCACTGTGATCACAGCTCAAATTAAGTTTCACAAAATGTCGCTGAGACACTGTCGAGTATTTGGGAAAGTTTCATGGTAATCTTAGCTTAGGTTTTGTTATATCAATTTAGGCGAATATTATTTTCGTTTAGTTCTTTTTAAAAGCTTTCATTTAACTTGGTTTCCTGTCCGTCTGTCTGTCCGGGACAAATCTTGCGATGGTCATTTCGGCCATTTGCCGACATCCGATCAGGGTAAAATTTTGCGCACACCTTCAGTTCTGAACGCAGTGTAATATAGTATGTTCAATATTATAGTAGATACAATATGGCCGCTAACACAAGATGGCGGATTGCCTTTCTCTTTACAACTCTATCTATATGGGTGTCAAAGGAAAGGGTATGGCGAGTAATTATATGACATTATTAAAAATCAAATGTGGTAGCCAACACAAGATGGCGGATCAAATTAAAATCAAATGAATGTGCATAAAGAGTGGAATACTATCGGTTACGTTACGTTACTTAAAATCCAATATCGCGGCCGATACAAAAGGACTACTTATTATTTTACAACCCCCTTGCCATAGGTATCAAATGAGAGGGTAGGTATGCCGAATAGAATATAATAAGTTATGTGACTTTATTCCAAATTTTAAATAACTTCCGACACGAAATGGTGGATAACATTTCTTTACATCTTTCTCGATATGCATGTATATATTTTTTATATATTATGTCGCAAACAATAACGGCATACATATACAGCACATACTTAGGAGCTTACTGGTGACCTCACTCACACGCAGGAACACAACAACCCTCTAGGGTTTTGTTATTTTGCTGCGGTTTTCTGTGAGGTGAAGGCACTTCCCCAGACGAGCTGCTTTGATGCGCCATACCTCTCTTAAAAACATCCACACCAAGGCAAACACACATGTTCATGCACACACATATTTGTCTTGTGTGGGAATCGAACCCACGAGCGTCGGTGTCAAAGTCGCGTCATTCACGACTGAGCCACCGAGCAGGATCTGCAAAGTCGTATACAGTGAGATCTGAATATTTGATATCTACTGGATATCAAATATTCAGATGGTGGCTAAGAAAGGAGCATTACCTTTTTGATTCTTACCCATTTCAGGGGTATATATGTTACTACGGGAACATGTCGACTGGATTGAAATAAAATATGTTTTAAATATAAATACATGATGAAATATGACTAAAAGATAAAATTAAAATGACTTGTAGAAATTTTCCAAAGCAATTCAAAGATGACCTATAGTTAGTTTTTTTTTTTTATACCACTAAGGTGGCAAACAAGCGTACGGCCTGCCTGATGGTAAGCAGTTACCGTAGCCTATGGGCATTTGCAACACCAGGGGTGTCACTCTTGCGTTGCCGACCCTGTAAGAACCTCTTCACGCCTTTCTTGAAGAACCCCATACTGTAGTCCCTTGGGAAAATCTCGGCAGGGAGCTCATTCCACAACATAATAGTTCTCGGTAGAAAACTTCTCGTGAAGCGCACAGTGCGCGACCATTGCGGTTCCAGTGTGTGCGGATGAACTCCCAGCCGCCGGCGAGCTGTGCGATTGTAAAAATGTTAGTTAATGTATCTTAGGAATATGATAACATATCTTATGGGTATCCTAAAAATGACGTTGAATTATCTTAAGAAAAAAGGAAAGATGACTTTACGATAACTTGAAGATTATATTAAGGGTGGCTAATCATTGTATCTATAAATATGGTGTGTGTGCGCACGCGCATGCACATATGTATCAATAATAGTTTATGTACCATATGATACAATGTTATAGAGGATCGGAATGATAGGAGGAATGGCGCTTCAGTACTGTTGAGGCACAGCGGTTGCTTCGCCCAACAACGGACCCTCCAGAGTCTGCGCAATGCACAAACCCGCAAGTCCAAAAAGTTATATTTCAAAGACACGTAACCTATCTATCTATCTATAACTTCACGCCAAATCCCTTGCGGGGTAGGCAGAGAGAACCGAGCGCCACGTGACTCGATCCGTACATATCTCACTCGCTTCTTTAACATTCCTTGCCCTTCTCATGCACGCTCGCCGGTTTCTAGGGCTCCTGACATCACCTTCTGATAGAACACGACCAATTTGGTCATGGTAGGTAAGTCTTGGTCTTCCCCGGCTCCTACATCCTTCCACTTTTGCATTGTATATCTGCTTCGTCATTCTTTCATCTTGCATTCTTTCTACATGTCCCAACCAACGGAGCATGCCTCTTCTTATTTTAACACCGACACTCTCTTTCGTACGTCATCATTTCGAACGCGGTCAGCAAGCCTTACGCCACAAATTTTGCGCAGCACTCGCATCTCAACCGCGTTTATTCTACTTTCATGCTCTTTCTGCCATACCCAGCTCTCGCTTCCATAAGTTAGCGTTGGGACCAATACTGCATTGTGTATAGTTGTGCCTTTTGGATCAGGTTTTTACTGCCAAGAAGTTTTCCCAACGCTCCATTTACACTATTCCCAGCACTCACTCGTCTTTCCACATCTGCGGTGTACCTTCCATCCCTGCTGAAAGCGCATCCAAGATATACAATTTCATCCACACGTTCCAACACTTCATCATCAACCGTAATCCTTACATTAGTTTTGGATTCTTCTCTTTCAAATACCATTATCACACACGTGACCTAATTTAAGAAAGGTCTGGTTTTCCCTCTAGGTTGTGGGGGTATGACGGCAGTCGCTCCATGTCAAAATCAGTATGTTCGCCAAATCCTTAGGCTTAGGTAACGCACCCCGCCAACCCTAATGGATTAGGAAACGGGATAGGGCTAAGAAGTAAAACAAGAATTTACGTCATAAGTATATAAATATAATATATAATATAAATATTGTCGGATATAAATATTGTCGGACAAATTACACAGCGCCATCTAGTCCCAAAGTAAGCGAAGCTTGTGTTATGGGTACTAGACAACTGATAAACATACATATTTTTTTTTTTTTGTAAATACATACTTATTATACGTAGAAAATACCCAGACCAAGACAAACAGACAAGTTCTTGCACACAAATGTTTGTATCGTGTGGGAATCGAACCCACGAGCGTTGGTGTCAAAGTAGCGTAACAGCGCGTTACACCACTGCGCCACCGAGCTCGACTAGTGTGTAGGTATATATATGTAACATCAAGAGTTTACAAAAATAAGTAGTACAAAGGCAGGATTTAAGGGATCTCTTACAGTATTTGATGGGACTGTAAACACCCGAGGGTGAAATACAATAATTACAGCCTAAAGAACAAGTCCAAATGGTTACAGCCTTGGTGGTCTTAAGTATAAAGCATAAATTCTGTAATTAGGCATCTGATACATATATATTTAACAAAGCAATTCTTGTATATGCTTACATATCGTGTATCTCGAAAATAGCTCTAATAAGTTGGATTAAATTTTGTATTTAGATAGTGTTTTGCTTTTTTAGGATTTTTTTTGAACAACAATAATAATAACATAAAATATCAGACGTTGAAAATATTGTAATAACATGCAGAATCGATTTTGGAGAATTGATGAACATTTTTAATTATACATTACAAAAAAATAAACATCTAGTTCCACCATTGCTCACCATATATCGCAAGTATTGATAGGCTACGGTACCCGCTTTACATCAGGTGGGCCGTATGTCTGTATGCCTCCCGACGTAGTATAAAAAAAATTCAATACAACATCAGTATAAATAAATAAATAAATATTGTCGGACAAATTACACAGCGCCATCTAGCCCCAAAGTAAGCGAAAGCTTGTAATTATGGGTACTAGACAACTGATAAACATACGTAAATACATTTTTTTTTGTAAATATATACTTATTATACATAGAAAATACCCAGACCAAGACAAGCAGACATGTTCATGCACACAAATGTTTGTACTGTGTGGGAATCGAACCCACGAGCGTTGGGATCAAAGTAGCGTAACGTAAAGTCGTCGATGATACTTGACTGTTATAATAATAACGTTTATTTCAGACTATATATATATATAGTCCATGATGTTAGCAACACTATTTCTTAAATAACTATGTTAGTTAAAATACAAATAATATATAATGTGGAAGTCTGGGAGAGCTATAGGCAAGCGCACTGTAACCGCTCTAACAATGCAAGTTGGTCCAGTGCGCCAGCAGCGGACTGTCCCAGCTATCAAGAGATAATTTTCAGGATGCTGTTATGCATATTAGAGTAAATTTAAAAACCTTTTTAAATGCATTTTCATGTGTCACCCTTTGACTTTTCTGCCGCCATTATCTTTCAGTTTCGAGTTATCTTCAAGTACGCCATGCGATTCTCTGCTCTACAGTTCCGCGTTAATGGACACCGTCATAATAAACCTTGGACTTAATATATACTCTGGTAAAAGTAAAATACTTTTATCTTAAGAAGATATTGAGCGAAGTGATTAAAAACAGTATGATATTTTTCCATTAGCGCAGTTATTTTCATTTCTCAGCTGAATTCTGGTAACACCTATTTACGCTGAAGAGATTTTAATGTAATTAAAAGCTTAATCTACTTATCGACTTAAAAGATATCTGTCGATCCATTTTCTTTTTATGTAACGTCGCAGGAGGCTTCTTTTTACAACCGCACCGCTCGCCGACGGCGGGGAGTTCACCCTCACATGCTGGAACCGCAATGGTCGTGGACTGTGCGGTTCCAGAGAAGTTTCCTAACTCTCCAGTTGTGAATTGAACTCCCAGCTGAGGTTTTTTCAAGGGATTAGGGCCAAGGGCGTGAAGAAGTTTTTAGAGGGTCGGCAACGCATCAGTGACACCCCTGGTGTTGCAAATGTCTGTAGGCTACGGTGACTGTTTATCATCAGGCAGGCCGTATGCTTATTTGCTGACTTAATGGTAAAAAAAGGCATGCACGCAAATGGGCCACCTGATGTGAAGCTTTACTTTTTAGGGTTCCGTACCCAAATGGTAAAACGGAACCCTATTACTGAGGCTCCGCTGTCCGTCCGTCCGTCCGTCTGTCACCAGGCTGTATCTCTTGAACCGTGATAGTTAGACAGTTGAAATTTTCACAGATGATGTATTTCTGTTGCCGCTATAACAACAAATACTAAAAAATAGAATAAAATAAATATTTAAGGGGACTCCCATACAACAAACGTGATTTTTTTGCTTATTTTTGCTTGATATTAATAACGGCAACAGGTAGACGCTTGAAATATTCACAGAATATTTAGTTATATATTCACTTTAAGAATAAATAATTAAATTAAAATAAAAAAAATATTTAAGGGGGCTCTCATACAACAAACGTGATTTTTTTGCTGTTTTTATAGATAATGGTACAGAACCCTTCGTGCGCGAGTCCGACTCGCACTTGGCCGATTTTTTTACTATAGCCTAGAACGTTTGCAATACATTAAGTGTCACTCGCGCGATGGCACCTCTGCATACTAGCTTAATGGTGACCTCACTCACACGCAGGAACCCAATAAACCTCCAGGGAGTTGTTATTTGGGCGCGGTTTTCTGTAAAGTGGAGGTACATCCCCAGACGGTCTACTTAGAGCGCCATATCTCTCTTAAAACCACCCAGAGGAAGACAAACAGACATATTCATGCACACAAATGTTTGTCCTGTGTGGGAATCGACCCACGAACATTGGTGTCAAAGTAACGTAACAGCGCGTTTCACCACTGCGCCACCGAGCTCGTCAAATTAGAATTTGTTTATTATATAGCATCACGCTCGTCTGCGGTTAGGGTAGACAGACACTGTGGATGATAAATGATCAACTTCTTCATGCCTGAGGCATACTTCATGCATTCAATTTGGCCCTTTTTTTAGTACAGCTGCAGTGTTAGTTTTACCGCAGCCAAATAACAACTCGCTGGAGGGTTGTGTGAGTCAGCGGTCAGCTCCCAAGGAGTTGCTGTGTTAACAGCAGAGGTGGCATCGCTCGAGTGATAGCTACTTAATACAAATACAAATGATTTATTGGTATTTACAAGTTCTTTAACAAATAAATGTGGGCTTTATCCAATTAAATTTATAAAAACTTGTACTAGGATAAAGCCGCTCCTCTCAAGTCTTAACTGTGACATGTTTATAAACAATACTAATTTGGTACAAAAAATAATTAAACAAAAGAGAGAAAAAAAACAGAAAGAAATAAAAAACAATCAATATCCAAGTAATATACATACATCTACTGTGGTATTTACGATAAATATATTAAATCACACTCTCTTATTAACTCATCTCTGTAACAAGTTTTCCGTTGAGAAATAGTCCAATTGTTTTAACCAAGCAGTTAATGCTCTCTTACACTCTATGAAAGACATATTATAGATGTTTAATATTCTATTTATTTTATTGTATAGTGTTATTGATTTTGTATTAAACTGGTTGCTTGCAAAACTTGTTTTTACTGGTTTATTGCGTATGACATTATAGGGATTTCGCCTTAGATTAATATTGGAAATGTTCGTAGGCTACGGTAACCGCTTTACATCAGGTCACCCTTATGCTTGTATGTCTTTTATTATATTCCTTTACCGCCGAACAAGTGATAATTACAAATACGTACAAAAAAACGGAAATACGAATTCAGTAGTACAAACTTAGGCCAGGAGTCGTGGACCCTCTGTTAATAGGTTGTTTGTTTAACTCCTAAGCCATCTCTCCAAGTCTTTACACGCAATAGCAATTCAAAACGTACACGTTCGAAAAACTTCATCAACTCGAATTGAGCAATGAATGAGCAAATATCAGTTCGTGAGCGAAGCAACCTACCTGTATCTAGTTACCAACTTTTCAAAGGAGCCCCGGGCGGAATGTTCAGCCGAGTTGGCAAGTCACCTCGCTGAACTATATAGTTTCACATGAAATATTAACAGACGCCTACAATTTGCGTAACAGAGTCCGCCTCTTGGTTCATTACGCGACTACGTAACTAGCGCGCTTACGTTTAGTTTTCAGATTGAAATTTGCACATGAAGCAAAAACTATTCAAATCAAATCATCTTTATTTGCAGAACACGTTACAAAAGATCTTACGTTTACAAAGTTGGTTGTAATAACTGCGTGCAAAATTGTATTTTCTAGTTACATAAATATAATATTGGTCTGAAGGAGAGCGTTGGTTCGGACATGTAGAAAGAATGCGGGACAAAGAATGACGAAACAAATATACATATTGCAAAAGTGGAAGGATGTAGGAACCGAGGAAGACCGAGACTAACCTACCATGATCAAATTGGTCGTGTTTTATCAGAAGGTGGTGTCAGGAGCCCCAGGAATCGGCGAGCGTGCATGAAAAGAGCTATGAATGTCACAGAAGCGAGTGAAGTATGTAAGGACCGCGTCTCATGGCGCTCGGTTCTCTCTACCTATCCGGCAAGGGACTTGGCGTGAAGAAAAAGCTTGTAACAGCCTGTATGTATATATGCGAAGTTATCTTCCCCCACTGCAGTGCCTCGCAATCTACCTGCCTGATTTGTTTTCGTGTGACCGTTCTACGATGGTTGTTTGGGAATGGATTAGGCAGGTGGGTAGAATTTGACACTATCGTATGAGTACAACATAAGTATAGGGTTATAGATATACTTGTGCGTAGTCACTATTTAGCTGTAAGCGACTGAATGTTGAACGGTTCGTTCCTAATACAAACCTTTAAATAGTTAATATATTCAGGCGTTATTTTGCGAAAGGCAAATTTACATGCAATTTGATCTAACCTGCTTTGTGTGCTTCCGCCACCAATTAGTTCATGCGGCCTAGCGCCGGCCGGCACCCACCCACTACCGTTAGTAAATGCAACATGCCGACGCTGCCACGGCTGCTCCGGTAGTCTCCGCCTCGGCTGCTGACCAGGCCAGTCGTGGCAGCGACGGTGGTGGTGGGGGCATGCGGATTCTGTTCCAGATGGCGGACGACCGCAGCAGCCGAGGCAGAGACTACCGGAGCGGCCATGGCAGCGTCGGCATGTTGCATTTACTAACGGTAGTGGGTGGGTGCCAGCCGGCGCTAGGCCGTTTAACTAATTGGTGGCGGAAGCACACAAAGCAGGTTAGATCAAATTGCATCCAAACCTTTAAGGTTTTTTGTGAATGAAAACATTTCTGTTAACATTGTATTGAATATGGTAATATAAAAAAAAAAAAAAAAAAACATAAATAGTTAACATACATTAAAATTAAATTATCAATCAATCTATATAATATTAATACATTTTTAACATTTAGTTTTAAAGAATTCGGGGACACTAAAAACAAACGATCCTAAATCTAATTTGTCAGATGAACTTTCAAGGTATTCCCACTGAGCAGTTTAATGTCCTCATGCATTATATATTAGATAGTAGGAAGTGTATTTTCACGTTGGAGGGAAACGGACGTGGGTCTCGCCTCATGTGAAACGTTAGCCGTTTATGAAAGCTTGGAATACGAATAGGAGAACTCATACCTACTAACGCAGCTTATTATTCCGTGCATCTCTTTCAAACCAACTCTGTTTTTACATTCGCAACGCTCGCATTTCGACAGCGTTTATTCTACTTTCATGCTTTCTTTAACACTCGTTGCTCTTACTTCCGTATTCGCTTTGTATACAGCGAGCTGTGCCTTCTGACTCAAGCTTTTAAAGCCAAGACACCCACCGTTCCCTATGCGCACTATTAGATTGTGGGCTATTTTGAAACTAAGATTCGTGGATTCGATTCCCACAAAGGACAAAGATTTGTGTGCGTGAACATACGTGTAATTCACGTGACAGTAAACGGCCATCCAAATAACAGCTCCCTTGAGGGTTGTTGTGTTCCTACGAGTGAATGATGTCAGTAAGCTCCTAAGGATTTCCTGTGTTAGCAGCACAGGTTCACGTGAGCGATACTCAATGCACTGCATGCGTTCGGTAATTACTTTACGTTCAGGTGGGCCGTACGCTTGTATGCCTCCGGACGTTGTGTAAAAAAACCGGCCAAGTGCGAGTCGGACTCGCGCACGAAGGGTTCCGTACCACTATCTATAAAAACGGCAAAAAAATCACGTTTGTTATATGGGAGCCCCCTTAAATATTTATGTTATTCTACTTTTTAGTATTTGTTGTTATAGCGGCAATAGAAATACATCATCTGTGAAAATTTCAACTATCTAACTATCACGGTTCGTGAGATACAGCCTGGTGACAGACGGACGGACGGATGGACGGACACGGACAGCGGAGCCTCAGTAATAGGGTTCCGTTTTACCCTTGGGTACGGAACCCTAAAAACCATGCTGGCATAGGACTCGCTTCATGTGAAGCGCTTGGCAGCTGTTTATCAGAGGCTTACAGTTTACGTCACCTTGTCTGTCCAGGGAATTGTTATCTAAAGAGAGCACGAGGACGATAGCAGCGACAACGGTGTGCAACTCCGTCGTAGTGGGGTGCGTGCCGGCAGGTGTTTCGCATGAACTAACTGATGGTGGAAGCTCACGATGTCATTGCTTGTGAATTGTTATATGCCTGTGATCTTCCGTAAAGTGGATTGATGTTCTCAAGTAGTATGTACCTTCATCCACTGAACTTTTGCTAACTGACAGGTTACACCATGTGCAGGGTGGGTTAGGTATGGTTCTAAATTATTTTTATATTATTTTAAGTTATATTATTTCATATTATATTACGGTGATGTCAGGAGCCCCAGGAACCGGCGAGCGTGCAGGAAAAGAGCTATGAATGTCACAGAAGCGAGTGAAGTATGCAAGGACCGCGTCTTATGGCGCTCGGTTCTCTCTGCCTACCCCGCAAGTGATCTGGGGGGAAGATATACATACATAGATACAATTTCGATAATTAAGAACGAATGTTAGCGGCATTTTGTTTATATTATGTCGGGAGCCATATAAGCATACGGCCCACCTGATGTTAAGTGGTTACCGAAGCCTATTAACACTTGTATTATATTAAGTATCACTCGCGCGTTGCCTCCTCTGCTGCTTACACAGCAACTCCTAAGGAGCTTACCGGTGACTTCACTCATACGCAGGAATACAACAACCCTCTAGGGAGTTGTTATTTGGATGCGGTTTTTTTTGAGGTAAGGTGGAGGCACTTCCCCATACGTTGCTTTGATGCGCCCTACCCCTCTTAAAAACATCTAGACCAAGACAAACACACATGTTCATGCACACAAATGTTTGTCTTGTGTGGGAATCGAACCCATGAGCGTCGGTGTCAAAGTCGCGTCATTCACGACTGAGCCACCGAGCTCGTCAATTGTCTTTTGTTATTGGTGTATGTAAAAACAGCATTCACTCTCAAAAGTCTGTTTAAAATCAAAAACCATAAGCTAGCGCGATCCGGCGTGGTGCGACCTCTTTTTGTGTAACAAGTAATACAAACATGAACTTTACAAAAAAAAAAAAAACCGCCCCGGATCGCTACCGCTTTCCCGCTCTTCACCCCCCTGTTGGTTTTAGCTTTAAGCGCATTAATAATAGAGAATTTGCCTGCTTTTGCTCTACCGATTGTACAACCGCTTGTGTTCCGGTGAATTGTTCGATATGATGCCAGCATTGTTTTGCAATCGCGCCTCTCGCCACGGCTGGGAATCCATCCTCCCACACTGGTATCACTCTGGAATGGGTGCCCACTGTACGGCTTCAGATAAGTTTTTTTACCGAGAAGTCTTAAGTTCTGGAATGCTAAACTAGAGACTAAAGCATGGGATGTTAAAAAAATATGTTCGCAAATTATTTAAATAAACATATATACATTTTTTTGTGATGTAACAATAAATTTACGTTTTTCGGATTTTTTTCTTTTACTTGTGCTAACATTGCTTCTCATCAAATTTTATGTTCTAGGTCATCGGGAAGAACCATATAGGTTTTGATTCCCTTGCGAGTGTCAAAACATGCGCATAAACGAGGCATAAATAGCCGTATCTTTTGATTGATTTGACTTAGAAGTCTGGTTTTTTCACTGCTCGAAGGGATTATAGACCTAAGTATTTTATATTAGTTTCAGCTTGATAACTCCACCCGTTCTTGAGAAAAATGGTAAAATAGACAGACGGACAACAAAGTGATCTTATAAGGGTCCCGTTTTGCCTTTTGAGGTACAGAACCCTAAAAAGTGAGTACATTTTATTATTTAAATGTAACACTGTCTAATCTTGGTTTCAGTATTTTTTATGTTCAAGCAGTCGCACCTACTTCCATTATGCAACGTCATAGAACGGTGCAGAGTGCAGACGCACTCACAGTGCAGAGTGAGAGACAAAAAAGAAGGGATAGCTTGGTAGTTCCACCCGTCCCTGAGAAAAAGGGTCTTGACAGACAATTAGACAGACAGTCAGACGAACAACAGTGATCCAATAAGGGTTCCGGTTTTCTTTTGAGGTACGGATGATAGCGTCAACAAAACACGAGTGACGCCCCTGGTGTTGCAACTGTCCATTACGGTAACTGCTCACCATCAGACAGAACGTATGCTTGTTTGCCACTATAGTGGTATAAAGGAAGTAATATTTAACACCGTGACTTTTTATTCAGATATACATTTTCCGATATATTTAAATAAGCAATTTAACTTAGACTTCTATTTGCTATCTATCTTTTGCAGGCGTTTCCGATTGAGGAGGTATAGCTCAGTGGATAGAACCAGCCTCCAAAAACAGTGACTCTGTCCTCTATATATATATATATATATATATATATATATATATACTTTTTTTTTGTGTGCGGTGTTCTGTGAGGTAGAAGTACTTCCCTAGACGGGCTGCTTTGATGCACCCTACCTCTCTTGAACTACTGCTTAACGAGCTCGGTGGCTCAGTCGTGAATGACGCGACTTTGACACCAACGATCGTGGGTTCGATTCCCACACAAGACAAATATTTATGAACATGTCTGTTTGTCTTGGTCTGGATGTTTTAAGAGGGGTAGGGCGCATCAAAGCAGCTAGTCTGAGGAAGTACCTCCACCTCACGGAAAATCGCAGCCAAATACAACTCCTGAAATGATGTCACCAGTAAACTTCTAAGGAGTTGCTGTGTTAGCATCAGAGGTGGAATCGCGCGAGTGATTCTTAGCGTTCACAGGTTACGATAACCATTTTACATCATGGCGGGCCGTAAGCTTATATGCCTTCCGATATTGGATAAAAAAAATAAGAAAAACAAAAGACACACAAGTGTATGTATGTATATCTTCACGCCAGGTCCCTTGCGGGGTAGGCAGAGAGAACCGAGCGCCATAAGACTCTGTCCTTACATACTTCACTCGCTTCTCTAACATCGATAGGACTGAACCGCGTATGAGCTTATGATTGTCACCACCTGATGTAAAGCGACTACTATACTCTATAAACTTATGCCTTCCGCCGTTGTATAAAAAAAAAGAAATGGTGAAGTTGATGATGATTAGTTAAATATTTAAATAACAACAAATAAACTAAATGGGTATTTTCTATGTATACTTAAAAAGTATGTATTTACAAAAAAAAATGTATTTACGTATGTTTATCAGTAGTCTAGTACCCATAACACAAGCTTCGCTTACTTTGGGGCTAGGTGGCGCTGTGTAATTTGTCCGACAATATTTAAAAAAAAAACAACATTTTTAAGAGAGGTAGGGCGCTTCAAATCAGCCCTTCTGGGGAAGTACCTCCACCTCACAGAAAACCACAACCGAATAACAACTCCCTAGAGGGTTGTTGTGTTCCTGCGTGTGAGTAAGGTCACCAGTAAGCTTCCAAGGAGTTGCTGTGTAAGCAGCAGTGGAGGCATCCCGCGAGTGATACTTAATACATCGCAAGCGTTAATAGGCTACAGTACCCGCTTTACGGTGGGCCGTGTACTTGTATGCCTCCCGACGTAGTATAAAAGAAAGAGCATTTCAAACATCAAAAGTTTGAAATGCAAAATCTTCCTTCGGTTTCCATTTTGACAAATAGTTGTGATCACCATTGTAAAACTAATTACAAAGTCTATTTCCTCTAATTAATGACACTTCTTTATTAATTATCTCTTAGTTTATTACCTAGACTCCTCATTTCCGCCAATCGTTAATTAGTTCTAGGTTTTAAATATCTAGTAATTAAGTTCGGGTATTAAAATTTACAACGAATTGAAATTCAAAACCTGAGCTTGTTATCTGTATAAAAAATATAAATGCTCCGAAAATAAATTAAAAATTAATAGTTAATAGATTCAGGCGTTATTTTGCGAAAGTCAAATTTACATGCAATTTGATCTATATAATATTTTTTTTGGCATGTAGCACGCACTAACAGTAGTGGGTGGGTGCCGGCCGGCGCTAGGCCGCATGAACTAATTGGTGGCGGAAGCACACAAAGCAGGTTAGATCAAATTGCATATAAAAATTAATACTTAAATATAGTATCTTTTGTTTTTTATAATAATTATTGAGAATATAAAAGCTAAGAACGAACGTGCTATGAATGTTTAAGAAGCGAGTGAGTAAGGACCGCTTCCTATGGCGGTCCTTACTCTCTGCCTACCCTGAGAGGGATCGACGGCGTAACGTGCCCTCCGAAACTCGAGATATATGAGAGCTCGATGGCGTCTTTGTGCGTGTCATTCTAACCGAACACGCAGGTTAAGCAATGTCGACCGGAGTCTGTCTATGGATGGGTTTATCTATCTCATGCCTATAGATCGCATTGAATTTTCAATATTTCGAAACATTAATAACATGTTGAACGTAAAATCATGAAAGGATAATGCCCATCAAAGTATGAACCATGGTATAGGCGTTGCATCAATTCCAAATTTGTTTTAGACGGTGTATAAAAAATAAATAAACCTTTAACATTAGTAATTCTAGGATTCAAAACAGGAGTTTCGAAGTTTTTTCAGAAAATGTAACATAACCTAAAAATCAAAATAATTCTCATCTAGTTTTGGTAGTTTTTACTAATCTCAGCTCATGCTCTATGCTCAGCCATAGTACAACACTAACACAAGTAAAACGTCCCGTCGTTGAATTGAACACAAATAATGTTTACGATATCACAATTTAAGCTGATAGTAATCTCAATCAACACAAAAATGGCAGTAATAAACAGCAGATATAATAAAGTACAGCAGATGTTCATTTCGTACAGCGTCACAAATGTTACAAGTGTTACCACACCATAGATATTAAATGAAAATCGGTTGTTTGACTAGCGTAACTCGATTCTTATACACTGTATTCGATATGAATAAAAACCAAATACGAGTAGGTTTGTAGCGTGAAACCCGAACGATTCCTAAAAGAATGAAATCAGTGTTTATGTTTTCATAAGCGATGATGGTGATATACTAGTACCTAGTAATGTTACATTTTTATTGTTTGTAATTATAATCGATAACAATATTAATCGTAGTTTTCATTCCACATTTTTTATATTTACTATGGCAACATTTTTGATCAACATTCGGAGGAAATAAAAATCAAGTGATAAATTGTAGTCAATAGTATATCTTCATATTTTCTAAAATATATCCCCTGTCCAAAACAAGCATGGATTGGGCAAGAAGACTCCTAAAATAAGAAAAATAATTTATAAAATGTTTTTATCCTGAGGCATGAGACAATTCAGTACCATGAATGGGCAATCTCCTTTCACTTTCACAATGACCCCCGCAAAATGTCCTCGATCTCCAGTGTATCTGTACCAAATACTGTTATTTCCATTTTCCCTTAGGATTTTTTTTCAACGTCGGGAGTCATACAAGCAAACGACCCACCTGATTTAAAGCGGTTACCGTCGCCTATGAACTCTTATAATATATTAAGTATCACTCGCGCGATGTCACGTCTGCTGCTAACACAGCAACTCCTTAGGCGCTTACTGGTAACCTAATTTACACGCAGAAACACAACAACCCTCAAGAGAGTTGTTATTTCGCAGCAGTTTTCTGTAAGGTGGAGGTACTTCCACAGACGGGCTGTTATGATGCGCTCTACCTCTCTTAAAAACCCCCAGATCGAAACAAAAACATGTTCATGCACACCAATGTTTGTCCTGTTAAGGAATCGAACCCACAAGTGTTGGTGTCAAATTAGCGTTACTAATAACTATTGCGCAACTAATCTCGTCCCTCTGCCTACTACTGCATGGGATACGGCGTGCAGTCAGAGATAGTTAGATGTTCAATAACAACTCAACTATCGCTTATAAAGGTTCAGGAATTGAATAACCACTGTTATATGGCATACAATAGATGAAGTTAATCAAAACAAATTAATCGCGACTGTAAATCTAACTACTTGAATGGAATGACATTATCACATTATGTTCATCAGTTATCGCCCAAAATGTTCTGCGCCGTTGTGCTCTATAAATTAGTCTACGTTCCAAACTATAAAGCATTTATAACATTACTGGTTCAACGTAACGTTTTGAGTGTACACTCTAAAATAGAACCGCATTGGATACGAATTTCCTAATATTCATAAAATCAATTAAATGTACGAGGTAGAAAATGTCGCCTGATACACGCTCGATATTTATCGTGGTTTATATTGATGTTGTTGAGGATAGCTTTTATATAACCTTTTTATACTTTTGTAAACTCTATGTTTTTACACTCTGGTATTATGCTTTCTCTTGTTTTCTGCTGTCATATTATTATTGTTTCATCGTTCGTCTTTTGGTAAGCATTATTGTAACTCCTATATCCTAAATAAATAGAAAATACTCTGATATCTGGTCTTTTACCTATTTATTAAATACAGTCCGCCTTTTTTTAAAACCCATTCTTTACAGATGTTTTATTGCGATACAGATCGTGTTATTATTAAAGTAGTAAAGAATCTCGATCAACTCGCAAACCGGTGGTTCCGTATGCCGTAAAATTCTTTGCGCTAAATCAAATCATATTTATTTGCATTATCAGTGGTTACAATATTTGGTACTTATTATATAGGTCATTCCCTCGTAGCCTATACAGGCATGCAAATATTAAATTTACGTAAAATTATATGAAATTTAATCAGATTTATTACCCTTTTAAACATGACTATTTATGTATTATTTAGAATATTAATTGTTAAGTTACCCAATTTACTGTTTCACATTAAAATAATTTAGTGTAGGTAATTTCATATTATTAATTAGACAACTTTACTATCCTATATTCTTATAATAGAGTAATATTTTTTTAAAGTGAAAACTTCTTTAGCGGCGTTGTGCACTTTTTGGGATAAATAAATAAATAGACTAAAAAATGTTAAACTCGCGTCAGAACATGTGACCCTGACCGTAACATTTTGGTGAGAATTAGAACTTTCGCTGCAGCGCTAAAACATTAGTTGCCTCTAATTAAACAATTAAAACATGAAGCGCTAGATCATTCATAGGGCATTATTTTCTAGCGACCAAAACGTTGTAAGCGCCATGAAATTCTTGGCGCTTACGCGTTTCGTTCAACGTAGTTTATCAACATTGCTGTTAGGTTTAAGCGGCGCAGGGCGCTTGCGCGAGTGTGCGTGTGTGTTTGTACTATGTCCTGCTACGCGTATCCACGGCTGGTGACTGCTGATGGCTCTTCCGTCTGTATACTTGTAAAAATTCGTGTATATAAAGTGTTTAAAATATGGTAATTGAACAAAGTGCAGTACTTTTATACTGATATATAAAGCATATCGTGCGAAATTATTCTCTAACCATTCCAAAATATTCAAAAATGTATAACGTTAATGTTCAAGACTTCTGCCGGCACTCCCAGAGTGCAGCCCGTTTTTTATGTACATTAAAGCTTAAATCTGTATTTACAAGTCAGCAGACACCTTGTTTGCAACCGGATGTGGTATAAAAGATCCACAATTGATACTCCATTAACAATGAGGCTCTAACGTCAACAACAGTAACCACTCAAACGACATGTTTGACACCTGATGCTATTTATTATTATTTATTTACTATTATTTATGTTTGACACCTGATGCTATTTAAAAGTAACGAGATAACAGGTCTTCCGGTAGGCTATAAAAACCGGCCAAGTGTGGGTCAGACTCGCTCACGAAGGTTCCGTATCATTATCTATAAAAACGGCAAAAAAAAAACAGGTTTGTTATATGGGAGCCCCCCTTAAATATTTAATTTAATTATTTATTCTTAAAGTGAATATATAACTAAATATTCTGTGAATATTTCAAGCGTCTACCTGTTGCCGGTATCAATATCGAGCAAAAATGAGTAAAAAATCACGTTTCTTGTATGGGAGCCCCCTTAAATATTTATTTTATTCTATTTTTTAGTATTTGTTGTTATAGCGGCAACAGAAATATATCATCTGTGAAAATTTCAACTGTCTAACTATCACAGTTCATGAGATACAGCCTGGTGACAGACAGACGGACGGACAGCGGAGTCTCAGTAATAGGGTCCGTTTTACCCTTTGGGTACGGAACCCTAAAAAGATATCTACATGTCAGAATGGTTTATTACTCTGGTTTTGCACTTACATTATATTAAATGCTTAATTAATTTTATACGAAACAGGAACTAGTCCCGGAACTGGAAGTGTGCCAATCCCACGCTCGCACGTGTCGCTGCGGTGACCACAATGTGGTGTAATAAACGTATAACCACCCTATTTCGCTGCATTTTGTCCACATCACAAAACAGGGTAGTTAAGCTTTGTATGAAACTCGCCTCGGGGTATGTGTGCGCTCTCACACATCCCATATAAAGATTTTGACGAGCTCGGTGGCTCAGTCGTGACGCGACTTTGACACCAACGCTCGTGGGTTCGATTCCCACACAAGGCAAACATTTGTGTGCGTGATCGTGTCTGTTTGTCTTTGTCTGGATGTTTTGGGTGGGGCGCATCAAAGCAGCCCCTCTTGGGAAGTACCTCCACCTCACAGAGAACCGCAGCCAAATAACAACTCCCTAGAGGGTTGTTGTGTTCCTGCGTGTGAGTCAGGTCACCGGTAAGCTCCCAGGGAGTTCCTGTGCAGCAGAGGAGGCATCGCGCGAGTGATACTTAATATATCGCAAGCGTTAATAGGCTACGGTACCCGATTTACATCAGGTGGGCCGTATAATTGTATGTCCCGACGTAGTATAGAAAAAAAATCGCTTGTACGATCGAGAATGACGCGGCGCTAAAGCTCTTCGGTATCTCTACCTTAGGTTCCTCTTCTCTCTCATCCCTACCCGACAGATCCTGTTTCGAATCCTTGCATGTACATTTAAATTCATATTTTCGAATTTATGTACATATTTGTTGTTGTCACTTGCTCGGCGGTGAAGGAAAACATCGTGAGGAAACCCGGACGTCCAGAAAGTATAGATGAAAACTGGTTTTCCCTTCGAGTTGTCGAGATTTAACAGCAGTTGGTCGGTGTCAAATTCAGTATGACAGCCAAGTTCTTATGCTCAGAATTAAGAAACGGGATAACGCTAAAGACAAACAAAAAAATAATACAGTGCCTTTTTCCGTTTTGTTCGTCAACTGATATTCTTTTTCTTTGTTTAGTTCAAGGGCTATTGACGTTTTGTTTTTTCAATAAAAAAAAAATGAAATCAGTGGAAACAAATGCATTGTTTTCCGAAAATTTTCAATAAAAAATATAGTCACATTTTGACCATTTTGGGGCGAATACTAGTATTGAGCTGTTATTGACGAAATGACTTATGTGATGTAGTTTTCATTTCCTATACACTTTCCATTATTTAAACATATTTCACTCGTGAGGTACCAATTTCTCAGCTTACGTAAAAAGTGAAGGCGTTTAATCAGTGTCGGGTCTGCTACACAGGCTTCGACAATATACTGAGTCCAGACCATTTTGTTACATCGCACAACACTGTTTACCGTGTTTATATTTGTTATGTTATGTTATGCTTAGTTTTGTATATATGTTTTGCTGTGTATATGTTTGTTGTTCAGTGTTGTGTTGTGTACGAATAAATGTTTTTCTTTCTTTCTACTTTCTTTCTTTCTTTAACTCTCTCATAGGAAGACAATAAGCTCCAGAGAATAATTATTTTTAACAGTGTTCATTAAGTGGAAGTCATCTCTCTAGTCTCTACGCGTATAAGTCCACTGTTTTCCTCTTTAGGCAAAGGCTCATTTCCAAACCAATAGGGTACAATTCATGCATTATATGTAGAAGTTAACACTAAAGAAAATGTTGTCATTTACACTACAAGTTGGTATAGCATAATTTGAAATAACGTCATATTTGACGTCCGTGATTGTCCATGTGTGTGTTGGTGCACGAGAGCGCAATATATGAAGCTTCCACACTCACGCTCCATATTTTGTGAAGTCAATAGTTTTTAAAGTGCAATAGAAATACGCCCGTGAAATTTACGAGTGGAAAGTATCGATTAATTGTGTACTGTTATATTGTTCTTTGATTGTAATTAAGCATTTATAACACGAGAGCTCGATGGCGTCGTTACGTGTCTCATTCTAACTGAACACGCGGGTTAAGCAACGTCGACCCCAGCCTGTCTATAGATGATAGATGCGTTTATCTAACTCGAGATTCTCCGTGCTCGGAGGGCACGTTCAGCCATTGGTCCCGGCTATTGTTGATAGATTATATATTAATAGTATTCCTGTGTTCGAGTGATGTCGCCAGTCACCTGAGAAGTTACTGTATTAGCAGCAGAGGTGGCATCGTTCGAGTTATACTTAATGTATTGCAAGCGTCTACGGTAACTGCTTTATATATGGCGGGCCGTATGCTTGTGTTCCTCCAGACGTTGTATAAAAAAAGACTCTCGGTCATATATGTCACGCCGCTTTTTCAATCGACGGGCATTTTTGGGTATTGCGTGCTGCCCTGCCAGTGGGTTCAGGTGCTTTGTTCATTTGGTCCCACTTTTATTATAATGTATTTTTAATAAAATAAATAATATTATTGTTTATTTCTTAGTTTATAAGTTTAGATTTATATTTATTATAGATTAGTAAAATTTTTATTTAAAATACTAATATATTCATTCTTTAACTATTGGGATTTTAGTTTTATAGACCTTAGTTGTTCTTATAAATCATGGAGCATCCGATGGTTGTTTGAAAATGTAGTTTTGTACCGCTTGCAGGTACCTTGCTTAACCACACGTGCAGGCTTGCGATGTCATCATTCCACTGTTTCTCGTACTAAAAAGTTCGGCAACTCCTATCTCTGTCGAACTATTAAAAAGTGTAACGCCTTGCCTGCACATGTGTTTCCTCCTTCCTATAACATGGGATCCTTCAAACGAAGCGTGACGAAGCACCTTACTGGCCAGCATGGTACCGTCAACTGACAGGACACTGTAGTCCTTTGTCAGTTGCCGCTGCAATTTGGGCTCCTCTTTTCGCTTACCAACAGGCGAAGAGGAGCCACTATGCTGAGCCAATATAAAAAACCCCAGGACAAACATTTATGTGCATGAACATGCCTGTTTGTCTTCCTCTGGGAGTTTTTCAAAGAGGTATGGCGCTTCAAAGTAGACAGACTGGGGATCATCAAAACAACTACTTGGAGGGTTGTTGTGTTGCTAGTGAGTGAGATCACCGGTAAGCACCTAAGTAGTTGCTGTGTTAGCAGCAGAGGCGGTACCGCACCAGCTATACTTAATGTGTTACATATATTACGCTCATAGGCTACGGAAACCGCTATACATCAGGGAGCCCGTGTGCTTGTATGCCTGGCGACCTATAAAAAATCGGCCAAGTGCGAGTCGGACTCGCGCACTAAGGGTTCCGTACCATTATCTATAAAAACAGCAAAAAAATCACGTTTGTTGTATGGGAGCCCCTTTAAATATTTATTTTATTTTATTTTTTAGTATTTGTTGTTATAGCGACAACTGAAATACATCATCTGTGAAAATTTCAACTGTCTAACTATCACGGTCCAAGAGATACAGCCTGGTGACAGACGGACGGACGGACGGACGGACGGACAGCGGAGCCTCAGTAATAGGGTTCCGTTTTACCCTTTGGGTACGGAACCCTAAAAACGAGTGTGCTTCAGACCACACGACTGAAGTAAAACTTCTTTAGCTCCATAGTGTGATACAGACAATAGGCCTGTGTCTTACATATACGAAACTTAACTCGCTATGAAAGAAAGAAAATGTGTGCTCGAACCTCTCTCTCTCGCCCCTACAGTAATATACGAAACGTAACTCTCTCTCTTTTTATATTCACTAACTTATATCTCCCTCTCAACTTCCGTTCGCCTCGCCCGATCACACATTTCGTAACGCTCTCGTCACGCATTTACCAGCTTACTCCTCAAGTCAAGCGGCATAAAGAAGTTTTACTTCAAAAAGTTGGCAACTCAATTTGTGAATACTCAAAATAGCTGTGCATTTATAGACGATAATATGCATCTTATCTCCAGCGTTAGTTTGCCGGTCAAACTAACGCTGGAGATAAGATGCATAAATTGTCATAATCTTAATTCGTGGACGTCAGATGTAGATTGCGAATGAGGTCGTTTGATGCTGGGTGTTAATGTGTACTTCCTCAATTAAGGATCTCGGAGGCGTCGATGCGCGTGTTTGTTTAATTAAACACGCAAGTTAAGCGATGTTGACATCAGTCAGTATATGGATGGGTTCAGCCGAATCGAGTTCCTCCGTGATGAACGACACGTCAAGTGACTGTTTGAGTGCATGTCTGTTTGTCTTGGTCTGGATGTTTTAAGAGAGGTAGGATGCATCAAAGGAATGGTGAATTAACTCTTCCTCATATAAAAGCGCAGTCAAGCAGCGGAGGCGAGCGGAGCGGAGCGAGCGCAACGCGCGAGTGATACTTAATGGTTTCCAAACGTTAATGTGCTACGGTAACCGCTTTACATCAAGTGGACCATTTGCTTCTCTACGTTGTATGAAAAAAAAGTTAAGCAACTTCGACCGCATCCAGTATAATGATGGGTTTAGTCGCCTCGAGTATCTACGTGATAATTAAGCTCTGGAGTCGTTAAAGCCACTTTAACGACAAGGGCTCGATTCCCGCACGGGGCAAATATTTGAGTGCGTGAACATGTTTGTTTGTCTTGATCTAAGAGATTTTAAGAGAGGTAGGAAGCATCAAAGCATCTCGACTAGAGGAGCACCTCCACCTCGCAGAAAACGGCGGCCAAATAACAACTCCCTGGAGATGCAGGGAGCATGTCAATGAGATCACCAGTAAGCTCCTAAGGAGTTGCTGTGTTAGCAGCAGATGTAGCATCACACTAGGGATACTTGATATATAACCACTTTGCATCAGGTGGGCCGTATGCTTGAATGCCTCCCGTCGTTGTAAAAGAAGGGAAACCAATGTCACTGCATTGACAGAGATTTCCAAAAAAAAATACACAAGTTGTTAATACCACTTTTTAAATAGCCACTAAATAACCAGGCTATAAAAAATGTTGTATTTGATTATAGTGTTGGAATGGAAAAAACCTGTTCACATAAATAATGCGAATCGCCCAACATTCCATTTTATGCATGCATTAACTGCATCGTGAAAATTTTTACTCATACTACCTCTAAAAATATGAAACACTAGCTGCTGCCCGCGGCTCCGCCCGCGTGGAGTCAAATAACGTAGCCTATGTGTTAATCCAGATCATAATCTATCTACGTGCCAAATTTCATTTAAATCCGTTCAGCCGTTTAAGCGTGAAAGAGTAACAAACATCCATACATACAAACTTTCGCATTTATAATATTAATAGGATTAACTTTTTTTTGTATACAACCTCATGCAAAGCGGTTGTCGTAGCCTACGTATGCTAGCAATGCATTAAGTATCACTCGCGCGGTGCCACGTCTGCTGCTAACACAGCGATCCTTACGTACTGGTGGCATCACTCACACGCAGCAAAACAAGGAATTTCCAGGCAGTTGTTTTTCGGTCGTGGTTTTCTATAAGATGGAAGTATCTCTCTTAAAAACTTAAGTCACGAATAATGCATTCGATAATCTTTGCAAAATATCCATAAATCTACCTTTAATGGTCCCTTTCTAAATCTAAACACGATCTAAATATTTTCCCTTTAATGTTAAGAAACCGTCAAGTGCGGGCTGCTCGCGCTCTGAGGGTTCCGTAAAAAAAATATTTATAATTTTTCCAAAAAAAAATTTTTTCCTTTACTTGCGCTACATTGCTTCTTATCAAATTTAATATTCTAGCTCAACAGGTATGCAGGTAAAAATATTACCTTTGTATTTCCCGATGTCTCGACTGAGTTTCATCAGCCGTGGTCACGGGCGGAATGGCGGTGTGCGGCGTCGCCGGCTGCGCTCTGAGTTGTTTTCTTCGACTACCCTCTCTCGAGATTTTAATTTTCCTATCACTGGCTGCCACGACGGCGACAGCTTATATTCATCCTCACATTTGTTTAATTAAACACGCAAGATAAGCAATTTTTTAAGTAATTTAATAAGTAATTTTTTATGTTTTTAAATTTCGGCGATAAAATTAAAATCTCGCGCCGATATTGTATTTCTGGAGCTAGCAGTGGCTAAATTTCCCGTAAAAACAGTGCATAAATCCATCTTTCATGGCCAAACAGACTAAAGGCCTGTATCAAATCCAAAGGTAGTCATTTCGAATAGAAAGATTATCGAAGATAAATATGATTTTTTATTAAGATTACATTACTGCATAAAAGAAATAAATGCGTATTCATTTGTAACAGAACTTATGGTCGGACAAGATACATTAGTATGCATTGTAACTTCTACAAAAACAATATAGTATTTTAAAATTAATCTATCTGTAACTTCATAGACAGAGAGAACCTAACGCTACATGATTCGATCCTTACAAACCTAACTCGCTTCTTTAACATTCATTGCTGTTCTTATGCACGCTTCTGACATTACCTTCAGATAAAACACGATCAATAAAATTAATAATGGAATAAATAAAGAAATAGACGCGTAGTTGGAAAAATAGGTATAACCTACAATGACATTATGTAACAGAATTACTCAGTGACTCAATTCAGAAAACTATTGCAATAATGATCGTAAGTCGAACGCGATAGAATACAAGATTCATTAAAAAGACATAACACGACATGGAAAACCCATCCACGTACGTAGGTATTATATTACGTACTATATTTGTATTAGCTATTACTCCAAGTAATTTATGGCTCATTTACACGGTGACCAAACTTCGGAAAACGAATTACAATGCCGAAGTTGGCACGTGTTACATCGTCTTCTGCCGTCGCTTCGGCGACTCATTCCCATCTTCCAACCTAACCATCCAATCCAGGTTGGATATTGGGAATTATAAGTGGCTTCTGCCAACCTTCCTCAGGTTGGATAATGGGAATATACTCGTAGTATCGGAATTATTTTTGTTGCCATCTTCCAACTTACACATGTATACAGTGGGCTGAAAAAGTGGATAGGTTTTCGGTTAAATGTTTAAATATTGTCTAAGAATATGAGAATTATTACAAGCCGAATTTGGTTGATAAATCTGTTCATTGATCCTGACTGACTCCAAACTACAATGGGGCCCACAAATTGAAAAATTATCAGGAAAACTAAGTTCTGCAGCCTATGCAGTGAAAACTATTAGACGGCTCACTGATGTTGATACGGCTAGAATAGTTTATTTCAGCTACTTTCATAGTATTATGTCATACGGGATTCTTTGGGGTAACTCCGCGGACATTAACACCATCTTTTTGTTGCAAAAGAGAGCCATAAGAGCTATCTACAAACTTGGTCCCCGGGAGAGCTTTAGAGAAAAATTCAAAGAAATAAATATTCTAACAATCGCATCGCAATATATCTATGAAAATCTTTTGTATGTCCATAAAAACATAGACTCATTTTGTAAAAAGAGTGATACTCATAATATAAATACTAGATATAAGCATAATCTTGTGTTACATGCAAGCCGTCTCCACAAAATAAGTAATTCTTTTATGGGGCAATGTATACGGTTCTATAACAAACTTCCCAGCAATATAAGAGAATTGTCAATAAACTAATTTAAAACTACCATTAAAGCCAAATTATGTAGCAGGGCATATTATGAAGTATCTGACTATATTAATGATAAAAATGCCTGGGAATGAGTCGATCCAATTATAATGTAATTAATAAATTATGTAAATTTGTATGGATACCAAAAGAGGGATGCCTGAGTTTTTTGGCAGTATTTTTATCAGTGCTCACCTAGTCATGAACTGCACGGTAGGGAAAAAAATTGTGACGATTCCAAACAAATGTAGCCATTTTTACGGAATAAAAAGATTTTGACTTTGACTTTGACATGAATTTGAAACATCTCTCTCGAAAATTCAGTACGCATAGGCAGAATTTTCAGAAATTTATTTTTAATTAGCAGTGTCAAATTGACACTGCTAATTAAAAATAAATTACTGGCTTCATTAGCATTGCACACATCCCTTTGAAGCATTAGCTTTTAAAGGATATATGTAATGCATTAGCTTTGAAAGGATGTATGTAATGCATTAAAAAATGTATGCTTTAAAAGGATATATGGAATGCATTAACTTTGAAAGGAAGTATGTAATGCTAACAGATTTTTATTATTATTGCCGTTTCCGTATCGAAGCCGAATAATTTCTAACTTTGCATTCAGCTCCATTTTAAACTATCGAAATTCTTCGATATCAAACGATAATGCCACATTTTGAAAGGAAGTAAATTACTGAATTCTCAAAATATTTTATTAATTATCGCGTTAATGTTAATACTTGCACTTGTACAGATTCCACTTCACAATTTATTTGATAATTATTTTTACCGACCGGTTTCGCCTTTACGGCATTATCAAGGTATTTTATACAAAATATGGCGGTACCGTGCAATCAGTGATAGTGGGTATTGTGGGTAATCCACATAGGTTACTACTGGGCAGTGTTGTCACTTTATAATTTTATATTGAGTTGTGGGATATATTTTTTTTTAATATTTATCGTAATTAATTAAAAATAATTATTAAATAAATTGTGAAGTGGAATCTGTACAAGTGCAAGTATTAACATGAACGCGATGTCTTCAAAATTCCACCAAGTGCCTACAATCATCAGTATCAACATTTATTAATTATGTTCTTACACACATTAAATAGTACCTAATGCAAATAGACAGAAAAACTAAAACAGATTCTTAAATACTATTTGATCGAAGAGGTTGATTATCCAAATTAAAACATACTTTTTGACAAAGAAATACCTATCTATTTATCCATTGGAGTTTTATTTCTTAAAAGGGCACCGAGTAAAATAATGACAACGGTGCTGCCAGTCATGTAAATATTTTTTATTACCAGATATTATATTATTAATTAATATTTTTTAGAACCAGAAAAATGCAATAATGACATATTAATTATCAATAACACTGCTGACTGTTATCCATAAATAATATTTATGTTATTAGTACCATATAAAGAATAAATTCTTTGTGGGGTCGATTATTATTTTATTTTAATTTTAATAAAAACCGCAATGAGTTTTTTCTCCACTCCGATGGTTGATTGGAAGAAAATGCAATTGGCTTTAAGTCGGCCTTTTGAACCAACTGTCTTGTGGTCAATAAAGTATTAAATAAATATGAAAGTGTTTTCAGACAGTTACTTATGATTATTAGAAGAGGTTGATACCGCTTATGTTTCAACGAGCCACTTAACATGTAAAGCCCTGATTAGATTTATGTTATTTGTATTGTACCTTTCGAATACTAGGTATGACTGTACCTCATAACTGACAGGTTGGATAATGGGAATAAAAAAAATTCAGATATTACATTCCCAGTATCCAACGTGAGGAAGGTTGGCAGATGGTACTTAATATTTCCAACATCCAACCTGGGTTGGATGGCTAGGTTGGAAGATGGGAATGAGCTGCTTCGGTAAACAATTTCCTCCAATCAACACCAATATCAGTGCTGTGTAGAGTCCCAATACTCCCAATGTATTTGAAGTGTTTTATTAAGTATTCCGGTATACGCGGTTGTTACTCAACTTGCGATTTGATTGTGTTCAGTTTGAGTGCTTCCGCCACCAATTAGTTCATGCGGCCTAGCGCTGGTCGGCACCCACCCACTACTGTTAGTAAGTGCATGTAAATTTGACTTTCGCAAAATAACGCCTGAATCTATTAACTGTTAATCAACTGACACTTAACCTGTTCAGTCGACCATGGCTTATCGAAGGCATCCGAGATTAGCTGGAAGTAGTTAACTTCGGCCATTATTACCCCATGCTTCGGCTAACGACTTCGAGATTACGCAGGGTCGTAGACACTTTTGGCAAGCAAGCCAATGCGACCCGTCCATCTGGTGTAAACGGGCCTTTAGAGTGGTAATTCAAGGTCTAGTTTAATAGAAACACTTTACTAACGAGTTTCTTACACATAGAAATTCTTCATAATAAAGTTTTAAATTTTGTGAAGTTTAACTAATATTGTAGTCTTTTAGAAGATTTTTCAAGGTGTGTTGAATGATTTTTAGTAGGGTAAATTTTACGGGTTCGCATCACCGAGGTGGATATTCGCGTGACTTTCTTTCTATTTCATTGTTCTGAAATGTATATACTAGTTAATATATTTGCATATATCTATATTTATACACTAATGTATAAATCGGAAAAGTTCTTTCGACTGTTAGTTTGTTTGAAAAATTACTTGCATTTGATGGCTCAACTTTTAGGAAGGTTATAGGGTATGCACCATCATGATGTAACCCTCAGAAGCCGAGGAAAAAAATAATAACAAAAAGCGGTTTCTACGGAATATCAGTATATACTCTTAAATGGTTCTCAAACATGCACGGAAATAGTCAACCAACTTTTGAAAAAATAATACGTAATATTCTGTTTACTGGCTGGCATATTATCTATAGGAAGTCCATTTTTATATATACCTAATATATAAAAATGGACTTCCTGACTAATTCACTGACTCATCACCGCCGAGGCCAAACCCTTGAACCTAGAAAGCTGAAATTTTGCAAAGACCTTGCTTTTGTAACTCTCACGAGAGATAAGAAAGGAGTTTTCGAAATTCAACCCCTAAGGATTGAAAAGCGGATTGACAGTTTGTATGGAGCAGAAATAGCCGCCCGAGGGTCAGTGACTTAGCTTAACGACTGTCTTCTAGCGACAACAGCCGGGACCGACGGCTTAACGTGCCGTGCTGTAACGTGAGTTACGATGTTTTGCCTTGCAGGTGTAGATACGCATGCACAACTAAAACCACTGGACGGATCGGGAAATTTGGCACACCGATGGCTAATATTACGTAGGCAATATACTGAAGATATGATGAAACATTCAAATTATGGTGGGCTTTGTGAGCTGATAGCAGCAGGATACGTATTTCCATATCGGTTTGAAGTTTATCGAAATGCTCTCTTATACACGGATTACGGATCTTTGTTGTCAAATATTTGTCCAATGGGCATTTCGACGCGTATCTTCCTGTTGCTGCAAAAAAAATATTACTCAGCGTCGTTTGGAGGTACCTGTACAAGAGCGCGATCCTTTAGCTGATATGTCATTAGTATGCAGTGATAGACCCGTGGATATGGAACCGGTCTATTGAACAAATGGTCCCCGGTTCGAATTCAAGCAGGGACGAGTTTACCACTACAACTAAATTCGTGTTTTCGGATATATGTACATTGTACATACTAGCTATCCGCCCGGCTTCGCACGGGTGATATGATCGCTACCAAACTTCATAGGATCACCTGCTGGGCTAACCTGAAGATTCACTCAAAGAATCAAAATCTGCCGTTTTTGTGTCCATAGAGGACATACAGACAAACATTCATTTTTATATATAAAGATGTATCCTTGCTTGGCGGTGAAGGAAAACATCGTAAGGAAACTCACACGTCGAAGAATATATTTCGAAACACGTGTGACCTAACCTAAGAAAGATCTGGTTTTCCCTATAGGCTGTGGAGATCTGAAGGCAGTCGCTCCATGCAAAAAATCAGTATCTTCGCCTCCAAATCCTTAGGCTTAGGTTGCGGACTTCGCCAATCCTAATGGATTAGGAAACGGGATAACGTGAAGAAGAAGAGTTATTGATATGCAGTGAAATAGATGAGGGTTGTAAGGAGGTATCTGTTTTAGATGGTGACCATTTGCCTGTTACAAAAATGTGTGAAAATTGGCAAATGAAATAAGCTAAACGTGTGCGACAGAGTGAACACTTCTCTCCTTTTTTTATTTATATAAAGTAGACAACTTTGCAAAACCGTTGCTTTACCCTGAAGTAGCATACTACGTTTGGGACAACCGAAAGTTCTAAAGAAAGGAGTAAACGTTAAAGGCTAGCCAGGTGTAAAAAAAGAACTCGCTTCGTGTAGAGTTTACACTTTTCATCTGAACAATAAAGAATCTTCAGATGAATCTTCGTATGCTTTTTCATGAGATTCGAGGCTCAAATTTCTTTTGAAGTATTGAAAACTCTAGATTGTCAGTTTCATCCCACTTTCCAAGTCTGCGTAAAAGGCTCAAAGGTTGCTGAAAGATGATCAACATTTGCAGGCAGCACTATAGGAAGCATCACTTTGTCAATCGCCGCACATGATTCGGGATCTACGAGTATTACCGATTATTGTAGTGTTGTGCCAAGTATTAGATCAATTGTATCTATGGGAGAAATTTAAAGACTACCTCTCTGAAGATTTTAAAAGGCAATTAGAAAATCAGGATGTCGTGGATCTAGAGTACTTAGCGGACATTGTATTTTACAAATGCCTATCGGTACTAGAGATACTGTGCTAGCATTAGGCGGTCATCTTAAAGAGTATGGCTTAATTCAGCCAAGCAAACCACATCAATTTGAAAATAGAGGCTCTATCAAGGAAACAAGTTACGACTTAGCTGCTTTAGTGTAACACTATGACAAATAATGAAGGCTCTCTGAATGACGAGGAAAACTTAATAAAATTATTACGAGTGTCGAATCAAATGAAGGTCAAATATATTTTTTTGATGCTCCAAGTGAATATGGAAAAACCTTCCTAATCACTTTACATTTAGCGAAAATCAAAAGTACTCGCGGCATTGGCTTGGCTGTGGCCTCTTCGGGGATCGCAACTACACTGCTTGAGGGTGGTCGAACTGCTCATGCTGCCTTTAAGTTACCACTAAATTTAACAGCTGCTGATACTCCCATTGTAATATATCAAAACAAAGTAATTTTGCTGAAGTATTAAAAATACAAAAATAATAGTGTTGGACGAAATTACGATGGCACATAATAGTAGCAAAGAAGCTTTGAATAGATCTCTTCAGGATATAAGGGGAAATAAAAAGATAATGGTTGTCGCAACGGTTTTGTTGGCCGGAGACTTTAAGCAGACTCTGCCAGTAGTGCCAAAAGGGACCAGAGCTGATGAAGTGAAATCGTGCCTTAAGAAATCTACTTTGTGGCCTCAGATTAACATCCGCAAGCTTTCGAAAAATATGAAGGTACACTTGGGAGGGGAAGAGTCTGCTGGTACATTTGCAGATCTTCTACTTCAAATCGGCAACGGTGATTATTCGACATTAGATGGAATCATAATCATCCCGGAAAATTTGTGCACAGTTGTAACTACGGTTCAGGAATGTCAAAAAATTATCCAGATATTGCTCATATTCACGATAAGTCTATGGGATAATTGTGTGAGCGTGCCAAACTTACTCCGAAAAACGACCAAGCGGCGGTTATCAATGATACACTGTTGATGTATTTTGAGGGTGAATAAATGGTAATACACTTCAATGGAAACTGTGATCAACATAGACGACGCTACTAATTATCCTCGCGTTAATGTTAACGGCATTATCAAGGTATTTAAATACCTTGATAATGCCGTAAAGGCGAAACCGGTCGGTAAAAATAATTATTAAATAAAATTGTGGTGGAATCTGTACACGTGCAAGTATTAACATTAACGCGATGTCTTCAAAATTTCACCAAGCGCCTACAATCGACAGTATCAACATAACTAATTATCCTGTTGAATTTCTCAATTCGTTGAAACAACCGGGTCTACCATATTGGCTTATTTCGCGTGTAGGCACTTCTATTTATGTTGTTGCGAAATTTGAAACTACCAAAACTATGCAATGGAACTAGGCTGAAAGTCAAAGCCTTACATCGCAAGGGGAAACTGTATTTGTACCACGAATCCCTTTAATTTCGAACGATCTTCTGTTCGAATTTAGAAGATTGCAAACAAGTCTCAAGGTCAGAGTCCCAAATTTGCGGGAATAGATTTGAAAGAACACTGCCTTTCGCATGGGCAGTTCTATGTAGCTTCGCGCGTAAGCTCGGCCAGTGGCTTGGTGGTTCTAGCACTTATCAACAAATTTGTGAAGAATATTGTCTACAAACAAGTTTTGTAAATAATATTTTTAATAAGTATGCAATTTTATTAAACGGCAACAGCTAGTATATTAATAGAACAAAAAAATATACAATGAATATAAAATCTGCACTCTTTTAGATGTCGCTATTGAGCACAGAAGCGGTATACAATGCACACATGATATATATAGCAATGTATATGCGTCTCACTCGCTCGTTTTCTCAAGACAGGAAGTTTATAATTATTTTTTATTTTATTTTTTTTTCTAAAATATTCAAGATAGTAAACGCATACACCATTAGTTTGGACATGTAGAAAGAATGCAGGATGAAAGAATGACATAACAGACATACAATGCGAAAGTGGAGGGACGTAGGCGCCGAGGAACACCAACCCTAACCTACCACCACTAAATTAGTCGTGTTTTATCAGAAGGCGATGTCAGGAGCCTTAGGAACCGGCGAGCGTGCATTAAAAGAGCTATGAATGTTAAAGAAGCGAGTAAGATGAGTGAGGACCGTGTCTTATGGCGCTCGGTGCTCTATCTACACCACAAGGGACCTGATATACATACATACATACTGAAATATGCATGTGTCTAAAAGTTTTCACTTCTAACGTGTGTTTCTCAACGACTGATAGTTTTTTCTACTCGTGAACAAATAAGCTATTGTTATATAGACCGGCAGTTAAATAGGATACATTTATTGAGTTCTTCCATTGTAATCGAGTCTTCAATAGTTATCTCACGATACTCATTACGGTCTACCGAACAAATCATTAATCGTGGCCTTGAACGTGGTAAATCGATGTCTTGTTGATCAGCGACTGTATAACAATGGTTACGTCACTGTCACAATATACCGATCTGGGCAGTAGGTAAACTCGAACTGTAAACCAATTTTTTTTATTTTTTTTTATTGCTAAATTTGTATATTATAATAACAAAATAAAATCAGTACAACACAAACTTAAATAAGTTTTTCTGTATACTGGACACTCGTTGTCGCATATATTTTTGTTGTGGCTAAGTATCGTTCAGTACAAGCCGCGATATAAACAAGACGATTTTTTTTATTCACATGGTGGGTAAGCGCGCCACGCGCATCAGTTGGTATATGACGTGACAGGGGCCGGGAAATACTTAAAGGCTCTGACAACGCGACTTTGATACCAACGCTCGTGGGTTTGATTCCCATACAGGACAAACTTTGGCGTGCATGAACATGTCTGTTCTCGGGGACCAATATTGACCAATGAGAGGATATATTAACCAATACGTCGAAAAGGTAGCGTCGAGATGTATATCCTGGAATTAGCTAATAAGAGGTGTGTGTAGTACTTTACTACCTGACCCGTAGCAGTTAGTTTAGTTACTAAACAAAATCGCGTAATCGGTTCACCATAGGTTATGTTCTTCATGACTTGCCCTTATGTTTTATTGACATAATGACCAAGATCACGTTGTCACGGGGGTTAGTGCCCCTGGAGCAAGTACTCTCCTATGGTGAGAAAAATTAAAAAATTCGGCCAAGTGCGAGTCGGACTCGCGCACGAAGGGTTCCGTACCATTATCTATAAAAACGGCAAAAAAATCACGTTTGTTGTATGGGAGCCCCCTTAAATATTTATTTTATTTTATTTTTTAGTATTTGTTGTTATAGCGGCAATAGAAATACATCATCTGTGAAAATTTCAACTGTCTAACTATCACGGTTCATGAGATACAGCCTGGTGACAGACGGACGGACGGACGGACGGACGGACAGCGGAGCCTCAGTAATAGGGTTCCGTTTTACCCTTTGGGTACGGAACCCTAAAAAGAATACCGACAAAGATTTGTAACAGTTGTGTGTGCTAGCTGATGTGTCGGCAGAGCAAGAGGGCGTGTGTTCGGGTTATTTTGCATGCCAGAACCAGTAAGTCAATAATCTAGTCTGTCTCAAAAACTATATAGGTAAGAGAAAGAAAGGGCACCACCTGTTAAATCTAAGTCCATCAGGAAAGTATGACAAAATAATATACACTGATATAAAGAGAATGTAATCATATATTTATACTTTACAGTCGCTTCCAGACACAATTAATAGGAAACTAAGTCAACTTTCAGATGTCCATATCCATCTACATGGCACATTCAAATATAAATTAAAAAGTAAACAAATTTCCTTTCATATGGACAGCATTATATATATTCATCTAGTTTGGGTTATCATGACATGAGCTAGATTACATGTGTACTTAAATCTACCTACTACATTTGGCCTATGCATAAAATCACATATTCTATTAAACAGGTGTACATTTGTACAGATCTAGTTACTTTTTGAATGCAACAATGGGTCAAAACTATTGTCTTAAAAAAAGGAAGAGGTGTTAACACTTTATAGAAAATTCCTTTAAAGATTCCTTTAAGAAATTTTAAAGAAAATTTAAATAAAAACTTATTGAATATATAAACTGTTTGTAGTTATCTTACTGCTCGTTTGTATACTGTGTCAGCATCGTTGAGGTGTAAACAAATGACGAAATTGAGCATGTAAACAAATTATGCTGATTTTTAACATGCATTTATAAGGTTATGTATGAAATTGAATGTTTTATATGTATTTAGACAGAGCGATGAAACGAAGATATTTGTATTTTGTAAGGACATCTCAAAAACAAGGTAGCAAAGGAAAGATTATGAAATTTGATCGGAATATTTTCCACTGCATGAATATGACCTACCCTTTAACCGAAGGGATTTAAAGCATACTCCACCACGCTGCTCAACTGCCGATCGGCGGAGGCCAGTGTTTTCAAGTCGCTCAAAGGCCAATGACTCAGTTTAACGTCCGTCATCTATCGACAACAGCCGAGACTGGCGGCTTAACGTACCCTTCGAAGCAATGACAAGCTCAACATGTTAAACCCATCCATAGCATGCTACAGTCGACGTTGCTTAACCTACACGTTCAAGAAGAACGAAGCGCACAAAGACGCTTGAAGTTACAATAATTCACTAGTACAAAAGAAAAAATGTGATTCTACTCATGTACGTACGTAAGAAGTTATACTTCTTTCGCATAGCAAAACGAAAATAATACCCAAAAATTAATTCCACCTGTCAGAAATCTATCGGCAATATAATAAATTATATGTATCATGTACATCGATATATGTTATGTATAATTCACCATAGTATATAATTTAAAGACACACATACACATGTATGATTGTATTAGTATACAAGCCTTTAAGGGAAACTTAGGAGATATTTGTTGGATGGCCTTGAAATAATATAATCTATGTTCATTCGGGGTTGTCAGGTTGGTGTTTCTTGGGCTTCCTTTTGTTTCCTTATACCATTGGTACTATATTGCATTGTCACCCAACTTACATAAATATTTGAAGTTTCAGCTCAATCAAATAATGGGAAGTGTTTCTAATTTAGCTTCCAAGATTTAATTACAGACGTACAGACAACGGAACGGGTGAAACTAAATAAAAGTGTATGTATTCACCAACAAACTGCTATGCAGTTTGGCGAAATAATTAATATAATTCAGCTGTTAAAAGAAATAATAAATAAAAGGTATTTAGTATAGAGGGTTTGTACATTGGTCACAAAGTAAATTCGTCACGGAAAAAAGTACGTGTAAATTTGCCACTGTTCTATTTTTATGAAGTAAATTCGTCATACATTAATTTGGATTATTGTAAATTATTCATAATGTTGCTTTTTCGTACAGGTATTGCTATCGATACTTTATGCAAAAATAATGTAAAATGAAGACTTGTGACGAATTTACAACTCTTGACTCTTACCTACTTGTGACGAATTTACTTTGTGACGAATGTACACCAACCCTTTATATATACATTATCTGTAATGATATAGAACACGTGTTTTAGATTTATCTAATAGCTATTTAAAAAACTAACTTCAATATAGTCACGAACAAAACTCGAGAGACATTTACCAACCAACTTCGTGGTGTCGAATTTAGATATCGGAGTAGTAAAATGTTCTCGTCATGTTTCCCTAACTCGCTAAAACAAGTATAATTTCAAAAAACCATTCGCAGCATTGTAATAAAGCAAAATTGTCTATAGTCCGTGAAACTACAAGAGAACACAGCGCGGACCTCGAGAACATAATAATAGACAAGTTAGTCTAAACGAACCCTAAAGACCAGTCGTTAGCTAAATCTAGGCATTTATGCTAATAGCCCATTTAAGCACTCGCTCTACAGTTCCGTAGAGTTCGTCATTATGACTTTTTTTTTTATTGCGGAAAATAGAATGCTTAATAGGTGTTTATTTTGGAAAAAGGAGGTCAGGAAATCAAGGCGTAGTTAATTATCATTACCGTTTCAGCCCGTATTTGTACACTGCTGGATATACGCCTGTTCTTCTGTTGTGATGAGCTCGGTTCTGTTTATGATGAGCTCGGTGCCGCAGTCGTAAATGACGCGGCGTTGACACCAACGCTCGCGGGTTTGATTCCCACACAAGACAAACATTTGTGTGCATAAACATGTCAGTTTGTCTTGGTCTGGATGTTTTAAGAGAGGTAGGGCGCATGAAAGCAGCCCGTCTGCGGAAGTACCTTCACCTCACGGAAAAACGCAGCCGAATAACAACTCCCTAGAAGGTTATTGTGTTCTTGCGTGTGAGTGAGGTCACCAGTAAGCTCCTGAGGAGATGCTGCGTAAGCAGCAGAAGAGGCATCGCGCTAGCGATGCTTATAAGCGTTAATAGGCTACGGTAACTGCTTTATATCAGGTGAACTGTACACTTGTATGCCTTCCGCCGTTGTATAAAATAAGGCATACCGTCCTGCCTGATGGTAAGCAATTACCATAGCCTTGCAAAACCTAAGGTGTCACTCGTGCGTTGCCGAAAAATGATTGATTTGACTTATCTCTCTCATAAACTCACATTGACAGTCGAATAGATAACAGATCTCAACATAATCGTGTTTTCTGAAGTCGAATCATACACTACATTTTCCATTCAAATAATACATCAACTGAACCGTAATTTTCATTATGTAAACGTAATGGTAATTATGCGAAAAGTTTTCAAATAAATATTAATATATCCCGATGAGTGGTCAGAGTAGGCGTAAACTAAATCCGCATGAATCTCAACTAGTGATGGAATAGATAGTCTTTATTTACAAGACTCTAAATTGACTCATGCACATATTTCGGGACTTACGTCTATATGTCCGAATGAGTGTAAATCGAGCGTAAGGAAAACTTCTAGACAGCCGAAAGCTAAATCACAGCTCGCTGTACACGTCGCGATGCTAATCCTAATGGTAACTTATGAAAGTGAAAGCTGGGCATGACACAGAGAGCATGAAAGTAGAATAAATGCGCTCGAAATGCTCTAGCATTGCGCAAAAAGCTGTGGTGTAATTGCTTGCTAATCGCGGTTGTAATGATGATGCAAAAGAAAAAGTTGATCTGAAAGAGAGTGTCGGTGTTAAGATTAGAAAAGTTCCCGTTGGTTTGGACATGTAAAAGGGATCCAGGACTCAAGAATCACAATAATAAAGTAGAAAGAAGTAGAAGCCGAGGAAGGCCAAGACTACGAAGACCAAAATGGTCATGTTTTTTCTCTCTGCCTATGCCGCAAAAGACTTGGAGTGAAGATATACCTAGTCCGGCCATAAGTTCTGTTACGAACAAATATACATTTTTTTATGTAATGTAATCTTAATAAAACTTATATGTACAATATTTACGAAAGTCTCAGAAAAAATAAAAAAAATATTCTATTTGAAATGGTCACCTTTGGCTTTGATACAGGGCCTCTGGCCACGAATCTATGGGTTTACGCACTGTTTCCATGGGAAATTTAGCCACTGCTTGCTCCAAAGATGTCTTAAAAGATACAATGTCGGCGTGTCGTTTCGAGCACGCCATGTCCTCCAAAACTGACCATAACTTGCAGTATAAGGAATCCAGATCCGGGCGACAAGTCAAGACAAGCGACAGACGGGGGCCAGTCTTTGGCTTTTATAAAGTCCGGAACGTTAGTTTCGAGCCAGTCTAGGGTAGTTCATGCATTGCGACTAGGTACAGAGTTCTGCTGGAAAGTCCACGGTCCATTTTTAAAAATTGTTTTAGTGTGAGGGTTCACAACATGATCCATGAAAGTGTATCAAGAAACTGCTTGATACACTTTGGCTGAAGTCTTCACTCCTTTTTGACAAAAAATAAGCTTTGTAACGTCTTGATAATACACTTCTCACCAAACCATTACAGACGCAGGACGATGACCACGTTGTACCATTCCAACCACTTGGGCGGTTTCATTAGAACTGTGTGCGTACACTTTGTCATTTTGCTAGTTGTAGTGCTCTTCAATCGTAAGTTATGATCGATCAACTGTAGGGATTGATTTAGGGCATGTCCTATATATCGGCGGCAAGCGCCGTGCTTCATGTCTTGTTTTATTATACACGACAGAGTCTTAGCGGGAATCTTCGTTTCTCGCGATAAGATTTTTTGTTCCCTAATAGGGTTTCGGCGAATTCTAGCTTTAATAGCATTTGTATTTCTAACAGCACGCGGTCGCCCCGATCTTTTATGGTCTTCAAGGAAGTGTTTGTGTATCTGTTGATAGTACGATATACGAACGTACGGCTAATACCAAGCTTTTGAAGGTTCCATACTGGGACTGGGACTGGGAAGGCGATCACTATCATATTGTAATTTGATAATAAACACGAAAAAACTATGTAAAACGGCGGTATATCGAATGAAGTTTTTAACATAATAAACGCGTTCCAAATTCAAAATAATTAAAGAGTTGAAAAAAGAAAAAAATCGGAGTAACAGTATTTATGGCCTGCCTTGTTAGAGAAATGTCTACAAACAGTAACGGTGATTAGAAATTTTGAACCTTGCCTTTTGTATACTAGTGAAAGGTAAACGAGGAAGTGAACCTTCTGATCAATGTGTCACCATTTCGTCGTCAGTTATTTAAGGAAACGTAGACTCGTTTCTTGCAGACTTCTATATCGTACTTTTACAGGGACTACATTATTAAAATTTGGTTCTCGACTTTATCGTGAGTTATATAGTGTAGGAGAATTTTGAACAGATTAATATTTCAATACAAACCTGAGCGAAAGCTAATAGTTGGGACGTCCAAAATCTGCAATAACTGCGACGTTCACTAAATGAATCACTGAATCTCGGATGCTAGATGTCGATTAGACAGGTGGTCATTGAAATAGCCCCTTTCTTTCGATAGATCAACGTATACGGAAACCATCTCCGTTATATCATTGGAGGATATTTTACGCCAATCAAGATCAATCACAGTGGACGTGAGTGATCTGTTTCCCACTCACATGCTACATCCACCTCTGTCAATCTGCCGCTATTCGTCACTCAAGAGAAAACTTTACAGTAAATTATTTACATACTTTAAGTAAAAATTGATAAAACGTAGGAGCCAGAGATTTTTTAAAAACCTAACTTCAAAATAAACGTAATATATTTTTTTTTGTTATTTTTTATCCCCGAGGGGACAGGCAAAGGGATCTAGCCCATACAGCCAAGTCTTCAGTTTAGAACCATTTAAAATCTTAATTCTATGTTCCAGCTTCAGGACCTGTGCTGAAAAAATACTTGGGAAGGGTACCTCGACTCTATCACCAGTTTAAATACCACCCGTAAAACGATTGTGATTTTTACAAGGTTTTCTTGATGACCTTATTCACGTCCTTCAAAAAGTGCATAAACGTGTTATATTTGAGTTTTTCATTACTGTATAATTTCACTAGCACTTATGTTACAAAATACTATCGAAATTGTCACATAAAACTAATTTTATACTGAATTGTAAAAATTTCAAGTATAACAACAATGTCGCTTGTCAAAAGCGCGGGAAGAAGTCGTGTAATCATTAAAAAATAAGGTATTTTACTCACAGGTATGATGTTAAACTTCCGAACGTAAAATATCTTAGAAGTGACACTCAATTATCTAATTGTTTTAGTATTGACGATAGACTCGTTTGACATCTGTGATGTAATGTCACATTGATACTCTCAAAATATCTTTTATTACTTAAAAATATGTCCTGCCTTCGTCGGCTTATATTTTTTATGATTGGCTATTGTTTAGGAAAATTAAGGTAAAACTTCGCAGTTATAAATTATACGTCGCCTAATTAACAATACGAATGACAGGTCATCGCAAGTATATTATAATATTTCATTGTTCTTTGACGCTTTGCAGATTGCCATACATATATAACATTTTATAATACGTGAATAATTTAAGAGCTCGATGGCGTCGTTGCGCGTGTCATTCTAACCAAACACGCTGGTTAAGCAACGATAACCGCAGCCTGTCTATGGATGGGTTTATCTATTTCAAGTTTCTCCGTGGTTGTGGTGGGGGCACGTTAAGCCGTCGATCCCGGCTCTTGTCCATAGATGATAGTCGTTAAGTCAGTGTCCCTCGGGCGGCTTGAAAACACTCGCCTGCGCCAATCTGCAAATGATGTCCACCACCACCCCCTACTCATCCCACTGCAAGGACACGAGTCTCCCTTCAACCGAAGTGGTTTAGAGCCTACTCCACCACGCTGCTCAAATGCGGATTGGTGGAGTGTTGATGTGATGGTGATGAATACGTGAATAAACACGTTACGACATTTTGACATGACTACCCTCACTCGCTTCTCTACATTCATTGCTCATCTTATGCACGCTGGCCGGTTTCTAAAGCTCCTGATAAAATTGTATTTTATGCTCTTACGAAGACTAGACTTAGTAGCAGTCTTTTTATAACAGCATAAAATACTAGTATTCTGACAACACTGTGACCCCAACTTCTGTATGTTTGTATTGTTCTGTCATTCGGAAAGCTCCGCAATCGACCAGCCAAACTTTCTTATTGTTATTCAGACAGATGTTAATCTAAACTTGAAACTAATCTCCAAGTTTAATGGCAAATATGCATAATATTGTATTTTGCCTATGGAGTGATAGGTCGAGCTTGTTTGCTTGGACTTTATATATAACACTAGCTGCTGCCCGCGGCTCCGCCCACGTGGAGTCAGAAAACGTAGCCTATGTGTTAATCCAGATCATAATCTATCTACGTGCCAAATTTCATTCAAATACGGTCAGCCGTTTAAGCGTGAAAGAGCAACAAACATCCATCCATACATACAAACTTTCGCATTTATAATATTAGTAGGATTAATAGTAGAATAGCCTGAAATTTACACTTCCTAGCGTAATTTCGCAGAGTGGATTTGGCGAAGATCTGATTTTGACATTTTGACCGCCGTCCTACCTACACAGCCCAGAAGGCAATCCAGTGAGAGGTAGGGCGCATCAAAGCAGCCCGTCTGGGGAAGTATCTCCACGTCACAGGAAACCGCAGCCAAATAACAACTCCCTAGAAGGTTGTTGTGTTCCTGCGTGTGAGCAGGTCACAAGTAAGCTCCCAAGGAGTTGATATTCAATATATCGCAAGCGTTAATAGGCTACGGTTCCCGCTTTACATCAGGTGGGCTGTATGCTTGTATGCCCCTCGACGTAGTATAAAAAAAAGCTCTGTCTTAGGTTAGATCACACTAATAATATAAATTTTACGATGTACGTGTTTCCTCATGGTTTTTTTTTACCGCCAAACAATCACTTTCAAATGTGTTCATATCAGATTCAAGTCCACTCCTAGAATTTAAACCAGTTAATAGACTAGTTTTTTTCCACTACTCCTAGATTAGCCCAAGACTAATGTAAAGTGAAGCCGATTTCCTGCATTGTTTTTTTCAGCAATGGGATGTTAAGTTGTATTTTTTTTTTATTTTAGAGTTAACTGAATTTTTCTTTATACATGTCTTACTAGATCGATTCTTTGTTCATTTGTCTGTCCGTTTATTCGTTACTATCATTAATTTTTATATTCCATACTAGCTGTGCCGGCGACCTCGTGCGCGTGTAATAGTTATTTTTTTATTATTTATTTATATTAATAAAAGTAAATAAAAATTCTAAAATAAAAGTAGCCTAAGTTACTCTTTATTATATCAGCTATCTGCCAGTCCCGTCAAAATCGGTCCAGCCGTTTCAGATATTAACCGGAACAAACAGACAGACATAAAAAGTAAAAAAAATAATTTGATATATGTACCGTGTATACATCCATATGCATTTAATAAAAAGCGGTTATTTTAATATAACAAACAGACACTCCAATTTGATTTATCTGTATAGATTCATACACCTGTTGAACATTGTGTCGGCAACAGAAGTTGTCTTCAACCACATAACAAAGTATGTATTATAACATAAGTTTACAAATGCTGCAATTTATCGAGGACGTCGTTGCGCGTGCATTCTAACCGAACACACAGGTTAAGGAACGTCGACTGAAGCGTGTCTATGGATGGGTTTATCTATCCCGATCTTCTATGTACTTTTGAGGGCAAGTAAATCTGTCGCTTCTGGCTGTTGTCGATGGAATTATAATCATCACTGGCCTTCGGGGGGTTGGAAAAGACTGGCCCTCGCCAATCCGCGGTTGAGCAGCGTGAGTATGCTCTAAATCCCTTCGTTTGAAAGGAGACCCGTATCCCCGCAGTAGAATGAGGTAGGATTAGTATAGAGGTAGTAGTTGCAAATTTTCAAGATTGAGATCTTTAACTAAACGTGTTTAGTGAGGACTTGAGACCTGGATGTAGTAACCTCACTATTACCTCTCAGTATGTTAATGAAAACATAATGTATGCTCGTAAAAATATAAAGTCTTTTTCAAACCTCAGTAAAAACCTCAGAAGCAAGATTGAGTTTGCCACATTATCTTACTAAGATTGATAGGTCTTTAGTTGTGAATTCTATTAGATTTTGTTAAAGATTGCTTGAAAGATTTCTGTCCTTTCTAGACAATATCTTCAAAGGCGCATTGAAAATATTATTTCTAAGGGTTTGTTGTAAAATTTATGACTTCTGCATAAATATTTATTTATTTTATCACTTTATCATTTATTATTATTATGTTACTGCTATACTGAATAAAATTATAGTAATATCAAATGGAAAAGACCTATATACGAGTAGAAAAGATTCTTTACTCTTCGCCGATAGTCATTCTCGAAATACTTATAATTTAAAAAAAGGGAAATTGAAACTAAATAAACAACGTAACACGTGTCTAAGTGCCCGCGAGTGCAATTAATATTTTTTTGTCTTTTTTTATGATTTACTTCAGCAACATCCCTAATGTCTTGAAACAGGACAGAACTGTTTCAGGCTATTTATTATATAATCTTATACAATTTAAAATATAATTTAATTTCTCCGTTGATTCGGACATGTAGAAAGAATGCAGGATAAACAAACGTCGAAAACAGATATACAATGCGAAAGTGGAAGGATGTAGGAGCCGAGGAAGATCAAGACTCACCTACCATGACCAAATTGATCGCGTTTTATCAGAAGGTGATGACAGGAGCCCTAGGAACCGAGCATGCATGAAAAGAGATATGGATGTTAAGAAGCCAGTGAGATGTGTAAGGATTGCGTCTTATGGCGCTCGGTTCTCTCTTCAAAGGTCTTCAAAGGATCTGGCGTGATGATATACATGCTAATATAGCTTACAGCAAAAGATTTACTAGCCTTAGCAAGCCGATGTGTCGACAATCTTTTATAATAAAATGACCTACAAGGAACCTCTACACACATGTTTTAAAGAACCCAATGCTGTATTGAAAATGAACCACAAATGGTAAAATGTCTTAATTCAAATGATTTTGATTTACGCGTCTCGTTTTTTGTTGAAATTAGAACCGTGATTCTGATTCAATTATAGCTCGATCATCAAAACAGTCTGTAACCTTCTTAAATGATAAATTGTAATTCGATTCTTGTATGTAACGTCGCAAGGTTTAAAATGCATTATCAGACAACCTGTTGGTATTATCAGAAAACCCGTTGACTAATATTGTCAATTAGCTATTTCCTTCTTTCGAGGACTAATTGGTTGAACTAATCGAAGCGATGGAAATTTCTACACTTCGAGCATATCTATGTACCTATTAGTTAAAAATGTATAAAAACTTTTTTAATTAAATAAATTTATTTTAATCGGATTATTTTTTTAAATAGTCATTTCAGACTCATTTGCAAAAACAACGGTAACTAATGACTCCTTAATTAATCCTCCGTACACTTTCATACTGGTTTACATAATTGTTTTTATTAAAGCGTGTTTCTTAAACTATTTCTTTTTTTTAAACGACGTCTGACAATTTTATTTTTTATAGGAATTGTAAACATTTATCATTATAAAATTAGATTACTTATACAGCCTGCAGACAGATTATATATTGATTCACAAATGAGAATATTGATTATGATTTATATAATAATTAAAAAACGTGTCGAAGACTTATAAAATGTAAAGTGTGAAATTGTCGATTTGTACTGGAAAAGTGACCTGTCAGAACCCGCTATATACGTATTCCCATACATTTCGCGGTCGTAATCGACCACCCGGGTTTCGAAGTTATTGTATATATTAACTATTTTTTTCTAAAACAAATACAAAACATATTTATTTAATCAAAATATTTACCCTCATTATCTATATATTGCTGCCATCTAATCAGAACTTTATTTATGCCTTTGCGATATAAATCTGAGGATCTATGATCGACAAACTGTGTGAAAGCATTTTGTACTGCCCCCTCGGAAGAAACTTTTTTACCACGTAGAAAATTGTCCAAATCACGTCAGTCAGTAATCAGTCTAAGCTGAATAAAAAAAAACAATTGAAATTCGAAAATCAAATGTTGCACATTTTTAAAAGAAAAACCTCATAGGTGTTTTTAAAGTATTTTCAGGAACACCGTTCCTATATGAAATCTATATGTTTGTCTGTGTGTTTGTCTGTCGCTTTTTTTCGAATATTCGAATTTTGACTTCAGATTCGGATTTAGCATAAAAAAGTAGAATAGAAATGTTCAGGAACACCGTTCCTATCTCTTAAGGAACATGATCAAAATGGCCGACAAATTAAAAAAAAATAATTTGAATTGTTATATAATTGACGAGCCAGGTGTTCCTCTGGCAATGCAAGCTTGCGCATTCTCAACTGGTTTTAAATGACGTCCGATGACATACAAGCATACGGCCCACCTGATGTGAACTGATTACCGTAGCCTATAAACCCCTGGAATACTGGAAATATATAGCTCTGCCTGCTGCTAATGTACCAACTGCTTAGAAGCTGGTAACAACACTCACTCGCACGAACGTAGCAATCCTTCAGGAAGTTGTCATTTAACTGCGGTTTTCTGTGAGTTGGAAGTAGGTACTTCCTCAGTTGGATTACTTGATGCACATAGATATATTCTTACTTGATGCAGATATGTTCATGTATGTATCTTCACACCAAGTCCCTTGCGGGGTAGGCAGAGAGAACCGCGCGCCATAAGACGCGGTCCTTGCATACTTCACTCGCTTCTGTGACATTCATAGCTCTTTTCATGCACGCTCGCCGGTTTCTGGGGCTCCTGACCACCTTCTGATAAAACAGACCAATTTAATTTGGTCATGGTAGGTTAGTCTTGGCCTTCCTAGACTCCTACATCCTTCCACTTTTGCATTGTATATCTGTTTCGTCATTCTTTCGTCCCGCATTCTTTCTACATGCCCGAACCAACGGAGCATGCCCTTTCTTATCTTAACATCGACACTCTCTTTTAGACCAACTATTTCTCTCACGTTTTCATACACATAACTATCAGTCCTGTATGAGAATCAAAGCCACGAGCCTCGTTGTTAAAATAGCAATGCTAATCACGCCATCATCGGGCTCATCAGATAGCAGCACACGAGGTAGAGACGACATACAACGACCAATGGTAGTGGTGGAAGGCGGCCGGCGCTAGTTCGCATGAACTAAATGGTGACGGAAGCATACAAAGTAGTTTAGGTGTTACTGCCTGTAAATTTGCGTGAAATAACCCCTGAATATATTAACTGTTTAATTGTTTGTAATGGATTCCCTTAATATAGGTACAATACTAATTAGTAACCATTTATTAGACACCCCCTTTATCTTGGAAAATAATTACCTACTTAATTAAATAGTAATAAATATTTCTTTAAGTACAGGCAGTGATAGATAAGGAACTTGTCTATTGACTGCATGGTCCCCGGTACGAATCCGTGCTAATGTCAAAGTGAAAGTCAAAGTCAAAATCTTTTTATTCCGTAAAAATGGCTACATTTGTTTGGAATCGTCACAATTTTTTTCGCTACCGTGCACTTTATGACTAGGTGAGCACTGATAAAAATACTGCCAAAAAACTCAGGCATCCCTCTTTTGGTATCCAAACAAATTTACATAATTTATTAATTACATTATAATTGGATCGACTCACTCCCAGGCATTTTTATCATAAATATAGTCAGATACTTTATAATATGCCCTGCTACACAATTTGGCTTTAACAGTAGTTTTAAATTTGTTTATTGACAATTCTCTTATATTGCTGGGAAGTTTGTTATAGAACCGTATACATTGCCCCATAAAAGAATTACTTATTTTGTGGAGACGGCTCGCATGCAATGTACCACTAAATTCGTGTTTTCGGATTTATAATAAATATGTATTTATAATAAATATGTATTTATAATAAATATGTATTTATAATAAATATGTATTTATCACTTGCTCGGCTGTGAAGGAAAACATCGAGAGGAAAACCACTCGTCGGACTTCTTCCCGCGCTTTTGACGAGTGACATTGTTGTTATACTTGTTATACAGAATTGTCGACAATCCTAAGCTTACACACGGTATTGAACCCTTAAGTTTAAGGAGAGACTTTGCCTCCCTTTGTGTGTTCTACCGATTGTACAACGGGTTGTGTTCTGAAGAGTTGTTCGAAATGATGCCGACGGCTACTTTTTATAACCGCACCGCTCGCCGACGGCGGGGAGTTCACCCTCACACGCTTGAACCGCTATGGTCGCGTACGGTGCGGTTCCAGAGAAGTTTTCTTCCGAGAACACTCAAGCTGTGGAATGAGCTCCCAGCCGAGGTTTTTCCAAGGGACTACAGCATGGAGTTCTTCAAGAAATGCGTGAAGAGGTTTTTAGAGGGTCGGCAACGCATGAGTGACGCCACTGGTGTTGCTAATGTCCATAGGCTACGGTGACTGTTTAACATCAGGCAGGCCGTATGCTTGATTGCCACCTTAGTATTTTGTAACATAAGTGCTAGTGAAATTATACAGTAATGAAAAAACTCAAATATAACACGTTTATGCACTTTTTGGAAGACGTGAATAAGTTCTTCAAGAACACCTTGTAAAAATCACTATCGTTTTACGGGTGGTATTTTAACTGGGTTGATTGGGTCTGGGTACCCTTCCCAAATATTTTTTCAGTACAGTTCCTGAAGCTGGAACATAGAATTAAGATTTTCAAATGGTCCTATACTGAAGACTATATGTATATAAAAAAAAAACCACACGTCCTTTTAAATCATATAACCTGAGAAAGATCTGGTTTTATTTTTTTGGGTTCCGGACGTCTGACGGCAGTCGCTCCATGGAGAAATCAGTGTCTTCGCCAAATCTTTAGTCTTAGGTAACGGACCCCGGCAATTCTAATGGATTAGGAAACGGGATGACGCTAAGAAGAATTGCTTTAATTACAGACAAGTCCTGGATGTTTTAAGAGAGGTAGGGCGGATCAAAGCAGCCTGTGTGGGGAATCACCTCCACCTCGCAGAAAACCGCAGCCAAATAATAACTCCCTAGAGGGTAACTGTGTTTAGCAAATATATTAACGGTCAGACAATTATATATATATTTTTATACAACGTCGGGAGGCATTCAAGCATACGGCCCACCTGATGTAAAGCAGTTACCGTAGCCTATTAACACTTGTAATATATTAAGTATCACTCGAGCGATGTCTCCTCTGCTGCTTACACAGCAACTCCTTAGGAGCTTACTGGTGACCACACTCACACACAGGAACACAACAACCCTCTAGGGAGTTGTTATTTGGCTGCGGTTTTCTGTGAGGTGGAGGTACCCAGACGGGTTACTTTGAAGCGCCCTACCTCTCTTTAAACATCCAGACCAAGATAAACAGACATGTTCATGCACACAAATGTTTGTCTTGTGTGGGAATCGAACCCACGAGCGTTGGTGTCAAAGTGGCGTCATTCACGACTGAGCCACCGAGCTCGTCAAAATATATTTTACAATGTGTTCTAAAAATCCATAAGAGCATCATCACTATGAACCCGCAAGTACTTAAGAAGAGGAATCCGTACTCTGTTATAATACAACCCATTGTTAGAACTTTATTTGCACGACAATTCCTGACACGATCAGTTGTACTATATAACAAAATAAATAGATTAAAGCATATATATCTCGTATATAATGTCATTTCGTAAGTGTAAAAAAACTATCACACCCCGGCTAAAACAACTAAATTCTGAACAAACCGAACACCTACTCGCACGATGGATCTGTCAATTCATCTGGGATATTTTTGATTTCCGTAAAGTTTTAGATATCTTAGATATCTTCCATATTTACATACACAAACACCTAATAAACACTCATAAGGTACACAACACACTCACCCTCAAAACACAACCGCATACACACACATAGGTACTACATATTCAACCCACACTATATACATGACTATTCTGTACTTGGAAAATGCAAGTAAATATTGTTATAGATTATCGAACGTAAGAGGTGTCTCCTGACACAGGTTTCTTTTAACTTACCAAGAGACCCCCAATCCTTGTAACCTGTACTTGTAAACAAAGAAAGAAATTTTGAATTATTTTTTTGTGTTCCTGCGTGTGAGTGAGGTCACCAGTAAGCTCCCAAGGAGTTGCTGTGTAAGCAGCAGAGGAGGCATCGCGCGAGTGATACTTAATATATCGCAAGCGTTAATAGGCTACGGTAGCCGCTTTACATCAGGTGGGCCGTACGCTTGTATGCCTCCCGACGTAGTATAAAACTAGTAAATAACAGCAAGCTGTGTAGGCAGAGCTGATATTTTTTAAATTTAAAAAATATTTAAATATTTTATTTTTAATTTTTTAAAAATATATGGAACCCTGTACGACATCTAGCGACGAGTGCTGTTACTTTTTCTGTTGATGGGAGTGCAGTGCAGACTCTGCACTGCAGAGTGGCCGGCCATACGTTTTCCCATATGTTTTTTTTTCTAATTGGAACGATTTTGGACCGTTCTTCCTCACCAACGAACATTTAAATTTCAAATTAAAGGATACAAAACTACAATATGTTAGCTATTAGTGTGTCGATTTTGGAGTTTCTCACTATTACCGTCTAAACGCTAGCTGGATGACATCAGTCTACCCCAAACGGCAATTTTGAGGGTAATGTGGCTCCGCTGGCTATCGCAGCTCTGCCAAAAATATATATAATTTCTTGGACCTTCCGTTTTCCTCACGATGGTTTCTTTCACCGCCGAGCAAGTGATAATCACATGTATGTTTATAAATCCGAAAACACGAATTCAGTGGTACATAGGCTTCGAACCCGGGACCAGTTGGTCAATTAGCCGGTATCATATTCACTGGGCTATCACTGCTTAAGCCGTGAGCATTTGAGGTATTTTGTTTATTTTGTCACACCCGCTGCGAACACGGCTACACCTTGTAACCTCATTGGCTTACTTGTAACCTCACAAAGAGTTTGTTAGTTTGAACCCGTCAATTTATTGAAAAAATCTTTTTGCTTCTGATTAACACTTCTAGACCGTATTCGCAATGATGGTGTTAGAAACATAGTTGGTCTGAAAGAGAGCGTCGGTGTTAAAATAAGAAGAGGCATGCTCCGTTGGTTCGGACATGTACAAAAAAAATGCAGGAAGAAAGAATTACGAAACTGATATACAACGCGAAAGTAGAATGATCTAGGAGCCGAGGCAGGCCAAGACTTACCTACCATGATCAAATTGATCGCGTTTTATCAAAAGGTGACAGATAGATATAGATAATTGTTGATGAAGGTTACTACAGGCTTTTAACGTCAGGCTACGATGACTTTTAGAAGCCGTGGATAATGGGGAGCAAGTGGAAAAAGCAGTCCTGGAATTTACGGGCACGTGGTAGATACGAAATCACGAGGTATAGCTGGGAACTTGTATGTTGAACACTACTTTACAATTTAACTAGCGACGTGCACCAAGAGCGAAATGCACGTGCCTCATTGAGTTTTCAATTGGGCACGTGCACTTTGTCTTTATACAACGTCGGGAGGCATACAAGCATACGGCCCACCTGATGTAAAGTGACCATTTCTAGTCACTCAACCACCAGGCTCGTCAAAATATATATGTAATAAATTATAACGAATATGGATAGATTAAGGTAAGGTACCAACGGGACTATTTTTTTTTTATACGACGTCGGGAGGTATACAAGCATACGGCCCACCTGATGTAAAGTGACCATTTCTAGTCACTCAACCACCAGGCTCGTCAAAATATATATGTAATAAATTATAACGAATATGGATAGATTAAGGTAAGGTACCAACGGGACTATTTTTTTTTTATACGACGTCGGGAGGTATACAAGCATACGGCCCACCTGATGTAAAGTGACCATTTCTAGTCACTCAACCACCAGGCTCGTCAAAATATATATGTAATAAATTATAACGAATATGGATAGATTAAGGTAAGGTACCAACGGGACTATTTTTTTTTATACGACGTCGGGAGGTATACAAGCATACGGCCCACCTGGTGTAAAGCGGGTACCGTAGCCTATGAACGCTAGTAATACTTTAAGTATCACTCGCGCGATGCCACCTCTGCTGCTAACACAGCAACTCATTAAAAGCTTGCTGGTGACCTCTCTCACACGCAGGAACACAACAACCCTCCCGAGAGCTGTTATTTGGCTGCGATTTTCTATTAGGTGGAAGTATTTTTTTTAATAAGCATACGGTCTGCTTGATAGTAAACAGTCACCGTTGCCTACGGACATTAATTTGCCGACCCTCTAAAACCTCTTCACGCCTTTCTTGGAGAACCCCATGCTGTAGTCCCTTGGGAATACCTTGGCAGGGAGATCATTCCACAACTTGAGAGTTCTCGGAAGAAAGCTTCTCTTTAACTGCACAGTACGCGACCATTGGGGTTCCAACGTGTGAGGATGAAGTCCCCGCCGTCGGCGAGCAGTGCGGTTATAAAAAGGTATTTCCCTAGACGGGCTGCTTCCATGCGCCCCACCTCTCTTAACAACACCCAGACCAAGAGAAATAGACGGTATAGTTTAGGCGGTTCTGCAATCTATATTATTGGAATCGATGTGTTAGGTAACAACTCACAATTTAGGTCCCAATAGTGTTACATATTTGATAATCCGTGGTGCACGGCGGTTAAACTTCACTTGACTAGCCATCTCTTTGAGGTTTTAAATGCCTTATTTGTCATATTGCTGTCTCTCACTTTGCCAAGAGAGGAGGTCAATTCCAAAACTTCTTACTCCTACAAATTTCTTCTGATTAAATTCGTTTGTGAGTTCCAAGGCAGCTGTAGTTTAACCCCCGGGACGGCAATGGACTTCACTGTTCATTGCCTTTTTTGTGGTCGCCGCTGTTAATTCTGGCTTCACAGGAGACACAGTGGTGGGTATGAGTGGTGGGCCTGTCCCGTAAGAGAAATAGACATGTTCATACACACAAATGTTTGTATTGTGTGGGAATCGAACGCACGAGCGTCGGTGACAAAGTCGCGTTATAAACCTCCACACCACCGAGCTCCGTCAAAATGGAGTCATGTAGCTCGTTGATAAGATAAACTACTTCCGTGACTCAGAGACGATTATTTTCCATGTACAACAAGGTATGAGTCAGAAACGCAAAATCACACGTTTTGCGTTAAATCTAATACATAACGCAATTTAGCATTACTCACAAAAATGCATCAGCTGATCCAAAGTGTCACGTACTGAGTGCAATGATGTAGATGACTAAATTTGTTCGTGTCGTTAGGAATCACAAGTGAGAAAGAAAAATGAGCTAAAGTTCTTTCGCCCAGGCTCGACAACTCTAGAAGCCGGCCTTTGAAGGTCGACGCGGCAGTCGTCATAGACTAATTTGTTTATGTTACGTTTATGGACAGAAGCGACAGTTGTTTGGCATCCATTACAAATGAATAAAAAATGCATAAAGGCACCACTCACGTAGCGTTTTAAATCCTAAATATTTTAGCGATTCCAGACTAAATCTGATCAATGAGAGGATATTTTTACCAATAAACCGATAAGTTTATGAGAGGCAGGGCACATCAAAGCAGCCCGTCTGGGAAAGAACCTCCACCTCAAAGAAAACCGCAGCCAAATAACAACTCCCTAGTGGGTTGTTGTGTTCATGCGTGTGAGTGATGTCACCAGCATGCTCGCAAGCAGTTGCTGTGTAAGCAGCAGAGGAGGCATCGCACAAGTGATACTTAATATATCGCTAGCGTTAATAGGCTACGGTACCCGTTTTACATCAGGTGGGCCGTATGCTTGTGTGCCTCCCGACGTAATATAAAAAAAGTGACGCAGTGTCGATCAATGAACTAGCCAATAAGAGCTGCACTGTTACTATTAGACAAAATAGTCTCATCGGCTCTCCATAGGTTATTTCCTTAATATATCTATCTTCGTTATAATTTATTACATATATATTGACTGCCTGGTGGTTGAGTGACTAGAAATGGTCACTTAAGCACCAAGGCTCGTCGGGTTCTTGTAACTACAAGGATTTCTGACAGTGCCGTGTGAAGCGTTGCGTTAGCTATAGTGACTCGCAACAACATAACGATACCTACTCTTCTAAGTTCTAATTAGCTTAGCTGTGGTTTGTTGTGAGGTAGCGGTACTCAGTCATTCCAAATAAAGTTAAAAAAATAACTAACATTCGATATAAAAAACCAAATTGGTGGTTACGAATGATTAAAAAGTTTTTTAACCATAAGACCAAGTTTTTCTTATATGACGAATAATTATGTTCTACGATATAGTTTCGAAATTCGGATAAGTTTTATTTAAATTTTTAAATAATTCGAGAAAGAAAGAATTAAATTCATATTCATTAATTATTTTTTTATGTTAAATTGAAATAGTCTAAATACTTGTTTACAACTATAGTAACTTGTGATTTTTCGTAGGTAACAAGTCTACTCTATTGCTTATATTAGTGATGTATTAGTTAACTTATTAATTATTTTATCATTGCCGAAGAAGTACTTTGTAGATTAAAGCCATGTTGTATTTACTCTTGTCTTACATTTTGGTTTGGACTCACCTGGTGGTTAAGTAGCTAATATAGGCGAAATGTTTACATAGTTCAAATTTAAACATGTCCATAAAATATTTTGCTCTAAAGCGGGATAAGCTACGGTAACTAATACCTTTTATTACATAAAAAGATAACTTCATTCAGTTCGACACCTATGTCTTTATACAAGCTTACCCCGAAATCTACACTTTAAAACATAAAATAGGAAACAAAAATTAGTTTAGAATAATTGTAAAAAAAATATTATTTCAAATAGAATAATAGAAAACCTCTTTCAATTTTAGAGAAGTAAAAATAATTTAACGATAAAATCGATCTACAGTTCGTCTTCACAGAGACATGGCAAATATTGCTTAGGTACCTATCCACACGTCTACGTTAATATTCTATGCGTGCAGACGATGCGCTTACGCACACCGCTGCCCCCACCTCTTCTATAAAACCTCCGTCGACCGTGGCCGCCTCAGTTCATGTAGAATTGCCTAACGTATACGACGTTATAAAATGCTATCGACGCGACTTGTTGTGGCGTTCGCCATTTTGGCCGCGGTAGCCGCCCTACCGGCCGACAAAGCACCACCACGACCAATCACATTAGTAACAGACGAAGATTTCGACAGAGACGATTCACCATGGTTCAGCTTCCCTCTCTTCGGAAATCTCTTTGCGCCCCTCTGGAGACTTTTCCCAAGCTTCGCTGATTTCGGGCCCAAGATCACGTCAGACGAAAACAAATTCCAAGTTGCAGTAAACGTCAAGGATTACAAGAAAGAAGATCTGAAAGTCAAGGTCAAGGGAGACTTCATCTTCGTGCAAGGTTCACACGAAGCCAAACAACACGACCATGACGTGTTTGCCAGCCAGTTCTTCCATACTTACACCTTACCGATTAACGCCAGCGGTTCAGATGTCACCGCCGAGCTGAGCAGTGATGGATACCTGATCGTGACTGCGCCATTGAAATCTGTAAAGTCTGAAGAGAAGCCAAAGGAATCTGACCGTGAAGTACCAATTGTTGAGACTGGATTGCCGTACCAGCAAGAAGACAAAACTGATGTCGCTACCACAAACAAACCGGTCACCGAAGACGACAGAAAAGAAGAAACCACTCCGTCCGAACGCGAGGAGGTTACAGAAAAAGACAATGTCATCCCTCATGGAAACGAAATCCCCCTTTAAAGTGATATAGTATTAAGTATTTAATTATAAATCAGTATTTTAATAAATATTTTTTTAATGTTAGTGTTTTGTTTTCCGCTTGGCCTGTTGGCATTCAAACGCCGTTCGGTTTTAATGGCACGAATACACGCGTGAATACAAATGTGGTTGTGTGCGGGCCATGTATGGCGACTTCGAAAACAATAGACATCTGCAATGTTTGGTTTATGGACGTCGTTATGAAATTGCGCAAATTGTTTTGTGGACGGAGTGCTATGACTATGGTAATCATTTTGAACTTACAAAGTTATCTATACATCTATACAGATAAATAAAATTGGAGTGTCTGTTTGTAATATTAAAATAACCCCTTTTTACTAAATGCATATGGATGTATACACGGTACATATACCAAAATGAATATTTTTACAATTTTTGTCTGTCTGTCTGTTTGTTCCGGCTAATCTCTGAAACGGCTCGACCGATTTTGACGGGACACCGATTGTCACTGTCAGATAGCTGATGTAATAAGGAGTAACTTAGGCTACTTTTATTTTAGAAATTTTTATTAATATAAATAAATAATAAAAAAAATAAATATTCCGCGCGGACGAAGTACATAATACGTATCTATTATTATTTTGCTGTTCGCTATTTTACTCTGCTTATTTAGGTACATATAATCAAATAAATAAAATTATAACTGTACAATAACTTTTTTGTTAACTTCCGCGCGGACGAAGTCGCGAGCACAGCTAGTTTTCAATAAATACCTTTACACAAATGGTGTTTCTAAAACGGAATAAATCTAAATATACATATATTGCGTACTCGTAAAAATAGCTCTTCAAAAAAGTTTTAGAAAATCGTAATTTATTTTGTGCCGCTCCAGGTGAGACAAAAATGTACTATCCGTCTGATAGAAAGTAGTTACCGTAGCCAATGTACCTAGCTATTCGAGGAGTATTGCTAATGCAGCATATTGTGAGGAGTTTGGGAGTGTACGTAGGTACATTACAACGTTCTGTCTACCCGATAGTAAGCTTCTATTAACTTTTACAGCTATGGATACTGGAAAAGCCAGGAGTGTTATTTATGTTTTACGAAGAACTCTTCGATAACTTAATTTTTATATATTGTTGTTTTTTAATTAATATTCATAATTAAATGAACATTTTAAAAACCTGTTCGCATTTCTATATATAACTATGGTAACAATTTGTATAATAAATTTCGATTATGTTATAGATGTAATTATCATAATTTGTGTGAAATTACGAGAATTCTCCATATATATATATATATATATATATATATATATATATATATATATATATATTATATTGGGTTTTCGTCTTAATTATTATAAAATTGTATTTAAACTAACTACACCTCACGAGTATTCTGTGGGAACAGCTTTTTCTTACGTTCTTATTTTTTTTTTATTAGCTGCTAAGGGTCGTATCGTGATGTTGAAAAGCCCATAACCTTCCTCAAGAATTGGGCTGTCAAATGTAAAAAGTTTTTTTTTCAAATACAACTGGTAATTCCAGAGATTATCGCGTTTAAACAAACCAATTCTTTCGCTTTATAATTTTGTATAGATATCTCGGTACCTCAAATTTTACCCAAGTTTATACTTTTTGTTATAACCTTTTCAAAATAAAAATTGGCGATGAAAACAAGGAAACTGGTGATAAGATGACCTAATGTGACCTTGTATATAATATATTTATTTATATGAACTTCAACGACCACAAGAGGGAACAAAGTGCGAACTTCATTTTAAGAACGTCCTCGAACAGTTAAGCTTTGGAAAAAGCATACACGAATGAAGCAGTTTAACAATTGATAAGGATGCTCTGTTGGTTTGGGCATGTAGAAATAATAAACCAGTTGAGAATGCGCAAGCTTGCATTGCCAGAGGAACACCTGGTTCGTCAATTATATAACAATTTTTTTTTTTTTGTCGGCCAAATTAACCATGTTCCTTAAGAGATAGGAACGGTGCTCCTGAACATTTCTATTCTACTTTTTTATACTGAATCCGAATCTGAAGTCAAAATTCGAATATTCGAAAAAAACGCACACACAAACGCACAGACAAACATATAGATTTCATATAGGAACGGTGTTCCTGAACAGATATAGAACGCGAAATTGGACGGATGTAAGAATAGTGGGAGGCGAAAAATCACGTAACACCCCTACCCACAAGGGAGCTGACTTGAATATGTAAACAGATCAATTGATAAACATACCGAGTAAATACATAAATAAATATGATTTTTGACGAGTTCGTTCGACACGTAGTCGTAGTAACGCTAGTTGATACCAACGCTGATGGATTCGATTCCCATGCAGGTCAAATATTTGTGTAGGTACGTCTGTTTGTCTGGGAAGTGTATTTTTAAGAGAGGTAGGGCGCATTAAAACAGTCCATCTGCCGACCTCCACCTCACAGAAAACCGCAGCCAAGTAACAACCCCTGGAGAGTTGTTGTGGACCTGCATGTGAGTGAGTCACCAGTAAGCACCTAAGGAGTTGCTGTGTTAGCAGCAGAGGTGACATCGCGCGAGTGATACTTAACGTGTTGTAAGCGTTCATATAAAGATAAAAAATCTTTATTTACCATTGGGCCCTCGCGGGCACTTAGACACGCCTTACATTTTTTGAAATATAATCTTATTGTATCTTATTGAATTCTCTTATTTTACTTTTTTCTTTTTTTAATCTGCTAGCATTTCGGAAATGACCATTGGCGAAGAAGAAATGCCAAAAGAAACTTGCCAATATAGGTCTCTTTTAAAATTGTCAATTAGATATTACAATTTTTTTTTACATAAGCATATTGGTACAATAATGAAATCAATTTTGCTTTTGTATGAAGTGATTCTTTTATCAATTTAATAAATTTACCGAATGTCTTTTCAGATTTGATGTTAGATTTATTCCACTAACATACCGCAGACAACTAACAACGTCTTGAAGGGTTGTTGTATTCCTGCGAGTGAACCAGTAAGCTCCTAAAGAGTTGCTGTATTAGCAGCAGTGGTGTCACGCGAGTAATACTAAATGTGTTATAATCATTCATAGGTTGCGGTAATCTCGTTAGGGCCGTATTCTTGTATGCTTGCCGGCGTTGTTTAATATATAAACTGTTAGTTCTCGGTATGTTTATCAAAACATAATGTATGCTCGTATATATAAAGTTGTGTACAAACTGTAAAATTTACATAAAAAGTACAGAAATAGAAAAAAAAAAAAAGATGGTATCTATACTCTATACAGATAAATAAAAGTGGAGTGTCTGTTTGTAATACTAAAATAATCGCTTCTTACTAAATGCATATGGATGTATACACGGTACATGTACCAAAATGAATATTTCTACAATTTTTGTCTATCTGTCTGTCTGTTTGTTCCGGCTAATCTCTGAAACGGCGGGACCGATTTTGACGGGACTTTCACTGGCAGATAGCTGATGTAATAAGGAGTAACTTAGGCTACTTTTATTTTGGAATTTTTATTTATTTTTATTAAGAGATATAATTAAATAATATTCCACGCGGTCGAAGTCGCGGGCACAGCTAGTCGTCTATAAATGCACAGCTATTTTGAGTGTTCACAAATTGAGTTGCCGACTTTTTGAAGTAAAACTTCTTTACGCACCCTTGACTAGGGGAGTAAGCTGGTCACTCTAGCTATGTGTTTTCTTCACTTTTTCTTACAAAACTATTTTAAACGAATGTTAAATATTGTATGGTGGCACAATACCTTCGTGAGCGAATCCTAGACATCGATTTTTTTTTAATTAAATTCATACTATCAGCATTATACGAGTACAATTAAGCACGAAGCACGTCTGATGTCAAACGCATACCGATATGCTGAACACAGTCCTAGAAATATGCTTAAGGCATACGAATTGTGAGTATTTTTGGATGTATATATCTCACGTTTGTTTGTATTGTACATTAAATACAAAACGAGCTCGGTGGCGCAGTGGTGAAACGCGCTGTTACGCCACTTTGACACCAACGCTCGTGGGTTCGATTCCCACACAGTACAAACATTTGTGTGCATGAACATGTCTGTTTGTCGTGGTCTGGGTATTTTCTACGTATAATAAGTATGTATTTACAAAAACAAAATGTATTTACGTATGTTTATCAGTTGTCTAGTACCCATAACACAAGCTTCGCTTACTTTGGGACTAGATGGCGCTGTGTAATTAGTCCGAGAATAAAAAAAAAAGCTACAAAGCTTTTGTATTTAATGTATGTATATATGCATATACCTATTTATTTTTTCATCTTTATTTATTATTTTGTTTATGTATAAATTCGTAATATATATTAGGTAAAGTTGGTGTGCATTAGTTTTATGAAATTTATGTTATTGTTGTAGTCAATTGGTGTCCGTTTGTTCTCTCGCCCATGTATGTTATTCTGTCAATAGATCTAGGTTGGCTGGAAGAGATCCCTTTTAGGGATAAGTCCGCCTTTGTAACATAGAATTAATTTCAATGAATTTTTTTTATATTAGTTAGCATCCATACAAGCATACGGCCCATCTGATGTAAAGCATTTACCGTAGCCTAATAACGCCTATATATTAAGTATCACTTTAGCGATGCCGCCTCTGCTGCTCACACAGCAACTCCTTAGGAGCTTACTGGTGATCACACGCAGGAACACAACAACCTTTGTTGAGTTGTTATTTGGCTGCGGTTTTCTGTGAGGTGGAGGTACTTCCACAGACGGGCTGCTTTGGATGCGCCCTACCTCTCTTAAAACATCCACACCAAGACAAACAGACATGTTCATGCACACAAATGTTTGTCTTGTGTGGTTTGGCAGTATTTTTATCAGTGCTCACCTAGTCATGAACTGCACGGTAGGGAAAAAAATTGTGACGATTCCAAACAAATGTAGCCATTTTTACGGAATAAAAAGATTTTGACTTTGACTTTGACTTTGAATCGAACCCACGAGCGTTGGTGTCAAAGTCGCGTCATTCACCACTGAGCCACATATATATATTTAATTTATTGTGCAATAAAGATATTACAACAACAACAATGTATATATTAATTACTCCTAAGATTTACTATTACATAATCCAATATTTACAATCCTTCAATATTGTATTCAAACAGCTGTACACTTTTCAGTCAAGCTCGTAGAGGAAGAGAGTAGTCTTTTTTACAGAACGTCAGGTGACAAACACGCATACACCCCATCTGTTGCTAACAGAGCACTCCCTCAGGAGCTTACTGGTGACCTCACTCACACGCAGAAATACAATCCTCCAGGTTGATGGTATTTGGCTGCGGTTTTCTGTGAGGTGTGTACTTCACCAAATGAACAGACAGACTTTACCAGAGGGAGACTTTGTACAAAAGTCGTCTGCGCGGGTACCTCTGTCTCACCTATTTCTACCGCCGAGCAGATATATTTATATAGCTGTGTTCCGGTTTGAAGGGTGAGATATGGCAGAGAAATTACTGAGTGCTGTGAGGAAACAGCCTCAGGTCACAAGATTGGCAGCGCGAGTAACATCGCCGTGGTGTTGCGAGCGGCTGCGGTGACCGCTTACCATCTAATGCGGGCCGCATGCTTGTTTGCCAATTTAGTGTCATAGAAAAGAAACAAAATTCTGAAAGAAGCAAATTTCTTAAATTATATTACTTTATTTTTGAAGTGAAAACTTCTTTAGCGGCGTTGTGCACTTGGGATGAGTAAAAAATGTTAAACTCGCGTCAGGACACGTGACCCTGACCGTAAGATTTTGGTGAGAATTAGAACTTAAGTTCGCTGCAGCGCTAAAACATTAGTTACCTCTAATTAAGGCGACACATCGAAAAATTAGACCAACTTTCATCGAATAGTATAGGCTAATGACTAAACTGACGGATCTAATATTTTAATATAAATAACTTCATTTCTTTATCTTGAATTTGCTTGCTCAAATACGCGATTGTGTAAAATTGATTCGATAATAATTACTTTCGAAAACACCTCCTGAAATTCATTATTTTTGAAATTACAACGAAGTTGTTCTGTTTATACGCTTCAAAATTACTTAAATCTATTAGTAATATCTATGTTTATAATATGGTTGCTGCATATTTTGATAAGTGAAACATGAAATTTTTTAAAAATATTTTAAGTTTCTGACAATTAAGCGCTAGATCGTTCATAGGGCATTATTTTCTCGCGACCAAAACGTTGTAAGCGCCAGGAAGTTTTTGGCGTTTCATTCAACGTAGTTTATCAACATCGCTGTTTGGTTTAAGCGGCGCAGGGCGCTTGCGCGAGTGTGCGTGTGTGTTTGAGTTTTAGAGATTGGCGATGATGATGCTGGTAATGATGATGGTGAAAGAGTCGTTGAAATTATGAATGAAAGTTGATTTTTCTGAGAGATAAACTATCTAATGTAAAATAATTGTAATAGTTCTGAAGTGTTAAATTTTTAATGTAATATAAATTGTCATGTTTGTGTACGATAGCGCAATAAATGAATATTGTATTTTACCACATACATGATAGTACTTTTATACTGATAAATAAAGCAATTCGTGCGAAATTATCCCCTAACCATTCCAAAATATTCAAAAATGCACAACGTTAATGTTCAAGTTTTCACTTCTGCCGGCACTCCCGGAGTGCAACCTGTTTTTTTTTTATTATAGCGAATATATTAAAATAAAATATTTTAAGTAGTAGTAAGCGATCATAAACTTTAAAACAAAGTGCATCTCGCCATAAATCTTGAGAGCGCCATATCACCATATATGAAGTGGTGTCGACCGCGGCCATCCTCTGGACATCACTACAAATATGTATTTTTTTTATACTACGTCGGGAGGCATACAAGCATACGGCCAACCTGATGTAAAGCGGGTACCGTAACCTATTAACGCTTGTGATATATTAATTATTACTCGCGCGATGCCTCCTCTGCTGCTTACACGGAAACTCCTTGGGAGCTTACTGGTGACCTCACTCACGCAGGAACACAACAACCCTCTAGGGAGTTGTTATTTGGCTTCGGTTTTCTGTGAGATGGAGGTACTTCCCCAGACGGGCTGCTTTGATGCGCTCTCTTAAAAATATGTATGTATTAAATACATTAAAATATATGCCATGTAAGTTGTTCATTTAATAGAAATAAATATTGTTGCTTGTAGATAACAATTTCAGATATAAGAATTTTCTTGTTTCATACTTTTTAGAGCGTTATTCTCCCGAAGTCGGGTTTTCAGGAATACCGTTCCTATAATCTATATGTTTGTATATGTGTGTATGTTTTTTTTTGAATATTCGAATTTTGACTTCAGATACGGATTCAACATAAAAAGTAGAATGTTCAGGAACACCGCTCCTATCTCTTAAGGAACATGATCAAAATGGCCGACAAATAAAATAAAAAAAATTGAATTGTTATATAATTGACGAGCCAGGTGTTCCTCTGGCAATGCAAGCTTGCGCATTCTCAGCTGGTTCTTTTTGAACTTACTTTTTATCTGAATGAGTGGCAGCTGACTTTGGCTATAAAAAACAACTATTTTATTGTGTATTTAAAGAAATAAATATCGTCACTTCGGACGAGTAGTTAGTAACTTTGACACGGACGCTAGTGGCTTCGATTCCCACACAGAACAAACATTTGGGTATATGAACAATCGCAGCAAAATAATAACTTCCTTAGAGCGATGCTGTGCGAGTGAGGTCACCAGTATGCTCGCAAGCAGTTGCTGTGTAAGCAGCAGAGGAGGTATCGCACGAGTGATACTTAATATATTACAAGCGTTAATAGACTACGGTAGCCGCTTTATCAGGTGGGCCGTATGCTTGTGTGCCTCCCAACGTAACATAAAAAAAAAGTGACGCAGTGTCGATCAATGAACTAGCCAATAAGAGCTGCACTGTTGCTATTGCAAAATAACCTAAGGAGTTGCTGTGCTAGTAGCAGAGTAAGCATCGCGCGAGTGATACTTCCTGTATTAGAAGTGTTTATAGGCTATGGTAACCTCTTTACATCAGGTGGGCCGTATGTTTGTATGCCTCGATACGTTGTAAAGAAAAAAATAGTGGAAGAAAAGAAATTAATACTGAGTTTCCATCGATAAGGAAAATGGACAGATGTTCCTAGGAAATCATATTGCACTGCGCGAAAGTGCGCATCTGGTATCTGCATTTGAGTTATGCTGGCCTGGTTGTCAGAGATACTGGCTACGCATCGGTAAGCTGGCTAATAGTTGATATGGCGATACTTCATTTAAGATTACAAAGCAAACAATCATACGGCCTGCCTGATGGTAACAGTCGTCGTAACCTATGGATATTTACAATACCAGGGGTATCACTCATATGTTTATTTAAGAATAGACTTCTTTAATAGACTTTAGAACTTATTTACGCCTTTCTTAAAGAACCCCATATAATAACAACTGCCTAGAGGGTTGTTGTGTTCCTGCGAGTGAGTGAGGTAGCCAGTAAGCTCCCATGTATTTGCTGTTTTAGCAGCAGACGTGGCATCGCAAGAGTGATATTTAATGTATTGCAAGCGTTTATAGGCTACGGTAACCGCATTACATCAGGTGGGCCGTATGCTTGTATACCTCCCGACGGGCGTTGTGTTTTTTTTTTATACTATGTCGGGAGGTATACAAACATACGGCCCACCTGATGTAAAGCGGGTACCGTAGCCTATTAACGCTTGCGATATAGTAAGTATTCGCGCGATGCACCCTCTGCTGCTTACACAGCAACTCCTTGGGAGCTTACTGGTGACCTCACTCACTCGCAGGAACACAACAACCCTCTAGGGAGTTGTTATTTGGCTGCGGTTTTCTGTGGAGGTACTTCCCCAGACGGGCTGCTTTGATGCGCTCTACCTCTCTTAAAACATCCAGACGAAGACAAACAGACATGTACCTGCATACAAATGTTTTCCTTATGTGGAATCGAACCCACGAGCGTCGGTGTCAAAGTCGCGTCATTCACGACTGAGCCACCGAGCTCGTCAAAAACGAGTTACGAGTGAGGTTATAAGTGAGCTCCTGATCAGTTGCCCTATTAATTGCAGGGGTGGTAGACATACAACCTGTTTTATAAGCGTTAATGGACTACGGTATAGAATAGAATATCTATCTATCTATCTATAACTTCACGCCAAATCCCTTGCAGGGTAGGCAGAGAGAACCGAGCGCCACGTGACTCGATCCTTACATATCTCACTCGCTTCTTTAACATTCATTGCTCTTCTCATGCACGCTCGCCGGTTTCTAGGGCTCCTGACATCACCTTCTGATAGAATACGACCAATTTGGTCATGGTAGGTAAGTCTTGGCCTTCCTCGGCTCCTACATCCTTCCACTTTTGCATTGTATATCTGCTTCGTCATTCTTTCATCTTGCATTCTTTCTACATGTCCGAACCATCGGAGCATGCCTCTTCTTATTTTAACACCGACGCTCTCTTTCAGACCACCTCTGTTTCTAACATCATCATTGCGAATACGGTCTACAAGCCTTACGCCACAAATTTTGCGCAGCGCTCGCATTTCGACCGCGTTTATCCTACTTTCATACTCTCTTTGCCATACCCAGCTCTCGCTTCCATAAGTTAGCGTTGGGACCAGCACTGCATTGTGTATAGCGAGTTGTGCCTTCTGGCTCAGGTTTTTACTGCCAAGAAGTGTTCCCAACGCTCCATTCACACTATTCCCAGCACTCACTCGTCTTTCCACATCTGCGGTGTTCCTTCCATCCCTGCTATATAATCCCTGCATAGAATAGAATATATACCTATATTTATTACTAGTAAATAACAGCAAGCTGTGTAGGCAGAGCTGATATTTTTGTAATTTAAAAAATATTTAAATATTTTATTTTTATTTTTTTAAAAATATATGGAACCCTGTACGACATCTAGCGACGAGTGCTGTTACTTTTTCTGTTGATGGGAGTGCAGTGCAGACTCTGCACTGCAGAGTGGCCGGCCATACGTTTTCCCATATGTTTTTTTTTCTAATTGGAACGATTTTGGACCGTTCTTCCTCACCAACGAACATTTAAATTTCAAATTAAAGGATACAAAACTACAATATGTTAGCTATTAGTGTGTCGATTTTGGAGTTTCTCACTATTACCGTCTAAACGCTAGCTGGATGACATCAGTCTACCCCAAACGGCAATTTTGAGGGTAATGTGGCTCCGCTGGCTATCGCAGCTCTGCCAATTAGGTACACACGATTATAACCCTTATAAAACGCCTGTAAATAGGAAAAAGAATCCATAATATTGCATACTTATGTAACATATACGGGTGTTTCAAATTTTAGGTCACACGTATGTTTGAATGTAAAGTAAATACCCACTATACGTTTAAGATCCCTACCGCAACTAACAAAAAAGCTGATGACATTGAAACTGCTCAACAGAATTTGATAACACATATCTAGGAACCACTGCTACAAAACCTGCGTTCAAATAAAGAAAACTGTATCCAAATCGGTTTACCCGTTTAAGAGCTACAATGTTACGCACAGAGAAACACTCATAGCGGTCAAACAGTCCTCTTGTTTGCGTCGGGGGTTAAAAATAGACTTTTGTTAGACGTTGGACAGTCCGTTTCAAATAATTACCTCTGAATACACCATTTTTATATCCCTCAATTACTTTTTCATTTCTACCTCGCAACCAGAATGCTATTTACCCGACTGTCGATGGAGGGCAATGAGTAATAGAGTATTGTTTAGGTAAACGGTTAGACCATTTTTGATGTATGATTTATCTCTTGAGTTTAATGGGCTACAAGCTAAGATGTTTTTATAGTTATAGATACGTCGTACACGTTCTAGAATGGGAATACGAAAGTAAGGTAATTGCCCAACTCGCATTCAGTTGGCCACGCTCTCGTGTTGCTGCTATACGTACTTTGCCACAAAGCATAAATGTCTTAAGTTATATATTCGTCGCTTTCTAACCACAGGTATGGCCTATCATTTGTTTCTTTGTTAGAGCAAAGTGTCATAAATCATAATAAATAACCATACGTAGATATAGTAGTACTTGCGCCATTTTAATATACAATAATGTTAGTATATAACGTGTCTACCTTTTGATACGTACCTGGCTAAAAGTATTTTTCCGCCGTATAATTTTAGTTTTCATAAATATTATTAAATCAGAAAAAACGCATCCCTATTTCGTTTATCGAAATCACACATTTACATGTGACCTATCGCCATGAAATGTGTATGTATATTCTGTATGGACTCCAAAATGGCTATACCGATTTTGAGGAATTTTTCAGGCAATCTTTAGATTAGCCCAGGAGGTAATCGCAAATTTTTGTGGCTATTGGATCACCCTGGCCAAAACGGCTTGGGTCGCTAGTTATAAATATCAAACGGCAATTATTACATAAACGAAGAAGATATGAACCAACCTTCATGAAACCTACCACATAATCGGTGGTGTAGTGGTGAAATGGTGAAACCTATGCTCTTGGGTTCGATTTTCAGACAGACAAAACATTTCTGCGCATGAACAAACATATCTGTTTATCTTGATCTGGTTGTTTTTAAGAGAGGTGGGGCATATCTAAGCCGCACGTCTGGGGTAGTACCTACCTTCACTTCACAGGAAACCGCAGAAAAATAACAACTCCCTACAGGTTTGTTGTGTGCCTGCGATCGGTTGAGGTCACCAGTGAGCGCGCCAGTGACACTTAATGCATTGCAAGCGTTCATAGGCTACGGTATCCGCTTTACATCAGGTGGGCCGTATGCTTGTATGCCTCCCGAGATAGTATAAAAAATATAATTTCCCTGTTTGAATTGAAATGTTTTCTTATATAAGGAATATAATTTTGTTTGCAAACTGTTATATATTTTAAGAAACATTTTCAGATTTTTCCGTACAAATTTTCATGAATTTGGAGCAGTGGTCATTCAAAATTATGTTCCCATATTTAAGCCACACAATAATAAATTAAAGCCAAAGGAGACTACCCCTTAGAGATCAGTCGTAAAAAAATCTATAGCACGCAAGAATTTTTGAACTCAAATTTTGCTTACTGATATATGTAGGCTGAATAGAGTACCTACCTATAACATTATTATGTAACACCGTGTAAACCTATTCTATGCAAATAATATATTTATATAAAATTGACGAGCTCGGTGGTGCAGTGTTGAAACGCGATGTGCTTCTGTTATTTACCTTTTTTGTACAATAAACATATCAACAACATGATGTCTTTTAGTAATTACAAATTAGTCAAGGATTTTGAAAAGTTTTAAGTCAGTATCTAAGTTCACTGTGTGTTTCTGTTATTTACCTTTTTTGTACAATAAAGATATCAACAACATAATGTCCTTTATTAATTACAAATTAGTCAATGATTTCGAAAAGTTATAAGTTAGTATCTAGTTCACTGTGTGTTTCTGTTATTTACCTTTTTTGTACAATAAAGATATCAACAACATAATGTCCTTTATTAATTGTAAATTAGTCTATGATTTCGAAAAGTCATAAGTTAGTATCTAGTTCACTGTGTGTTTCTGTTATTTACCTTTATTGTACAATAAAGATATCAACAACATAATGTCCTTTATTAATTATAAATTAGTCTATGATTTCGAAAAGTCATAAGTTAGTATCTAGTTCACTGTGTGTTTCTGTTATTTACCTTTTTTGTACAATAAAGATATCAACAACATAATGTCCTTTATTAATTGTAAATTAGTCTATGATTTCGAAAAGTCATAAGTTAGTATCTAGTTTACTGTGTGTTTCTGTTATTTACCTTTTTTGTACAATAAATATATCAAAAACACAATGTCCTTTATTAATTCAAATTAGTCTATGAATTCGATAAGTCATAAGTTAGTATCTAGTTCACTGTGTGTTTCTGTTATTTACCTTTTTTGTACAATAAAGATATCAACAACATAATGTCCTTTACTAAATACAAATTAGTCAATAAAGATTTGAACAACACATGTTCATTTATTATTCAAAAATATGTAAATAACACACAGTGAACTAGATACTAACTTTTGATTGTTAGAAATCATTATTTGATATTGTTATCGAAGTTACGACTACTGTATTGAAGGAATTCGTTTTATCTTTATACAACCTCGGAAGGCATGGTAAAGCGGATACCGTAGCCAATGAACATTCGCAATACATTAAGTGCCACTCGCGCGATGCCACCTGTGTTGATAACACAGCAACTACTTATGAGCTCACTTGTGACCTACAGACAGGCTGTTTTGATATGCCCTTTCTCTCTTAAAACCTCACAGACCAAGACAAACAGACATGTTCGTGCTCATGTTTGTCCTGTATGGGAATCTAACCCACGAGCGTTGTTGTCAAAGTAGCTTTATTAACTGCTGCGCCACCGAGCTCGTCGAATTTCTGCAAACAAATTATTTCCCCAATAGTGCGAAGCGTAGCGGTAGCGAAGGAGCACCACACAAAATAGTTTAAATCAAATTATCAGCAAATTTCTCATTCATCAAATAACACCTGTTCATGTATTGACTATTAGCTTGAAATTTCACCGAAGTCAATAGTCGCAGTGGTCGCTCGGTGTGCGCAGAAGGCATAACGAATGTTTTGCCATACATGCATTATGACGGCACATTGTTCAACACAAATCGTTTCTAGATGCATTCTCTAAAGCTGCACACTGCCGTGAACGTTGCTTCCAGCACATGTATTCAGGTACAGTCAGCAACATTTGCCGCTGCAATTGCTAGCGCAAGCATTCGTAATCGTTTCCATTCGTTCTTTTGAATGAACAGCCTCGGAATTCTTTTTATACAACTTTTTTTTTCAAAAGACGAGATCGGTGGCGCAGTGGTGGACCGCGCTGTTACGCTACTTTGACACCAACGTTCGTGGGTTCGATTCCCACACAGTACAAATATTTGTGTGCATGAACATGTCTGTTTGTATTGGTCTGGGTATTTTCTATGTATAATAAGTATGTATTTACAAAAAAAATATATATATAAGGTGTTTTTTTTCTATATGCCCGAACTTCAATGGGAGAAAGAATATCGTTTATTTGTTACGATAGACAAGAAACTTCGTGTCCCGGCATCGTTAAAAAAGTTTGAGAAATCAAATAAATAAAGTGCCTACTTGGTTCATGGTGCATAATGATTGCCCCGTCATCATCATCAGTTGTTAATAATTCAGTTTGACGGGGTCGTTGCACGGGTCGCGGGTCTAATCGAACACGCCATTTACGCAGCGACCACCACAGCCTGTCCCGAGTTCCTGACAGTTGCCAGTCGGAAGGCTCAGTGAAGAGAGGTAGGACGCGTCAAAGCAGTCCGTCTGGAGAAGTACCTTCACCTCACAGAAAACTGCAGCCAAAGAACAACTATTCCTGCGAGTGAGTAAGGTTACGAGTGAGCTCCTGAAGAGTTTCTGTATCAGTAGCGGGGTTGGCAACGCGCAAGCGATACTCCCTGTGTTGCAAGCGTTTATAGGCTACGGTAACCACTTTACATCAGGTCGACCGTACGCCTCCCAACGTTGTATACAAAAAAGAAATACCTATGACGGCTGTGACTATGCCAGCTGATACATCCCCTAACAATGTTTTTTACATAGGTAGGTAGGGCGCATCAAAGCAGTCCGACAGGGGAAGTCCGCAGCAAAATAACCTTACTACCAGAAGGCAGTGAGAGGAGTTGTTGTGTGAGCAACGGGGGTGGCAACCCGCGTGCGATAAACCTTAGTGCGAGCGTTCATAGGCTACGGTAGCCACTTTACATCAAGTGGGCCGTATGTTTATTTGTCTCCCGACGTAGTAAAAAACAAGGATGTGCCTGATCCAAAGTATGAAACAGATGAAACAGCTGATTTGCTTCATATGACAAACATCCATCACTAAGTCTGATTAGTTTACACTTAGATACATTTTCAACGAATTAGGTAGGTATTTCATGAGTGGTTTGTTTACTTAGAATATTATTCTAAGTTTATTTATGGGAACGATAAAAAAAATGATATGTCTATTGTTGGTAATTGTGTACGAGGTTCGATATAGGAAAAGGTACACTTGCACCACTAAGGTGGCAAACAAGCTTAGGTGCTCTCTTCCTGATTGTAAGCAGTTATCGTAGCATTTAGACATTTTTAACACCAGAGACGTCGCTTATGTGCGTTCACATTCGCTACCTATCTAGTTAAATAAAATGGAAATTTATAGAACACTTACCGGATATAACAGCTGATCCACTTAAACTTAACTTAAAAAAGGTCACAAACTTTCCATCACACTTTCACACAACCTCATAAAAAATCCATCGGCGTTATATCAGGGGAACGGGGAGCCCATTGGACTGGCCCTCCCCTTCCTATCCACCTCATGGCGTACGTAACGTTCAGATACTCGCGAACACGCAAGGCGTAATGGGCTGGTGCTCCATCGTGCTGGAAGTATAAACCCCTTAGATGTTCAAGTGGAACATTTTCCAGCATACTGTCCACTTGTGTTTGCAGTAGGTGAAGATAGGTATCCGCATTCAGTCTCTCTAAAAAAACTGGTCCTAACACTGTCACCGAGTGTTGTATTGTAAATCTGTGTTGGAAATGATCGGGCCGCACTGCGTGTGAAGGTTAACTCGTCTGTCCACAAAATATTGTGGCGCTCTGCATGAACCCAACGAAAGAAGTCAACACGAGGCACATGATCTTGTGGCATGAGTTCTTGTACCCTAGTGGAGTGGTATGGATGTAAGCCTTCATCGTTAAGTAACTGCCATGTTCACGAAACCTGTACACTGTGCCGAGGATTGTGTGATGGCTCACTCGTATTCCGAACTTTTGCAGTGACGTTATTGCACCCGCGATAACAAAGTACCATTTGGATACTCCTGATTAGAGTAACAAGGTCCAGACATGATTACGGTCACGCGTAGTAGTGTAGTGTGCGACACTCGGAACAGACTGACCACGCGTGCGCCATCTACTACGCAGCGCGGTGGGTACATGGATGGCGCATGCGCGGTTAGCGTTTCTACGAGGGCCCGCTAAGCGCGCCTGAGTACCTGCGTACCGTGTCGCGTGACATACTTGTATTTTCCTAGGTGGTTGGATTCATACAACAGATAACTATTTTTTATGATGGGAACACCATATATATAATATTCTCTCTGCCTACCCCGCAAGGGACTTGGCGTGAGGATATACATACATACATACTACATACATACATACATACATACATACATACAAAAAAAAAATGTATTTACGTATGTTTATCAGTTGTCTAGTACCCATAACACAAGCTTCGCTTACTTTGGGGCTAGGTGGCGCTGTGTAATTTGTCTGGCAACATTTATTATTTATTTAAAAAAAACTTTTTTTTTATACTACGTCGGAGGACATACAAGCATACGGCCCACCTCATGTAAAGCGGTCACCGCAGTATAAACACTTGCAATATATACGACACAGCAACTCTTTGGGATCTTACTGGTGACCTCACTCACTCCTCGTCGGGAGCCACAAAAGTATACGACCCAACGATGTGAAGTGGTTACCGTAACCTATGATTGCTTGCAATGCTGGAAATATCACTCTCACTCGCGGAAACATAACAACCCTCCAGAAACGTCATGGAGCTTGCTAGCGGATGGATTAATAATGCTAATATGACGTCAGGGCTCGTGGGTTCGATTCCGGTACATGACAAACATTTACTTCAATATGATTCTTTATCTTGATCTATGAGCTTTTAGGATAGGTAGGACGCATCAGTGAAACTCTAGTAGGGGGTTTTTTTTTATACAGCGTAGGGAGGCATACAAGCATACGGCCTATCTGATGTAGAGCAGTTACCGTAGCCTATTAATGCTTGTAATATACTAAGTATCACTCGTACGATACCTCCTCTGCTGCTTCCACAGCAACTCCTTAGGAGTTTACTGGTGACCTCACTCACACGCAGGAACACAACAACCCTCTAGGGAGCTGTTGTGGCTGCGGTTTTGTGGGAGTTGGAGGTACTTCCCGAGACGGGCTGCTTTGATGCGCCCTACCTCTCTTAAAACATCCAGACCAAGACAAACAGACATGTTCATGCACACAAATGTTTGTCTTGTGTGGGAGTTGGCAACCTCACTCACCCGCGGGAACCCAACAACACTCCAGGATGTTGTCATTTGGCTGCGGTTTTCTGCGAGGTGATACCTCTCTTAAAAACATCCAGACCAAGACAGACATGTCTTGAGACACACATTTTTATCCTGTGTGGGAATCGAACTCACAACGATTGGTGCCAAAGTAACGGTACTAACCACTGCGCCAACGAGCTAGTCAAAAGGTCAAGGTTAGTTCTGTCTGTCTGTTCATAAGGAAACGTTTTATAATTATTAATTTAATTTTAATCCTTCATAAATTATGTGTTAGATAATATATGTTTATATATAATGAAGTTTATGTGTAAGTTTTGACGACCTCGGTGGTTCAGACACTCGTGGGTTCGATTCCAATACAAGACAAACATTTGTGTCCATGAAGACGTCTGTTTGTCTTAGTCTGGATGTTTTAAGAGAGGTAGGGCGCGTTAAAGCAGCCCTTCTGGAGAATTGCCTCCACCTCACAGAAAACCGTAGCCAAATAATAACCCCCTTGATGGTTGTCGTGTTCCTGCGTGTGAGTGAGGTCACCAATAAGCTCCCAAGGAGTTGCTGTGTAAGCAGAAGAGGAGGCATCGCGCGAGTGATACATAATATATTACAAGCGTTAATAGGCTACGGTAACCGCTTTACATCAGGTGGGCCGTATGCTTGTATGCCTCCCGACTATGTGGGTGGGTGCCGGCCGGCGCTAGTCCCCATGAACTAATTGGTGGCGGAAGCACACAAAGCAGGTTAGATCAAGTTGCATGTAAATTTGGCTTTTGCAAAATAACGCCTGAATCTATTAACCAGATAATTATATTTATATTAATATACGGAACCGATTATAGATGCCGAATTTTTGGCAGAGCTGCGATAGCCAGCGGAGCCACATTACCCTCAAAATTGCCGTTTGGGGTAGACTGATGTCATCCAGCTAGCGTTTAGACGGTAATAGTGAGAAACTCCAAAATCGACACACTAATAGCTAACATATTGTAGTTTTGTATCCTTTAATTTGAAATTTAAATGTTCGTTGGTGAGGAAGAACGGTCCAAAATCGTTGCAATTAGAAAAAAGTAACAGCACTCGTCGCTAGATGTCGAACAGGGTTCCATATATTTTTAAAAAATTAAAAATAAAATATTTAAATAATTTTTATATTTAAAAAATATCAGCTCTGCCTACACAGCTTGCTGTTATTTACTAGTTTATTCGGTGTGCTTTGATCTCCACTTTATTGTGTGTGTGCCAAAATACACTGATTCTTAATCACTCGTAAGAGGCGTGTGTTCTTTATTTGCATTATTCGACTAGTCCGATTGCGTAAACCGAAAGTGAACACGTTCAAGCAATCGGATACTGTGCCCGGTCAGCTGTTGTTAATGCCAATTACAGACACAGTATTCGCTGTGTTTATCAATTTAGTACCTAAAACTAAACATTATCGTATACGTCGATAGCTCAGTGGTTAAGGTACCGGCCTTGGTCATTACGGACTGTTATCCGTTTTGAATCCTGGCCAGGCCGTGTCTAAATTCCTGTTTTCATCGACAAGTAAAGATTAAATAAAAAATCTAAACAACCCCCGACGCAAAAATAACCTATAAAAAGTAACAACCTTTATTATCATTAATTATTATTATCATTAATGATTATTAGTAATAGTGATATACACAAAAACACTCTCGATTAAGTCCCCTTTTAAGCAAAAAAAACAAAATCAAAATCGGTTCATCCATTTCGAAGCTACGATGCCACAGACAGATACACAGATACACACGTCAAACTTATAACACCCCTCTTTTCCGTCGGGGGTTAAAAATATCGCGAGGAAACCTGCACGTCCAAGAAATGGTATTTAGAAAGACTTATGACCTAACCTAAGAAAGGCCCGGTTATTTCTCTGTCGATGTGGAGGGAGGTCTGGCAGTCGCTCCATGAAAAAACCAGTTGAGAATGCGCAAGCTTGCATTGCCAGAGGAACACCTGGCTCGTCAATTATAAACAATTTCTTTTTTTAAACTTTGTCGGCCATTTTGATCATGTTCCTTAAGAAATATGATATTGGTTTTTAAGATATTCCTCTTCTACTTTTTAATTTACTTTTCGAATCTGAAATAAATGTTCAAATTTTTTTTTTTAATTTGTCGGCCATTTTGACCATGTTCCTTAAGAGATAGGAGGTTGGTTTTTCAGACATTCCCATTCTACTATTTACGCTGAATCCGAATCTGAAAAATTCGAATATTCGAAAAAACAGACAGACACATATACAGACAAACACATAGATTTCATATAGGAACGGTGTTCCTGATCAGTGTCATCGCCAAATTGTAAGGCTCTGGTAGCGGACCTCTTCACTTCTGTTGGATTAGGAAATGGGATAACCCGAAGAAAAAGAAGAACTGATCATTATCATCAACATCGGATCACGTACGTACCCTAGAATTAAAACGTGCAGAAACAAAATTCCAAATACTATATGCCACCAAGTATGTAGACAAAAGTTATCATATAATGGTAAGTACGGAACAAGTAGTGAGTAATGAGTGGATAGGGAACCAACTGGTGCTCGTTTCGATTTCCTGGCATGTACCACTAAATTTCGTGTTTTGGACTTTATGTACATATTTGTAATTAACACATGTTCGTCGGTGATGGAAGAAATCGTGAGGGAACTCGCACATCCAAGAAATTGTACTTTGAAAGACGGGTGACTTTTCTGTTAAGTTGAAGTTGAAGTTACTTTATAAATCTGTTAGTGTTATAAACATTGTGTATTAATGCTACAATCAGTAGCAACTTTTAGCTGAAAGCAAATTAATTTGCTAGTTGGCAGAGCTGCGATAGCCAGCGGAGCCACATTACCCTCAAAATTGCCGTTTGGGGTAGACTGATGTCATCCAGCTAGCGTTTAGACGGTAATAGTGAGAAACTCCAAAATCGACACACTAATAGCTAACATATTGTAGTTTTGTATCCTTTAATTTGAAATTTAAATGTTCGTTGGTGAGGAAGAACGGTCCAAAATCGTTCCAATTAGAAAAAAAAAACATATGGGAAAACGTATGGCCGGCCACTCTGCAGTGCAGAGTCTGCACTGCACTCCCATCAACAGAAAAAGTAACAGCACTCGTCGCTAGATGTCGTACAGGGTTCAATATATTTTTAAAAAATTAAAAATAAAATATTTAAATATTTTTTAAATTTAAAAAATATCAGCTCTGCCTACACAGCTTGCTGTTATTTACTAGTTATATGGCTATATATAATATTTTTCCATTAAATTTTTTAACTTGTGGGCATTGTTAAAGACCTAAAATGTATTACAGTACCCAAACAAAGTAAACACTTAATACATACGAAGTTTGAAGAATTAAGATTCGAATTATGTTCGTCATTAATACTTTTGATACAAATGTCGACGCGAGTGTTTTCTGTTGCCAATTATTGTCTCTGTTTCTTTTGTAGCGAAAACTTCTTTAGCATCGCTGTGCTTTCAAATTCGATGAAACGAAAAAGCGACAGAGGCAACCTCGTACATCTATAAGTTTTAATGTGTGGGAGAATGAGATAGAAGACATTATACAGTGTTTATTACAGGATCCGAGCGTTGTACGTGTGTGTGCGCGCCTACGTATTACGAAGCTTGGGATAAGGCATCATAACAACCGTGGTGTATTGTATACATAAATATTTCATTATTTTAACATACACATGTTTCAAGATCATCATAAATAGACGCTACAATTGCCCTACTCCTGTGGGGATCGAACCCACGAGCGTTGATGTACCAGCGCGTTTCACTGCGCCACCGAGGTCGTCAAAAGAATCCGATTTAAAAACGTGAAGGACTAATCAAATATTAGTTATCTTTTTTTTTTTAATTCATTTCGAGCTGTAGCCGGCAGCCATTTGCAAACAGTTTAGCATTTATATACAGCATACCTGTATCTAATATAATTGCATAGCAAACATAAAAAGAGAAAATCAATCGTGCGAACAAACTTGTCAGTATAAACAAGTAACTAACCTACTCGTGGACATGAACGATAACCAGTTTCCAAGGTCATCAGCGCGAGGATGGATTTATCGATAAATCACTTGGTACTTCTGTAAAAACAGTCGCTGCTGCGCTTGTGTAGTGTTTGAATACATTTTATACCACTAAGGAGACAAACAATCATGCGGCCCGCCTGATAGTAAGCTGTTACCCTAACCTACGGACAGTTGCGTCACCACGGACGGTGGCCACTTGTGCGTTTTCGATCCAGGCAGTCTTATACTAAAAATATTTTTGTTTGTGTATTTGTTTATTTGTTTGCACCAGGCGGCAACGGTACGGTAGCCTATGAATGCTTGCAATTATGTGTCACTTGCGTGATGCTGCCTCTGCTGCTAACGCAGCTACTCCTAGGAGCTTAATGGTGACCTCACTCGCATGCAGGAACACAAAAACCCTTCGGGGAGTTTTTAAATGCGGTTTTCTGTGAGGTGAAGGTACTTCCTCAGACAGGCCGCTTTGATGCGCCCCGCATCTCTTAAAGTTTAGAACTGTTTCAAAATCTTTTAAATTCTACATGTAGGTACCTGCTCCAGGAACTCTGCTGAAAACTTACTCAGGATGGGTTCCCAGATCCAATCCTGAAGTTTAAATACCACCCATATCATTATGGATATTTTCTCGTATTTGAAGAACTGCATAAACGTGGTGTATTTGACCTTTTTTTCGCAGTTGACCCACAATTATAACTATCGTTAATAGATTAAGGCGTTACTTTGGGAAAGTCAAATTTACAGGCAATTTGATCTAAACTACTTTTGTGTGTTTCCGCTTCCGATTTGTACATACGAACTAGTGCCGGCCGGCACCAAACCACTGCCGTCAGTACTGAGTAGATGCATGCCATCTCAGCAATAGCTGCTTCGGTCGTATCAGTGGCACGACATATGCTAAGATTCTTTGCATTTTGCCAAAATAACAAAAAAAAATCGGTCAAGTGCGAGTCGGACTCGCACACGAAGAGTTCCGTACCATTATCTATAAAAACGGTAAAAAAAAATCACGTCTGTTGTATGGGAGCCCCCCTTAAATATTTGTTTTATTTTAATTTACTTATTTATTCTTAAAGTGAATATATAACTAAATATTATGTGAATATTTCAAGCGTCTACCTGTTGCTGTTATCAATATCGAGCAAAAATGAGCAAAAAAATCACGTTTGTTGTATGGGAGCCCCCTTAAATATTTATTTTATTCTATTTTTTAGTATTTGTTGTTATAACGGCAACAGAAATACATCATCTGTGAAAATTTCAACTGTCTAACTGTCACGGTTCATGAGATACAGCCTGGTGACAGACGGACGGACGGACAGCGGAGCCTCAGTAATAGGGTTCCGTTTTACCCTTTGGGTACGGAACCCTAAATATATGAATAAATCAATTGTTTTAGTTGGATTGTTTGGACTAATAGTAGTAATTGGTAATAGCACAATGTGAAAACAGTCTTTATTAAGTGGCTGAAAAGGAAGTGCTGGCAGAGCGCCAGGATAGTTAGACTACACCAAAGGTTCTGTTCGGTTGGTGACATGATGCATCGTCTGGAGTTGCCTCGGGAGAGGAAACAAACAGTGTGTGATGTATTAGATTGTCAACTCACGATAGAGTCTTATAATTAATTAGATTATCTATTTATGAATATGTTCACGCCGGGTCCCGTGTGCAGACATATTGAGAGCGTATGAGTGAAGTCTTCCATACATTCATGGTTCTCTGTGAAGTTATACTGCTTTTGGTGTGTTATAGAAAACTGATGTTTTTTTTTTGTACTGCATCGGGGGGCATACAAGCATAAGGCCCACCTGATGTAAAACGGGTACCGTAGCCTATTAACGCTTGCGATATATTAAGTATCACTCGCGCGATGCCTCCTCAGCTGCTTACACAGCAACTCCTTGGGAGCTTACTGGTGACCTCACTCACACGCAGGAACGGTTGTTGTGTTCCTGGCAGTTGTTATTTGGCTGCGGATTAAGATGAGAGTGAATTTTAGATTACACACGACACCGACATCCAAAATCGACACCACGAAGTTAGCCCAAATACTTGTTTATGAATCTACATAACGTGTTTTATTTCAGTACAGGTAAAATATATATTTTTTTATATATATATGGCAATAGTGTTGCTACTTTATGCCAGTGTCAAAGTCTTCAGTTTTAGAACCATTTGAAAATCTTAATTCTATGTTCCAGCTTCAGGAACTGTGCTGAAAAAATACTTGGGAAGGGTACCTAGACCCAATCAACCCAATTTAAATACCACCCGTAAAACGATAGTGATTTTCACAAGGTTTTCTTGAAGAACTTATTCACGTCTTCCAAAAAGTGCATAAACGTGTTATATTTGAATTTTTTCATTACTGTATAATTTCACTAGCACTTATGTTACAAAATACTATCGAAATTGTCACACAAAACTAATTTTATACTGAATTGTAAACATTTCAAGTAAAACAACAATGTCACTCGTCAAAAGCGCGGGAAGAAGTCCGTAAAATATATTTACCTATATGTAAATGTATAAACATGAGTGACAGCCCAGTGTATAAATAACCGGTCTATTGACCATGTGGTTCACGGTTCAAATCCTGGCACTTAGGTACCATTAAATTCATGTTTTCTGATTTATGTACTCGTACGTAATTACTTGCTCCATGGTGGAAGAAAACATCATGAGGAAACCCGCACGCCCAAGAAATTATATTTCGAACTAGCTGTGCCCGCGACTTCTTCCGTGTGGAATTTAACAAAATAGTTATTGTTCAGTTCGCAGAGTTTACGATAATATATTAATAAGCAGAGTAAAATAGTGAACAGCAAAATAATAATAGATATGTATTATGTACTTCTTATTTATGTTATTTTTATATTATTTATTTATATTAATAAAAATAAATAAAATTTCTAAAATGAAAGTAGCCTAAGATACTCCTTATTACATCAGCTATCTGTCAGTGAAAGTCCCGTCAAAATCGGTTCAGCCGTTTCAGAGACTAGCCGGAGCAAACAGACAGACAGACAAAAATTGTAAAAATATTCATTTTGGTATATGTACCGTGTATCATCCATCCATATGCATTTAATAAAAAGCGGTTATTTTAATATTACAAACAGACACTCCAATTTTATTTATCTGTATAGATGTATAGAAGACGCGTGGCAAATCAAAGAAAGGTTTGGTTGTCCCTCTGTATTGTGGACGTAAGGTGGCAGTAGGCAGTAGCTTCATGTCAAAATCAGTATTATCACCAAATCCTTAGACTTAAGTAGCGGACCCCGCCAATCCTAATGGCAAGATGACTAGTTTCGAATTTTGTACATTTAATGTTGAGAGATCTAAAGTATTTTTAAAACAATAAACTCCTTACTGGTTATTTCCGGTTGTACATTCGTCACAAAGTAAATTCGACACATTTTTTTTTTATACAACATCGGGAGTCATTCAAGCATACGGCCCACCTGATGTAAAGCAGTTAGTCAGGTATCATTCGCGCGATGCCTCCTCTGCTGCTTACACAGCAACACCTTAGGAACTTACTGGTGACCTCAAGGTAGTTGTTATATGGCTGCGGTTTTCTGTGAGGTGTAGGTACTTCCCCAGACGGACTGCTTTGATGCGCCCTACCTCTCTTAAAACATCCAGACCAAGACAAACAGACATGTTCATGCACACAAAAGTTTGTCTTGCGTGGGAATCGAAACCACGACTGAGCCACCGAGCTCGTCAAAACTCCATACATTGAAAGTAAGTTCCCTACTTACATTAAAAATATTAGTAAATTCGTCATAAATCTTAATTTTACATCATTTTTGAATAAATTACCAGTGGCAATATATATACCAAAAAAAAACATTGTGACGAATTTACAATAATCCAAATTAATGTATGACGAATTTATTTCATATAAATAGAACATTGGCAAATTTACGCATACTTTTTTCCGTGACGAATTTACTTCGTGACCAATGTTTAACAACCCGTTTTGTAGTTTTGGAGATAAGTGGGGAGGTGAGTCCAAAAAAAATTAATATTAGTAAATAAATGTATTTGGGACAACAGTTAAATATTCCATATATTATACAGTACAACTTCGTTAAACTTCACTTTAGGATTTTTTTAAAATTCCATTTTAAACTTAATCAGTTCTGTTGATTGGACAGACAGACTACGAGTGCGGCTGTAGTAATATCATTTTTGAATAAAAAAAAAACGCCTTCTAAAAACATCCAGGAAGGAACTAAAAATCGGCCAAGTGCGAGTCGGACTCGCGCACGAAGGGTTCCGTACCATTATCTATAAAACGGAAAAAAAAAACACACGTTTGTTGTATGGGACCCCACTTAAATATATGTTTTATTTTAATTTAATTATTTCTTCTTTAAGTGAATATATAACTAAATATTTTGTGAAAATTTCAAGTGTCTACCTGTTGCTGTTATCAATATCGAGCAAAAATGAGCAAAAAATCACGTTTGTTGTATGGGAGCCCCCTTAAATATTTATTTTATTCTATTTTTTAGTATTTGTTGTTATAGGGGCAACAGAAATACATCATCTGTGAAAATTTCAACTGTCTAACTATCACGGTTCATGAGATACAGCCTGGTGACAGACGGACGGACGGACGGACAGCGGAGCCTCAGTAATAGGGTTCCGTTTTACCCTTTGGGTACGGGACCCTAAAAAGCGAAAAATAATTGGTCCCAATTATTTACGATTTTTGTAGTCGGTACCAGCCGCATAATATCAATTGATAATATCAGTATAGTGGCACTGACTACAAAAATTGTAAGTTTCTGGATGTTTTTCAAATGCGGTTTTTTTGTATTAAAAAATATTTTTTTGCTTTTTAGTGGTGTAAATAAAAAAAACAGAGATTGAAATTCCTCATCAAAAACTTTTACAGAAGGGAACCACAAACCAAAACATTATCTGTGTATATGTTTTTGTTTTGTTGATTTTCTCAAAAAGCGCTGAAACAATTTCGATAAAATATATATGGGACTACCTCTGAAATAATCCACCAACAAATAAATAATTATCGAAATCAATTCATAATCGCGTAACAAACTTACAAAAAAAAAATAGTCGAATTGAAGAACTTTCCTTTTTTGAAGTCGGTTAATAATTACAAATTTGACAGCCTTCAAAATTAGACATCAACACAATTTTCTTGTATGTATTATACAGAATAACAAGAGTTAACACAAAAAAAGAAAAGAATATGTAGTATTTATTACAAAGGCCCTCTAAGGTAGCAATACTCAACCTTTTCTCTCTCACAAATTTCAAAAAGATGATAATACGAGTTTTATGAAATTTTTGCACTATTTTTATACCGTTATTAATAAAATATTACAGTTATTCTAAAAATGCTGTACTAGGATTCGGGCCGCGTTGAAAAGGCTAGCGGGCCGCAGGTTGAGTATGGAGGCTCTACGGGATCTCTTCCAAGCAACCATAAACTATTATAGAGGGCTGTAAATACTCAAGGGTGAAATATACAAATTACAATCAAAAACAAATCAAATTTTGATGTAACACAAAGCCATTGTATTAACTGTAACCATGTATTAACTTTTTCTTCTAGGTTATCCCATTTTCTAATTTAGGATTGGTAGGGTCCGCTACCTAAAAGCCTAAGGATTTAGCTGTGATAGTGGTTATTACATAGGGTGTCAGACCTACACAACCCAGTGGGAAAACCAGACATTTCTTAGGTTAGGTCACATGTCTTTCGAAATAATATTTCTGATATGCTTCCCTCACTATGTTTTCCTTCACCGCGATTGACAATTACAAATACGTACATAAAGCTATCACAGCTCCCTTATCGTATTATCTGCTAATAGCTGGCAGTATCATCAATGTCTTTATATAGAAGAATCATAAACCTGTATTGTAAGTTTCCTGAAGAAAAATCAAATGTCAAAACAAACACTATACAGATGCCGGTAACGTGAGACTTGATGAGAACTGCACGGCACAAGTATGCAAACAAGATGGCTGCGAACAAAAGCCGGAAGGATGCCGTGGTCACCTCAGTTGAATGATATACTTTCAATGATACCGTTCTCTGGATTTAGAGTACATTTAATACAATTCAATACAAATCGATTAGCATTTTCAAAATTTGACGGTCGCCACCGAGAGACGTCGCAGCGGTTAATAACGCAAGTTTGACACCAACGCTCGTTAGTTCGACAAACATTTGCGTGTATGAACATGTCTGTTTGTCTTGGTCTGTTTTTAAGAGAGGCAGGGCAGCAAAGCATCCCGACTGGGGAAATATCTCCACCTCGCAGAAAACTACAGTTAAATGACTACTCTCTGGAGGTTGTCGGTCATTATGGCGAATTTGGTAGGCTTTAATTTAAGGAATGCTTCGTTGGTTCGGACATGTAGAAAGAATGCGGGACGAAAGAATGACGAAACAGATATACAATGCAAAAGTGGAAGGATGTAGGAGCCGAGGAAGACCGAGACTAACCTACCATGATTAAATTGGTCGTGTTTTATCAGAAGGTGATGTCAGGAGACCCAGGAACCAACGAGCGTGCGTAAAAAGAGCTATGAATGTTAGAGAAACGAGTGAAGTAGATATATATATAGATAGGACCGCGTCTTATGGCGCTCGGTTCTCTCTGCCTGGGTAGGCAAGGGACCTGGCGTGAAGATATACATACCATTTTTTTTCTATACAACGATATACAATAAATATACGGCCCACCTGATATAAAGCGGATACCGTAGTCTATAAACGCTTGTAAATGAAGCAATACACTTCAAATCCAGCTGCATCAATACATCATCCAATCACATTCATCACCTAAAGACGGCTGTATGGCCTGTTTTACTGTTTTACTGGGGGATACTTATACCAGTAAAACAGATAGAACGTTTTACAACACAATAAAAGACTCTGCCTAAAGCGGTTTACCAAATTTCATTAACATAGCTTTTACGAAAATTGAGTTATGAACCTCAGGAACTAGCTTGGGATTGACTCGCGGAGTTCTTTGACTGACGGCTAATTGAAATGTTTAAGCGTTCCTGGCGCTTCTACAAACTAATTAGACGAATATAGAATTAAAAGTAATTAATAATGTAGAAAATATAGACAAATTCTTCCCTGAAGGGGTTGTGTAGAGGCAATTAGTTTGGTTTACAGATTTATTTTATGCCCGTTTCAAATACATTTTTTTTATACTACGTCGGGAGGCATACAAGCATACGGCCCTGATGTAAAGCGGTTACCATAGTCTATTAACGCTTGCGATATATTAACTATCACTCGCGCGATGCCTCCTCTGCTGCTTACACAGCAAGTCCTTGGGAGCTTACTGGTGACCTCACTCACACGCAGGAACACGACAACCCTCTAGGAATTATAATAGGGTACTTCCCTAGACGGGCTACTTTGATGCGCCCTACCTCTCTTAAAACATCCAGACCAAGACAAACACACATGTTCATGCACACAAATGTTCGTCTTGTGTGGGAATCGAACCCACGAGCGTCGGTGTCAAAGTCGCGTCATTCTCGACTGAGCCACCGAGCTCGTCAAAATTCCGCATTGTTTTTCTTTATACCACCAAGGTGGCAAACAAGCACACGGCCTGCCTGATGGTAATCAGTCACCGTAGCCTATGGACAACACCAGGGGTGCCACTCATGCGTTGCTGACCCTAAAATCTGTTTCCTTTGATGTAGGAGCCGTGGAAATCCAGAGTCACCTACTAAATTGGTGGTGTTTATTCAGAACGTGATGTTAGGAGCCCTAGGAACCGATCGTACATTAAAATAGCTATGAATGTTAAAGAAGCGAGTCAGGTGTACAAGGATCGCATCTTATCGCGCGTGGCTCTCTCTGTCTACGCCCCAAGGCACCTGGCATGAAGATATACATATGTACATCTCTTTCCACCTTCGAATTCACCAGGTATTTATTATACAGGCCGTGCTAATATCCCCCGTTCCCTTGTGGAGAAGAGCCGCAATGAACTTGTCTCTTGCGTTAACCCGTTCCCTGGGGTGATCGCTTCAGATAAAGCCTTTGTCGCCTTCCCGGCTAAAGCCAGTCCCAGGGGGTGTTTTAGTCAGTAGGAATCTGACATCACCAGTTCGTTCGCACGAAAGGGATCATATGCGAGATCTCACCTCCTCCCTCCCCTTTTCCGGAGGGTGCCCCTCACGGAAGAATGACTAATATTCATGGTATTTTGACTAAAGTCGAGGAATAAGTCTGCGCAATTATTTTCGTTCGAAGTTCAGGTTTAAAGTTACGTACAGGAGAAAGTCAAGCTGGCATCTAAGAAACTTGTACGTATATCTTGACGCCAGGTCCATAGCGTGCTGCGCCCTGTCGCTGACAGATCCGGGGCACTTCATCAAAGCGGCCGATGGCAATTCGCGGGGTTGTTTAGTGGGGTATACCATTGGACAGCCAACGGGGAGTCCCACACTACCACCGGCGGCTACGCAGGCACCGGTGGTGTGCGTAACGCATTTTTCCCCGCGTCACAAAAAAAAAAAAGGTCCATGGCGTGCTGAGCTGAGCTGAGCTGTGTGAGAATCGTGGGTTGACTGGTGTCAAAGTTGCGTCATTCACCGCTGCGCCACAGAGCTCGTCAAAGCGATTCTCTCTGGCTATCCTGAGACCTGGCGTCAAGGTACGATAAGGTAGATACAACTTTTGAGAGAGATTTTGTCTACCTTTGGAATGTTCTGCCCATTTGATTGTAATCCGGTTTGTGTTTCGAAAGCTTGTTCAATATAATGCCAACAGCTTACTTTCACAACTGCATCGCTCGCCAACGGCAGAGATTCATTCTCACACACTGGAACCGTAATGGTTACATACTGTGCGATTTCAGAGTAAGTTTCTTCTGAAAACTCTCAAGTTCTGATTTGAATTTACAGCCGAGATTTTCGCAACGTTAAAATACACATTTATATTATTTTTATGTACCAAAATAATTTGAATTTTTTACAAAATTCCTAAGACACCCACAATGGGCATGTGGAGAGAGACTTTGTACAAAAGTCGTCTGCGTGGGTACCTCTGTCTCATCTATATCTACCACCAAGCAGCTGTATATTTATAGCTGTGTTCCGGTTTGAAGATATGGCAGAGAAATTACTGGGTACTGTGAGGAAACAGCCTTAGGTCACAAGATTGGCAGCGCGCGAGTAACATCCCCGTGGTGTTGCGAGCGTCAATAGGCTGCGGTGACCGCTTACCATCTAATGAATATGATATGAAAATAAATAAATAATAATAAATAAATATTGTCGGACAAATTACACAGCGCCATCTAGCCCCAAAGTAAGCGGAAGCTTGTGTTATGAGTACTAGACAACTGATAAACATACGTAAATACATATTTTTTTTGTAAATACATACTTATTATACATAGAAAATACCCAGACGAAGACAAACAGACATGTTCATGCACACAAATGTTTGTACTGTGTGGGAATCGAACCCACGAGCGTTGGTGTCAAAGTAGCGTAACAGCGTGTTCCACCACTGCGCCACCGAGCTCGTCATATCGTCGAAATGATAAAAAAGAAAATGGACCTGGCCTGTCGTGGGAATGTTTTCAGTACAGACATTCCAATTTATGTATTTGTATATTTTTACAATCTTTGGTGTTCTGGCGGAAGTTATCAAAATATTATTTTTAAGATATGCTCCGAATTTCCCGTCTAGTTCATTAGTTCTCTTGCCATTTTTATTTTTGCTTCGCAGGGACTCGATTTGTGAATTTGGACGCGGCACTAATTCTGTTAGACACGAAGGGAAACTTACTAAAGTGCTTGGTAAAGGTAGATTTTACAAGAGGAAAACTGAGTCAAAATGTACACTTTGCCAACAATTTGTGATAGGTATCAGACGATGGCACATCTCCGTGAGTGAGGTAGGTTTATCTTTAAAAGAAACAACTATCTGAGACTCAGGACTTGAATTTCGTTACATAGCAAAGTGGCCGGAAAACTTGTTAACTTTGTTTTAAGCACTGCCCTTTACACCCTTTTGAACATGATCAGATAACTTGTTGAGCCACTCCCCATGCCATCATGCAGTATTACTGACATATGTGATCTACATAGTCTTTAGAACCCAGAGAGATAGCACCCCTAAAAATTTAATAAAATAATAGATTAATTTCCTGATCCTCTTCGTCGACTCAGCTACATGCCACGTCGTCTAACACACCGTGTATAAACATATACTTAATTAATACAAGACAAACATGTGTGCATGAACATGTCTGTATGTCTTGGTCTGGACGTTTTAAGAGAGGTAGGGCGCATCAAAGCAGCCCGTCTGGGGAAGTACCTCCACCTCACCGAAAACCGCAGCCAAATAACAACTCCCCAGAAGGTTGTGTTCCTGCGTGTGAATGAGGTCACCAGTAAGCTCCTAAGGAGTTGCTGTGTAAGCAGTAGAGGAGGTATCGCGCGAGTGATATATGTTACAAGAGTTAATAGGCTACGGTAACTGCTTTACATTAGGTGGGCCGTATGCTTGCATGCCTCCCGACGTTATATAAAAAAAGATGATGATGATTATTATTTATAAATGTATTCAATTGACAGACAATATTAGAAACAATAATTTATATATATATATTGCCTTCAGAACGACATACTAAGAAACCTCTCCACAATATGTGCAGTTTTCAGTATTTCCACTTTATATGGGCCCTTAACCCTTAACACAGTGACTTATCGAAAGACTCTGAAATTGGTCGATACTAAAATCATGAATACAATTACGTTCACCCATTACTTCCCAAGCGTTGAAAACACGGAACTTTTTGTTGAAATCTTAAAATTGAGGCAAATACATAAATAAAAAGTAATGTAAAAATGATATGAAAAAGACATACCCCTTAATATATCCCTTGTTGAAAAATAGGGTACAAACACAAATTTTATTATAAACAATAGAAAAAATATACTTGCGAAAAAACATATCAAATATAGTGTCCTAAAAATAGGTCAGCGGGGAGGAATGGGTATTTTTTTTTATGGGACAGGCCCACCACTCACACCCACCACTGTGTCTCCTGTGTACCCAGAATTAACAGCGGCGACCACCAAAAAGGCAATGAACAGTGAAGTCTATTACTGTCCCGGGGGTTAAACTACAGGTGCCTTGGAACTCACAACGAATTTAATCAGAAGAAATTTGTAGGAGTAGGAAGTTTTCGAATTGACTTGAGGAATGGGTATATAAATATTTATATTCGCGTCAGGGAAATATTCACTGTAATTCCCTGCCCCACTGTTGCTCTCTGATTTGATCGCCAACATTTTAAGCTCATCTTCTTCTTCGCGTTTCCTAATCCATTAGACTTGGCGGGGTCCGCTACCTAAATCTAAGGATTTGACGAGGACACGGAATGAAGAATAATTTCTTGGACCTCACGATGTTTTCCTTCACCGCCGAGCAAGTGATAGATATGTACATAAACCCGAAAATACGAATTTAGTGGTACAAGCACCCGCCAGGACTCGAATCGGGGATCAGTTGGTCGATATGCCGGTTCCTTATCCACCGGGCTATGATCGCGCCAATACTTTTAACTATCTAGTTTTATCCCGAAGATATTAGACGGTCCTATGTAGAAGATGGCGTCGAATGCGAGTCCCACTCGCGCACCGAGGGTCCCGTTTGTATGGTTTTAAGATTTTTTCCATTACTTGTGCTACATGACCTTGCTTCATATCAAATATCATGATTCTAGGTCAACAACGTTTTGATTTCCTTGCGAGTGTCAAAATATGCGCATAAACGGGACATAAACAGCCGTATCTTTTGATTGCGTTGAGTTAGAAGTTTGATTTTTTCACTACTCGAATGGATTGTAGACCTGAGTATTTGATATTAATTTTAGCTTGATAGCTCCAACCGTCCCTGAGAAAAAGACAGACAGACGGATAACAAAGTGATCCTATAAGGTTTCCGTTTTTCCTTTTGATGTACGAAAGCTGCATTTCACACCTGTAAAGCCGCATATAAAAGCTAGCTAATCTTTAACAGTCACAAATGTATTAAATTCTGCATGGTTAAGTTGAACCAAGAGCAGAACAATACCAGACGAAGAAATAATATACTACAACTCTCCGTCTTGCCACATACTTAATCTCGAGTTCTTGACGGAGAATTTTTTATTACAGCTAAAACACGAATAACATCTCAGAGATAAAAGCTTAGACCTGAACTCTGAGACGTGACGATACTTCACATGTTACGAGATGAGTCAAGTTTTAACCAAGAACGAACCGACGGACGTATATTTTGAAAGGCTTCAAATATCTTCACGCCACGTCCCTTGCTAAGTAGGCAGAGAGAACCGATTGCATCACGACGCGGTCCTTACATGCCTCAGTTTTTCAACATTCATTGGTCTTATCTTCTTGGCTTTTATGGCTTATGAATTCACCATCTGATAAAACACGACCAATTTGGTCCTTACTCAGCTTCTAAGTCCTTCCACTTTCACGTTGTAAGTGTGTCTGTTATGTCATTCTTTCATACTACATTCTTCCTTCATGCTCGAACTAATGAAACATGCATCTTCTGCAACTTATATATATTCTTTATTGCATAACATTACACACAGAGTTAGTTACATTGAACATAGTGTAAAATGGAAAGAAAGGAAAAAGGGCTTAAGAGATAAGCTCATCTCTTTAAGAGATCTCTTCCAGCTAGCCGTAGCGCGTGTGCAGTCATTTTATTTTGGCCGGGAGTTAAAAAGTTGTGCGAAATTAAATATACCATGTTCATGAATTTCATACACTAATTTATATGCAAAAATACGTACATACACACATATGAAATACATACACATATTCACATTTAAAATACATACATACATACTTGCACCGATACTCTCTTCCAGACTTATTCTTTTTAGTCTATCTCTCTTTCTAACAGCATTGTTGCAAACGCGGTCATTCTAAATATAGCATTCCAATTAATGCAAAATTCCAAAACCTTTACACTCATCGATACTTCAGGTATTATATTGTATGGCATCATACTTACTTATGGAAGCGAGAGCTGGGTATGGCAGAGAGCATGTAAGTAGAATAAACTCGGTCGAAATGCGAAATTTGTAGCGTAACGCAATGATGATGTTAGAAACAGACTATATTCGCAATGATGATGTTAGAAACAGAGCCGGTCTGAAAGAGTGTCGGTGTTAAAATAAAAAGAGGCATGCTCCGTTGGTTCGGACATGTTGAAAAAATGCAGGAAGAAAGAATTACGAAACAGATATACAACACGAAGGTAAAGGGATGTAGGAGCCGAGGAAGGCCAAGACTTACCTACCGTGACCAAATTGCTCGTGTTCTATTGGAAGGTGATGGCAGGAGCCCTAGAAACCGGCGAGCGTGCATGAAAAGAGCAGATGCTAAAGAAGCGAGTGAGGTTTGCAAGGATCGAGTCATGAGCATCTCGTTTATTCTCTCTGAAGTTATAGATAGATAGAACATATTTACTTTTGAGGTACGGACCTCTTATATGCATTTGACATGCAAACAAACGTCAATTGTTTTGGTTCCGGTTAAAAGGAGAGCATTGAAAAGTATCAGAAAAATGGAACAGTTTACAGAGTAACCCAGACAGGAGTCACAAAGCCCGCAAAGCCCTCGTCGAACCGCGCGATAAAGCCCGTATTTGATCGACTTCCGCTTGTTTCTAAAGAGAAAGTAGTGTGCCGCTTCATTTTTGTTTCAATACTTATTCAACTTTTCATATTTTTACAGTTACGAACGCTCTATAGAGAACTGCGCTATAGAGGTCGTCAAATCGCACTCTACTACTTTGCCCCTCATATTTGCAATAAAAATTAAAGTGATAGCTGGAAGGATAGTTCAGAACGCTCGTGGGTTCGATTCCCACACAGTACAAACATTTGTGTGCATGAGCATGTCTGTTTGTATTGGTCTGGGTATTTTCTATGTATAATAAGTATGTATTTACAAAAAAAAATGTATTTACGTATGTTTATCAGTTGTTTAGTACCCATAACACAAGCTTCGCTTACTTTGGGGCTAGATGGCGTTGTGTAATTTGTCCGACAATATTATTATATTATTATTATATATTTGCATCAAATCAATAATTTAAAAAAATATGACAAATGGGTGCCTCATGATTTGACTGATCTGCAGAAAGAAATGCGTGTTGAAACTTGTGTTGCTTTCTTGAATTCATACAGAAATGAAGGCATATTGGATCCAATTACGACATGTAAAGAAAAGTGGATTCTTTACGATAACCGTAAGCAAAAAATGCAATGGCTGAACAGAGGTTAAACGCCGCAACAGTGCCCTAAAGCGAAGCTTACCAATAAAAAGGTAATGGTAACTGTTTGTTGGTCTCTTCATGGCGTTATTCACTATAGCATTCTCGGGTCTGGTCATGCAATAACAGCAGATGTTTAATGTGCCGAAATGTTGGCGAAACTGGCAGTGAAACAGCCCCGACTCGTGAATCGATATTCACCATTATTGCTCCATGATATGATAACGCAAGACCTCACACTGCACGAGAAACCATTGTAACTCTACAGGAGCTGCAGTTAGAAACTATACATCAACCCCTGAACTCACGAGACCTTGCTCCAACTGACCACCATTTTGTTCGTGATTTGGACAATTTTCTACGTGGTAATAAATTTTCTTCCCAGGAGGCAGTACAAAATGCTTTCACACAGTTTGTCGAATCTAGATCCAGAGTTCTATCGTAAAGGCATACATAAACTTCCGATAAGATGGCAGCAATGTATAGATAATGAGTGTAAATATTTTGATTCAATAAATATGTTACATCTTAGAAAAAAAACGAGTTTTAATTTCACAGTACAAATTGGCAATTTCATACTTTAACTTTTAACTTTTTGTTAAAATAAGAAGAGGCATGCTCCGTTGGTTCGGACATGTAGAAAGAATGCAAGATGAAAGAATGACGAAGCAGATATACAATGCAAAAGTGGAAGGATGTAGGAGCCGGGGAAGGCCAAGACTTACCTACCATGACCAAATTGGTCGTGTTCTATCAGAAGGTGATGTCAGGAGCCCTAGAAACCGGCGAGCGTTCATGAGAAGAGCAATTAATGTTAAAGAAGCGAGTGAGATATGTAAGGATCGAGTCACGCGCCGCTCGGTTTTCTCTGCCTACCCCGCAAGGGATTTGGCGTGAAGTTATAGATAGATAGATCATACTTTAACCCCTAATATTTCGAAAGATGTGTGACCTAACTCAAGAGACGTCTGATTTTCCCTCTAGGTTGTGGAGGTCTGACGACAGTCGCTTCATGTAAAAATCAGTATTTTCGCCATATCCTTAGGCTTAGGTAGCGGCCAATCCTGATACATTAGGATACGAGATAGAACTAGGAAGCAGATATATATGACTGTGTATTTTATCTAAGCTCAGCTATTCCGCTAATATTGATTAATATGATCCTAAAATTGAGGTATTTTATTGTAATTGAACTCTTCAATTCAAATATTTACACATAAACCATGTTGCGTGTGTTACGCATCCCTAATACATGGAAGTTGCTGACAAGGCCACGACCGTTCCGGCTACTTCGCCGAGTTACGACACCCTGCAGCTGCATTGAATGATGAAACGCCGATGCAGCATTTTCATTGTGATCGCCGTGCGACAATTTATTTCATTCCGTTTCCCAACTTCGGTTCGGTCTCACATAATTTTATACTTTTAATATAAGTTGTAATTTTAATTATTTTATTAAATAAGTTAAAACAATTTTGGTTTTTTTTGAGACCTCGGGCGTCCACCCGCGTTATTGGCGCAGTCTTAAAGGATAGTCATAGCAGTACGCGGCGCGAAAGGACTCACGCATCGAATCCTGTCGGCTCCGCATAGCCGCTGTGTGACGTTATCGAACTTACGTGAAAGTGACGGGAGGAAGCCGAGGTGATCCAGACTTCGATTGTCAAAAATACCAAAATTATGCTGTAAGTACCTTGAATCTTTCAAGTATTTGCTAACCCCTATTTCTATTAGGATTATCCTTAACATATTTCCTTTCTATATAATTTTATATATATGTGTAGTTATAAAATTATAAAATTACAGTGTCGCTATAATTATTTTTAGTGTGTATGTCAAATGCCCGGTTCTAAAATTTTTCATCCCCGCGAATCTAGAAGTAGTAGTCGTGATAGGAAAAGTGCAAATAAATTAGACGAGCGTAGAGATATTAGCGGTATAATGTCTGACAGTGAAATTGATACTATTTATAAATCACTTAGATTATTGCCCGAGTTTGATGGAAACCCATATATTCTGACACGGTTTCTCAACCTGTGCGACCGATTAGTAGTTACGCATTTTAATACAGCGCCCGGACATGAGTTAGCGAACTTAGCACTCATCAACGGCATATTAAATAAAGTTACAGGACCAGCAGCTAGGCTTATTAACTCTAGTGGCATACCCGAAAATTGGAGAAGCATACGCACCGCCCTAATTAATAACTTCGCGGATCATCGTGACGAAACAGCCCTCTATAATGATTTATCACTACAGAGTCAAGGCTCTAGCAGCCCCCAAGAATTTTACGAGCGTTGTCAAAGTTTATTTAGCACAATTATGACTTATGTTAATTTACACGAAACTGTTGAGACCACCGTTGAAGCTAAGCGAAAGTTATATCAGAAGCTTACTTTGCAATGTTATTTACGTGGCCTTAAGGACCCATTAGGATCTAGGATTCGTTGCATGCGACCCGAAAGCATGGAAAAAGCGTTAGAGTTTGTACAGGATGAACTTAATACCCTTTATTTGCAGCAACGCAATATAAGCGGCCCTAGTAAGAGTGATTGGCAACCCCAACAACCTAGACCATTTAACCTACCACTAAATAATTTTTCTATGCCCAAGCCTATCGGCAGTCAAGGTTTTCAGATACCGAGGCAACAGAATAATTTATTTAACGTACCCGGTACGTCACGTCAGTTTCTACCCCCTCAACCCTCTCAAGGTTGGAAGCCTAATCCAGCACCCCAATTTATTGGCCCTAGCCGTACCCAACAAATGTTCCGCGCTCCACCACCGAACTATAGCCCACAGAGTAACGCGTTCCGATTAAATGCAAAACCGCAACAACAGCCGCCCAATTTTAATAGGTTCTCGCGTCCTACACCTATGAGTGGCGTCAGTCATTTTGTTACCAAGCCTTTACCACCATCAGGACATGACTGGCGTAAATTCGGAAATCCGCCGCCTTCAAATTACTTTAAGACCCGTGAGATGAATTTTAATGAGTTTGACCAGGGATATGATACTTATTATGATTATGACTATGATAATGACTATTATGACCATGTGTACTGTGATTATGAATATCAGCCCGAGTATTACCTCCCTAGTAATTATGAACCCCATAATCATACTGAAAGTGTTATAGTAGAAGAAATCGGCCAAGTTCCAATCCCTGAAAATAATGAAAATTTTCAGAAGGACCCCAAGTCCGAAAGGCCAAAATAGAATTAAATCTACAGACGCAAAGGCGACTTGTATATGTTCAGATTAATAATCCCCCGCTTAAATTCCTCGTTGATACCGGTGCCAACCAATCTTTCATAAGCCCACAAGCAGTAGAAAAATACTTCCGCCATATCCCACTAAAATATGACCCCTTCGAGGTAACCAACGTTCATGCAACAAGTAAAAATTATTTTTCTATCACACTGCCATGTTTTTCAGAATTTAATGAAGAAGGTGACATTACGCTATTCGTTTACAAGTTTCATAACTTCTTCGATGGCCTCATAGGGCTCGATTTGTTAAATAGTTGGGAGTCTAATATTGATCTAAAAAATAATATTCTGATTACAAGAAACTCATCTGTTCCTATTAAAATGCACGACTCATGTAATGTCAACCTCTATGAGGATATTATCCCGGCACAATCTTCAAAGTTAGTTAGGCTACCTATTAACACTACAGATGGTGAAGTTTTAGTACCTAACCAAATGATGTGTGGCCGCCATATTTCTGACTGCTTGACGGAAGTAAAGGATAATCGCGGATGGGTCGAAGTTACTAACCCTACACCTAATGACTTAATATTCTCCATGGACCACCCTGTATCCGCGCAAATGTTCAATATCGAGTTTGAACGTAGTTATTATACTGATTTGTCAGAACGCGCTAGACAAATTTTACCTAAACTCCGTACTGAACATTTAAACCCAGAGGAGCTAGCTAATTTAAGAACGTTATGTGAGCGTTACGCAGATGTGTTCTATATTGAAGGTGAAGCTTTAACCTTTACCAACAAGATAAAACACACCATTAAGACTACGGATGAAGCTCCTGTGTATACTAAAAGCTACAGATACCCGTATGTGCATAGACAGGAAGTTAAAGATCAGATTGCTAAAATGCTAGAACAGAATATTATACGTCCATCTGATTCTGCATGGAGCTCTCCTATTTGGGTTGTCCCCAAAAAAGCCGACGCTTCAGGCAAAACCAAATGGCGCTTAGTAATTGACTTCAGAAAGGTTAACGAGAAAACGATTGATGACAAATATCCTATCCCTAACATCACAGATGTACTAGACAAGTTAGGCAAGTGCCAGTACTTCACTACGCTAGATTTAGCGAGTGGATTTTATCAGGTAGAGATGAACCCCCAGGATATACATAAAACCGCATTTAATGTGGAAAATGGGCATTATGAGTTTTTAAGGATGCCCATGGGTTTAAAGAATTCTCCATCAACTTTTCAAAGGGTTATGGATAACGTACTTAAAGACCTTCAAAATGATGTTTGCCTGGTATATCTGGACGATATAATAGTGTATAGCACATCCCTTCAGGAACACATGGTAAATTTAGAAAGAGTATTTAAAAGACTTCGAGATTCTAACTTCAAAATTCAGCTAGACAAATCTGAATTTCTGAAGCTGGAAACCGACTTCCTTGGGCATGTGATTAGTGCTGAAGGTGTAAAACCTAACCCTGAAAAGATTAAAGCTATTTCTAAATATCCTATACCTAAGACCCCCACTGAAATCAAACGTTTTCTCGGATTATTAGGGTATTACAGGAAGTTCATCCCTGATTTTGCGCGCTTGACTAAGCCCCTAACTCAGTGTCTTAAGAAGGGTAGTAAAATTACACTAAACCAAAACTATATTAATTGTTTCGAACATTGTAAGACTCTTTTAATTAATGACCCTATCCTACAGTACCCTGACTTTAATAAAGAGTTTTTGCTGACTACTGATGCCTCAAATGTCGCAATAGGTGCTATTTTATCCCAAGGTCCAGTTGGTTCCGACAAACCAATTGCATACGCATCAAGAACTCTGAACTCTAGCGAACTTAATTATAGCACTATTGAAAAAGAATTACTGGCTATCGTTTGGGCGACAAAGTATTTCAGACCTTATTTGTTTGGCCGAAAATTCAAAATTATAACGGACCATAAACCCTTACAATGGGTAATGAATTTAAAAGAGCCTAATTCGAGACTCACAAGATGGAGCTTAAAATTGAGCGAATACGACTATACCGTCATATATAAGCAAGGAAAAAATAATACAAATGCAGACGCTTTATCCCGCGTGGAGATTAATAACGAGATAGCCGATTCAATCGCAGTAAATATATCCGAGAAAGACCCTCTTGATGATTCTAGAACCTTAACAGTACCAGAAGGTGCAGATGATTCTGGAACCATCACGGCTCATACAGACGCCGAAGATCCCATCTTGGAGGTCCCGATTACAGATGACCCCTTAAATAAGTTTGCTAGACAAATAGTCTTGACCGTTGTCGGCGATATTAAAGGCAGGACAGTCGCTACGAAACCATTCGATACCCATTCGAGATTTTCAATCCAAGTTTCACAATCTAGCCTTCAGGACGACGTTGTTAACGCGATACGTGAATACGTGCACCCTAAAATTAAGACTGGTCTATTAATTAACCCGCCTACAGCTATGTACTCAATAATACCAATTATTCAGCGTACCTTTAAAAATTCAGCCATGAGTCTTATATTAGTTAAAAGGGAGTCAGAAAATGTGCGAGAATACCTTAAACAGCAAGATATCATTAGTAAATATCACGATGGTAAGACCAATCATCGAGGTATAAACGAATGCTATCTAGCGTTATCTCACAAGTACTATTGGCCTAAAATGCGTGAACACATTACCAAATTCATAAATGATTGCACAATATGCGGACAGGCGAAGTACGACCGCAACCCTGTGAAACAGCAGTTTTGCGTAGTTCCGCCTGCCAGTAAGCCTTTTGAACTAGTTCATGTAGATCTTTTGACTATTCAAGGCGAAAAATTCTTAACCATAGTAGACGCATTTTCTAAATATGCTCAAGCCTATTACTTGCGAGATGGCACTGCAGTAAGCGTTGTTCAAGCATTACTCATATATTCTACTCACCACGGTTTACCTACAACCTTAGTTTCCGATAATGGGCCAGAGTTCACAAACCTACTAATGTCAGAATTTGTGAAACTTCACAAAATTCAACATCATAGGATTGCACCCCATGCCCCTAACGAAAATGGAATTGTTGAACGGTTCCATTCAACCATCCTAGAGCACCTCCGTATTCTGAAACTTCAACATAAGACTGAGTCAACTATTAATCTAATGCCATATGCCCTTCTGGCTTACAACCATTCCATACACAGCTTCACAAAATGTAAGCCCCTAGATGTGATCACAGGGCACTATGACCCTCGTGATCCCATTAATATAGATTTGACGGCTCACTTGCTACAGCAGTACATTACAGAACATAAAAATAGGATGAACATAGTATATAACCTTATACACGATGCTGGTGTCTCATCTCGTACTGAATTAACTAATAGACTAAATGAGCACCGTGAGAAAGAATCTGAGTATTCCCCGGATCAGCAAATTTTTATAAAGAACCCCTTAGCCTCTCGACAGAAATTAGCACCACGTTACACTCATGATAAAGTTATGGCTAACCTTCCTATCCATATTTACACACGGAAAAAATCCGGTCCCATAGCAAAATCTAGGCTGAAGAAGGTACCAAAGAGTGCAAATTTGTTACAGGAACCTCCTGATGCTCCAATTCCTCCTGCAGACGGCCCTCATGCAGGAGATAACCCTTGAGAATCTCGGAGACGGCCCTGGTATACTCCCCTTTAAATTAGGTCCTACTAAGTTAATATCCCATCATCACTCCTTCATTCAGAGCATTAATCTTCAAGAATTGCAAGATAAAGTTTATTCAGTTAACAATCAACTAGCTAGCATAAGCCCAGAACTTAACAATAAGACTTCTTCACTATTTGAACCCCATATTAACTATCTGAGAAGTAAGCTTCAAAGTGTGTCTGAACAGTTAGAGTCATTTGAAATGAATCGCGTTAAAAGAGGACTCATTGATGGACTAGGATCCATAGTGAAAAGTATAACTGGCAATCTGGACTACACCGATGCCCTACGTTATGATCAGGCTATTAAGTCATTGCAGGAGAACGAGAATAAAATAGCTACAGAATATAACAGTCATATCAGTCTAACTAAAGAGTGGATGGCTCGTTATGCAAAAATAATAGATAAGGTAGTAGATAACCAGAATAGAATAGGAGAACTATTATCTAGGATTAATCAGTCAGATCCCAATAGAGAGACAGATTTAATTAAATATGCTCACCTAGCTCAAACGTTTCTTATCTTAGGAGATAACGTCGATTATATTTCCCAAGAGTTAGATAGATTACAGAACATTCTAGCTTTTATAAGAGCGAAAACAATGCATCATTCTATTCTAAATCTAAATTCATTACGTACACTCATAACTAAATTACAGAACTTATATGGCATTGATAGAATAATAAACGTAGATTTAAGAGAATATTATAATATAATTAAAGTAGGTTCATATTATTCTAATAATGAAATTATGATAGTATATAAATTTCCAGTTGTCCTTACCCAAATATATGATTTATATAAATTATCTATAATCCCCAATAATAACTCTGAAATCCTAACGCCGCCTTCCCCATTCCTAGCAATATACGAGAAAGACTTCAGGTACATAGAGGCTGAATGCCCGAAGACCCAAAAATGGTATCTCTGTGACGAGATCTCCAGCGTGCACAGCCAGTCATCACCAGATTGCATCCAGCAACTCATCACTACTCAGAAGAAGACAGAGGTCTGCAAACCAGTCAAGATCTCACTACAAAAGCCAGCTTTTGAAGAACTAGACGATAGGCATTTTACCATCAGCCTTCCATATCCAACCAAAGTTCACTTATCTTGTGGACAAGATCTATATAAGGAACTTCATGGCAGTTATCTCGCCGTTATCCCGCATAACTGTTACCTCGCAACTCCAGAGTTCACAATTCTTAACTCTAACAACCACATGAAGGGACAAGTTCTGAAGATTATCGACATCCCTAAAGACATCATACCTACCGTACAACCACCTTCTTTATTCAAGTTAACCTCCATAAACCTTGACGAGCTACATGCAGTCAGCACGAAAGTCTCTATGCAACATCCTATAGACATCAAGACGAATACTGACTACAGTCTATACCATACGACGATACCAACTTACACCGTACTATTCAGTGCAACTGCCCTCACTGTTGCCCTGATGTATCGAAAATATCGCTCGAATAAAGCGAAGACAATGGTTGACTCGAACCAACCAGAAATGCACGAGATGGATATTATTGCAACGACTACCAGAATAGATCCTGAGCAGCATCCAGCTCCATTTTTGACGAAAGTCTTCAATAGTCGCTGTTCTACGGGGGGAGGTGTTACGCATCCCTAATACATGGAAGTTGCTGACAAGGCCACGACCGTTCCGGCTACTTCGCCGAGTTACGACACCCTGCAGCTGCATTGAATGATGAAACGCCGATGCAGCATTTTCATTGTGATCGCCGTGCGACAATTTATTTCATTCCGTTTCCCAACTTCGGTTCGGTCTCACATAATTTTATACTTTTAATATAAGTTGTAATTTTAATTATTTTATTAAATAAGTTAAAACAATTTTGGTTTTTTTTGAGACCTCGGGCGTCCACCCGCGTTATTCGTGCCATAGAATTGGTAAACTGCGTTGTCAAAGTCAGCCTTATTGAACTGAATATGTGGGTATTGATTAAATTGAAACATTAGTTTGATTTGTCATAGCGCACTGAGTTCAATTAATAAATTAATAAAATTTATAGGAGTGCAATTTGACCTATCCCGCTTTGTGTGCTTTCGCCACCAATTAGTTCAAGCGTACTAACGCCGGCCGCCACACACTACCGTTATTAGATACAACTTGCCGTCCCTGCCATGGCTGCTCCGGTAGTCTTTGCGTCAGCTGCTGCGGTCGCTCTCGCGATTGCCAGCTATCTCAACAATGTATATAAAATAACATGTTACAAGTCTTATAGCATGTTATACTACAAGACTTGTAGCATGTTATTCTAACGACTAACATCTACAGCGCCCGAGGATACCTCGTGGAGAGGTGAAACACGTGTCGCAAAGACGACCAGGGCTGTGTAGGCAGCATGGGTGCATGCGGTTTCTGTTCCAAATGGCGGGCAATCGCGAAGATGACCGCAGCAACCATCGGTTTTGTTTTGCGAGCGTTACCAGTGTGCACATTCACTATATGTAGATTGGTCATACCAAGCGGTACTCAATCTGGATTTACTCGTTTATGCTGGAAGTGGATATCGGCTGGTAGCGGTCGGTCTTAATCTCAAGCCGTGCGGTACGAGCACTTAGGGTCAAGTACCATTGAAAGAGCAGCGGCGAGTACTAAGGAACTAGGCACTATAATATTATAGCTTATACCCTATGATGTTTTTATAGTTATAGATACGTCGTATAGGCTCTACAATGGCAATACGAAAGTGAGGTAATTGCCCAACTCGCATTCAGTTGGGAGCGCTCTCCCATCGCGGCTATACGTGCTCCGGCACAAAGCATACATATTTTAAGATGTATAATCATCTTTTTGTAACGACAAGGATGCGCCATTATTTGTCTCTTTGTTAGAGCAAAGTGTCATAATAAATAATTGTACGTAGATATACTTGCGCCATTTTTAAATACAATAATGTTTGTGTATAACGTGTCTACCTTTTGATACGTCGCTGGCTATACTTTTTTTTTATATACTACGTAGGGAGGTATACAAGCATACGGCCCACCTGATGTAAAGCAGGCACTGTAGCCTAGTAACGCTCGCGATGTATTAAGTATCACTCGCGCGATGCCTCCTCTGCTGCTTACACAGCAACTCCTTGGGAGCTTACTGGTGACCTCACACGCAGGAACACAAGAACCATCTAGGGAGTTGTTATTTTGCTACGGTTTTATGTGAGGTGGAGGTACTTCCCCAGACGGGCTGCTTTGATGCGCCCTACCTCGCGCTATACCTGGATACACCTAACATTTGACTGGTCGCTGCAAGGTGTAATACTGTGCTACAAGTCCCATGCGGTCGGGTACTCGTTGCACCGCGCTGCCAATTCTATTGCTTCAAATAAATTTATATTTTTGCTTTAATTTTTAAAGTCAATAATATTCAAAATACTCGATTATATTTTGCGCTGAAAAGCCATTGAAGGTCGCTGCTCTTTCAGTGAGAAGTGACCCTTAGACTGCCTCGTCGTGCTCATTATTTTTCGGCCTGGTGACTATTGGATTTTGCACAAATGCGTGGTTCGAAGGGCCGAAATGAATGGAGGAGTACTTGAATTATAAAAAATTACTGTGTATACACAAATAAATTAAAAATATGACCAAATGGTCATAGTAATTTTTTATACAGTTTACACTACTTAAATATTGCATTTAGCCTATTATTATGTTTACGCGAATATCCCTTTCTTTTTTTTCTGACTCTGCCCTGTCAACGTTCTATGACGTTGCATAATGGAAGTAGGTGCTAATGTTTATACATAAAAAAATACTGAAACCAAAATTAGACAGATTGGACAAATTTGGACAAGACAAAATTTAACATTTAAATAATAGAATGTACTTATTTTTTTAATACTACACTACGCAACAGATTTTTTTTCACTGGATTTAGAGTATGTAATATATAATAATTATAATTGTTACATGATGTCAGATTTAGTAGTGAAATGCATTTATTGATTTCATTTAAATATGTTTGAAGAAGCGACATAAATTTTTATTGTACATGGGATTTTTTTTTTCGGAACGATTGACGTTCCTTTTATGTTCAGTAGTAGTTTTAAGTGTTTTGATGACTTTTGTACACATACAGTACAGTAATGATATATTTTAATGATTACTCTCAAACAAGTGTTGCGCGGAAAGTAAGCAAAGTCATCATCGTCATCTCCCGAGCGTTAGTCCCGGTCGCTTCCCAAGCCCTCGCTATGGTGCCTGGGGCCCGCTTCCAACTTCTACTTCTCCACTTCGCGCGGTCTTCGGCATCCCTTACTGTGAGACCATTGGCACGCGTGTAATCCTTTACGACGTCAAGCTAGCACTTCTTGGGCCTACCCTTTCTACCGCGATCTAGTTGAGGTGGCATGGCGAGACATTTCCCCATGTAACTAGCCGGTTTCCGCAAGACGTGGCCGTACCAGCGTAGGTGACGATCTCGCAGTTTGCCTATTATGTCACGGACACGGAGGCTACTGCGAAAGCGGGTGTTCTTTACGCGATGCTTCCGCGTCACGCAGCAGCTCCTTCTTGTGCCGCTCACGTAACGGCCACGCTTGGTGCCATATAAAAGGACATGTCTTTTCAGCGTAATCGGCAATTTAGGGTCACAGATGACACCAGCCATCTCACGCCTCTTAGCCCAATAACGTACCTTGGTGTCGCAATCGATGTGACCGGACGCATGGAGGACAGATCCTAAATATTTACATCGGTCCGTGTGCTCAACCGTATCTTTGCCAATGCTGATCCCACACCTTGGGTACTCGGGCAAGAACTCGGTCTTCGCCACATTCCGTTTCAGACCACCGATCTCAAGCGACACACTCGATGCATTCACGCGCCGCACCAGGCGCCCCCTGTCTGCATCAGCTAGCGCAATATCGTCAGCATACATGAGTAACCATGGTAGCAGCTCGTGTGTATCTCTGAAACGAGGCATAAACAGCCGTATCTTTTGATTGCGTTGACTTAGAAATTTGATTTTTTCACTTCTCGTACAGACCTGAGTATTTGGTATTCATTACAGCTTGATAGTTCCACCCGTTCCTGAGAAAAAGGTCTTGACAGACAGACAGACAAATGGACAACAAAGTGATCCTATAAGGGTTCCGGTTTCCTTCTATGGTACGGAACCCTAAAAAACAATATATGCACCAGCTATTCGGACTTTTCAAGAAACATGAAATATGTATGTTAATGTATATACAAGCATTGTTCGGTAAATTATTTAACATAAAAAAAATGTTTATATTTTCGGTAGGTATCTGTTATTATGTGGAGAATGACAGCTTAACATAATGGCAAAGAATATATCGTATTTACTAAAATCGGAACCTACTAATGTATTTTTTCCTTATAAACCAAAGGTGGAATAACTACCGTAAAAGTACTGAATATTAAGTCGAATATAGCGCAACAGGTACTATGTGAGATCATCACTTTTTGTGTGTAAACCATTTAGTTAAGACAAGGATAGACGATTTCTTCGAAATGGCAAAACGTGATGGCCACATTTGCATGTCTATTTGTAGTTCACTCCATATCTCTAATTGAAAAAAGCGGCCAAGTGCGAGTCGGACTCGCGCACGAAGGGTTCCGTACCATTATCTATAAAAACGGCAAAAATATCACGTTTGTTGTATGGGAGCCCCCTTAAATATTTATTTTATTCTATTTTTTAGTACTTGTTGTTATAGCGGCAACAGAAATACATCAACTGTGAAAAATTCAACTGTCTAACTATCACGGTTCATGAGATACAGCCTGGTGACAGACGGACGGACGGACGGACAGCGGAGTCTCAGTAATAGGGTTCCGTTTTACTCTCTGGGTACGGAACCCTAAAAACGGCAAAAAAAACACGTTTTTTTTGTATGGGAGCCCCCTTTAAATATTTGTTTTATTTTAATTTAATTATTTATTTTTAAAGTGAATATATAACTAAATATTCTGTGAATATTTCAAGCGTCTACCTGTTGCCGTTATCAATATCGAGCAAAAATGAGCAAAAAAAATCACGTTTGTTGTATGGGAGCCCCCTTAAATATTTATTTTATTCTATTTTTTAGTATTTGTTATTATAGCGGCAACAGAAATACATCATCTGTGAAAATTTTAACTGTCTAACTATCACGATTCATGAGATACAGCTTGGTGACAGACGGACGGACGGACGGACAGCGGAGCCTCAGTAATAGGGTTTCGTTTTACCCTTTGGGTATGGAACCCTAAAAATCGGCCAAGTGCGAGTCGGACTCGCACACGAAGGGTTCCGTACCATTATCTATAAAAACGGCAAAAAAAATCACGTTTGTTGTATGGGAGCCCCCCTTAAATATTTGTTTTATTTTAATTTAATCATTTATTCATAAAGTGAATATATAACTAAATATTCTGTGAATATTTCAAGCGTCTACCTGTTGCCGTTATCAATATCGAGCAAAAATGAGCAAAAAAAATCACGTTTGTTGTATGGGAACCCCCTTAAATATTTATTTTATTCTATTTTTTAGTATTTGTTGTTATAGCGGCAACAGAAATACATCATCTGTGAAAATTTCAATTGTCTAACTATCACGGTTCATGAGATACAGCCTGGTGACAGACGGACGGACGGACGGACAGCGGAGCCTCAGCAATAGGGTTCCGTTTTACCCTTTGGGTACGGAACCCTAAAAATGGTATCTGAATACACTTTTTTATACAACGTCGGGAGGCATTCAAGCATACGGCCTACCTGATGTAAAGCAGTTACGGTAGCCTATTAACACTTGCAATATATTATCACTCGCGCGTTGCCTCCTCTGCTGCTTACACATCAACTCCTTAGGAGCTTTCTGGTGGCCACACACACACACGCTGGAACACAAAAACCCTCTAGGGAGTTGTTATTTGGCTACGGTTTCCTGTGAGGTGGAGGTACTTCTTCAGATGGGCTGCTTTGATGCGCCCTACCTCTCTTTAAATATCCAGACGACGATAAACAGACATGCACACAAATGTTTGTCTCGTGTGGAAATCGAACCCACGAGCGTTGGTGTCACAGTCGCGTCATTCACGACTGAGCCACCGAGCTCGTCAAAGGCACACTTTATCACAGCAGGATCATATAAACAGTAGGATAACTCCTAAGAAATGTTAGAAGTCGTCGCACCTAAAGACTTCAAGCAAATCAGGCGGCTAGGAATTCACCCTCATGTATTGGAGCCGCAATGGTCGTGCACTGTGCGGTCCCAGAGAAGAAATCTTCCTAGGTTGTCGAATAAAGTCCCTGCCAGGTTTTCCCTAGGGTTGAACATCAGCGTGAAGTTCTTCAACTAGGGTGTGAAGAGGTTATTGCAGGGTCGGCAACACACGAGTGACAGCCCTAGTGTTGCAAATGGCTATAGGCTACGGTAAGTGCTTACCATCAGGCAGGCCACATGCTTGTTTTACACCTTAGTCGTACGAAAGAGAGATGTCACATGCGGCTGGTCCTGTGATACGATTGGTAACGTTTTACGCACTTGCAATTTGATCTTCAGATCGAATTGGTGGCGGAAGGACACAATGCAGGTTAGAACCTGCTTTGTGTCCTTCCGCCACCAATGATTCGTGCGGACTAGCGCCGACCGGCACCAACACTACCATTAGTAGATGCAACATGCCATCATTGCCATGGCTCTCTGCCTCGGCTGCTGCGGTCGTCTGCCATCTGGAACAGAAATCGCATACCCCTACCGTCGCTGCCACGACTGTCCTGGTCGTCTCTGCGATACGTGTATCGCCTCTCCACGAGGTATCCTCGGGCGCTGTATTCGTTAGATTAAAATGCTACAAGTAATGTAGCTTGTTATTTTAACTTGTAGCTTGTTATTCTAATGTCTATTCTAACGACTAACATCTACAGCGTATGTTAATTTGACTTTCACAACGGCCGAGTCTATTGACTGTTTTACATACTGTGAAGCACGAAGAACTGTGATTGTTTAATAATAAATATAAAGATATCACAAAGCGTATTGGTACAATAATATTGTCGTCTGTGCTGAATTATTTCCAGACATGACATTATATCATCATCATCACATCAACCCTTACTCATCCCACTGCAGGAATACGGGTCTCCCTTCAACCGAAGGGGTTAAGCAAACTCCGCCACGCTGCTCAAATGCGTATAGGCGGAGGCTAGAGTTTTCTAGCCGACCAATGGCCACCGACTTAGCTTAACGACTATCGTCTATCGACAACAGCCGGGACCGACGGCTTAACGTGCCCTCAGAAGCACGGAGAAACTCGAGATAGAAAAACCCATCCGTAGACAGGCTGCGATGGACGTTGCTTAACCTGCGTGTTTGGTTTGGAATGACACGCACAACGAACCATCGAGCTCTCACAAAAGGAAACAAATGTAAACATGTGAAGGTAATTAGGGCACATCGTGAACGGGAGTGTAAACAATAGGTCATGACTAACGCTGGCTGTCGCCGTGTGCCGCTGGCACAATGAGGTTCCACTAGTCATGTGCAAATGTAAACATACAGCGAACTGTAAACAATAGACAGTTTGGTGGCTAAATGGTTTCTCTCTTGGCGACGTCGTATTTCGCTTTCTAATATTTACACTTCATTTATTATTTATTTTCTTATAAATATACCAACGCACGTGGATTCGATTCCCACACAAGACATATTTGTGCGCATGAACATGCCTGTTTGTCTTGGTTTCGATGTGTTAAGAGAGGTAAGGCGCATAAAGCAGCCTGGTATGTGGAAATACTTCCACCTCACGGAAAACCGCAGCCAAATAACAACTCCGTAGAGAGTTGTTGTGTTCCTGCGTGTGAGTGAGGTCACCTGTAAGCTCCTAAGGAGTTGCTGTATGAGCAGAGGAAGTATTGCGCGAGTGGTACTTAATATATTACAGGCGTTAATAGGCTACGGTAACTGCTTTACATCAGATTGACTGTATGCATGTATGCCTTCTGACGTTGTATAAAAAAAGGCGTACGTACTGCCTGATGGTAAGCAATTACGATAAGAGAGAGTCGCTGTTAAAATAAGAATAGGCTCGGACATGTAGAAAGAATGTAGGATGAAAAATGACGAAACAGATATACAATGCAAAAGTGGAAGAATGTAGGAGCCGAGGAAGGCCAAGACTTACCTACCATGACCAAATTGGTCGTGTTCTATCAGAAGGTGATGTCAGGAGCCCTAGAAACCGGCGAGCGTGCATGAAAATGAGAAGAGCAATGAATATTAAAGAAGCGAGTGAGATATGTAAGGATCGCGTCACGTGGCGCTCGGTTCTCTCTGCCTACCCCGCAAGGGATTTGGCGTGAAGTTATGTTAAGTATATAGATATGTTATATATTGTGCTCAGTTCAGTTATCGAGGTAGTTACAATCTGTGCATGTTCTTTGATGACACTGTGAAATTCTCTATCAATGACTTTAGGGCTGGCCGATAGATATCTCTTTGTGGTATAAGTCCGCCTATGTATTGTCTTTTTTATTGTATTATTATATTTTATGTAGGGTGTTAACCCCGGTCTTTTGATAGGCGTGTGCGGGGATATGGATCCAACGCGTAGAGGCCACTTAGAAAAGATTGATGTAATGTATTATACCCGCTGTGACCTGCTCTAAGGGATATCAAGGGGAGAATATACCCACGAACAGGTCACGGCAGGTATTGAGACTATTGCAAATGTGTCGGAAATAATTGAGCCATTAACATGAGATCTGGAGGGATTATTAGTACTGGGCTATTACAGAAGATACTAGTTCAAGTTCAAGTATTTATTCACAAACAATTTACAACGTATTTGAAATCATTATAACTATTACTAAACTAGGTATTAAACAACTAAACTAGGTATTAAAAACTAGTAACCTGTACATATAAAAATGAATCCCTATTTCCCTTGGTCACGCCATAACATGACAACGACTTAACCGATTTCATTCATCTTTTTTTTGTTAGTTTTCTAATACTTTATAGAAGGTTCTTACGGAATGAAAAAATAAGAAAATTGCGCAGAAAATTGAAGAATATCAGAAAACTTAACGACTATTTTAATTTCGCGCGTTTAACAGCCAATTGCATATCGGAAAATCAGCAACATTATTTATTTAAATATATTGTTTTAAATATTTATTCCAGTTTGAGGTTCCAGAACAACGTCTGACGGGTCAGCTAGTTATTATATATTTCGTAATATACAGACAAACAAGTCATTTAGATCAAATTACCTGTAAATTTGACTTTCGCAAAGTAACGCCTGAATCTATTAACGACGAACTTTCTCATGACAGATGAGTCTCGATCAACTCCTACATCCTCCCACTTTCTCATTGTATATCTGTTTCGCCACTCTTTGCTCGTCCTGCATTCTTTCTATATGTAATATTATTATTTGAAATGTATTTGACCCTATTTACACATGATCTTGATGTTGCCCTCCACGTATTTGAACCTTGAGCGATGTGTTGGCTTAATTTGACTCAATTTCCGGTCGACCGTGGTGTTTTTAGTGGACATCTTCCGTCACGCCATTGTGTCTACTAAAACTATCATATATATATATAACTATCAAATATATATGTATATATACCTAGTCAAGTCATAAGTTCTGTCAAAAACTTTTGATGTAATTAATGATACACTTTTTGATAAATATGTAAAAGTTATATATAAAATTAAAGGTAATGAAATGTACAATATTTTTTTATTTACATTATTCGAAATGCTCTCCTCCATTTTGAATACATGCCCTTAATCGACGCGGCCAGTCATCGATCGCAGCACGCACCACATTTATATCTATTTCTGCCGCTGCTTTAACCAGAGAAGCTCGGAGAGACTTTAAATTCTGATGAGGTTTAGCGCAGACTTTCTCCTCCAAATGTTGCCATATCTTGTAGTCCAGTGGGTTTAAATCTGGACTAGAAGAGGGCCAGTCTTCATGCCCTATGATGTCAATTCCACGGCCGGTCAACTGGTTTTAAGAGCTTCGTGCCTTATGAGCTGGTACAGAGTCCTGTTGGAATATCCAGTATCTGTTTTTGAACAATGTTTGCGAAAGAGGTTCTACAATGTTTCTTAGGACGGTATTTTGGTAAACCACGGCACTGGTTTTCACACCTTTTTCACAGAAAAACACCTCAGTTAAGCCTGAATATGAGACTTCAAGCCAAACCATGATTGATGAAGGATAATGCTTTCGCTGGACCCTCGGAATACGCGCGCTCGATTCTTCACAACTGTGGGCATACACCTTATCATTTTGTTTGTCGTAACTGTCTTCGATTATAAAAACTTTTTCATCCGAAAACAAAATTTCGCGGTATTTTTTTGCCGCGAACCACCGTAACAAAGCACGGGATCTTTCCATCCTAATTGTTTTCAAACGCTTGTTCAACAAATGTACGGCTTTTTACGAGAAGCTCGTAGTCCCAGGTCTTCGTTTAAGATTCTTTTGACAGTGGTTCTGCTTAATCCAATCTAAAGAGCTAAGATTTTTTGTTTTACGCACGGGATTTGTTTGGATTCGCGCTTTACTTATTTGATGACCGCTGGTGTCCTAACTGTGCGAGGTCGGCCGCTCCTCTTACGATCTTGAAGCTTGAATCTTTAGTATATCGTTTGATAGTGCAATAAATAAACCGTTGTGTTATTTTCAATTTTTGTAGAATGTTGAAAATCTCTCTTGGCGCGTAACCACAGCGGTGCAACGCGATAACCGCGACTCTATCTTCCTTCTTCGACCACTCCATATTTGAAAATGAATTTATTTTTTATTCTCAGCAAGCGGGAACGTTTTATTTTTAAAATTAGTCAAAGTATTTCTGGCCAGTATTCCAAAATTAAAATAATAAGGTTTTGACAGAACTTATGACCCGACTATATATATATATTTAACGTACCCTCCGAGCACGGAGAAACTCGAAATACCTAGTTAAACCTATCCATAGACAGGCTGCGGTCGATATTGCTTAACCTGCGTGTTGCGGTTACAGTGATGCCATCGAGCTCTCTAAACATACGCAATGCTTTTATTAAAATATAAAATAAAAAAAACCCACGTCATTAAAGCGTAATATGATTATTATACAGTTAGTAGATTATTATCCGAAAAGTGCAGACATAAGCCATATTTATCTTGCAGTTGAATTTATTTACTTTAATCACTCAAAGTAAATCATTTGCAACAGCTCAGCTGACTTGCGTCACGTGAATATTACTGCAGTGGACATTATGATAACTTAGATAACGTCGAATGCATTTCTTTACATATGATGAGCTCGGTGGCGCAGCGGTTAATAGAGCGACTGTGCCACCGACGGTCGTGGGTTCGATTCCCACGCAGGACAAACATTTGTGTGCGTAACATGTCAGTTTGTATTGGTCTGGGTGTTTTAACCCTTCGAAACCCGGGTGGTCATATATGACCGCGAAATGTATGGAAAAACGTATATAACGGGTTCTGACTGCTAGGTTGGCGCGTCAAAGCGACCCGTCTGAGGAAGTACCTCCACCTCATAGAAAACCACAGCCGAATAATTACTCCCTGGAGGGATACCAACTCCAAAGCAGTTACACTGTAAGCAGTAGGGGATGTTTTTTAAAGAAAAAAAAAAAGTATCTTGTTTTAAAGTTACAAAAATTTGTTACTTTTGAATAATTCACGAAAAAAATAGTACACGTTTATATTTCATTATTTATTTTATAATATGTTAATTATTTCCTAAATAAATTAATAATTATTTGAATAACTTTACTCCAAATCCTTTGCCGGGTATGCAGAGAGATCCGAGCGCCACGTGACTCGACACACACCTCGCTCGCTTCTTTAACATTCATAGGTCTTCTCATGCGCGTTCCCCGTTTTCTGAAGCTCCTGTCATCACTTTCTGATAAAAGACTATCAATTTTTTTATAACATTAATTTAATTTTTATTTGCATCCAGTCATAAAAAAAGCGGGCGCAATCCGGCGCGGCGCCATCGTTTTTTGTGTGAAAGGTTGCATACAAACACGAATGTTACATAAATACCCATTCCGGATCGCTGATACTTTCCCGCTTTTCCCAGCCCTGTGGGTTTTGGCTCCAATAGTACAATACCTGACTTGTACGTAACCTTTGTTACCTACCATTTCAGATCTTAGCTGCAAAACATACAAAAACATTTGTCTCCGTGTAAGCGCTAGCAAAATTGAAACTATTACGACTTTAGAGTAAATAAATAAAATAAATAAATAAAATGTTTATTTGCAGTATCAGAAGTCTTGTCATGTAGAAATGGCTGTTTGGAGTTTCCTTTTAGGCAAACAAATTGCCTGTATTAGGAATCTCCGCTCTTCGTTTACAAACAATCTTCTTATGTACTAGACATTATTTATTGTGCTATTTACAACATTATTATGTTTACCATATATATTTACACAAATATGCTTAAATACATACACATAGCCATCCATCCATACATATGTTTGCTTATGGTTATGGTATTTACTTATTACTTATCTATTTAATTAATTTATTATCACATGAACTTATATATGTTTTTTTTTATATATATTATATATATATATACATATATATATATATATATATATACATGATACGCTTTCATATTTACACATTTTATATATCATACATCAAAATTATACAAATTTATCGAAATCGACATTAACTAACTCTCACACTTCTGGCTAGGTGGAGCTGTGAAGCTCTCTGTCGCCCGTGGCTGGACTGATGCAGTATGGGGAGGGAAGTTTGGAAATAGCCACTATCGTTTCACCGACGTTCTAAAATGGGCAAAATCAAATTTTAGAAAATAAAATTGAAAGATGATGAATGAAAGAATGAATTGCGGAATGAAAGAGAGTATGATGTATGAATGTGTATATATTATATTTTTTTTTTTTTTTTTTTAAATTAGTATTTAACATGTACATATAGTTGCTTAGATCGCCTTGCCCACGGCAGGGGTGTACGTATTTAAAAAAAAAAAAAAAAAACTCTCACAGTTCAAAAGGTTTTCCGTTGCGTCATAATCAAGGGTTTTTATCCCTTTTGTTAAGATGATCTTACATTCATGATATGTTTTTGAATAAATTTCTACTTTACTGTTTACTTTATTATAGACATATGCAGAAGCAAGACTATATTGTGAGCGAGCAAAACTGGTTTTGGCTGCAGGGACTGGCACAACAACGTTGATCCTACGCTTATTCCTTGCTGGTGGATAGTAATGTCTATTCTAATGTTTCATAAAATCTACATTGCAAAAATGAATTTCTATTCCAAATAGTCTTTTTAGAACTCCGAAAAGGTCTCAACGTCATGCATTTTTAATGAGATTTATAGACCAATTTTAAAGACTACTCTGAATCTCTTTTAGAGTTAAGTGATTTTCAAGGTGTTTTGACAACGAAGAGCTCAGCTAATAGAGACGCTCGGTTTACATAACTTGCTAACTTAATTTGGCATTTGAGTTAATTTATGCAATTTTTCGAGGCTCGCGTGCTTTCTGATGATGTGATCACAATGGCGGATTTTCTATATCTCAGACGAGTGGTAAACAATGTGTGTAGGTACTATTTTTCGGGTGGTGGTTATGGGAGTCAACTTTGATAAATAAAACAACGGGTTGCAAAATGCTGTTGCAAATGCAAAATACTGTTGCAAATGCAAAAACATAGAAGAAACACGACTGGCTAAGCTATTTAGTAGCTTAACCAGTCGTGTTTGTGTCATAGTACAACTGAACTAAATAAGAACTTCCAGAAATCGGCGGGGTGCCCCAGACTCAGGTGCATTTAGCGCCAAAAATATTCGTCGATCTCGGTGGCGCAGTGGTTGATAACGCTACTTTGACGACAGTGGCTTCGATTCTCATACAGAACAAACATTCATGTGCATGAACATGTATGTTTGTCTCGGTGACATTGAGAGAAATAGGTCACTTCAAATAGCCCGTCTGGGGCTGCCTCCATTCACAGAAACCCGCGTGTAAATAACAAATCTCAGAAAGGTTGTTGAGTTCGTGCGTGTGAGCTAACTAATAAACTCCCAAGTAGTTGCTGTGTTAGCAGCAGCGGTGTCATAATGCAAGTGATACTTAATGTGTTGCATGTATTTGTGTATAAGCTACTGTAACCACTTTACATCAGGTAGGTTTGCTTGCTGCGTTGTAGTCATGTAAACAAACAAAACGATAAGGAATGTGGACACAGTATATTTCTATTCCTAGAACTGCTTACCTAAGTCATGCAGGTGTAAATGACTCATCAAGTCATCACCATCAGTCAGGTGCCTGTCCGTCATCCACTTGACTCAGTAACCATGCTGTTTGCCCACACTTACCTACTTGTTGGGAAACCTGTATTTATACAACGTCGAGAGGCATGCAAACATACTGCCCGCCTGATGGAAGATTTCAATACTCATGATTGCGATACGAACGCTTGCAATGTAGGAAGTATTGCTGGCGCGTTGCTACTCCCGTTGCGACAGCGACTTCTCCGAACCTAACCTCATTTACCCACAGGTACAGAAGCCTTCAGGGAGTTGTTATTTGGCTGCAGTTTTCTGCATGGTGGAGCTATTTGCCCAGAGGAGCTACTTTGACGCGTCACTCTTTACAGCCAGATTAAGAAAAATATACTTGTTTTACCAGAGGGAGACTTTGTACAAAAGTCGTCTGCGTGGGTACCTCTGTCTCACCTATTTCTACTGCCGAGCAGCTATATTTATACAGCTATGTTCCGGTTTGAAGGGTAACATATGGCAGAGAAATTACTGGGTACTGTGACGAAACATCCTTAGGTCACAAAATTGGCAGCGAGCGAGTAACATCTCCGTGGTGTTGCGAGCATCAATAGGCTGCGGTGACCACTTTCCATCTAATGTGGGCCGCATGCTTGTTTGCCAATCTAGTTGTATAAAAAAAAACATGTTCATGCACACAAATGTTAGTCCTTTGTGTGAGTCCAACCCACTAGTACCGAGTTAGTTTATTTTTAACCGATTTAAAAAAAGAAGGACGTTCTCAATATGACTGTATTTTTTTTTGTATGTTTGTTACGCGATCATTCCGCTAATTATGAATTGATTCTATTTTGTCTGGTAGGTCATACTTCAGAGGTGGTCCTATATAAATTTTATCGAAATTGATTGCTTGCTTTTTGAGAAGATCAACAAAAACAAAAAAATATATACAAACAAAAACCGCCTTCAAAAATTAAAAAGCGATAAATATTATCAATTGATATTATGCGGCTTTTTAGTTCCTTCCTGGGTTTTTTGAAGGTGATTTTGTTATTTATTTAAAAATAATGTATATGTTCAAGGACTGTACACCCTAAGTGTGGAATTTCAACTTTTTTTTTTGTTTATACCTATGGACATTTGCAACACCAGGGGTGCGTTCATGCGTTGCCGACGCTGGTAAAACACTTAAGAGAACCCCATGCTATAATGTGCATGCTGTCTCTAGGGGAAACCTCAGCTGGGAGTTCATTCCACAACTGGAGAGTTCTCGGAAGAAATCTTCTCTGGATCCGCACAGTACGCAACCACTGAAGTTCCAGTGCTGGAGGAACTCCCCGCCGTCGGCGAGCCGTCCGGTTGTATAAAGAAGCTGTCGGCATCACATCGAACAATCTCCAGCTGGCATCCAGGTGCTCCGGTCAAAGAAGACAACAGTACTACGTGTGTGGTCTGACTTGAGACTTATATAAGTCTTTGCCCATCTCTCCATTGAGCACACGAAGTTTCCTGGATGGCAGGTCGACCTTCCTCTCCAGGTGATGGCGGTACTGAACATCACTGGAGATCTCAACATCGATAATCTCAATGCTTTTGATGATGGTAAGAGTCTGGAACTGAGAAACGACAGCAAATGGGATTTTTTGACTAGCAATTGATTCCTTTTTTAATTTTATTTACAAGCTATGATATTTTTCCGACGGCAGCACTAGTTCCACGTCACAACTCGCCATAACAAGGCTCTATCTAATCAGTAAATAAACATTAGGTACTTAGCGTTAATTAGCTCCACGTTAGTCGTGATGACTAAAGTACTTTAAGTTACTAAGATGGGCTATAAGCTAGAGGTTACTGAACCGACTTCGTCACTACAAACAATATGTATGACTAAAAAAGTAACACAATGCAATACTCGCTAAGAAAATATGTGTAAGGAATAATATTGGGATATCTATTTTGTTAAGAAATAAATTATTCTGTAATAATATTGGGTTATCTATTTCGTTAAGAAATAAATTATTCTGTAATAATATTGATGTATGTATTTCGTGCCGAAATAAATTATTCTTTAATAATATTGTTGTATCTGTTTCGTTAAGAAATAAATTATTCTTTAATAATATTGTTGTATCTGTTTCGTTAAGAAATAAATGATTTTTAATAATATTGTTGTATCTGTTTCGTTAAGAAATAAATTATTCTTTAATAATATTGGTGTATCTGTTTCGTTAACAAATTAATGATTTTTAATAATAGTGGTGTATCTGTTTCGTTAAATTATTTTTATTAATATGGTGTATCTGTGTCGTTAAAAAACAAATTATTTTTAATAATATTGGTGTATCTGTTTCGTTAAGAAATAAATTATTTTTAATAATATTGGTGTATCTGTTTCGTTAAATTATTTTTAATAATATGGTGTATCTGTGTCGTTAAAAAATAAATTATTTTTTCATGTTGAAATTAAACAATTTTTAACGGAGTCTTCCTGCGACCACGGACGCTGCAAAGCGTTCGAAATGTCAGGTTCAGCAAAATAAATAAAACACGCGATACTTCCGTTAAAAATTGTTTAATTTCAATGTGTAACAATCGCGATAACCTAAGACAATGCTATTTTTTCATGATAAAAATTATTTGGCGAAGATACTGATTTTTACATGGAGCGACTACTGTCACAACTGATCTCCACAACCCAGAGGGGAACCAAACCTGTTAAGAGCGGTAGGGCGCATCAAAGCAAGCAAAGTCTCGGGAAGTACCTCCACCTCACAGAAAACCGCAACCAAATAACAACTCGCTAGCGGGTTGTTGTGTTCCTGCGTGTGAGTGAGGTCACCAGTAAGCTTCCAAGGAGTTGCTGTGATAAGCAGCAGAGGAGGCATCACGTGATGTAATTGGCGGCGGAATTACATAAAACAGGTTGCATGTAAATTTGACTTTCGCAAAATTAATAAATAAATATTGTCGTACAGATTACACAGCGGCATCTAACCCCAAAGTAAGCAAAGCTTGTTTTTGGCTACCTGACAACTGATAAACATATGTAAATACATTTTATTGTAAATATATACTTATGATACATAGAGAACACACAGACTAGGACATACAAACATGTTCATGCACGCAAATGTTCGTACAGTGCGGGAATCGAACCCCGTAGCATGATGTAATGAAGTAAGCGAGTAAAGTTGGATATCTTTTTCTAAAACATTAAATAGTTAATAGTTTCAGGCGTTATTTTGCAAAACTCAAATTTACATGCAATTTGATCTAATCTGCTTTGTATACTTCCGCCACCAATTAGTTCATGCGGCCTAGCCGGCCGGCACCCACCCGCTACCGTTAGTAGAGGCAACACGCCGACGCTGCCATGCCTGTTCCGGTAGTCGCTGCCTCGGCTGCTGCGGTCGTCCGCCATCTGAAACAGAATCCGCATGCCCCCACCACCACCGTCGCTGCCACGGCTGGCCTGGTCGTCGCTGCGACACGTGTTTCGCCTCTCCACGAGGCATCATCAGGCGTTGTAAACGTTAATCGCAAGAATAACATGCTACAAGTCAAACATTATTTATAATAGAACTGTGCGTTAACATATCTTTCTTTTACTGTTATTTTATTATCAGCAAATATTCCAGACTCTTGTTCTAGTAAACGAATACGTAACTAGATCGTCAAATCGTAACTCAATGAGTATTGTGAAGACAATTACTTAGTGATTATGGTTCCATTAAACTGCCATTCAAAGTGAATTAATTGTATGTATTCACACGTTTTTTCCATTCAACAATGTACTACGACTATTTATGCTTTTTCTTGTGTAATTCTTTAACAAGCGGATAATTCATAAATTAAAACACACTGTATATTTGTATTTGTATGCTGAACAATTTATCACCACGTTAGATGATCACCTCAATAAAATAAAAAGTATAAAAAATATAATAATTACTGGAGACATTAACATCAATATAATAAATAGAACTGGTGCACCAAGCAACGAGCGTACTAATAGACTCAATTATTTGAATATGATGGCAATGCATGGCTTGCTACCGGGCCACACGTTGCCAACTAGAAATGATAGATGCCTTGATCATTTTATTATGAAATTGGAACACAGTAATAAGAAAGCCTCAATTAATGTCTTAAATACCTCTGTCACTGATCATTGCATGGTCTTATTATGTTTATCTAACATAATTAATGATACTAAATACTCAAAAACTAAGACCTACTTGGACCTCGACAAAGCTGTCTCTAGCCTCGACAATTACAACCTATTAAATTTTCTTACTTATAATGATCCTAACTTACTGACGGATCATCTTACTCAAAAACTTAGACAAATTATTCAGGATCACACTACAACAAAATTAATTAATTCTAAAAACCGCATTATTAAGCCCTGGATTACTCCTGGAGTTCTACGTTGTATTAGAAATAGAAATAACTTACAGAGGAAGCTGAGCGCTGATCCTAATAATGAAATCCTAAAAATAACTTATAGAAGGTATAGAAACTACTGTACAAATTTAATTAATAAACAAAAGCGTAGTTACGATAGAGAGCAGTTATTAAAAAATAAGAAGAATCCTAGGTTATTATGGAAATCTATTAATGACATAACTCATCGAGTTACAGCTAAAACTGACAATTTAGAACTGTTGGGTAATAAAACTACTCCTAATGAGTCAGTGCATTATATTAATGAGTATTTTTCTAACATCGGCAGAACATTGGCCGAGGCCATTGTTCCTGGTGACTGTATGGAGGAGTGCCCTGTCTCATCTGATCCACTGGGCTCACAGCCTTCTTCTTTTGTATTGTTAGAGACCGATCCTAATGAGGTGTATACAGTACTCATGGGACTTAAATCAGAAAGCGCAGCAGGTTGGGATGACATACCTACACAGTTTTTAAAACAGTCTAGTCAAGTTATTGTTCCAATTATTGCGCATCTGGCTAACCTCTGTTTCCAGCAAGGCATATTCCCAGATGGGCTTAAGATTGCCATAATAACACCTGTTCACAAGGGTGGTGACAGAGACGATGTCACTAACTACAGACCAATTTCAGTACTACCTGTAATTTCCAAAATATTAGAAAAATTAATCAATGCGCGCATTACTAACTTTCTAGATAAATATAATATTCTCTCGGAATCGCAATATGGATTTAGGAAGGGTTACTCAACCGAAGATGCTGTTACTGCCTTAACGTCTCTCATTGTTAGTAATATTGACAAAAATAAAAAATGTCTAGCTGTCTTCCTTGATCTTAAAAAGGCATTTGACACCGTCTCTGTTCCCGCCCTCCTGCACAGGCTGGAATGTACTGGTGTAAGAGGTACTTCTCTGGACCTACTAAAGAGTTACTTGAGTAACCGCAAACAACGTGTCAGAATTGGAACGCATGTCAGTAAACTGGCTGATATAAGATATGGAATTCCACAAGATAGCGTGTTGGGACCGACATTGTTTTTAATATATATTAACCCATTGTGCAAAATGAATATTTGTGAAGGACACATTTATTCTTATGCTGACGATACAGTTATAGCATTTACAGGTTGTGATTGGAATACAGTGCATACACTTGCTGAGAAGGGACTTGCTAGGGTGGGTAATTGGTTGAATCATAATTTCCTCACATTGAATACTTCCAAAACTAACTTCATTTGTTTTTCTAACTATAAAATAACTCAGCCAAAGCCAGACTACAAAATCAGAATACATACGTGTAAAGATTTCAATAGCAATAATTGTTCATGCGAAGTTATAGATAGGGTATTTTATGCAAAGTACCTTGGAGTTATGGTGGACCAGCGCCTGTCCTGGCATGCACACACTGAACTGGTAATGTCGAGAATTAGAAAACTTATATGGGTATTTAAAAACCTCAGACACGTCGCAGACAAAACGTTGTTGAACCAGGTTTATATCTCATTGGCTCAATCTGTTCTCACATATTGCATTCCGGTATGGGGCGGGGCAGTGAAAACCAAATTCTTGGAGTTGGAGAGGGCACAAAGATACTTACTCAAGGTTATGTACTTTAAACCTCGGCGTTTCCCAACTGAAACATTATATGATCTGTGTGACCTTCTTTCTGTTAGAAAGTTGTATATTTTACAATCTACACTTAAATTACATAAAAAATTAACTTATGATCCATCGATACTTAGGGGAAGAAGGAAACACAAGGTAGCACCAATAGTTTCTGTTAAAACCAGCTATGCCAAAAGACAACTAATTTCACAGTCCTCGCATGTTTACAATATTATTAACAAGTGTCTAAATATTTATCCCATGACTTACCATACGTGCAAAAAAACATTAATGAAGTGGCTAAAAACCAGGAGCTATGAGGACATTGAATCAATTCTGTATAATAGTAATTAAATTGGAGAAGCAAAAATGTAATCCCTGAAAAGAATAATAATAATGAACTTGTTGAAGTGAATATTTTCTATGGTAATTTTATTGTCATTAAAGTAGTGAAATATATATATATATATATCCTTTCTCTCTCACACACACGTCCCCTCCCACTTACACACACACACACACTAATTCATACATGAACACACATAACACAAATACGCTTATCTATATATATAAAAGGACAAGTCGAAACGCTAAGACGCACCAACAGCCGTAACCGCCAATGGTAGAAACGTGAAATTTGGAGAGTGTGCTCATTATAAAGGGTAGGTACCCACTAAGAAAGGATTTTCCGAAATTCACACCCCAAGGGGGTTAAATGGGAGTTCAAAGTTTGTATGGGAAAAAAAAAATAGTTGGACTATTTTATTCAAAATTTCTTAAGAGCATTCCTAGCGATAAATTAGAAAACACGTGTTTCAGGATTTTTCCGAATTCAACCCCCAGAAGGGGAAAATGGGGGTGAAAAGTCTAAAAATTAACTTCGGTTTGGTTTTTATGGTTTATCGGGTTGCTGATTACGAAAAAATAGCAATTTGAAAATCCAACATGGCGGACGTAGTATATCATCATCCCCTGTTGGGGTTGCGATGGGGTTGAAATGTCTAAATATCAATATGGGTGTCGTTTTTATGGTTTATCGGGTTGCTGATTACGAAAATAATAGCAATTTAATAATCCAACATGGCGGACGTAAAATATCATCAACTCCCTCCCTCCCCCTCTCCCGCACCCCATCCGCCCTTCTAATTGTATTATCTATTTACATATATATCTCTCCTCCTTCTCAGTTCCCTCATTCCACCTCTCTCGCTACCCCTCCCTTCTCCCACTACCCCTCCCATCTTATCCTGTCTTGCTACCCCTCCTCCGCAAAAAATACCCCATGCCCCTCCATAGCGGAACACAAACTGGAAAAGATGGTTATCCTCTGTATAGGAGGCGGTCTCCGGATGATGGAGGATTTACTGTGAATATAAATGGGAATCCAGTTCTTTTAAGAACTTACATAAACATTGAGTATTGTAATTCGGTAAAATCTATAAAATATGTTTGTAAGTATGTTAATAAAGGGTCCGATCAGGCTACATTTGCTTTAGAAAATGACAAAGATGAGGTGAAGATTTATGAAAGTGGAAGATATATAAGTAGTTCTGAGGCTGTATGGCGTATACTTGGGTTTCCCATACATGAACGATTTCCTACAGTATTTCACCTAGCGGTACACGTAGAGAATGGACAGAGGATATATTACAATTCACAAAATTTGGCCGAAAGATTAAATAATCCTAAAAAAACTACACTTCTGGCATTTTTTGAACTGTGCCAGCAAGATAACTTTGCTAAAACTTTATTGTATTCTAAAGTTCCTGCGTATTACATATGGAACAATAATACATTCGAGAGGAGGAAAAGAGGAATTGATGTTGAAGGATAGTCTGGCGTGAAGAAAGATCAAGCTTTAGGAAGGGTATACACGGTTCATCCGAACAATGCGGAGTGCTACTATCTTCGTATGCTTCTTCACGTAATTCGAGGTCCTACGTCATTTGAAGTATTAAAAACGGTGGATGGTGTGCTATACCCTACATTCCAAGCCGCTTGCAAGGCTTTACATTTACTTGAAGATGACGAGCACTGGTGTGCGGCGCTGGAAGAAGCTGCACTTTGTCAATCACCTTCGATAATGCGAGAGCTATTTTCAGTTCTATTTGTGCATTGTCAAGTATCAGATCCATTAAATCTGTGGAATAAATTCAAAGAACATTTATCTGAAGACTTTAGGCGTCAAGTTGAAAAAAATGTGGAAGTAGATGTAGACCAGTTTTCTAACCACATATTTAATAATTGTTTATTATCTATTGAAGAGTCTCTACAAGTTTTAGGTGGTCGCATACTTGGGGAGTATGGTATGCCACAGCCAAGTAGAGTATAAACATTAGAAAACAGGGAGTATTTAAGAGAGACTAATTGCAATTCAGAAATGTTAGCAAACGTAGTCGCAAACAATGAGTATACTTTGACTGCGGAACAGAAATTAGCCTATGATGATATCATTACTAGCATAGAACAGAATGCAGGTGGAATGTTCTTTTTAGATGCTCCAGGGGACACTGGAAAAACGTTTCTGATTAACTTGTATTGTGTATGATCCTCGCTAAAATAAGGAGCACGCGCAATATCGCGTTAGCCGTCGCATCATCTGGGATGCTGCAACCTTACTGGACGGAGGCCGAACTGCACATTCTGCATTTAAATTGCCTCTCAACTTCAATGTCTTAGAAAACCCCATGTGCAACATACCCAAACAGAGCAATTTCGCTGATGTATTAAAACATACCAAAATAATAGTTTGGGACGAAATAACAATGGCACATAAAGGAGGCATTGAAGCTTTGAACAGGAGCATTCGTGACATTAAGGATAACGGAAATTTAATGGGTGGTGTGACAGTACTGCTCGCAGGAGATTTTCGCCAAACATTACCAGTGGTGCCTAAAGGAACGAGAGCCGACGAGATTAAAGCCAGTCTTAAGAGATCTGTTTTATGGTCATCAGTAAGAGTACTTAAACTCACAAGAAATATGAGAGTACATCTAAAAGGCGACGTTACTGCGGGACTGTTTGCAGATATGCTGCTTAAAATAGGAAATGGGGAACGTAATGACTGTGACGGTAAAGTGACTTTAACAGAAGAGTTGTGCACTATGGTGGCTACTGTTCAATAATTAATTAATCGAATATACCCCGACATATTAAAAATACGAGAAAAAACTTTGGAATAGTTTTGTGAACGGGCTATTTTGACCCCAAGAAACGATCAGGCTGAAGCAATTAATGAAATGGTACTGAAATCGATGACAGGAGAGGAAAAGGTACGTAATTCAATAGACTCGGCGGTAAATTCGGATGATGCCGTTAATTATCCGGTGGAATTTTTGAACTCCTTAAAACCCGTGGGTCTTCCTCCCCACAAACTTTTCTTACGGACAGGGACACCTATAATATTATTACGAAATTTGAAGCTTCCGAAGCTCTGCAACGGGACCCGACTACAGGTCAAGCGTCTACATCAAAACTTAATCGAAGCCATTGTCATAACTGGCTGTGCTCAGGGTGAGACAGTGTTTCTGCCGAAAATTCCATTGATTCCCAATGATCTCCCTTTTAAATTTAAACGCGAACAATTCCCTGTCAAGGTGTGTTTTGCCATGACAATAAACAAATCCCAAGGCCAAACTCTTAAATATGCTGGGGTAGATTTGAGAGTAGATTGTGTTTCGCATGCCAATTTTATGCTCGCGTGTGAGTTCAGCAAAAAATTTAGTTGTTTTACCGCCACCCGATAGGAAGATTAAAAATATTGTTTACAAAGAAATGTTGCAGGAGCAGACTCTTTTATAATATTTTTTTGTAAATATTATAATTCTCCTATAATATTTATTTGTAATTATTATAGAAACTAAGACTGGATATCCAAAAAGTTAGCTTCCGCCCGCAGCTTCTCCCGCGTGAGCAATATTTAACCACGTAGAAAACTTAATCAATACCAATATTACAAATTCTTTTCTGTCTGTCTGCATGTTACCTCTTCAAGTTAAAATCGCTGGACATAAATTTGGCAAGGGACTTTAAGGCATGAGGATGGACATACTGGTCGCGATAATGGACATCCACGCGAGCGAAGCCGCGGGCGGAAGCTAGTGTATTATATTAATACGCTAACTTGCGTACATGCATACACCCGACCATTACTTTTTCTATGTTTCTTTTGTTTTTAATATTAGTTTTAATCATTCTTATTTTATTGTTATGTATACATTACTGAATTGTCATATATCCGTAACGCACTGTGGAAGAGCGGTTACTCCTAACACAAGCATTTGTTTGCTCAAAAGGAGTATCCGACCATTGTATTTTACCATAATGTAAGAAAATAATAAATATTTTAATTTAATTTAATTTAATAATTTAATTAATATGTTTGTATATTTTCAGGTCAGGTTCCTTGCGGGATAGGCAGAGAGAACCGAGCGCCATGAGACGCCGTCCTTACACAATATATTTATGTATCTATAGAGACATAAATATATTGTATTTCATATAGGAACAACGTTCCTATATGAAATCTACGAGTATATGTTTGTGTGTGTGTCTGTCGCTTGTTTTCGAATATTCGAATTTTGACTTCAGATTCGGATTCAGCATAAAAAATTGGAATAGGAATGTCTGAAAAACCAACCTCTTCTCTTAAGGAACATGGTCAAAATGGCCGAAAAATTAAAAAAAAAAAGAACTTTTATTTCAGATTCAAAAAGTAAATTAAAAGTAGAATAGGAATGTTTTAAAAAAACAAAATCATATTTCTTTAAGGAACATGGTCAAAATGGCCGACAAAGTTTTTTAAAAAATAATTAAATTTTATATAATTGACGAGCCAAGTGTTCCTCTGGCAATGCAATCTTGCGCATTTTCAACTGGTTTTTTATATATACGACGCATACAAGCATATGGCCCATATGATATAAACCGATTACCGTAGCCTATGAACGCTAAGTAACACTCCCGCGATGCCACCTTTGCTGCTAACACAGCAACTCTTATTGGAGCTTACTAGTGACCTCACAAACCTCTAGGAAGTTGTTATTTGACTGCAGTTTTCTCTGAGGTGGAGGTCCTTCTCCAGACGGGCTATTTTGATGCGTCCTACCTCTATTAAAAATACCCAAAACAAGAGAATCAGATATATTCATGCACGTAAATTATTTGTTCCGTGTGGGATACGAACTCGCGAGCGTTGGTGTCAAAGTCGCGTCGTTCACCACTGAGCCACCGAGCTGTGTAATGATTGCGAGAAATATCTTCATACCAAATCTTTTGCGGGGTAGGCAGAGAGAACCGAGCGCCACGTGACTGATTCCTTATACTCCTTTCTCGCTTCTTAAAGATCCAGAGGCTTTTCCTTGCACCTTCACGTGTTCATGGAGCTCCTGGCATCATCTTGGAAAACATATACATAATATAAATAAATATTGGACAAATTACACAGCGCCATCTAGCCCCAAAGTAAGCGAAGCTTGTGTTATGGGTACAACTCATAAACATACGTAAATATTTTTCTTTTTGTAAATACATACTTATTAAACATAGAAAATACCCAGACCAAGACAAACAGATATGTTCATGCATGCAAATTTTTGTCCTGTGTGGGAATCGAACCCACGAGCGTTGGTGTCAAAGTAGCGTAACATCGCGTTCCACCACTGCGCCACCGAGCTCGTCGTCATGACCAATTTGTCGCTGGGAGCGAGTCTTAACTTTCCTGAGTTATTTTTTTTTTATACAACGTCGGGAGGCATACAAGCATACGATCTACCTGATGTAAAGCAGTTACCGTAGCCTATTAACGCTTCTGTGATGTGGAGGTACTTCCCCAGACGGGCTGCTTTGATGCGCCCTACCTCTCGTAAAACATCCAGATCAATACAAACAGACATGTTCATGCACACAAATGTTTGCCTTGTGTGGGAATCGAACCCACGAGCTCGTTAAAAAGTTGAGTTTCTATAAAAATATAAATTTTACATTTTTTTTTTTGTAATAAGCTGTGATAGCCCCGTGGATAAGGAACGTGCCTATTGACCAAATGGTTCCCGGTTCGAATCCCAGCATGTACCAATAAGTTCGTGTTCTCGGATTTACGAGCATATTTGTAATTATCACTTGCTCGGCGATGAAGGAAAACATCGTGAGGAAACCCGCACATCCAAGACATTATATTTCGAGAGACGTATTTAATTATATTTCCAAGAATGATCTGGCTTCCCCTGAGAAGCTTACGTGTGATGGTAGTCGCTTTATTTAAAAATCAGTATCTTCGCCAAATCCCTTCGCTTAGGTAGCGGACCCCGCCGATACTAACGCAAATGTCAACAGGATATCTCTAAGAAGGAGATGTTTTTATTTATTTAATTTATACGCCCCTGCACAAGTAATCACTTCCATAGTGAAAATATGGAGAGGTATATTACTAGCGTACTTAAGACCTTTTTGAGATGAACATCAAAGCTCACGTTAGAGAGGCAGGGGCACTCTAGGAACTAGTGAGCTTTTCGTAAAACGTGACTACTCCGTTAGAAGCTCTAGTTACAGCAGATACATAAACACTTAACTGTGCTTGCAGGTACTCTAAGCTAACAAAAGGTTGCGTTTTAGCGCCTAAATATATCCACGATTCGAACCTACTGCGATGAGAGCTGCGAGCTGTGCGTTCCCCTTTGCCCCCCGACGCTCTCTCGTTGGCTCTCCATCTGTTATTTCCTTTATGAAACAGGTAGCTTCCAGCTGTTGTAGTCAGTATGTTTGTAGCATTGTAGTCGGGTAAATGTTTTGTTCAAATCCCAAATTTCTGCTAGCTATCCTGGTCAATAATCCACTTAGACTTTAATTACAATTAAGTATCAATAACTTGCGGTCAGTGATTGAGCTGTATAGACCTGCACGAGAGGAAGGAATCTTCATGCGAACGTCCCACAACCCGCAAGCTTGAATTATTTACACTAATACATTGAAAACAAGTGAATAATCAAAAGGAAATATCCGACTGTATGCACCCGTATCAATTTTCGATTTTATGAGTCCTAAAAGTATGTTTACCCTATAACATTTTACCAGTTTATGACCGCTACGTTTATATTTTATTGTTACGCTATTCGGGTATACACGACAACTGGAAGCTACGGTTGAATATAAAAAAAATACAAAGAAACACATGTTTGCAAAAAATTTAAAGATTTTCATATCTGAATGTATGTTTGATCTTGGCTTATCAAAGGCCTACTATTTCTTTGAAATTCAATGCTACTCTTTTAACAACCTATTTATGACAGCTTTCGTCTGCCATATAAATTTGTTATATTTTTTTTACGGGGTAGGCCCACCACTCGTACCCACCACTGTGTCTGTGTAGCCAGAATTAACAGCGGCGACCACTAAAAAGGCACTGAACAGGGAAGTTTATTGCTGTCCCGGGCTTACTTAAACTACAGCTGCCTTTGAACTCACAACGAATTTAATCAGAAGAAATTTTTAGGAGTAGAAAGTTTTGGAATTGACTTCTCCTCTTGGCAAAATGAGAGACAGCAATATGACAAATAAGGCATTTAAAAACCTCAAAGAGATGGCTAGTCAAGTGAAGCTCAATTGCCGTGTACCACGGTTTATCAGATATCTAACACTATTGGGACCAAAATTGTGAGTTGTTAGCTAACACGTCGATAAAAGTTGTTGTCATGTCATATAGTCTATTTAACCGCAGAATAAACTGAAAATTAATTTAGGAGTTCTTGCCAATCTATATTACCTCTCCTATTGGTCGACTTATTGCGTCGTCTGTCCGTGTTGTAAGGATGCCAATTCTATTCCAAGTCAAAAAGGGCACATTCGCCAATATTGCACCACTCTTGTTAATAATTTCCGTGAAGCAGTCAGATTATATTTCAATTTATCCAGAGTGCTGTCGTAGTTAACTTTCCCCTGAGTTAGGGCTAATTAGTTTTAGATGAGTCTCAAGTTGTCTTTTAACATCAGGACGAAAATACTTCGCGTTATTGAGTTGATGAAAATGAAAAATTATGACTGAGAAATATAAAACTTCAGAAATAATTTATGGTAATTTATAACGCATATAGTAACACTATTTGCCGGCCTTAATTTTATCGTTTTTTGGATCGTTTACTCTTTAAGTTATAATAAGGCCCGGTACGGAAATTTTATGAGGAGTAAAATTAAATGAACGCGTTAACAAAAAAATTATGGCGTTACGCACGTCCGCTTAAAAAGAGACAACCACATACATTATCTATACAGATAAATAAAATTGGAGTGTCTGTTTGTAATATTAAAATAACCGCTTTTTATTAATTTTCCTCTGTCTGTCTGTCTGTTTGTTCCAGGTAATCTCTGAAACGGCTGACGGCTTGACAGGACTTTCACTGGCAGATAGCTCATGTAATAAGGAGTAACTTAGGCTACTTTTATTTTAGAAATTGTATTTATTTATATTGATATAAATTAATAATAAAAAATAACTATTCCGCGCGGACCAAGTCGCGGGCACAGTTAGTAATACTCGTACATAAAACACGTGAATGGGGTTTATTGGTAAGCACATAGTTCACATTTATGAATTTTATTCTTATTATTTTAGAAGATGCGTTCTTTTACCCTCTTTTTCTATTTGATATATGTCATAATTATCTTTCGTAAGGAGTAAACTCTAGTCATGCGTCGGAGCTGACGCATACACACTTTCTTTTTATACAACGTTGGGAGGTATACAAGTATACGGCCCACCTGATAAGCACTTACCGTAGCCTATGACGTGACCTCATTCACACGCGGGAACACAACAACCCTTCAAGGAGTGTACTTCCCCGACGGGCTGCTTTGACGCGCCTACCTTTTTCTGTTCATGTACATAAATGTTTGTCCTGCGTGGAAATCGAACCCATGAGCATCGTTGTCAAAGTAGCGTTACTATCCACAGGGCCACCGAGGTAGCCATAACCAAATCTAGAACCTCTGCAACTTCGTAGGGACATAGGCTCGCTAAGTATATTTTTCCGCCTGCACCATGGTCAGTGCTCTGAAGAACTATTTTCCCTTATCCTACCCTCTACCTTCCGTCATAGAACCACACGTGCAGGCTTGCGATGTCATCATTCCACTGTTGAGGATATTTCTCTTCGTACTAAAAAGTTCGGCAGCTCCTATCTCTGTCGCGCTATTAAAAAGTGGAACGCCTTGCTTGCACATGTGTTTCCTCCTTCCTACAACATGGTATCCTTCAAACGAAGCGTGAAGAAGCACCTTGCGGGCCAGCATGGTAGCATCAACTGATTGGACACTGTCCTTTGTCAGTTGCCGCTGCAATTTGGGCTCCTCTTTTCGCTTACCAACAGGAGAAGCGGAGCCACTATGCTAAGCCAATATACAAAAAAACCCATCCATAGACAGGCTACGGTCGACGCTGCTTAGTTTTGTTCCATTAAACTTACACTGATACTCCAACAAGATCCTCGCTAGATCAAGCTTCTCTGAAGTGCACTTTATATGAACAATTCTTATTGGTATGAAAACAAAGCGTTCATAGGTTACAGTAGTCACTTTCTATCAGTAACCCGTGCACTTATATGCCTCCCGACCTATGCCTTTTTTTTTTTTTTTGTGACGCGGGGAGAAATGCGTTACGCACACCACCGGTGCCTGGGTGGCCTCCGGTGGTAGTGTGGGACTCCCCGTCGACTGTCCGACGGTATACCCACTAAACAACCCCGCGAAATGCCATCGGCCGCGTTGGTGTGGTGCCCCGGATCTGTTGGCAACAGGGCACCACTGCGACTGGCCAGCCCCTCAGAAGGGGCCGGACTTCTTCTCTCTAGGGGCCATCCCGGCAAATTGGAACAGCCCCTCCGGCGGCGGGACCATTATGGGGCGAGGTTCCCAGCCTGACCCCTAGTCCCACAGGTTAGGGAGGCGGCAGTAAGTGCGCGTAGCGCCTACGCCGCACTCCCGTCCGCCGTCTCCGGAGCGGGACAGCCAGCGGATCATCCTCCCTGTCCCGCTCCGCGGCCTCCTTCTGGGACATGACCGTCTCACAGAAGGAGGCCATCGCCTGCCAGGCACTGTCACTCCCGAGCACAGAGCGGACCACGCTCGGGAGCGAGAGGTCCGCGCTTCCCAGCGCGGACACCAGATCATGGCGCTGCCGAGACCACCTGGGACACTGCTCCAGGGTGTGCTGAGCAGTGTCCTCGGCCGCGCCACAATCGTGGCAGCCTGGCCGCTCCTCCCGCCTCATCCCGACCTATGCCTGCCTGCCTTGTGTAATGAACATGTACTAGCTATAGGCCACGAAATTCAGCCGCCGAATTCCGTCGAAGCAAAAAGAATTTCGGTACATAAAATACCAATCACCTAGGTATTTAAGGGAGGTAGGGCGCATCAAAGCAGCCCGTCTGAAGGAGTAGCTCCACGCGTTAATAGGTTACGGTAACCGCTTGATATCAGGTGGGCCGTATGCTTGCATGACTTTTGATGTAGTATAAAAAAATCGGCCAAGTGCGAGTCGCGCACGCAGGGTTCCGTGCCACTATCTATAAAAACGGCATAAAATCACGTTTGTTGTGTTGACCCCGTTCCCCTGGGGTGATCGCTTCAGTTGAAGCCTTTGTAGCCTTCCCGGCTAAAGGCAGTCCCAGGGGGTGTTTTAGTCGGTGGAAATCCGACATAATCAGTTCGTTCGCACGAAATGGTATCTTTGAAAGATTTCACCTCCTCCCTCCCGTTTTCCGGAGGGTGCCCCTCACGGAGGAATGACCAATGCACACCCGGGTGTGGGTTGGTCCTTCCTTTGTGGGTCTTCAAATTTCTTGGGCGAAAATCAAAAAAAAAAAAAAAAAAACGTTTGTTGTATGGGAGCCCCCCTTAAATATTTGTTTCATTTTAATTTAATTATTTATTTTTAAAGTGAATATATAACTAAATGTTTTGTGAATATTTCAAGCGTCTACCTGTTGGCGTTATCAATATCGAGCAAAAACGAGCAAAAAAAATCGGCCAAGTGCGAGTCGGTCGCACGAAGGGTTCAGTACCACTATCTATAAAAACGGCATAAAAATCACGTTTGTTGTATTCGTTTTATTTTAATTTAATTATTTATATTTAAAGTGAATATATAACTAAATATTTTATGAATATTTCAAGCGTCTACCAGTTGCCGTTATCAATATCGAGCAAAAACGAGCAAAAAAATCACGTTTGTTGTATGGGAGCCCCCGTAAATATTTATCTTATTCTATTTTTTAGTATTTGTTGTTATAGCGGCAACAGCATCGGCATCATCTGTGAAAATTTCAACTATCTAACTATCACGGTTCATGAGATGCAGCCTGGGGACAGACGGACGGACGGACGGACAGCGAAGTCTCAGTATAGGGTTCCGTTTTACCCTTTGGGTACGGAACCCTAAAAAGACACCTCATTGCTTATTGTTCACAGAAACATTTCAACTTGAACAGGTTATGCATTTTAAGTACGTAGAACAATGGCCGTGGTGATATTTGTTTTTGTGGTGCCTCCATAGCTAATTTAAACTTGACATAACAGTAATTAAGAGGGCGTACATTGCTAAGGGACACCCTTATTTTGTTTTTATTAATAACGCTGAATTGAAGACCAATTCCAAAAAAAAACTCTCTATGCTAGTACTGTAGAATCATATACGGAACCCTTATAGGATCACTTTGTTGTCCGTCTGTCTGTCTATCAAGACGAGATTTGCTCAGGTACGGTTCTGTTTTGACTTCAATGATGATAGGTACTACCTAAACTCACGTGGCAGGTGAGGAAGCCTTCGTCGGCACATACATTATTTCATTTCTATATCTATGTTGTCACTCTTTCCTCCTGCATTATTTCTACATGTACGAACCATCCGAGCATTACTCAGGATCACTTTGTTGTCCGTCTGTCTGTCTGTCAAGACCTTTTTCTCAGGTACGGGTGGAGCTATCAAGCTGAAATTAATATCAAATACTTAGGTCTGCAGTCTCTTCGAGCAGTGAAAAAATCAAATTTCTATGTCAATGCAATCAAAAGATACGGCCGTTTATGTCCCGTTTGTGCGCATATTTTGACACTCGCAAGGGAATCAAAACCTATAAGGATACTTCCCTTTGACGTATCATGAAATTTGGTAAGAAGCTCGATCATGTAGCACAAGTAAAAGGAAATATCTGAAAACCGTAAATTTGTAGTTAAATCACAAAAAAAATTGCGAAGATAATTTGCGGAAATATTTCTCTACGGAACCCTCGGTGCGCGATTCGGACTCGCACTGACGGCTTTTGTTTTAGACATATTCTGTATTTATTATTTATGTACAATTAGTTATAATTTGGATTATTGCTGTAAGTGGTTACAATAACTAAAACTTTGGTGCCTGTATTCAGTGTTTTTTTTAATTGGTCTCGTTATCAATAGAAACAAAACGAGAGCGCCAATTAGCTTTATACGGCCTCTTAAAGCGTCTGGATTATAAACAAGCATTACGCCTGTAGTGAGGAACTGTGGAAACTTTCAAAGAGAATATTACTGCTCTTCAGAAGTGCAGTATTGTGCCAAGTGGTGCAGTAGTTTGCTGGTGGTGGTTAATACCAAGGCTGGTGAGTTAAATGACAATGAAACAAAATGTATAAATCTTTGTTCCATATATATTTTTTACACCATAAATAAGCATACGGCCTGCCTGATGGTAGACCGTCACCGTAGCCTACGGACTATTTCATCACTAGATGTGTCATTCATGCGTTGCTGACCCTCTGAAAACCTCTTCACGCCTTCCTCGAAGAACCCCATGCTGTAGTCCATTGGGAAACTTCGGGAGTACATTTCACAACTTAAGAGAGGTAGGGCGTATTAAGGCAGCCCGTCTGGGGAAGCACCTCCACCTCACAGAAAACCGCACCCAAATAACAACTCCCTAGAGGGTTGTTGTGTTCCTGCGCGCGAGTGAGGTTACCAGTAAACTCCTAAGGAGTCGCTGTGTTAACACAAGCGGCATCGCGCGAGTGATACTTAATGTATTAGAAGCGTTCATATGCTTGTATGCTTGCCGGTGTTGATATTTGATTAAAAAAAAAGGGTGCGTCTCGGGACGCCCGACCGAAGTGATAACTTAAACTAATCTACATATAATTAAAGCTGCCGTATGCGTGAGACAAAGGGAAGCCAGACAGACTGGCGCCGTAATGCGTTACGTAACGAAATGTTTTACCCTCCCATAAGAAGTTAGCGCAAAGAAAACTTGCGAGTTCTCGGAAGAGAACTTCTTTATATATCTTTTAGGTACAGTTACAGCTGTGGGTTCCTTTTAAATAAGGATTACTCTGTCTAGGAACTATATGTCCTTTCGTGTGTGAAGTGAAGAAATGTTGCATGTTTTTTTTATATACAACATCACGACGCGTATAAGCATGCACTCCACCTGATGTGAAGTGCCTGTATAATACATTAAGTATCACTCTCGCGCGATGCAATCTCTGCTGCTAACACAGCAAATACTTACTGGTGACCTCGCTCACAGGCAGGAACACAACAACTCTACATGGAGTTTGTTATTTGACTGCGGTCTTCTGTGAGGTGGAGATACTTCCCCAGACGGGTTGCTTTGATGCGCCCTACCTCTCTTGAAATACCCAGATCAAGACAAACAGACATGAAAAACAATTCTCACATAGGGCAAACATTTGTGTGCATCTCAAACATCTCTGTTCGCTCTGACGCTCTATCCAAAGGAGCCTGGTGACCAAATCTCTATGTCGTTCTATCCAAGGGGGCCTGGTGAACATATCTCTATGACGCTCTATCCAAAGGGGCCTGGTGACCATATCTCTATGACGCTCTATCCAAAGGGGCCTGGTGACCATATCTCTATGACGCTCTATCCAAAGAGGCCTGTGACCATATCTCTATGACACTCTATCCAATGGGGCCTGGTGACCATATCTCTATGACGCTCTATCCAAAGGGGCCTGGTGACCATATCTCTATGACGCTCTATCCAAAGGGGCCTGGTGACCATATCTCTATGACGCTCTATCCAAAGAGGCCTGGTGACCATATCTCTATGACACTCTATCCAATGGGGCCTGGTGACCATATCTCCATGACGCTCTATCCAATGGGGCCTGGTGACCATACCTCTATGACGCTCTATCCAAAGGGGCCTGGTGACCATATCTCTATGACGCTCTATCCAAAGGGGCCTGGTGACCATATCTCTATGACGCTCTATCCAAAGGGGCCTGGTGACCATATCTCTATGACGCTCTATCCAATGGGGCCTGGTGACCATATCTCTATGACGCTCTATCCAAAGGGGCCTGGTGACGTATAACACAGGTTTTTAACAAACCTTACATCAGCCACCAGTCTCTCTCTCATATAACATGTACTTTATAGAGAAAATAAATGATTTATTTATATATTTGTCTTGATCTGGATGATTTCGGTACGACGTCAGCCCGACTGGATAAGTACTGCCACCACAAAGACGACGACGGCCAAATAACAACTCCCTGGAGGACTGTTGTGTGCTGAACGCTTTACATCAGGCGGATCGTATGCCACTAAGATAGCAATCAAGCATACCACTAAGATGCATTAATGATGTGATGCCCAGTGAGAACGGCTCTATAAACCAACTGGTCCCTAGTTTTAATCCTGTCATCTAACTAATATTACCGAACGTTCAGGAAATTATATTTCGAGAGACTTAACATGAGAAAGAACTGGTTTCGTTCTGGTAAAGGTCTAACGGCAGTCGTTCCATGCAAAAATTTGTATCATCGCCAAATTCTTAGGTTTAGGCAGAGGACCCCGCCAATCCTAACGGATTAGGAAACTGGATTACGCTAAAAAGAAGAAGATGCAACCATTACTCGATCCTTACTCATATTTAACGCTCACATCATGACCTTCTGATATCAAACGACTAATTTTAAATTACACACCGCCATCCTGCACTAAAGTAAGCGAAGCTTGTGATATGGGTACTAGACAACTGATAAACATACGTAACATTTTTTTTGTAAACACATAATTATTATACATAGAAAAAACCCAGACTAAGACAAACAGACATGTTCATGCACACAAATGTTTGTACTGTGTGTGAATCGAACCCACGAGCGTTGGTGTCAGAGTAGCGTAACAGCGCGTTTCACACTTGCGCCGCCGAGCTCGTCAAATAACAATTGGTAATGGGCACGTTCAGAGTACTTGATGTCTGTACGCCAATATATAATATATACCAATATATACGCCAACATATACCCGAGCGTGACATAATGGATATTTGAATATCTATATACATTTCATACGATAAAGAATTCTTGTACGTGAACTAGGCAATGCAAAGTATAGTTTACACTTACGTCATTTTATAAATGTTCGTGTATGAAGTAACACAATGATCTACACTCATGTTACAACTGACGATCTCGGTGGCCCAGTCGTAACGCCACTATGACACCAACGCGCGTCGGTTCAATTCCCACACAGGACAAATATGTGTGCATGGAGATGTCTGCTTATCTTCGCCTGGGTGTTTTTTATGTATCATAAGTAAGCATATGCAAAAAAAAGTATTGACCTGCCTCGTGGAGAGGCGAAACACGTATCGCAATTACACGTGTTTGCAAGCTTTTATTAAATAAATGTAAAAAATAACCATTTCTAACAAGCAGTTTGAAAATAAACTGAAAAGTATAATATCTATTTTTTAAGCTTACATTTAATTAAGATTACATTACTTGCATATTCATTTGTAACATAACTTATGGCCGAACTAGGTATAGAGAAGACGTAGGGGGTGGAATGTGTGAGTGATAAGATATACAACTTATAGCCGCTGGATTTTGTAATCGGCAAAATTTTATCTATATTGTTACAAAGGAATTAAAGAAAGTTATGTGTCTTGTAGCACAGGCTACTACCTATTTCAAGCGCCATTCTTCACATTTCGAATACATAGTTATATTTGATTTATAATTTTAATCAATAACAATATACATTGTGTTTGATTTTAGCATTAACAATAAGTGTACAATGTTAATTAAAATTGATCATGAACAGACAATACTAATGATTAGACTAATGATAGGTTTTTAAATTTGTCAATTTCATTGAGTATATAGACCTCATTATATTTATCATTTTATGTCATCGTGCATCATAAATTCATCAACAGAATAATAAGTTTTCGCAATTAAAAGTTTGTGCAATTTCGATTTCATTATGAAATTGCACAAACATTATGGGAAGATATATCTTTATATATAAGTAGGGAGCTTATTATACAATTTTACCGCCTGAAAACGCGTACTATGTTTACCAATATTTAATTTTGGACAAATCCGACATTTAAAGTGTTTCCTTCTTGTTAGATTTCTCTCAAATCTTTCTTCAATTGATTCTATTTCCGGTAAGTACTTAGCAAAGTGAGTTAATGTTAACAAAATATACAGGCTTGGTGCAGTTAGTATCCTTAAGTTTATAAAATATTCTTTACAGGATTCTATTTGCGACATTCTCATCATGATTCTAATTGCTCTTTTCTGTGACGTGAATGCTCTTTGCATGTTATATTATAGCTTTGACCCCATAGCATTATACTGTACCTAAGTTTAGATTCTACCAGTGCGTAATATATTGATTTTAATTGTTGTATGGCTACTTCATCCTATAGAAAATGCATGTAAAATAATTTGAAGACCTGTTGACTTGTAGCACAGGTTACAACCTATTTCAAGCGCCAGTCTTCACATTTTGAATACATAGTTATAGCAAATGCATGTAAAATAATTTGTAATTCGTGTGAAGAAAATAAAGAAATTTTGATATTTTTAAAATTTCAATGAAAAGTGTACGTTATCTTTTCTAAATATGGTGTAACGGTTTGATTTCGCGGTCTTGTATATTACACCGAGTTCCTTGCAATTTGCAAATAATATAATTATTCTTACTTAACGGGACGTTAATAAAACGGTGTATCGTAGATTTATACGCAGCGATTTTGTGTTGCCAAGGATGGGTTGATGACGCAGGGATCGTGGTATCGTTAAAAAAGAGCTCAAAGAGAATTGACTCTTGGAACCTAGAGCCTTGGAACTGGGAGCTTGGAAAATTCTTATACGTTGACAGGTACCAAGCAACAAGGGAGAATTAACAGGCGTTTAGGCGGTTCTGCAATCTATATTATTGGAATCGATCAGCAATGAACTTCACTGTTTATTGCCTTTTTGGTGGTCGCCGCTGTTAATTCTGGCTACACAGGAGACACAGCTGTGGGAATGAGTGGTGGGCCTGTCCCGACAAAAAAGGGACCAAGCATCAATTGGAGCTCTTTGTTTAAAATTAAATAAAATCGATCCGCAAATTAAATTCACTATAGAAATATAACAAAATAACTCATTTAACTTTCTATGTATGTATGTATGTATGTATGTATATCTTCACACCAAGTCCCTTGCGGGGTAGGCAGAGAGAACCGAGCGCCATAAGACAAGGTCCTTGCATACTTCACTCGCTTCTGTGACATTCATAGCTCTTTTCATGCACGCTCGCCGGTTCCTGGGGCTCCTGACATCACCTTTAATTAATAAATTAACTTTCTAGATTTAACTATATCTAGAAATCAATCCATCGATCGATTTTCTATATGTCGCAAATTCACTCATACCGATACCACGAACCCAGCGTCGTCGAGCCATCCTTGTCAACAAACTCGCTGCGTACAAATCTATTGTATACCGTTCGATGGTTACCTGTACAAGTATCAATTGGGCTAACAGTAATCACTATAATTATGATTATCTTAATATTCAATTATTATAACCTTTATTATGTTCTATTTATAGTACTAGACCCGAAGAGGAGAGAAATAAATAAATAAATATTGTCGGACAAATTACACAGCGCCATCTAGCCCTAAAGTAAGCGAGGCTTGTGTTATGGGTACTAGACAACTGATAAACATACGTAAATACATTTTTTTTGTAAATACGCACTTATTCAACATAGAAAATACCTAGACCAAGACTAACAAACATGTTCCATGCACACAAATGTTTGTCTTGTGTGGGAATCGAACCCACGAGCGTTGGTGTCAAAGTAGCGTAACAGCGCGTTTCACCACTGCGCCACCGAGCTCGAAATGAAATCTAGATTAGTTATTAGATTCAAGCGTCTATCTATCTATCTATAACTTAACGGGCCCTTGCGGGGTAGACAGAGAGAACCGAGCGCCAAATGACTCGATCCGTACATATCTCACTCGCTTCTTTAACATTAATTGCTCTTCTCATGCATGCTCGCCGGTTTCTAGGGCTCCTGACATAGCCTTCTGGTAGCACACGACCCATTTGGTCATGGTAGGTAAGTCTTGGCCTTCCGCGGCTCCTACATCCTTCCACTTTTGCATTGTATATCTGCTTCGTCATTCTTTCATCCTGCATTCTTTCTACATGTCCGAACATCGGAGCATGCCTCTTCTTATTTTAACACCGACGCTCTCTTTCAGACCAACTCTGTTTCTAACATCATCATTGCGAATACGGACTACAAGCCTTACGCCACAAATTTTGCGCAGCGCGTTCGAGCGATTTTTTTTATTTTATTTTCGATTCAAGCGTCACTTTGCGAAAATGAAATTTACACGCAATTTGATCTTAACTACTTTTTGTGCTTCCGCTACCGATTAGTTCATCTTAACTAGTGCCGGCCGGCACCCACCCACTACCGTTAATAGATATCCCATCAAAAACAATACTTGTCAAAAAAACCAAGTCTCGCAACTCAGTTGTTCTGCGGTAAAAAGTTGTGAGATCCATGTAATACCAAGTCGGTTATTAATTTATTCAGTCTCTACTTAAGCGACTTTCTGTCTTAATACGTCCAGTCTCTAAGACCACGATCGTGGTCCATAACAATTGAAAATCAATTGTGTCTGGAATCTCCGTACTCGAAGCATTAAGTTGTTACGTAATAATTAACAGCATCTTATAGTGACGCATATCAATATTAAAATTCTTTAATGTTTTATATAAATATATTGAGACTTGGTCATCGCCTGAAAACACGTGTAAATTCAATCGCCTGAAAACACATGTAAATTCAATTATTTAGTGCGATGGCCAAGTCTCAATATATTTATATAAAACATTAAAGAATTTTAATATTGATATGCGTCACTATAAGATGCTGTAAATTATTACGTAACAACTTAATGCTTCGAGTACGGAGATTCCAGACACAATTGATTTTCAATTGTTATGGACCACGATCGTGGTCTTAGAGACTGGACGTATTAAGACAGAAAGTCGCTTAAGTAGAGACTGAATAAATTAATAACCGACTTGGTATTACATGGATCTCACAACTTTTTACCGCAGAACAACTGAGTTGCGAGACTTGGTTTTTTTGACAAGTATTGTTTTTGATGGGATCTCATTTCTTTTTGTATTTTGTAGACAGTTCTACATTTTTCCTTTTCGGTACCTTCTACTTATTGTATATATGTATATCTACCAGCAACGAATTTTCTTAAAGCCCTCTCTCTGACTTATGAACTTTTCTTATTTTTGTAGGTAGCCTTCCGTTTTCTCTTTTCCGGTACTACTTCTTGAGCTTCAGCTACAGTTTTTCTAAGAGCCCACTCCCTGTCTCTATGCGTTTTTCTGGGAGGCTTTGATGTTACAATTTTTGACAAATCTGGACGGTAAATGCTTCTTAGAGAGTAGCCTTTAGTCGTCAAACTAATATAGCAATCGAAATTATCAATGAAAATCGCAAACTTATAGGTAAGAATTCTGGGCACATCCGAACAGCATTGGTCGCTCGCGCGCATGAGCGCGGCTGCTGCTCGCTCGGCGACATTCACCTTTCCGCGCGCCCCGCCACTGTCCCCGACCCGCGCCCTCGCGCTAGCACCGCGCAGCGCGTAGTAACGGCCCGCGCTCACTCGCTAGCATCGCAGCGCGTGGTATATAATTATACAACCTTACGCACTCGTAATAAGTACGAATACGCACGTAGGTTACGTTTTTTGCATTAATGAATAATTTAATACACGTGTTTTCATGACGGGAATACCCATTTTTTGCTCGATTTGGCAGGGGCACTACCATGCGCCTATATTTATATGGGACTAGCTTAAACCCGCGGCTTCGCACGCAATAATAATAATTACCGTAAAACAAATAAAACATAATAAAACATCGTTACGAATAAAGCCAATATTGAAAAATTTAACTGAAGACTTGGCTGTATGGGCTTAATTTTTTTTGCGGTCTTTTCTAGATTTTTTAGTTTTTCCTTGATTCATACACCAAACACTACTTATATTCCAAATTTGAAGCTTCTAGGTCTGCTAGAAGTGCCTTAGAATTTTGATGATCGGTGAGTCAGTGAGTGACAAAATTAAAAAAATTTGACCCGTTATAATTCTTAAAATACTGGTTCAAATTGAATGAAATTTGAAATATACGTGTCTTTACAATGCCTGCATGGTTACTGAAAATTTCAGTCTTCTAGTTTTATCCACAACGAAGTTACAGGGGGTCGAAAATGGTCTGAATTGCTTCGAGAAAAGGATGGTACGGTCGTGACGCTTTTTTGCTCGACTTGGTGGGGGCACGGCCGTGCCCCCAGATATCGCCGCTGCAGTCGCTGCTCCCATTGTTTCTTCCTCGGCTGCTGTGGCTGTCTCTGCGAATGTTTGCCATCTGAAATGTGAATAGCATACCCCCGCCGCGGTTGCTGCCCTAGCTGCTCCGATTGTCTCTCGCATCTCCACGGGGCATCCTCAAGAGCTATGGATGTTAGTCGCTAGAATAACATGCTACTAATTTGCGGCAAAAACAAACAGGCTGTCTTCGGAAGTACCTCCACTTTACAGAAAATCGCAACCAAATAACAACTCTTTGGAGGTTTGTTGCGTTACGAATGAGTGCGGTTATCAATAACCTCATGCGGAGTTGCTGTGTTAACAGTAGAGGTGGTATCACGCGAGTGACACTCAATGTGTTGCAAGCTTTCATTATGTCATGTGGGCCCGTATGCAGGTATGCTTTTTGACGTCGTAAAGGTAAAGTAAATTTTACAATCATATTTGAATACATATTTTATACCGCAACAATCCGAAACAAATTCACAAATAAATACAATCACAGAGAATTAATATCAATTGTTACATGTTTATATATTCGCAGTATAAATATAAGGAATGTTCTCGAAATGTGAAATACAGCGTTACGAAATTGCGTCCTCCGTCATTGTTGTGCTTTATTTCAAAGTCATTAGGTTCAAAATATGTAAGTTTTTACGAGCAACACAATACATAAAATCCAACCAATGACTACGCTATACGTGTTCCGCCTTTATCGCTTAGTTTAATGTGTTTTGTATGGGGGCCCATGAAACTGTCATTTGGCATTGATAATATTTTGAATACATCACAATAAATTAAAATGGGTTTTCTCTTACACTATGTGGTAGTCAATTTTCAAAGTTTATGCGTTTTTAGGGTTCCGTACCCAAAGGGTAAAACGGAACCCTATTACTGAGACTTCGCTGTCCATCCGTCCGTCCGTCCGTCCGTCTGTCACCAGGCTGTATCTCACGAACCGTGATAGATAGACAGTTGAAATTTTCACAGATGATGTACTTCTGTTGCCGCTATAACAACAAATACTAATAAATAGAATAAGATTAATATTTAAGGGGGCTCCCATACAACAAACGTGATTTTTTTGACGTTTTTATAGATAATGGTACGGAACCCTTAGTGCGCGAGTCCGACTCGCACTTGGCCGATTTTTTATAGATAGTGGTACGGAACCCTTCGTGCGCGAGTCCGACTCGCACTTGGCCGATTTTTTATTTCTCATCCTGATGTACTGGTGACAACAAACAAATAAATCACTTAATCAGAATCGCTCGGTGGCTTAGTCGTGAATGACACCAACGCTCGTGGGTTCGATTCCCACACAAAGCAAACATTTGTGTGCATGAACATGGCTGTTTGTCTTGGTTGGGTGTTTTAAGAGAGGTAGAGCGCATCAAAGCAACCCGTCTGGGGAAGTACCTCCACCTCACAGAAAACCACAGCCAAATAACAACTCCCTAGAGGGTTGTTGTGTTGCTGAGTGTGAGTGAGGTCACCAGTAAGCTCCCATGGCGTTGTTGTGTAAGCAACAGGGGAGGCATCGCGCGAGTGATACTTAATATATCGCAAGCGTTAATAGGCTACGATACACACTTTACATTAGGTGAGCCGTATGCTTGTATCCCTCCCGACGTGGTATAAAAAAAGAAGGTACCCCACGCTCATAAAAATGTTGTATTTTAGCACCTATATATATATATCAACGATTCATGACTAATGGGAGAAAATTTTAATTAATATGTGCCGCAATGAATCTGTAGTGTAGCGACCCGTAGCGGTGAGTTACTACATAAAATCGGTCTCATCGGCTCTTCATGGTATTAAATGACGGTGATCCAGTGATAACCAATGGACGCTTTAATATCAAGGGTTGTGCTGGATGTGTTCATGTCATGAAGGACTTTGCCATGCCACGAGAATAACCTTTAGAGACCGAGGGACACGATTAAGCATAGTAAATAAACTCACCGCTGCGGGTAAAGTAGAATGCTCAGTTCTTATTTTTTGAAGTTATACTTCTTTAGTCGCGTTATGAAAAAATAATGAGAGTGAAATTTTAAGATGCGCGCGCATCACTGTAGCACGAAAAATTCATTGTCGTTATGTTAATACTTCGGATAGGCAGAGCCGCGTGCAGCGGGCAGTATTACATAAACGAGACATAATCGATCGAATTGCACGGTTACATGACCGGCGTACGTGACATTGACTGTAAATTAAAATGTAATTACTGTTAGCCAATGTTTAGTGAACATGTGATTCTCACGCGTACAAACCAATCACCCTTGAATGTCTACTTTGAATTTATACTCTACTAACTGCGGCCCGCGACTCCGCCCGCGTGGAGTCAAATAACGTAGCCCATGTGTTAATACAGATCATAGTCTATCTACGTGCCAAATTTCATTCAAATCCGTTCAGCCGTTTAAGCGTGAAAGAGCAACAAACATCCATCCATACATACAAACTTTCGCATTTATAATATTAGTAGGACTAGCTGCTACCCGCGGCTCCGCCTGCGTGGAGTCAAATAACGTAACCTATGTGTTAATCCAGATTATAGTCTATTTACGTGCTAAATTTCATTCAAATCTGTTCAGACGTTTAAGCGTGAAAGAGCAACAAACATCCATCCATACATACAAACTTTCGCATTTATAATATTAGTAGGACTAGCTGCTACCCGCGGCTCCGCCCGCGTGGAGTTAAACAACGTAACCTATGTATTAATCCAGATCATAGTCGATCTACGTTCCAAATTTCATTCAAATCCGTTCAGCCGTTTAAGCGTGAAAGAGCAACAAACATTCATCCATACATAGAAACTTTCGCATTTATAATATTAGTAGGATGTAAGAAGGGTTATTATAGAATCGATGAATATGTTTTTAGTCAAAAAATTCATAGCTCGCCCCTTATAAGTCACATAATTATTATAATAAAACACTGAACATTCTCTCTCATGTAAAAGTATGGATGTGGTTGCATCCATTAGATATGTTGGAGTAAATATATAATAATCACTCGCACGAAAAACATATTGAAATAATATCAAGAATGTCGAAGAAGATATACAATGCAAAAGTGGAAGGATGTAGGAGCCAGGGAAAGCCATGACTTACCTACCATGACCGAATTGGTCGTGTTCTGTCAGGAGCCCTAGAAACCGGCAAGCGTGCATGAGATAAGCAATTAATGTTAAAGAAGCGAGTGAGATATGTAAGGATCGAGTCACGTGGCGCTCGATTCTCTCTGCCTATCCCGCAAGGGATTTGGCGTTAAGTTATGTTAGTATATAGATAGATCAACACGGTTACGGAAGCTCATATTCGCTTTTCAAAAATTTAAGGCAGGTTATGAATAGCTCCCTAAAACGTATATCTCTTGCACAGTGTATACTCTCCTATTGTATTAACTCTTGGGGCGGTGTACCAAAAACTTCCATCAAGCAAGTGTCGATCTCTCAAAGGGCGACCTTGAAGGTGTGTGGTTCTTTCCTTTTACATTTTCATCAGAACTTCTATGTAAACACTGGCAGGTACTAACTGTGAGACAGTTATTTATATTCCACACTATATTACGCCAGCATTCAATCACTCCTTGTATTAGTGAAGCATCGGTTGCGAGCATACGAAGAAAAAAATGTATGTAAACCTTTCTTCACATGTAGAACATACACTAGAAGATACTTCTGCTATTTATGTTCCTATCTTTATAAGAAGATAAACAAACTGGTAGATGTTTATTCTTACAATGCAAAATTACTTACTACTACTAAAAACAAGCTTACTTAATTACACTAATCTATGATGAAACAGAATTGTTGTTTTCTTTGTAATTTACGAGTATGTGACTGTATAGTTATAGATCAGTTCAACATGTTGAAGCTGTATATTGTTTTATTTTACTAATATACCTTAATTTATTCATAGAAATAATTTGTATTATACATATAACTTCACGCCAATTACCTTGCGGGGTAGGCAGAGACAACTGAGCGACACGTGACTCGATCATTACATATCTCACTCGCTTCTTTAACATTCATTGTTCTTCTCATGCACGCTCGCCAGTTTCTAGGGGTCCTGACATCACCTTCTGATAGCACACGACCAATTTGGTCATGGTAGGTAAGTCTTGGCCTTCCTCGGCTCCTACATCCTTCCACTTTTGCATTGTATATCTGCTTCATCATTCTTTCATCCTGCATTCTTTCTACATGTCCGAACCAACGGAGCATGCCTCTTCTTATTTTAACACCGACGCTCTCTTTCAGACCAACTCTGTTTCTGACATCATCATTGCGAATACGGTCTACAAGCCTTACGCCACAAATTTTGCGCAGCGCTCGCATTTCGATCGCGTTTATTCTACTTTCAAGCTCTTTCTGCCATACCCAGCTCTCGCTTCCCTAAGTTAGCGTTGGGACCAACACTGCATTGTGTATAGCGAGTTGTGCCTTCTGGTTCGGGTTCTTACTGCCAAGAAGTTTTCCCAACGCTCTATTCACACTATTCCCAACACTCACTCGTCTTATAGCGAGTTGTGCGAGTTGTATTATAATATTATTGTAATACCACCATATATAATAACATGAAAACATTAATATTAAATGCGTGAAACTGTGCTATTAGCTAACGTCATGCTGCATTGAATATATATTCTTTGTTTTAAATTGTAAATAAAATGTAGTATTTCACTTCCGAGAGATGGCAACCTTGCGACCTGTAATACAGTGGGCCAATTCTGCTAAATAACTGCAACTGCACGTTTACGCCTGTCACTTGAGTCGTGCAGGAATAGTGCAGTGCCAATAGGTGTATTCTACTAAAATTTCCTGCACTGCAACTGCGCTGGAACTGCGTGTATGCTGCACTGCAACGGCACTGCAACTACGCTGCAACTGTGCGTATCCTGCAAGTAAACTACTTAAAACCTGAAATGTTGCCATATTTCAATGTAATAAAACTGAATTTTTATTTAATGTTGACTCCGATAGTTTCACTATTGACCTTGGTTGCCGCAGTGGAGGTATTTCTAACCGAAAAGGAGCTTTACTTAATTATATTTATCCGCAAACTTCTCCCATAACAAAGCAAATATAATTCACCGCTTCCGAATATTAATTTCACTTCGTAAAAGTTGCTCAAGAGTAACGTTAACAAAACTGCAAGTAAACTCCTTCAAAACGTCTGTCACCGGTATACAAATGTCAAAACAATTTATCAGAATACGATTATATTGCAGGTAACGTGCAGTTGCAGTGCAGGTTTTTTAACAGAATAGCGATTCATTTACTGCAACATTCCTGCAACGTCGCTGCTGTCGGATCGTTTAACAGAATACCGAAACGTCAAAATGTACGCATTTTGACACACGCCGCGCTGCAGTGCAGTTGCAGTTTTTAGTAGAATCGGCCTACAGGTTTTTCGAAACCTACTTAAGGCGCCAGCTTTAAAGCAGTTATTATTAAAAAAAAAAAATGTTGGTCTGAAAGAGAGTGTCGGTGTTAAGATAACAAAAGACATGTTAAGTTGGTTCAGACATGCAGAAAGAATGCAGGACGAAGGAATGACGAAACAGAAATACAATGGAAAAGTGGAGGGGTGTAGGAGCCGAGGAAGACCGAGACTAACCAACCATGACCAAATTGGTCGTGTTTTATCAGAAGGTGATATCAGGAGCCCCAGGAACCGGCGAGCGTGCATGAAAAGAGCTATGAATGTTAGAGAAGCGAGTGATTAGTATGTAAGGACCGCGTCTTATGACGCTCTGTACTCTCTGCCTACCCCGCAAGGGGCCTGACGTGAAGATATACATACATAAAAAACATTTTAAGGGTTTTCTTTTAAGGATATTAAAATTGAGAATTCCTTGGGATAACGCGGTGAAGGAATTTGTCGCGTGATGTTTCCTTTCTTCCTCTTGATTATTTCGCTGTTTTATTTTCAGGAACACCGTTCCCATATGAAATCTATATGTTTGTCTGTGCGTTTGTCTGTGTGTGCGTTTTTTTTCGAATATTCGAATTTTGACTTCAGATTCGGATTCAGCATAAAATATTGAATAGGAATGTTCAGGAACACCGTTTTTATCTCTTAAGAAACGTGGCCAAACTGGCCGACAATAAAAAATAAAAAATAAATGTTATATAATTGACGAGCCAGGTGTTCCTCTGGCAATGCAAGCTTGCGCATTCTCAACTGGTTATATACGGTTTGACAATTATATAATGGAGGATATGATCATTTCGATTTGTTAGTGTATTCCTGTTTACACATACATCGCACACGTTTTTTTTTATACTACGTCGGGAGGCATACAAGCATACGGCCCACCTGATATAAAGCGGGTACCGTAGCCTATTAATACGTATAATGAACGCTTGCGATATATTCATTATCACTCGCGCGATGCCTCCTCTGCTGCTTACACAGCAACTCCATAGGAGCTTACTGGTGACCTCACTCACACTCATACATACAACCCTCTAGGTAGTTGTTATTTGGCTGCGGTTTTCGAAAGCCTAAAGCCTATTGACGCTCGTAATACTTACTCGCGCGCTACCGATATTGTTACCTAAGGATGTTCATTCATAGTACCCAGTAATTTCTCTGCCGTATCTCACCCTTCAAACCGAACACAGCTACATAAATATATCTGCTTGTCGGTAGAAATAGGTGAGACGGAGGTACCCACGCAGATGACTTTTGTACAAAGTCTCCCTCTGGTAAAATACTCACATATAAAATACAAGGAATACTAAGCATGCTTTTTAAACCATTACATACGGTTTGATAAATCACAAATCCTTGGATAATCGCTACATGCTTAGAATGCTACGCGAGGTTATTGAAATAAGAAAACACCCCAATTTCAATAGAGAAGATGGTTGGCAAGTACCACCTGCTTGGGATCCAGTCCTAAAAATAATCAAGTCACAAACCCAGAGATCTACTCAAAAATCGGCCAAGTGCGAGTCGGACTCGCGCACGAAGGGTTCCGTACCATTATCTACAAAAACGGCAAAAAAAATCACGTTTGTTGTATGGGAGCCCCCTTAAATATTTATTTTATTCTATTTTTTAGTATTTGTTGTTATAGCGGCAAAAGAAATATATCATCTGTGAAAATTTCAACTCTCTAACTATCACGGTTCATGAGATACAGCCTGGTGACAGACGGACGGACGGACGGACGGACGGACGGACGGACGGACAGCGGAGCCTCCGTAATAGGGTTCCGTTTTACCCTTTGGGTACGGAACCCTAAAAACGTTCGGACACCGTGAGCGATTTTTGTGTGAATCGGAACATATATAAATAATCCATCCATGTCGGTAGATGTAATAATTGAATAACCAAGTAAGGGACTTCTTCCCGCGCTTTTGACGAGTGACATTGTTCTTATACTTGAAATTTTTACAATTCAGTGTAAATTAGTTTTATGTGACAATTTCGATAGTGTTTTGTAACATAAGTGCTAGTGCAATTATACAATAATGAAAAAACTCAAGTATAACACGTTTATGCACTTTTTGGAAGACGTGAATAAGCTCATCAAGAAAACCTTGTAAAATTCCTATCGTTTTGCGGGTGGTATTTAAGCGGTCGAAGTACCCTTCCCAAGTATTTTTTGAGCACAGTTCCTGAAGCTGGAACATAGAATTAAGATTTTTAAATGGTTCTAAACTGATGACGTGGCTGTATGGGCTAGATCCCTTTGCCTTTCCCCTCGGGGATAAAGAGAACCAAAAAAAAAAATCGGCCAAGTGCGAGTCGGACTCGCGCACGAAGGGTTCCGTACCATTATCTATAAAAACGGCAAAAAATCACGTTTGTTGTATGGGAGCCCCCTTAAATATTTATTTTATTTTATTTTTTAGTATTTGTTGTTATAGCGGCAATAGAAATACATCATCTGTGAAAATTTCAACTGTCTAACTATCACGGTTCATGAGATACAGCCTGGTGACAGACGGACGGACGGACAGCGGAGCCTCAGTAATAGGGTTCCGTTTTACCCTTTGGATACGGAACCCTAAAAACCAATGTAAGACAAATGTCACCTTAGTCTTCCTGCGACCACGGACGTTGCAGTGCAGAGCATTCGAAACGTCAGGTTCAACAAAGTAAATAAAACACGCGATGCTTCCGTTAAAAATTGTTTAATTCAATGTTTTGTCTCAGTGTAATTAATGATTACATGATGTTTACGCGTTATTTGTACGGTATACCAAGATAATGGTACTTGAAAAAGAGACAACCAGAACGAACACTAGTGGATGAGATTGTATATCTTGGAAGCGCTTTTAGCAACGATGGAAGGCACACCGCTGATGTGGAGGCATGCAAGCATACGGCCCACCTAATGTAATGCGGTTACCGTAGCCTATAAATACTTGTTATTAAGTATCACTCGCACGATGCCACCTCTGCTGCTAACACAGCAACTCCTTACGAGCTCACTGGTGATCTCACTCACACGCAGGAACACAACTTCCAGAGAGATGTTGTTTGGCTGCGGTTTTCTGTGAGGTGGAGGTACTTACCCAGACGGCACGCTTCGATGCGCCCTACCTCAACACCCGTACCGAAGCAAACAGACATGTTCATGCACACAAATGTTTGTCCTGTGTGGGAATCGAACCCACGAGCGTTGGTGTCAAAGTGACGTAACACGTTTCACCACTGCGCCACCGAGCTCGTCATATTCACCTTTTACATTGTCATTGTGCAATTCGTTTGTCATTGAGTTAACAAAACAAATGTACTGCGGTATGCTTAATGATTTAATAACAGCGGTACTAAAATAACGCATGAAGGTTATTTTACGAACACTATAATATGTACTTATAATAAATTAATAAATGCAATTCGATCCGACCTGCTTTGCGTGCTTCCGCCACCAATTAGTTCATGCGGCCTAGCGCCGGCCGGCACCCACCCACTACTGTTAGTGCGTGCTACATGCCGACGCTGCCATGGCTGCTCCGGTAGTCTCTGCCTCGGCTGCTGCGTCATGCGATGGATTTGTCACTTGTAGCATGTTATTCTTACGATTAACGTCTACAACGCCTGATGATGCCTCGTGGAGAGGCGAAACACGTGTCGCAGCGACGACCAGGCCAGTCGTGGCAGCGACGGTGGTGGTGGGGGCATGCGGATTCTGTTCCAGATGGCGGACGACCGCAGCAGCCGAGGCAGAGACTACCGGAGCAGCCATGGCAGCGTCGGCATGTACCACGTACTAACAGTAGTGGGTGGGTGCCGGCCGGCGCTAGGCCGCATGAACTAATTGGTGGCGGAAGCACACAAAGCAGGTTAGATCGAATCGCATGTAAATTTGACTTTCGCAATATAACGCCTGAATCTATTAACTAAATAAATAAATATTGTCGGACAAATTACACAGCGCCATCTAGCCCCAAAGTAAGCGAGGCTTGTGTTATGGGATACTAGACATCTGATAAACATACGTAAATACATTTTCTTTGTACTTGAATCGGAACATATATAAATAATCCATCCATGTCGGTAGATGTAATAATTGAATAACCAAGTAAGGGACTTCTTCCCGCGCTTTTGACGAGTGACATTGTTCTTATACTTGAAATTTTTACAATTCAGTGTAAATTAGTTTTATGTGACAATTTCGATAGTGTTTTGTAACATAAGTGCTAAATACATTTTCTTTGTAAATACGCACTTATTCAACATAGAAAATACCCAGACCAAGACTAACAAACATGTTCCATGCACACAAGTGTTTGTCCCGTGTGAGAATCGAACCCACGAGCGTTGGCGTCAAAGTAGCGTAACAGCGTGTTTCACCACTGCGCCACCGAACTCGTCATAACGTGACTGCAAACTTAAAATGCAGCAACTTTTTTATTACATCAGGTGGGCCGTATGACTGTATGCCTCCCGACGTTGAATAATAAACAGCAAAACACGTCAAAACAACCCTACAGGATTTTAGGGTTCCTTAGTAAACTAGGAACCCTTGTAGTATCGCTATGCTGGTTGTATACAGTTGTCTTTGCAAATGTAACCAGTTGAGAATGCGCAAGCATGTATTGCCAGAGGAACACCTGGCTCGTCAATTATATAACAATTTAATTATTTTTTTTTAACTTTGTCTGCCATTTTGACCATGTCCCTTAAGAAATATGATATTGGTTTTTAAGATATTCCTATTCTACTTTTTAATTTACTTTTGGAATCTGAAATAAAAATTCAATTTTTTTTTTAATTTGTTGGCCGTTTTGATCATGTTCCTTAAGAGATGGAAGTTGGTTTTTCAGACATTCCTATTCTACTTTTTTATGCTGAATCCGAATCTGAAGTCAAAATTCGAATATTCGAAAAAAAGCGACAGACACACGCACAGACAAACATATAGAATTCATATAGGAACGGTGTTCCTGAAAATAATCAGGGTAGTAGTCCATATAGTGAATTTAAAGGAAAATCTATCACGGCTAAGCAGGCTTCACAAGTTAACGAGTAATTGTCGACGAAATTATATGTTTTTTTTTTTGAAAATGTAGAAATGTCATAGAATGTGACATTGCACCTATCTGCATTAATCGTTTTGCTTCCTAGTTTCTAGTTTGAACGGCCATGTAATGTAAGTCTTAGATTTTATTCCACTTTGTAATAGGGGTTAAATTACTAAATTACCAAATTGCCGTTTTATAGTAATAGGTAGATACGAGTACTTTGAATTGACATTACATCCAGTGATTTTTTTTTTCACATTATAACTATGAAGTATATTGACTTTGACTTTGACTTTGAATAACGCTGAATTGAAAGAGATGGTGGAAGCCGATCCGAGTCAAACTACCCAAGAATTAGCGGAATGGCTTAACGTTACCTTACCTACAATATCATTTGCATCAACACAATTTTAGATTAGACTAATCTGCAGAAAGAAACGCATGTTGAAACTTATGTTGCCTTGTTGTATTGGTACACAAATGAAGGAATATTGGATCAAATTGTGACATGTGATGAAAAGTTGATTCTTTCCGATAACCGTAAGCGAAAAATACAAAGGCTGACCCCAAGTCCAACGCCGCAACAGTGCCCTAAAGCAAAGCATAGCAATAAAAAGGTAATGGTAACTGTTTGGTGGCCTCATTGTGGCGTTATTCACTACAGCTTTCTCAGGTCAGGTTTCAAGCAATAACAGCAGATGTTTACTGTGCCGAACTTCAAGCAATGATGGTGAAACTGGCAGTAAAAGAGCCACGACTCGTAAATCGATCTTCGACATTATTGCTCCATGATAACGTAAGGTAAGACCTCACACTGTACGAGAAACCGTTGTAATCTACAGGAGCTGCAGTTAGAAACCATACCTCATCCTCCGTACTCGCCAGACCTTGCTCCAACTGACTACTATTTTTTTTCGTGATTTGTACAATTTTCTACGTGGTAAAAATTTTCTTCCCAGAAGATTGTACAAAATGATTTCACACAGTTTGTCGAATCTAGATCCACAGAGTTCTATCGTAAAGGCATAAATAAACTTACAATTAGATGGAAGCTATGTATAGACAATGTGGGTAAATATTTTGATTAAATAAGTACGAGTATGTTACATCTTAGAAAAAAACAAGTTTAAATTTTTCAGTACAAATCGGCAATTTCATACTATAACCCCTAATGTTTTGCCCCTTTGGATATTAAGTTACATTATTTAAATGGTTACAAGAAGTAAAGTTTGGCTTTGGATGTTAAAAAAAAAACAATAGGCTCAATTTCCTATTATTTTAGGCAACTATCTAATTTTTTTCTCAAGCAAGCAAAGCGAAGCAAACACGGAACCCTACACTGTGCGTGGCCCAACACGCACTTGGCAGGTTTTTGTTATTGAGCTGTAGTCTTCCATTTGATGGAGGTACGTCCGCAGTCAGACTGTTTTGACGAATCCTACTTTTTGGGATATGTAACGGCGGAAGGCATATAAGCATACGCCCCCCCTGATGTAAAGTGATGAATCCTGCTTTTTTATATATATCGGAAAGCATACCTACAAGCATCGGCCCACCTGATGTAAAGCGTGTCACCGTAGCCTATGCACGCTTGTAATAAATAAATAATAAATATTGCCGGACAAATTACACAGCGCCACCTAGCCCCAAAGTAAGCGAAGCTTGTGTTATGGGTACTAGACAACTGATAAACATACGTAAATACATTTTTATTTTGTAAATGCATACTTATTATACATAGAAAATACCCAGACAAATACAAACAGACATGTTCATGCACTCAAATGTTTGTACCGTGTGGGAATCGAACCCACGAGCGTTGATGTCAAAGTAGCGTAACAGCGCGTTTCACCACTGCGCCACCGAGCCCGTCAAATGTAATACATTAAGTATCACTCGGGCAATGCCTCCTCTGCTACTAACATAGCAAGACATTAGGAGTTTACAGGGCCACGAGCCACATTCCTACGTTATGGTTTTGAACTGGTTTAAATCATTTTAACATGAAAACATAATTATTTTGTTTGACAATTACCATTTTTAAAACCGCAGCGGTCGCGGTTGACCGCAGCCACTCTGAAGGTTACAGTAATTATTTAAAAAAAAAGTATTTACCGTTCTGCTTCTCAAAATCTAGTATATGTAGTAAGTGGATGGCAATGTGCGAGCAAACTCTTTGTATTGCAAGCGTTTATAGGCTACGGTAAACATTTAACATCTAGTGTCTTGTATGCTGTAATATTAATATATATACAACCTTTTTTTTGTCTTTCTACATGTCTATGAAAAAAAGGTTGTATATATATTAATATTACAGCATACAAGAAACAAGTTTTAAGAGAGGTAGGGCGCATCAAAGCAGCTCATTTGGGGAAGTACCTCCACCTCACAGAAAACCGCAGCCAAATAACGACTACCTTGAGGGTTGTTGTGTTCCTGCGTGTGAATGAGGTCACCAGTAAACTCCCAAGGAGTTGCTGTGTAAGCAGCAAAGGAACCATCGCGCGAGTTATACTTAATATATCGCTAGCGTTAATAGGCTACGATACCCGCTTTACATCAGGTGGGCCGTATGCTTGTATGCCTCCCGACGAAGTATAAAAAAAAAAAAAAAAATTATTAATATTACATGTTCATTGACGCAGTGGTTACTAATACTACTTTGACGTCAACGCTCGTAGGTTCGATTCCCACACAGGACAAACATTTGTGTGCATGAACATTTCTGTTTGTTTGGCCTGGGTATTTCGAGAGAGTAGGGCGCATCAAAGTAGCCAGTCTGGTGAAGTACCTCTACCTGACAGATATCCGCAACCAAATAATAACTCCCTGAAGAGTTATTGTGTTCCTACGTGTGAGTGAGGGCATCAGTATACTCTTAAAGAGTGTGAGGTAGCATCATTTAATGTGAAAGGGAGTCCACACCAACCCTTACTCATCCTACTGCAGGGATACGGGTCTCCCTTCAACCGAAGTGGTTTAAGCCATACTCCACCACGCTGCTCAAATGCGGATTGGCGGAGGTCACTGTTTTCAAGCCGCCCGAGGGCCACTGACTTAGCTTAACGACTGTCATCTATCAACAACAGCCGGGACCGATGGCTTAATGTTGCTTCCGAGGCACGGAGAAACTCGAGATAGATAAACCCATCCATAGACAGGCTGCGGTCCATGTTGTTTAACCTATGTGTTCGGTTAGAATAACACGCGCAACGACGCCATTGAACTCCCAAGTGGTGTATTATACAAAGATAATATTTAATAAGAAGTAGTTATTTTCTAATTTCCAAAGTCGGAAGGTCGATCATACCAGATACGAACATGGATGGGTACAGAAAAGGAGAGCATATCTTTTATTGTACATCCAACGGATATATATTGGATTGCCTAATTTTTTTGTACGTCTAAATGTCATTGGCACCCAAACTATTGGCCTTATTTATATTCGCACAATTGTCACTTGTCCTAAATTTATTTAGCCTATGTTCAACTCCCAAAATTATTTTTCGCCGATTTTTAACTTCCCAAATTCGACATTAGGCGGAACAGTTAATTATTCCTACTATTCACAATTACTAAATCATGATTCGCACGAAGTGAACACGCATAAAAGCGTAACGCCTAATAATCTTTGTATAGCAAAATTATTTAATGAACAATGCAAACAGACGAGCTATTTGAAAGGAGAATGCCCATTGTTATATGGAGTTTGGTTTTCATCTGTAGAGCTTCAACTCCATATTCGCATAAAAGTAACATTGTTTATAAATAGCTCCGGAATTACAAGAAAAACGATAATAAAATCCTTCATTTTAGGTTATTTCTGAACGTTAATATCACCTATATTTTTCGGTTGGATTATAGATAGCTGTTATATATAATATAATTGAGGCATAAATAAGTAAATAATTTTATTCTTCGGCTTCGCATGGGTAGCAGAGCTTTTGCGTAGCTCCCAGTCGGCGTGATTTTTTTTCCAAATCTTCAATAATGATCGTCATAATTCAGCTATTATAATATATACTAACTATTCATATACATAGTTATTATATCTATCTATGTATCTATAACTTCACGCCGAATCCCTTGCGGGGTAGGCAGAGAGAACCGAGCGCCTCGTGACTCGATCCTTACATACCTCACTCGCTTCTTTAACATTCATTGCTCTTCTCATGCACTCTCGCCGGTTTCTATGGCTCATGTCATCACCTTCTGATAGAACACGATCAATTTGGTCATGGTAGGTAAGTCTTGGCCTTCCTCGGCTCCTAAATCCTTCCACTTTTGCATTGTATATCTGCTTCGTCATCCTTTCATCCTGCATTAGTTCTACATGTCCGAACGAACGGAGCATACCTCTTCTTATTTTAGGACAGTTGGTTAGTAGTTATTGTATTATTGTTATATTTCGAGAAGTTCAACTCGACGTATTTCGACAAGAAATATGAAATGATACTCGTATAAAGAATTCGAATTCGTTCGAACACGGGCGAAGCGAACTGAATGTATACTATCGCATGGAACAGAACAAAAACGGAAACATCAAACATATTTTACATTTGTCATGTTGCCGTATCTTAATTCAAACGATTTTCTCAATTTGTAAAACTTCTTTTTCCTTTAAATACACATAAGTAGTGAAAATATACATAAAGAATTGTGATTGAAATTACGTAATATATACCTATATATCAGTTTTGCGCACTAAATGGTAGATTATATTATATTTATTTCCAATTGACTGCTTTTATTCAGTCGAGTACTTCATTTACGTTTGAGTACTGGCAATAATTTCATTTAAATGGCGAACCGGAACTCCGAGTTACGTTATCATATTAAAATTTTGTTAATTTTATGTAATTTATTCTCCGGAGTAATTATGACTTTTTTTTGGGAGACGTATTGAAAAATAATGACTTGTTTTTTAATGTTATTCTTAACTGTGCATAACCTGAAACCATGAATGGGCGTTCTTCCTTCGGTAACGGTTCGACCTTTTGGTAACATCTCTTTTTTTGTTAATTTCGAATAATTGTGTGTGTTATATGTAATAATATTGAGATCTGCAGCGTGTCCGGCAGGAAGTGCAGCCCCTCCGCCTCAGTGTAATGAAGGGTAGGCGCTCACGCTCGCGTTCGCAGCTCCGGCTGGCCACATAAACTTAGGACTAATAATTTTAGGCGAGACAAAGGACACCCAAATCCAACGAACAAACTTCCGTTTTATTTCCTCGATTGTAAGACTGTATTTCCTCTCGTAAGGATTCCAAATTACAGCCTCATATTCGACTTTGCTTTGAATATAGACAATATATAAAATTTTTGCTACCTCCGCCTTCCTCTTAAATTCTGATGCAGTTCTAATTAAATAGTTAATAGATTCAGGCGTTATTTTGCGAAAGTCAAATTTACATGCAATTTGATCTAACCTGCTTTGTATGCTTCCGCCACCAATTATAAAAACCAGAAAGGTCACACTTCGCCGAGCATCTTATAGACAAAGGACATAACTTATCCCCCACTAATACATATCAAATTTTACACACCATAGACAAACTTTATAACTAAATATTAGGGAACAATTAGAAATTAATAAACATAAAAATTCTAAAATTACTCTCATGAACAAACAGACTGACGTAAACCATTCCCCACTATTAAATATCTTTTCGTTCACACCATCCACCCCCACCCTCAATTCAATATAAGGGACGGCACTGCGATGGATTTGTCACTTGTAGCATGTTATTCTTACGATTAACGTCTACAACGCCTGATGATGCCTCGTGGAGAGGCGAAACACGTGTCGCAGCGACGACCAGGCCAGTCGTGGCAGCGACGGTGGTGGTGGGGGCATGCGGATTCTGTTCCAGATGGCGGACGACCGCAGCAGCCGAGGCAGAGACTACCGGAGCAGCCATGGCAGCGTCGGCATGTACCATGTACTAACAGTAGTGGGTGGGTGCCGGCCGACGCTAGGCCGCATGAACTAATTGGTGGCGGAAGCACACAAAGCAGGTTAGATCAAATTGCAAGTTCTAATTATGAATATTAGACTTTTGTTTTCAATCTTACAGGTTTCCGTCACGTGCTTAAGGAAGTGAAACTTATTAATCCTAGATCCAGAATATCATTAACATTCTCCAGAGAAACGTCATTTAAGTTTGCGCGCTTGCGTGAGAAAGTGATATTTTTACATTTCGCTATATTGAACGGAAAATTAGACTCCAGTTCATCACAGCATCAATATGGGCCTGTAAGGCGACTGCGTCATCCTGACTGGCAACTGCAAAGTTTATCTTCAAATCGTGGGCGAATAATAGGCATTCAGCAGAACCCACCGCCTCCGGGAGGTCGTTAATCATTATTAAAAATAGTGTAGATCTTAAAGTACTCCCTTGACTTTTACCCAACCTAGTAATATAATCGTGCGATTCATACACGTGAATCTTAAGGTATTGCCGTTGATCCTTCAATGGACATCTTGCGTTTTCGATACATGTCAGCACATTTAAATCATTATAATTTGGAGGCGAGTATACACAACACAAGAATTTAAGGTTATTTCTTTATAATACAATACAATTACAAATAATAACTCCATGTCCGTTGTGAGACCGTCAATGTTTGTAATTAAGAGTACGGAATAAGATTTACAAACCGCAAGTAAGAGTTCACCGCAGCCAGCGTCACCACATTTACTTTGTATTGAGCAGGGAAAAGTTATCCATCGGATACATAGCTAGTCAAAAAGGTCTCAGACAGGCCTAATACATCAAATGCCCATTCATTAATATTAACAAGATACGTAACAGTTTTAAAACGTAGACCTCTTACATTTTGATAAAAGCACTATATTCTTTTACATCTAATTTTACTTTCTTTTGGGTTTCTGTTTGGCACGAAAATTCTGGCGCCAAGGCTTAATGCATATGCCTGAAGCCTAGTTAGTTGAAGCCATAATACATTCAGTTTGATTAGAAGGTATCCCAAGTTTAAACATACGAATAGAATAACTACCGCAGGCCTTTAGAGCTTCAACCGAGTAGAGACCTCCGCCACAAGCGGAAGTTAAATGGGCACTTGCTTGATCTACGGTAGTGCCTTCTTGAACACAATACATGTGTAAGTATATTTTTCTTTCGGCAGCACATAGTATCGTGGCTCCAAATCCTGGGTACCTTGAAGCACTTTTGGAAATGAGATCGGAGATTTTTTCCGCTTAACATCGATCTACTCTGCACTGCCGTTCGGTTCATTAATTGATAATGTTCGATGCAACTACAAACGAGGATCTCGATTCAATTGATGTCGAAATAGGCTTTTCGGAGATGGTGACATGAGCATTGGAGTTCCCGTTCACAGTGTTGCTTACCGTCTTTTTCTGTTGAATCGTTGTAACTTTCGTAGAGTAGAGAGAGAGAGAGTGGGCTGTTCGGTGGTAGCCAACGATGCAGAAGTTTTCAAACAGAATTTTCGTTGTTTAAAACCTCGTTACCAATTCAATCCGGTAGGGCATATGCTTATATGCATCCTGACTTTGTATAAAAAAATGGATATGATATTATATTCTTACGAACATAAACTTTGTTTTCATGAATATACTGAGATGTGACAGTGACGATATTTAATTCTTTGAATATTTTCCTAAGTGATAGGAGCCTGGAGCTTATATTGCAAATAGAACCGTCGGTTCTCTTTTGTAAGATAAAAAATTGCCTCTCTGTCAGGTGCTCTTCCCCACAACAGAACACTATACGATGTAATGCTATGAAAGTAGCTGAAATAAGCTAGGCGCGAAATAGCTACCGTGATTCCAAGGTATAGAGTATCAGTTACAAATTATTATTTTTTTTATTCCAAATGTTGTAAGTTACATTTGGAACTTTTTGTACTAAATTTTAGCTAAGTTTAACACAGGGTTATGGCATATATATTAGTTTAGAATGACAGAGAGTACATCATTCACATTATCAATATCTTCACCGGTAAGCCAAATTAATGCCAAACTAAAGAAATTAATGAGGTATCTTTAAATAATACCTAAATCTGCTATTTTCTTCACCATGTAAAGCAGATAATTCACATACATATATACATACATATAAAAACAGAAAGGGACCTAATATATAACCCTGGGGCACCCCCATATTAACATCAATGTCATCAGACGACCGCGGTTACCGAGACAGAGATGACCAGAGTAGTCATGACAGTGACATCACACGTTTTTAACTATAGTAATAAACACGATTTTATTTTTAAAAACTGTAATAATCGATATTCAAACAGACATGAGTAGCCAGGACCGTTAAACTTTCAGCGTAACACATGTAGAAACTGCACTAGACTAGCATGTATCTTTATTTTATATATTCCATGAAAGGGTACACAATATATTTATTATACATCCAATTGTTTGTCGAATGGGCCCCGGCGTACACGGTTTATAGGCAGTAAAACAAGAGTAGCGAACACACATAAATTACTATTCTGTTTACGTGTTGTGAAAGGAATTTTCCTTAGATTGAGTACTTTATAGTGGTGTCGATAGAAACAGTGTTAAACTACCTAGATTGACGAGCACGGTGTTAGATTAGATAGCGATGGCAATTTAACAAGTGTCGTAGGTAATGTGTGCTTAATCTTGTCTGTTTTATTTTGGGATATCTATTTATTATAAGTAAGTGCATACGCCGTAATAAAAGTTCTGGGGTCCCGGTTGGTAATAACTGTTTGAATGTTGAACAATATATTTTTGAGGTTGTACTTGCGATAGCGCGTTAGGAGAAAATATGACAGTATTTTTTACAACACCGACATTTTAAAATCAACAGCACGTTAATTATCATTTTATTTTGCAAACCCACGCAGGATGAAATTTTTGGACGTATTATTGTTTTGTTACAGAAGTATAACTTTTTACGTGCTCACATAAATATATACACAATTTTTTACTAAAAATGTGTTAATCATATCATTTGTCAATTTATTTTATCATACATTGTACTCAGTCAGATGAGTAAATATTTCAAGCTTGGGACCTTTTTATGAACGAAAAAGCGCCTTTTCTCCGGAAGATTGTTGAAAGAGATTCGTGTTGATTGGAGCACAAAGATGTTACTAAAGTACGAGCAAAGCAATTGCTATTTGCAAAATTATAGTAACAGAAAACGAAATCTTGATTTATTGTTTTGAATCAGAGAAAATACAGCGGTCTTATGAATGGGTATATAAATTAGTACACGCAGTATTTTATATATCCATATAAGCAGTGATAGCATGCTGAGGTAGCGGGCACTGGTAATCCTAATGGACTAGGAAACGGGATAACGCTAGATAGAAGATAAACTAGTACATGCAAACAATTTGAAAGAGGAAAAAAATTTTGATAAAAAATATTTTTTTTTCTTTTACAAATGACGTTTTAAGATTGGTAGAACACATAGAAGCAGCTGGGGTATGACTTCAATTTCACAAAAAAAAAAAACACAGTCTCATAATTAATACCTGGAGGTATGCGTAACAGTAAGTCTTGTTTGCCTTTAGGCGTTGTATAAAAATAAATGTAGATCAAATAAATGTTAAATATTGACACCATTTATTTGTCAAGGATATTTATTGTATTATATGTTATTATTAAATTAGACGAGAAACACAACAGAGAAGTCGCATCTTCTTGAACCATGACAATACTTCTTTGCACACGAAAAATAAAAGTTATATTTTGAGCCTCTGCAAAAGAAATCCTCGTGATCCATCCAGCAGATAGTTCGGAATTCGCACTCTACGAATCCTTTATTTGCACGAAAATCAAACATTCGATGACATTTGGCTTTTACGGCTTTCTAGTCAAAAGAGGTCACGATTGCTCTCAATCAAAACGGCACGAAAACTTAACGACCGATCAATGATACTCGTGATTTGAAAAATGGTTCAACACAATATAATAAAAATATTTTAAGGTACAAGGAGCGTTAGTATTTTGTAAAACAATGTATACATTATTTGTTGTTAACTTTTTTATTATGAGTTACCCAAAACTTTCATTGCGACTCATGTGTTTGGAAAAAGTATTTTTCTATGCATTTTTTATTTGTCTTTTATATACAACGTCGGGAGGCATATAAGCCAACACTGTGATTTAAAGCGATTATCGTAACCTATGAACTACAGCAATTCCTTAGAAGCTTACTGGTAACCTCACTCACATGCAACAACACAACAATCGCCCAGGCAATAATATGTGGCTGCGGTTTTCTGTGACATGGAATTACTTTCCGTTTCCCAAAATACAGTCTAACGATGAAGTACTTCTCTAAACCAAATTAACATATAAAAATGTCTTCTTCCTAGCATAATCTAGTTTTCTAATTCATTAGGATTGGCGTTATCCAATACTTAAGCCTAAAGAATTGGCGGTGATACATGATTTTAACATAGAACTACTGTCGTTATACCTCCACAGTCTTTAACCGTAAGACCTAGACATTATTTTACCAGGCGTGGTTTTTTACCAAAAGACGTGTAGTCTTTTGTAAATAACCACGCTCCTGGGGCCAGTCGGCTAATTGGCAGGTTCAATATCCACTAGTCTCTTATTGCTCTGATACAATCATATAATAAGTCTGTATAAATAGTTCGTACATCACACAACGCACCGAACATTCAGTTTAAATGTTTTAACAAAGATTTAAACTGGATTGAGGGCGAAACTTAATTTTCATAAATCTAAGTCAACAAGAAGTATCCTATAGGTTTCGATTGCCTTATTGACAAAATCAAAGGAAAAGATTATCTGATTCTTGAGATAGACTGCATTTCGCAACAATTGTGCTAGAATGTAAAAGAACTATTAAGTTAATCATTGTTTACCAGTAGTTTTCGAAAATATTTACGAGCAGCGACCGAGAAGCAGGGTGTACCTCCACGGGAGCGTTGTTGTGATGGTGGTGCATGCTTCTCACTCCGCAAGATGGATAATCGAATATTTGTCGATGTAAGATGTGGATTAGTAAGACATCCACTTTACAGTCTCGACCTGGCACCTCGTGACTTATTTCTTTAATATTAAAATGAATCTCGAAGCTGTCGTGGCTGCATTAAAAAAAACTTGGTTTTCATTGTTGCAACTAGTGTTTGTAGTTCGGATGGTGATTCTGCTATTAATATCGCGTCCTCTGCATAAAACAGTCAGTTGACCACTGAGTCACATAATCGCATTCTCACATTCATATCATTTATTCTCTAAGGACAATTGTCCAGATACAGGATGAATAGCCGAGTCGACAGCACGCCTCCCTGTCTGAGACCAATGTTGGTATAAAACCAGGGCGACAAGCTGCCATCCACCCGCACACATGCTCTACAATTCTCATAAGTGGATTGCACAGCAAGGAGTAGGTCACTATCAACCCCATATCTGGCCAAGATGGTTCAGAGATTATTTCGCACGACGCTGTCAAATGAAAATCTTCTTGATGTTTCTTCACGGTTGCGGAGTGAAAAATCTTGATCCCTACATCCTCTGCAATTTCGAAATCCACCCTGTGTTTCCTAAAGCACTCCACCGAATTTCATCCTCATTCCCCTTGGAATAAAATTTTCCCTATACTTTTACTACTTTAGCTACGACTATAGGGCCATCAGTTTGACCAGCGTGGCTGGCACAGTCCATACGTGAACCTTTGCCTTTATACACGGGCAAGATGACTGCGCGTCTTCAATCGGTCGGGACCCTTTCGGTCCTTCAGCCTAATTTGCTCAAAGTTTAGTTTGATTATCTCAGCTGCAACCATATCGATTCGCGCTGACTTTCCATTTTCAAACTTCGTATCGACCATGCAATCTCATCCATTGTAATGTCTTCATGGTTGGCAAATGAGTAACAATAAAAAATTGTTACTCATTTATATATTTAGACAGACCTAACAATATCGTGTTGTACAGATTTTTTATTAGTCTATAATTACAGGATGTTTGAAACATCGTCGTCATTCAACCTCAGAAGATGGTCAATAAAAAATATTTGAAGCCCATTCAAATTAAGAGGCAGTGAAGCACATCTAGAGTCCAGTCGTACAATGGAAACGTTTCCATTGTTTTTTTCTCATGATTTCCTAAACGGACTTTCGGTTGGTATATTTTCGATTCACGCGTTATTTTGATAAAGTCAAATTTACAGCCAATTTTCACTTTGCAGTTCCCTTTCCAGATGGCAGGCAATCCCATTTGAAGCCTGTCCACTCTACTCTGGCCATTTCTGCGACGCATGTTTTGCCTCTTCACAAAAAAGTATCCTGGGGCAGTAGATGTAGGGGGCAGTCTTCCTGCGACCACGGACGCTGCAAAGCGTTCGAAACGTCAGGTTCAACAAAATAAATAAAATACGCGATACTTCCGTTAAAAATTGTTTAATTCAATGTGTAACAATCGCGAAAACCTAAGACAATACTAGTAGATGTAAGTCATTAGAATAACATGCTACGAATTACTAACGAAACATTCATCGCAATGTTTGATGATGATTGACATATAGTAGTTCATGGTATGCTATTCTATACATCTGTAGTACATTAGAATGCCTAGTGGAGAGGCAAAATACATATCGCAAAGGTGACGGGTAGATGAAGCATAATCACAGAGATGACCTTAACAGCCAAGGCAGAGACAACCATAGCAACCATGGCAGCGTCGGAAAACATCTACTAATGATAACAGGTGTCTGGTGACTGTAGTTCGCTAAAACTAGTCGACAGCGGAAGCACACAAAGTAAACTACTTTGTACTACAGATGTATTTTCAAGACGGTACAGTCTAAGTGATTTACTTACATACCTGAAACTTTTGAGACGTAAATTCAGCACAGGAACTTCGAATATCATACGATTCCTTCCGGAATTCCTTTTCGGAAGGGAAAATATAAAATCACTAGGAACATCATTTCTTAAATCAGCATCGGGGGATAAACAAGCATACGGTCTACTTGATGTTAAGTGTGTATATGAATGCTTGCAACCAGGAGTATACTGGTAAACACACACGCAGAAATACTACAACACCCCATTTAGGAGTTGTTATTTGAGTAGGGTAGGAGAGCTTTAACACAAAGTAGGTTGAACAACGTTGACCGTAGCCTTTCTATGGTTGGGTTTATGGTGAGTTTCTCCGTGCTTCGGAGGTAACGTTAAACCGTTGTTCCCGACTGTTGTCGATAGAAGACAGTCGTTAAGCTAAGTCAGTGGTCTTCTAGCAGCTTGAAAACATTGGCCTCCACTAATCCGCAGTTGAGCAGCGTGGTGTATATGCTCTAAACCCCTTCGGCTTAGCGCATACTACATCACGTAGGCCGTGTAGCCTCGGCGTAAGAATAGGCCAGCCCATCTCAACCCGTGGATGTCGTAAAAGGCGACTAAGGGAAATATCTAGGAGACGGGCAGCAGCGTCACCTGCGTACTTCAATAACTTACTACGGTTGCCAACACGCCTGCTAAGCGTGACAACTATGGCAAAAACCCCCTCTCTAGAGGGGGGGGGGGAGGCCTATGTTCATCAGAGGACGAATACAGGCTGAGATTATGATGATGATAACACCATGTAGTTTTCTTAGATCGCAATGAGTGCTGTTGGTTTTAAAAAATATATATTTATCTATACCCTTACCCGACGTACCTCGCTTGCTTCTTTAACAGCTCTTCATGTACACTCAACGGTTCCTAGGGCTTCTGATATCACCTTTTGATAAAAGGTGACCAAGTTGTCTTGATAGGTGAGCCTTGGTGAGTTTAGCCTTCTAAGTGTGAGTTCTGCCAATACAGAAGTTCTCGTTGGGAATAATAAATTAGAATTTGTTAATAACACTGTGTTTCTTGGAATTACAGTAGACTCCAAATTACAATGGGCCCGCCACATAAATAAACTTGCCGGTAAGCTTAGCTCTGCTGCATATGCAGTTAGGAGAATCAGGCAATAGACGGATGTGCCTACTGCGCGCTTAGTCTATTTCAGCTACTTTCACAGCATTATGTCGTATAGTACACTGTTGTGGGGAACAGCGGCTGACATTGAGACAATTTTTATCTTACAAAAAAGAGCCATTCGCTCTATTTATAACATAGGCTGCAGAGAAACCCTCAGGGAACTGTTCAAAGAAGTAAATATCCTCACTGTTACTTCTCAATATATTTATGAAAACATAATGTATGCCCGTAAAAATTTAAAGTCGTTTTCAAACTTTAGTGAAAAACTTAGAAGTATAAATAAGTTGTGTATGCCGGTACATCGGCTTGCTAGGACTGGTAGATCTTTTCTTGTAAATTGTATTCGATTTTATAATAAGTTGCCGGAGACAGTTCTGTCCTTTCCTGACAATGTAATCAAAAAGCACATTAAAAATACTCTCTGTAGAAGTCTTATTATAGAATTGATGAATACGTAGCTGATAAAGATGTCTGGAAATAAATCAGCACAGACTGACCTGTCTTTAATAATCTTCAATTTTACCAGTAGAAATCATTATTGTACCAATATACTTGTGTATTTTTTTTGTAATATCTAATTGACAATTTTAAAAGAGACCTATATTGGCAAGTTTCTTTCGGCGTTTTTCTTCTTAGCCCAATGGTCATTTCCGAAATGCTAGTAGATAAAAAAAAGGAAAAAATAAAAAGAGAACTAAATAAGGTACAACAGGATTATATTTCAAAAAATGTAAGACGTGTCTAAGTGCCCGCGAGGACCCAATGGCAAATAAAGAATTTTTATCTTTATCTTGGTCTGCCTCAGCTCTTACATACTTCCACTTATGAATTGTATATTTGTATCGTACATTCTTTCGACAAACCAAAAACTTCAAAATCTTATCTTAACACCAATATTCTATTTCAGACCAAAGACCAATGAAAAATTAGTCAAAACAATAGTAACTTGTGCTTACCCAGGCGACCCTTAATTCAAGTTGAATCCCCGCAAATTTTAATCCCAATGAACGGTAAAACTTATGAAGTTAGTTTAATGTTAAACCACAAGTCATTGTGCTTGTGTCGATATGATTAAGTTTCCACGTAAACTTGAAACACACAAACTCATGGCATCAGAGATTAGTGTGGCTAGAATGTTGGTATTTGATATTATTAATGGATAATCCCTTGCAAGCGTGAGGTGAAATATACGGAAAGATATTACAGAAGTTTATTGAACGGCTGCAAGTCACAGGCGAGTTTGACGATACAGGGGTGCAAGGCGCATTCGCTCTCTTCTCTAACCACTCAAGTACTGTCAACACAAGTACATTAATTCTAACGAGCTCGGTGGCGGTGCTATTAGGAATGCTAATTTAACACCAACGCTCGTGAGTTTGAATCTCAACAGAACAAACATTAATGTGCAAGAACATGTTTGTTTGTCTTGGGCTGGATGTAGGCATCAAAGTAGTCCACCACTATATAAACCACAGCCAAATAACATCTCGCTGGAGGGTTGTTTTGTTTTGCGAGTGAGTGAGGTCACTAATAAGCTTCTAAGTAGTTGCTGTGTACCGTAAGCAGGCAAGTCAACAAGGTGCCGCTTTACATCAGACGGGCCGTCATGCTACCATGCCTCCTGAAGTTGTATATTTTTATAAATCCATCCTTACATTAAGCAGCTCCGTGTCATTGTTGCGCGCGTTACTATATCGAATACGCAAGGTAAGCTACATCGATCGTATCCTGTCTATGGATCGGTTTATATATCTCGAACCTCACCGTTCATTGAAGGGTACGATAAGTCGTCGGTCGCGGCTGTTGTCGATATATTACAGTCGATAAGTTAAGTTAATTGCCTTCGGTGGCTTGAAAATATTGGCCTCCGCCATTCTGAGTGATCTGAACCCCTTTGGTTGAAGTGAGGCCCATAAGACCGGATGAGTAAGTTTTGATGTGGGTGTGTAGATATTTAAATTATTCGGGATTTTTGAATACTCTATTGTCTATCTAGTGCTTCCGCCACCAATTAGTTCATGCGGTCTAGCGCCGGCCGGCACCCACCCACTACTGGCATCATCTCCACGAGGCATCATCAGGCGTTGTAGACGTTAACGTCTTTGATGATGCCTCGTGGAGAGGCGAAACACGTGTCGCAGCGACGACCAGGCCAGTCGTGGCAGCGACGTTGGTGGTGGATGAGGATTCTGTTCCAGATGGCGGACGACCGCAGCAGCCGAGGCAGAGACTACCGGAGCAGCCATGGCAGCGTCGGCATGTAGTACGTACGTAGTAGTGGGTCGGCGGCCGGCCGGCGCTAGGCCGCATGAACTAATTGGTGGCGGAAGCACACAAAGCAGATTAAATCAAATTGCATGTAAATTTGACTTTCGCAAAATAACGCCTGAATCTATTAACTATAGAAATACAGGCTTATGTTGACGATTTTGGAAGTAACATAGACGATACACGCACGGGAACAGTGATTGTCCAGCGGATAAGGAAACGGCTTATCGACCAGCTGGTCCCCGGTGCAAATCCTTCGAAATTTGTGATTTCGGATTTATGTACATAATTTGTAATTATCACTAGTTCAGCGGTGAAGGAAAAACATCACGAGGAAATCATATCCAAGAAATTATATTTGAAAAGACATGCGGCTTTACCTAAGAAAGGTCTGGTTTTCCCTCAGGGTTGTGGAGGTCTGACACCAGTCGATCCATGTAAAAATCATACACATTCGTCAGTAGCAGACCCCGCCAATCCTAACGAAGACGGTATAACGCTATAAAGAAGAAGAAGATACATCTCTTAGATAATAATTGTAAAGAACTTTGTGGATCCATCTAAAATTAACATCCGTGTGTATACGCACAGTTAATTAATCAACGTTTTGGTTTAGGCCGTCTTTGACTGTGTGTTTCCTTGTCAAACCGTCTAAAACACAATTACACTGTTACAAAGGAATTATGGATAGAACATACATGTTTTATGTTTTAATCACTGGATATGTAAAATTATAATTGTTCATTGCTGCTCGATGAGCGAGTTTTGTTTTTAATCGTTTTATGTCAAGTGTGGTGTCATCTCCGTAATCTATCTGTCTAATATTAGTTGCCAGATCTAAAAGCGAGATGAGGTTGATAAGGGTAAATCGAGGTATTTACTTCGTTTTTTTTTTAATATTGATGCCGCTGTTAGATCCAGAAAAAAAGTTTATTTGGCCTAATCTTATACTAAATAAGAAAGAGATAAAAAGACTGGGCCTGGCTACTTGACTCGTGGCCGGATTATTTTTGTGTATGTGATTGATCTGCCTTACGTGGTTTAGAAATTGGCCATATACAACTATTACAACTATTTGCTAATGATACATATCTAAGTTTTAATGTTCCTCGCCAGTGTGAAAATATACACATGGTAAATAGGATTCTGTCCGCCATTGTAAATTGGACATACAATATATTTTTAATTATATTTAAATGAAATGAACAATAAAATGTAGACCTCCAAATGTGACTTCCTCCAATACAAAAGCTGTCATAGACAATAAATTAGAATTTGTCAATGATACTGAATTTATGGAAATATAAAACATTCAAAATTGCAGTTGCCCACATAAATAAACTTAACCGTCACATCCGAAATGCTGGTAGATTAAAATAAGTAAAATGAAAACAATGGAAAATAATTAATTTAAAACATGTGCCAGCGTGGGTCCATGGCAAATAATAAATGTTTATATCAGTATTTTACGTACAAAAATATCAGCAATGGCATGCATACAAATAAATACAGTTGAAGTGTCTGTTTGTAATATGAAAATAACAGCTTTTTACGCAAACGCATATGAAATTATACACGGTACTTATGTATACCAAAAAATCTATTTTAAAAATTCTTATCAGTCTGTTTATTATGAATTAGGCTTAAGCTTACTTTTATTTTAGAAAAGAAACTTAGGATACCGCGGAAAAATAAGACCTGAGAAATTGTGACCAATTTCAATTCCACGCGGACGAAGTCACATGGGGACTGTTAGTCACGTACAAAATTGTTAAAGACCCAACTTTTATATTAATACCATAAAAATTTACTCGTGAAACTCTTCCATACTATATCCCACAAAATCTATTATAAAAAGGTATATTTACTTGAATATAGTTTCCACGTAGGTAGTATATAGTCCGACGCCGGCCATTCGCCATGCATTCAGGTTTTTAACAATAAATTAAAACAATATTTATTAGAGAACTTTTTTATGGTCATGGTGATTTTTATAATGAAAGATAGACACAAATAAAATTATTTTGTTTATGGAAGTGAAAACTTCTTTAGCATCGTTGTGATTTAAAACTGATAAAACAAAAAGTGACAGTAAAAAGAGACAACCACATATTAACTTATATCTCTTCTTATATATATTAAGATTGAGAGAATGCGAGAGAATGAGATAGAAGGCATTGTACAGTGTTTATTACAGGGTCCGAGCGTTGTGCGTGTGTATGTACGCGGCTGCGTATTACGAAACTTGAATAAGGCGTCATAACAAGCGTGGTGTATTATACACATGTATTGTTTACATAAATATTTCATTAATAAAACGAATGCAGAATATTGTCGTGATTATCGGAAAAAAAAGAAAAGAAAAGAGTACTCACCGCAAAAACTTCAACGGAACGGGTTCGTGAATTTCGTGCACATATCTCGAAGTTCACATTTTTGAAGGTTCACTTCTATAGCGCGTGAACTGCACATTTTTTTGTTCTTGAAGTCTCTGAACAATGAACAAATTAACAATTAAATGATAATCATTTAATTGTTAATTATTGTTGCGACATTATTTTAATCGTAGAAACAGTGATTATGAAATTAATAATTTACAGGATTGCATTATGTATTTCTTTAATCATAGGCGTAATTCCTGGTCGTTTGATTGTTTTTTATTTTAGCTCAGCATAGTGGCTCCCCTTCGCCTGATGCGTATATGTAAGCGAAAAGAGGAGCCCTAATTGCAGCGCCAACTGACAATGGACTACAGTGTCCTGTCAGTTGACGCTACCATGCTGGCACTTCTTCACGCTTCGTTTGAAGGATCCCATATTGTAGGTAGGAGGAAACACATGTGAAGGCGAGGCGTTCCACTTTTCACTTTTGGTATGACAGAGATAGGAGCAGCCGAACTTTTTAGTACGTGAAGAGATGTTATCAACAGTGGAATAATAACAACCCAAACCTGCATCTGTAGTTCTATGATGGAAGGGAGAGGGTGGGATAACGGAAAACAGTTCTTCAGGGCACTCCCCATGGTACAGGCGGTAAAATATGTTTAGTAAGCCAATGTCCTACGAAGCCCTACGAAATTGCAGAGGTTCTAGTTTTTGGTGACCTCTACGTCGTCGATAATGCAGATAGCCTATCGCAGCAAGCTATCGTGAGCCTTGAGAAGATATTGCGCGGAGATGCGAGCAATTACTCCACGCAGGCCCGAACTTGATTTTGAAAAGATTGATGTAATGTATTATACCCGCTGTGACCTGCTCTAGGGGATATCAATGAGACAATATACCCATGGACCGGCTCACGGCAGGTATTGCAAATGTGTTGGAAATTATTGACCTTCATAATGAGAACTGGAGGGATCTTAGTACTGGGCTATTATAGAAGAGGTACGACGCATGCCAAAACTATCGTATCTGATGGTATAAATTATTTTATTACTATTGGTTATCTAAATTGCTATAATTTGATATTCTATGTTCATTCTGACACAATACATAGTTATGCAAAACAGAACTAACCTACAATATGACGAAATTGAGCTACGTACGAATCGCAAATTATGTGTTTTATATAGTCATAAAAAGATTCAGGCTGTTTAACAACTTTTAATATGAAAATTGTAATGTCACCAAAGTTACAAACGTAAAAAACATGCACTTTCAGAAAGCAAAAACATCCAAGACACTTGAACGATATTGCATGTTATTTGATTTATTGCACAAACTAGAACCATACAACATGGTTCATTTTTATTCAGTATATTTTGGAGAAAAACAGCCATGCCATTTGGTCCATAATTAAGATTACGAATTAATTACGAAAAACCGTTAATTATAAGGAACTAACGTGCTTCGTTCTACAATTTCTCGGAGTTAAAACTTCTTTAGCATCGTTGTGATGATTGTGATGTATCTTGAACGTGGGAGGTACATAGGGGATTCTGAATTGGAAGGCGATGTACGGATCAAGTTTTCTCGCTCCGCTATATCGTGGAGAAGCATCTGGCTATAGTTTTCTGCGGATTTGTGGATCTTGAGAAACCATTTGATAGGGTCGTGTGAAACGATCTGTGGGCCAGATTGCCGAGTTTTTTTTTTATATATGTGATTGGCTGTTCACTACTCCGTGTTATGGAAATCACTTACATGGACTGCTCAGCATGGGTGCGGATAGATAATGTTTTGCAAGTCATACTGGTTTGATGTCAAAATTGATGATGAAGTGTTGGAACAACTGGATGAGATTATTTGATTTACCTTGGATGTGATTTCAGCACAGATGGAAAGTACACCGCTGATCTGGAAAGACAAGTGAGTGCTGGGATTAGGGTGAATGAAGCGCTTGGGAAAACTTCTTGGCAGTAAAAGCTCGAGCCCAAAGGCACGGCTTGCTATACACAATACACAGCTGATTCCAACACTTACTTATGGATGCGAGAGCTGGCTATGGCAGAGAGAGCATACAGGTAGGATAAACGCGGTCGAAATGCGAGCTTTGCGCAAAATTTGTAACGCTTGTAGACCAGACCATACTCGCAATAACGATATTAGAAACAGAGTTGGTCTGAAAGAGAGCGTCGGTATTAAAATAAGAAGAAGCACGCTCCTATGGTTCTGACATATGGAATATGGAAAAAGCTGGAGGAAACAATTACGAAACAGATATACAAAGCAAAACGGAAGGATATGGGAGCTGCGGAAGGCCAAGATTTACCTATCATGACCAAATTGATCGTGTTCTATCAGAACATGGTGTCAGGAGCCTTAGAAACCGACGTGCGTGCATGAGAAAAGCAATGAATGTTAAAGAAGCGAGTGAGGTGTGTAAGGATCGAGTCACGTGGCGCTCGATACTCTCCGCTTCTGCGCAAAGGATTTGTCGTAAAGTTATAGATAGATAATGTTACTGGAAAATAAAGCATCCTATTTAACTCCTCGCTATTAACCGCAAAATAATAAGAATCTAGTCTCGTGGTACTTCGTTCGGTCTGCCTACACTGCAAGGGATTTGGCGTGAAGTTAAAGATTATTGAACCTACTTTGGCCGAACAGTAAGTCTATTCCAAAAGCAAAACGTAATGATTTGAAAAGCTTGATCCATCTTATTCCAAAAGACGCACAGCACTTTTATAAAAATATCTCTAGTTAATAGATTCAGTCGTTATTGTGCGAAAGTCAAATTTACATGCAATTTGATCTAACCTGATTTTGCTGCCAATTGGTGGCGGATGCACACAAAGCAGGTTAGATCAAATTGCATGTAAAAAATATCTCTGACGTTCAGATCATAGACGATCACATTGAGGATTACTCTGATACACCAGACTTAGAATTAAAGGTCGAATATTTTGATAGAAATGTTGCAAATTCATTTTAAATGTCAAATTAAATATTCGACTGTTTTTTAGGTAGGTAATATTGGATTTTAGTCCTTTCTGACGTAAATATTGCAGGCTGGTGTAAGAGACCTCGGATTTATTTTTTTAAATGGTATATGGTTTTTTATATACTTTTGTTTCTATTTCCATTGAAATGAAATGAGAAAAATGCTGAAAGGATTCATCCCATCACATATGCTAAAAATACTCGTAGTATTTGGCAGTAAAGAATCAGTAATTATTTAGAGAAAATAAAATACATGTCGCAAAAAATTCTTCTGTAATTGAGTGTTACTGCATCATAACATATATAATATCCAACGAGAACATAATCATTTTACACAGGAACAATCAATTTAGAAGTTTCTGCATCTTCTTGTACTAAAATGTCATTATCTCAAAACTAACTTTGTGGGGTTGGTTCTGTTTTGCATAACTATGTCCAGTTGTGTGATTGTTATTAAATAAATCAACTGTACTGACCTGATTCATCGGTGTCAGAAGTTCGCCAGGTTGCAAGCATTAATTTAACTGAAAGCCACAACGCGTTGTTTTCTAAAGTGTATACTTCCGAACCGTACAGCATTTAAACAAGCTCAATGGCGCAGTAATTAGTAACACTAATTTGATACCAACCCACACACAAATATTTGTGAGCAACATGTCTATTTATCTTGATCAAGGTATTTTAAAGAGATGTAGGGTGCATTAAGTCCGTCTAGGGATGTACCTCGCAGAAAATCAAAACCTAATAATAAATCTATGGCGGGTTGTTCGTGTTCCTGCGACTGAGTGAGTTCACCAATAAAATGTTAAGGAGCAACTGTGTTAGCAGCAGAGGTGGTATGCCTTCCGATGTTGTAAAAAAAGATACGGAATCCTGATACAAATATTTGTGCCACAATGCTGCAATAGCTACATAATTTGCCCTCTTTGCTACAATTTTGCAACCGATATTCTGCACACAATATCTATTATTAAGTATCATTATGAAATTGCACAATATGAAGATAATTGATCATTTGTGTGGCACACTCTTTGTTGCTGCTGTGGGCATCATTATTGACTGGTTAAAATTATACTGCACAATAAAAACACCATTCAATGCACTACTATACGCAGTTATATCAGATATTTGTATTGTTGTCCAAAATTAACATGAAACAGCCTGTCCAGAGAGAGATAGCGGTGCGTTGCAAGAGTTATGTAAGATGTTTGGTATATTATCTTGTTTAATTACTTTTATAATTCAACGTCGGTTGGCACACGGGCATATAGCCCGCCTGATGCAAATCCGCTACCGTAGCCTATGAACGCTTGGAACACAGCTACCCTTTAGGAGCTTATTGGTGATTTCACTTACTCGCAGGATAAAGATAAGATAAAAGATAAAAATTCTTTATTTGCCATTGGGCTCTCGCGGGTACTTAGACACGTCTTATGTTTTTTGAAATATAATCTTATTGTATCTTATTTAATTCTCTTATTTTACTTTTTCCTTTCTTTTAATCTACTAGCATTTCGGAAATGATCATCGGCGAAGAAGAAATTGGCAGGAACACAACTACCATCCAGGGATTTGGTATTGCGGTTTTCCGTGATGTGGAGGTACTGCCCCAGATGCTTCGATGCATCCTGCCTCTCTTAAAAACACCCAGACCCACGAGCGTTGGTGTCAAAGTCGCGTCACTCACCACTGGACCACCTAGCTCGTCAAATGTTGATGAAGTATGGAATTTAGCGATAAATGCCATATGTGATAGATATACAGTTCCAGAATATATTTTTTTATACCACTAAGGTGGCAATCAAGCATACGGCCTGCCTGATGTTAAACAGTCACCGTAGCCTATGGACATTTGCAACACCAGAGGCGTCACTCATGCGTTGCCGACCCTCTAAAAACCTCTTCACGCATTTCTTGAAGAACTACATGCTGTAGTCCCTTGGAAAAACCTCGGCTGGGAGCTCATTCCACAGCTTGAGTGTTCTCGGAAGAAAACTTCTCTGGAACCGCACCGTACGCGACCATTGCGGTTCAAGCGTGTGAGGGTGAACTCCCCGCCGTCGGCGAGCGGTGCAGTTATAAAAAGTAGCTGTCGGCATCATTTCGAACAACTCTTCAGAACATAACCCGTTGTACAATCGGTAGAACACACAAAGGGAGGCAAAGTCTCTCCTTAAACTTAAGGGTTCAATACCGTGTGTAAGCTTAGGATTGTCGATAATTCTCACAGCTCGTCTTTGAATCGAATCACACGGTCCAAGCTGGTATCCAGGTGCTCCCGCCCAAAGGTGACTGCAGTACTCCAAGTGCGGTCTGACTTGAGACTTATATAATATAAGTCTTTGCCCCGCACTGAAGTACTGCTTAGCCCTGTTGAGCACACCAAGTTTTTTCGACACCAGCTTGACCTTCTCCTCCAGGTATTGCACATCACTGGAGATCTCAACGCCAAGCATCCTAATACTTTTGGTGACGGTAAGAGGTGTGTTCTGGAATTTAGGAACCACAGCAAATGGAGTGGAATATAACCTTCATCGTTGTTAATTCAAGGAGTCCTGGGCATCCAGATCTCGAGCTTCATTTGAGATACGTTCATTTCACAGCTCTCTTCAAGAGGTCAAACTGTCAAATCGCAATGTACTAATTACTCTTGCTCAGTTTTTTTTATACAACGTCGGAAGGCACGCAAGCATACGGCCTGATGTAAAGCGGATACCTATAAACGCTTGCAATACATGGAGTATCACTCGCACGATGCCACCTCTGCTCCTAACACAGCAACTCCATGGCTTACTGGTGACCTCACTCACACGCAAGAACACAACAACCCTCTACGGCGTTGTTATTTGGTTGTGGTTTTTTGTTGACGTGGAGGTACTTTCCCAGACGGAATGCTTCGATGCGCCCTACCTCTCTTAAAATATCCAGACCAAGACAAACAGATATGTTCATGCTTTACACAAATGCTTGCCCTGAATCGAACCCAAGAGCTTGGCGTAAGTAACGTTTCACCACTGCGCCACCGAACTTGTCAACTCTTTATTTCTTCCTGCTAAGAATCCCGGCCAATCACTACTATTCAGCATATATAGAACGGAGAGAGACAATAAATTCACGATTTATTTAGAGAATCTTAAAGAAAATGTCCAGACATTGTACTGGGAGAGAATATCGCTTATGCTAATGGCAAAATATGGTAATATAAAATACTAAATTGTACATTCTGAAGCAACTCAAAGATAATATATTACAAAGAAACGAGAAGCATTTATCACGAACAGCGTTAGAGTACGCTAAAGGTCTGAGATTGCTCCCGTGAGGGAAATTCCGCTATCAGTTGCCATATCGAATGACAAACTGGAGTTTCCGTCCAAATTTTATGTTTTGCGGCTAATAGCGAGGAGTTAAATAGGATGCTTTATTTTCCAGTAACATTATCTATCTATAACTTCACGCCAAATCCCTTGCGGGGTAGGCAGAGAGTACCGAGCGCCACGTGACTCGATCCTTACACATCTCGCTTACTTCTATAACACTCATTGCTCTTCTTATGCACGCGCGCCAATTTCTAAGGCTCCTGAGATCACCTTCAGATAGAACACGACCAATTTGGTCATGGTAGGTAAGTCTTGGCCTTCCTCGGCTCCTACATCCTTCCACTTTTGCATTGAATTCACTTCGTCATTCTTTCATCCTGCATTCTTTCTACATGTCCAAACCAACGGAGTATGTCTCTTCTTATTTTAACAGTAGCATTATCTCGTATACATATATAATATTGTATATATCGTATAATATTGTTCTTTTTGTGTCGGATTTCAAAACATTTTATTGTCATTTTTTATGTTTTATAGCTTCAATTATACTGCTTATACTGTGGGGTGGAGACGTGGTGACCTGAAGTACAGGCTCCTAGCCTAGTTTAGGCACCAGTCTTCCACAACACATAGAGGCAAAAACTGTGTAATTAACCATCTTTGTATATTTTAGTAGTGGAAGAAATAAAATAAATTATTATTATTATATTAATTGGCAGAGCTGCGATAGCCAGCGGAGCCACATTACCCTCATGTCATCCAGCTAGCGTTTAGACGGTAATAGTGAGAAACTCCAAAATCGACACACTAATAGCTAACATATTGTAGTTTTGTATCCTTTAATTTGAAATTTAAATGTTCGTTGGTGAGGAAGAACGGTCCAAAATCGTTCCAATTAGAAAAAAAAACATATGGGAAAACGTGGCCGGCCACTCTGCAGTGCAGACTCTGCACTGCACTCCCATCAACAGAAAAAGTAACAGCACTCGTCGCTAGATGTCGTACAGGGTTCCATATATTTTTAAAAAATTAAAAAAATAAAAATAAAATATTTTAATATTTTTTAAATTTAAAAAATATCAGCTCTGCCTACACAGCTTGCTGTTATTTACTAGTAATAAATTCAAGGATACGTATAACATAATAGCAGCAGTGGTGGCTAAGCGCTAGTATTAAATTTAAAAAATATCAGCTCTGCCTACACAGCTTGCTGTTATTTACTAGTAATAAATTCAAGGATACGTATAACATAATAGCAGCAGTGGTAGCTAAGCGCTAGTAATATTATTTATTACAGCATTTCAAGCGTTCTACGGTAACCGCTTTAATATCTGGTGGTCCGTATGCGCCTATGATAAAGGTAAAAAGATAAAGTCATTTATTTGCCATTAGGCCCTTACTTAGTCATGTCCTATATTCTTTAAATTAGATCATATTGTATCTTAATAATTTTCAATAGTTTTTTTAGTTATTATCTTTCTTTTTTAATCTACCAGCATTTCGAAAATGACTATTGACGATGAAGAACTGCCATAAGAAACTTGTTATATACTTGCTTGTTAAACTTTTATCGTCAATATATATTACAATAAATATATGTGATTGTATATATAGTGATATCAAGTGGTATATCCAAACATCTCTGTCAGTTAGATGTAATAACCCTTCTTACACAGAGTATTTTTGATGTACCTTTTGAACATATTGTCAGGCAAGGACAGAACGATGTTGTATAAAAAAACATCCAGTTGTTGTCAATCCCATTTACAAAATTAAATATGAGAAGGAATATCGACGAGCTCGATGGTGCAGTGGTGAAACGCGCTATTACATTACTTTGACACCAACGCTCGTGAGTTCAATTCCCACACAGTACAAACATTTGTGTGCATGAACACGTCTGTTTGTCTTGGTCTGGGTATTTTCTATGTATAATAAGTATGTATTAACAAAAAAAAAATTTATTTACGTATGTTTATCACTTGTCTAGTACCCATAACCCAAGCTTCACTTGCATTGGGGCTAGATGGCGCTGTGTAATTTATCCGACAATACTTACGGATAATACGATACAATACGGAGCTCGGTGGCGCAGTGGTTAATAACGCGACTTTGACACCAACGCTCGTGGATTCCATTCCCACATGGACAAAGGTTTGTGTGTATGAAATTGTATGTGTGTGTTGCCTTGGGTGTTTTAAGAATGGTAGAGCGCATCTAAACAGCCCATCTGGGGAAGTAACTCTATCTCACAGAAAACCGCAGCCAAATAACTCTCTGGCGGGTTGTTGTGTTCCTGCGTGTTCACCAGTAAGCTCCTAAAGAATTGCTGTGTTAGCAACAGAGGTGATATCGCGCAAATGATTCTGGACGAATTTAAAGCGTTCATAGGCTACGGTACGGTCGGATAAAAAGCGTCGTAATCGTACTCATGAGTAAAATAGGGATAGGGATACTTTACTTATGAGTAGAATCTGATATAAAGTATTGTAATCATAAAAGTATCGATACTCTAAGGCATTGATATTTTTTTATCTACATGTATATTTCTCATACTTACATTACAGCTTACTGTGGGGCGTAGCTGTGGGGCCTTCTATTGTATAGGCCTTCCTGACATAATACGTATTACGGGTAATTGACCATCTCGTCCCACAATTATCAGCCGGATCAAGTTTAAATAAAACACCTTTGAAATAATCAATGTTCACAACGATTCATTGTTAATTCCTATATTTTGTTTATAAATTACTATACAGTCTATGTTATATTAACTCAAAAGATTTTTTCTTTATTAAGAAAGAAGTTTAAATAGGACAAAGACTATACAGCCAAGTGGGCCAGCCAGCCACTACGTATAATCACGGTATATGGCAATACCTTGATAATTTTCGCGCTGTTCCTGTATTTTCTGGACGAACATGTAAAGATAATGCACCTAATATAGGTAGTAAGTAAATTGTGTATTACTAAAAAACTATGGTTTTACACCGAAATAAATATTTAATAATAATAATAATAAATAAGTCGTGCATAAAATCCACCAGAAAGCGCTAGCATGTCATGAAGTACTGTTTGAATCAATACCATACGATTCTTACTAAACAGTATTAATAACAGTCAAGTATTTCATAAAAAGTATCGGTATCTGTAGGAAAACTCTTTTTTTATCCCTAATTGCGGTGCTATGCCAGTTGAAGAAATATATTATTAAATTCACAATATACAGCGAAACACATGCAGTATTTATTTTTTTATAATATTCAATAGGTCCAGCTCAGCAGTTTCCATTCTATTACAATTATATACGCCTATTGTATGAAGATTGAATGGAAATGTAAAACGTAACCAATAGAGTGTATAATTTGAGTGTTTAGGTACATTGTACCTGTGAATACAGCATTTATTGGCCAATTACAAACACATGTCAAGGTAACCAATGATGGCGGTGGACGTGGGGTAATCATAACATACGTGATCAGTCAATTAACTGATAACATGTTAGGAATGCGTAAGGCAGTCTCTACGTGGGGGACAAATGTCTGGCCATGCCATCTCCGCCGGGTCCCGGTAGAGGGGTGGGCGTGATAAGTGCTGGCTCGACGTCGCAAGGGATGGCATGTGTGCCAAAGGTATCACAATAAGGGATGCCGAATACCGCGCGAAGTGGACAAGTAAAAGTAGTTTAGGCCAGGATTAGCTCTCAGATGATGATGATGATAGTGATCAGTCAATTGGCATCAATGATTTTGTAATCCAAATCAAACTGATCTCACTCTAAATACACAATTAAAATCTTTTTTTATACAACATCGGAAGGCCTGTACGGCCCACGTAAAGGTTAGTTGTTTAAGTTATAAATTTGTTCCGAAATTTTGTACTAGATGGCGGTGTATTCATATATACTCAAAATTTAAATTCGCTGTAAAGGCTCGTTTGAAAATTAATACTTTATAGCTGTTAGATCGAATATTGTCCCTTCCGGTGACGTACTAACGGCCCGCTGGGGCCAACTACATAGTCAGGTCAAAAAAAACCCAATATTGTCCCTTCCGGTGACGTACTAACGGCCCGCTGGGGCCAACTACATAGTCAGGTCAAAAAAAAATCTAATATTGTCCCTTCCGGTGACGTACTAACGGCCCGCTGGCGCTAACTACATAGTCAGGTCAAAAAAAAATCTAATACTGTCCCTTCCGGTGACGTAGGTACTAACGGACCGCTGGGGCCAACTACATAGTCAGGTCAAAAAAAAAATCTAATATTGTCCCTTACGGTGACGTACTAACGGCCCGCTGGGGCCAACTACATAGTCAGGTCAAAAAAAATCGAATACTGTCCCTTCCGGTGACGTAGGTACTAACGGCCCGCTGGGGCCAACTACATAGTCAGGTCAAAAAAAATCTAATATTGTCCCTTCCGGTGACGTACTAACGGCCCGCTTGGGCCAACTACATAGTCAGGTCAAAAAAAACCCAATATTGTCCCTTCCGGTGACGTACTAACGGCCCGCTGGGGCCAACTACATAGTCAGGTCAAAAAAAAATCTAATATTGTCCCTTACGGTGACGTACTAACGGCCCGCTGGGGCCAACTACATAGTCAGGTCAAAAAAAATCGAATACTGTCCCTTCCGGTGACGTAGGTACTAACGGCCCGCTGGGGCCAACTACATAGTCAGGTCAAAAAAAATCTAATATTGTCCCTTCCGGTGACGTACTAACGGCCCGCTTGGGCCAACTACATAGTCAGGTCAAAAAAAACCCAATATTGTCCCTTCCGGTGACGTACTAACGGCCCGCTGGGGCCAACTACATAGTCAGGTCAAAAAAAAATCTAATATTGTCCCTTCCGGTGACGTACTAACGGCCCGCTGGCGCTAACTACATAGTCAGGTCAAAAAAAAATCTAATACTGTCCCTTCCGGTGACGTAGGTACTAACGGACCGCTGGGGCCAACTACATAGTCAGGTCAAAAAAAAAATCTAATATTGTCCCTTACGGTGACGTACTAACGGCCCGCTGGGGCCAACTACATAGTCAGGTCAAAAAAAATCTAATACTGTCCCTTCCGGTGACGTAGGTACTAACGGCCCGCTGGGGCCAACTACATAGTCAGGTCAAAAAAAATCTAATATTGTCCCTTCCGGTGACGTACTAACGGCCCGCTTGGGCCAACTACATAGTCAGGTCAAAAAAAAACCTAATATTGTCCCTTCCGGTGACGTACTAACGGCCCGCTGGGGCCAACTACATAGTCAGGTCAAAAAAAAACCTAATATTGTCCCTTCCGGTGACGTACTAATGGCCCGCTGGGGCCAACTACATAGTCAGGTCAAAAAAAAATCTAATATTGTCCCTTCCGGAGACGTACTAACGGCCCGCTGGGGCCAACTACGTAGTCAGGTCAAAAAAAAACCTAATATTGTCCCTTCCGGTGACGTACTAACGGCCCGCTGGCGCCAACTACATAGTCAGGTCAAAAAAAATCTAATACTGTCCCTTCCGGTGACGTAGGTACTAACGGACCGCTGGGGCCAACTACATAGTCAGGTCAAAAAAAAATCTAATATTGTCCCTTACGGTGACGTACTAACGGCCCGCTGGGGCCAACTACATAGTCAGGTCAAAAAAAATCTAATACTGTCCCTTCCGGTGACGTAGGTACTAACAGCCCGCTGGGGCCAACTACATAGTCAGGTCAAAAAAAATCTAATATTGTCCCTTCCGGTGACGTACTAACGGCCCGCTGGGGCAAACTACATAGTCAGGTCAAAAAAAAACCTAATATTGTCCCTTCCGGTGACGTACTAACGGCCCGCTGGGGCCAACTACATAGTCAGGTCAAAAAAAAACCTAATATTGTCCCTTCCGGTGACGTACTAATGGCCCGCTGGGGCCAACTACGTAGTCAGGTCAAAAAAAAACCTAATATTGTCCCTTCCGGTGACGTACTAACGGCCCGCTGGCGCCAACTACATAGTCAGGTCAAAAAAAATCTAATACTGTCCCTTCCGGTGACGTAGGTACTAACGGACCGCTGGGGCCAACTACATAGTCAGGTCAAAAAAAAATCTAATATTGTCCCTTACGGTGACGTACTAACGGCCCGCTGGGGCCAACTACATAGTCAGGTCAAAAAAAATCGAATACTGTCCCTTCCGGTGACGTAGGTACTAACAGCCCGCTGGGGCCAACTACATAGTCAGGTCAAAAAAAATCTAATATTGTCCCTTCCGGTGACGTACTAACGGCCCGCTGGGGCAAACTACATAGTCAGGTCAAAAAAAACCCAATATTGTCCCTTCCGGTGACGTACTAACGGCCCGCTGGGGCCAACTACATAGTCAGGTCAAAAAAAAATCTAATATTGTCCCTTCCGGTGACGTACTAACGGCCCGCTGGCGCTAACTACATAGTCAGGTCAAAAAAAAATCTAATACTGTCCCTTCCGGTGACGTAGGTACTAACGGACCGCTGGGGCCAACTACATAGTCAGGTCAAAAAAAAATCTAATATTGTCCCTTACGGTGACGTACTAACGGCCCGCTGGGGCCAACTACATAGTCAGGTCAAAAAAAATCTAATACTGTCCCTTCCGGTGACGTAGGTACTAACGGCCCGCTGGGGCCAACTACATAGTCAGGTCAAAAAAAAATCTAATATTGTCCCTTCCGGTGACGTACTAACGGCCCGCTTGGGCCAACTACATAGTCAGGTCAAAAAAAATCTAATATTGTCCCTTCCGGTGACGTACTAACGGCCCGCTGGGGCCAACTACATAGTCAGGTCAAAAAAAATCTAATACTGTCCCTTCCGGTGACGTAGGTACTAACAGCCCGCTGGGGCCAACTACATAGTCAGGTCAAAAAAAAATCTAATATTGTCCCTTACGGTGACGTACTAACGGCCCGCTGGGGCCAACTACATAGTCAGGTCAAAAAAAATCTAATATTGTCCCTTCCGGTGACGTACTAACGGCCCGCTTGGGCCAACTACATAGTCAGGTCAAAAAAAAACCTAATATTGTCCCTTCCGGTGACGTACTAACGGCCCGCTGGGGCCAACTACATAGTCAGGTAAAAAAAAAAACCTAATATTGTCCCTTCCGGTGACGTACTAATGGCCCGCTGGGGCCAACTACATAGTCAGGTCAAAAAAAATCTAATACTGTCCCTTCCGGTGACGTAGGTACTAACGGCCCGCTGGGGCCAACTACATAGTCAGGTCAAAAAAAATCTAATATTGTCCCTTCCGGTGACGTACTAACGGCCCGCTTGGGCCAACTACATAGTCAGGTCAAAAAAAAACCTAATATTGTCCCTTCCGGTGACGTACTAACGGCCCGCTGGGGCCAACTACATAGTCAGGTCAAAAAAAAACCTAATATTGTCCCTTCCGGTGACGTACTAATGGCCCGCTGGGGCCAACTACATAGTCAGGTCAAAAAAAAATCTAATATTGTCCCTTCCGGTGACGTACTAACGGCCCGCTGGGGCCAACTACGTAGTCAGGTCAAAAAAAAACCTAATATTGTCCCTTCCGGTGACGTACTAACGGCCCGCTGGCGCCAACTACATAGTCAGGTCAAAAAAAATCTAATACTGTCCCTTCCGGTGACGTAGGTACTAACGGACCGCTGGGGCCAACTACATAGTCAGGTCAAAAAAAAATCTAATATTGTCCCTTACGGTGACGTACTAACGGCCCGCTGGGGCCAACTACATAGTCAGGTCAAAAAAAATCTAATACTGTCCCTTCCGGTGACGTAGGTACTAACAGCCCGCTGGGGCCAACTACATAGTCAGGTCAAAAAAAATCTAATATTGTCCCTTCCGGTGACGTACTAACGGCCCGCTGGGGCAAACTACATAGTCGGGTCAAAAAAAAACCTAATATTGTCCCTTCCGGTGACGTACTAACGGCCCGCTGGGGCCAACTACATAGTCAGGTCAAAAAAAAACCTAATATTGTCCCTTCCGGTGACGTACTAATGGCCCGCTGGGGCCAACTACATAGTCAGGTCAAAAAAAAATCTAATATTGTCCCTTCCGGTGACGTACTAACGGCCCGCTGGGGCCAACTACGTAGTCAGGTCAAAAAAAAACCTAATATTGTCCCTTCCGGTGACGTACTAACGGCCCGCTGGCGCCAACTACATAGTCAGGTCAAAAAAAATCTAATACTGTCCCTTCCGGTGACGTAGGTACTAACGGACCGCTGGGGCCAACTACATAGTCAGGTCAAAAAAAAATCTAATATTGTCCCTTACGGTGACGTACTAACGGCCCGCTGGGGCCAACTACATAGTCAGGTCAAAAAAAATCTAATACTGTCCCTTCCGGTGACGTAGGTACTAACAGCCCGCTGGGGCCAACTACATAGTCAGGTCAAAAAAAATCTAATATTGTCCCTTCCGGTGACGTACTAACGGCCCGCTGGGGCCAACTACATAGTCAGGTCAAAAAAAAATCTAATATTGTCCCTTCCGGTGACGTACTAACGGCCCGCTGGCGCTAACTACATAGTCAGGTCAAAAAAAAATCTAATACTGTCCCTTCCGGTGACGTAGGTACTAACGGACCGCTGGGGCCAACTACATAGTCAGGTCAAAAAAAAATCTAATATTGTCCCTTACGGTGACGTACTAACGGCCCGCTGGGGCCAACTACATAGTCAGGTCAAAAAAAATCTAATACTGTCCCTTCCGGTGACGTAGGTACTAACGGCCCGCTGGGGCCAACTACATAGTCAGGTCAAAAAAAATCTAATATTGTCCCTTCCGGTGACGTACTAACGGCCCGCTGGGGCCAACTACATAGTCAGGTCAAAAAAAAATCTAATATTGTCCCTTCCGGTGACGTACTAACGGCCCGCTGGCGCTAACTACATAGTCAGGTCAAAAAAAAATCTAATACTGTCCCTTCCGGTGACGTAGGTACTAACGGACCGCTGGGGCCAACTACATAGTCAGGTCAAAAAAAAATCTAATATTGTCCCTTACGGTGACGTACTAACGGCCCGCTGGGGCCAACTACATAGTCAGGTCAAAAAAAATCTAATACTGTCCCTTCCGGTGACGTAGGTACTAACGGCCCGCTGGGGCCAACTACATAGTCAGGTCAAAAAAAATCTAATATTGTCCCTTCCGGTGACGTACTAACGGCCCGCTTGGGCCAACTACATAGTCAGGTCAAAAAAAAACCTAATATTGTCCCTTCCGGTGACGTACTAACGGCCCGCTGGGGCCAACTACATAGTCAGGTAAAAAAAAAACCTAATATTGTCCCTTCCGGTGACGTACTAATGGCCCGCTGGGGCCAACTACATAGTCAGGTCAAAAAAAAATCTAATATTGTCCCTTCCGGTGACGTACTAACGGCCCGCTGGGGCCAACTATTAGTCAGGTCAAAAAAAAACCTAATATTGTCCCTTCCGGTGACGTACTAACGGCCCGCTGGCGCCAACTACATAGTCAGGTCAAAAAAAATCTAATACTGTCCCTTCCGGTGACGTAGGTACTAACAGCCCGCTGGGGCCAACTACATAGTCAGGTCAAAAAAAATCTAATATTGTCCCTTCCGGTGACGTACTAACGGCCCGCTGGGGCAAACTACATAGTCAGGTCAAAAAAAAAATTAATATTGTCCCTTCCGGTGACGTACTAACGGCCCGCTGGGGCCAACTACATAGTCAGGTCAAAAATAATCTAATATTGTCCCTTCCGGTGACGTACTAACGGCCCGCTGGGGCCAACTACATAGTCAGGTCAAAAAATAATCTAATATTGTCCCTTCCGGTGACGTACTAACGGCCCGCTGGGGCCAACTACATAGTCAGGTCAAAAAATAATCTAATATTGTCCCTTCCGGTGACGTGGTAATCGCCCAAAGGAGCCAACTACATAGTTCGTGTCAAAAAAAATCTAATATTGTGTGAAAAGTGAAAACATTTGGGTTACAAATTTTTCAACCAAGACAATGAAACTATTGAAAGGTTTAAAACCTTTCAATAGTTTCATTGTCTGGAACCTCGAATGTCCCTTCCCACTTATTATGAAGTAGTTACTGCAGCCTATGAGCGCTTGTAATACACGAAGTATCGCTGATGCTAACTCAGCTGCTAACCCAACAACTATTGCCGAAAAACAACAGATCTCCAGGGACCTGTTATTTTGGCTGCCGTTGAGCCAGATTGCGGTCTGTGAGGTACTTACCCCGTCGGGCTGCTTTGTTGTGCCACTCTCCTAAAAACAACCAGGGCAAGATAAACAAACATGTTCATGCACACAAATGTTTATCCTGTGTGATAATCGATTCCACAAACATTGGTATTAAAATAGCGTTATTAACCAATTTCCCACCGGGCTCGTTAAAACCTGTTATTTTAACCTGTTATTAAATAACTACCTGTTAATTAGCCTAAGAATATATTTTTAATGTTTACTCGGGTAGCAATTACGGTTGAGGGCTTCGGTCGGTTAACAATTAAAAGACCATTAGCTTATGGTAACACCGGGCCTGCCTCGTGTGATGTCATTGCCGTAGCGTATGGACATTTGCAACTACAATATCACTCGAGTATTGCCTTTTCCGCTGCCGACCAACCTCTAAGTTATAGACTGGTAGTTCCGAACCATCGTACATACTATATACGTCGCTAATTGTAATGAAGACATCTCTTCTTCCCGTTTCGTAATCCATTAGAATAGGATTAGGCGGGGTCCGGTACCTAAGCTTAAAGATTTGGCGAAAATACTGATTTTGACATGGAGCTACTACCACCGTCCGACCTCCGCAACCCAGACGAGCTCGGTGGCTCAGTCGTGAAAGACGCGACTTTGACACCAACGCTCGTGGGTTCGATTCCCACACAAGGCAAACATTTGTGTGCATGAACACGTCTGTTTGCCTTGGTCTGGATGTTTTAAGAGAGGTAGGGCGCATCAAAGCAGTCCATCTGGGGAAGTACCTCCACCTCACAGAAAACCGCAGCCAAATAACAACTCCCTTGAGGGTTGTTGTGTACCTGCGAGTGAATGAGGTCACCAGTAAGCTCCCAGGGAGTTGCTGTGTAAGCAGCAGGTGAGGCATCGCGCGAGTGATATTTAATATATCGCAAGCGTTAGTAGGCTACAAACCCACTTTACGACAGGTGGGCCGTATGCTTGTATGCCTCCCGACGTAGTACAAAAAAAAACGGGTTGCACTCCGGGAGTGCCGGCAGAAGTGAAAACTTGAACATTAACGTTGTGCATTTTTGAATATTTGGAATGGTTAGGGAATAATTTCACACGAATTGTTTTGTATATCAGTATAAAAGTACTATCATACATTAAAAAATTAACACTTCGGAACTAATACAATTATTTTACATTAAAAATTATCTCAGAAAAATCAACTTTCATCCAAAATTTCAACGACTCTTTCACCATCATCATTGCCAGCATCATCATCGCCAATCTCTAAAACTCAAACACACACGCACACTCGCGCAAGCGCCCTGCGCCGCTTAAACCAAACAGCGATGTTCATAAACTTCGTTGAACGAAACGCGTAAGCGCCAAGAATTTCATGGCGCTTACAACGTTTTGATCGCGAGAAAATAAATCCCTATGAACGATCTAGCGCTTCATGTTTTAATTGTTTAATTAGAGGTAACTAATGCGTTAGCGCTGCAGCGAACTTTAGTTCTAATTCTCACCATAATCTTACGGTCAGGGTCACGTGTCCTGACGCAAGTTTAACATTTTTTACTCATCCCAAAAAGTGCACAACGCCACCAAAGAAGTTTTCACTTCAAAAAAAATCCTCAATAACAACTACACATTAGGTCGGTAAAAAACTTTTTTCGTATTTTCTATACAAGTTCATTTTATTTACTTTTGATCATAATATACCTAGTCAGGTCATAAGTTCTGTCAAAAACTTTTGATGTAATTAATGATACACTTTTTGATAATTATGGAAAAGTTATATATGAAATGAAAGGTAATTAATGTACAATAAAATTTTATTTACATTATTCGAAATGCCCGCCTCCATTTTGAATACATGCCCTTAATCGACGCGGCCAGTCATCGATCGCAGCACGCACCACATTTATATATATTTCTGCCGCTGCTTTAACCAGAGATGCTCGAAGAGACTCCAAATTCTGATGAGGTTTAGCGCAGACTTCGTCCTACAAATGTTGCCATATCTTGTAGTCCAGTGGGTTTAAACCTGAACTAGAAGAGGGCCAGTCTTCATGCCCGATGAGGTCAATTCCACGGGCGGTCAACCAGTTTTGAGTACTTCATGCCTTATGAGCTGGTGCAGAGTCCTGTTGGAATATCCAGTGTCTGTTTTTGAACATTGTTTGAGAAAGAGGTTCTACTATGTTTGTGAGGACGGTATTTTGGTAAACCACGGCACTGGTTTTCACACCTTTTCCACAGAAAAATACCTCAGTTAAGCCTGAATATGAGACTCCAAGCCAAACCATGATTGATGAAGGAGAATGCCCTCGCTGGACCCTCGGAATACGCGTACTCGCATCTTCACAACTGTGGGCATATACCTTATCATTTTGTTTGTTGTAACTTCTTCGATGGTAAAAATTTTCTCATCCGTAAACAAAATTTTTCTGTGACCTCCCTTTGCGTACCGCTTCAGTAGTTGTTTCGATTTTACCACCCTATTCTTTTTTAAATTATCAGTTAAGAAATGACCACTACGTCTTTTATAGGCTGCAAGTCCTAAGTCATCTTTTAAAATACGCGACATGGTTCTAGGTCCTCATCTCCCGAGATAAAATATTTTGCTTTCGGACAGGATTTCTTCGAATTCTTTCCCTTACTGCTTTGACCACCTTTTTCATACGAACATTACGTGGACGGCCAGATCTTTTTCTGTCACAAACAGAGGAAGTCTCATTGTATCTATTAATAGCCCGGTACACAAACATTTTACTAATACCAAGCATATGGAGAGTTTTAAAAATTGCATTTGGCTCTATACCTACTTTGTGTAATGCAATCACAGCGATTCGGTTCTCTTTATCACCCCACTCTGCCCCACTCCATTTTAATATCGCAAAATATTGTACAATGTATTGGCGCCAAAATGAGAAAACTCAATGAACAATCATATAAAAATGACAGATTCCAAATTCAAATGTAATATTTTGTTTATTTTTAATTGTAAATACCGTTAGTATTTATGGCCAGACTAAGTATATGTGCCATTCTGTTAAACAACTTATTGCCGTAGAAATTATGGGACTTCTCATCAAAAAACCACGACAAGTAGTTTTGTCGCATTTTTCCCTTTTCCGTAATAACACTTCAAAGCGTATCGAATTTCTTCGTTGATTCATTCAGTTTGGCGGACAGGAAAATTATTAAAATGACAGGGGACAGTTCATAATTTATACTTTTCTGTTTTTCAATCATCTATTTAATGGTATCAAATCTAACCAAAGACTAATGGTAAACCAAAGAGATTTTACTGCAACTTTTTACTTATAAAATACAAGTTGAGCCTGAGTTTTTTTGGCAGTATTTTAATCAGTGCTCACCTAGTCATGAACTGCACGGTAGGGAAAAAAATTGTGACGATTCCAAACAAATGTAGCCATTTTTACGGAATAAAAAGATTTTGACTTTGACTTTGACAAAAATCGTTCCCCGATCTATTTTAGACCGTTATTTACCTAGGTACTTTTAGCGGCGTTTTTCAATTCTTTGTCCGTTCAGAGTCGTAAGTATGTAATTAATGATCATACATATGTATTATCAGTTACTAATTGTTTTTTTTTAACGTTTAATTTATAAATACTTATATTCATTCTTACCTTTATAAAATTCGTGACTTCCTTTAATTATTATAGTCTGTAGTTATTATTTGACGAGCTCGGTGGCGCAGTGGTGAAACGCGCTGTTACGCTACTTTGACACCAACGCTCGTGGGTTCGATTCCCAAAAAAAAATATTTACGTATGTTTATCAGTTGTCAATATATAACACAAGCTTCGCTTACTTTGGTGCTAGATGGCGCTGTGTAATTTGTCCGACAATATTTATTATTTATTATTATCATATGATTTTGTTTTCTTTTAATTGTATGCTATTAATTGAATAAAATATTTGCGTAAAGCGTGATGACATACTTTAAAAATTTTATATTATTATTATTTTAACTTTGACTATTAATCATTGTTTTAATTGTAATTTATAGTAATTCAATAACCATATCACTAATGCCTAAAAAGGCGATCGTGTAACAAAAAAATCCCATCTACGGACCACTAGCGTGTACTACTTATTGTTACCAATTGTACGTGATTGAATGAATATGAATATATCACTGTTTCAGTAACCAATGTAACTGTACATGACATCGTAAATCATTACATGATTAATAGTACGACGTACCCATGGGTAATTGTGCACACATATTGCCAATTATATGGTATTTAATGTATTATTACGTATACGTATTCCAAGACACACAAATTTACTATCCTTGCGACCTTTGGAAATGATATAGCTGTAGACGAATAATATGTACCTATAATGCCTATATCAAGACCGATTACAGTGTTAATAATTTAAATTTAAATTAATTTCGAAGCTCTCGAATTTTGACGAGCTCGGTGGCTCAGTCGTGAATGACGCAACTTTGACACCAACGCTCGTGGGTTCGATTCCCACACAAGGCAAACATTTGTGTGCATGCACATGTCTGTTTGTCTTGGTCTGGATGTTTTAAGAGAGGTAAGGCGCATCAAAGCAGCCCGTCTGGGGATGTACCTCCACCTCACATAAAAACCGCAGTCAAATAACAACTCCCTCGAGGGTTGTTGTGTTCCTGCGTGTGAGTGAGGTCACCAGTAAGCTCCCAAGGAGGTGCTGTGTAAGTAGCAGAGGAGGCATCGCGCGAGTGATATATATTACAAGCGTTAATAGACTACGGTAACTGCTTTACATCAGGTGAGCCGTATACTAGTACGCCTCCCGACGTTGTATATAAAAAAAGTACCAGAAGAGCTGCTTTGATGCGCCCTACCTCACTTACAGAACTAGCGATAGATGAGAGGGTTTCTGCGGTTTTGTGGATCTTGAGACAAGGCAAAGGATCTCTGGGGCATATTTCCAGGATATAAAATTGACGGTACTATACTGCGTGCTGTAAAGTCTACTTATGAAGATACAAGCATACGATCCACCAGCCATGCAATTCTCTAAGCGACTCGTAATGGCTGCGTGCGTCGCTGTGATCACAGATGTCACAGCTTTGACATCGTCTACTGCGATCACGGCTTTTTATTTGGTATTCTATAAGGCTGTAAGCGTACGCGAGGCTGTTTGCCTTGTAGAATTCCAATTCCAACGCAGCCTTGCGGTTGCGCTAGTGTCGCACAACCATGAAAAGCGACACTAAGGAATTGCAATTTTGTGTTCAAGGCTATAACAGCCGATGTTTCCGAGGATGTAAGGATGTTTGCTCTTACAGAATTGCATGGCTGATCTAAAGCGGTCACCGTAGCCCATAAAATGTTTGTCTTGTGTGGGATTGGTAATCAAACCACCGGCGCCACCGAGCTGGTCAAATGTAACGCAGGCACTTCTAAAGCTGTAGTCGTGCACTGATCTTTCGCCAGAGTTTCGTTAAAGAATCTGCAGGATATCCCACGTGTAAGTGCGGTTACTTATGAAGATAATAGGCCTCTTTCACCCCAATTTGCTTGTAATAGGTGAATCTTGGCCTTTCTCTGAAATATATTACCGGTATAACGCACTTAGGTGTACCCTCGTTTATAAATGAAGCGATGCGGTCTTCATATATCCCAAATTGGTTGTGACTACTACGACCCTTTATTTTGTCCCAATTATAACCATGTTTACTTGTTTACGCTGTTCTGGTTTATTTAGCACCTTCACAATTGAATGATAGTTTACATGCAATTTGATCTAACCTGCTTTGTGTGCTTCCGCTGTTTTAAACCTTTGTCTATGGTGTGTAAAATTTGATATGTATTAGTGGGGTATAAGTTATGTCCTTTGTCTATGAGATGCTTGGCGAAGTGTGACCTTTCTGGACGATTGTCACACTTCGCCGAGCATCTCACAGATCCCCCCCAACGGCCGGAGGGAGTCAAATCGAGATTTAGTCATAAAGCGATCTAGTCATATCCCTATGTAGTAATAAAGTGAATTAGTCATAAAGCTTCTAACCCCAAATTGCATGTAAATTTGACTTTTGCAAAATAACGCCTGAATCTATTAACTATATAAGTGATAGTTTACAAATCAAATATTTCAATCGCGTTGGAATCAATTTACGAAGAGGCATGGTTGAGAAAAACATTTTTCTTTATACATCGTCGGGGGGCATACAAACATACGGCCCACCTGATGTAAATCAGTTACCGTACCTTATTAACGCTTGTAATATATTAAGTATCTCTCGCGCGGTGCCTTCCTCTGCTGCTTACACAGCAACTCCTTGGGAACTTACTGGTGACCTCACTCACACGCAGGAACACAACAACTCTCTACGGAGTTGTTATTTGGCTGCGGTTTTCTGCGAGGTATAGGTAATTCCCCAGACGGGCTGCTTTGATGCGCCCTACCTCTCTTAAAACATCCAGACCAAGACAAACAGACATGTTCATGCACACAAATGATTGTCTTGTGTAGGAATCAAACCTATAAGCGTTGGTGTCAAAGTAACGTCATTCACGACTGAGCCACCGAGCTCATCAAAAATGATATCGATAAATATATATCGTTTATAAAAATATGTACTTACCATTACGAACAATGATAGCTCAGTGATAAAGAGCCAGGCAATTAATCAACGGTGGCTGGTTTGAATCCGGGCACGGGCATATACCACTAAATTCGTAATCACGTTTATGTACATATTTGTCATCATCGCTAACTCGACGTGAAGTCCAAGAAATTACATTTCCAAAGACGTGGGACCACGGTGGCGCAGTGGTGAAACGCGTTGTTACACTACTTTGACACCAACGCTTGTGGGTTCGATTTACACACAGTACAAACATTTGTGTGCATGAACATGTCTGTTTGTCTTGGTCTGGGTATTTTTTATGTATAATAAGTATGTATTTATAAAAAAAAATGTATTTACGTATGTTTATCTGTTAAATAGTACCCATAACACAAGGTTCGCTTACTTTGGGGCTAGATGGCGCTGTGTAATTTATCCGACAATATTTATTTATTTTATTTAACTTAAAAAAAAGGTCTGGTATTTCCACTGAGTTGTGGAGGCTTTGAAAGCTGACGCTCCATGTCAAAAGGAGTATTTTCGCCATATCCTTATGCTTACATAGCGGACACCGCCAAACCTAATGGATTAGGAAATAGGATAACATCTAGATCGATCTGTCCACATTTTCAAATCACAAATGAGAGCTATTTCGCTGCCTTAAAATCAATTTCTAACTCCACATATCAACGTCGACTCTACTCTAGTGATGGGCGAATATGAATGATTGATTCGAATAATCATTCGAATGGGCAGGTATTCGAACTATTCGATTATAGGAAAGAGCCATTCAAAATATTCGAATAAAAAAAACATTCGAATGAATTTGCGTCATTCGCATGAATTTGAATCATACTCTTTTTTTGTCGCAATATAAAAAATTAAAATTAAATGAAACTACACAAATAAAGATATTAATAATCAATGGAACGTTTCTCCAATTAGGCATTATTCCAACTGTAATTTTTTTTTGCACAACTTTTACCATTACAATAAATTTTAAATATATAAATCAAATTACAAAATAAGTCTGTAAGCAAATAAAAACAGCTAACAAACACTAAACATAAAATTAGAACATGTTGAATAGTGTTGGACTAAGAAAGAAGCATTCGATATTTTCATTCGAATTAATTATTTAGGTTAAAATCATTTGAATATCGAATTATCATTCAAATGATTATTTTTCATTCGGATGACGATTGATCTTTCGCATACCACGAATCAAATCATTCGAATAATTCGATTGTTAATTTTTGGAACAATCGCTCATCACTACTCTACTCTAGAACCAGGAATATCAACTTGCTCGAGATAATATTATTTGATGCGGAAGATAATAAATAACGCATTATACAGTTCCTCTTGGAATACGGAAAAATATTATTCTGGGAGGTACGGGTATACCGTGGGTGCAGTGATTTACACGCTGGGCATTTGTACGACGATTTTAACGCTTACAGATAACACCCATGTCACCAGAGGGAGACTTTGTACAAAAGTCGTCTGCGTGGGTACCTCTGTCTCACCTATTTCTACCGCCGAGCAGCTATATTTATATAGCTGCGTTACGGTTTGAAGGGTGAGACATGGCAGAGAAATTACTGGGTACTGTGACGAAACAGCGTTAGGTTACAATATTGGTAGAGCGCGAGTAACATCCCCGTGGTGTCGCGAGCGTCAATAGGCTGCGGTGACCGCTTGCCATCTAATGCGGGCCGCATGTTTGATTGCCAATAGTTTCATAAAATTGTAGTAAATTGTTAATTTTTAAGATTAAGTAATTCAGTGCAACGAGACTTTATTTAATGCTTAAAGACATAGATAACCATCCCCTGCAACTTTATTCTTAGTCAATAATAATCCCCAAATTAGAAACAGTAGAAATATTGGAGAACATGGCGTCAAAGATCCGGTTTCCGGGCAACGCCAGCGCAGCACCGCCGCCAACAAGTGGGCTCGCCTCATCCAGCGCAGCATGTGCAGATTGGCTGCATCGGCTCTTGACGACGAATTTTAATTATCTAGAATTTTATGAGAAAGTAGCAAATAACGGAATTATGGGATTGGAGCACGAAACAGATGTACAAAGGACCAGCAATTGTTTTTTTTTTTGTGGAACAGTATATGAGTGAAATTGTGATAAAGAAATATGAAGTGTATATAGTGGACAATAAGTTGCGTATTAGAATTCGTGAAATATTCATGTAGAATTATGTAGCATTAAGCTGATTATTCCCACTGTGCCACTGGAGACACTAGTTATAAGAATTTGTTTAAGATGCATAATAATTGTGTACCAAAAAGTTCGGCAACTCCTATCTTTGTCGTACCATTAGAAAGTGGAAAGCCTTGCCTGCACATGTGTTTCCTTCTTCCTACAATATGGGATCCTGCAAACAATGGGTGAAATAGCTTCTTCTTCTTGCGGGTCAGCATAGTAGCGTCAACTGAAAGGACACTGTGTACCATCCCCGTGTTGTTGCGAGCGTTGTCAGTTGCAGTTGCGATTTGGGCTCCTCTTTCGCTTGCCATCAGGCAAAGAGGAGTCACTATGCTGAGCTAATTCCCAAAAATGTTTTATATTGTAAATTTGGAATGTATTTTTTTTTTTTCAGTTGTAGAGCTTTATTTAAGTCGTTGCTATTTTTTGAAGGACGCGCGCGGAACATGTTAGTTTATATAGAAATTCGCTTGTTGCCCATCACGAGGTATCGCCTGGTAGTGTGACAGATACGTGGTTTCATACGCTCATTTGTCAGATACGAGGCATATAGGAAGGTAACGTATCGTAAGGTAGCTTTCATATACATACGCTCATCAGTCAAATTCAAGGTCTGGGAAAGTAGTATTTATATAGATACGCTTGATGGACAGACAAGAGGTATTGTAAGGTAACATGCATAGGGATACGCTCGTTTGACCTGCACGAAGTATGGTAACGGAACGGAAACGTTATTTAAGATGAAGTAACGCGCGTCATTATGACATGGCAACGACTTAGGATTAGGCCAGTATATGTGAATGTTAATTATTAGGAAATAGTGGTTCGTGCCTCATAGTAATGTGTAACGGAATATATTTCTTCAATGTGTAATCTATATTCCTAAGTGTATAATGTATTTGTGGTCATATGCTCTGGTAGAGAAGCCGTGGGAGGGAATATATATTAGTGATGTACACAAATGCGTTCGCAACGGACATTCGTCGAGTCAACGTAAATATAGTTCAACAGGAATGCACTGCTGTGTATCATTATATTGGTAACATTATTGTGGTAGAGTTGTTTTGTGGACTTGGCATAATGTAACTTGATCTCTTTGTTATGATTATTAGGGTACCGTAACCAAGTTGTGTGTGCGAATATTGTTTTAAATTGTTATTCAATTATACAAAATTGTAGTTAATCGGGCGGGTGGCAGTTGTTGCCTGATACGCCAAAAGTAATTAGATCGTTTTGTTTATCAAGATGCAACCAACAGTAATGTCAGTAGATTTATATGTCGAAGAACATTATAACAGCGTTAAGGTTAAGTTTCTGATTTTTTTTTTTTAAAGAGGGGCATGACAACTTGCAATATCCAATTGCAAGCGCAGCATTCTCGACGCGCGGGAATAATCCTACCAGTCAGCTAGGCCCATTTAGGCGCAATTCGTGTGTTTATTAATTGTAATTTGTTAATTTTGAGGGATAAAATAATTCATTAAATGAATTATTTTAACCCTCACTTATATAACCATCCCTTAAACTCTTCATCAACATGAATATGGAAATTTTGTTTAGTCTAGTGAGCATTTCGGTAATAGTCGGTTTTTAGTTTTTAAATAATAAGTAATTAGCTAATATTAATATGATCATATTTCTGAAATTAGAACACGTTTGAAGGGGCTTCTTATTTCCCAGTGCAGAAATATTCACATATTATGCTACCTATTCAAAATCCTCGATAACCCTAATCCACACCAATACCTTCGATAGCAGTTCTCACCTCATCAACTCCTAACTACCAAAACTCTAAACTATCCCTTATCACTCATCGCTCGTCACACAACATTATCTATTATCTATTGTTATATATAATTTGTCAATGCAGCACAGCTGTGGAACAAACTACCGCCGCAAACGCATGACAGCTACATTCTAGAAGAGGTTAAGTCAGCACTTTCTCACAATACGTGTACTGTTTATAGTAACTTATATTATATTTCTATCCTTTTATGCTAAAACTCTGTGTAGGTAACTCTCGACCAAAATAAACTCACGCTAAAGTAAACTGGAAGAAATCTGTTAAAGAGATAAGTGTATTTTCATTTATTTTATTTTGTTCAGGATAACAAACAGCAAGCACAATAAAATGTAGATGTACAATGTTCTTGAAATGAGTCTTACGTTAAAGTACTGCCGACGTTATAAAAAGTAAATTAATGACATTATTAATAAGGGTTAAAGTATGAAATTGCCGTTTTATAGTAATAGATACTTTGTATTGACATTAAATCTTCATGATGTGAGATTTTCGATTGAAACTTTTTTCACATTGTACCTATGAGGATTTTCGAATTTTACTCACGAACCGTGATAGTTAGATAGTTGAAACTTTCACAGATAATGTATTTCTGTTGCCGCTATAACAACAAATACTAAAAAATAGAATAACATAAATATTTAAGGGGGCTCCCATACAACAAACGTGATTTTTTTGCTCGTTTTTGCTCGATATTGATAACGGCAACAGGTAGACGCTTAAAATATTCACAGAATATTTAGTTATATATTCACTTTAAGAATAAATAATTAAATTAAAATAAAACAAATAAATTAAAAAAAAAAAGGGGGCTCCCATACAACAAACGTGATTTTTTTGCCGTTTTTATAGATAATGGTAGGGAACCCTTCGTGCGCGAGTCCGACTCGCACTTGGCCGATTTTTTTTATTCAGCTTAGACGGGAAAGATGGATACTTCGAAAGTCCGAGTAATTTTTGAATACGAGTTCCGACGCGGAACTAACGCGGCAGAAACGGCTCGCAATATCAATGCTGCATTTGGTGAGGAGACTGCTAATGAACGCACCGTACGGTTTTAGTTTAAACGCTTTCGTAATGGAAATTTCAACTTGAAGATCGAACCAGGCGGAAGACCGGACCGGAAGACCACACAGGTGAATAACGCTGAATTGAACGAGATGGTGTAAGTAGATCCGAGTCAAACTACCCAGGATTTAGACATGGTTTAATGTTATCTTACGTACGAGTACTTTGCATCAAATCAATAATATAAAAAAATATGAAAAATGGGTGCCTCATGATTTGACTGATGTGCAGAAAGAAACGACATTGCTTCTTATCAAATTCCATGATTCTAGGTCATCGGGAAGTACCCAATAGGTTTTGACTTCCTTGCGAGTATCAAAATGTGCGCACAAGCAGCCGTATCCTTTGAGTTTTTGATATTAATTTCAGCTAGTTAGCTTCACTCGTTCCTGAGAAAAATGTCTAGACAGACAGACGGAAAACAAAGTAATCCTATATAGGTTCCCTTTTCGTTTTAAGGTACGGAATGACCTGGTCAAATTTTAACTCATATCAGGTTAAAATTTATTGTTATACAGACTGCATGTTAAAACATTTACAACGAGCCGGTAAAAAAGAAGAAAACTTTTAGAATTAAGCGAACTGTTTTATTTATGCATAAACTTCGTTGAGTATTAATCTCGGAAAGTTGTACGTTCCGATTTCTTTTACGCCATTTTTCTGTTTATGTTTTGTTTTCTATTTGTTTCGTTTGCTTTCTGCTGACTTTTATCTACTTTATATGATAAATGGTAAATAATAAACAATTTCTGTCAGATAGAATAATGGTGCTTTGTCACCAACTCTCGTTGGTTCGATTCCGACATAAGAGAAACGTTTGTGTGCATGAACATGTCTGTTTGTCTTGGTCTGTGTGTTTTAAGGGAGATTGGATGGAAACTGTACTGCCATCTCACATAAAAGAACTGCCTGGAAGGTCGTTGTCTTCCTGCGCGTTAGTGAGGTCACCAGTAAACTCCTAAGGAGATTTATGTAAGTATTTATAGGCTGTGGTAAAAACTCACACCCTGCCGTTATTTGTATGCTGTCACTGCCATGACAGCTCTGGTCATCTCTGCCTTCGCTGCTACAGTGATCTTTCATATCGTTTTCCATCTAGAACCGGGACCGCATCCATAATGCCAACCGGCGTTAGTCCACATGTGCTAATTGATGGTGGAAGCTGTAATGTTACAACCTTATTTAATGATTTATATAGAATCTTTTCTTTGCATGCTCTGTTTAGTCTATGACAATTTGTCAAAAATATTGATTTGTAATTCAAAATATTACATTTTAATGTCGGAAAACAGAAAACAAGTCAGTCTGGAGGAAGCTTTCGAGAAGTAGAGATTCAGTGCACCACGTCTGAGACCACCAGCCTCCTGCTGAGGGCTACGTGGTGAACCCTCGGGATATTACTACCTTTTTCAAACGCGATAATTTCCGGACATTTAACTAATCTAAAAATTATAATACCAGCAGCCCCTGTCGTGGACTACGGCGGCTGACAAAGATACCGCTGCGGTGTTGGTCCGTAAGGCGGTCCCCACCATTACCAACAACTTCTACGTCTGGATCTGCGTGCTGGCTAGCACGCTAACCTGCCGTCTACAGTCGTCGACCACTATAGCCGGCGGCCACTTAGTACACCCACCAGTGATTCTATCAGTGAAATACCGGTTAGACAAATTAATGCGCGAGTTCTTAAAGACCTTATTTAGCCGAACTTAAAGTGAACCCCTTTTTTATATTTATTATATTTTGTAAAATAGACCTATTAAATTAGTATCGCTTTTAATACTCCCTTTTCTTCAACTAGTAACATAACAAAGCACATAAAGTACTTTTCTAAATCTAAATTTATGTTTTCGGATTTTCACGAGCTCGGTGGCTAAGTCGTAAATGATGCGACTTTGACGCCAAAGCTCTTGGGTTCGATTCCCACACAATTCTTAGGCTCGATTTCTTATTATTTTAGGCAACTATCTAATTATTTCTAAAGCAAGCAAAGCTAAGCAAACACGGAACCCTACACTGTGCGTGGCCCGACATGCACTTGGCCGGTCTTTATTTATATTTACCGCAACAATTAAGAATTTTTTTTGTGAAAGTCAAATTTGTAGGCAATTTGATCGAAAAGTACTTTATGTGCTTCCACCATCAATTAGTTGGCCAATAGGCAACAGATATTCCTGTATTACGATCAGGATGCAGATTGCAAGAGTCTGCTATTAGCTATCCTCATAATATGGGGTACGTATGGGGTTTAAAAAATACACCTATCATAGTAGTAGTTATCACCACTAATATAATACGAGTATATCAATACGGAACACTTAAACAGATTTGCACTTGGCCGTTATTTTACACTCCTAGCAATCCCATTTATCAAATCCTATTACGAGCTTGAATATACGACGCAATACACACAATATTCCCCAAGTCGTACCGAAAACTGCTTATATCGAAGGTAATATATCTCCGGTACCAAGTGAAAGAACGCTTTTGGATATAATGTCATCGCGCAACAGAATCTTTTTATAAATTATATTCAAAGAATTCTTCGAGCATATTCTTTGCCACGCTATTATGTTAGTTTTGATTTATTCCTTTTGTCACCGAAAGGGTCGCTGTTCGAATTCCATTTCAAGCAATATATCATGCTAGGGGTATTTAATAATTAACATTTTTAGACTTAATATGTAAAAATAACAATATCAGAGTTATCAGAGTTTCAAAAGGAAGATAGTTTTTTGAGTAGTTTAAGCACGGCGGTGTTTCCAAAATGGATTTAACAAATAACTGTATAACACAGCGACATTACTTTTAATTATCAAAATTACATGAGGCTATCTCTACATATTCTTTTACAGTTTGAACTGTTAAAATGTATTTAAACAGACAATCTATACTGTAAAAGCAAGCCTTAGCTTCAAGATTGTGACTGTTCAGTTCACGCTGTAAACTGAAAAAACGTTTTGTATGGGATATCCTTAGATTTAGGTAGCGGATACCGCTATACTTAATGCATTAATATACAGGACAACGCTCAGAAGAAGAAGAAGATAAGAACTACTCGTTTAAAGTAATAAATTCACTAAGTGAGCCATTAACGTATAGCTACATTGAAGAAAAACTATCACCAACGCATAAAAATTGTCTGCATTTGGGGAATATGTACAGAAATATTTTCAGAGTTACTAACACCTTAGTAATTTGCCACCTTAGTAGGTGGCTTATTTTTGAAGTAAAACTTCTTTACGCACGCTTGAATTGGGGAGTAAGCTGGTGAATGCGTGACGAGAGCATTACGAAAAGTGTGATCGGGCGAGGCGAACGGAAGTTGAGAGGGAGATATAAGTTAGTGAAAATAGAAAGAGAGAGAATTACGTTTCGTATATTACTATAGGAGCAAGAGAGAGAGGTGCGAGCACACATTTTCTTTCTCTCTTTCTCTCATAGCGAGTTAAGTTTCGTAAATGTAAGACACAGTGCAGGCCTAGTGTCTGTATCACACACTATGGAGCTAAAGAAGTTTTACTTCAGTCGTGTGGTCTAAAGCACACTCGTTTTTGTATATATATTTTTTTATTACACAAAAATAAATTTCGGATATATCCAAATATAGTAATGAAATGTGCTTTTCTGTAATATACAAACATTAGTTAAGAACGTTAGTAACGTTCCAATAATTACAATTTTAGTATATTTGTAAATGAAAATTCGACGAGAAATTCATTTATACGGAAATTAGCTTACGTTTTGAGCATAGCATTTTATATTTCACATCTGGCTTGGAGCCGGCTTCAGTTAAGCTCGTTATTCGCTGGATTGTACAACGGATCCGTCGCTTAAACTTTTATACATTTTCCTTTTACAACATGGAAAAGCCTTTCTTCTTTGAATTTTTCGTACAGATGTATTTTGTTCATATTTCTTGCTATTGTTCAAAGTTACCACCATATACGGTTTCAGTCCTATTAATATTTTTAGTTACTCTTTAACCCTAAGTTATACTTCATCCTTTTTGGTTTTATCTTAACTTGGCCTATTGATTGAATTAAACAATTTTTAACGGAAATAACCAATGTAAGAGAATGCCACCTTAGACTTCCTGCGACCACGGATGCTGCAAAGCATTCGAAACGTCAGGTTCAACAAAATAAATAAAACACGCGATACTTCCGTTAAAAATAGTTTAATTGAATGTGTAACAATCGCGAAAACCAAAGACAATACTATTGGCCTATTGATGTGTTTAAAAAAATAATTTCAACATTTATGGAGACTTGTGTATGTCAGAGAGAGTATGAAAGTAGGATAAACGCGGTCAGAATGCGAACACTGTGCAAAATTTGTGGCGAAACGCTTGTTGACCGACAGAGAGCATCGGTGTTAAAATAAGAAGAGGCATGTTCCTTTGGTTCGGACATGTAGAAAAAATGAAGGATGAAAGAATGACGAAGCAGATATACAACGCAGAAGTGGTTCGATGTAGGAGCCCCGGAAGGCCAAGACTTACCTACCATGACCAAATCGGTTGTGTTCTGACTGAAGGTGATGTCAGGAGCCCTAGAAACCGGCGAGCGAGCATGATAAGTGCAATGAATGTTAAAGAAGCGAGTGAGGTCTATTTAACCATGTTCTAAGTATCTTTCTGTTTATATTTTCACGTTAACTTCACTGTTGGGTAGGCAGAGACATACGAATGAACCAAGACACGATGCTTATACAACTCGCTCGTTCCTTCAACGTTCATGACTCTTTTCATTCCCCACCACCAGTTCCTGGGGTTATAACATCACACTCTGTCAAAACTCGACCAATTTGGCCGTGACTCCTATATCCTACCACTTTCGCATTGTATATCTACTTCGTCATTTTTTCGTCCTGCATTTTTCTGCATTTCCGAACCAAATTCACCAGAGGGAGACTTTGTACAAAAGTCGTCTGCGTGGGTACCTCTGTCTCACCTATTTCTACCGCCAAGCAGATATATTTATATAGACGTGTTCCGATTTGAAAGGTGAGATATGGCAGAGAAATTACTGGGTACTGTGACGAAACAGCCTTAGGTCACAAGATTGGCAGCGCGCGAGTAACATCCCCGTGGTGTTGTGAGCGTTAATAGGCAGCGATGACCGCTTACCATCAATTGCGGGTCGCATGCTTGTTTGCCAATCTAGTTGTATAAAAAAACGAGTGTGCTTTAGATCACATGACTGAAGTAAAATCTCTTTAGCTCCATAGTGTAATACAGACAATAGGCCTGTACTGTGTCTTAGATATACGAAATTTATCTCGCTTTGAGAGAAAGAGAAAAAAAATGTGTGCTCACACCTCTCTTGTCCCTACAGTAATATACGAAACGTAACTTTCTCTTTCTATCTGTACTAACTTATATCTCCTACTCAACTTCCGTTCGCCTCATCCGATCACACTTTTCGTAACGCCCTCGTCACGCATTCACCAGCTTCCTCTCCAAGTTAAGCGTGCGTAAAGAAGTTTTATTTCAAAATACGTAGCCTTTTCTTCCCGACACTCTTTCAGAAGAACATTATTTCTTACACCATCGTTGTCAACGCGGTCATTAAGCTTTGCGTCACAAGTTTTGGGGTAATGCTCTCTTCTCAACGGGGTTACCAATGTTTAAATTGCTTTGTGTACGTATGCGTCCGCCAATACGGTACACCGCAACATGGCACCTCGCCACTAATTAGATAACCTGATAGCCGATTCACCTACGTGTGACCTAAATAACAAATGGAGTGAAACACTGCTAGGACATCTGTTCCGGTTCCTTATGTGAAGCCAAGCCATCATAGCTTGTGAAGGGTTCCAAGGCGTGTCTAAGAGAGGAAAGGCGCATAAAAGCAGCCCGATTGGGGAAGTGCTTCCACATTAAAACCGGAGCTCTATAGCAATTTCCTGGAGGGTTTTGTGTTCCTGGGAGTGAGTCAGGTTTCCAGCTTTACAGCAACCTGTGTGCAGTTCCAGTAGGGTGGCAAGGCGCGAACAATAATCCTTGTTTTTTTTATACGGTATCGGGACGCATCCAAGCATACAATCCAACTGATGGAAAGCGTTTACCCTAGCCTATGAAAGCTCCCAATACATTAACTATCACTAGTGCGATGCCACCTCTGCTGCTAGCACAGCAACTCCTCAGGAGCTTACTGGTATCCCAGCTCACACACAGGAATACAACAATCCTCTAGAGCGTTGTTATTTGACTGTGATTTTTTGTGAGATGGAGGTACTTCCCCAGACGTGCTTTGACTTTTTTAACACTAAGGTAGAAAACAAGCATGCGGCTTGCCTGATGGTAAATCGTCACCGTAACCTACGGATATTTGCAACATCGGGATGCGCCCTACCTCTCATAAAAACACTCACAGCAAGACAAACAGACATGTTCATGCACATAAATGTTTGCCTTGTGTGGGAATCGAACCCACGGCAGGAGATATATTTGTTTTGTCCTTTGTCTTGATCTGGGTATTTTAAGAGAGGGCATCCGGGGAAGTCTACCTTACAGAAAACCGAAGCAAAAAAAAATCCCTACAGGATTGTTGTGTTACTGCCAGTGAGTAAGGTCACCAGTATCCTCCTAAGGAGTAGCTGTGTTAGCAGCGGAGGTGGCATCGTGCGAGTGATATTTAATGCCTCCCAAAGTTGTATCAAAGAAATGTATTCAAACGAGACGATCATCTTTCACAAGCTCGCTGGCGCAGTGGTGAAACGCGCTGTTACGCTACTTTGACACCAACGCTCGTGGGTTCGATTCCCACACAGTACAAACATTTGTGTGCATGAACATGTCTGTTTGTCTTGGTCTGGGTATTTTCTATGTATAATAAGTATGTATTTACAACAAAAAAATGTTTTGAAAAACTTTTATCCGTGCGGTGACGGAGAAAGAATATTAAAAATCACCGCCCCCTCTCTTCCCCTGGGTGTCGTAAGAGGCGACTATGGGATTTCCTGACGTTCCAGCATCTCAGCCGGTGGTAGGGTAAATACCCGCCTGGTTGGCTACCACCGTACACACGGCGAAACACTCGTGAAGTGGCGTACCTATGAGTACGTCGCGTTTCGGGGTCAGCTGGTGTATAACCAGTGCTCGGGGGATTGTTGACGCGATATTGCGGGAACAGTGGTGGATTCTGTCCATCCATTGTCAGAAGGACTGAGCTGACCCGTCGGCCAGGGAGACCCGTTGAAACGGTTGTTCCGCTGGCCGCCCGCGGTATAGTACAGGTGCCCAATCAAGACTAACCACCTTGAGAGGCTGCCCTTTCATACCGCGCATAATCTCGGGGTAGATCGTCGTGCCGATTGGTGACCGGATGGTGGGGACCCGGCGACTACTTCCGGGGGGGTTCGGGGGCCCTTCCGTCCGACGGATCAGCACAGGTCCTTTGTCGACAAACGAATGGAGAAACAGTCCACCGCGTTTCTTCCCCAATGTCGTGGCAATTCTCTCCCGCTTCACGCTTCCGTTCTTTACATTACTCATGACAGCGCAAATAGGAAAAGATGGTCTAACAGCGGTGCACTCCCCCACCACCCTGTTCAAGGTTGAGTTCGCTAACATCCGCGGACTCCACTCTAACCTTAATGCCGTCCACCAACACCTAGAGACGGCACGGCCCGCCATGCTCTTCCTGACGGAGACACAGATTCAGCGTCCAGCGGACACGTCCTACCTCCAGTATCCCGGTTATGTGCTTGAGGAGAATTTCCTCGCGAAAGCCGGGGTCTGTTTGTTTGTCCGCTCGGATGTATGTTGTCGCCGTCTGCGCTGCCTAGAGGATTCCTCCTTTCCTGTCCTCTGGGTGCATGTAAACCTGGGCCTTCAGAGCCGTATTTACATGTGCCTATACCGACCCCATACTAGGGACACGGAGACAACTCGGCTCTTTGAGTACATGAGTCGGGCGGCAGATGAAGCGCAGGAGCGGTACCCTACTGCAGAGATGGTATGTTTGGGGGACTTTAACTCTCACCACGACTCCTGGTTGGGATCCTCCACAACTAACCATGCAGGAAGGACTGCCCACGCGTTCGCTCTTTCGCACAGCCTGACGCAACTGGTGCACCAACCCACCAGAATACCTGATGTTGCTGGTCAGGAGCCCTCTCTGCTAGATCTACTGCTGACCACCCACCCTGCTGGCTACCGGGTTGAGGTCGGGGCGCCCCTGGGCACATCTGACCACTGCCTAGTATCCAGCACAGTGCCAAGCGCGATTCCGCCACAACCCACAGAGGTTAGGCGTCGTGTCTGGCACTACTCGTCAGCAGATTGGGACGGTATGCGCGACTACTTTGCTTCCGTCCCATGGGGGCAGCGCTGTTTCAGTGAGAAGAATCTAACGGCGAGTGCTGCGGCCATTGTTGATGAGATCGGCGTTGGCATGGAATACTACATTCCCCACTCCGATGTCGTCATCAAAAGCCGGAGACGCCCTTGGTTTAATCGCGAATGCGCTGAAGCTGTTAGTAACAAACAGGCGGCGTATCGCGCTTGGATCAGGGGTCGCGCCCTTAAAGATCCGAATACTGACTCACTGAAATCAGCCTACAACACTGCCACCAAGATCTGCAAGAGAGCATACATGAGAGCGGACGCCCAGCGCGTTACACGTGTCGGCACGGAACTAGTGGCGCACCCTACTGGATCGCGTAGCTACTGGCGACTGGCCAAAGCCGTGCAGGCCAACTTCTGCCAGCCCTCGCAGCCACCGCTGCGATGCCCTGATGGCTCACTGGCTCATCAGCCGCAGGAGAAAGCCGATCTTATGGCCAGCCTCTTTGCGGCTAACTCCCGGATCGATGACTGTAGCACGCAACCACCAACAATACCCTCCAGTGGATCCGTTATGCCTGATATCCACATCAGGCAGCGCGATGTGCGTTTTGAACTACAGTCACTCGATGTCCGAAAAGCCATGGGTCCTGACGGTATCCCAGCGATTGTTCTTAAAAAATGTGCAGCGGAGTTGTCTCCGGTGCTGACGCGCCTCTTCCGCCTCTCGTACTCGACCGGTTCTGTTCCGGATGCTTGGAGAGAGGCCAATGTGCAGCCGGTCCCCAAAAAGGGAGACCGTTCTGACCCATCGAATTACCGCCCCATTGCCGTAACTTCAGTGTTGTGCAAAGTCATGGAACGGATCCTTAACAATCAATTGATCCGTTACCTAGAAGATCACTCCATAATCAATGATCGTCAGTATGGTTTTAGACCGAAACGATCAACGGGTGATCTTCTAGCGTATGTGACGCACCTCTGGGGGGAGGCAATCGATAAATATGGCGAATCCATGGCAGTCAGCCTAGATATCGCCAAGGCGTTCGATCGGGTCTGGCACAAAGCACTTCTCTCCAAACTTCCGGCATACGGTCTGCCCCTCCAGCTATGTAATTGGATTGCTGGCTTCCTGCATGAGCGTAGAATCCGCGTCCTTGCAGATGGATGCGCTTCGCGGTTCATGTCAGTGAGTGCCGGTTTCCCACAGGGCTCCGTTCTATCGCCCACCCTCTTTCTTCTGCATATCAATGACATGCTGCCACTTGGTAATATTCATTGCTATGCAGATGACAGTACGGTCCATGGGCGATATTTCGGTCGGCCTGGTGCTGGTCGGACAGAAATCGGTGAGAGGCGTGAGAGTCTTGTCGTTGAACTGAATCGGGTTTTGGATCTCATTAGTAAATGGGGTTCCAATAACCTGGTTGAGTTTAATGCCGAGAAAACTCAGGTTTGCGCGTTTACAACAAAAATGTCCCCCTTCCTTCCCACTCCCAGTCTTCAGGGTGCTTCCCTCAGTATGCGTGATAGCCTGAATATGCTGGGTATGGGTATTCGTTGCGACCTTAACCAGCGTTATTACATCGAGAGCCTCATCTCAACAGCCTCAAGAAAGCTCGGAGTCCTGAACAGGGTGCGCCGGTTCTTCACGCCGGACCAACTTTGTCTGCTTTATAAGACACAAGTTCGGGCCTGCGTGGAGTATTGCTCGCATCTCTGGGACGGCTCCGCACAGTATCTTCTTGAGGCTCTCGATAGGTTGCAGCGACGGGCTATCCGCATAATTGACGACGAAGAGGTCACCAAAAACCTAGAACCTCTTCAACTCCGTAGGGACATAGGCTCTCTAAGCGTATTTTACCGCCTTTACCATGGCGAGTGCTCTGAAGAACTGTTTTCCCTTATCCCACCCTCACCCTTCCGTCATAGAACCACACGTGCGGGCTTGCGATGTCATAGTTCCACGGTTGAGGAGATCTCTTCGCGTACCAAAAAGTTCGGCAACTCCTATCTTTGTCGTACCATTAAAAAGTGGAACGCCTTGCCTGCACATGTGTTCCCTCCTTCCTACAATATGGGATCCTTCAAACGAAGCGTGAAGAAGCATTTTGCGGGTCAGCATGGCAGCGTCAACTGACAGGATACGGGATGTAGTATATTGTCAGTTGCAGTTGCGATTTGGGCTCCTCTTTCGCTTACCATCAGGCAAAGAGGGGCCACTATGCTGAACTACTATAAAAAAAAAAAAAAAAAAAAATGTATTTACGTATGTTTATCAGTTGTCTAGTACCCATAACACAAGCTTCGCTTACTTTGGGGCTAGATGGCGCTGTGTAATTTGTCCGACAATAATAAAAAAAAATCTTTCACGAATATATTTTGGTCAATTTACGCCAAATTGGAAAGATAAAACCCAAAAAATCGGTCAAGTGCGAGTCGGACTCGCGCACGAAGGGTTCCGTACCATTATCTATAAAAACGGCAATAACACGTTTGTTGTATGGGAGCCCCCCTTAAATATTTGTTTTATTTTGATTTAATTATTTATTCTTAAAGTGAATATATAACTAAATATTCTGTGAATATTTCAAGCATCTACCTGTTGCCGTTATCAATATCGAGCAAAAATGAGCAAAAAAATCACGTTTGTTGTATGGGAGCCCCCTTAAATATTTATTTTATTCTATTTTTTAGTATTTGTTCTTATAGCGTCAACAGAAATACATCATCAGTGAAAATTTCAACTGTCTAACTATCACCGTTCATGAGATACAGCCTGGTGACAGACGGACGGACGAACGGATAGCGGAGCCTCAGTAATAGAGTTCCGTTTTACCCTTTGGGTACGGAACCCTAAAAAATAGGAACCTAAAGAATGTCCTGTCATGGATAACCGCGGTTTTTTCAGAAATATTCCTTTTTTTATCGTCACGTCAAACCATCAGACGATAAAGCGCGATAGTTGACTGATTTATGGTAGCCTGATACACTATTAGCGATGGGCGATGCCGCTTTTTGTATACCTATCGTGCTAAAAATATTATGGTTTATCTCACAGAAAGATAGGAGCGGATTGTTTTTTTTTTTATTCAACGTCGGAACATTCAAGCAAACAGTCCATATGATGTAAAGTGGTCACCGTAGCCTATGAATTAACCCTTACACATCCCACTGCAGGAGGGATGCTGGTTTCTCTTAAACCAAAGGGGTTTAGAGCATACTCCGCCACGCTGCTAAAATGCGGATAGGCAAAGGCCTTTTTTTAAGGTGTTTTCAAGCCGCCCGAGGCCCACTGACTTAGTTTAACTACTTTTTTTTTTATATTAGTTCAGCATAGTGGCCCCTCTTTGCCTGATGGTAAGCGAAAGAGGAGCCCAAATAGCAACTGCAACTACGACTGATAACAGTCAGGATAACAACAACAGGCCCTCCGAAGCACGAAGAAACTCGAGATAGATAACCTCATCCATAGACAGGCTGCAGTCAACGTTGCTTAACCTGCGTGTTCGGTTAGAATGACACGTGCAACGACGCCATCGAGCTCTCAGCCTATGAACGCTTGTAATATTAGGAATCACTCGCGCGATGCCTTTGCAGCTACAGCAACCCCTGATGAATCTTTTTGGTGACCTTCCTCGCACGCAGGAACACAACAACTCTCTAGGGAGTTTGTCATTTGGCTGCGGTTTTCTGTGAGGTGGAGGAATTTCTTCAGACGTTGCTGCTTTGGTTCGCCCAACCTCTCTAAAAACACAGACCAGGACAAACAGAGATGTCCATGCACACAAGTGTTTATCCTGTGTGGGATTCGAACTCACGAACATTGGTGTCAAAGTTGATGAGCTCGGTGGCGCAGTGGTGAAACGCGCTGTTACGCTACTTTGACACCAACGCTCGTGGGTTCGATTCGCACACAGAACAAACATTTGTGTGCGGTGCGGTTATAAAAAGTAGCTGTCGGCATCATTTCGAACAACTCTTCAGAACACAACCCGTTGTACAATCGGTAGAACACACAAAGGGAGGCAAAGTCTCTCCTTAAACTTAAGGGTTCAATACCGAGTGTATCCCATTCTAATATATGTAATATAGTACAGAGTAAGTATACAAAGGAAACCAGTTGAGAATGCGCAAGCTTGCATTGCCAGAGGAACACCTGGCTCGTCAATTATATAACAATACATTTATTTTTTAATTTGTCGGCCATTTTGACCATGTTCCTTAAGAGATAGGAACGGTGTTCCTGAACATTCATATTCTACTTTTTTATGCTGAATCCTAATCTGAAGTCAAAATTCGAATATTCGAAAAAAAGCGACAGACACACATACACAGAGACAAACATATAGAATTCATATAGGAACGGTGTTCCTGAAAAGCTTTGCTTAAAATTACAGGAGGAAGTTAAACAACAACAAAAATAACTTAATCAGCTTAATACTCGTATTTATATGCAATTTGATCCAACCTGCTTTGTGTGCTTCCGCCACCAATTAGTTCATGCGGCCTAGCGCCGGCCGGCCTCATGAACAAACAGACTGACGTAAACCATTCCCCACTATTAAATATATTTTCGCTCACACCATCCACCCCCACACTCAATTCAATATAAGGGACGGCACTGCGATGGATTTGTCACTTGTAGCATGTTATTCTTACGATTAACGTCCACAACGCCTGATGATGCCTCGTGGAGAGGCGAAACACGTGTCGCAGCGACGACCAGGCCAGTCGTGGCAGCGACGGTGGTGGTGGGGGCATGCGGATTCTGTTCCAGATGGCGGACGACCGCAGCAGCCGAGGCAGAGACTACCGGAGCAGCCATGGCAGCGTCGGCATGTAGCACGCACTAACAGTAGTGCCGGCCGGCGCTAGGCCGCATGAACTAATTGGTGGCGGAAGCACACAAAGCAGGTTGGATCAAATTGCATGTAAGTTTGACTTTCGCAAAATAACGCCTGAATCTATTAACTACTCGTATTTATCTCATCCCACTAATATTGAGAATATAAGACGTGTCCAAATGCCCGTGAAAACCAAATCAAATAAAGAATCTTTATATTTTTTTACCTTATCACTATTATGTTCATTCCTTCCGTGCATTCATTACTTTTCCTCCGTAATCCACAATTTCGAGGAAATAATTCCCTTGAAATTTGCAATTTTTTATCATATTTATAGCGGCCATAACACTTATTTAAAATAAATTGTTCATTAATGAAAGAGATTTTTCTCATTAACAAATTTTCATTTTTCTCATTAATCATTTATCGCCATAATTTCGGTCTTTTATGATTGAGATAATGTCTTTTTTTACAAAGCGGATATTTGACCTCAGTATTTAATTTTTGGTAGTTACTTATCTTTGCTCTACCATTTATATACCGTTTTACGTTACAATACTGAATATGCATATTTTACTACCTAAATATGCATATATTCTATAGGAGTCCGTAGACCTTGAATAAGAAGTTCTACGATTATTACGTGCTCAGTCGTGAATGACGTGACTTTGACACCAACGCTCGTGGGTTCGATTCCCACACAGTACAAACATTTGTGTGTATGAACATGTCTGTTTGTCTTGGTTTGGATGTTTTAAGAGACGTAGGGCACATCAAAGCAGCACGTCTGAGGAAGTACCTCCACCGCACGGAAAACTGTGGTGGAAGTACTTCCTCAGACATTGCGCAGCAGGCATTGCGCGAGTGTACTTAGTATATTACAAGTGTTAATAGGCTAAGGTAATCGCTTTACATCAGGTGGGTCATTTGTTTGCATGCCTTCCGACGTAGTATATTAAAAAATCGGCCAAGTGCGAGTCGGACCCGCGCACGAAGGGTTCCGTACCATTATCTATTAAAACGGCAAAAAAAACACGTTTGTTGTATGGTAGCCCCCCTTAAATATTTGTTTTATTTTAATTTAATTATTTATTCTTAAAGTGAATATATAACTAAATACTCTGTGAATATTTCAAGCGTCTACCTGTTGCCGTTATCAATATCAAGGAAAAATGAGCAAAAAAATCACGTTTGTTGTATGGAAGCCCCCTTAAATATTGATTTTATTCTATTTTTTAGTATTTGTTGTTATAGCGGCTACAGAAATACATTATCTGTGAAAATTTCAACTGTCTAACTATCACGGTTCGTGAGATACAGCCTGGTGACAAACGGACGGACAGACGGACAGCGAAGTCTCAGTAATAGGGTTCCATTTTACCCATTGGGTACGGAACCCTAAAAAACCACACATTCCTCTAATTACGTAATGATTGCATTCGAAACGAGCTCGGTGGCGCAGTGGTTAGTAACGCGACTTGACACCAACGCTCGTGGGTTCGATTCCCACACAGGACACACATTTATATGCACGAACATGTTTGTTTGTCTTGTACTGGGTGTTTTATATGCACTCGTATCATAAGTATGTATTTACAAAAAAATATATATTTACGTATGTTTATCAGTTGTCTAGTACCCATAACACAAGAGTTGCTATCTTTGGGGCTAGATGGTGCGGAGTAGTTTGTCCATTAATATTCATTCACTTATTAAATACTTCACGTTTGTCTACCTCGCCTACTATTTTCCATCTACTTATTGTTCTCCTCTCCACCGTGTAATTTCATGTTTCTTTAAATTCTGCTTTAACGTCCTCTGATTCTCTCTAAACTTCTATGATTAAATTTAGTAAATCTTTATATTCATCATCTATATTAGAATCATAAAGATGAATTAATGCTTTTTAAAGATCTATTCCAGTCAAAATTACACTACCAAAAAGAATAAAATCATTGGCATAAATGTAAGTTTGTATTGATTGTCTGTATACGTTTTAACTAGATAAAGGGCAGGTAAGTTTGAAATTTGGCCAATATGCTGCGAGAAGATGTGCCAGAGAGAAATAATGAAGAGATAATAGATTCAGGTATCATCTTGAGAAAGGCAAATTTACATGCAAATTGATCTAATCGGTAAGCATACAAAAGAGGTTACATCAAATTGCATAAAAATAAAGAAGCTAGTAGAGAAGCAAAGGAGAATAAATTTTGTTTAGACGAAGATAACAGAACAAGTGTAATAGAATTGTCTAGAATATTATTATTTGAAAGAAGAGAAACCGGACAAAGCATTTGAACATTATCATTGCACAATTTGAGGGAAGGGCGCCGGTCAATACTCACCCACAATGGTTTGTGAATGCATCATGCCGTCGTGATCAAATTGCATCTAAATTTGATTGTCTTAAAATAACGCCTAAGCCTATTACTCGTATTTAAAATAAAGAGACCCTTTTCGAACAATAAACTTGTTAAAAACAAAATAGTTATGTATTACTTATATAGATATTAACAACCATTTAACACAATACGGAGCACAGAAATTATTTCGGGAAAATACTAAAACCGCCATTTCTTTCCGCCATAAATAACTTTTTTTAACAATAAGTTGCTAATAAGAATCATACGCGTAAAGTCATGTCGTGGGAAAAATTTCGGACTAACATAACTAAGTGGGAAGGAGTAGTTGTTTTGTAAACAAGAAGCCCGACTACATTAACACCTCGAAAAGGCATAGAACGCTTGGCGTTCAAATAAATATTCGCTTTAGTAAAGTAATGTAAAGCCTAGTGGGTAAAGAACAAACTAGCATATTAACCGATTCATTCTTGCTCGATACCGAACATGGGTATGTACTAAATTCGTGTTCTCGGTTTTGTAATTATTACTTGCACTTGGTGAAGGTAAACATTATGAACAAACCCAACCAGCCAGAAAATTATGTGTCACCTTACTTTGTAATTTCTGAAGTTAACCGCTGTATATTTAAATCGATAACTACGTGAAATTTTATGGCTTAGATAGCGGACCCCACCAATCCTAATGGATCTGTCCAATCTATGTTTCCATTTACTTACTGATCTCCTCTCCACCACCAACTCCCCTATTTCTGTCTCCTGTATTCTAGAACATGATTAAATTTTGTACATCTTGTTTTTTCACCATCAAGTTGTTATAGGCACAAATAACTATTCCATTAGATTATAGATACAATGGCATAAGTAATACTTTAATTTAAATAGTTTAATGATAGAAAGAAGTTTCAAACTGAAAACTAAATGTAAATAAATTATTTTACATATACGCGGTAAACGGCACAAATATTTGAACACTTAAATGCTGCATATGCCTATGCTGTAAGAGCTGGACATATCACGCAAGCTTGTCAATTAAACAATAAGTGACAAATTACGCAACGCCATCCAGTCCCATAGTAGTATATCTAAGCAGAATAACACATATGCACGCATATTTATTATGTTCATAAATTGTGAGTTTTTCATATATCTATACTTCGACGAGCTCGGTGGCTCAGTCGTGAATAACGCGACTTTGACACGAACGCTCGTGGGTTCGATTCCCACACAAGGCAAACATTTATGTGCATGAACATGTCTGTTTGTCTTGGTCTGGATGTTTTAAGAGTCAAAGTAGCTGTGCTGGGGAAGTACCTCCACCTCACAGAAAACCGCATCCAAATGACAACTCCCCAGAGGGTTGTTGTGTTCCTGCGTGTGAGTAAGGTCGCCAGTAAGCTCCTAAGCAGTTGATGTGTTAACTGCAGCGGTGGCATAGCGCGAGTCATACTTAATGTATCACAGGCGTTCATAGCATACTGTAACCACTGTTTACACCAAGTGGACTGTATATTTCTATGCCTGCCGACGTTGTACAAAATAATAAGAAAGTAAATAAACATCTCCAAAAAAAAATTTTTTTGCAAATCTAACTGGTAGTCAAAGATTAGCGCGTTCAAACGAACAAACTCTTCATTCATATTATATTAGAGTACATTATGCAAGAAAGGATATTATTAAAACCATGAAGTGTGCACGAAAAGAGCTAAGAATGCTAATTTAGCCAATGAGGTGTGTAAAAGCCAGTCACGTGCCCCTCAGTCCTCTCTGATTACCTCACCCAGTGAGGGATTTGGCGTACAAATTGAAGTATCTACAAACGCAAGAATTTTATATAAATATCATATAAAGCCATTCGGTTCTCTGAAACACAATAAAATGTTTCGAAACGAGTCACTTCGAACACACTTCGTTAAGCGTATACAAAAAACTAAGTGCTCTCAGCCGCTTTGGCTTTGTGGTCCAGCCAGCCATAAAAAAACAGACAAGTGGGAGCTAGGCACACTACTGTTATATCACGTACTCATCAATCAAACAATAATGAATTATTGACATGATAACGTCTTATAAATCGATGAACACCGGCTGCACGCACGAAAAATGTCACGTTTCAGAGCGCGGAACAAGCGATAAAGAGGCACGATCGGCCTAAGCGTTCGGCTTGTGACGCAAATATCTCTATTCCACTCCATCGGCCGATGCATCCGAGTAGAAGAGAGACAGCGGCAGCACACAACCTACACGTGAACGGTTTGTCAACTGTTGAATGTTTTCTTATGACGTTATCACGTAAAATTATCGTCCGTAAACCGACTTTACAGACAACCAATTTTTAATACAAAAACGAGCATGCTTTAGACCACACGACTGAAGTAAAACTTCTTTAGCTCCATAGTGCGATACAGACAATAGACCTGCACTGTGTCTTACATATACGAAACTTAACTCGCTATGAGAGAAAGAGAGAAAGAAAATGTGTGCTCGCACCTCTCTTTCTTGCCCCTACAGTAATATACGGAACGTAACTCTCTCTCTATCTTCACTAACTTATATCTCCCTCTCAACTTCCGTTCGCCTTCCTCGATTACACTTTTCGTAACGCTCTCGTCACGCATTCACCAGCTTACTCCCCAAGTCAAACGTGCGTAAAGAAGTTTTACTTCAAAAAGAACTCGCCCTTCAAAAAATACCCAAATCAAGTGCTCAAGTTCATTTTTGCCGGCCTTATAATCTTGATTTGTACTCGGGTCTAACACGCCGGGTGCAAAGAACCGGCGCATATAGCTTTCGGTAAATATCTATTGTCGCCATCTTCATAGCTCGACGAGCTCGGTGGCGCAGTGGTGAAACGCGTTATTACGCTACTTTGACACCAACACTCGTGGGTTCGATTCCCACACAGTACAAACATTTGTGTGCATGAACATGTCTGTTTGTCTTGGACTGGGTATTTTCTATGTATAATAAGTATGTATTTACAAAAAAAAAATGTATTTACGTATGTTTATCAGTTGTCTATCATCAGTTGTATATCATGATCCAAATGTTGCGTTTGAATATTTCCTTGAAAACTTTCAATTGATATACGATCTCTGTTTTCCTTTTAAAGTCAGAACATTCAGCAATAAGAAAAAATTAAAATGGATTACAAAAGGAATTAAAGTATGTTGTAAGAAGAAAAGACAATTATTATGGAAACACAGAATTGCGCCATCTGAGCAAACCAAATTAAATTTAGCCAGCCACTCCAAGAAATTAAAAAAGATAATTAATTTAACAAAAAAATCTCAAAATTGTTATTATATCAATAATGCAAAAAATAAATCAAAAGCCACATGGCAAATAATAAATGACAAAAATAAAGATTATATTTCAAAGATTGAATATGAAGGAAAAGTAATTACAGATCCGAAATTAATAGCAGATGCATTCAACTCATATTTTATTGACAAAATTGAACAATCATCAAACAAAATTAACGATAGAGTTCATCTACCTATTCAACCACAATCAATGTTTTTGAAGCCAATTTTGATTGAAGACGTAGTAAAGATTATAAGGTCATTAAGTAATACGAACAGTACTGGTTACGATGACATTTCTACGAAAGTAGTCAAATATGTATGTGAAAATATTGCACCACATATATGTCATTTGATAAATTTATGCATTGCCGTGGGTATTTATCCTGATAAATTAAAATCTACAGTTGTTAAGCCACTCTATAAAAAAGGGGATAAACACATTGTTTCTAATTTTAGACCAGTAGCGCTAGGATCAATTTTTACAAAAATATTTGAAAAATATTTGCATGACTCTATTTATAATTACTTGACTAAATATAACATTTTATGTGACGAACAAAAGGGATTTAGAAAAAATAAGACGATCAATATGGCTATTTATGATTTATTTCAAATTGTTATGGAAAATGTAGATATTAAAAACCCTGTATGTGTTTTGTTGTTGTTGCCGACTAGGGCAAGACATTATTGAAGATGATGATTACATTATGTACTACCTAGGCAAAACTAAGGGCCTATACGGCGTGGGCTTCCTAGTTAAGAAAAAATACAAAGAGAATATCAAAACATTTACTGGAATATCAGATAGAGTTTGTGTACTAGAAATTGAACTGGAAAACATACACTTTGCAATAATACAGGCATACGCACCTACCGAGAGTTCGTCTCAGGAGGATATAGATAATTTCTATGTAGACCTGGCGAAAGCTCACGACTCTATCTCCACCAAATACATTATCTCTATGGGAGATTTCAACGCACAGATTGGGTTACCCAAAAATCATGAGCATTCAATTACCGGTAAATATGGTTATGGTAAAAGAAGTATTCGCGGAATAAGGCTCATACAGTATGCTTATGAATACAATCTGAAAATAGTCAATACTATGTTCAACTTAAAGGATAGTAATAGGTGGACATGGATATCTCCAGATAAAAACACAAAAAACGAGATTGATTATATCTTGACTACAAAACCTCAGTTATTCTCTAAATACGAGGTACTATCCTCATTCTCCTTTGGATCCGACCATAGGCTGCTGAGAGCTACAATCAACCTGAAAGCAACGAAAAAGAGCAGACGAAATTTTACTAATACAACTTCAACACTAAAGACTTTAGAAGAACAAAAAAATTACCTTGAAAATCTAAACATATATATACCAGAACTTATAGCGACATCAAAAAATTACAAAGCTGAGGAATACTGCCAAAAAATCATGCACTCTATATCTGCAAGTCTAAAAAGTACTAAGAAAAAAGAAAAATGCAAAATCTTGACAAAAGAGATACTAGAGCTCATGAATGAAAGAAATAAGTTACAAAATAAGCCAAAATTGAACAAGTCCGACAGAGAAAATTTAAAACAATTATACAAAATTACAAATAAGGAAATAAGAAAGTGCTATGATAGTTACAGAATAAACACCATAAAAAGACACCTCGAACAATCTAGATCTGCTAAAAAAGCTTACAAGGAACTAAATAAATCAAAAAAATGGATTCCATCACTTCAGCCTGGCTCTACCAAATGTAATTGCCGCAAGGAGATCATAAACATAGCTACTGAATTTTATGCAAAACTATATAGTCAACCAGACCTTTCACATCAAATGCCTGATGTTTACCAATGTGAGAATAATTCTCCAGTTAATGAGTTCACAGAGTCTGAAATCCTGAAACAAATAATGAAGCTCAAGCCGGAAAAAAGCCCGGGACCTGATGGGATTACAAATGAATGCATTAAATTTGCAAGGAATCAACTTCTTACACCTATTACGCTACTATGGAACAAAGTACTACAGGAAGAAGCTGTACCACACCAGTGGACAGAATTTGAAATCATCTTGTTGTATAAAAAAGGAGACCCTTCTGACATAGGGAACTATCGCCCAATAAGCCTGTTGCCCACTCTTTACAAATTATTCGCCTTAAGCCTGCTAGAGAGAATATCCCCGGACATCGATATACACCAACCTATCGAGCAGGCCGGATTCAGAAGTGGTTTCAGTACAACGGATCACATTCAAGTAGTCGACCAAGTGATAGAGAAATACTTAGAATTCCGCAAACCATTATATATAGCTTTCATTGACTATAAAAAGGCATTTGACTCTATAACACACGACTCTATCTGGAAAGCACTGAACATGCTTAACATTAACGAGAAGTACATTACCATCTTAAAAAACATCTATACAAATAGCACAAGCAAGGTCAAGCTAGATAGAACAGGCACAAAAATTAACATAAACAGAGGTGTTAGACAGGGTGATCCGATTTCGCCTAAACTGTTCATAGCCGTGCTGCAACATTTAATGGAGAACCTACCATGGTCTAAGCAAGGCATCAAAGTAAATGGAAACTTTCTAAGCCACCTCAGGTTCGCAGATGACATCATATTGTTCTCGGAAAATCCAGTTCAATTAAATACTATGATAAATGATCTACATCAGGCCAGTATCAAAGTTGGGCTGGAAATGAACCTTGACAAAACAAAAGTCATGAGCAATCACCACACGACACCCATCCTGGTAAATAATATCCCACTCGAATTCGTACAAAACTACGTCTATCTAGGCAAGCAGATCTCTTTCAGCAAAGTAAGAAATCAAGAAGAAGTAGACAGAAGAATAGCGATCACTTGGAACAAGTACTGGGCTCATAAAGAGATATTCAAGTCTCAGCTCCCACTACCGACGAAGAAAATAGTTATGGATTCAGAAATTCTGCCATGTCTCACTTACGGCTGCCAAACGTGGACTTTTGACCTAAAAACCAGAAACAAAATCCAGACTACTCAAAAGAAAATGGAGAGAAGCTGCCTAGGCATAAAATTGAAAGATAAAGTTAGAAATGTGGATATTCGCAGGAAAACTAATGTGATTGATGCTTTAAATTTCTCATTACAAAGGAAATGGAGATGGGCAGGGCACTTGGCCAGATATAACGACGACAGGTGGACTATAAGGTCAGTAAAATGGTCTGGCCCCAATGGTACTCGAGCGAAAGGCCGACCATCTGCCAGATGGGCAGATGAAATTATTACAACGGCGGGTCAAAAGTGGCTGGTAACAGCTACAGACAGAGAAAAGTGGAATTCCTTGGAGGAGGCTTTTACCCGTAGGGGGTCCATACAATCCAATTAATTATATTTCTTTGTAATAATTTGATAATAACATGCACGTATATTTAATATTAATGTTCTTTTATTATATAACTTTTAGTGATGTTATTCATATAATTTTGTATTTATTAACAATGTTTGTATGGAATTAATAAAGCTTTATTATTATTATTATTATTTTATTTTTATTCACGGGTATTATCCCGGTCATTTGATAGGCGTGCGCGGGGATATGGATCCAACGCGTAGAGGCCCTTTTAAGAAGATTCATGATATGTTGTACACCCACCGAGACCCCCTCCTAAAAATATCGATAGAACCATATATCTATGAGCAGGTCACGGCAGGTATTGGGACTATTGCGAATGTGTAGGAAATGATTAGTCTATTGTAATGAGGTCTGGAGGGATTATTGGTACTGGGTTATTGCAGAAGAGGGACGGACACCTGCCATAACTATCATATCTGACTGTTATTTTTGGCAGGCGGTGGCTCGCCACTCACTAGATGGACCCCCGAAATGCCAGAGAAAGTCGGCCGGGGGCAACACCGGTGTGAGTGACTCAGGGGTGTCGAGAGGTGTGCTGCGCTTTCTCTGAAGTTACTCGCGGCGTTATGCCCTTTAACACTTCCACCCCTGGAGTATATCACCTGCTAGAGCAATATACTCTATCGACTATTATTATTATTATTATGTGTTTTGTTTACTGACATGACGCTAGCATTTGATTATGTCAACCGAAAGAGACGAATAAGAAAATTAAACGCATATGGCATAAGAGGTAATATATTGAATTTAATAGTCTTATTTAAATAATAGAAATCAGTGTGTAGAAATATCTAATATAAATCCACAAAATAAACAAGAGAATAAATATTTGTCAGAATATAAATTAAATAGATTTGGGGTACCACAGGGAAGTGTTCTTGGGCCTTTACTGTTCATTATTTATATCAATGACCTGCCCAAATACGTCCGACAAAAAATGGTGCTATTTGCTGATGATAGCACAGCAATAATTAAATGCAACAATATAGATGAATATGAAATTGATATAAACAACGCTTTAAGTGATATTATACAATGGTTAGACGATAATAATTTAAAAATTAATTTACAAAAGACTAAGATTATGCAGTTTTTTAATAGAAAGTTTCCCCCTACACTTAATATAAGCTACAACGATCATAGCATAGAAGAAGTACAATCATATAAATTTCTTGGGATTATGGTTGATAGCAGACTAACTTGGACGGCGCATGTTGAACAAGTTTGTAAAAAACTTAGCAAGTCGTCTTATGCTTTATTAAAATTGACAAAAAAAGTCACACTGGAAGTGGCATTAGTGGCTTATCATGGTCTAGTTACACCACATTTAAGCTATGGTGTTATATTTTGGGGTAACTCAATGGAAAATGATAAAGTTTTTAAGGTGCAAAAAAGATGTTTACGAGCAATGTGCGGATTAAAATCTAGAGACAGCTGTGTACCCATCTTTAAATCACTTAAACTTCTTACTCTACCATGTATTTATATAATGGAAATATGCTTGTTTGTAAAAACAAATCCACACCTTTTTGTTAAACTAGCAGAAACAAGAAGGAGGCCAGTTCAACTTAGGTCACAATACAAATACAAGCTGGCCTCTGGTGGACATAAAACTGCCCTGTTATGTAAAAATGTGATTGGTATGGCTCCCATTATTTTTAATAAATTACCAGATGGTTTTAGAGCTTTAGACTTAGTGACATTTAAAATTAAATTGAAATTATTTTTGACTAATAAGTGCTATTATAATGTTAAAGAATACTTAGATGATAATTTGACGGAATCTTATTGACATTCTAATTCATTTTTTAATTATTTTCTATATTGTTTAAATTATTGTATGTCCACAAGGACAGGGCACAATGAGACTACTTGTTATAATTGAACTACCTTAATACTTGTGTTCCACAATAAATACATTTGATTTGATTTGATTTGTCTAGTACCCATAAAACAAGCCTCGCTTACTTTGGTGCTAGATGGCGCTGTGTAATTTGTCCGACAATATTTATTTATTTATAGCTATTATAGACAACAAGTTTCATAATAAAAAATTTGAAGAGTCTCCTCGATTTCTCTAGAATCCCATCATCAGAGCCTGATCCGATGACCATGGGATCACCTGGGAAGTATACCCTTTCAAACAAAAAAAATATTTTCCCAATCGGTCTAAGCATCTTCGAGGAATCGGGGAACATACATAGAGAATAATAGAATCCGACGAATTGTGAACATCCTCCTTTTTCAAAGTTGGTCGAAGTCAATACATATTGTGAATTAAACTCCCCAGCTTTCCAGAGTTTGCGTTTGATCGAGGTATTCTGAGAAACTACTGTGCCGATTTTCATACGGTTTTCACAACAGGAAGGAGAGATTATCTATAATCTGCAATATCATACGTGTATTACCTTCTAAATCACATCAACCATTTTCGTTTAAAAAATATATCTAAAATTTTGTCTTTGAGCATTTGCGAAAATGTTTTACCAAATAGTTAATCGAAATAAGTATTTCAGTTAAACAATCTCGATAGCGCAGTAATTAGTAGTTCTACTTTGACACTAAAGCTCATGGGTTTGATTCCCACACAGAACAAACATTTATGTACATGAACATATCTGTCTTAGTCTGAGTGTTTTTAAGAGAGGTAGGGCAAGAAAGCAAAGAGAAAACAGCCCGACTGGGGACCACCACCTCACAGGAGACCGCAGCTAAATAACGACTCCCTGGATGGTTGTGTTCCTGTGAGGTCACCAGTAAGCTCCTAAGTAGCATCAGAGATAGCATCGCGCGAGTGATATTTAATTTATTTGTAAGCGTCTTGTAAGCGTTCATAGGATACTGTAACCACTTTATATCAGGTGGGCCGTGTATTGTATGCCTCCCGACGCAGTACAAAAAAGGACAACTTCTTTTAAAATAGCGATGATATGTTCCCGGATGCTATAATTTTACCACCGATCTCTAAATGTCACATAATGCCCTTAAATTTAAAATACAAGACACTGCCACTCAAAACATTTTCCTATAAAACGAGACCACGGAACCATGTAAATACATAAAAGCCTCATCAGAACATTAGCATACAAAAAGAAAACAATATATATTATAAAAGTTTAGACGGTTTATGAAAATGGTAATTTGAGAATTCAGCGTGATCTCTTACAAGACACTTGCTTACTTCGACACAACGAGCTCGCAACATTTTTTTGGCGTGCCCTAGTATCCAAGACCGTTTCTAAAGACGATGAAATTAAAGACTTTTTAAATGACAGAGTAGCTTGTTTACCAGTCATATCTAATAACGAACATAAGTAAGTCTCAAAAATGTAAAGAATCCGACTTTACATTTTTGAGACTTACTTATGTATAAAATATATATAATAAATATTTTTATGCATGTGACACTGGCCAGTTGTAAATTGTAAAACTATTTTTATGCATGTGACACTGGCCAGTTGTAAATTGTAAAACTATTTTTATGCATGTGACACTGGCCAGTTGTAAATTGTAAAACTATTTTTATGCATGTGACACTGGCCAGTTGTAAATTGTAAAACTATTTTTATGCATGTGACACTGGCTGGTTGGCAGGCTGGCAAGTTGTAAATTGTAAAACAACAACAGAGTTGTTCGAAATGATGCCGACAGCTAGTTTTTACAACCGCACCGCTCGCCGACGGCGGGGGGTTCACCCTCACACGCTGGAACCGCAATGGTCGCGTACTGTGCGGTTCCAGAGAAGTTTTCTTCCGAGAACTCTTAAACTGTGGAATGAGCTCCCAGCCGAGGTTTTTCCAAGGGACTACAGCATGGAGTTCTTCAAGAAATGCGTGAAGAGGTTTTTAGATCGGCAACGCATGAGTGACACCCCTGGTGTTGCAAATGTCCATAGGCTACGGCGACTGTTTACCATCAGGCAGGCCGTACGCTTGATTGCCACCTCAGTGGTATTAGAAAAAAAAAACAAGCAAAAACAAGGTTATTCTTTTTCAATTTCCCTCCACTTTTTAATGAGTCAGCAGAGGCATTTGACGTGTTTCATTGAAATATAACGGACTTCTTCCCGCGCTTTTAATGAGTACCTAACATTATTTTTAACATTGGAATTATAACGTTTCAGCACAAAATTTATATTATGTGACAATTTTGATAGTATTTGAGCTGATACAGTAATAAAAAATCACAAATATCATATCATCAAAATCGTTTGTTCACTTTTTGGAAGTCCAAGAAGAAAACCTTGTAAAATTCACTATCTTTTTACGGGTGGTGGTTAAACTGCAGCATTGGGTCTGGGAACTGCTTCTCTTCTTCTTCTTAGCCTTTTTCCCGTTTCCTAATCCACTAGGAATGGCAGAGTCCGCTACCTAAGCCTAAGAATTTGGCAATGATACTGATTTTTACACAAGTAAAACCTCTCTTAGGTCTTAGGTACAGGTTTCGACAAATAATTTCTTGGACGTGCTGGTTTCCTCGCGATGATTTCCTTGAAATGATAATATGTAGACAAACCCGGAAACAGGAATTTAATAGTACATGAGCGCGCCAGAATTCAACCCAGGAACCAGTCAGGTATCATCGGGAAAACATCGTGAGGGAACCGGCACGTCCAAGAAATATATGTGCAATTTGATCTAACCTGCTTTGCGTGCTTCCGCCACCAATTAGTTCATGCGGCCTAGCGCCGGCCGGCACCCACCCACTACTGTTAGTACTTGGTACATGCCGACGCTGCCATGGCTGCTCCGGTAGTCTCTGCCTCGGCTGCTGCGGTCGTCCGCCATCTGGAACAGAATCCGCATGCCCCCACCACCACCGTCGCTGCCACGACTGGCCTGGTCGTCGCTGCGACACGTGTTTCGCCTCTCCACGAGGCATCATCAGGCGTTGTAGACGTTAATCGTAAGAATAACATGCTACAAGTGACAAATCCATCGCAGTGCCGTCCCTTATATTGAATTGAGGGTGGGGGTGGATGGTGTGAGCGAAAAGATATTTAATAGTGGGGGGCATGCGGATTCTGTTCCAGATGACGGACGACCGCAGCAGCCGAGGCAGAGACTACCGGAGCAGCCATGGCAGCGTCGGCATGTACCAAGTACTAACAGTAGTGGGTGGGTGCCGGCCGGCGCTAGGCCGCATGAACTAATTGGTGGCGGAAGCACGCAAAGCAGGTTAGATCAAATTGCATGTAGATTTGACTTTCGCAAAGTAACGCCTGAATCTATTAACTATTAACCAAGAAATATATACTTCTAAAGACGTGTGACTTTGACGAGCTCGGTGGCTCAGTCGTGAATGACGCGACTTTGACACCAACGCTCGTGGGTTCGATTCCCACACAGGGCAAACATTTGTGTGCATAAACATGGCTGTTTGTCTTGGTCTGGATGTTTTAAGAGAGGTAGGGCGCATCAGAGCAGCCCGTCTGGATAAGTACCTCCACCTCACAGAAAACCGCAGCCAAATAACAACTCTCTAAAGGGTTGTTGTGTTCCTGCGTGTGAGTTAGGTCACCAGTAAGCTTGGAGTTGTTGTGTAAGCAGCAGAGGAGGCATCACGCGAGTGATAATTAATATATCGCAAGCGTTGATAGGCTACGGTACCCGCTTTACATCAGGTGGGCCGTATGCTTGCATGCCTTCCGACGTAGTATATTAAAAAAAATCCACACATTCCTCTAATTACGTAATGATTGCATTCAAAACGGGCTCAGTGGCGCAGTGGTTAGTAACGCGACTTGACACCAACGCTCATGGGTTCGATTCCCACACAGGTAGGCTACGGTACCCGCTTTACATCAGGTGGGCCGTATGCTTGTATACCTCCCGACGGCGTAAATAAAAAAACAGAAATTTAATAGTAGGTTTTCCCTCTGGGTTGTGGATATGTAGAAGTCAGTACCAAACGCTAAGGCTAATATAGCGGACCTCACTAATCATAATGGATTAAGAAAAACCGGCCAAGTGCGAGTCAGACTCGCGCGCGAAGGGTTCCGTACCATTATCTATAAAAACGGCAAGAAAATCACGTTTGTTGTATGGGAGCCCCACTTAAATATTTGTTTTATTTTTATTTAATAATTTATTTATTTTTAAAGTGAATATATAACTAAATATTCTGTGAATATTTCAAGCGTCTACCTGTTGCCGTTATCAATATCGAGCAAAACCGAGCAAAAAAATCTTGTTGCCTAAAAGTTTGTTGTATGGGAGCCCCCTTAAATATTTATTTTATTCTATTTTTTAGTATTTGTTGTTATAGCGGCAACAGAAATACATCATCTGTGAACATTTCAACTGTCTAACTATCACGGTACATGAGACACAGTCTGGTGACAGACGGACGGACAGCGGAGTCTCAGTAATAAGGACCGTTTTACCCTTTGGTACGGAACCCTAAAAAGAAGACTTTATCCACTATTAACCATATGTTAAGTATCGTCACGAAAATAATTATGTTTGTCTTTCAGTAGACGGCCAGCCTGCCATACTCTGCGTATCAAACGACCGCGCCCGTGGCTTTGTTTACACGATTTTTATTAAAATTCTGCCTTCAATAAAATGGCCTATAAAATATTTTTATTACTGTCTGGCTCATTTTCGAAACATTCATAATAAGAAGAGTTTATCACAGATTTACTGGAATGTTATGCTAACGGAATTTTTTTGGCCTATTACAGCAATCGTCTCTGAAATAGTCTCGGTATTAAATCAAGACGTACAGACATCAGTCCTGCGTGGGAATCGAACTCACGAGCATTGGTGTCAAAGTCGCAAAACAAATCTTTGCCCGCCTAGGAGGGATTCGATGCCATGCGCTGTCGATTGGCAGCCCAGTGCTCGAGTGGTCGGGTTCCTGCCAATGAATGAGGTTACCAGTTTCCGCGTTAACAGCAGATGTGGCATCGCGAGAGTGACACTTCCTACATTGTAAGGGTTCATAGGCTACTGTAACCATTGTACACCAACTGGACCGCATGCTTGTATGCATAAACCAATAAACACCATACTACCGTATCTATCATGGGGAATGTTCTGAGGAGCTTTTTGACCTCGTCCCTCCTTCTCCTTTCCTCCTCCGGAATACTCGCGCTGGACTGAGATCACATCCACATACAGTTGGGTTGCTTACCTCCCGTACTAAGAAGTTCGGCGACTCATTTCTTTGTCGGACTACCAAAATGTGGAATTCGCTTCCGGCGCATGTGTTCATCACTTCCTATAACCCCGGGTCGTTTAGACGAGGTGTGGAGAGGCTTAGCGGGCCGTCAAGGGGGAGACAGCCAGCAGAGCTAATCTCTGTGATGGCTGTTCTCACATCTGGTTCTCATTGACGCTTTTCATCAGGCGCGATGGCGACATTTTGACAGGCCACATTAAAAAAAAAGAACAGCTTGACTGCACATGAAGACACGCGCTCACAAAAATTGTGTGTTTAAGCGCCTAAATATCTCAGCGATACGAGTCTACTGTCCAATGGGAGGATATTTTAACCAATAAGTCAATAAATGACGTGATGTTTATACGTGAACTAGCCAATAACAGCTGCGCGTTCCACTTTACTCTCCGACCCATAGCGGTGAATTGAGTAACTACGTATTATCAATCTCATAGGTTCTCTAATTATTCCCTCCCGACGTTGTATAAAAGATAGAATTAATTTGAACAATACAATTAAATCACTCAGACCGGCATTTTTTTATACTACGTCGGGAGGCATACAAGCATACGTCCCACCTGATGTAAAGCGGATACCGTAGCCTATTAACGCTTGAAATATATTAAGTATCACTCGCGCGATGCTTACGCAGCAACTCCTTGGGAGCTTACTGGTGACCTCACTGAGACGCAAGAACACAAGAACCCTCTAGGGAGTTGTTATTTGGCTGCGGTTTTCTATGAGGTGGAGGTATTTCCCCAGACGGGCTGCTTTGATGCGCCCTACCTCTTTTACTATATATACTTACGACAGATTGATATTGGATGAAATTTGCCGTTTGCTTTGATCAAATCAGAATCGCTATCTACTGCAATTGTCAGAGAGTACATCAAGACAATCTCAACACCAATAATCTGCATCGATACCGAACTATTTGCATGCAAACGTTTGCACTGCACCTCGTTCCCAGTGCGATTGCTGAACTTCCATCTCCTTCCAACGCTGCACTTGTGCGTATTGCTATCTCATCCAAAAGTGATCCGCGTAAGACAATTTCAGACTGCTTCGTCTTTATTGTATTCAAAAAGGTTTCGTTGGTAACGTTTAATACATCGACGGTTCCATGAAAGTAAATCTTATTTCATTGCGCATTTGTGGAATATCTTTGAACGTTGAACGATCGTTTGACGAGCTCGGTGGCTCAGTCGTGAATGACGCGACTTTGACACCAACGCTCGTGGGTTCGATTCCCACACAAGGCAAACATTCGTGCATGAACATGTCTGTTTGTCTTGGTCTGGATGTTTTAAGAGAGGTAGGGCGCATCAGAGCAGCCCGTCTGGGGAAGTACCTCCACCTCGAGAGCGAGTGATACTTAATAGATTACAAGCATTAATAGGCTACGGTAACTGCTTTACATCAGGTAGGCCGTATGCTTGTATGCCTCCCGAATTAGTGTAAAAAAAACACGGCTTTATTGGCTACCATAGCAACTCTAGAATTCGCAACAGAAATCGACCATTTAATAGACTGACTTGTTCACTGGCTTATCACTGTTCGTCGTTAATAATTATTTATTAATAATTACATTATAATTACGAATTTGTATGTAATGTCAGAAATTCGGAACCGGCGAAAGTGTATGAAAATGACTATGAATGTTAAAGAAGCGAGCGCGGAGGACCGCGTCTTCTGGCACTCAGTTCTCTCTGCTTACTCCGTGAGGAACCTGGCGTGAAGACGTACATATATACGAATTTGTATTATATAAATATGTGAGTTATTATTATAATTAACTATATATCAAATCGAACAAATCGAATCATGTCGACCTTACTTTAGAACTTGTAAGGTGCTCACATTGCCTTGTATCTACATCTTCGATATATGCTTATTTGTCCATCAACACAAATATTTATTCACGCAAAAATCTCAGGTAACGAGTAGAAATGTTCGCTCTGTATATAAAAATAAGCTACATAGACCAAGTACAAAATTAACACTCGTAGCTAATAATACTTTCATTATGTGTATTAAAATCTACAATAATTACCAGAGGGTTTTAAGGAGTTTAACCATTCTAAATTTAGAGCTACTGTTAATGAATGGTTGGGCAAAAAATATTTTTATAGCATAGGTACAAGAATATTTAGATTATAAGTACAAACCCAGAGATCTACTCAAAAACGTTCGGACTCCGTGAGCGATTTTTGTGTGAATCGGAACATATATAAATAATTAATCCATCCATGTCGGTAGATGTAATAATTGAATAACCAATGTAAGACAAATGTCACCTTAGTCTTCCTGCGACCACGGACGCTGCAAAGCGTTCGAAACGTCAGGTTCAACAAAATAAATAAAACACGCGATACTTCCGTTAAAAATTGTTTAATTCAATGTATAATAATCGCGAAAACCTAAGACAATACTAGAAATATAATAAATTTGGCGTTATTGTAATATCTATACCTATAAATATACGCCTGAAAAGGCAGGATCAAGTGATACTTTTTGTAATCAACTATGAGATCTGTTTTTAGGGTTCCGTACCCAAAGGGTAAAACGGAACCCTATTACTGAGACTTCGCTGTCCGTCCGTCCGTCCGTCCGTCCGTCCGTCTGTCACCAGGCTGTATCTCACGAACTGTGATAGTTAGACAGTTGAAATTTTCACAGATGATGTATTTCTGTTGCCGCTATAACAACAAATACTAAAAAATAGAATAACATAGATATTTAAGGGGGCTCCCATACAACAAACGTGATTTTATTGCTCGTTTTTGCTCGATATTGATAATGGCAACAGGTAGACGCTTGAAATATTCACAGAATATTTAGTTATATAATCACTTTAAGAATAAATAATTAAATTAAAATAAAACAAATATTTAAGGGGGGCTCCCATACAACAAACGTGATTTTTTTGCCGTTTTTATAGATAGTGGTACGGAACCCTTCGTGCGCGAGTCCGACTCGCACTTGGCCGATTTTTTCTTACCTTGTTTTCCATACACAATAAAGAACTGACTTACTATAATAAATGAGAAAAAATAAAGAATGAATCATTTAGAAAGAATGAATGACAAAAGAGTTACGAAAGAAGTGTATCAAGCAAGAGTGAATGGTGATGTCGGGAGGGGCCGCCCTAGACGCACACATATAGATCAAATTGGTGATGTGTTGAAAAAGGGCCAAATCAAAAGTATCCAAAATCGAAGAGTATGCAAGGTTGATGAGTGTGGAAGAAGCGAGAGCGGTATGTTTGGATCGGTGCAGCTGGCGTTCTATAGTCTCTGCCTATCCCAATGGGCGACAGGCGTGATCATATGTATGTATGAGATGTATGTATGTGTGAGACAATAATATTAGAGGCATTTTGAATCCAGAACAAAAGTAATGAAATTCGATTAAGAATAGTATAATCGACACCTCTTATTTCACGGGTTTTAATCCCGGTCATTTGATAGGCGTGCGCGGGGATATGAATCCAACGCGTAGAGACCCCTTCGGAAAAAATGATGTAATGTATTATACCCGCCGTGACCTGCTTCAGGGGATATTAATGGGATAATATATCCATGAACAGGCCACGGCAGGTACTGGGACTATTGGAAATATGTTGGAAAAAAGCGGGCTATTAAAACGAGGTCTGGAGGTTTTATTGGAACTAGGTTATTGCAGAAGAGGCGCGGACGCCTGCCATAACTATCATAATCTTGTATATATATCTGGTATAATCGATATTATTAATTTATCTAAGAACAAAAATATATTTTTTTATGGCAATAAAGCATTTTGTTACTTTACTAGTGATTTGTCTGGCTGCACCGCGGGAAATACATAGGTATGTGTAAATTTCATCTATTCATAATTTCCATAGAGCAAATCCAATTAAATTCCACTTTGTCAAGATTATTAATATACTATTGCGTTTGTCACGAAAAACGTCTTTCAGTTATTGCAAGGCAGGTCGACAGCGAATCCAATTTTAAAATAGGGAAATTTCCCGAACGTTGGCAACACCTGCATGCAAAATACTTTGCCATTTCCCTGCCACTTAAGGCGAGGTTACAATGAGTGGTAACTTTTTGAAAAAGGGAACTGCCGAAGGAAAAGATATGCTTTGATTCTCGTTAAGTTTACAGCTAGATACGTTCACCTACACGCGGTGCACCCTAAAGCCATTGAGGTTCTGGCAAAAGAGAGGCAGAGTTAGTTTTAATTTAATGTAGATACCTAGTTAGCTATCAAGCAGTGATAGCCCAGTGGATGAAGAACCAGCCTAGTGACCTACAGGTCCCCAGTTCGAACCCTGGCATGTATCACTAAATTTGTGTTTTGTAAAATCATTGAGGAAACCTGCACGCCTAAGAAATAATATTTCGAAAGTCGTGTGACCTTAGAGTGATCTGGTTTCCCCCATAGGGGGTGGAGGACTGACGGCAGTCGCTCCATGTAAATATCAGTATCTTCGGCAAATCTTTAGGCTTAGGTAGCGGACCCTGACAATCCTAATGAATTAGGGAACGGGATAACACTAAGAAAAAAAACCTAGCTGTGTTAAGCTTAATTGGAATGAAGCAACCTTGATGGGTGTAATCTCTACTTAAATCTAGATTGTAACCTAACAACCATTGCTCGAGGGATCTACTTATATCTTCACGGCAATTACCGTGCGGTATAGGCAGAGAAAACCGACCGATACAAGACCCGGTTATACACATTCTTACAATCTTTTATACAGATTCTTTCTTGCACTACATTTAGAATCTCCAGCGCGATGCCACTTCTGTTGTGAATACAGCTACTCCATAGGAGCTTACTGGTGACCTCACTCGTACACTCACACGCAGAAACGCAACAACCCTCCAGGTGGCTGTTGTTTAACTGCAGTTTTCTGTGAGGTGCAGCTACTTCCCCAGACGAGCTGCTTTGATTCACCTTACCTCTTTTGAAAACACCTAGATCTTTTTCAGAGCAATTCTCTTTCTTTCTTACATCAACATTGCCAACGCAATCAGCAAGCATCACCCACGTAATAAAATGCACCAGAAAGTCGAAACATTTTTACACCGGACGGCTTATATATGCTTCTTCACTTATTAACTGGTACAAACAGGCAGTGAGCCTATTTTAAAGATTTTCATTAAGATCTTTCAAAAGTTTTAATCAATTCGACGCTTAATACTAACCATAGTCGTTTCGACTACGGCTTTTAAACCAAGGGGTTAAAAGCTTTTATTAGAATAAACTGTGTACTTATTTATTTTTATTATTTATTATAAGTATTTATGTGTATTATTTCTTGTATTTGTAATAATTATATGGCATATTAATCATACAGTCTTATGAATTAGCTCATAGTCTTCATGCAAAGTTAACAATTGTAACATTTTAAAGCTCTTACTTATAATTATGTATTTATAACGAAATTATGACAAACAGTCTTTAAATATTAAAATTAATAAATTTTATAAACTAATGAAATAAAAACTTAGGTGAAACTCTAGGAACCAATACATTTGTGAGATATATCAAGTTGTGCTCTCCGCACAGCGATTTATTACACTTGGTGCAACTACAGGCGTGTGACCTGACCTAAGACAGTCTGGTTTTCCCTCTGGGTTGCGGAGGTCTGCAGTAGCACCATGTAAAAATCCGTATCTTCGCCAAATCCTTAGACTTAGGTAGCGGATCACGCCGAAGCTCATGGATTAGGCAACGGGACAACGCTAAGAAGTAGAATTCGTTTTGACTAAAGTAATATGCACTTAGCGATGAGACATAGCAAACTTACCTATAACATTATATCTTTCTGCACTGAAATTTGAAACTTTCCCGGATTAACTTACTCTCGGCGAATTTAATAGTTAATTTTTGACTCTCTGCCAGTACGTTCCTTTCAGTATAGTTAGTCAAGAATAAAGTCTGAACGGCGAAGAATAATTTTGCCACTGAATTTATTGGGAGAGATTATTGCAAGAAAGACAAGAGAAAAGGCTAGAAAAGCTATGAAAGTTAATGAATAGGACTTTGTGTGAACATATTTATATGTATATACGCATGTGTAGATTTTTCAAAAATAAGAATTTATTACCTATATTTTACAGTATAGCAATAAAATTGTAAGGGTGAGTCTTATCATCGTTGTTAGTACCTAGGAACCCTGCACGTGAGGCACCAGCAAAATAGGCTGTGGCAAAAGTGAGATAGAGCGCATAGATATATTTAATAAACAGCGCGAAATATATTACAAATATCGCAGCCAAATAACAACTTTCTAGAAGTTTACAGTATTGCTGTAAGTGATTTAACATGTTTTTCAAAACATTTGGTTTTTTTATAAACGTCTATTGAACATAATAAATACATTTTAAGTGAATATTGCTAAATAGAACAGTATTCACAAACATCTGTGTCCGAACTAGGTTACAAACCTAGAACTTCTGCAACTTCGTAGGGACATAGGCTCCCTAAGTACATTTTACCGCCTGTACCATGGTGAGTGCTCTGAAGAACTATTTTCCCTTATCCCACCCTCTCCCTTCCGTCATAGAACCACACGTGCAGGCTTGCGATATCATCATTCCACTGTTGAGGACATTTTTTCTCGTACGAAAAAGTTTGGCTCTCTGAAAAACTCCTATCTCTGTCGAACGATTAAAAAGTGGAACTCCTTGCCTGCACATGTGTTTTCTCCTTCCTACAACATGGGATCCTTCAAACGAAGCGTGAAGAAGCACCTTGCGGGCCAGCATGGTAGCGTCAACTGACAGAACACTGTAGTCCTTTGTCAGTTGCCGCTGCAATTTGGGCTCCTCTTTTCGCTTACCACAACATTAGCGTACGAGTAACGTAACATACTTTTAAGGTATTCTAGGTAAAGCATACAATTCGTGTTAATCAAAAATCAGATACAAAATTAAGACAAAAATACAAATAAGGCCAAAATGTTGTTAAGTAAAAGTCGATACAAAATTTTCCACTTATTAAAGAAGGGTCCCAACAGATTGGAGACGCGCAGATTTACATACGGACTGCGCCAACTATAGGGCCATCAGTTTGATCAGCTTAGCAGCTAAAGCGTATGAAATCATTTAAAGGAGAATGAGGGTGAAATCCGATGGAATGCTTTGTCAAGCACAGGGCGGATTTCGAACCGGCAGAGAATGCAAGGATCAATTTTTTTCACTCCGCAACATCGTAGAGAAGCATCTGGCTATGGACCAGAAGGTTTTCTGCGGTTTTGTGGACCGCATTTGATAGGATCGTGTGAAAGAAATTCTGGAACATTTTGCCCAGATATGGGATTGACGGTGACCTGCTCCATGAGGATTCACTTATGAGGATTGTACAGCATGTGTGCGGATGGAAAGCAACTTGTTGCCCTGGTTTGATACCAACATTGGTGTCAGACAGGGATGCGTGCTGTCGACTCGGCTATTCAACCTGTATCTGGACAGTTGTCATCAGAGATATAAAGAAATATGAACGTGGGAATGCGAATGGGTAACTCAGTGGTCAACTGCTTGCTTTATGCAGACAACAATTAGTGTTTATAAGCTACGGTAACCACTTTACATTCACGAATTTATCCTCACTGTAATCACAAATGTGTAAATAGGTTTTTTTATAATATTGGCACGAATGGTGCCCTGGTATTGCAATGGTCTATGTAGTATAATAACTATCTTCTATGAGGCAGTCCGCATGCTTATTTGCCGCCTTAAGGGTAAAGAATACAAATATTATTAGAACATGATACAATAAATCAATTATTTATGCAGCCTCTATTGCACACTGTGCCTTACGTTGCTTGAACGGTTAAGTACAAAATCATTTTGTATTGAGAATTTTCCAGTTAAAGTTTTCAGGTACAGTCACGAGCATCTCGTTTGAATATCAGCTTATTGCGAAATTTGTTCGAATGATGATGAAGCAGATCGATTGTATTTTCTTTTTATATGCTAACGCTTTATACAATGCGAAAGTGGAAGGAGGCACAGAAGACCAAGATTCAGCTACCATGACTAAATTGGTCGTGTTTTATCAGAAGATGATGTCTGAAGCCCTTGGACGGTTCCTAGAGCGTGTAGGAATTCTATATCAATCCAAAGTAATAAAGAATAACTTATCAAGTTCAAAGCGTTTTGTCAGTCAAACATTTATCCAAAGTGTAACAAAATTTCTGAAGTGATTAGTCATGGATGATTCTTTTTATTTCTGATTCACCTCGAATTGACTTTGGTACTTTGTCGTATATTACTGGAGCAGCGCAGTGATTTTTTGTATGAAAGGGGACGGCCTTTTCAAACAAAAGAACTTTTAATATAATAAAATATAGTTTATATGATTCCGTTTGGTGTAGATTGTACATACATTGCTCTAATACTGGTTAGGGTTCAAATTCTGGTGGGGGTATGTATGTGAAAAAACACGCACGTCGAAGAAACAGAAAAAGTCCACAAAAAGTAAAAAGTGTATTTCTGTTACTGATATTATACTCCAAAAGATCCCTTCCGCTGAAATTTTGGTTCGAGACAATTTTAATGCCCACCACGTGGATTGGCTCGGGTCACGTTCTAGTGAACGACTGCCTAAGCATATGGTCTGACGCAACTGGTTTCTTCACCTACGCGGATGCCAAATATGAAGGAACATACGCCCTCCCTTTTAGATCTTCTGTTGAGTTCTCACTCTGACAACTATCATGTATCCGTTGGCGCCCTTCTCGGGTCCTCAGATCACTGCCTGATATGTAGTGAGCATTCCCAACGCGACTGCTTACAGCAGGCTACCGATTGGGAAGGCCTGTGCATTTTCTTCTCCTCCTACACCTGGGGGCAGGTTGGGATCCCAGTGCCTATATCGACGTTGTCCCTGATGTGATTCTGCAGGGTATGGAACTTTTTATTCCTAGCTCTGTGGTGCCCATAGGTAACAAGTCCCGCCCATGCTTCGATCGGTTCGAAGGACTTGTGCGTTCTGGTCTCTCGTTAAAGCCGTTCAGCGTTACTTCTCTCAATTATCGCTCTCTTCGGTACGCAAATAGAACGAATCGCTGGCCCATACTACAAAGGAGAAAGCCGATCTTCTGGGCTATCTTTTTGCGTTCAACTCGATGACACACACACAAACTAAAATTTCACCCTCACCATCTTGATGAGTGACAATCCACTACAGTACGCTTCTTAAGGCATTTTCTACCACGTACGGTGAAATTGTGGAATCAACTACCCGCAGCGGTGTTCCCGAACAAATGCGATAGGGATGCCTTCAAGAAAAGAGCCTACGTTTACCTAAAAAACCCGGCCACGGATGAGTGACCCTTTGGTGTTGCTGATGTCTAGGCGGTTGTGACCACTTACCATCAGGTTACCCAAATGCTCGTTTGCCCCCCTCTAGTATAAAAAAAATCTAAAGATCTAACCTAATCTAAGGAAGGTCTGGTTGTCCTTCTGGGCTGTAGAGGTCTGGGCATTCGCTGCAAGTCGAAGTCAGTATCTTCGCCAAAGCCTTAGATAGCGAACCCCACCTATCATTACGGATTGGGAAACAGAATGACGCTAGGACTGGGAAGCGGATAGCGGAGGATCGCATATGGTGGAAGGCATTAGGGAAGGCCTATATCCAACAGTGGGTAGATACAGGCTGATGATGTTGATGATTATGACGCCAGGAAGAAGCTTTTCTAACAATAATGCTGAAAGAACAGCTATAGAATTATTACCTAATAATTTATTTAATAACAATACCCGCAGGGCTGCTTGTGGCGAGTTGTTAGTGAGTAACGACTCTTCGGGTACCGAGTACTCTAGATCGATTGGAAGTTTCCAAGAGGGTTGCAGAAATCTCACCTCTGGTTTGTCTTCATTCGTAAGAGTTTTATACCCTAAGAATGGAAGTGTTAAATGGCATAATGTTGCGAATAACTTCATAGAAATTACCTTTCGACCGTCTGGGGTCAGCTCATCTCTGCCACATGTGCAGTTAGGACCATCAGACAATTAACGTGCGCGGCTACTGTGCACCTGCTCTATTTCAGCTACTTGCACAGCATTGTGTCGTATGTTATACTGTTTTAGTAAAAGCGGCTAATATTGATACAATTATTATGTAAATAGAGACAGTGATCTGCTCTGTCTATAACGTGGGTTCCAGAGAATCACTCTTAATATATTCATGAGAATATTGTACGCGGTCGTAAAAATATAAAGCTGTCTTCAAAACTCAGAGATTCCTACTGTCACTAGATTCTTAGAAACGCTGATTTTCTGGTTTCTAGATTTCTCAAAGAAAACTGAAAACTTTGAGAAGATATAACATCCAAAAATATGTTTCTTTAATGTAGGACGTGTCTAATTGTCAACGAGGGCCAAAAACCGCAATCAAATATCAACTCCCTTGAGGGTTGTTGTGTTCTTGCGTATGAGTGAGGTCGTCAGTAAGCTTCTGAGAATTTGCTGTGTTAGCAGCAGCGGTGATATCGCACGAGTGATACTTAATGTACTACAAGTGTTCATAGGCTACGGTAACCACTTTACATCGAGAGGGCCGGTGGATACGGTCTCCTGACGATGTGGTGCATCTTGCCGATTAACAGATATATTTTGCTCTGGCGAAAGAGATGTAGACTGTGTGTGTGTGTGTGTAGACACATCAAAGTAGTACTGGGAAAATACTTCCATCACTCAAAAGATCGCGGCCAAATAACAACTCCACGGAGGGTTATTGTACTATTGTGAGTGACAAATGTTACCAGTTAGTTACTTATGTTAGCAACGGGCGTTGCGACGTACGAGTGATACTCCTTATGTGCAATAGTTCGTAAGTTAATACTCTCCTTAGTTTATAAAAAAACAACTCTCTTAAAGGTCGTTGAGTACCTGAATATGACGAGGTTATCCATAAGCTCATGAGCAGTTGCCGCAATAGCAGCTGAGCACACAATACGATACGTAGTATGCAGGTACGTTTCTACCTAATACTTGAATTTCTGCGTGGAGCCTCAAGTTCTATCCTTTCTTCATTCATTCATCTAGAGTTACATTCAAATAAACATCCTCAACAATAAACGCCAATCACATTTACCAAGATTCTTTGAGTATTTTCCGTACCATTCATTCAATAAGCAAAACTCTTAAGAGGACGACCGATGTCACAAAGATCGGTCTATATTGCCAATTATTTATTGAACTAATTTTGTATATATTTACAAATTGAATGTATCTCGCAAATAATAGCAGTGTCTCTGCAAATACTTGAACGAAAATACCTTAGACTTCATAGATATCTTATTTATTTCTTAAGAATCTCATCAATTAATGTAGTTTCTTGTTTAGAAGATACCATTTTCTCCCAATTATACCATTTTCCTGTTTTTAAATGAAATGCAGGAAAATACGTAAGTTGTTTATTTTTATTATGCTTTTTCCAGTCACGGGTATTAATCCCGGTCATTTAGGCGTGATTAGTCAGATAGGCGTGCATGGGGATAAGGATTCAACGCGTAGAGGACCCTTCGAAAAGACTGTATGTAATGTTGTACACCCGCCGTGACCCGCTCCAGGGTATATCAATGGCATAATATAATAATGAACAGGTCACGGCAGGTATTGGGACTATTGGAAATATGCCGGAAAAAAGCGAGCTATTAAAATGAGATCTGGAGATTTTATTCGAACTAGGCTATTGCAGAAGAGGGGCGGACGCCTGCCATAATTATCATAATCTGATGTTACTTCGGCAGGCGGTGGCTCGCCACTCACTAGATGGACCTCCGAAATACCACAGATAGTCGGCCGGGGGCAACACCGATGTGAGAGACTCAGGGGTGGCGAGAGGTGTGCTGCGCTTTCTCCGAAGTTACTCGCGACGTTATACCCTTTAACACTTCCACCCCTGGAACATATCACCTGATAAAGCAATGCTATCGACTCCTCTCTGGACGGCCAATGAAGGCAAGCCAGAGCTGAGAGTCCTGCGGACCTTCTTGACTTTCCACTCCGACCGACGAAGACACGCCGGAGACGAAGGCCCTGATCGACTCTCTGGAGCACTCGGGTACCCGTGGTGTCGTTACGCACCAACAGCTCGCCACAAGCTGCCCTGCGGGGTTATTATGCTTATTATTATTACATTGTTTTATTTATGTTTATTATTATTGTTTTTGACATGCAACAGGCGGTCAGCCATTTCTCATTAGACTGTCATAACGAAATTTGACAACTGAGTATAGTTTAGATGACAATGTGCTATCACTGAGCTGATACCACGGTCGTAGAAGTCAAAAGTTGTATTTATCTGCTGGAATCTAAAGAATCACATTTCCATAACAAAATTCTAATTGTTTATTATAAAATTTGGTAATTGAGTCTATTTCTGATGATACTAGATGCAGCTCGAAGTCGTGTAAGTTCGTTTGCTCGTTGAGCTTCTTTGTACAGTACACGTCTGACTCTCACGATGACAAGTCGCGCCCAAGATGGGTGCAGTGAAGTGTAATACGTGCAATATTAATGAAGTCCTAGCATATATGTAAAATACGTTAGAAGTGCTAGCTGATGGATCAAATTGTAAGAGTTTGCAAAACTGGTTTCTCTGCCGAGGACATTGAAAACGCAAAAGTTTTATTATTTTCTTCGATGACGGCGTCTGTAACAAATAGGTGCTCACAAAAGGCCCAGGCAAGCATGGTCGGGATATAGAGGGCATGACTGTATTTTTCAAGGAAAACGATCCTGAAATAATTCCTATATTTGTTGCACGGGACTTGAATAAATTACCGGCCCTTAGCCAGGATCACGTCGATATATCTAGATTACTCAAGATATCCAGATATTAAAAGTGGAAACATCGTATACTAAGGAAACTTATGCTACGAAGGAAGAAGTTACATGCAATTTGAACTAACCTGCTATATGTGCTTCCGCATCGTCACTTGTAGCATGTTATTCTTACGATTAACGTCTACAACGCCTGATGATGCCTCGTTGAGAGGCGAAACACGTGTCGCAGTGACGACCAGGGCAGTCGTGGTGTAACGCTTACGTTATATTAAATAATAATAGCCAACACAAAACTATCTACACTTATATTTAACTGGCAAAACATTAAATAATCTAAAAATATAATATAAAAAAATAATATTTACAAAACTATATATTAACTCTAAAGCAAAGCTGCGTAAAATCACTTGTTTCTAAATCACAAAACTTACGCGTGACTATGAGTAGAAGAACGAACGATTTTCGAATGAGCTGTACAGTGCGAAAACGATATAACATTCCCTGCTAACCGCCGTTAAGGTCGGACGTTGTGCTCAAGTTTTAAATAAAAACAGTGCTACCTACTACTGCTGTAACTATAAACGAAATATATTATTTCAAATTGTGTTTAGCCCCAAAACTGGGTAAGTGTCGTAAGTTTTTTTATGTGCCTAGGTGTAATGCTAAGCTAGTTGAAATCATCAAAGTGCAGCGTCATGTAATTACTGTAAGTTACACTAAAATAATTTCATTATGAATACCATCAACCGTAATGTATTTTCTACTATGTAATTAATTATTATTGGTTCTGTGCCTAAAGTGTGAATGGTTCAATCTCTCTATACATGAACTTTATGTATTGCTGGAAAAATAAAACAATATATTTTGTTAATTGTTTCCTAATTTATCACTATTATATTATGTTCTAAAAATTTAACGTGTCTAATTAAATACATGACGCTGTGTAACAATGTATCCTATTTATTAAATTTGCTACATTTGCTGTATGTGTTTTGCAAGGCTTGTAGGCTACCCTCAGCGATATGATAAATTATCAAATTATAGTGCCCACAAATAGTTTATGCTATGTTAGATTCTCTTGACTGCCTCACCATTGATTACTATTTTATGCAAATCATTACCATCTGCACCTCTTTGTCTCACGTTGCTTCTTGGGATGTGACTATCGGATGTGGCAGTCAAGAGACCGAATCAGACAATTTGTAAAATGTCCGGATGTACCGTTCCAGGGTTCACCTCTCCTCTGCAACAATTATCCTATGCGCTACTATAACACCACATCCAGGAACGTCATCCTGCTCGCACACTACCACAAGCGAACCACTCCGAAGCAAGGTTCTACAAGGACTCCCCTACCTGCCGGCGATCATTAACGAGGACCAAACAGGGCAGTGGTATTATTGTTTGTCTGTTGTACTATTCGGTCTGCGATAACTTCAAGTACCCACACCCTCTACAATATTTTGTCATAATAAATACTTTTACTATATATATATATATATTAGTTTTGTTTCTCATCCATCCGCTAGAGATGTGACAGTGGCAGCGACGGTGGTGGGGTCATGCGGTTTCTGTTCCAGATGGCGGACGACCGCAGAAGCCGAGGAATAGACTACCGGAGCAGCCATGGCAGCGTCGGCATGTTGCATCTACTAACGATAGTGGTGGGTGACGGCCGGCGCTAGGCCGCATGAACTAATTGGTGGCGGAAGCACACAAAGCAGGTTAGATCAAATTGCAATTGTTTCTGTTCCAGATGGCGGACGACCGCAGAAGCCGAGGAATAGACTACCGGAGCAGCCATGGCAGCGTCGGCATGTTGCATCTACTAACGATAGTGGTGGGTGCCGGCCGGCGCTAGGCCGCATGAACTAATTGGTGGCGGAAGCACACAAAGCAGGTTAGATCAAATTGCATGTAAATTTGACTTTCGCAAAATAACGCCTGAATCTATTAACTAAGGAAGAAGTTAACAATCACATACAAGAAATAAATAAACAATGTAACATACTCGTACCAATGAATCCATTTGATGCAAACGTTAATACTAAAAGAGGAGTGTATTTACTGAATAGTGAACCATTTGCATTATCATATGAAGCGGTGTTCGAGTCGAGTAATAACGGACCCGACCCTCTTACTACGCAATCCCGCCCGACAAGCGATGATTCACATGCAGCGAAGACAACGAGTACAATGAGTCACAGTCAAATGTACGTAACCGAGACACCGGCACGTTAGCTGACTGCGCTAACGGCTAGGAGTGACAATGAGAAACAATCGAGTTTTATTCGCAAACAATCAGTTGAGATTAACGCACAGGAATGCACTTCTGTAGCGAATGTAAACAAGACGAGTATGCCTGAAATGGTTCGTAAGGAGGGAGAATCGAAAGTAGATAGACCTACCAATAATTGGACCACGGTACAAAAGCGAAGAAAAATAAAATTCCTTTATTTGTCTCGAATGTTCCTAAAGATACGGACGAAGCGGATATTATTAGATATATTCTGAAAAAGAACTAATGAAACTGTCAGTTTAGAAAAGATTGAGATGAAGCAATGTAAGGGATATAATGGTTACAAATTCTCTGTATCTAGTAATAAATTGAATATATTCTTAGACAATAATTTGTGGCCTGAAGGTATTTCCTTCAGGAGATATTATCTCTATTGTCAGGAGATATTCGGCTTATGGCTAAGACGGGAGAGCGTATAGATGCGAGATCGAGTTACAGTAATTTAAAACAATAATGGATACCAACTTTAATATAATATGCTATAACTGTAAAAGCGTCAAGCGCTCTGTGGAATATGTGCGGTCACTTTGTCAGTCGGCTGATATTGTGGTGCTTCAGGAAACATGGTTGATGAGAGACGAGCTTTCGTTCTTGACTACTATTCATGATGAGTCTGCGAGCACCGGTACTTCATCGGTAGATTTGGCGGCGGGTCTATATCGTGGTAGGCCATACAGCGGTGTCGGACTGCTGTGACGTAAGGCGGCCTTTACAGCGGTGTCAGTAACTGACTGCGGCAACCCTCAACTGTATGCGATAAAAGCCGTTATAAGTGATCGGTCTATATTAGTATTTAGTGTCTATATGCCAGTGGATAAAAATGAAAACCTAGTCGAGTTCTCTTGAGTGTTTACGGAGAATCAATTTTATCACTGAAAGTTGTGACACAGAAACAGTATATATTATAGGTGATTTTAATGCTCACCCAGGTGAACTATTTTGTGACGAATTATTGAAATTCTGTGTTGATAAGTACTGGCAGTGGTCGGATATGGTCAAGCTTGGTATGTACTCTAACTCTTATACATTTGTGAGGGAGGCACACGGCAGTAGAATGTGGCTTGATCATTGTTTAACTATCTACTACGGCTGCATATCGTACCATTTGTAATATTGATATTTTACATGATATTTATTGGTCTGATCACTACCCGTTACGAATTACCTGTAATTTAGCTTTGGTCCGATCTAGATTAACACAAATCATTGAAAAAAATAATAAAGTAAAGTGGGGTACTAGAAAATCATATCAGATTGAAAATTGCTATGAATATTGTAACTTGAAATTTAAAAATATACATTTACCCATGGAATTTTATAAATGTGGTGACCGGATGTGTGTGTGTATCTCAAAGTCAAAATCTTTTTATTCCGTAAAAATGGCTACATTTGTTTGGAATCGTCACAATTTTTTTCCCTACCGTGCAGTTCATGACTAGGTGAGCACTGATAAAATACTGCCAAAAAACTCAGGTATCCCTCTTTTGGTATCCAAACAAATTTACATAATTTATTAATTACATTACAATTGGATCGACTCAATCCCAGGCATTTTTATCATTAATATAATATCAGATACTTTATAATATGCCCTGCTACACAATTTGGCTTTAATAGTAGTTTTAAATTTGTTTATTGACAATTCTCTTATATTGCTGGGAAGTTTGTTATAGAACCGTATACATTGCCCCATAAAAGAATTACTTATTTTGTGGAGACGGCTTGCATGTAACACAAGATTATGCTTATATCTAGTATTTATGTTACGAGTATCACTCTTTTTACAAAATGAGTCTATGTTTTTATGGACATACAAAAGATTTTCATAGATATATTGCGATGCGACTGTTAGAATATTTATTTCTTTGAATTTTTCTCTAAGGCTCTCCCGGGGACCAAGTTTGTAGATAGCTCTTATGGCTCTCTTTTGCAATAAAAAGATGGTGTTAATGTCCGCGGAGTTACCCCAAAGAAGAATTCCGTATGACATAATACTATGAAAGTAGCTGAAATAAACTATTCCAGCCGAATCAACATCAGTGAGCCGTCTAATAGTTTTCACTGCATAGGCGGCAGAACTTAGTTTTCCTGATAATTTTTCAATTTGTGGGCCCCATTGTAGTTTGGAGTAAATTGCTATACCCAAGAACACAGTTGTCTCCACAGGGCTAAATTAGTTCCATTAACATGTACATTGGTAGTCACCTGTCTTACATTAGGTGTTGAGAACTTAATTACTTTAGTCTTTTTATCATTTAAAAGCAGATTATTAACATTAAACCAATGCATAACTTTAGAGAGAGCATCGTTAACTTCGTCATAATTACCTAACTGTCTATTAATTTTGAATGTCAAAGAGGTATCATCCGCAAACAATACAATTTCATGTTTATTATCCTTTACATAATAAGGTAAGTCATTTATATATACTAAAAATAAGAATGGACCTAGAATTGACCCCTGTGGGACTCCCATAACTACAGGGGACCCCGAAGATCTTTTCCCATTAACATCGACCTTCTGTATCTTATTGCCCAGATAAGAAGACAGAAGTTCGAGAGCCTTGTTCCTGATACCGTAGTAGTGTAATTTTCTGACAAGAGTGTCATGGTGCACGCAGTCAAATGCTTTAGACAGATCACAGAAAATTCCCAAGGCATCTTGCGAACCTTCCCATGCCGCGAATATACTTTTAAGCAAATGAATCCCTGCGTCTATAGTTGAACAACCTCTCTTAAATCCGAACTGTTCCTATGAAGCAAATTATGTGTATTGAAATGTCTGAGCAACTGGCTAAGCATTAGTTTTTCAAAAATTTTACTAAGAATGGGCAGTATGAAAACAGGTCGAAAATTCGAAGGGTCCGATCTATCACCAGATTTAAATAATGGAATGATTTTACTATGTTTCATCAAGTCAGGAAATACACCAGATGCCACACAACAATTGAAAATTGTAGCTAAATGTGGAGCGATTGCAATAATAATAGAAGATATGGTTTTGACAGATAGACCCCACAGATCTTTAGTGTTTTTCATATTTATTGATTTAAAAGCGTTCAAAACATCTTTTGGGTTTACAGCTGAAAATTCAAATATTGTGTCGCATTCTACCACGCTCTGTTTGAGAACCAGTTCAGCAGCTATAGAAGAAGACCTAAGATTTCTCGTAGTAACAAGAGGAATGTTAGAAAAATATTTTTCAAACTCAGTCACAATTTCTACATCATTTTTGATATCTATATCATTTATCTTTAACTGAAAGTCTCGACTACGTACTTTCGCTCTACCCGTCTCATTATTTATCATATTCCAAACAGATTTATTAATATTTGTTGAACCATTAATTTTATTTCTTAAATATATAGACTTAGCATTGGAACAGGCTCGTTTAAATATTTTGGCATAATTTTTTACAAGTTCTTGAAAAGTCGGATTGTGATTATAGGTCCTTTCTTCATAAAGTTCATACAATTTATTCCGACTTTTGTAAATACCAGGAGTTGCCCAATCACTGAATGTCATACGGTCACTTACAGACAGTTGTTTTGGAGTAAAGATTGTATTAAATTCACTAGTGATTAAGCTAAATAACGAACTGTACAAGTGGTCCGGAGTACCGTGACAGGGCAATAATACAATTTTTTCTGCTATATTAGACTTAAATCTTTCTAAGCGGCTTTTACTAAATGGTATATAATTTATTCGCTTTCTTTGTATTTTTGAAGAATTTGGAAATGAAACCAACTGATCTGAATGGTCTGACTGAACTTTATTAATTATAGATTGATACGAAGGTTTTACATTGCTAAATATATTATCAATACATGTAGCACTTGTAGCAGTTACTCTTGTTGGCTCTGTAAAAATATGATGCAAATTGTTTGATTTAAATAAATTTAAAAAGTTGTAGGTAACAGTATTTTTCTCCTAGATATTTATATTAAAGTCTCCACAAATTATAACAGTTTTATGGCTATTAGATAATTTATTTAAGGCATCCTCCATGATATTTGAAAATGTTTCAAAGGGCGTGCTAGGAGGTTTATTAAAGAGCCACCATGTATATACTTCTCTCTGATGAATGAGCTTGCAACCTGGTGGTTATTGAAGCTGAAAATGAATTGGTGGTGTTTTAGCCAGTGCTCAGTTAGACATAAAAGATATATCGAGCATAAAGTGATTGTAGATAAAATGTATGAAGATATTGTGACCATTTTAAGTATTGCGGCGATTGTGGCTGCTGAGGGCAGTACTATTAACAGTAAAAATAAACATGTAGTTGGGTGGAATAAATATGTACAGAATGCTCATGGGAAGTCCAGGCTGCAGTTTAATACCTGGGTATTGTATGGTAAACCTAGAAGTAGGGCTGTATATGATCGTACGAGTGAAAGTAGGCGCAGGTTTAAAGCCAAGTTGAAATGGTTCCTAGATCGGGAGGACCAAATAAGAATGGACATAATACATTCTCATCATTCTGATACACTGCATTGGTACTTACAGTGACTTTAGTGTCCTGTATAATAACATTTCTAGAGTTCTGTTGGGGCTGCCTCGTTTTTGTTGTGCGACAGGGATGTTTGCAGAGGCACGTACAGACGACTTCTTCGCTGTCGCTGACGAGTATGGTGGCTCCAGTGGAATCTTAAGAATGTGTGATGGGCATCTGCTGGAGCACTGGAACGGTGTACTTAGGAGTGCATTTTTATATACAAGAAACTAACATTAGAATATAAGCCGTTTGTAATACTAAATAATTTATATGGATCTAGATCTGTAATAAATAAATTATTATTATTATATAGTATACGCTACACGCACTTACTAGCTCATATAAGCTCTAGCCTAGGAAGCAGCCTCCCCGCTCACTCTTTTCGTCTTCGTAGGCAACGACAGACTACCCTATTGTTTCGAGCGAATACGCAGGAATGAACACGTACACGCGCTTTCATTTTATTGAAGCTTAAAACGCGCTCGTAAGCGTATGGGACAGGTCCACCGCTCATTCCCACCACTGCGTCTCCTGTGTAGTCAGAATTAACAGCGGCGACCACCAAAAAGGCAATGGACAGTGAAGTCCATTGCTGTCCTGGGGGTTAAACAACAGCTGCCTTGGAAGTCACAATGAATTTAATCCGAATAAATTTGTAAGAGTAGGAAGTTTTCGAATTGACTTCCCCTCCTGGGAAAGTGAGAGACAGCAATATGACAAATAAGGCATTAAAAAACCTCAAAGAGATGGCTAGTCAAGTGAAGCTCAACTGCCGTGCACCACGGTTTATCAGATATCTAACACTATTGGGACCTAAATTGTGAGTTTTTACCTAACACATCGATTCCAATAATGTAGATTGCAGAACCGCCCAACCGCCTGGTAATTCTCCCTTGTTGCCACCAAATCAGAATAGTTTACTGCCCTGGATGTGACATGCAAGGAATTTAACATATCATCCCGCTCCCGACGCCAGATATCGTACTACCAGAGAACATGATGTTTGTTTGTAAGCGTATATACAAAAACCAGCGTAAAACGTGCAGAAAATACGCTAATCTGAAACCACCCTAATTCTACCGGAATTCCAGCTCCAAAGACCAATTACCAAACAACACGTCTTAAGCTGATGCCATGCAGGTGAGAAATCAAATGCAAGGTAGAGAATTTTGATATCAATCTCCCCTTTAAGTTGTGGGATTAAAATAGAAGGGTAAGGACTGTAGGGCCTTTCATAGATACTTTTGTGAGTTATCTAATTACAGTTCCCCCTTCAATAGCAGCGTAGAAAATGATTTTGTTTTCGTACAAATCTAATTTATTTTGTTAGCAGCTGCCAAATTGAGTGTACAACTGTTTTGGACATATTGAGTATATATTGAACGTGGGAAAATTGTGTTATTTTATGCTGAAATCTATTTCGGTTCAGCACAGTAGGTTTCCTGCTTTCATTCATCTGTAACTCGAAAAGTTTGTGCCTCCTTCTAATTTATACACATTTTATATGATTGAATACATGGCCAACCATAATCTTTAGAGCCATTGCCAAACTCGCATTCACCTAGCGTACTCTGCCGCTTCGGAAACAAGACTACCTACAGTGAATGAGAGATTGGGCGCACCTATGTTCAAGAAGTAGAATAAACTTCTTTTATATAATTGTTCGGGAGATTACTGATAACCTCACTCATGGAAACACAAAAACCCTCTGTAGACTTTTTCTTTGGGTGCGGTCTTCTTGTGGTGTGTAGGTATTTTGTAGTCGTTTGATGAATCTACAAATATTCTTATAATAGTAATCTATTATTAAAAAATAATAATAATAATATCGGGAGCATGCAAGCATACGACCGAATTGATGTAAAGAGGGTTCCGTGTCGCTCGCGCGTTGCCACCTTTTTAGGGTTCCGTACCCAAAGGGTAAAACGGAACCCTATTACTGAGACTCCGCTGTCCGTCCGTCCGTCCGTCCGTCTGTCACCAGGCTGTATCTCATGAACCGTGATAGTTAGACAGTTGAAATTTTCACAGATGATGTATTTCTGTTGCCGCTATAACAACAAATACTAAAAAATAGAATAAACTAAATATTTAAGGGGACTCCCATACAACAAACGTGATTTTTTTGCTCGTTTTTGCTCGATATTGATAACGGCAACAGGTAGACGCTTGAAATATTCACAGAATATTTAGTTATATATTCACTTTAAGAATAAATAATTAAATTAAAATAAAACGAATATTTAAGGGGGGCTCCCATACAACAAACGTGATTTTTTTGCCGTTTTTAAAGATAATGGTACGGAACTCTTGGTGCGCGAGTCCCACTCGCACTTGGCCGATTTTTTTATTTTTGGTTCGATCGCAGCCATTCTGTAAAATGATTATGACGACTTGAGACGAAAATCGATAATGTTAAATTAAAATGGATGAAATATCATCACAGACTACGGAGAAATTAGCAGCAGTTTTTAAGTAAGTGTTTGATTCCCGTACGTCATACTGGAAATATAACCAGTTAAGAATGCGCAAGCTTGCATTGCCAGAAGAACACATGGCTCGTCAATTATATAAATAATAAATAAATAATAAATAAATAAATATTGCCGGACAAATCACACAGCGCCATCTAGCCCCAAAGTAAGCGAAGCTTGTGTTATGGGTACTAGACAACTGATAAACATACGTAAATACATTTTTTTTGTAAATACATACTTATTATACATAGAAAATACCCAGACCAAGACAAACAAACATGTTCATGCACACAAATGTTTGTTCTGTGTGGGAATCGAACCCACGAGCGTTGGTGTCAAAGTAGCGTAACAACGCGTTCCACTGCGCTACCGAGCTCGTCGTTATATAACAAAATTATATAACAATTTAATTCTTTTTTTTTAAACTTTGTCGGCCATTTTGACCATATTCCTTAAGAAATATGATATTGGTTTTTAAGACATTTTTATTCTACTTTTTACGGTTCCGTACCCAAAGGGTAAAACGGAACCCTATTACTGAGACTCCGCTGTCCGTCCGTCCGTCCGTCCGTCTGTCACCAGGCTGTATCTCATAAACCGTGATAGTTAGACAGTTGAAATTTTCACAGATGATGTATTTCTGTTGCCGCTATAACAACAAATACTAAAAAATAGAATAAAATAAATATTTAAGGGAGCTCCCATACAACAAACGTAATTTTTTTGCTCGTTTTTGCTCGATATTGATAACGGCAAGAGGTAGACGCTTGAAATATTCACAGAATATTTAGTTATATATTCACTTTAAAAATAAATAATTAAATTAAAATAAAACAAATATTTAAGGGGGGCTCCCATACACGGGGATATGGTTATCAAACATGATTTTTTTGCCGTTTTTATAGATAATGGTACGGAACCCTTAGTGCGCGAGTCCGACTCGCACTTGGCCGATTTTTTAATTTACTATTCAAATCAGATATAAAAAATCGTTTTTTTTTTAATTTGTCGGCCATTTTGACCATGTTCCTCAAGAGATAGGAGGTTGATTTTTCAGACATTCCTATTCTACTTTTATATGCTGACTCCGAATCTGAAGTCAAAATTCGAATATTGGAAAAAGCGACAGACACACACACACAAACAAACATGTAGATTTCATATAGGAACGGTGTTCCTGAAAAGCTTGGAAAGTAAGGTATGTAGTAACCCAATGACGTGGACTTGATATTATATGAGAGTAGCAAGTAGCAATCTGGGAAAAAGAAATATGATCGTCTAGTTTACCTCCTTAATTACGAATTTGACGAGCTCGGTGGCTCAGTCGTGAATGACGCGACTTTGACACCAATGCTCGTGGGTTCGATTCCCACACAAGGCAAACATTTGTGTGCATGAACATGTCTATTTGTCTTGGTCTGGGTATTTTCTATGTATAATAAGTATGTATTTACAAAAAAAAAATGTATTAACGTATGTTTATCAGTTGTGTAGTACCCATAACACAAGCTTCGCTTACTTTGGGGCTAGATGGCGCTGTGTAATTTGTCCGACAATATTTATTTATTTATTATTATTTATAATTTGAAATATTAATACGCAAGACTGAAACACTAAAAGCTGGCCGTTCAATTTCTATTGTTAATATGACTGTAGACTCTGCATTATGACGTCAGTGGATATCACAAGAGAATTCCTTAGTATGTGAACTCAGAACCCTTTAAAGACCAAAATGATGTATTTTAGGATATCATGCAGTGAGCCTCGATTCTGTGCAATAACTTCACTATGTGTTGTGGCCAATATTATAAGTACTCCTATCGAACGTTCGTTAAAGTCATCGCGATCAATATAATAACTTTGTTATTATATTGATCGCGGGGTGAAGCAGGAGTCTGAATGCACTTGCACATATATTTCTTTGGTTTCACGTGATCACGTGTGGATCATCTTTGTAAGATGTCGTGGGAACACGTTTACAAGAGGCAGCTTCCACGTATTTGGTTACTCAATTGTTTAGTCAAATAAACGATTCTGAACTCGCAGACGATTTATCGTTTGGATTACAGGAACCGGGCTGTGTGACGCTCATTCCCTCGTACAGGGCAGTCAGGAGTGCGGTCTCCGACTGGGACTGTTAGGCATGTACTTATTAAAATCGTATGATACTCTGGTGACGGACCAGCGTACTAACAATTTTTATTTTAAAGGTACTTCACCCTCCGCTAAGTGCATATAATTGGGTTCCCCGCTAAAACAGGTCCTCCGGATATATCACCCGCCCACGCACCTCGGCAAAACTGCATAAATACGGTCATGCAGCCTTGCGTACACGTGAAGCACCCAGCTAGTCAGGATTCTAAAATTAGCAACTATGCCTCAAATTTAGGCATAGGCGAATGTTATTTACTATTTACTCACAATCGCGGTCACCACCTGTGGAGGAAGACACGGTTACACATCCTATGGTACAAATTATTAACTTAATAATAGGTCTCACATAGAACTAGATTGCATCTGCACTTAAGCAGTATTGAAGACGCAACTACTCTCCAAGATCACTGCCTTGGAGCAACACCCGCTTTTCCACGTCCTAAGCATTACATATCAAAAATACAAGTTAAATAGTAGAGCTTATTATATAGTACTTATCCGAACAGTTAGTTCACTAGACCAAGCTGTTATATGGTGCGCGACGCCCGTCGTCTCCCGCCTACTTCGGCCGCCCCTGTTGGTCTCGTCTCCGTTGTTAATAGTCAAGCGTTCGGCTCTACACTCGCGATTCGTAATTTAAAATTCTAACACTCTCTTGCTGGATAAATGTTACCAACACTATTTGTTTACGAGATATTGTAATGTTACAACCTTATTTAATGATTTATATAGAATCTTTTCTTTGCATGCTCTGTTTAGTCTATGACAATTTGTCAAAAATATTGATTTGTAATTCAAAATTTTAAAATATTACATTTTAGTGTCGGAAAACAGAAAACAAGTCAGTCTGGAGGAAGCTTTCGAGAAGTAGACATTCAGTGCACCACGTCTGAGACCACCAGCCTCCTGCTGAGGGCTACGTGGTGAACCCTCGGGATATTACTACCTTTTCCAAACTCGATAATTTCCGGACATCTAACTAATCTAAAAATTATAATACCTGCAGCCCCTGTTGTGGACTACGGCGGCTGACAAAGATACCGCTGCGGTGTTGGTCCGTAAGGCGGTCCCCACCATTACCAACAACTTCTACGTCTGGATCTGCGTGCTGGCTAGCACGCTAACCTGCCGTCTACTGTCGTCGACCACTATAGCCGGCGGCCACTTAGTACACCCACCAGTGATTCTATCAGTGATATACCGGTTAGACAAATTAAAGCGCGAGTTCTTAAAGACCTTATTTAGCCGAACTTAAAGTGAACCCTTTTTTATATTTATTATATTTTGTAAAATAGACCTATTAAATTTGTATCGCTTTTATTACTCCCTTTTCTTCAACTAGTAACATAACAATATCAATTATAGACTTGGGAATTTCCACGGCTTCGCTCGTCCGGAGCACGACGCGTTAGCAGAGCGAATGTCGGTGCTGTCCGCCCCCGCCACCATCTATTTTATTCTTCTTCAGAACACTGATCCTGACGCTAATTCTCATTGGTCAAAACACACCATCGCGCGCAACCGGTCAAAATGCACGCGCGTTTTTCTGATCAACAAAAAATCGCTTCCCAAGCTCGCTAGCACACGTGCATCAACTTTCTAAAAAAAAACCCTCGCCCATGTATGTTTCAATAAAACAATGGATATTCTGCCTATTGTTCTCAACATCTTAGAAATCGTCTTGTATCGATTGGAGTCATTTGCCGCGTCCTTTATAAACGATTTTATGGCCCCCGCACGATGGGATATCTATTTTAGGGTTCCTTCAAAGCTCCACACAATCCCTTACGAGTTTCCACTCAATATTTTGATATTAGCGACCAACATTCCGAGTCCCTTTTAACATGCAACTACATACTCACACCACACAAGCATATAAACATACGGCATGCGAGTTAGGCCTCCCCGATGAACGTCAATGGAATTATCTGTATAAGAAAAGCGAACACAGACAAACGACTCCTAGGTAATCCGTAATCCAAAACACAATCGATATCAACTCCATAGGTAGGCCCACATAGATACAGCCTACGTTGTACCATTACAGGTAATATAAAATACTATACCATACGAACAGTATATAGCACAAAATAACTGTCGCTTATTCCGAACTAATTTGAAGTGAATCTCCTCCCAGTTTGCGTTCCGCTTTCAATCCCTAGTTATCGACTTTTGTCTCGAGTCAGCTAGCGGTTTATTGTTTTAAATAATACAAACATAAACGATGTTGTCATAAAAATACACTCTATATTTTATTGTGATTATTACATTATATTGTTATCACAGTCGCAGGATGGAATTTTCATTTGTTCATTTGCTTCCCCGCCGCGCCGTTGAAGAGATGATTTCCTAAAAGATATATTATAACTAGTCTGGCCATAACTACTGTTACATGAAAACTTTTATTTATTTATATTAATGAAAGGATAGCTCTAGGGCTCAAATACAACTCTGGAGGGTGTTCTATTGCTTGGTGGATAGATGAGTTTAAAGTTGATTTTTTGTAGCAAAGACGTCGTTCAAGTAGCAGCTGCCATGTTGTCTATTGGAATGTATTACATACAGTCAAAGGTTTTGACGAACTCGGTGGCTCAGTCGTGAATGACGCGACTTTGACACCAACGCTCGTTCGATTCCCACACAAGACAAACATTTGTGTGCATGAACATGTCTGTCTTAGTATGGATGTTTAAGAGCGGTGGGCAAAGCAGTACGTCTGGGGAAGTACCTCCAGCTCACAGATAACCTCAGCCAAATAACAACTCCCTAGAGGGTTGTTGTGTTCCTGCGTGTGAGTGAGTAAGTAAGTTACCAGTAAGCTCCTAAGGAGTTGCCGTGTAAGCAGCAGAGGCATCGCGGGAGTGATACTTAATATATTACAAGCGTTAATAGGCTACGGTAACTGCTTTACATCAGGTGGACCGCATGCTTGTATGCCTCCCGACATTGTATAAAAAATATATCAAGTACAAACACTATACCATAGCGCCATCTGACGGCAATACCGTGAAATATTTATCATCAAGTCAATGTGCAAAGATAGTTACAAATTATAAAGACAGAGGGAGGCAAACAAGGATAATGGTTACCGTAGCCTACTAATGTTTGAAAATATAACATGTATTGCTCGTGGGTGTTTAACCCCGCTGGTAAAATAACATCTCCTCATTAAGTGACTATTTACGTAACTCACTTCTCCCTAGAAGAGTAACCCTCCAAGGATTTGTTATTTAGCTACAATCTTTTGCAAGGCGGAAGTACTTCTCCAATTGAGTTGCTTTGATGAGCCGTACCTCTCTTAAAAATACCAAGACCAAGACAAAATATGAACATGCCTGTTATGCACCCAAATGTTTGTCCTGTCTGGGAATCGAATTCACATTGGTCTCAAAGTAGCGTTATCGCCGGACCACCGAGCTCGTCATTTGTTGTCGAGCTTAATAGAAATATATTTAACTATCTAATTAATTCAGTTATGAGGTCGGGGGTAATACGTATTTTTTTTTTATAGTGGCTCAGCATAGTGGCTTATCTTCGCCTGTTGGTAAGCAAAAAGAGGAGTCTAAATTGCAGCGGCAACTGACAAAGGACTACAGTGTCCTGTCAGTTGACGCTACCATGCGGGCCCGCAAGGTGCTTCTTCACGCTTCGTTTGAAGGATCTCATGTTGTAGGAAGGAGGAAACACATGTGCAGGCAAGGCAATGTCCTCAACAGTGGAATGATGACATCGCAAGCCTGCACGTGTGGTTCTATGACGGAAGGCAGAGGGTGGGATAAGGGAAAATAGTTCTTCAGAGCACTCACCATGGTACAGGCGGTAAAATGTACTTAGGGATCCTATGTCCCTACGAAGTTACAGAGGTTCTAGGTATTTTGTGACCTCTTCGTCGTCGATTATGCGTGATTATACGAGACTATAATTGAATTTTACTATAATATTTTACTATAACCGCTTCCGGTTCGTCTAATATTAAAATGTTTGTTGGAAGATACAAAACTTCACATTAATTTTTGTAATAATTTATTCACCGATTAGTAAGTTTCTAAAATCTAAAATAAATAATACTTTAACAGTCATAGACTAATGGCGTAATGCACCATATATATCACATATTTTAAAATACAATTTAATATTACTATTAATAAGGTCGAGAAAACACTTCTGTATTTCTTAAGCAAAAAGTTGCAGAAACATCTTTTTGGTTGTACTGTTTGTATCTCGTTGCTTTGTTACCGTTAAATAGATTAATTTATCCATTTTAAAAACAGATTTTTTTTTCGATAGTGAATGTTTCCAGCCAGGTTTCTATTATTTTTTGTTCTCCAAAATGGGGGAATCTAACGAAGAAATTGGAGACATTTTGAAGTTTAATAAAAGTGAATAAGGGGAAAATTATGACACAAGCCGCAAAAAACTTATTTAACAGACTTACACTAGAGTCAGTACAAGGGAATTGTGATGTCTAAGATAAACCTTGCTCCGGTCGATATGTTACGGGTAAAATCGATGTCATTTTTGAAAAAGTAGAGCCAGATTGGGATAATAGTAGTAGAATAGGGGTTGACCACAGAACAGTTTTGACCTATTTGAAAAAGTATGGATATACAAAAAAGTTCGATATTTGGGTGCCACACGAAATAAACCTAATGAACCGTATACTCATTTGTGAAATAAGATAAGAAAAGGCATGCTCCGTTGGTTCGGACATGTAGATAGAAAGAAGAAAGAATGACGAAACAGATATACAATGCGACAGTGGAAGGATGTAGGTGCCGAGGAAGATCAAGACTAACCTACCACGATTTTCTGATCAAACACGACCAAATTGGTCGTGTTTTATCAGAAAGTGGTATCAGGAGCCTTAGGAACCGGAGAGCGTGCATGAAAAGAGCTATGAATGTGAAAAAAGCGAGTGAAGTGTGTAAGGACCGCGTCTTATGGCGCGCGGTTGTCTCTGCCTACCACTCAAGGTACCTGACGTGAAGATTTACATACATACTCATCTGTGATTCTCCGTCGAAACGTAATGAAACCGAACCGTTCTTAAAAAAATGGATCACTGGTGGGCGATGAAAAGTTACCCACAACAAGAACGTGCGAAAAAAATCATAATCAAAGGGCAGTCATGCCTTACAGATTATAGCGATACCCGGAAGAATTCCCAATAAAGTGATGCTGTGTGTTTGACGGGATTGGAAGGGCATTGTGTATTATGAGTTTTTACCGACTGGCTAAATCATAGATTCGTATTTCTACTGCAACAACTGATAAAACTGAAGCAAGAAATAGCGAAAAATCGATCGAAATTGATTAAAACAAAGGATGTGATTTTTCTTCATGAGAAAACCAGACCACATACATCAAACATTGAGAGAGCTCGGTTGGGAAGTGTTAATGCTAACCTTGCGCCTTCAGATTTTCACCTGCTTTGTTTTCTTCAAAATTCTTTATGTAGTGTTAAGTTAACATCAAGAGAGTACTGCCAAAACTACTTGTCGTAACTTTTTGATCAGAAATCCCAAAGTTTTCCACAGCAATGGGATTATGTCAGTACCTACAAAATTACAACAAGTTTTCGAACAAAATGGCACTATAAGAAAAAAAAATGTTTGCATTGGTTATACATTATTCATTTTTGAGGAGTGTTAGCCACAGTCATTCTACTGCTGGAGTGTCTATAGAAAAAAATATGTTGCGGAACAAACGATGTTTTGGAATTTTGTATCGTTAATTATTATATAAGGCCGGGGGGAAAGAAAAAAATATATACTTTGCAAGATATTTTTTATCAATGTTTATGTACATTTAATTATAATACTCGTATATAATCAAATGTAAACAATTTTTTTTTGATACGCAAAGTTTTTTTCTCGACCTAATATAATAATTAAACCAAAAATATACATATAATAATAATCAAAAAATCCAAAACCTCGTTTATTGCAGTCTATGAACGCCCCATCAGAATAATGACTGTGGCTAATATTCCTCAAAAATGAAAAACGAATAAATACGGAGAAATGCAAAACAAATAAGGAAATGTCTGTAGGTACTTCATACGGCATACATTACTTAAAATGAATCCATTTGAATTTCATCATCAATCCGGTATTTGATTGATTAATGCGAGTGAGCTAACAAGCTTTACAATCTCGGGACTTAACTGTGAGTGAATAAATTACATCCACTCAAGCGCTAATGCTCGAAATTGATGTTATTCAAATTCGTGAAAATCAAAGTAAAATTAAGACTTGAATAAATCTGAATCTTCACGCTACACCACTTTGGAGGTGGGTAGCTAGAACTGGAAACTGGTATTTATGAATATGTAACGTACAAAGATGTCTGGAAATGATGCAGCACAAGCAACCTTTTCCTAAAATCTTTTATTCTACCCCTTGACATCATAATTATCGGACCAATATGGTTATATAAATTTATTGTAATATCCAAGTTACGATTTGAAAAGAGACCTATATTGAGAAGGTCTTCTTCAAAGGTCATTTTCGAAAAGCCAGTAGAATAAAAAAGAAAAATAATCTAAGAGAATTAAGTGAGATATAAAAAATAGTTATATTCAAAAAAGACGTGTTTCATAAGGGCCCAATTTTTAATTTTTTATCTTATACTGTTGTGAAGAAAAGCGGCTAATATTGTAACAATTTTTATCTTTCGAAAGACCATTCGCTCTATTCATGGGCTCCAGTGAATCACTTAGTGAACTTAGTAAAGATATAAATATCTTTATAGTTATCTCTCAATGTCTGGATGTCTGGAAATGATTCAACATAGGCAAACATTAATCAATATCTTTACTTATACAACTTGACAAGATTGTGCATGCATTGAGCGTGCATGAGAAGAGCAATGAATGTTAAAGAAGCGAGTGAGGTGTGTAAGGTTCCGGTCACGCGGCGCTCGGTTCTCTCTGCCTACCCCGCAAGGGACTTGGTGTGAAGTTATAGATAGATAGGCAAGATTGTTATCATCAAAGTATGTTCATGTAAATTTATTTTAATATCTTAGTAACAATTTGAAAATAAATCTATATTGGCAAGTCTTCGCCGATGATAATTCCCGAATTGCCAGTAGATTTATAAAAAAGAAACTTGAAGAAATTATTATTTAATTATATTTTTAAAAATAAATTATTTTTTTATTGTAAGAAGTTTTTAGGTACGTGCTCGCGAGGGAAACGGCATCTAAAGATTTTTTGTCTTTCATGTATGTATGTATATCTTCACGCCAAGTCCCTAACGGGGTATGCAGAGAGAACCGAGCGTCATAAGACGCGGTCCTTACATACTTCATGCACGCTCGCCGGTTCCTGGGGCTCCTGACATCACCTTCTGATAAAACACGACCAATTTGGTCATGGTAAGTTAGTCTCGGTCTTCCTCGGCTCCTACATCCTTCCACTTTTGCATTGTATATCTGTTTCGTCATTCTTTCGTCCCGCATTCTGTCTACATGTCTGAATCAACGGAGTTTGTTTGTCTTTTATCTTTGACTATTATACTGTTGTGGGTAAAACCATTCATCTTGAAACAATTTTCATCATATACATCCGCTCTATTTATGACATGGTCTCCAGGATAGCTCTTCGGGAACTGTTCAAAACATTAAATATTTTCATCGTTACCTCTCAATATATATTTTTTTTATACTACGTCGGGAGGCATACAAGCATACGGCCCAGCTGATGTAAAGCGGATACCGTAGCCTATTAACGCTTGCGATATATTAAGTATCACTCGCGCGATGCCTCCTCTGCTGCTTACACAGCAACTCCTTGGGAGCTTACTTGTGACCTCACTCACACGCAGGAACACAACAACCCTCTAGGGAGTTGTTATTTGGCTGCGGTTTTCTGTGAGGTGGAGGTACTTACCCAGACAGAGATGCGCGCTACCTCTCTTAAAACATCCAGACCAAGACAAACAGACATGTTCATGCACACAAATGTTTGCTTTGTGTGGGAATCGAATCCACGAGCGTTGGTGTCAAAGTCGCGTCATTCACGACTGAGCCACCGAGCTCGTCAAACATTACATTGCAGAACTTTCCACAAAATATTTACTTTACTCAAATAATACCTACAGCGCTATGACTCAAATGTGACGCAATTCTGAACTAATTACTTGCATAATGCCTTTGTTTGTCAACCAATGATTCACAAAAACACGTTAGTGAGGCTATCATAAGCATTATACGTAACAAGAAGCTGCGCATCCACGTGCATCTTTTTAGCTACCTATGCCATTGACTCCTGTGAACCATTACTGCGACACCAGGTTTGAGAAAGCAGGCCTGAAGCGCCACAATCCGAGGAAAGGAAAAAGCGGCGTGCCTAAGGATCCCCGGATGGGTTATAACTTGGCTTAGGGCGTCGCGTGAGCTAAATGGTCTTAACCTACGGGTTCACACGTGAGGGTCTTATGAGGAGAGGCGGCCAGGTACTTGGGTTACTCGGTACCTTTTTTTTTTTTTTTTTGTGACGCGGGGAAAAATGCGTTACGCACACCACCGGTGCCTGGGTGGCCTCCGGTGGTAGTGTGGGACTCCCCGTCGGCTGTCCGACGGTATACCCACTAAACAACCCCGCGAAATGCCATCGGCCGCGTTGGTGTGGTGCCCCGGATCTGTCAGCAACAGGGCACCCCGGGTTACTCGGTACCTGGTGTATAGCGTAGAAGTCCTAAATTTAACACTCGAATCGAGTGTGGCGTCGCTATGGATTGTTGCTGTCGGAGTCGGGCAGGGGGCATCCATAATAGCAGTGCCATCATTGAGATCTACTGTGGCATACCTTGGTACAACATACTGTATAATACTCATGGCATAAAATTTATCTAGCCATTACCGCTCACCGACGGAGATCTCACACGCTGGAACCGAAATGGTCGCGTACTGTACGCTTCCAGAGAAGTTTTCCTCCGAGAACTCTCAAGTTGCGGAATGAGCTCCCAGTCGAGGTTTTTCCAAGGGACTACAGCATGGGGTTCTTCAAGAAAGGCGTGAAGAGGTTTTTAGAGGGTCGACAACGTAGGTATGAATACCCCCTGGTGTTGGAAATGTCCAAAGGCTATGGTGACTGTTTACCATCGTGCAGGCCGCATGCTTAATTGCCACCTTAGTGATATATAATAATAACTAAAACATGCCCCCCCGACTTTCTCTTTTGACATTTATAAGTCAAGTGGGCCATGCTGTATGCTCCATAATTGTGTATCAATGCAAAAGCATTGAATGTTTGACTGCATAACCTTTATTATTAGTCAAACATTCAATGCCTTCGGATTATTTTCAGTCTTCTATTCAACAGAAGACTCGGGTAAAAAAATACTCCTTTTGAAGTCGTCAAGAGGATTTTTGATGTTATGATTACCAACGAAGTTCAACACTCAATTTATTTGAAGGATAAGATGAAGTTTGGTTCTAAAAAAAAAAAAAAAAAAAACTTGGTTTACATAACGGAGTGAAACGTTACTTCAGCTCGGAGCGAAGACTTATGCTATGTCTTAGCTCAGACCGCAAATGGAGTATTGTAGTCACCTTTGAGCGGGAGCATCTGGATGCTAGCTTGTATCTAGTGACCTGTTTCAAATACAAACTGTGAGAATGTTTGACGATCCTAAGCTTACATACGGCAATGGGTCTTTAAGTCTAAGAATGATTGCCTCGGTATTCCTTAAGGCGGTTGTCACAGTTTTTACAGATAAAGATGAACAATAAAGATTATTTTTTGTCATTAGGTCCTCACGGGCATTTAGACACGTCTTGCATACCAGATCGTATTGTATCTTATTAATTTTTCATACTTTTAATTCTTTTTTAATCTACCAGCATTTCGAAAACGACCATCAAAGAAAAAGAAACGAAACTTGCCAAAATCGTTTCTCAAATCGTCAGTTTCTGTATATATATAAATATATATATATACATTTATGCACCGATCCAAACATACCTCTCTTCCGCACTTATCAACCACTTCACGCATGCCTTTCAGTTTCGGGTGCTTTTGATTTTGCCCTATTTTAGCACATCAGCTATTAGACCCATATGTGTGCGTCTAGGTCGCCTCCTGCCGATAACTCCACTCACTTTTAACAGATGTACTCCTTACGTAACTCTTTTGTCATCTATTCTTTGCAAATATCCAAACCATTGTAGCATGTGCTTCTCAATTTTTGCCGCAAATTTACAACAAATTTCTGCCATTGTGTAATAATGTGTAAAGTCAAGTATGTAAGTCAAGTCCATGGCAAGTGGTACAATTAAAGATATAATAATGCATGTGAAAATGTAAATGCTGAATCATCTCCAAACGTCTCTGTCAGTCATCGATTCTTTTATTACAGAATCAAGAAACGAACTGTAAGAAATAAATTATTATTGAATTAAATAACTTTCTTCCTGCGACCACGGACGCTGCAAAGTATTCGAAACGTCAAGTTCAACAAAATAAATAAAACACGCGATACTTCCGTTAAAAAATTGTTTAATTCAATGTATAACAATCGCGAAAACCTAAGACAATACAATAAATTATTATTCTTACTTAGAGTTTGTTTGTTTTTTGATTTGTTTTATGAACATCCATTTCCCTATTTAATCCAGTGAACGAAAAAATTTAACCCTTGTAACTTTGTATTGGCCTTGTGTAGTAAGTATATTGGTTGCTAACAATGACCTTAGAAGGTCATTGGTTACTAAATATATGTGAATAAATAAAGTTTTCTACCGATAAAAATACGAGTATAATTAATTCAAGTCTGCCATTGTCTGATCTGATGCATGCTAATTATGGAAGTTAATTCAATGCCTTGAGGCGGTTGCATCGGACAGTTAATTACAGTGTTGGCAGACACCCAAACTGAAGTTAAAATGGTTTTTGTTGATAGATGAATCAATATACGTCAGCACAATCTTAGGGTAGGAATACACAGTGGTATATTGTAGACATTTTCTAAAACCCTTTCTCAATGAATCCCTGCATACTGTCAACTATCTCCATGCAAACTATAAGTTCATAAACCCAGCAGTTAGGGTTGTGTGTTTAAACTTTAGTCTAGTGTTATTGAAGATGTCTGTCTGGTATAGGTACCTATTCAATTACCTAAATTTTAGGTCCTAAAAGGAGGATCCAACCTGTGTAATGTTCGTGAAATTTTGAATATCTTCACACATCGACCCTTACTCATCCCACTGCAGGGCTACGGCTCTCCCTTCAACCGAAGGGGTTTAGAGCATACTCCACCACGCTGCTCAAATGCGGATTGGCGGGAGCCAGTGTTTTCAAGCCTTCCGAGGGCCACTGACTTAGTCAGACTGTCTTCTATGGACTACAGCCGGTACCGATGGCTTAACGTGGCCTCCGAAAAACGGAGAAACTCGAGATACATAAACACATCCATATACAGGCTGCGGTCTACGTTGCTTAACATGCGTGTTTGGTTTAGCTTAACGACTGTCATCTATCGATAACAACATCTATTGCTTAACCTGCGTGTTCGGTTACAATGACACGCGCAACGACGCCATCGAGCTCTCAATTTCTTTGATTGAATATCTTATATATATAATTATACTCTTATATAATATAATTCAATTATTTGTATAATATAGGCATAGCACTATATAACAAAGGAAATTTTAATAAGTCAAGGCGTGCGGCAGTGAGAAATTAATTCGTGTGTTGGCGCAAAGCCAGCTAAGTTGGCGGGTTCTCGGACAGGGAACGTGTGAAATATGTTGTTTCGTGGCCGGCCATAACTAGTTTAGATCTTTTTTATACTGCTCGGGAGTGTACTATAACACTGCCGCTTCATGCAGAGTACTAGCGACCCGCCCCGACCTCGCTCGCGTACTGTGGTGGTACCGACAGATTCTTATCAATAACTCTGGCTATATTATTATTTAAAAGTGAATATGTTTAAAACTGCTAAACTGAGACACATCTAAAGTCGAATGTAAGGGCTTCGAACAGATATATATATATTTGCAATTATCATTAGGTGGGTGGTATGGGAAGCCATAGTGAGGAAAGCCGCCCATCCATGACATTATATTTCGAAAGCCGCGTGACTGTACCTAGGAATGGTTTGGTCTTCCCTCTGTGATGCTGAGGTCTGACCGCACTCGATCCGTATAAAAATAGTGATAGTTGCGCAAAATTTGTGGCGTAACGCTTGTACACCGTACTCGCAATGATGATGTTAGAAACAGAGTTAGTCTGAAGGAGAGCGTCGGTGTTAAAATAAGAAGAAGCATGCTCCGTTGGTTCGGACATGTAGAAAGAATGCAGGATGAAAAAATGACGAAGCAGTTATACAACGCAAAAGTGGAAGGATGTAGGAGCTGAGGAAGGCCAAGACTTACCTACCATGATCCAATTGGTCATGTTCTAACAGAAGGTGATGTCAGGAGCCCTAGAAACCGGCGAGCGTGCATGAGAAGAGCAATGAATGCTAAAGAAGCGAGTGAAGTGTGTAAGGATCGAGTCACGTGACGCTCGGTTCTCTCTGCCTACCCCGCAAGGGATTTGACGTGAAGTTGTAGATAGATAGAAATCCGAAAACACAAATTCAGTGGTACACGCCAGGATTTGAACTGGGGACTTGTTGATCACAAGGCCGGTTCTTGATCTAGTCTCTCACTGCTCTACGCACAATTCCTTATGGAACTATTTACTTGGATATCAGAATATCATAATTTTTTGGTTTTATTTTGTTGTTGTTGTTGTAGAAAACTGTATTGTACAATAAATAACATAACAATATATTAAATGATTTGGTTAAAAATAGTACTGTACAATGGCGGACTTATCCCATTTGGGATCTCTTCCAGTCAACCATAGAGAACCTGAAAGGAGATATAAGCTTGGCGAGGGTTAAGGAACAATGTAAGTAGATACTAAGATCGACAAAATAGGTACATAGATATAAATACTAGTATATACAAGAGTGGTATGGAATAGGTTTTGATTGATTTGAACAAAAAACTGTTAAACTGTTATTGTAACTTAACTGTTAACGTATAGCCTCGTTTTTTTGTGGACTTTCAACGCGGGCCGCATGGGGAAGCTCAAGGTCGCTCAGTGTGCTATGGAAAGAGTTATCCTCGGGGTTTATATGATAGAATCAGAAATGAGATTCTCCGCAGTAGAACTAAGGTAACCGACGTACCCCAAAGGATAAGCAAGCTGAAGTGGTAGTGCCGTGGGTCAGCCACATAGTTCATAGAACCGACTACCGCTGGGGAAGAAAGGTTACACGCAGTGTGGGACGACTTCCCACTAGATGCAGCGACTACCTCAAGGGGTTTATAGGGAGGAGACGGATGCTGGTAGCACAGGGTCGAAAGGGAAGTCACTTTAGGGAGGAGGCTTGTGTTCAGCAGTGAACGAATGCGGGCTGAGTGATGATGTTGAGTACTGTTGTTACGTTGCAGATCTACACTTGCACAGAATTGACTAGTTTACTGGTAATAGTCGATTCGGAGGTCGCTATAGTTTCGCACGTATTGCCATCAACCGAATCCCCAACATCGAGTTCATTGCGTAGTTCACATTACATTTATCTACGAGCTACAACCTGCGCGTAAACAGCGAGCGTTATTTTCCTTCGTCACCTTCCCGGTATTATGTGAGACATACCAAATAACCAGGGGAGCTGGGCCTGCGGCGCATTGGCAGAGCTGCTTTCGCACAATAAGTAAATAACAGCAAGCTGCGTAAGCAGAGCTGCTAACCCTAACCCTAACCGACGGCCATAGTGATCGTGTTGTTGTTTTTCAGTGCTCCAATTGACTTTGTATTGGAACGGTTTTTGGGGCGATAACATCACTTATCGATATCCTTTATTGAGCTAATCGAAATTTAATCTACACACATCAAAAGTGTCTAGGGATCAACATATATTTTTGCAATAACTTTTCTCCTGATTGATATTAATTAAAATTTTCTTTAAGGATTCATCAAATAAAGTGTTTACGTTTGTCTACAGTAACGATAAACCAAGTCACCTTTGCATTAATAAAGAAATTTGCCATTTTCATAATAAAGGGATTTTTGACATTTGAACCACTAACATTAAAGTTCGAAAAAAAGACTGAAATAACAGTTTTCTTTAAAATTTTATTGGGTAACTTGAACAATTAATAATCCGTATTTCTACCGCGAACACTAACAACACAAGAACATCGGTTTGGCATACTCAAAATGAGTTCATCCAAATCACGCTGTGGAATGGCCGCCCATGTTCGTTGCAACAACAAAAAAAGGTCTTCTTGCGACTGGATACCCTCCATATTCGGCAGAGCTCTTCTCTGTAGCATATCCCATGCATGGACACGGAGACAAGACCGATACATTCAAATCACAACTCGAAGAGCTCCAACAATAACCGCCATGATGTTAGCCGTGACGCTTCATCACTCTTCAGGGAACTTAATTAGCGACCAAACAGTCAGAAACCGCTTGCATGAAGTGAACCTTCATTCCCGAAGACCGCTATAGCAATGCACAATCGTAGGATTCGATATCAATGGGCTCTTGAACACAGAAATTGGGCAGAAGAACAATGGCGTTTCATGTGCTTTTCTGATGAGTCTCGTTTTGGTATGAGACCGGATACAAGACGTATACGACACTGGAGAACCCCTGGACGCCAACAGCGATTAAAATCCTGCCAGGAAGTCCATCCTTATAGTGGTGGAACCATCATGGTATGGGCGGGTATTTGGATCGGCGGAAGAACTGAGTTGATTTGGATCAGAGGCAACCTCAACGCTCAAATTTATGCTGAGACGATTGTATCAGACGTCATCGTTCCTCTACAAGTGCAAATCGGTCCCTTATTTCAGTTAATGCATGATAATGCACGACCGCACACCGCAAGAGTTGTAAGACAGACTCTCGCCGCAGCTAACATCAATGTCATGCCCTGGCCTGCTCAGTCGCCAGAGTTGAACCCGATTGAGCATGCATGGATATGCTACAGAGAAGAGCTCTGCCGAATATGGAGGGTATCCAGTCGCAAGAAGACCTTTTTTTGTTGTTGCAACGAACATGGGCGGCCATTCCACAGCGTGATTTGGATGAACTCATTTTGAGTATGCCAAACCGATGTTCTTGTGTTGTTAGTGTTCGCGGTAGAAACACGGATTATTAATTGTTTAAGTTACCCAATAAAATTTTAAAGAAAACTGTTATTTCAGTCTTTTTTTCGAACTTTAATGTTAGTGGTTCAAATGTCAAAAATCCCTTTATTATGAAAATGGCAAATTTCTTTATTAATGCAAAGGTGACTTGGTTTATCGTTACTGTAGACAAACGAAAACACTTTATTTGATGAATCCTTAAAGAAAATTTTAATTAATATCAATCAGGAGAAAAGTTATTGCAAAAATATATGTTGATCCCTAGACACTTTTGATGTGTGTATTTTAGGGGAATCTACAATACTTAAGGTACATTCACGTCGAACAATCAGCTCTCTAGCTTCAAAACTGAAGGAGTACTACGTGTAACAGCCGAAAACCGCAAAACTGTAAAAAAGACAATTTTCTCGGTTATATAGCTTCGCTGGCTAACAGCAAAAATGTAATCGGTCTGGCCATTTTCGAGTTCTCGCGATACTACCGCACGATAGTTGATTTTTATATGACACTAGAGGAGAGGAATTGGTTTCTTGAAGCAAGATACAACCAGTGTGATGTGCTCCCTGGGTTAGGAATGGTCGCAGTTGGATCGGGAATAGTTGTGCAATGACCAGCCTTGATTAGCATAGAAGCCAGGTCGGGCGTTTGTCGACGGCTCGCTATAGACAAATTGTCCAGCCCACAAGTATGTAGGTCGTCACAAGCATTCACGTCGGAACCATATCGAATTAATAAAATCGCTGCGTAGTCTCTGCAAATAAAATAGTTAAACATAAATTACACAGGTTCTTTTACTTTTTGAACTGATATATACGTCATGCATGTGTGTGACTCAGACATGAATATGACGTTGCCGTTAAACGGTTTGGCTGTGGCAATCGAAATGTAAAATGACCAGGATGCCTAAGGCGAAGATTATACCTACAGATTCATATTTTTAATATAGTGCTTTAGTTTAGACATTACATAATTTTCTTCTGTTCAGTTGGTAGACCCTAAACCGAAGATAAATATTCAGTATAAATAAAATCCGATTTGATCCATCTTTGCCTTAGGCGATAAGTATGACTGGGTACTGTGACGAAACAGTAACAAGATGTCCGTAGTTTTGCGAGCGTCGATAGGCTGCGGTGACCGCTCCCCATCTAATGCGGACCGCTTGTTTGCCATTCTAGTTGGATTAAACGGCCGGCCGTGGGCGGGCATAGGCGTTTCTGGCATAGATACACAATGTTTCCAGGGTTCTGTACCTTCGAAAACTGAAAGAGGTAGGTATATTGTGTTTGGTGTTGATTCGTCTATGGACAACATCAATCTTTTACCGTGTTAGCGGTAGATGTGGCATCGCGCGAGTATTGCATTCATAGGCTACGTTAACCGTTTTACATCATGTGGGCCGTATGTTTGTATATCTGTAGTATTAAAAAAGCCGTCAAGTGAGAGTCCGACTCGCGCTCCGAGGGTTCCGTAAAAAAATATTTTTGCAAATTATTATCACAATTTTTTTTTATGATGAAATTATTTTTTTCATTACTTGTTCTACATGACATTGCTTCAAATCTCATGATTCTAGGCATTGGGAAGTACCCTATAGGGTTTGATTCACTTGCGAGTGACAAAATATGTGCATAAACTAGATATAAACAGCCGTATCTTTTGATTGCGTTGACGTAGAAGTTTTATTTTATCACTGCTCGAAGAGATTACAGACCTGAGTATTTGATATTAATTTCAGCTTGATAACTCTACCCGTTCCTGAGAAAAAGGGTCTTTACAGACAGACAGACGGACAACAAAGTGATCCTATAAGGGTTCCGTTTTTCCTTTTAAGGTACGAAACCCTAAAAACTGTACGTCCGCGTTAAAAAATGCGTCATTCATTTTTTTGAGATGTCTAAGCTATTAACTATTACTCATGACTATATACAAACACCGTAAATACATTAAATCGATCTCATTCAGTCTAGCTAAGTGCCGCCCTCTAGTCGCTTCTAATTAATTTCATTCTTTGCTTTTCTAATATAATTTTTCTTGTTGTTACTGCAGTTCTAAGGTTCTGCGTTCTCAATGTTTGTTTGTTATCCACAAATATTCTTCATTATTGAAAATCATAGGTCGGAATTTTGAGAAGAATTTAAGAAGAAGATTAATTCATCATAATGGCAACATTTCGTTTGATAGATGGATCCCAGCTTGGCGAGGATTTCTCGGGCCTTATTGGCTGAAGGATTCGATATGTGAAGTTAATTTCTTTAAATCGTAGTGGACTCGGCCATCCAATATGGCTTTTAAACTAATAAGCTAACACGGGGTTGTAATCCTTAAGATTAAATACAGTAAATCAAAATTTCAATCGAGAAACATGACCTAATTGCGTCACCTACGAAATTAGTTTTGACTTTGAACTCGCTATACCGAGTGAGTGTGCTTGAATAGTTTGCATTTGTGATTTCATTCCCGGTAATTTGATGTCAGAGATCTAATGGTTACTTTTTTTATTTATATATAATTATGAAATTCCCTAATGAGAAAACAATATTTTAACCATAAATGTGCCAAATGTGAAATATATGATTGTTAAAATAGTTATAAATGTAAATAACGTTAAGTTACTAGGTTAAGAATTTGTAACGGTATATCCCTTAAATAAAATCCCATTTCTTAAAATGAAGGATTTCTTATGCGAACGTAAACAAATCTAAACTCATTCAATCTAGTCTTGAAACGCTACAACTAACGCCATCTAGTCGGTGTAATGCACACCTTGTATTGTAAATCTCATACTATCTACCGCTAGGTGTCGTTGCGACGAGTAAAAGCTGTTACTTTTGACAATCAAAATTCATCAAACTACCTAAATAATATATATAATTCTAACATTCAGTTGTAATAATATAAAGTAATGAATTCTTAATTTAGATTCTTCATCACGGGGATAAAAAGTAGACTTTTTATCCTCGTGATGTGTTCCTGTGAGACAGTAGTAGATGATAAGCTGCTGATACGTGAAAGCGAAATAATACATCGATATTTAGTATGATTCAATCATCTAAACATCCAAACTTTCCTACGGAAACTTTTTTTTTATACAACTAGATTGGCAAACGAGCATGCTCATTAGATGGTAAGCGGTGATCGCAGCCTATTGACGCTCGCAACACCACGGGGATGTTACTCGCGCGCTGCCAATCTTGAGATCTAAGGCTGTTTCGTCACCCAGTAATTTCTCTGCCATATCTCACCCTTCAAACAGGAACACAGCTATATAAATATAGCTGCTTAGCGGTAGAAATAGGTGAGACAGAGGTACTACTTTTGTACAAATTCTCCCCCTGGTAAAAACATATCACCGGGATAGAAAGTAGCCTATGTGTTAATCCAGTACCTCATCTATCTACTTACCAATTTTCATCCAAATCCGCTCACGCGTTGAGGCGTGATATGGACTAAACATCCATACTTTGACATTTATAATTAGTAGAATGTTATTCAGAACTATTAATTAATTTTTGTCTATCTACCTACCTACCTTCTGTCTTATACATTCTCTCGGTTGCCGCTTCTACTGGTAGCTGGCCTCATAGACGCTTCTCTTTCTCCTTACTCCGCAGCTGGCATCGATCAATCATGATTCATGCGTGCCTGCCAGACGCAAGGTACCGCAACGCCAGGCATCGCGATGGCCCCGGGACATACTCGAAACATAGAGGCGTGATGTACTGCTGCGCCTGAAAAATACAAACAGCACCAAAAATAGGTCATAAGTGAAATATTGCTTGTCTGGTCTCATGTAAATTCGACATATGGGACCAGACAGGTAGCTTAAACTTTCCCTATTCAAACAAACTCCTGTGGGGACCTTCGTGGTAACGTCCCGCAGGAGTCAACAAACCACCCTAAGCGTGTTTTCAAACCATATAACCCTTCAAATTACATAAATGTTCGTCGTTCAGTAAAACAAAAACATCCAAAACTTTTTACAACTCGGCCACCAAAATCATAATATTCCCAACCAGTTGTTAGTTTCGTACTAATCCAATATGTGCATGCTCATGCCAACACCCGAAAGGGGTAGACGGAGGATGTGACCACTATAGCACAATAACCTAACACATTCCCAGTTGTTAGTTCGCACCGTTCGACATTTGACCTATATGCAAGAATGCAGGTTGAAAGAATGATGAAGCAGATATACAACGCAAAAATGGAAGGATGCAGGAGCCGAGGAAGGCCAAGACTTACCTACCATGACCAAATTGATCATATTCTATCAGAAGATGTCAGGAGCCTTGTAGCAACCCTAAATTGACGTGGACTTGATACTGCTGGTGTACAGCCTGTAATGACCTAAAACGATCGTCTAGTTTTGCTTCATTTGTTTAGAATTTTAATTATTAGCGTGAATCTATAAACATTAAGAGCGGTTCAGAGAATTGTTTATTAGTGCGATTGTAGGTACGCTATTATGGCGTGTATAACAGTTCTTTGTGGAAGACTTGATAGAAGCTTCTGAATCCTTTACTGACCAGGATATTGCTATTAGGTCTTAAACCTTTAGCTAGCCTCAGCGTCTGCGCAGTCTTTATAATTGGTGGTCAGGTAAATTTCTTCTGACTTTGCTATAATCAGCTTACGCGATTAATATAGCGACTTCTGTCATTATACCAATCTCGTGGGAGTTTGAATTTTGTGTGCGCTGCGCAAAATTATTATATTTGATTTAAGTATCGTGTACACTATCGTGAATTATCCTTACAGGATTATCGTGGCATATTTATAGGCTGGGCAATCTCACATATGTGTATTTTAAATGGTCTGAGTAAACAGTTCAGAGCCGTTAGCGATTCTAGTTGAGTATATAGAAATCGGGCTGTAGCGTAATTTTGCCACGACTGGCTCGCCAAGAGAGCGGTCTCCGGCTGGAACAATGGCATGCACTTATCAAACCCGTATGATACACTAGAACAATACTACAAACTATAGGTACTCTGCCGCCGCTACAAAAGCGCGTATAAATGGGTCTCCTGGCTTACACAAGTTCGCCACTCATACGCACCAACCAAAAGCCCATCGCCTCAGCGAGACTGTATGAATGCGGTCATCCAACCTCGCCTACACCAGAGGTACCAAGCAAGACAGAAATTTAACTTTGCAACTATGCCACAAATTTAGGCATAGGCGAATGTTATTTACTTTACTCGCGAACGCAAACACTTCCTGCGGGGAAAACAACACAATAAGGAATCTTAATGCACAAATAAACAAACAGAACTTAAATCTACACTTATCTGCCTGCAGGTCAGCACATTAGGCTTAGAGCTGCGTCCCGCGAAGAACTCGTGGTCTCGTGCTGTGCAGCGTGGAGTCGGGTGGCCGTTGGCTGTCCCCGGCGGCGTAGCTACGCTGGTCTCGGCGCCTTCGCGTTTCGTGGGGAGTTGCGAATTCTCGACCCTTTAAACTATTCTCCAACTAATTTTAAATTTCCAAAACAAATAATTATTATGATACGAGCCGCGATATGTCGAACGACCCTGCCGCGAGAACTCCGAGAACCGAATGAATCGCCCAGTCGTTCGCCTCCCTACCCCACTTCTCCGCTCCCCGCCTCATGCGCTGGGTGACGCTCACTCTGATTGGCCAACACCACCATCGCGTAGCAACAAGCAACAAGCTCGCCGCATACCAACTGTACTTCCCAGCATGCACATGTGCTGTCAAAACGAAAAGCCGCCCGTTCTCAGAATAATACAAATTAGATATGCCCTTTCTTTGTTCTCGCTTGTCTTTTGTTATCGATAGCTTTTAAGTCACTTTGTACTTAATTGGAGACACTTGGTGCGTCCGTCCGGGTTTTTTCCCAATTTTATGACGTCCGCCCAGCGGCATAGCTAATTGTTTATTTTCAACGCTCAAAATGCAATTTACGAATTCCTGTTATCATGCATAGTGTATTTCCCAACAACCATTCATTTATCGTACGACATGCGGTTAGAACTGCCCGAAATTACGCGTTTATGAAATATCCACACACGCGGTCGTGTGTGGACATACGACCCCTAGATTATAATATATACATAACTAAACTCGCCATCAATTCCACAATATAACTCTTCAAGATAAAATCTACGTTGTATCATTACAGCCTTAGAAACCGAACGGCGAACCTGCATGAGAAGACTTAACGAAGCGAGTAAGGTATGTAAGGATCGGGTCACGTGGCCATCGGTTCTCTCTACCTACCCCGCAAGAGATTTGGCGTGAAGTTATAGATATAAAATAAAACATGTATTTATTCGAGAGGAAAACAAGTTACAATATTGATTCAATAGCACAAGCGGTGTCAAGTAGCGAACGCTCTCTAACCTTCGAACTACCCTTTTGAGTCCAGTTTCCACTCAAAGTCTGCTTTGCTATGACCATAAATAAATCTCAAGGCCTTATTTTAGTAGACTTGAGGTAGAATTAATTTTCGCACGGTCAGTTACGTGGCCTGCTCCAGAGTAAGCTGACGGAGCAGCCTGGTGATACTAGCAGCTGAAAGAAAAACAAAAAATATTGTTTACAAAAAAATACTGCGGTAGGTATAGTATTAAGATTTACCAGAGCGAGACTTTGTACAAAAGTCGTCTGCGTGGGTACCTCTGTCTCACCTATATCTAGCGCCAAGCAGGTATATATATATATAGTTGTGTTCCGGTTTGAAGGGTGAGATGTGGCAGAAAAATTACTGGGTACTGTGACGAAACATCCTTAGGTCACAAGATTGGCAGCGCGCGAGTAACATCCCCGTGATGTTGCGAACGTCAATAGGCTGCGGTGACCTGTTTTCAATCTACCATGCTTGGCGGGCCGCATGCTTCTTTGCCAATCTAGTTTCATAAAAAAAAGTATTTTCTTCATGGTCGTATATAGTAAAAACGCCTGATATTTGTTTCAACGCAAGTTTATATTTTTTGAATATTGCTATTTATTTTCCTATAGATACTATTCATTTTATTTAATATCCTTTTTGACACCCATTGGTTTGGACGTTTGCTTTAATTTTTAGTTTATTAGAAGGAACAATAACCGTGTATTTATTTATCAATAGACTTGGAACGACGCATTTGGTGTGGCGTGGCCAGGAAGTATCCTATAGCCACGCCATTGTTTCTTTTATTGTATTATAATCTACTATAGTACACATTTCGACACTTTAGTACAAAAATGATAAAAATACGAAGATACTTTCTACATACTTAAATTCAAAATTGCACACACGTCGTAGGATGATGTAGGCCACGCGGGCGAAGCCGGTGGCAGAAGCTAGTATTACATACTAACGTGAGTACTAAGATGTGATTTATGGAAATTAAATTGTATCAATTAATAAATAAAAAATAAATTTAATTAAATTAAAAATAACTTCAAAATATGTAAGTAAATGTTTTTTTTTAACTTCCTAAGACATACAAGAATAAAGCCCACCTCATGTAAAGCGTAGCATATGAACGCTATCGATATATAAGTATCACTCGGGCGATGCCACCTCTGTTGCTAACACAGCAACTTCATAAACTCATTAGAAGCTTACTCTCTAATTAATTAATTAATTAAATATTTAAAAAATCTATAGAGGCTACTTGTTGAAAATAAAAGTTTACTGTTTAAATGTATTGACTTGAAATGTTTTTCATTTCGGTAAGTATACCTACTATACTTACCGAAATGAAAAACATTTCAAGTCAATACATTTAAAAATCTAAATATGATGAAACATGATAAAAATGACAAGATTGCCTATAACTTTGAAAATACAACACCTATCAGCTTTATTTTATTACCGTTATTTATAAAAAAACGCTTACTCGGTAGTGTAACTAGTCTGGCCATAGACACTGGCCATAGACACTGCTACATAGAAACGTTTCTTTTTTCAACTCTTTAATTATTTTGAATTTGCAACGTATTTATTATGTTAAAAACTTAGTTAGATTTCCCGCCGTTTTACACATTTTTCTCGTGTTTATTATCAAATTACAATATGGAATGGGGTGTTAAAGAAAACAGGAATGCAGTGATTGCCTTGCACAAAGCCGTCGCTCTTATTCAAAACACTGCAAAAGCTTGATATCAGCCGTATGTTCGTATATCATACTATCGACAGATATACCAATATTTCCTATGTTGAAAGCCATAAAAGATCGGCGCGACCGCGTGCTGTTAGCACTACAAGGGCTGTTAATGCTGTTAAAGCTAGAATTCACCGAAACCCGCATTCGCATAAATCATATAGTAAAAACTACACTAGTAAAAATGCCAGGTTACCTATTTCGAGATCTCGTTTCAAAACCTAGAATTCCAGGTCATTCAACAATAGTACTACCAACCTTTGCAATTTTTGCTCGCTGAAATTGGGTGTGTAGAAATAAATAAATATATATATATTGGAGTCTATTTGCATTGTCTCGCAATATTCACTTTTCGATTTTTAGGGTTCCGTGTCGAAAAGATGCCTTAAAATTAAAACTCCGCTGTCCGTCCGCCCGTCAGTCTGTCATCGGGCTGTACCTTATGAAGCACAATAGCTATTTGCGTCACCAACATGCTAATGCGTAAAGGCGTTACTGATATTCAAATGTTTACAGTATACTCGTATTTGCAGCTATGTTTAAGTTTCCACTTCTGTCGGTAGCTCCTGACTTTTATTTATTATATATCTAATATTCATGTAAACTAGCGCCGGCCATCACCCACCCACAACCGTTAGTAAATGCCGTCTTTGCCGCCCATGGCTGCTGCGGAAGTTTATGCCTCGACTGCTGCGGTCGCCCCTCGATTGCCCACCATCTGGAATAAAAACCACATACAGCCGCTAGCGTTGCGGCTTTGACTATCTTGGTCATCTCTGCGACTCGTGTTTCATGCCTCACGAGGCTTCCTCATCCCTTCACTGTTGGTCGTAAGGTTAAGCTCAATGGAAAGGGTTAAGCTCGTAGTTTCACAGCTTGATAGAAACAGAAATTAGTATATTCGCAGTATAATTAATTGAACTAACATAGCCCAAAGAATAAGCATAATTATGATATATATCGAATAGAAAAAGAGAGAATGCATCTTATAAAATAATAAAAATACAATTTATATTGTTCATTTAATGTGAATAAGCTTACGAAATGACCGCATGCACGTGTTTTTCGGATTCCTCTTCGTTATCACTCGAATCAATTTCTTCCATATTTTTTTGTAATGTTTATTTTAACTTTAATCACTTGATTGCCACCCCTGCTGCTTGTTAGGGGCTTACTGACAACCTCACTCACTCGAGAACACAACAATGCTCCAAGGATTTGCTTTGCTATGTTTATTGCGAGGTGGAGATACTTCCCCAGTCGGGATGCTTTGATACACACTACACAGATCAGACAAACAGACATGTTTATGCGCACAAATGTTTGTTCTGGCATCGAACCCGTGAGTCTTAGTATTAAAAACATTGATAACCACTTCGAAAATTGCGCTGAATTGTCTCTGTTTTCGCATTTGGTACTATCTCCATACTACTACAGCCAATTCTCATACAAGTTGGGGAGATTTCAACCACAAATAGTTTCCATTAAAAAGCTTAATACAGGTTAAGTTAATGGATTATTGGATACGTTAATAACGGAAAATTACCTATCCATACCTTGAACTGTGAAGTTTCAAGTTATAACTACAATTTTCCCGTTAAGTGCTAATAGCATGTCAGCTAACCAACACGCATATGCATATGTTTTCCTTCGTTGCTAAAGCGTAAAAGCCGAAATCCACAGAGGCGGGAAAGCGACAGCGGTCCGGGATGGGATTTTTTGTGACATTCGTGTCTGTTTGCAAACCTGTCACACTAAAAGCGAGCGAGATCCGGCGCGGGAAAGAGGAAAAGCGGCAGCAGTCCGGGACGGGATTTTTTGTAACATTCGTGCTTATATGCATACCTGTCACATTAAAAGAGAACGAGATCCGGCGCGGAAAAGAGGAAAAGCGGCAGCAATCCGAGACGGGATTTTTTTGTAACATTTGTGTTTGTATGCAAGCCAGTCACACAAAAAGCGAGCGAGATCCGGCGTGGAAAAGAGAAAAAACGGCAGCAATCCGGTACGAGTTTTTTTTTAACATTCGTGTTTGTATGCTTACCTGTTACACAAATAGTGAGCGAGATCCAGCGCGGGGATGAGGAAAAGCGGCAGCAATCCGGTACTGGTTTTTTTTACATTCGTGATCCGGCGCGGAAAAGAGGAAAAGCGGCAGCAGTCCGGGACGGGATTTTTTGTAACATTCGTGCTTATATGCAAACCTGTCACATTAAAAGAGAACGAGATCCGGCGCGGAAAAGAGGAAAAGCGGCAGCAATCCGGGACGGGATTTTTTGTAACATTTGTGTTTGTATGCAAGCCAGTCACACAAAAAGCGAGCGAGATCCGGCGCGGAAAAGAGGAAAAACGGCAGCAATCCGAACGAGATTTTTTTTTAACATTCGTGTTTGTATGCTTACCTGTTACACAAATAGTGAGCGAGATCCAGCGCGGGAAAGAGGAAAAGCGGCAGCAGTCCGGGACGGGATTTATTGTAACATACGTGCTTGTATGCAAACCTGTCACATTAAAAGCGAGCGAGATCTGGCGCGGAAAAGAGGAAAAGCGCTCCATTTTCTGACCGCTTATTTTTAACCCAGCGGTCTCGCCATCACCAGGCTTCCAGAGAATGTTCCAAGTCTTCTGGGGGTTCTCTAATAAGCACGATGTCACCCGCAAAGAGTAGATCCCATGGGGGCTGTTTTTGTATGCTTGCGATTAGATGATCCATAACTAGGTCAAAGAGTACGTAATAAATTTGAAGCCGACCCTTGTTGCACGCCTACTCTTACTTCAAAATCGTCCCCCACTCCCGCTGGACTCCTTACTGTGGTATCCACATTGTTGTACATATCGGTGATAAATCTTACATATCTATATTGTAAGGTACATATTTATTCACGCCAGTGTCTATTGTAGCAATTAGATTTATAAACAATACCTTTGTATAGCCCATTTCATGCAAATAAAATTCAATCATTAATTCATACAATGCCAGTAATCAGCTAAAATAGGAACAGGCCCCTTCACTGTGTTCTCTCGTTTTCGAACCGCAATGGCTGTGCGGTACCAGAGAAGTTTTCTTCCGAGAACTCTCAAGTTAGGAAATAAACTCTGAGGTTTCCCAAGGAACCACAGCATGGAGCTCTTCAAGAAGAAGTGATTAGTAAATTTGAAGCACATACGTAGTGAGCGTGAAGAGGATTTTACAGGGTCGCTAACGCATGAGTAACACCCCTGGTGCTGCAAATGGCCGGTTAAAAGTACGGCAAAGATTACGGTTTACCATCAGGTACGCTATATCTAAACTTAGACCTATATATAAACTTAAAAAATACATCCTCACCTAAATACAAAATTTGATCCAAAATGAAGCCGTTTTAGTGATAAACTAAGCATTTATATAAGAGTTGCTCGTTTAAGGCAATACCATTATAAAAGTTATACAACACAACATCTCACTTCCGAAGTTAATAGAAAAGATATCTGGAATGATTACGCAAATAAATCTTCACGCAAAATCTTCTAGCAAATGATTCATTTCCACCCTTTAAAATAAATAGCAACCATTTCCGAACCCGAAATCCTTTTAAAGCGAAAAACAAATTATCTCGTTCTTATCGCGAAAACGGATCATTAAGTATTTAGACAATATTTTACTTAGTTCGCAAGACAAACCAAGTTATTCGTCGGCGAAATTATTTTTTGGTAAAGTCCGGGATAATCTCTGACAGTCGGATTCCATTTATCGCGGGTTCTCGGACTCTCTCGGTCTGTACTTTGGAATATACGGATGTTTATTGCGCTTCAATTTTAAAATCGGGTTTTTTATTTTCTGAAAGCCTCGTTGTAAGCGATGTACCATAATAATTATGGCAGTTTATATACTACATGTATACATCCAAGCAGCCAAAGTAGTGATGGATCTTCCAAAGATTACCGGACGACTTTGGATTATAAAGCGTTGAACGAAGAAACTGATTGGCGTAGAAATTTATTGATTAAAGAAAATGATTAATTGAGACCAAACTACGTAATTTGAAACGGCGGCACAAGGAGTTATGTAGTGGCTTATGTTTAACGTGGATTTTGGAGAAACAAGAAATGCAGGACTTACTATCTCCATCCCTTCTTCATCATCGAACAACCGTGTGCGCTGAGGGCTTTTACTGGTTTATTGTAGTTTTTAGTAGTTAATAAATAATAATAAATATTGTCGGACAAATTACACAGCGCCATCTAGCCCGAAAGTAAGCGAAGCTTGTGTTATGGGTACTAGACAACTGATAAACATACGTAATTACATTTTTTTTTGTAAATACATACTTATTATATATAGAAAATACCCAGACCAATACGAAAAGACATGTTCATGCACACAAATGTGTGTACTGTGTGGGAATCGAACCCACGAGCCTTGGTTTCAAAGTAGCGTAACAGCGCGTTTCACCGCTGCGCTCGTCAAAATATTCCGCTTTCCAGATTCATTTCGTGAATAACAGTGTATTGGAGTGTCCTTCCGTCTGTCTGTGATAATCTGTTTCTTTAAGATCAGAAAGACCAAGCATCTACTGTCTGCGCATTCTTTTTCGTTTTCCCCGCTGTCACATTCCATCAATTGCAAAAGCTTACTCCCTAAAAACTTACTGGTAATTTTACGCGCATACAGGAACACTACTCTCCATAGGTCCAGAATATAGTAATATAGTTTGACGAGCTCGGTGGCGCAGTGGTGAAACGCGTTGTTACACTTCTTTGACACCAACGCTCGTGGGTTCGATTCCCACACAGTACAAACATTTGTGTGCATGAACATGTATGTTTGTCTTGGTCTGGATATTTTCTATGTATAATAAGTATGTATTTACAAAAAAAAAAAAAATGTATTCACGTATGTTTATCAGTTGTCTAGTGCCCATAACACAGGCTCCGCTTACTTTGGGGCTAGATGGCGCTGTGTAATTTGTCCGACAATATTTATTTATTTATTTATAGTAGTCAAAACTGCTTTCTTCTGCAAGTGGACGTACTTCTCAAGTACGCACTAATAGTTTTCACCACAGCCTCATTTTCTATTCAGCATGGCCACCACGTGCTTTTGGCTTTAAAGTTCATGAAGAGTCACTTGTACTCCAAAGTATTATGCTTGTGCTTTAAATGCCGTGCGATAATCTTAAAGACAATACTAACGGCAACGAACCCACTCAGACAATTAGCAAAACATTATTTTTCTTGCTAGAGTCATACCATTTACTAATTCATTAGAAATGGCGGGGCCTGCTGTCTAAACCTAAAGATTATGGAAGATACAGATTTTAACATGGAATGATTCAGACCTCCACAATCCGGAAAGAAAACCAGATTTTCCTTATGTTAGGTCACATGTTTTTCGAAGTATAATTTCTTGGACGTGCTGATTTCCTCACGTTGTTTTCCTTTGTTGAGCAAGTGCTAATTACAAATATGTATATAATATAATACCGAAACCACGAATTTGGGACACATGCCACATATGGATTCGAATTAGGTGAGTAGGCTGTCACTAGGCTCTGCTCTTGCAATTATCTGTTGAAAAAGGTACAGTAGTTCAGCTCTTCCAAATATACTCTATATTTAATATTGTTTGTCTGGTTTTCTGGCCATCATGAGATCTGGCACTTCTCTAAGTCTAGGATGTCTAGGAGAAATGCGTACCATATGAGCATATTTATTTATAATATCTTGAGAGCTCGATGTCGTCGTTGCGCGTGTCATTCTAACCGAACACGCAGGTTACGCAATGTCAACCGCAGCCTGTCTATGGATGTGTTTATCAATCTCAAGATTCTCTGTGCTCTGTGTCTCTGTGATTCTGTGTGTGCGTCGGAGGGCACGTTAAGCCATCGGTGCCGGTTGTTGTCGATAGATTACAGTAGTTAAGCTAAGTCAGTGGCACCCATTTGAGCAGTAGTATGCTCTAAACCCCTTCGATTGAAGGCAGAGCAGTGGAATTAATAAGATAATGATGTATAATAAACTACTTGATACATTGATAACGAACTGTCCGAAAAAGAAATCGACAAAATGGCTGTTAGACGAAAGTTTCTGTAGAATTAAGTTATTTTTATAATAATCAATTATATAAATATAAAAGTGAGATAACAATTAACGATTTTAACAATAAATTATTTTAATGATGTAGTTTAATATATGTACCAGTGCACACACGTCCACTCGTAGACTGAACGTACTCATGATAACTGTACTAATTTAAATAATGAGACCTTATGACAAAGATGCATTCTTGCAAATAAATTATTTGAGTTGAGTTAAACACTATACACCCGCGACGGTTTCGTTCGCAATTAGTTCCCGTATGTTTTGTTAGAGCGCAACGAAACCACGGCCTCGCGGCTTCCTTCCGGGCTTTTAACGGGATCACGCATCTTGAGTGGAAAAAGTGGCGTGATGAGCATCGCCTGTTTTGTGGACCGCTGACTTTATGTGCCGGGAATACGGTTCATTACGTATCTCTGTGTTGTTTTGTTACATAAGTTTTATTTCTATTGAAAAACATTTTTTATCCGATTGCAATAGTCATCTCCTTTTAGTAGCGTATTGACGAGCTCGGTGGCGCAGCTGTTAGTAATGTTACTTTGATACCAACGCTTGTGGGTTCGATTCCCACACAGAACAAACATTTGTGTGCATGAACATTGTCTTTGTCTTTAAAAGTGGTAGGGTGCATCAAAGCAGCCCGTCTGGGGAAGTACTTTGACCTCACAGAAAAGTGCTGTCAAATACTCGTAACAACTTTCTGGCGGGTAATTGTGTTCTTGCGTGTGAGTGAGGTCACCAGTAAGATTCTAAGGAGTCGCTGTGTGCTTACACAGCGAGTCGCTGTGTGCTTACACAGCGACTCCTTAGAATCTTACTGGTGACCTGGTGAGCAGCCAAGGCGGTACCGCGCAAGTAATACTTTTTTTTCATACAACGTCGGTAGGCAAGCAAGCATACGGCCCACCTGGTGTGAAATGGTTACCGTAGGCTATGAACGCTTGCAATACATTATCACTAGCGTGATGTAACCTCTGCTAATAACACGGCTTACTGGTGACCTCACTCATACGGAGTAACACAACAGCGCCGCTAATAAATAAGCCCAGGTTAAAAATTGACGGGTTATGACGGGGCCGTATGTTGCGTACTCATACTCAACTCAACCGATAGCCCCACACTGAAAAAACTAGGTTCCGTTCTTCATTAAATATTATCAGGAATAACGATTCTTAATTGTGATACTTAAATAATGTCAATTTCACGAAAATATGTCGATTTATACCAACAGGTTTACATTACGCAACGATTGTAGTTCATGATGCATCATGATGCTTCCTCAGAATCCTTAGACCTGTCTTTTTTCACTTCCTTTCCATTATTTTAAAGGGAAGCATGATTTTCTGTTAGGAATTTATTGATATTAAGTTCGAACCTTGTACTGAAAAACATAAATGAAAGTAACGCTAATTTTGCACGATCGTTTATGAAAATTGTAATTCCATCACATTATCGTATAAGTAATCACGATTGTTTAAAGGTAACTTAATGAGAATACAACTCTCCATTACTTTATTTTCATCGTGACATAAAACTAGAAAATTATTGGGAATATTCCAATATTTCATAAATCTTCCTAAAATATAATCATACTTTCCCGTAGAAATAACGTTCCTTTAGCTTGATAGCGTATCGTGTTGTTCATGACATTTCATCGGTAGTATAACGATTTTATATTGGAACATCATATAAAATCGTCATGCTTCACTAAGAAATTTCAGTTTGTAATGGTATTTTGACATGATTCATAATATTTTGTTAGTACTTAACGAAGAAGTATCATGACCGTCATGACGTTTCATTATAACAGAACCAAAAAGTACCGTGATCGTTACGACACTTCGCCGGGAAGGGAATAACCTGTCTGTATTAGCAAAACACTTAGTGTTGCCGAATTAAAAAGATATTTTAGGTAATGGGTAATTTTCAAAATCTTTAGGGTACTTTTTGTTTACTTTGCCTAGGACTATGAAACGTAAGAAGCAAGGTCTTACGGCACAAGAAGTCCGAAAATTGTTACTGTCTTTCTAGTTATACATATATGAAATAAATAAGTAGGTACTTTTTTTGCGATTTTGGAGCACCATCCGTGATTATATATTTCAATAGATGTAGGGTCTAATGTCGCGTTACAAGTGTATAGCTTGATGTGGTCTTGAGTATACGTGGTATGGAAGTTGGAATCCTCGATACGCTCTAGACTGACTTCCCGTGGAATAAGAAAACGCCACCATTCCCGTAGGAATTTCGAGATACCAAGTATCTCAGTTTTTAAGTTAGACAATAAGCAGAAACAACTGCATCAAAATCTCTCCAGTAGTTTTAGCGTGATGCCCGAACAAACAGAAAAACAGATAAAAAATTAAAAAAAGGAAATATTTTTGGGCTCAGTTACGGTGTCAGTTGCCAGTATCCTATCCCACATATTTTTTCTGGAGTATCTATCTTCAGTATACAGACACAGCTCATTTACGGCTTTAGAATAGGATCGCCAGATTAAGAAGACACGGCCATAGTATGTTCCCGTGGGAATTCCGGGATAAAAATATCTTATTTTGGCTCAGTTATGTCCCAGTATCTTATCGCACCTATTTCTTCTGGAATATCTCTAAGGTACAGATACGGCTCTTTTACAATTTTATAATAGTATCTAGATTGATAGATAGGTATATAAGAGAAAAACAATTCATTGTTGTACATAATATTTATAGCATTACTAGTGAGTAGTACATAAACGCGACTTTTTTAAATATTGACAAAAAGGGGCTAAAAAGTATCCGCTAGTCCAGGACATGAAATACTTCTACCCGTAATATCAGATTTCAGTCGCATAAGCGTGGTTGAGAAAATAAATAAACAAATATGCACTTCACATTTATAATATTACTAGTGACCGCCCGCGCCTTCGCCCGCGTTTAATGTGGGTTCATGCTTTATTTATGCTATTAATTTTTTCATTCATTCAGTCATTTAGGCGTGATTGTGTAACTAATTAACTTTCACATTAATAATATTAGTAGTAGGTAGGAAGTTTTTGTAGAATTAAAGATCTTTTTACTGTTCATATTGTTACTTTATTTTGTTTTTTTTTGAAGTGATAACTTCTTATGGGAGGGTAAAACGTAACGCGTTACGTAACGAGGCGCTTAAACTAATCCGCTGCCGTATGCGTGGCTTTCCTTTCTCTCACGCATGCGGCAGCGGATTAGTTTAAGTTATCACTTCTGTCGGGCGTCCCGAGACGCACATTTTTTTTTATTTTTAATACCTAATGTACCTACCTAATTCTTCATTGGTTTAAAAAATTAAAGTGCTTCTTTATATAGATATACTCGTATACTTAATGTTTTATTATTTTAGGCAAATGCATTTTCAATGCCCTTTGAAGGTTACGAAAAGGATAATGTGAACAAATTTTTGAAGAGATTTTGAATAACTTAATGGGGAACTTTACGCAGCCATCTGGCAACATTGAGTGCCATGCCATTTTGTTATATTTAATTTTTTTTGTGAATTGAAGTCTACATCTACATTACATCCATGATCCAAGAAAACAGTAGGCGTAGTATATTATTATACCATGATTACATCTATCTACTTGGTAAGTACTTAAGTAGTAAATCAATGGTGTTTAGCTAAAATGCTAAAAAAATATGGATTCCTTTATACGGTTTAAGATTCTTTATTTCTCATATGAATATTGGTGTTGGTAAAAGATAACATTTTGTGTTTGTTTTTAGGTTCATCTTACTTAAGAGACATGTGGCAGAATTCTAACCTGTATCAATCAGAATCACCCGGTACTTAGCTACAACAAGAATACGTATCTAACACCAGGTGGATCAGTATACTACAGATTTAATAATGAAATGGGTATTGCTAGATTATGTTTCTGCATTTGCGCGTAGGTAAGTTTATTTTCTTCTATTCAGTCAGTATTCAATAGGTAACCCAGTGTTGCTTTTACTAACTAAAAGTGTTTTTACTAAAACTATAGATTGCTGGGTAAAATTGTCTGTTTTATAACATTGTACTACCTAATTTCAGTAAAATAAGTGAGTGCCTGAGGTTGCATGATGCTGACTGATGGTGGCAGAAGAGAGAAGGATGCAAAGGTGGTGATTAATCATTTATCCCATTGATAATGAGAGTCAAAAATCACATTGCAGGTGTAAGCTTAACGGATTGATAGTGTCTGCTGTGTGTGCCTATTGGGATTGTGTGTTTGCATCATTTGTATGTTGAGGTCCTTGATTATTCTTAGCTAGTATAGGTAGGATTATAGTAGCCCGAAAAATTTCGTAGTTAATTTACAATTGCTCGGTTTTTGTCATTCGCCTCAATTTCATACAATATCATGGACAGGTTTCCATTAAGTTGACAATTGCTATACACAAATAAATGGTAATGCTCCAATAGAATAATAATTTAAATTGGACATTAATATTGTATGAAACAAAGACAAAAAACCATGCAATAATAATTAATTCAACTAGAGAAATTATAATTTCACAGGTTTGACTAATTACCTACATACATAAACATATATATATATATACATAGTTCACAACCATAATTTATAGTGGTCAGAGAGGCACAAACTCTAACTAAAATCGTCTTATGGGCTTTCTAAGTATTATTTAATTAACTAAACCAAAATTTGTTGCATGTTTTAGAAGCACGAATTGATATAACAACACTCCAATGGCTTGGGGAAAGTGAAATTGCTTTGCTAATTGGTCCGATTGGCGACTGGTTGCGGCTAAAAGCAAATTATTCTTATGGCGTCAAGAGATAAGCAATGCATATACCCAGAGGACCACGGCTTCAAATTCAACAAAGAAAATTAATGAACCAGCTGCAGCAAAAGTAGCCACAACCAAAGATGTTACCATAAAGAAAGCAATTCAAGAGTTTCTTGTAATGATGGTATTGGTGGATGTAATGATGATAATGATAGATGTAATTGATGGTAAGCATCTACACTTTTTAAGTTCTTCGTTCTTTCCACACTGCATATTTGATTTTTTGGTTAGGTATGTTAGTTTGCTTTATGCCATCTGTGAAGATGAACTTACTTTCACATAGTCCTGGTGGAGAATAAATTAATCTTTGAAAAGGGTTTGATAAAGAGGAAGACGTATTTAAAAAAAAATACATGATGTTCATTATTTAAAAGATTTGACAGCTATAGAAAGAAACCGACTATGTTTGAGTTGTGCAGAACAATTTTTTGCTGTTTAAAGCATAATGAAATATTTCAATTTGTTACAGAAAACCACGAGGCAACAGAAATCAGTGCCAGTCTTCTTCTGCTGCCGTTTATTATTAATATTCCCCTAGTAAAGAAAAAAGGAGCCTGGAAACCATCTCATACTGAATTTAGGCACGGCTTTATCCTTTATGCACTCAGTTCCTGTGACGTGCTGCCCAAATTAGCTGAGCGTCGCGAAAAGTTATTAAGAAATAGCACTACATTCCAACAATACAATTCGTATTGGTAAAATATAATATATAATTTTGGTATAAACTTGGTCATAAATTTTATATGTAAATAAAAGTAATCTTGATTGAAAATCTGATGTTGGATACCCGAACCTTGCTAGTTGTACTTTGCACTTGTACTGAGTAATTTTGTGTTCGGATTTTGGAGATACTTGAATTTGTCTTGTGTTGTGTATAACTTTGAATTCAGTTCTCCAATTTTACGTTCTTGAGGAACCAATTGTTGTATTAGTCTAGAATTAATTTTATTCTCTATTTTGTTTGGCTTACTTATAATTTGAATACTAGATGGGCAAGCTAGCAATAATTTAAAATAATACCTAAGTATTTTGTTTTAAGTAAGCTTTTCACTAACTGGCTAGTGTTTATTTTTTTTTTGTTTGGTAACAATTTACTGTATTACGTGACCTTGCTTCCTACTGCTTATTGATTTTGGAAATATGATTTTACCATTTTGTTTGAGTATTTTGTGTTATTCTATGCTCAGAAGAATCACTGACATTATTTTGTTCTTAGGTTATTACATTGCTGATGGTTATGCCTTTGGCTTATAATTTTTATATTCACTTGCTATAAATGGGTTGGCTTGTCAGTGATTATTCACTCAAATTGAATTTTATACTAAATGTTGCAATTGTTGTCTCTTGCTAGTTAAGAATCTGGTTCACCTGTTTCAACCTTAATGTTTGGATTGAACTTCCAATGACATTTGTTTGCTTGGCCATTGTATTGTTTTGTTAACTTACTCTAAAGTTCTTTTAAAATTGTAATTGAAACTGTCTATCGCAGGTAGATTATAAATAATATGCCTAGGCTGATAACAAACGACCTAGGCAGACTGTAAAGCTCATTCAAAATTTAGGTTGTGTTATTATTCCAAATTAAATTCAAAAGCGTCAATGAGGGCAACCGTTTTTGTGCTCACCAGTTGGCGCCACTATCGACTAAGATTCTGAAATAGCTGTCAAAGTTTGTTATCGCGGGCGTGAAAACAAAGTTTATACCTATTTAAATCATATGTAGTACCGTAAAAATATCGAGCATGCCGCAGTGCTGCGCAGTCCCGTTTTGCTCGGAGAAAAAAGAGGACATAAATTTCCGAAAGGTAAAACTGTCACAAACCCGACATGTGACCTGTAATTCATATTTGCCATAATTAACCTCAGGTTTTGCAAAATATTCATTACATTATTCTAATTAGAAATAAACCCGCGTAATCCACTCACAAACGATGACATTTCGGACACCTCCCGCTACTCTAGCGCCGAACTCACACACATACGCACAATAATGCCTAGCGAGCTCGCCTACAATCGAATTTTTAAATCCCCATTTTACGATCTGCCTAGGACGCATATAATATAAATTACAATCAACCTACAATTTACAATATGCCTAGCAATTTACCATGTCTAGGTACACACTAATAATATAGTTGTTTTATAGACGTTAACCCAATGTTTTTCCCACACTGTAATCTAATTTAAGTACCTACCACTTTTTAATAAAGTAAGTAAATTAAATAGCTTTTTATTGATCACGTAAAATTCAAATAAATGTATGTGTCAGTGATATTTTATAAGGATGTATAATTTAATTGTTTTAAATATTGTCGATATTTTACCGTTAATTTTGCATGCTATCATGACGTTTGCCCGATACTTTACTGCACTTCCAGGGCTTCTGCAGGATACAGGGAGTAATTTGATCACCGAAAAATTTCAATAGTTCAGACCATCGAACAATTTTCACTATGGGCCAACTCTGAAATTGCGAAAATAAATTAGTTGCCTCAAACATTTCGATTTTTCACGATTTAGAGCTGGTCCCGTTTGTTGGTCTGAACAACCTCCTGAAATTTTTGTGGTGATCATATTACTCCCTGTATACTGCAGAATCATCTGGAAGTCCTATAAAGTGTCGGCAAAACGTCATGATAGCATGCAAAATTAACGGTAAAATATCGATTATACATCCTTAAATTACTGACACAGTGTCATTACGACACGTAAAATTATTGGATAGGTACCGTAAATATACCAAGACAGAACAAGGATCTATCATTACAGTACTGGCAGAATATCATATCATCACGAAAAATTATTGGTAAGATACTGTAAATATAACAAGATAGACCAAGACTCTATCCAAAAATTAAAGACCCAACGTCATGACATCACGTAAAATTATTAGCTAGGTACCACAAATATTTCAGGACGGAGCAAGGATCTATCATTACAGTACTGGCACAATGTCATAACATCATGCAATATTATTGGGAAGATACCGTAAATATAGCAAGACAGAGCAAGGCTCTATCCTGAAAATACCGACATAGTGTCAATACGCATGACAAATATCACAATAAATAATAATAACCGTCACGACGATTTGCTGTGATGCGTAGACTAATTAACAGTACCGTAATGTTCTACGAAAGTTGTAGCCTGCAGTCAGCACGATAATTCATCATGACGCTTCACGTATTATCATTGGGTTTTGCAAGCATTTTAAACGTTCTCTATACTGATAGTTCACTGATACAAATTCATGACAAAATATTAGGACTTTCGGTTAATTTACCCATAAGGACTGTTGATCGGTTTTTTTCGTGAATATAGATGAAAATATCGGAACTCCGCATAATTTATCCGTAATCACGACTTCTATTTTTCTCAGTGCACTGCACTGAAAAAAATGTTTAGTAGGATTTCCCAGATTCCTAATGGAATTCACCAAAGTCGACGGATAAACTGGGTCCTACCTTTGATTTAAGTTGATTTTACCAATCAAAAAGGTTAATGAAGTACCAGTAAAAATAATAAAACAAAATACTTTTGTATGAAGACCAACCGTAATATATTTGTAAATTTAATTTTTGCATTAATTAACAAAGTTCACTATAAAATAGCCTACCTTTGCTTCTTTGTTAAATTCAACTAATCTTTTTTTTCAGTGTGATACAGATTCCAGTAGCAGTCAGAGTATCGGCGAGGTAGGAAGTAATTAGAATCCTATGTTTCATCACCGCAGCTACCACCACAATAGCCTGGCCCTGCCGACATACAACAATATTACTAAATACAATTAGGACCGATCGTAGAATACAATAGAATATCTTTATTTGCAAGAAACATAGTAACAATGATGATAAGTGATTAATTAAATAATAGTTCTGATGTTTGGGTATTGACATGCAAATACAACCAGTTGAGAATGCGCAAGCTTGCATTGCCAGAGGAACACCTGTCTCAATTAAATAACAATTCAAATTTCTTTTTTTTTTTAATTTGTCGGCCATTTTGTCCATGTTCCTTAAGAGATAGGAACGGTGTTCCTGAACATTCCTATTCTACTTTTTTATCCTGACTCCGAATCTGAAGTCAAAATTCGAATATTCGAAAAAAGCGACAGACACACGCACAGACAAACGCACAGACATACATATAGATTTCAAATAAGAACGGTGTTCCTGAAAAGAGATATTTAAATCATTAAAGAAGGAACAATAATTACAAACTCCTACATTTAAATTAATTCGTTTTAATAATTAATATATTCCACCACCAAGCTAGGTAGGTGAGTCCTGGCTTTCCTTGACTCCTATAAGCTTCCACTGTTTTGTGTCTGTTTCTGAAATTCGCATCCTTCCTACATGCCTAAACCAGTAGAGCATATCTTATCTTATCTTAACACCAACACTATCTTTCATACCAACTTCTATATATAATCGTTGCAACTGTTTATACTCCTCCCAGATATTTGATCTCTATTACTTATGTTTGAAAATATGGACTTTACCTCCCCAATCAACCATGAAAGAAGGGAATAATTAGGGAAGTGGTCCAATGGGAAATCTTTTCAGCAGAATTTACCCGATACCGTGACATTTTGTCATATATATGATAATGTTAGATTTGTTTTCATAGTATCATTTTAAATAAGCAATTACAGTCAATTTTGTGAATGGTATATAGGTATATCATTCACTATGGTATGGTATAAGGTGTTCTGTAGTTATGGTGAACACTGAAACGTACAAACATACGTACATAGACCTAGAAAACATTACCTCCTTTATGGAGCAGTGGTGTAAAAAATCGAGGGAAAACCCAGTGTGTCGCGCGTATGCTAAATACCTACCTTCTTCCTCTTCTTCGTGTTATTCCGTTTCCTAATCCATTGGGACTCCGCTACCTAAGCCTAAAGATTTGGCAAAGATACTTTTGACATGGACCGACTGCCGTCACCTCCACAACATAGAGCGAAAACCAAACATCTCTTAGGTTAGGTAACATGTCTATTGAAATATAATTTCTTGAATTTTCCTCACGATTGTAATTATCGACAAATATGTACGGATCCCATTTAAATGAACATGTCTGTTTGTCTTGGTCTGTCTTGGTCTTTTAAGAGAGGTAGGGCGCATCAAAGCAGCCCGTCTGGGAAAGTACCTCCACCTCACAGAAAACCGCAGCCAAATAACAACTTCCTAGAGGGTTGTTGTGTTCTTGCGTGTGTGTAAGATCATCAGTAAGCTCCCAAGGAGTTCCTGTGTCTGCTTTCTATTTTCCTACAAATTAAAGGTAGAGACATGAGAACTTTCTGCACTTAGAAATTCTAAGAAAACCCAAAAGAGCCCACGCGATCCAAGTCGCGAACAGCGGCTATAAGAAATAATGTGTGTCATCCTTTATGAAAATAGAAAAAAAATAGGGTCGGCAAAGCATAAGTTACACCCCTGGTGTTGCAAATATCCATACACCATCAGGCAGGCCGTATGCTTGATTGTCACCTTAGTTGTATAAAAAACCTATTACCTAACCCTAAGAATGAATTATAAATTAAAAGCCCACGCGGACGAATCAATCGCACAAAACTTTAATTTTTTTGTGATAGGTAAGTTCTTTTTTAAATAATATATGTATATAACAGCGCGTTTCACCATAAACGCGCTGTTGCGCTACATAATTAACGCTCGTGGGTTCGATTCCCACACAGGATAAACATTTTTGTGCATGAACATGTCTGTTTGTCTTGGTCTGGGTATTTTTAAGAGAGGTAGGGCGCATCAAAGCAGCCCCTCTGGGTTTGTCTCCGCCTCACGGAAAAACCGGATCCATATAACAATTCTCTAGAGAGGTGTTGTCTCCAGTAAGCTCCTAAGGAGTTGTTGTTTTTTTTTTTTTTTTTTTTTTTTTTTTTTTTTTATTAGTTCAGCATAGTGGCCCCTCTTTGCCTGATGGTAAGCGAAAGAGGAGCCCAAATCGCAACTGCAACTGACAGCATACTACATCCCGCATTCTGTCAGTTGACGCTGCCATGCTGACCCGCAAAATGCTTCTTCACGCTTCGTTTGAAGGATCCCATATTGTAGGAAGGAGGGAACACATGTGCAGGCAAGGCGTTCCACTTTTTGATGGTACGACAAAGATAGGAGTTGCCGAACTTTTTGGTACGCGAAGAGATATTCTCAACCGTGGAACTATGACATCGCAAGCCCGCACGTGTGGTTCTATGACGGAAGGGTGAGGGTGGGATAAGGGAAAACAGTTCTTCTGAGCACTCGCCATGGTAAAGGCGGTAAAATACGCTTAGAGAGCCTATGTCCCTACGGAGTTGAAGAGGTTCTAGGCTTTTGGTGACCTCTTCGTCGTCAATTATGCGGATAGCCCGTCGCTGCAACCTATCGAGAGCCTCAAGAAGATACTGTGCGGAGCCGTCCCAGAGATGCGAGCAATACTCCACGCAGGCCCGAACTTGTGTCTTATATAGCAGACAAAGTTGGTCCGGCGTGAAGAACCGGCGCACCCTGTTCAGGACTCCGAGCTTTCTTGAGGCTGTTGAGATGAGGCTCTCGATGTAATAACGCTGGTTAAGGTCGCAATGAATACCCATACCCAGCATGTTCAGGCTATCACGCATACTGAGGGAAGCACCCTGAAGACTGGGAGTGGGAAGGAAGGGGGACATTTTTGTTGTAAACGCGCAAACCTGAGTTTTCTCGGCATTAAACTCAATCAGGTTATTGAAACCCCATTTACTAATGAGATCCAAAACCCGATTCAGTTCAACGACAAGACTCTCACGCCTCTCACCGATTTCTGTCCGACCAGCACCAGGCCGACCGAAATATCGCCCATGGGCCGTACTGTCATCTGCATAGCAATGAATATTACCAAGTGGCAGCATGTCATTGATATGCAGAAGAAAGAGGGTGGGCGATAGAACGGAGCCCTGTGGGACACCGGCATTCACTGACATGAACCGCGAAGCGCATCCATCTGCAAGGACGCGGATTCTACGCTCATGCTCTTTTGTTGTGTCAGCAGCAGAGGTGGCATCGCGCGAATAATGCTTAATGTGTTGCAAGCGTACTTCCCCAGAGGAGCTAATATAATGCGCCCTACCTCTCTTAAAAATCTATACATTATAATAAAAAAGGAAGTTGCAAATGTCCGTCCATGACATGTATTTGCAAAACGAAATAATTAAATAGACCAAGATTAGTAATAATGTTCAGGCTTGCAAATACGCTACAGTACGACCAGTCTAGATTTTAAGCTTCGCATGAACCTGAAATGAATTAATTGCATCACATTCTAGCACGCACGCACGGTCGTATATCAACGTGGCTCGTTACTGCATAGCTCGTCCGAGCTTACACGTGGGCGCTTTACAGCCCACGGGAAGGTAACGAGACGTAATCGACAACATTATCTTAAGGATAAGTATATAGAGAATTGCGAACCAATCACGGAAAGAGGTGATTGTACTCATGAATAAACATTGTCCAAGTTTTATATTTTGAAAATAAAGTTGTTCCATTACATACATAGAAAATTTTCTTTTTTAATCTTTAATTATTTTGAATTTGGAACGTGTTTATTGTGGTAAAATTTCTTTCGAATTCCCGCCGTTTTGCACATTATTTTCGTGTTTATTATCAAATTGCAATATGGAATGGGATGTTAAAGAAAATAGGATTGCAGTGATTGCCTTGCACAAAGTGGGTATGGAACAGTAGGTTATATTCAAGATACTTCAAAAGCTTGATATCAGCCGTATGTTCGTATATCGTACTATCGACAGATATACCAACACTTTTCTCTATTGATGACCATAAGAGATCGGGGCGACCGCGTGCTGTTAGAACTACAAAGGCTATTAACTCTGTTAAAACCAGAATTTGCCGAAACCCCATTAGGAAAAAATCTTATCGCGAGAAATGAAGATTCCCGCTAGGACTCTGTCGCGTATAATTAATCAAGACCTGAAGCTCGGCGCTTATCGTCGATATACACGACATGCCCAAACAATCAATAAATCAATCCCTACAGATGAAATGATGATGTTCAAATCAAAAATTAGGAAGCTTAAAAACGCTTAGTGCAAATAAGTGCAATATCAAATTCTATGACATTTGAACCATCCACACGATGGACTGACGATCTTGCTATCTTGCTATCTAGAACCGCTCGCTGTGGAAGTCTATGGGGGAGGCCTATGTTCAGCAGTAGACGTCCTTCAGCTGATATGATTGATGATGATGATGACTAATGTTGTGATTGACTACAAATTGTAAAGCATTGACTTTGAACATTTGCATGCCAATTGTTGGCGCAACACGCTTGTTCAACAAAATTAGACATATTCTTTGTCCTAACATGAGTTGTTATTGTGTGAGTATGTTTGCATGCATAAATTTATTTTATTTCACCGCTGGAGAAGAAAGATTCTCGAATGGCGTCCCCGTAGTGGTAAACATAGTGTGGGACGGTTGTTTACCAGTACGGGAAGAAAATTTATTAGTATTTTATATTATTTTATGCTTGCAATTAGTCGAAGAATGTAAAGAGACCCTTCCTTGTGGTAGCCAGGTGAGTTCAGGCGGTTAGATTTACGGTCGGAATTCGCAGAACGCCGCACTGCGCCGCACTTCGTTCATCTTTCTGGTGAAGAAAAATTGCATTTCCCCGTGCGGTTTTACAGACTGTAATTTACTGTATACGGGCACTGCACTTTAAAATGTAGTTTCTAAAAACTTATAAATAAAGATAAAAGATATTTAATTGCCATTGGGCAACTGGATAGACGCGTCTTGTGTTTTTTTTTTTATCTTATATAATTCTCTTATATAATTAGTTTTATTTTTTAAACAGCTAGAATTTCGGAAATGACCACTCCGGAAGAAAAAATGCCGAAAGAAACTAACAATTATAGTTTTCTTTTTAAATTGTCAATTAGATAGATAAAACTTCATGTCAGTATATTAGAAAAAAATTAAGGATGTCAAATGGTAGAATTAAAAATAAATAAGAAAAGGCTTGCGCTTAATTATTTTCAGACATCTTTGGCAGTTACATGTTCATCAATTCTATAAGTCTTTTTACAGAGAGTATTTTAATGTGCTTTTTGAACATGCTGTCAGGTACGGATAGAACTGTTTCAGGCAATTTATTATAGAATCGCATTAGGTACAAGCCGACTTACCAGTCCTAGCAAGTCGATGTACCGGCATGCGTAACTAATTTCAAACCTGAGACCATTTTTACGTCAGAACTTTTATCAGAACAACAGATATACTGTTTAATTTTTAATTAAGAGGCAAAAGCACCCCGGTAACATTGAAAGTTTTTTAAAGATTCAAAATAGAGTGATGTAGAAACTTGTTAATATTTTTATTGCTTGTTTTATTCTTATCACATGGCACAAATAAAATAAAAATATACTACTCTGTGTAAAAAGTATCGGGAATATGTCAATAAAAAGACCCGCGTAAAAGAGGTCGTTCTAATTTTTTTACTGCATGTTGGTAGCACTGTACTGATTTAGCGCGCAAAATTTGAGCGGGATCTGTCATTTAATTTGTTTTAAACTACACTTTTTGTTGGTCATAGTTTTGAGTCCTCGGCGATTTTTACAATGGAAAATATTGTTGAACAAAGAGTGTGCCTTAAATTTTGTGTTTCAAATGATATTTCATGTGGTGAATCACTAAAAATGTTGCGAAATACCTACGGCGAATCGTGTATATCGAAAACAAGGGCTTATGAATGGTATAAGGCTTTTAAAGAAGGCCGAGAAGTAGTAGTAGACTTGCCTCGTTCTGGTAGACCTTCAACCGCTACGACCAGAGAAAACATCGACAGAATCAAGAAGCTAGTGCTCGAAAATCGACGTATGAGTCTGAGAGAGTTGGCTAGTGAGGTGAACATATCTTTTAAGTCCGTCCACAACATTCTCATTGACATTTTAGGCATGAAACGCGTCGCCGCTCGACTAGTTCCAAAAGAGCTCAATTTTGTTCAAAAAGCGCAGCGAAAGCATGTCGCTGAAGACATGGTTTCCCGAGCTTCTACGGATCCGACCTTTATGAAACGTATAATAACTGGCGACGAGACATGGGTTTATGAGTACGACATGCAAACAAGCCAACAGTCTTCAGAATGGCGTCTCGAAAACGAGCCGAAACCCAAAAAACCGCGGCAAAGTCGCTCCAAAATCAAGGTGATGCTGACAGTTTTTTTTGACTTTGGTGTGGTTCACTCCGAATTCCTTCCAGAGGGAGAAACAGTGAATAAAGAATATTATTTAGGCGTCATGAAGCGTTTGCGTGAGAGTATCCGCCGAAAACGTCCAGATTTGTGGCAACACAACTCATGGATGCTGCACCATGATAATGCACCATCACACACAGCCATTATAGTGAAAGAGTTTTTAGCGAAAAATTCAACAAAAGTTCTCGACCAAGCACCGTATTCACCTGATATGGCTCCGTCTGACTTTTTTTTATTTCCCAAGTTAAAATTACCACTTCGAGGAAAACGTTTTGAGTCGATAGAAGCCATAAAAGAAAATTCGCTGAATGAGCTAAAGGCCATACCGCAAATAGCCTATGAAAAATGTATGGAAGACTCGGTGAAGCGGTGGAGATGTTGTATTGCAAGCGATGGGGCCTACTTTGAAGGCGATAAAATAAATTTAGATGAATAATTTGTATTTTTTGTTTTATTGACAAATTCCCGATACTTAGTACACAGAATGTATAACTGAATTTGACGAAACAATTAATTTTATTTGTTAATTGTAAATTCTGCTTTATTTAAAAAAAAATATATCAGTAACTACAATTTTTGTATGTATGTATGTTCTTCACGCCAGGTCCCTTGCGGGGCAGGCGGAGAGACCCGAGCGCCATAAGACGCGGTCCTTACATGCAAAAGTGTACAGATGTAGCAGTCGAGGAAGACCGAGATTTACCTTCCATGACCAAATTGGTCATGTTTTATCAGAAGGTGATGTCGGGAGCCCCAGGAACCTGTGAGCGTGCATGAAAAGGGCTATGAATGTTAGAGAAGCGAGTGAAGTATATAAGGACGCCTTACAATATTTGTGTGTGTACATAATTGCGATCAGAATTGATTATTACAGACAGACGCCAGTCCCCTGCCATGCAATTCTGTAAGAGCAAACATCCTTACATCCTCGGAAACATCGGCTGTTATAGCCTTGAACACTAAATTGCAATTCCTTAGTGTCGCTTTTCATGGTTGTGCGACACTAGCGCCGCAAGGCTGCGTTTGGAATTGGAATTCTACAAGGCAAACAGCCTCGCGTACGCTTACAGCCTTATAGAATACCAAATAAAAAGCCGTGATCGCAGTAGACGATGTCAGAGCTGTAACATCTGTGATCACAGCGACGCACACAGCCATTACGAGTCGCTTAGAGAATTGCATGGCTGCTCTGTAATAAACCAATACCAATAATCCCTTCAGATCTCACATCAAAGGCCTTAATTTCCGATACATTCGCAATAGTTCCAATACCTGTCGAGATCTGCACACTGTATTGTTCCATTGATATTCCCTGGACCGGGTCACGGCCAGTGTACTGCATGATGTCCATTATTCCAAACGAAATTCTAAGTGCACCATCCATAATGGCCATACAAGGCTTCCAACGACCGGCTACCTACCCCTACCTACCAGTAATTTTAGAGCCCTGCTTGTGTTTCTTTACACAACATTGGGAGGCATGCAAGCCACCTACCACCTAATGTAAAATGGTTACCGTACCCTATGAACGCTTGTAATGCATTTGAATATCACGCGATGCCACCTCTGCTGCTAACACAGCAACTCCTTAGGAGCTTACCTACCTCACTCACTCGCAGGAACACAACAACCCTCGAGCGAGTTTGTTATTTGGCTATTTTTTTTCTGTGAGATGGAGCATCAAAGCAGCCCGTCTGGGGAAGTACCTCCAGCTCGAATTCCTGCGTGTGAGCGAGGTCACCAGTAAGCTCTAATGCCTAAAAAAACCATACGAAGTTTGCTTAGTTTGGAACTAGATGGCGCTGCGTAATTAAATATATGTATATATATTATCTTCATCATGTGTGGTTCCCCAAGGTTCTAAAAGACAAGGTATATGGATGATCGTAAGAGCCAGGATATCGTGATCGTTGTCAGGGTATAATGCCATTTAAGAAAGTAGTGGCCAGCTACCTTTCCACTACAGAAGAGTTCTTATTATTATTATCATTTTATATAACGTTTGGAGGCATGCAAGCATACGGCCCACCTGATGTAATGTGGTTTCAGTAGCCTATAAACGCTATATACATTAAGTATTACTAACGCGATGTCACCTCTGCTGCTTACACAGCAACTCTCTAGAGACGGGCTGCTTTGATGCGCCCTACCTCTATTAAAAACACTCAGATCAAGACGAACAGATGTTCATGCACCCAAATGTTTGTCCTGTGTGGGAATCGAACTCACGAGCGTTGGTGTCAATGCAGCGTAACAGCGCGCTAACACTGGTTTATTCTTTTATCGCAATATTCCGATGACAAAGCGATACGCTAGAAATTACATTTCACTTATTTCTCTGCTTAGCACACGGTCATTTCTTATTTTATTGTTCGTAGATTTAAATGTCGTTTTGAGTGAATGAAAGTGAATGATTTCCACTCAATTTGACATTGTATTCCATTTAAATTGTCAAAAGCTTTTTATATAATTTCAGTAATTTGCTAATGCTATAAAAATGTTTTTAATAAAAATACATATACATTTTAAAACAAGCTTTTTTAAATGAATCTTCTCAGCATTATCCCGTTTCCTAATCCATTAGCATTGGCGAGGTCCGCTACCTGAGCCTAAGGATTTGGTGTATACACTGAATTTACATGGAGCCACTGCCGTCAGACCTTATACGACGCAGAGTGCAAACCAGGTCTTTCTTAGTTTAGGACACACTTCTTTCGAAATAGAATTTCTTGGTCATGTGGGTTTCCTCACGATGTTTTCCTTCATCGCCGAGCGAGTGATAAATATGTACATAAATCCGAATTTAGTGGTACATACCCTTGCCAGGATTTGAACCGGAGACCAGGCGGTCGCCGGTTACTTAACCACTGGTCTATCACTGCTCGATTAAATGAATGTGAAAAAGAAATCTAACAAGCAGTAAGCCACATGACCCAAAAATAATAAAATAGTTTTTTTTAAGCAGTCGCCAGGAATTAAGCGCTCGGAGCGTTCAGGGTTTAGTATCTTTTTAGGGTTCCGTACCCTAAGGGTAAAACGGAACCCTATTACTGAGACTTCGCTGTGCGTCCGTCCGTCCGTCTGTCACCAGGCTGTATCTCACGAACCGTGATAGTTAGACAGTTGAAATTTTTTACAGGTGATGTATTTCTGTTGCCGCTATAACAACAAATACTAAAAAATAGAATAACATAAATATTTAAGGGGCCTCCCATACAACAAACGTGATTTTTTTGCTCGTTTTTGCTTGATATTGATAACGGCAACAGGTAGACGCTTGAAATATTCACGTTATGTTTAGTTAAATATTCACTTTAAGAATGAATAATTAAATTAAAATAAAACAAATATTTAAGAGGGGCTCCCATACAACAAACGTAATTTTTTTGCCGTTTTTATAGATAGTGGTACGGAATCCTTCGTGCGCGAGTCCGACTCGCACTTGGCCGATTTTTTTATTATATTTGCAACATCGGGTCATACAAACTTATGGTTTGCCTGATGTAAAGCGGTCACCGTATCGTAAGAACGCTCGCAATACATTAAGTATCACCGGCGCGATGCTCCTCTACTGTTAACACGGCAACTCCTTAGGAGCTTACCGGTGACCTCACTGATACGCAAGAACACAATAACTACGGATTTCTGTGGTGGAGGCGATATGTCTGATGCTGCGATGTACACTAACTCTCTTAAAAACGCCCGAGCCAAGACAAACAGACACATTCATGTACACACATGTTTGTCCGATGTGGGAATTGAAGTCACGAACGTAAGTGCCATAGTAGCGTACTCGTAACCACTGAGCCGCCGAGCTCGTCAAAATATTAAATAACTCATGATTCATCGTTGGCAGTAATTGTTGCTTAACCTGTGTTTACACTTACACCATCAAATATATGCTATCACGGCTATGGCAGAAATAGGAATGCATGTCCTAATTTCTGTTTTTTTTATTAATAAATTAAATTTCTTAATATCAATTGTCTGTAAAGGAGGAATAATAATGTTCGTCTTCTTCTTTGTATAATCCCGTTTCGCAATCTAATAGGATTGACCTAAGCACTTGGCAAAGACACTAATTTTTACATAAAGCGAGTGCCGTCAAATCTCTACAACCCAGAGGGAAAACCAGCTTTTTCTAGGATTAGGTAACACATCTTACGAAATTTTTATTTCTTGAACGTGTGGGTTTCCGCACGATGTTTTTCCTTCACTGCCGAGCAAGTGATAAGTATGTACGTAAATTCGAAAACACGTATTTAGCACATGCCCTAGCCACTGTCGCCGCTGTTAATTCTGGCTACACAGGAGACACAGTGGTGGGAATGAGTGGTGGTCCTGTCCCGTTAAAAAAATGCCCTAGCTAGGATTCCGAGGACCAGGCGGTCAACAGGACGGTTCCTCATCCAATCAGCTATCACTCCACAAGAAGAGGAGGAGAAACTAAAAATAGCCATTAGTATCGGGAGTTTTAACTTAAAAAGAAAATTGTTACAATGGAGTCTTAGTATAGAATGTATAAGTACATTTTATTCCTTGCCGACAGACAGAAAAACTTCATTAAAGCACTGCACTATCAAATGTAGAACACTTCCTGAGCTCCATGTATTTATATACGCACATGCAATATCATTTCCTCACGCGTGACTTGGCAGTGTGGGAAGCGACTCTTCGCGATGGTGAGAATTTACGTCTAAGTGGGGTGTGTTCCAAGTATTTTCTGGAGTAATGACCCGTTGGAAAGATTAATAGATTTGGCCTGCAAGTTTTTTAACCGACTACGAAAAGGAGGTGCTCAATTCGACACATGTAAAACAAAATTTTTAGTCAATGACATGATTTTGATTATTGATTATTATAATTTTTGATGACTGTTTTTTTTTTATACTTAGTCGGGAGGTATACAAGAATACGGCCCACCTGATGTAAAGCGGGTACCGTAGACTATTAACGCTTGCGATATATTAAGTATCACTCGCGCGATGCCTCCTCTGCTGCTTACACAGCAACTCCTTGGGAGTTTACTGGTGAACTCACTCACACGCAGAAACACAACAACCCTCTAGCTAGGGAGTCGTTATCCGGTTGCGGTTTTCTGTGAGGTAGAGGTACTTCCCCAGACGGGCTACTTTGATGCGCCCTACCTCTCTTAAAACTGTTCTGATAGAGTGTGATAAAAGGTAGCAAATTATGACCTGAGATGTAAGTGACATCTTCTTCTTAGCGGTATCCCGTTTCTTAATTCATTAGAATTTTTATACAACTAGATTGGCAAACAAGCATGCGGCCCGCATCAGATGTTAAGCCTATTGACGCTCGCAACACCACGGGGATAGCGCGCTGCCAATCTTGTAACCTAAGGATGTTTCGTCACAGTACCCAGTAATTTCTCTGTCATATCTCACCCTTCAAACCGGAACACAGCTATGTAAATATAGCTGCTTGGCGGTAGAAATAGGTGAGACAGAGGTACCCAAGCAGACGACTTTAGTACAAAGTCTCCCTCTGGTGATTAGGTCACAAATCTTTTGAAATATAATTTCTTTGACGTGCTGATAGGTGATTCAAATATGTGCATAAATCCGAAAAGACAAATTTAGTGATACATTCCCATGCTAAGATTCGAACCAGGATCGTAGGTTAAAAGGTTGAGCTATAAGCTCTCCGGTGTAAACGACTATCTAGTAAAATTTCATCCAACTGGACAGACTGACAAATATTTAGTTATTTTGCGAAAGTCTAATTTATAAGCAATTAGAATTAAACTGTAATCCAAAATCAAAAACTTCGGCTGCTGCGGTCGTCTCAGATAATCTGAAGAAGCTGATGAAGTAGAATCAATCAATCAAATCATCAACAACCAGACAATGACGAACACGGTGTCGCCGCGACTATAGCGCGGGTTAGATTCCCGCACAGGACAAACATTTTGTGTGCATGAATATGCTTGTTTATCTTGCTCTGGGTGTTTTAAGAGCGGTAGGGCGCATCAAAGATCAGCCCGTCTGAAGAAGAGAAGTTCTCTTTAATAAGTCGAAATCCAGATTTTTCAGTCGATTAAAGAATATTATCCGCTATTCCTTATGACTTAAGACAATATATAAATCCAGTATATCGTGTCAGTATCTGTTGCTACGTTCATAGTCCATAAAATGTTTATTATTCGCCCACATACAACCTTGTGCTGGTACACCCTCAAAAGTTTGTTTCGATCTCACTACAATGTCCATTCTGTTGAGATATGCTGATTTTTAAATAGAAGTTGGAAACTTTATATGCAAATATTAATAAGAAGTCAATTCCAAAACCTCCTACTCTTACAAATTTCTTCTGATTAAATTAGTTGTGAGTTCCAAGGCAGCTGTAGTTTAACCCCCGGGACAGCAATGGACTTCACTGTTCATTGTCTTTTTGGTGGTCGCTGCTGTTAATTCTGGTTGCACAGGAGACACTGTGGTGGGAATGAGTGGTAGGACTGTCCCGAATATGCAAATATTGTAATCATTATGAATGTTCGTGTAAATCACATGGATGTAAGAAGCTCAGCATCATCTTTAGGGTAAAGGCTGTATATTCTACGCATATATTCACTCAAACTAAGTAACCCTAATTGCTTTCGCCACCAGACAGAAGCCAGAACTAAATATTTCAGTCAAAAGTGATGTTAAAAGTGATGTTGAGCTTCTTCCCCCCAAATGAAATGTATAATAGATGTATATGAACATAAGAAGTTGAAATTAAATATCTTTTTTTGTACATCGTCGATAGATATACAAGCATACGGCCCACCTGATGTAAAGCAGTTACCGTAGCCTATTAGCGCTTGTAATATATTAAGTATCACTCGCGCGATGTCCCCTGTGCTGCTGACACAGCAACTCCTTAGGAGCTTACTCTGGTGAACTCACTCATACACAGGAACGCAATAACCCTCTAGAGAATTGTTATTTGGCTGCGGTTTTCTGTGAGATGGAGGTACTTCCCCGGATGGGCAGCTTTGATGCGCCCTACCTCTCTTAAATCATCCAGACAAAGACAAACAGTCATGTTCATGCACACAAATGTTTGTCTTGTGTGGGAATCGAACCCGCGAGCGTTGGCGTATGCAGTTACCGTAACCTATGAACTTTTGCAACACCAGTGTCATTCATCCAGTTGCCGATCTTGCAAAAACCTCTTCACACCTTCCTTGGAGAATCCCCTCTTTCTTTCTTCGAGAATACTAAAGTCTCTTGGAGAAACCTCGGCTATACATTTTACTATCAGAGAGTTCTCGGAAGAAAACTTCTCTGGAAAAGCACAGTATGCAACTATGTGATTCCAGCATATGAGAGTGAAATCCCGGGTGTGAGCGAGCGACAATTCTTAGGATGGTCAACAATTCTCATAATTCATATCTGAACGGAATCACAGTCAGCTACGGTGTCGCATTGGCATCTAAAGTTCTCCTATCGTTTAGACCTTGGCATATTCTGCAACATGGAATATCACCCAGTTTTTGCCATTGTTTTTAAGACTGAAGAGAGCAGGAACGCAAACTGAATGTTGACTTAACTAAGGTTTAGCAAGAGGGTGATTGCTAAAGCAAAATTTGTTTTCGACAGTACAGTTAGCTGAGTAGCTACCGATCCATTGCTCTAGGAGCTGTGCTTTTTCCATCATTCATGCCCCTACTGTGAAAACCGGATAGCAATCAGGCCTACAGTGCTGAAGAGTAAGGCGGCAGGGTCATATCTTTGCATTCATTGTAATTGTCATTCGTAGCATGTTATTCTAACCACTACATCGCCCGAGGATACCCCGTGGAGAAACGAGTGTCGCAGAGACGATCAGACTAGCCAGGGCAGCAACGGCGGCGGGTGCATGCGGTTAAAGTTTCAGGTGTCGGGCAGAGATGACCACAGCAGCTAAGGCAATTACGACCGGAGCAACCAGGGCAGCAACGGTAGCTAGTGCATGCGGTTCAAATTTCAGATGGGGGATAGAGACGACCACAGCAGCCGAGGTAGAGACGATCGAAGCAGCCGGGGCAGCAACGGTGCAGGGTGACGACCGGGGTAGCCATGGCAGGAACGGCATGTATCTACTAACGGTAATGGGTGGGAGCTGGTCGGCGCTAGTTCGCATGAACTTCTCGGTAACGGAAGCACATAAAGTAGTAGTACAGAAAGTAGATCAAACTACCTGTAAAGGAGAATGCCCATTGTTGTATGGAGTTTGGTTTCAATATTATTTTCGTTGTGCACAAACGAAACCTGCTGCAATCTGTAGGGCTTCAACTACGTATACGAATAAAAGTAACATTGTTTATAAATAACTCCGGAATTACGAGAAAAACGATAATAAAATTCTTAATTTTAGGTTATTCTTGTCCGGTATTATCACCTACATTTTTCGGTTGGATAATAGGTAGCTGCTATATATAACGTATTCGAGGCATAAATAAATAAATAATTTTATTTTTCGGCTTCACACAGGTGGCAGATCATATACGTAGCTCCCGGTAGGCATAATTTTTTTCGAAAACTTCAACAATCATCGTCATAAATCAGCCGTATTCGTATATACGACGTGAAATATGAAATGATATAAAGCATTCAAACACGGGCGAAACGAACTGTATGTATACTTTCGCATAGAACATAAAAAAAGCGGGAACATCAAAACATTTGTCAATTCTAGACTCCTATCAATGTTGCCGTATGTTAATTCAAACGAGTTTCTCGATTTTAAACTTCTTCTTCTTTTAAATACATGTAAGTAGTGAAACTATAGTATGAAGAGCTATCAATTGTCGTCGAAAGATACGTAACATGTATAAGTTTTGTGCAATAAATAGTAGATTATATTTATTTTCAATTGACAGCCTTTATTCAGTCCAGTGCTCCATTTACCTTTGAGTACTGGCAATAATTTAATTTAAACGGCGAACCGGAACTTATGAGTTAGGTACATTATGATATTAAAGACAAGTATTGTTAATTTTATGTAATGATACAAACCTAACCTACTCCGGAGAAATTAGGGCTTAATTTTTGATTAGATTTTTCTATCTATCTATCTATAACTTGACGCCAAATCCCTTGCGGGGTAGGCAGAGGGAACCGAGCGTCACGTGACGCGATCCTTACATATCTCACTCGCTTCTTTAACATTCATTGCTCTTTTCATGCACGCTCGCCGGTTTCTAGGGCTCCTGACATCACCTTCTGATAGAACACGACCAATTTGGTCATGGTAGGTAAGTCTTGGCCTTCCCCGGCTCCTACATCCTTCCACTTTTGCATTGTATATCTGCTTGTCATTCTTTCATCTTGCATGGCAATATGTTTGCGTATTATATAAAAAAAAAACTTCAGTAGCAGACAGAGAAAGGTGAGCGTGTAACTTACATTTATAGAACGTCGGGAGACAAACAGCTCTCCTGATATAAAGCTACCGTAGCCTGTAATACATTAAGTACCCGGGCGATGCCATTTGTGCTAACAACAACTCCTTAGGAGCTTGCCGGTAATCTCACTCACATGCGGGAACATAACAACCCACCAGGGAGTTGTTATATAGCTACGGTTTTTTGAGGTGGAGGTACTTCCCCATACTGGCTGCTTTAACGCACCTAGAACTAGTTTAAAGAACAAATTAATTATCGCATCCATAAGTTAGCAACATTAATCAAGTCTGTATATAAGCGGGCAATCCTTATCCTAGATGATATCGTAGATTTGTCAACGTAATCCCTTTATCTCCGGCATTAATCTTTGCTCGACAGCGCAATGTGATCATCTACTGCCGGAGAAACTACTTGCGTATGATATGAAATTTATATATTATATTAGAAATATTACATGTCGCTTTGTGTAACCGGGTTTATGTACATATTTGTAATTGCTCGGAGGTGAGGTAATCCGCACGTCCAAATACTATATATTGAAAGACGTGTGGCTTAACGTATGTTTGGCCTGGTTTTCAGTCTGGATTGTGGAAGTTTGACTGCAGGCACTCTGTGTAAAAATTATTATCTTCGCCAAATACTCAGGCTTAGGTACCGGACCCCGCCAATGAGATAAGATAAACATTTTTGAAGGGAAAACTTCTTTAGCGGCGTTGTGCACTTTTTAGGATCAGTAAAAAATGCTAAACTCGCGTCAGGACACGTGACCCTGACCGTAAGATTTTGGTGAGAATTAGACAGCGTTAACACATTAGTTACCTCTAATTAAACAATTAAAACATGAAGCGCTAGATCGTTCATAGGGCATTATTTTCTCGCGACCAAAACGTTGTAAGCGCCATGAAATTGTTGGCGTTTACGCGTTTCGTTCAACGTAGTTTATCAACATCGCTGTTTGGTTTAAGCGGCGCAGGGCGCTTGCGCGAGTGTGCGTGTGTGTTTGAGTTTTAGAGAGTGGCGATGATGATGCTGGTAATGATGATGGTGAAAGAGTCGATGAATTTATGGATGAAGGAGAAAGTGGATTTTTCTGAGAGATAAACTTTTTAATGTAAAATTATCGTAATAGTTCTGAAGTGTTAAATTTTTAATGTAATATAAATTGTCATGTTTGTGTACGATATATTATATTGATTAATGAATATTGTAATTTACCACATACATGATAGTACTTTTATACTGATAAATAAAGCAATTCGTGCGTAATTATTCCCTAACCATTCCAAAATATTCAAAAATGCACAACGTTAATGTTCAAGTTTTCGCTTCTGCCGGCACTCCCGGATTGCAAGCCGTTTTTTTTTGATATTCTTTATTGCACATAATTATACAAAATAATCTTTGTTACAAATTTTGTGTACAAAGGTGAGCTTATCTCTTTAAGAGATTTCTTCCAGCCAACTCCAATGAATGTAAAAACATTGTATAGGGCCGTAAACAAAATATATGTGCCAACAAGCATCAATAAAAACAGTTACAATACGATACAGTTAAAATACTTCTGTAAATATACATTTAACATATACATACATATACACACATACATACACATATATACAGAAATATACATCAATATAACCACATTACATACATTATCTTTCACTAGAAAATAATATCATCAGATAGTACTCCTTCAATTTTTTTCTTGAAAGTGGACACAGTACCAACATCTCGTATCTGCAGTGGTAGTTTATTCCAGAGTAGGGCAGCGCGGACGGTGAATGAATTGAAGAAGAACAATATGTCATATCTTACATTTTTTGAAATATAATCTTATTATACGTTATTCAATTCTCTTACGTTTTTATTTTTTTATTAAATCTGCTAGCAATTCCAATAAAGGACCAGGCAAGAAATGCCGAAAGAAACTTGCCAATATAGGTTTTTTTTTCAATTATAATAATTAGATATTGCAATAAATTCATGTCAGCATATTAGTACTATAATACTGCGAAAAGATATTAAAGATTATTGAAAAAAATATTACCTGTGCTGAATTATTTCCAGACATATCATTTACATATTTAACAATTCTATAATAAGCCAAGAACACATCTACCAATCCTAACAAGCCGGTGTACACAACTTATTTCTACTTCTAAGGTTTTTGCTGAAGTTTGAAAACTTAATTTGGTTATGGACATATTTTATATTTTCAAAAATATATATATCCAATAAACACAGTATTATAATTTATTATTCCAAATGACTACTTCTGTATTGGCAGAAGTAACATTTGAAAGACTAAATTTGAAGTATTAGGTTTTGATGACTTTAGGCAAAAGATTACACGTGATCCAGTTTAGAATAGCAGACATAACACCAATGTTTTCACACCGGCGGGCCACATTAAAAATTAGAGAGGTATCTTCAGCAAGAAATACTATATCCGCCATTTTCTACACCATGAAGGGCAGATGTTTCGTCTAGGTATACTAAAAATAAAAAGAGACCGAAAATATAATCCTATATTACCTTCAGGTTTAACCCCATTTATATAAACTGTCTGCATTCTATTATTTAAATAAGATGCATTCTAGTTCTGGGTTTCACCTCTAATTCCACAATAGTTTAGCCTTGGTAACAGTGTCTGATGATCGACTTAATCAAAAGCTTTATAGAGAGCTATTGGCGCGTCTATGACGCGCCAATAGCATCCTGTGATCTCTCCCATGCGTGACATGCTTTACAAATGCCACCCCTGCATCTGTAGTAGATTTACCAGCTGTAAAACAGTATTGGGCATCATGAAACATTTCGGTGGTCTTAAAAAAGAGTCGCAATTATAATTTATCCACCATTATTCTTTCGAATATTTCACTGAAAACTGGTAGTATAATTTGTATTCCCCCCTTTTCTCTTTCCCGTATTCATTCCTAATGGATTAGGATACATGATGACGCTAGGACGAAAAAGGTGACGCTAATTTCCATTACTATGTTTGTTATGATATTGTTTAGTATGTGAATAAATCTGCAAACAAAGTGAAACTTTAGAATATTTAAAAGTTTTTATTCTATTTAAAATATCCTTTCATTATTATAACACAAAGTTAGTTTCCGTAGTTAAATTTTGTACATCAAACAAACCACAACATGAGGATTTTAAAAACAAAACCCCCCATTGTACATTTTCTCCAAACATGAACTTTCAATGCCACCGTTTGGAGCGACTGAGAATCATAACTGACACTGGTCACCACAAACATTAAAATTATAATCTGTTTTGTGGAAACTATATTATACTGTGAAAACATAACTCAAAGCATAGCTACAGATGTACTGATAACATTATCATGTCAGTCACTTATGACCATGCCGATGATGCGAGATCATTAAATTTCCCCTCATTCTAAAACAACTCAGTGCACGTAAATAAGTAAGAATCTTAATTCTCAAAGCTTTTGCCAGTTTTCACGTCTGGAGTATAAAAGCAAATACGCCGTACTGCAAATTTAATTAATTAATTAATTTATTTAATTAATTAAGTAATTAAAGTAGAAAAGGTATATTATTTATAATATAGTATTCCTTACTTGTAAACACAGATAGTATTAATAAATAATATATAACTAATAATAAATAAATACTGTCAGACAAATAACACAGCGCCATCTAGTCCCAAAGTAAGCGAAGCTTGTGTTATGGGTACTAGACAACTGATAAACATACGTAAATATTTTTTTTTTAAATACATATTTATTATACATAGAAAATACCCAGACGAAGACAAACAGACATGTTAATGCACACAAATGTTTGCCTTGTGTGGGAATCGAACGCACGAGCGTTGGTGTCAAAGTCGCGTCATTCACGACTGAGCCACCGAGCTCGTCAATAAATGTATGAAAGATGAGAAAACACCTTAGTTCATTATAAGTTTTATTTAAAACTATCGCTTTATAACAGGAGTAGATGAGGAGGATATAAAGCGGTTACCGTAGCGTATGAACGCTCCCAATAAATTAAGTATCACTCGCGCTATGCCATCTCTGCTGCTAACACAGTAACTCCTTAGGAGCTTACTGGTGACCTCACTCACACGCAGGAACACAACAACCCTTCAGGGAGTTGTTAATTGGCTTCGGTTTAAAAATGGGTTTAGTCATCACAAGTTCCTCCATCAGAGGAGTAGCTGTGGTAGCAGAAGAGGTGGCATCGCGTGATAATTTAATATGTTACAGCTGTTCATAGGCCACGGTAACTGTTTCACAGCAAGTGCGGCGTATTGCATGCCTCCCGACTTTGGACGAAAAGAAAATCGATAATTTCATAGGTACAAGAAAATCGATAATTTCATAGGTACAAGAAAATCGATAATTTCATACAAGTGTAGCCATGAACTTTTTAACTTTTTGCCTCTGACAATAAAAAATGAAAGGTTATTTTTTGTTTCAAGCTTTCATTAATTCCTCGGCTCATGTCGTTACCTCCAATTACCTTTACACTCATGGCAAAAAATCCCGACTTGATTTATAAAAGCTTACCTAAGAAACTGCTAATGGGCTGATTTGGGGAAAAGTGCCGTTTATAAAATATTACCGCACTCATTTCTTCGGGTCAGTGAATGCCTAAGTTCTGGTCCCGGGGACATCATTACTCAACACTCGATGGGATAAAAGAAAGGTATACTTGAAATGAGAGTGATTATTTGAGCCATTTATTAAATTTAGTAAAAAGAGAGATAGAGTATTCATAGTATGGAATTTGATCTAACCTGCTTCGTGTTCTTCGATTATTTAGTTTTATTAATTAGTTTATCTGAACCAGCGCCGGCCGGGACACGCCCGCTACTATTTTTTTTCTATATATATAAAGATATATATATATATCTCTATCTATAACTTCACGACAAATCCCTGGCGGGGTAAGCAGAGAGTACCGAGCGCCACGTGACTCGATCCAACCTTACAAACCTTACTCGCTTCTCTAACATTCATTGCTTTTCTCGTGCACGCTCGCCGGTTTCTAAGGTTCTTGACATCACCTTCTGATAAAATACGATCAATTTGGTCATGGTAGATCAGTGTTAGCCTTCCTCGGCTCCTACATCCTACATCCTTCTACTTTCACTTTGAATATCTGTTTAAGCCTTTCTTCCTGCATTCTTTCTGTATATATATATATATATATATATATTACTAGCTGCTGCCCGCGGCTCCGCCCGCGTGTAGTCAAATAATGTAGCCTATGTGTTAATCCAGGTCATAATATATCTACGTACCAAATTTCATTCAAATCCGTTCAACCGTTTACGCGTGAAAGAGCAACAAACATCCATACATACGAGTACAAACTTTCGCATTTATAATATTAGTAGGATATACGAGGTTTAATGAAAATTAAACTAAAATGTAATAAATACACAATAAAACTAGAACTAAATTATATATAAAGTCAAGTAATACCTAATAAATATAAAAACTAATAACCTACAATAAATCTTAAGTATGACCCCCGCAGCATTGTACCAACGCTGCTGGCACATGCTGGCAGAATTTCCACGCTGAGTCGCAATACCAATGCACTGAGCTAATATTCATTTGGCTAATATGTATAACTTATTAACCGACTTCAAAAAAGGAGATTATAATTCAGTTGCTTTTTATGTTTGTTACCTCAGAACTTCGTCATTTATAAACCGATTTGAAATATTTTTATTAATCGAAAAGATAAACTTTCAGATTGTTCCCATAGAAATATCATCAAAATTGATTTAGTAGTTTGGTTTGTAGGATTCCGTACCCAAAGGGTAAAACGGAACCCTATTACTGAGACTCCGCTGTCCGTCCGTCCGTCCGTCTGTAAATAATAATAAAAATTTAAGGGGGCTCCCATACAACAAACGTGATTTTTTTGCTCATTTTTGCTCGATATTGATAACGGCGACAGGTAGACGCTTGAAATATTCACAGAATATTTAGTTATATATTCAATTTAAGAATAAATAATTAAATTAAAATAAAACAAATATTTAAGGGGGCCCCCGTACAACAAACGTGATTTTTTTGCCGTTTTTATAGATAATGGTGCGGAAACTTTCGTGCGCGAGTCCGACTCGCAATTGGCCGATTTTTAAATCAATATAACTGGAAAAAAGGCTCTCTCTGCTATACCCAACTTTCATAAGTTAGCATTGGGATTAGCACGCGCTGTTGTGCCTTCTGGCTTAGATTTCGACAACCTAGATGTTCACCCAGTACTCCATTCAGGCTATTCCCTGCAATCACTCGTCTCTCATCAGTGGTGTACCTTCCATCCCTGCTAAAAGCGCTAATTCATCTATTTATTATTATTAATAACTAAGACCTATGTAAGTATGAGTTGTTCTTGTATATAACTATAACTTCGATTAATTTCCTCAGTATGGTAAATAATATAATTATTGTTTTTCAAAATGCGTTTATCATATTTGTTAATAGATGTAGACGCGCTTTCCATGCGTTAATTAAATGCTAATATGGCCGCTTTTGAATTCTTAAAAGCTCGAAACCTCCCCTCACTTCTATGATATTCGGTAAAATAAAAAAATCACTGGGTACGATACAAGCATACGGCCCACGGCGTCAAGTATCACTCGTGCAATGCCACCTCTTCTACTAACAGCAACTCCTTTAGAGCTTAGAGCTGGTGAGCCACTCACACGCAGGAATACAACAACCCTCTAGGGAGTTGTTATTTTGCTGCGGTTTTCTGTGAGGTGGAGGTACTTCCCCAGACGGGCTGCTTTGATGCGCCTTACCTCTCTTTAAGTATATCTATATGGGTGAGCATTAATTAAGAATTGGGACAAGTACATGGAAAGTACAAATCCTGTATTTTCTTGCAGCCAAATAACAATTGCCTACTCGTCGAGCTAGGTGGCGCAGTGGTGAAACGCGTTGTTACGCTACTTTGACACCAACGCTCGTGGGTTCGATTCCCACACAGTACAAACATTTGTGTGCATGAACATGTCTGTTTGTCTTGGTCTGGGTATTTTCTATGTATAATAAGTATGTATTTACAAAAAAAAATGTATTTACGTATGTTTATCAGTTGTGTAGTACCCATAACACAAGCTTCGCTTACTTTGGGGCTAGATGGCGCTGTGTATTTTGTCCGACAATAAAATTGCCTAGAAGATTTTTTTATCTTTGCAAGTGAGTAAACCGCCCGGAAAGATCATAAGATGATACAACATCAATAAGGGAGATGGAAACGTGCGATCAATACATGTTGCAAGCATTTATACGCCACATATAGTATATACAGATAACGGCGAGTCGTATATTTTTTTGCTATCCAACGCAGTATAAAGAAACCGTTTGAATTTATAACGTACATCATGTATATGCCCTTATTTGGCATCACAAAGCACAAATGTATGACATAAGAAAGCACTCAAGAGTCCCCTAACGCTTAAGATATCAATTCAACGAATTTTAGTACCTTTGAGAAGACAATAACCAAAATTCCGTGAGGCCCTTTCCGGAATACTGTCTATTGTAAACATACGACAATCAATTCAAAACGTGACCTTGAGTAAATGTCAACACATTGGAAATTCTTTTTAACCGACTTCAAAAAAGGAGGAGGTTCTCAATTCGACTGTATTTTTTTTGTATGTTTGTTACGCGATATTTCCGCCAATTATGAATTGATTTTGATGATTCTTTTTTTGTTTGATATGCCGCATAATATCAATTGATATATCAGTATACTGGCACGGTCTTCAAAAATCGTAACTAATTGTGACCAATTATTTTTCGCTTTTTATTTCCTGGGTATTTAATTTGAAAATAATTTTGATGATTCTTTTACATTAGTAGATACATGTTGTCGCAATCATGGCTGCTGTGATGATCTCTGCCATACATGTATAGCCTATAACGAGGCATTATCAGGCGCTGCAGATGTTAGTAGCTAAAATTACAAGATTACCAGATTATCAAATTCATCTATATATGATATTACCTGATTTTAGACAGTTACCGTGGAATGCAATATAACAACAATGTATATAATGCATTAGTCACACGCTATACATAGTATTACCTCTTATTATCCAGTGTAATATAAAAATATATATTCATGGATAGATTGGGGGTCATGTGCCAGAAGCGTGCTCGTTCGCGACCCCTGCCAATCAGTCGATTGCAATTCTGGACCAAGAGCGCACCGACGTGCGGATTAGGGCGTCCCCCGTAGGCGACGCGCACCGATCCGCCCCCGTCGGTGCGAATACAGCTGCATGCGGCGGTGGGGGCCGCCACCCACCACGCAGCGCCAATTCCGGCGGGACGAGGGGAGCCGAGTGCCGCATAGGCACGTGGAATGTGAGAGGTGGATTGAAAGATAAGACGAATGAACTGATAGACGTAATGAATGATAGACGTTTGGATGCTTTATGTGTGACAGAGACTAAGCGCAAGGGGAGCGACACCGATGATCTGCCCGGTGGTATGATGGCCCTATGGTCTGGGGTAGACCGTGACGATCATGCCAGTGCTGGTGTAGGTGTCGTACTCTCCTCTCGCTTAGCCACTGGTGTAAGAGATTACTGTTTGGTAGGGCCTAGACTTCTCTGGGTTCGTATTAAACTGGGCATCACGCGAGTATTTTTGGTTGCAGCATACGCTCCCGTCAGCTCAGCGTGTGCTCAAGAACTGGAGAAGTTTTGGGAGTCTGTGAGGGATGTTCTGGACTTAGTTGAAGGGAACGAAAGAGTGATTATGTGTGGAGACTTGAATGGATGGGTTGGGACCAAGCGATACAGCTATGAAGCTGTTCTTGGTCCGTATGGAGATAAGAGAGTGAACGAAGCAGGTAAGTCTATACTAGATTTATGTATGGAACGAGGCCTCCTCGTGTCGAATACTTTATTTCATCATAAGGATATTCACACGTATACATGGAGAAGGAATGATCAAAAAAGTGTGATTGATTTGATTTTAATAGATAGACGTCTCCGAAATGTTTTAATGGATACAAGAGCCTTTAGAGGCCCCACTCTTGAGACGGACCACTACCTGGTGGTAAGCCGATTTGTGGGCCTTTTTAGGAAGTGGAGGCACTGGCGAGTGCGTATCCCTTTCGGAGATCATGAAAGGATAATGAGCGAAAAATTGCAAGATGAAAGTGTAAGGAGAATGTATGTGCATCTGGTAAGTGAGAGACTTGCAAATGCAAGCCTCTCCGACTCAGATGTGGATGATTGTTGGAAAGTTTTGAAAGAAAGTATGGTGAATAGTGCAAAAGAAGCTTGTGGATGCGCAAAGAGACGTAAAACAGCGAAAGGAGATGCCTGGTGGGATGCGGAGGTTGAATCCTCCGTAGCAAGAAAGAGGAAAGCGTGGCTGGATTACGTATCATCTTTGCCTTTAAATGAAAATATGAGAGAAAAGAAGAAAGAAATGTACCGTCTATGCAAGAATGAAACCAAGGCTTTAGTGAAAGAGAAGCGTGAAAGACAAATTATGAATGAGGAAGAGAGGCTGACGAAAAACTTCGAGGCAAATACCAAACTCTTTTGGAGAGAGGTAAAGAAGTCTCGGAGTGGTTCGTCGGCATCCAGAATGGATAAGATAAAGTCTAAAGCTGGTGTCATTCTTGCCAACACTCTGGAAGTGTTAGAACGGTGGAGTGAATATTTTGAGGAAATGTATGAGTATGCCTCGGACGCTGGCAATGAGAGTGAGTCGGATGCTTACTCCACGTTGACGGCGTCCGACGAAGGCATAACTATGGATGAGATCGAATGGTCGATACGAAGCTTGAAAAATGGAAAATCAGCGGGATTTGATCTGATCACAGCTGAGATGATCAAATTAGGTGGCACTTACGTCCGGGACGCCTTCTGGTACCGATACCGATATATATACCGAGATATGGGATTGACGGTTCACTGCTCCGTGCTGTGCAGTCCACTTACAAGGATTGCTCAGCATGTGTGCGGATAGACGGTGGCATGTCACCCTGGTTTGATGTCAAAATTGGTGTCAAACAGGGTTGCATGCTATCTGCTAGGCTGTTTATCCTGTATCTCGATAGTTGTCTGCAGAGAATAAGGTCAACGAATGTGGGATTGCGCATGGGTGACCAAGTGGTGAACTGTCTGCTGTATGCAGACGATGCCGTGCTATTAGCAGATACACCATCTAAACTGCAAACACTGGTCACAGCGATGAAAGACGACTGTATGGAGAAAGGCTTACTACTGAATGCGAAGAAAACAAAGATAATGGTATTTGAAAGAGAAGAATCCAGAACTAATGTAAGGATTACGATTGATGATGAAGTGTTGGAACAAGTGGATGAGTTTGTATATCTTGGATGCGCTTTCAGCAGGGATGGAAGGTACACCGCAGATGTGGAAAGACGAGTGAGTGCTGGGAATAGTGTGAATGGAGCGTTGGGAAAACTTCTTGGCAGTAAAATCCTGAGCCAGAAGGCACAACTCGCTATACACAATGCAGTGTTGGTCCCAACGCTAACTTATGGAAGCGAGAGTTGGGTATGGCAGAAAGAGCATGAAAGTAGAATAAACGCGGTTGAAATGCGAGCGCTGCGCAAAATTTGTGGCGTAAGGCTCGTAGACCGTATTCGCAATGATGATGTTAGAAATAGAGTTGGTCTGAAAGAGAGCGTCGGTGTTAAAATAAGAAGAGGCATGCTCCGATGGTTCGGGCATGTAGAAAGAATGCAAGATGAAAGAATGACGAAGCAGATATACAATGCAAAAGTGGAAGGATGTAGGAGCCGGGGAAGGCCAAGACTTACCTACCATGACCAAATTGGTCATGTTCTATCAGAAGGTGATGTCAGGAGCCCTAGAAACCGGCGTGCGTGCATGAGAAGAGCAATGAATGTTAAAGAAGCGAGTGAGATATGTAAGGATCGAGTCACGTGGCGCTCGGTTCTCTCTGCCTACCCCGCAAGGGATTTGGCGTGAAGTTATAGATAGATAGATAGATGGATAGACTATAAGCGAAAAAACATCTGCTGAATATAAGTCTCCCCTTTAGACTTTCACAATCATCGGTATTGCGCTGGGTGCTCTAAGCTGCGATCATCAACCCGCCTACCAAGCGTGATAATTATCGACCCCTCAAAATATATTATAAATGTAATATTAAGCATTACAGTCCGGTATTTGTTGTGCGAATTAAAAACCAGAAATACGCGGGTCCGTCCGTTTTATAACTTCGTATAATTCTGGCTCAGTGAAAGAACGGATGATTGGCAAAGCTAAACATAGGAGCGTTTCAATTTTTCTTGTATCAATATTTCCTTTGGCTTCCCCTTTTAAGTAAAGTTTTATATTGCAGCAAGGGAATAACAAGTTAACTTTAAAAATGTGTACGTATTACGAGAGAAAAACATTTTTGTTAGCATTTAACTTACTTCAATTTATATACAGAATAGAGTAGCCATTTATTACGTAGAATATGGTGATAATGTTATGATGTAATAGTGGGTATAGAGCAAACTTGTTTTGCCGTCATTGGCTTAGAGATTTTAAAATTAAATGAAGAATTTTAATTTAAAAAATATTGAATTGTATAATTAAAATTATTAGCTCATAGTCTTCGTCACATGTTATCGTTCAAATGCAAATTATTTATTTTGCAAAAACAGAAGTACAAAAATAAAGATGTCACATCAGTGAAAGTCACCATTATGGTCTGTCTCATACAGTCAGGTATGCAAAATTTCAAGCAAAATATAATTTAGATATTTAATCACTTCGTTCCTTGAAACATCTTGTAAAACTTCACTATCTTTCTCTTAACATTACGTAATCACCTTAATTTTCTTGGCTTTCACCTCAGTCTCATTATTTCCATTTACTGTGTGTATATTTATAAAATGTATATATCATTTAGATTAATTATATATTTATTTTAGTATATATAACATGTGTATATATGTATGTTTATGTATTAATTTATGTATATAAGATATATATAATTACTTTTATTTTCCTTAAGTTTTGCTCTGCGCCGCCCTACCTTGTGTCCTTATTTCTCCTCTACCCAAAGGTTGTCTGGAAGAGATCGCATCACGATAAGACCACCGTTGTACTGCATTGTAATTTATTGTTTTTATTTTGGTGCAATAAAGTGTATTGTATTGTATTGTATATTTAATTAATATTAATTACAAAATTACACACATAATGCAATTTAAATTATATTACATTAAATCAATTATATAAAGCATTGTTAATTTAAATAATTGTAATCGTCAATTGTTTTTACAGGAATTCATTAGGGTGTAGAAATATTTGTCAATTAGCCAAATACGTAACTTAATTGAATTGTGTGACGAGTAAGTCTGTAATTCAATTCAATTGTTCCGTATGCGATTCTAGTGTTCTCGCTTGGGTCAGTGCTTTATGCGACTTCAAAAAAGGAGGAGGTTCTCAATTTGACTGTGTTCTTTTTTAATATTTGTTAGCGATCATTCCGCCAATTATGAATTGATTGTCACGATTCTTTTTCTGTTTGGTTGGTCATACTTCAGAGGTGGTCCTATATAAATTTTAACGAAATTGATTTAGCGCTTTCTGAGAATATCAACAAAAACAAATATATACATACAGATGTTTTGGTTTGTGGTTTCTACAGAAAAAGTTTTTGATGCGGACTTTCAATCTCTGTTTTTAATTTACACCACTAAAAAGCAAAAAATAAATTATTTTTAAGTAAAAAAAACCGCCTTCAATAAACGCCCAGGAACTAAAAAGCGTAAAATAATAGGTCACAAATACTTACGATTTTTGGAGTCGGTGCCAGACGCATACTATCAATTGATAATATCAGTATACTGGCGCCGACTCCAAAATTGTAAGTAATTGCGACCAATTACTTTTCGCTTTTTTAGTTTCTGGGTATTTTTAGAAGGTGGTTTATTTTTATTTAAAAATAATTAATATTTTTTATTTTGTCATTTAACTAAGTATGTTGTTATTCTTAGTATGTACTCTGCTAAGAAGTGGCTTTGTGCGTGTACAATAGATTGAATGATTTAGCAAGTGACGAAAGCACTATGACGTTCTGTTGACATACCCGAAACAATGGACATTGGTACACTAACAACACAAAGGTTAGTATGGTTATTAAACATACACAATACAATTTATTGTTATTAGTGTTAATGAACGCACACAAAGTACATAAAAAGAGTTAGCATATGTAAGAAGGATTTGAAGTTTATAGGTCGGGAGATAGGGGGAGTGATGGGATCATGAAGAGAGGAAGAATTTTTGGGGCAGGTAAGTAACACGTATAACTCGTTTCATGGAATACTTCACATGACTATTTACGCTGCTTGTCACTTAAGTGTTATTGAAACATTTCACTGATGTCATAATGACGTTTACATAAAAACCAATTAAATAACAGTGGTCGACAGTGGCGTGCACAGAGATTTTTGACAGGGTAGGCAGAATTTTTTTAAAGCTATTAACTTACCAAAAAATACAGCATGTTGCATTTCAAATCCGGTGTACAGCGGCCTTTCTCAACCACTTGTTTTTTTTTCATCGAAAGATAGTTTTGAAAACGTATCATATTTTATTTTCCTTACACACACACACCATCTTAACAACTTACGCAGTGAATATTATCCATTTTTATCAACTTATCCATTTTTATCAACTTTAAAATCTTATTTTCTCTGCAGACTATCCAAACCATTTCTAAACAAACAATGGCGGCGCAGTTACGTAGCAATGTACGCGACGCGACACTTCGGTAATTTACGTCATGGATCGGGTGAAAAGACAATGTCTATCCTATGCGATTGTGTGCGTTATTTGTGTTATTGTGGGCAATATAATTATAGGAATGCACACTACGCTATCCGTATGTTTGACGCGGTGGTACCGTGGCACACATACGTAAATTTCGACAGAAATAGTTCGTGTCTCTGCCGTTAAGATCTCATAGCGCCGCTTGTGTAGCACATCGATTTAGCAGGTACTTACTAATGAATGAATCTACTTTAATAACTTGCACCGATACCGATAGATGGAGCAGTTTTTAATTTTTTGTTTTTGATACGAAATATTAGTTAAAAACTATGTTTAAGAATTAAGAAACATCGGATGGTATTTATCAAATTGATAGGGTAGGCAATGTCTTTTTTGCCTATATGGAGTGCACGCTACTGGTGGTCGAAATTCGATCATAATTCATTTATTTTTTAAGTTTGAACGTTTGAATAACCAATATGTAAAGCACAAATATCTATTAGATAAACTAAGTCAAAGTCAAAGTCAAAAGTCAAATAATTATTAATTTTGACATTCAGTAAGACTATAGACAAATAATACTAAAGTCCAATAATATTAATCTCCTCTCAGTTTGACCAGACCTTTTTTTCCTCATATAGCAATATGTTACTTTGCCAACGTCAAGTCTATAATATACACGAAAGAAAAACTTATTAAATTGGAATTTACAGGAAGTGCATTACTTCAGAATCTGAAACAAAAATAACCAGTTGAGAATACGCAAGCTTGCATTGCCAGAGGAACACCTGGCTCGTCAATTATATAATAATTCATTTTTTTTTTAATTTGTCGGCCATTTTGACCTTGTTCCTTAAGGGATAGGAACGGTGTTCCTGAACATTCCTAATCTACTTTTTTATGCTGAATCCGAATCTGAAGTCAAAATTCGAATATTCGAAAAAAGCGACAGACAAATACAGACAAACGCACATACAAACATATAGATTTCATATAGGAACGGTGTTCCTGAAAAGAACTACCTATTTACATCTATCTACATATAAGCTATGTATAACTAACCACGTAATAATATAAGCCCATCATCTACAGACTGTTCTTGCTCAAGAGTTTAATATTATTTAATGAAATACAGTCTATACAGAAATTACATTTACATAGAATGGGTTTATAGATGATATACACTCAATACTTGCAAGAAACATGTATTTATAACAAACGAGAGAATTTCAAAATGGGCGGCGATCGTATTTGTTGCTAGCAAAAAAGATATGATTGATATCCTCTTCCTCAATACCATACTTGACGGTTTCTAGGATGTCTTCCCCTGTGAACACAGATGTTTCTGGAGGACATTTGATTTTTTGGACTATATTATAATTTGAGTGAAAGATACCAAAACCAGTTGATCCTAATTTGTGCGTCAATATAAATGGAGCGACAGCCAGACCAGCCATTCAATTCTGTAAGAGCAAACGTCCTTACATCCTCGGAAACATCGGCTGTTACAGCCTTGAACACAAAATTGCAATTCTTTGGTGTCGCTTTTCATGATTGTGCGACGCTAGCGTCGCAAGGCTGCGTGTGGAATTGGAATTCTACAAGGCAAACAGCCTCGCGTACGCTTACAGCCTTATAGAATATCAAATAATTTAGCCGTGATCGCAGTAGACAATGTCAAAGCTGTGACATCTGTGATCACAGCGACGCACACAGCCATTACGAGTCGCTTAGAGAATTGCATGGCAGCACTGTTCAAAAATACGGTTAAATTGCACAGCAGCGAACTACTGCCTGCTGGCAATACCAAAATTAGGGAATACCTTGGTTACAAATAACACCTCTTCAAACTCGTGCATAAATAAGGGTAACTTCTCAGTATGAAAAGATTTTTAGCTGCCTAATTCTATGGTAGCTTTTGACAAGACAAGGAATACCTTGATCAAACCAGTACAAGAATATGTTGCGGTTTAATAATTCTTTATTTTTCATTACGACACTCACGATTATATGAAAACTTAAACTATAAAACTAAAAACATTTGTTGTCCGATAGCACATAGTTAAATGTAGGTAAACAACAAAAAATAAACCATTTCGCACGACTACCCTAAGATCGCGATCACGATAAGATCGCGGGCTTACTCACCGGTTGTATTGGTTGGTGGTCCAAGTGACGCGCCACCTCCTTTTTCGTAATAAAGTATTTTGAAAATAAAAATATTTAAAAGTGATAATGCATGCATATGCATATATAAATCCTACGATTTATTTATTTATAGTTATGGTAAAAGGGCGAAATGTTTTGTGATCTTCGTTTATTTCGAGCATTTACTACCATTCACTTCGTAAATCTTAAGATTTACTTTAAATACACGGAAAATGTCGATAAATAGATATGTCAGAACGTGTTCGCCACATCGTCTCGAACTCGCGGGCAGTTTGCAACCCTACGCTTCCCGTATTACCCCCTTTACCGCCGCAGCTCGCCTGAGTCGATTGTCTGGCGAGTACGGAGAATGACGTATGGTTTCTAATTGCAGCTCCTGTAGAGTTACAACGGTTTCTTGTGCACTGTGAGGTCTTGCGTTATCAAGGAGCAATAACGGTGAAGATCGATTCACGAGTCGGGGCTGTTTCACTGCCAGTTTCACCATCATAGTTCGAAGTTCGGCACATTAAACATCTGCTGTTATTGCTTGACCACACTTGAGAATGCTATAGTGAATAACGCCATGAAGAGAACACCAAACAGTTACCATTACCTTTTTATTGGTAAGCTGTGCCTTAGGGCACTGTTGCGGCATTTGACCTGAGGTCAGCCATGTCATTTTTCGCTTACGGTTATCGTAAAGAATCCACTTTTCGTCACATGTCACAATTCGATCCAATATCCCTGCATTTCTGTACCGATTCAACAAATTTAGCAACTTGAGATCCGATTTTGGACAAGTATTCAAGTATTCAAGTTTTTCAAATAATAGATGTGATGAAAATTGCCACTGCTAGAAACTGCCATTTTAAATAGAAAGGATGATCAGAACATTCAACCTGTAATGCTTCAATAGGGGTTGACTTCATAGCGCCAGTTATTATCCTTAAAGACTTATGTTGAATTATGTCTGTAATTAAGCTTTTTAAGAACTCCGTAATAAGATGGCTCCAACAAAAAGGACCCATAATCCAGAATACTTCGTATAATGGCATTGTAGACTAATTTAAGGCAATAAGGGTGAGCCCCCCACCAAACCCCTACCAAGCACTTCAATACATTAATGTTTTTTTTCACACTTGGCCACAACGAATTCGATATATGGGATACCTGTTAATTTGGAATCTAAAATCATTCCTAGAAATTTAATACTGTTCTTAACTGGAATTCTAACATTATCGTATACAACATCAATTCTCGTTAGAAGTCTTTTTTTTGTAAATAAATATATTTATTATATATGTAAACTAAACTTTTGTGAAGAGACAGCCCAAGATTATTATTGCGTAGCCAGTTTGACAGACATACAAGAGCAGGAGATATAAGGCTAACTCATGATGAAGGGTCTCTATGTGAGACATATAACACAATGTCATCAGCATACTGTCGAACTTGTCAATCTTGTGGGACAGATTTGTCTAGATCTGAAGTATATAGTTAAAAAAATAAAGGAACAAAGACAGAGCCCTGTGGAAGACCTTTATAAACAGTTCTAGAATACTTCAATAAACCATCAAACCGCATCTCAATTGTACGACCAGAAAAACTATTAAAAATTTAGGCTACATTTTTTTTTGGAAGGCCCATATCAGTAAGCTTTATGACATAGGAGAGACAGATACACTGTCGTATGCTGAATTTATACCCAAAAATGCAACCAACGTAGACTATTTCTTACTAAATTAAGTATGGATATCAGTGATAACAAGGGACAGATTGTCTATGGTACATCTACCTTTACAAAACTGAATTGATTTTGTGATACCTCTAAGTTCATATAATAATTTCAACCTGTTTAAATAAGGTGTACAGCCAATTTAGTTAAATATTACAGTTTACATGGCAATTAATTACAGTTGACATGACAATAGGCCTGTAATTTTCTGGATGATCTGGGTTCTGTTGCGACTTTAAAACTGCTACAATAATCGGGAATGTCTGATGTGTCTATTTACATTAACTAAAGAAAGGAGGCATTCTAGTACTCCTGATGGTGCATTTTTAAAGAAATAATATGGTACGCCATCAATCCCCGGGAAGAATCTTTACAAGAGGTTAGAATCCACTTTAATTGTATCCCTATTTCTGTTAATTCTCTGTAAGCTACCATCAGCAATGCCCTAAATATCTAGTGTCTTCAGAAAAACGCCCAATGTTAATCGTATTTAAAATGGCCCCAGCTGAAGCGGAGTCCTCAATCCTCTGGTCATGGATCATAAGGGGCCGTTATCAGCGGAGCAATAATACTGTCGGCCAGTTGGTATCGCTTTCTTATAAGCTGTCTGAGGTATTGTGGGAGAGGGACCAACTGAACCGATACCCGAATGAACAATAGGAGTATTTTGAAACGCATATTTTGATATATTTTGACTTAAAAGGAAGAGGTGAATCTGTAACCCCCGCTCTGAAACACCTCTAGTTCAAAGGAATCTGGGATTGCATTTGCCTTTAACATTTTGGACAGTTTTTATTATTCAAATCTTTCCGCTTTTTTCCTGCAACTGAAAAGACTAAGGATTTCATCTCCACGACAGTATCAACAGAATCATCGCTGTCCAGCATTGATCCTGTGTCATTATCATCAATAACAACTTCCATTGCTACCTACGGTACAGGGTCAGGAGGAGCACCATCAACCCCAGCGGACGATTCCGCCATCCTAACAAAAGACGATCAATTCCCTAGTGAGTTGTTGTGTTCCTACGTGTGAGTGCGGTCACCAGTAAGCTCCTAAGGAGTTGCTGTGTAAGCAGTAGAGGAAGCATCACGCGAGTGATACTAATAATATAAGGCAGGGTATTCTTCAAACTTCGTATGTAATCTATCAGGGTAAACCACGTGGCGAGTTAGTGTTTATCCCAAGAAATATAGAGTCCCATACACCCTAATTGCTTGAAATACCTAAACAAATTCCAAATGTGCACCTTCATCGAAATAATTTAATTAATTTACCCTACAAATTTAATTATGAACCCAAGTGTTAAATTAAAACCACACTAGTTCAAATGTTATTGTGGCACCTTTGCTTTATGTGCTTAGCCTAGCTGGGCAACGCATAGCATCCGAACGCTTTCAATTTACTTTAGGCGGTACACCATGTTTACTTAATAATCATAGTACACTTTATAATAACGAAGCAGATACACAATGCAAACGTGGAAGGATATAGGAACCGAGGAAGGCCAAGAGTTACCTACCATGATCAAATTGGTCGTATTCTATCAGAAGGTGATATCAGGAGCCCTAGAAATCGGCGAGAGTGCATGAAAAGAACAATGAATATTAAAGAAGCGAGTGTATGTAAGGATCGAATCACGTGGCGCTCGGTTCTCTCTACCTACCCCGCAAGGGATTTGGCGTGAAGTTATAGATAGATAGATAGATTTATAATAGTTCCATATGAGAAGCTGGAGCCTGAAGTAGACTTAGAAAGCCTGTATTACAGGTCACCTGTAAGAGACAGATATAGGTTTTAGTACCTAACTAGAACCTATATTTATACACACAAAAATTGAAAGTTTATTCTTTAGTGTGGAATCGTTAATTCAATATAATTGATTGATCCGCACCGATCCGCATCCGCACTAAAGAATCAATATCATTTATAATAAAAGCTTGTACTGTAGTTTATTTACACATAAATCACACTATATACTGTTTACACTTTGTTGCTAATTAAATAATCTTCATATTATATGGGTAAATATCCAATAAGATTAATTTCCTATTTCTACTGTACCACCGAGCTCGTCAAAAATCACGGCGTGAAAATATACATTGATTATTTCCCTGTCATTGTGTCATTACTTACCTCTCGGCGTGCAAATATATTTTACCTAGGTAGGACAGCTCTTGAGGGTGCGTATATTTTGTACCTATATACCTCTTATAACTCCAGCACAAAATGTCGAGCGCGAGTACAACGAACTGAATGTCAAATAAAAGCCTTTTGATTGCGACCTTTTGTTGCGAGAATCTGATTATTTGATATTACTGTTCATTTAAATTGCAAAAGACATTTGATCCAAAATAAGAGACACAGGTTTATTTTCGCTAAAGCAATGTTGCTACGCTCTCTGGAGCCATGAAAGTAATAGGCTACGATTTATTTATTTCATTCCTTTTCCTACTGTAGTTTTGTTCGCAAGAATTTATGATTACCAATTTTGTGTCAGGAGCTCTGAGGGGAACATGCTGTTTTTCTTCTTTTCGGCCACAGTATTGCTCGTGTGAAATTCACAAAATTATTCCTTTTGATTTTTTTTTCAGGTGAATGAGAAATTCTTTTTTTAATACAAACATACGTAAATAGGCATACATTTGATGTAAAATGATTAGCCTATCAACATGAGCATCAGTTGCTCATTGCCACACCGGTTGCTACAAAGTAACTTTTCATAAGTTTGCTGGTAACCTTACTATTTATTTTTATACAACATCGGTAGGCATACGGCCCACCATAAAAGCGGTTGCCGTAGCCTATGAACTCTTGCAATACATTAAGTATCGCTCGCGCGATACCACCTCTGCTGCCAACACAATAACTCCATAGGAGTTTACTCACCCGAAGGAACACACCAACCCTCTATTATCATAATCCATCCACCCTCCATCGTAATGGTATTTGAAAGAGAAGAAACCAGAACCAATGTAAGGATTATGGTTGATGATGAAGAGATTGTATATCTTGGATGCGCTTTCAGTATGGATGGAAGGTACTCTGCTGATATGTATGAAAAGACAAGTGAGTGCTGGGAATAATGTGAGTGGAGCGTTGGGCTTCTCGGCAGTAAAAATTTGAGCCAGAAGGCACAGCTCGCTATACACAATTCAGTGCTGGTACAAGTAGAATAAACGCGGTCGAAATGCGACCGTTGCGCAAAATTTGTGGCGTAACGCTTGTACACCGTATTTGCAATGATGATGTTAGAAACAGAATTGGTCTGAAAGAGAGCGTCGGTGTTAAAATAAGAAGAAGCATGCTCCATTGGTTCGAACATGTAGAAAGAATGCAGAAAGAAAGAATTACGATACAGATATACAACATGAAAGTAAAAGGATGTAGGAGCTGAAGAAGGTGACCAAATTGTTCGAGTTTTATCAGAAGGTGATGTCAGGAGCCATAGAAACTGGCGAGCGTGCATGAAAAGAGCAATTAATGTTAAAGAAGCAAGTAAGGTGTATATGGATCGAGTTCTCTCCGCCTACCCCGCAAGGGATTTGGCGTGAAGTTATAAATATATAGTATAATGTTAATATAATACAAACTAATTTATACTCTTTGTACATATATCCTTCATTGTCTGTCACAAAACATTTGGAACGTAAAATTTTAAATGTAAATCCGTAGACGATCGACGAGGAGAAAAAAACAACAGGAGTCTACGTTGAGATCCAGAGCAACACACGGTGTGCATCCCTGCTGTGCTCTTCTGTGTCTGGCGTGCTCCCCTGTCCACTTCTGACTGTTGTGGTGGTGGATCGCATGGTGATCGCCTCCTGCGACCGTGAGCGCCTTACAGTCCTGCTCGGAGGCTGTGATTCGCTGTGCGACTGCATCTACGTCCGGGCCTCCTGTGACCGGGAACTGCCGGCCACCTCTGTACGGGACCTCCTAGTGGATGGCCCAATCTTCCTGAACTTTGGTTAGACCCATCCTCGCGAGTCCTTAAAGCCAGTCCTAGCCCGAACTTTATACCTTTAGAAACCGTCTTTTTAGGGTTCCGTACCTGAAAAGGAAAAACGGAACCCTTATTGGATCACTTTGCTGCCCGTCAGTCTGTCTGTCTGTTAAGACAGAAATTAATATCAAATACTTAGGTCTGTAATCCCTTAGAGCAGTGAAAAATCAAACTTCTAAGTTAACGCAATCAAAAGATACGGCTGTTTATGCGCTTATTTTGACACTCGCAAGGGAATCAAAACCTATAGCGTACTTTCCGTTGCCCTAGACACATGAAATTTGGTAAGAAGTAATGTCATGTAGCACAAATACAGGAAAAAATCCGAAAATTGTAAACTTGTAGTTCAACATTAGACAATAAAACACAACACAGACAATAATTTGTGAACATATTTTTCGGTCGGACTCACACTTGACGACTTTTTTATTGAGTAATCATACAACAGGTAGTTAAGAGAGGTAGGACGCATCGAAGCAGCCAGTTTAGGGAAGTACCTCCACCTTACAGAAAACTGCTGCAAAGTAACAACTCCCTAGCCTAGAGGCTTGTACAGCCATGCAATTCTGTAAGAGTAAACATCCTTACATCCTCGGAAACATCAGCTGTTATAGCCTTGAACACAAAATTGCAATTCCTTAGTGTCGCTTTTCATTGTTGTGCGACACTAGCGCCGCAAGGCTGCGTTTGGAATTGGAATTCTACAAGGCAAACACCTCGCGTATACTTACAGCCTTATAGAATACCAAATAAAAAGCCGTGATCGCAGTAGACGATGTAACAAAGCTGTGACATCTGTGATCACAGCGACGCACACAGCCATTACGAGTGGCTTAGAGAATTGCATGGCTGGTCTGGGTATTTTAAGAGAGGCAGAGCGCATCACATCAGCCTATCTAGGAAAGTAGAATTGCAAGAGTTTATAAGCTACGGTAACCGCTGTACATCTGGTGGGCGGTATGCTTGTATGTCACCCGACGTTGCATAAAAAAAAGCTTTCTGTTTCTGTTTAAAACCTATGAAATAAGACCACCGTGCCGTGGTTCGCCTCTAACCTCTATAGTCTATGAAAACGAACCGTTTATGGCGCCATTACTTGTGGTTGTTAGCCCGATTACGATTGCCGAAGGAATTCGGATAAACGACAAAGTGTCAATGAATGGGATCAAGTACGGGTGTTCGGACAATCTTGTGCAGCTTCATCGTTATCCGACGGTACTGCTTTCACTTCTATTTCGAGTAGCCTTTCGTGGACCCGAACACGGGCTAACGACCAAATGTAAATTAACTACTATATTAGGCCGGGGAAAAAGTTTTTCCTATTTTATAAGTAAAAAGTTGCAGTAAAATCTCTTTGGTTGTACTCTTTGTACCTGGCAGGTTAAGATACAATTACGAGTACATAGGTGACATTTTAAGAATAGAAAATTATAAAAAGATAACGGTTTCCCGCCGTTTTTCTATTATTTTTCTGTCAGAAATTCGATACAATTTGAAGTTTCACAACAAAAAAAAAACAATTGTAACATTTATGGACTTAAGGCAGTGTCAGTAAAAGTAGCACAGAATCAGTTCAAGCGTTTTCTGTCTAGGACTTTTGATGTCAAAGATGAAGCTCTGGTCGACCTGTCATGGATGAAGTCAATTCCATGTTGCCCATCTTGCTTCACATTCACATATTCACATCACATATTAGTAGTTACAATATAGCTGTAGATCTTGGAGTTGACCACAATTTTGACCTATTTGATAAAGTATGGCTGTACAAAAAAGCTGGATAGCTCAATGAAAGAAATCGAATGAATCGTACATTTAAAAACCTCAAAGAGATGGCTAGTCAAGTGAAGCTCAACTGCCGTGCATCACGGTTTGTCAAATATCTAACACTATTGGGACATCGATTCTAATAATATAGATTGCAGAACTGCCTAAACACCTGGTAATTCTCCCTTGTTGCCACCAAATCAGAATAGTATACTACCCCGGATGTGACATTGGATCTCTACTGCCAACAGCTAGTCAGACTCGAGCAGAAATAGAGAGTTTTGGTCGAAATTGATCAACCGATAAAAGATAAAGATAAAAATTATTTATTTGCCATTGGGCCCCCGCGGGCACTTAGACACGTCTTACATTTTTTTTTTAAATATAATCTTATTGTATCTTGTTTAATTCTCTTATTTTACTTTTTTCCTTTTATTTTAATCTACTAGCATTTCGGAAATAACCACTGGCGAAGAAGAAATGCCGAAAGAAACTTGCCAATATAGGTCTCTTTTAAAACTGTCAATTAGATACTACAAAAAAAATACATAAGCATATTGGTACAATAATGATATCAAATGGTTAAATTAAAGATTATTAAGGACAGATAGTCTGTGCTGAATTATTTCCAGACATCTTTGTCAGTTAAATATATGAATATTTAACTGACAAAGATGTCAATTCTAAAATAAGCCCTTCTACAGAGAGTATTTTTAATGTGATTTTTGAATACATTGTCAGGAAAGGATAGAACTGTTTCAGGCAATTTATTATAAAATCGAATACAATTTACAAGATGAGATCTACCAGTCCTAGCAAGCCGATGTACACAACATGTTTCTAATTCTAAGTTTTTTACTGAAATTTGAAAACGACTTTAAATTTTTACGGGCATACATTACGTTTTCATAAATATATTGAGAAGTAACAGTAAGGATATTTATTTCTTTGAACAGTTCCCTGAGGTATTCTCTGGAGCCCATGTTATAAATAGAGCAAAGGGCTCTTTTTTGTAAGATAAAAATTATCTCAATGTCAACCGCCATTCCCCACAACAGTATACCATACGATATAATGCTGTGAAAGTAGCTGAAATAGACTAAGCGCGCAGTAGCCACATCCGTCAATTGGCAAATATTTTTCATCGCGATAACGCCACACCACACTCATCTTTGACCTTGCACCCTCAGATTTTCTCCTGTTTCGGTCTCTTCAGAGCTCTTCAGGTAGTGTTAGATTAACATCAAGCGAGGATTGTCGAATCTACTGGTAGCAGTTTTTTAATCTGAAGTCCCAAATATATAGTCAAAGTCAAAGTCAAAATCTTTTTATTCCGTAAAAATGGCTACATTTGTTTGGAATCGTCACAATTTTTTTCCCTACCGTGCAGTTCATGACTAGGTGAGCACTGATAAAAATACTGCCAAAAAACTCAGGCATCCCGCTTTTGGTATCCAAACAAATTTACATAATTTATTAATAACATTATAATTGGATCGACTCAATCCCAGGCATTTTTATCATTAATATAGTCAGATACTTTATAATATGCCCTGCTACACAATTTGGCTTTAATAGTAGTTTTAAATTTGTTTATTGACAATTCTCTTATATTGCTGGGAAGTTTGTTATAGAAACGTATACATTGCCCCATAAAAGAATTACTTATTTTGTGGAGACGGCTTGCATGTAACACAAGATTATGCTTATATCTAGTATTTATGTTATGAGTATCACTCTTTTTACAAAATGAGTCTTTGTTTTTATGGACATACAAAAGATTTTCATAGATATATTGCGATGCGACTGTTAGAATATTTATTTCTTTGAATTTTTCTCTAAGGCTCTCCCGGGGACCAAGTTTGTAGATAGCTCTTATGGCTCTCTTTTGCAATAAAAAGATGGTGTTAATGTCCGCGGAGTTACCCCAAAGAAGAATTCCGTATGACATAATACTATGAAAGTAGCTGAAATAAACTATTCTAGCCGTATCAACATCAGTGAGCCGTCTAATAGTTTTCACTGTATAGGCTGCAGAACTTAGTTTTCCTGATATTTTTTCAATTTGTGGGCCCCATTGTAGTCTGGAGTCAATTGTTATACCCAAGAACACAGTTGTCTCCACAGGGGCTAAATTAGTTCCATTAACATGTACATTGGTAGCCACCTGTCTTACATTAGGTGTTGAGAACTTAATTACTTTAGTCTTTTTATCATTTAAAAGCAGATTATTAACATTAAACCAATGCATAACTTTAGAGAGAGCATCGTTAACTTCGTCATAATTACCTGTCTATTAATTTTGAATGTCAAAGTGGTATCATCCGCAAACAATACAATCTCATGTTTATCCTTTACATAATAAGGTAAGTCATTTATATATACTAAAAATAAGAATGGACCTAGAATTGACCCCTGTGGGACTCCCATAACTACAGGGGACCCCGAAGATCTTTTACCATTAACATCGACCTTCTGTATCCTATTGCCCAGATAAGAAGACAGAAGTTCGAGAGCCTTGTTCCTGATACCGTAGTGGTGTAATTTTTTGACAAGAGTGTCATGGTGCACGCAGTCAAACGCTTTAGACAGATCACAGAAAATTTCCAAGGCATCTTGCGAACCTTCCCATGCCGCGAATATACTTTTAAGCAAATGAATCCCTGCTTCTATAGTTGAACAACCTCTCGTAAATCCGAACTGTCTCCTATGAAGCAAATTATGTGTATTGAAATGTCTGAGCAAGTGGCTAAGCATTAGTTTTTCAAAAATTTTACTGAGAATGGGCAGTATGGAAACAGGTCGAAAATTCGAAGGGTCCGAACTATCACCAGATTTAAATAATGGAATGATTTTACTATGTTTCATCAAGTCAGGAAATACACCAGATGCCACACAACAATTGAAAATTGTAGCTAAATGTGGAGCGATTGAAATAATAATAGAAGATATGGTTTTGACAGATAGACCCCACAGATCTTTAGTGTTTTTCATATTTATTGATTTAAAAGCGTTCAAAATATCTTTTGGGCTTACAGCTGAAAATTCAAATATTGTGTCGCATTCTACCACGCTCTGTTTGAGAACCAGTTCAGCAGCTATAGAAGAAGACCCAAGATTTGTCGTAGTAATAAGAGGAATGTTAGAAAAATATTTTTCAAACTCAGTCGCAATTTCTACATCATTTTTGATATCTATATCATTTATCTTTAACTGAAAGTCTCGACTACGTACTTTCGCTCTACTCGTCTCATTATTTATCATATTCCAAACAGATTTAATAATATTTGTTGAACCATTAATTTTATTTCTTAAATATATAGACTTAGCATTGGAACAGGCTCGTTTAAATATATAAACTCTAAATACTAAAAACATTTTCCTCGACATAATATTTAAAAAGTTATTTACACGACCCACATGATGTAACGTGGTGCTTATGAACTCTTGCAATACAGTAAGAATCGCTCGCGTGTTTGCCACCCCTGCTGCTAAAATTTGAAATCATTAGGAGCTTACTGGTAACCTCATTCCCTTGCAGGAACGCAACAACCCTCCAGCGTGTTGCTTGGCTGTGGTTTTGTATGAGATGGTGTTACTTCCCCAGGCGGGCTGCTTTCTTGTACCCTGTCTCTCTTAAAAAGACCCAAACCAAGAAAAACAGTCATTTTCATCCATACAAGTATCTTGTCCTGTATGGGAATCGACGCCTTGGTGCTAACGCAGCCATTGTTTACTATTGCGCTACTGGCCTCATTATATCATCTTACACATAAAACTCTATATACTCTAAAACACCGACACTCTACGGTGTCAAGATAAGAAATGGCATGGTTTGGTCATGTAGAAATAATACAGGATGAAAGAATGACGACACAGGTACAATGCGAAAGTGGATGGATATGATATGATTCTTCGGCCCCAGATATGGCGTCAATAAAAATTCACACATGTATGGGTTTTGACCAGGATGGCGTTCTGCATCCGAGTTGTATTTGTGAGGGGATACTAAGGAGTCCAACTGTGCGCTATCTGGGAGTCACCTTAGATGAAAGGCTTACATTTGCGGCGCACACTGAAAGCACCTGTTCGAGGACTCGTAAACTGATCCACACCATGAAATTGCTTCGAGAAGTTGCAGACAAACAGTTACTAACAACTGTTTATTTTGCCTTATGTCAGTCGATACTAACTTATTGCATAGTGGTGTGGGGCGGTGCTGCATCATGTCACTTGATCAGCCTCGAAAGAGCGCAAAGGGCCGTATTAAAGGTGATGTTGCGTAAATGCTTTCGCTTCCCTACTACATTACTGTATGAAGAGGCACATGTCCTAAGTATACGTAAGTTGTACATTTTGAAGGTATTCTCTGGCATGCACAAGCAAGTTCTCGGGTCGTCAGAGTACAGCACTATGCTCAAAAAGCGAGTCTTTAAAGTGGGAACCCCTTATACGAATACATCTTTTGCCCAGCGTTTCAAACCATTTGCAGGTCCATTCATTTACAACCGCATAGCGAGTACCTGCAATATTAAAGAGGTTTCACTTAGAAAGGCAAATAATATTGTTCGATCTCATATTTTACCTTGGAGTTACAATAATACAGAACATTTTTTACACGTAGCTAAATAAGATTCGGTGATGCGTGTGAGGTGTCTTCTTATTCTTATTTATTGTTTTAGATTTTATTTTAGAAATACTTTTTTATTCTTTACTTTATTCTTCGAAACTCAGTGATTAACTGACAATTATTAACATTGTAATTTTAAAATTCGGTCACCACAGGACAGGCATTGCCTAGTGTGGGTCCAATGGAAATCCTATGACCTTCCCGTAAATAATGTTTTTCACAAATTATCACAAATAATTATTTTTATGTTCAATTAGCATTATTGTCATTATTATTTTTTTAGTGTAATTAATTATAAAATCTTTTTTTTTTGTTTTGAAAAATGATATCTGTGTTGAAACATTATTAAATAAACATTATTATTATTATTATTATTATATGAACCGAGGAAGACCAAGTCTCACCTATCATGACCAAATTGGTCGTGTTTTATCAGACGCCCTATGAACCGGCGAGCGTGCATGAAAAGAGCTATAAATAACGAAGCGAGTGAGGCGTGTAAGGACCCCATCTAATGGCGCTTGGTTTTCTCTGCCTATACCTCCAAGGGACCTGGCGTGAAGATATACATACATTATGAATAACAATCGATGTGACTCATACATACATATATCTAAATCCTTATGTACTCCAAATCGATAATGAATATCGTTCCGTTTGCGAAGCAATTGAATAAAAGTCAATTGTGGAAATGGAAATATATTTTATGTAAGCATACCTAGCCTACATTTATATAAAATAAATCAATATTTCTTAAAAATGTTAGTAATCGCCCTCCTCAGAAGACCAACGTACCATTTTAGTGGGTTGGTCCTCCTTTTGTGGGTCTTCGTTTACAATGGGCGTAAATCGCGAATAGCTAGTCGCCGAATGGTCCTGATGAGTGCCGACGCGGAGCGCTTCGCTAGGTGTGCTGGACGCAGCACTTTTCGGTGGCGCAATGGTGAAACTACTTACGTTACTTTGACACCAACGCTCGTGGGTTTGATACCCACACAAGAAAAACATTTAAGGGGCATGAGCATGTCTGTTTGTCTTGGCCGGGGTATTTTTAAGAAGGTCGGGCATATCAAAATAATCCGTATGGAGAAGTAGCTACATCTCAAGAATACCGCAGCTAAATAACAACTCCCTGGAAGGCTGTTGTGTTCCTGCGTGTGAGTGATGTCACCAGTAAGCTCCTAAGGTTGATGAGTCAGCAGCAGAGATGGCTCGCGCGAGTGATACTTAATGTATAACAAGCCTTCCTAGGCTACGGTATCCGCGTTACATCAGGTGGTTCGTAAGCTTGTTTGCCTCCCGATGTTGTACAATAAAAATTGTTCTGCTGCTTTTCATTGAATCTTCAGATTAGCCCAGCGGGTAATCCTGTTCAGTTTGGTAGCGATAGGATCACTTGTACAAAACCAGGACCAGTCGCAAATATAAAACAAAATAAACTATCTAAAGTAAACATAAAAGTATGAAATTAGCGCGGCCCCAACAGGCCTCGTTTGTAACGAGTCCGCAACAGACACGATCCTAATTTCAGTTTCGCCTGAGCCACACGCGCTGTAAATTAAATCTCAACAACGGTCCCTAGTACGGCCCTGTCTAATTATACCATAGTCAATTAGAAGAAGATGAAAATTTTGAAATAACGTACGGCCCATTATATTTTGTGCTGGAATAAAAAGGTTTTTTTTATTAGTTGCTAATGGTAGTGTGAATAAGATGTCCATACCAACTATTGCCCATCCCATTGCCATCCTTTCAACCGAGTGGGTTTAGAGCGTACTCCGCCACGCTGCTCAGCTGCGGATTTGCAGAAGCCAGTTAAAGCAGCCCGAAGGTTCTTTATTTCGATCTTACTTCCACTTACCTGTTTCTTACGAAGATGTATCACGTGAACCTCAAGGTGGGTTCCACGACACAGCCAGCTCCCGTTTTTTTATTCCAGAACTGTTTAGGATTCCTGAGACAAAACCTAAAAACTAATTAAATTACGCGCGACCGTAACCGCCGACAGCGGTTGGGTTGAATTATTGATTGTTTTTTACACTACGTCTGTCGCGAAACGAGGTACAAAAAGCATAGAGAAATAAAGAAGCAGAGACAATAGAATGATCATTATAGACATCACACGTTAACTTTTGTCAACTTCGGGATGCTGCAAAACACTGGCTTCCGTAAATCTGCAGCTGAGCAGCGTGGCGGAGTACGCTCTAAACCCACTCCGTTGAAAAGATAGCAATGGGATAGTCAACAGTTGGTGTGGACATCTTATTCACACTACTATTAGCAACTAATATAAAAACTTTTTTATTCCAGCACAAAATATAACGGGCCGTACCCAGGGTTATTTCAAAATTTTCATCTTCTAATTGACTATGGTATAATTAGACAGGGCCGTACTAGGGACCGTTGTTGAGATTTAATTTACAGCGCGTGTGTCTCAGGCGAAACTGAAATTAGGATCGTGTCTGTTGCGGACTCGTTACAAACGAGGCCTGTTGGGGCCGCGCTAATTTCATACTTTTATGTTTACTTTAGATAGTTCATTTCGTTATATATTAGCGACTCCCCTGGTTTTGTACGAGTGATCCTATCGCTACCAAACTGAACAGGATTACGCGCTGGGCTAATCTGAAGATTCAATGAAAATGTTGTATTAGCAGAACATTTTTTTTTTTACAACGTCGGGAGGCATACAAGCATACGGCCCACCTGATATAACGCGGATACCGTAGCCTATTAACGCTTGTAATACATTAAATATTACTCGCGCGAACCATCGCTGCTGCTACCGCGTCAACTCCTAAGGAGCTTACCGGTGACATCACTCACACGCAGGAACACAACAGCCCTCCAGGGAGTTGTTATTTGGCTGCGGTTTTCTTGAGAGGTACTTTTCCAGGCGGGTTGTTTTGATGCGCCCTACCTCTCTTAATAACACCCAAACCAAGCCAATTATACATGTCCAAGTACGCAAATATTTGCCCTGCGTGGGAATCGAACCCACGAGCGTTGGTGTCAAAGTAGCGTTATCTACAACTAAGCCACCGAGCTCGTCAACTCTAACTACGATATCAATAAAAGCTTTTTACATTAAGTTTTTGACATTAACTTGAAGTTATTTAAGATACAGTTGAAATGAAGTTAAATTCGCAAGCAATTTGTTCTGAAGCGGAGTTCGTTACACAGCTCAGATGTATGTTTCACCTTCACAGTTTATAAATTTTAAACTTTAGTGACTTTATAAGTTGAAAGCTCCTAAGTATTATGGAACAAATATAATGTGTTTAAAACGTTTTTTAAATGCAGAACGCCAGACACGTTTCTAAGCTTTAATATAAAACATCTTCTAACATTTTGACGAGCGCGGTGGCGCAGTGGTGACAGGCGCTGTTACGTTACTTTGACACCAACGCTCGTGGTTTCGATTCCCATACAGGACAAACATTTGCGTGCATGAACATGTCTGTTTGACCTGGTCTGGGTATTTTTAAGAGAGGTTGGGTGCGTCAAAGCAGCCCGTCTGGGAAAGTACCTCCACCTCACAGAAAACCGAAGACAAATAGCAACTCCCTAGAGGGTTGTTGTGTTCCTGCGTGTGAGCGAGGTTACCAGTAAGCTCCTAAGGAGTTGCTGTGTTAGCAGCAGAGGAGGCATCGCGCGAGTAATACTTTTTTATTTATTTATTTAGGTACACCAACAGATACATGTTTACATTTTCAATGACATTATTAAAGGTACTTATTCTAGCATGAAACCCAATTAAAGGCGAACAAAACATTTACATACTTAATGTATTACAAGCGTTAATAGGCTACGGTAACCGCTTTACATCAGGTGGGCCGTACGCTTATATGCCTCCCGACGTAGTATGAAAAAATCGGTTACGGTAACTGCTTTACATCAGGTGAGCCGTATACTTTTATGCCATCCAACGTCGTATAAAAAACCATCTAAGGAAGTCTCTCCTCGTCATAGAAAACCGCAGCCAAATAACAACTCATTCCTGCGAGTGAGTGAGGTTACCAGTAAGCTGGTATAAAGTTGGTGTGTTAGCAAGAGTAGCAACACGCGAGCACTACTATCTTTATATCCACTTTACGTCAGGTGGGCCGTGCTGTGAATGTTAAAGAAGCGAATGAGGTGTGTGAGGACCGAATCGTTTGAGGTATCTCGTAAGAAACTTGGTGTGTTTCTTCACCACACAAATGTGTCTGCACTAATCCATATCGACTCTATTATATACATGAAAGGAATCCTTAATCTGTCTGTTTGGCCTTTTTACGAGCATAGCAATGATCTCAGTGTAGCAGTGATACAGTGGTTAAGGAGCTGGCCTACTGACTAACTGGTCCCGGGATCGGATCCTGGCGGAGGCATGTACCACTAAATACGTGTTTTTGAACTTGCTCGGTGGTGAGGGAAAACATCGTGAGGAAACCCACACGTGCAGGAAATTATATTTCCAAAGACGTGGACCTAACCTAAGAAAGATTTGGGTTTCCCTCTAGGTTGAGCTTCTCTTGACTAGCCATCTCTTGAGATTTTTTTAATGCCTCATTTGTCATATCTTTCACTTTGCCAAGAGGGAAAGTCAATTCCAAAACTTCCTACTCCTACAAATTTCTTCTGATTAAATTCGTTGTGAGCTCCATGGCAGCTGTAGTTTAACCCCCGGGACGGCAATGAACTTCACTGCTCATTGCCTTTTTGGTGATCGCTGCTGTTAACTCTATCTACAGAGGAGACACAGTGGTGGGAATGAGTGGTGGGCGTGTCCATTTCCTCTAGGTTGTGGGGGTCTGGCAGTCGCTCTATGTAAAAATCTGTATCTTCGCCATATCCTTAGTATTAGGTGGCGAACTCCGCCAATCCTAATTGAGTAGGAAACGGAATAATACGAAGAAGAAGAAGGAGACAATGATCCTAGTGTGACAAATATAAAATGGTAGACACACACAGTACGGATGCGGTGGTATATGTAATAGTCCGCAGTAGAATAGGCCATATTTTCCGCGTATAATGAAATATAGCCTGTTTCCAGCAAGAACTGAATCCCATTTTCCTTGACTCATAAAAACTAATATCTCAATTCAGCATTGAGCGTCTATGACAGAAAATGCACTTAAGGCAATGCATAAATCAGCAAGCAGTAACTCACAAAATGGCGGTTTGAAGCGTATAAATTCATTTTTAAACCGCATCGTTTTGACGGAATTTTTAAATTAAGTAGAATAATAGTTCGAAGATTCGGGTGTTATTTTGCAGAAGTGAAATTTAATGACAATTACGTTATGTGCTCTACTAATTAGTTCATGTGAACTAGCGCCGGCCGGTACCTACCTACTAAAGTGCTGCCACAACGGTGTAGTATAATCATAATCATATATTTAATTGAACAGATGCATTGATAAACATATTTGTGCTGCTATATTCTACCTTACGGCATGCAAATTTTTACAAATAATAGTACATATTAAAATGTGTTATAAAAAACAGAATTAAATGTCACTATTACGAACTAAGTGAATGTCATGGTCCATAATACGCATTATGTCATATAATTTACAAGTCACCATTATGTTCTAAGTAATCTTTTGTGCTATATGCCTTTTTTATTAGCAGCTTGTATAGTCTTAGCTTAAAGATGTTGACTAGCACTATTTCTAATATATTTAGGCAATTTATTATATATTAAAGGCGTCATACCAATGATGCTTTCGGTTAAAAGTGTAAATAGCCTAACGTTTATAAACATTCATTCAACATTCAAGGAACAAAGATTGACGAGCTCGGTGGCGCAGTGGTCAACCGCGCTGTTACCCTACTTTGACACCAAGGCTCGTGGGTTCGATTCCCACACAGTACAAACATTTGTGTGTATGAACATGTCTGTTTGTCTTCGTCTGGGTATTTTCTATGTATATATTTACAAAAAAAAATGTTTACGTATCAGTTGTCTAGTACCCATAACACAAGCTTCGCTTACTTTGGGGCTAGGTGGCGCTATGTAATTTGTCGGATAATATTTATTTATTAAAGATCTATGTTATATAATGTATCTTAACACCAATTTCAACATTGTTTAAAACTAGCTGTACCCGCCCGCGACTTCGATCGCGCAAGTATTTTGTGTTAACGAAGAAGTTTTTAAATTGTATACACATATACTAAATTCATATAAACATGTTAAAATTTCTTCGTAAACTATGGTAGAAGTTTGTCAACTGTATTAGCGAGTACAAACAGGCTTCGCACTATTTACTCGTGACAAAGCTACGTAAAATTCGCCGTGAGAAAAACAGGGCCTCCGTAGGTCCACAGGTTATATCGGAATGGATAGCTGTTTTGTATAAGCAGGTATCCGAGGGATGAAAACACGCTCACCTGCACCACATGCTGTTAAAATTTGCGCCTGTATCGCGTTCCGTTTAAATTAAATGAATTGGAATGGAATGGAGAGAAATGTAACGAAATGGAATGAAATGGATTGAAATGAAATGGAACGAAATGAAAAATAATTGTTAATTTGCAAACATACAGTCATTTTTTTTGGGGTTCCGTACCCAAAGGGTAAAACGGAACCCTATTACTGAGGCTCCGCTGTCCGTCCGTCCGTCCGTCCGTCTGCGTCCGTCCGTTCGTCCGTCCGTCACCAGGCTGTATCTCATGAACGGTGATAGTTAGACAGTTGAAATTTTCACAGATGATGTATTTCTGTTGCCGCTATAACAACAAATACTAAAAAATAGAATAAAATAAATATTTAAGGGCGCTCCCATACAACAAACGTGATTTTTTTGCTCATTTTTGCTCGATATTGATAACGGCAACAGGTAAACGCTTGAAATATTCACAGAATATTTAGTTATATATTCACTTTAAGAATAAATAATTAAATCAAAATAAAACAAATATTTAAGGGGGCTCCCATACAACAAACGTGATTTTCTTGCCGTTTTTATAGATGGTACGGAACCCTTCGTGCGCGAGTCCGACTCGCACTTGAGCGATTTTTCTTTTTATATTAGGGGTTATAGTATGATATTTCCAATTTGTACTGAAAAATTAAAACTCGTTTTTTTCTAATATGTAACATATTTTAATCAAAATATTTTCCCTCATTATCTATACATTGCTGTCATCTAATCGGAAATTTATGTATGCCTTAGCGATAGAACTCTGAAGGTCTACATTCGACAAACTTTGTGAAGGCACTTTGTACTGTGTCCTGGGAAGAAAAATTTTTACCACGTAGAAAATTGTCCAAATCACGAAAAATATTGTAGTCAGTTGGAACAAGGTGTGGCGAGTACGGAAGATGACGTATTTATATTGACGTATCTAACTGCAGCTTCTGTAGAGTTACAACAGTTTCTCGTGCAGTGAGATAATGGTGGTTTACGAGTCCGGGCTGTTTCACTGCCAGTTTCGCCATCATTGTTCGAAGTTCGGCACAGTAAATATCTGCTGTTATTGCTTGACGAGACCTGAGCAAGCTATAGTGAATGATGCCATAAAGAGTTACCATTATCTTTTTATTGGTAAGCTTTGCTTTAGGGCATTATTTCCAGCCGTTGATTTAGCATTATTAATAATTAAAAACGTCGGAATAAATGGAATGACATATATAGTGTAATTTCAATTGTGAAGCCAGGCGCCGACAATTCGGTTATTCTTAGACGTAATTTAAGTGACGATCTCAGCAAAGGTGTATTAGTTTTAGCTTTAGGTGTAAATGACAATAACCCATCCAAACTGCTAGCAAATTTAAGTGCATTTTTGTCATACACTTCCCAAGATTAACAAGTGTACATACTGCAGATAACTACAACCCCTTATTTGAATATTAATATGCTTAATTCGCACATTCGAGTACTAATAAATAGTTATGCTATTTGTACATTAATACTTTAGATGAGAACTACAGACAAAATAGATTATCCATTTTGAAGCAATATCATCACAAAATAAACTTTGCTATTAACGTTGCAGCGTATACAAATACTTAATTACTGCCGAGTGACTTGCGACATCTTTGTAAACGGTCTGATCCTAAGTCGAAGCTATATACAATTCCATATCTATTTAATAAAATGACAGAGGTCTCCAATGAAAATATTAATATATAAGCACAAAAAGCAAATGAAAAATCTAAACAGTAATTTATCTTTAATATAGGGTGCGATTTCTCACTATTTTCATAAATTACATCTTATAAATAAATAAAGACTAAGTAAAGGTAAATACATCTTCTGACACATTTTTGCGAATCTAGGAATTCAAATTATATCACACAATCAGATCATAACTTTTTAATATTTCATCAAAATATTGCCTGTGTTCATAAAAACAAGAAATTTGCCGGAAATAGTGTTATAAGAGTACAAAAATAAAAAACATAAATAAATGTTATTTGTTTAAGTAAAACGTTTCTTATAAGAGGCTCGGAAAAAATGTCCGCTTAAATAATTATAAAATGAGTTCCTCTTGGTCCGGAGAAAACGAAAACAGAGGCGGCACTTGCATACTTGTAAAACGTGACATAAATTGTAATAAATTGAAGATCGTGAGGAGCTATCAGTTCCTCATCATTTTGAGTGCTGCGGCATAGAGTTTAAAAATAAAAAATGTATGTACATTATAGAACTCCAAGCTCAAACATTTCAATATATTTTAATAATCTTCATATAATACTAAATAAACTGACAAAAAAGAAAGTTAATATTATGCTATATGGAGGCTGGAATTAAATCAGATAAAAATACTGACATATTAAATAGTATACCTAGTGTTAAATTACAATATTGATATAAACATACATTCATCCACTAGGAAAAGCGCATGTATTGACTTATTTGCTTCAAATATAATAACACAGGTCAATTTCTGTCTTTCAAGGTTAACAATCTCAATAGAACCAAAACTTGGACTGAATATAAAATAAATATTTACAATGATAACCTACGTAAATTTTATGACTGCATAAACAACTTGTCTTTTTCAGAAGTAATATAAATACGTCAGAAGTACATAAGTTAGCGTTGGGATTAGCACGGCGTTGTGTACAACGAGCTGTGCCTTCTGGCTTAGATTTTGGCTGCCTAGAAGTTTACCCAGCGCTCCATTCACGTGATTCTCTGCCCTCACTCGTCTCTCCACATCAGCGGTGCATCTTCCATCGCTACTAAAAGCACTTCCAAGATATACAATCTCATCCACTTGCTCCAACACTATATCATCAACTGTAATCCTAGTGTTCGTTCTGGTTGTCTCTCTTTTAAATATCATTATTCTGGTTTTCTTCACATTAAATTGTAAGCCTTTTTTCCATACAATAATGTTTCATTGTTGTAACTAGTATTTGCAGTTCGGATGGTTATTCTGCTATTAATACAGCGTCGTCTGCATACAGCAGGCAGTTGACCACTGAGTCACCCATTCGCATTCCCACATTCATAATTGTTATTCTCTAAAGACCCATCCCTATCTGACACTAATGTTGACATCAAACCAGGGCGACAAGCTGCCGTCCACCAGCACACATGCTGTACAATGCTCATAAATGGTGTGCACAGCACGGAGCTGGTCACCGTCAACCCCATATCTGGACAAAAATTTACAGAGATTCTTTCGCATGACCCTATCAAATGCTTTCTCAAGGTCTACAAAACCGCAGAAAACCTTCTGGTCCATAGCCAGATGCTTCGGCGAGCTCGGTGGCGTAGTGGTGAAACGCGTTGTTACGCTAATTTGACACCAACGCTCGTGGGTTCGATTCCCATACAGTACAAACATTTGTGTGCATGAACATGTCTGTTTGTCTTGGTCTGGGTATTTTCTATGTATAATAAGTATGTATTTACAAAAAAAAAAATGTATTTACGTATGTTTATCAGTTGTATAGTACCCATAACACAAACTTCGCTTACTTTGGGGCTAGATGGCGCTGTGTAATTTGTCCGACAATATTTATATTTATATTCTACGATGTTGCGGAGTGAAAAATCTTGATCCGTACATCCTCTGCTTATTTTATAATTTCATACCTCAGTTCACGATTTGTATTCCATTACGGCAGTCGTATAAGTCACCATGTAATGATTAGCAATCATTTATATCGATATTTAAACAAACACCTTGAAAATCTAAGCAGAAATTTAATCAATTTAACATCGAAATTTATACGAGTGGGCAGCCCGTACATGTTTATGGATCTTAGTCTTAATAAGGATCTTAATATCAAAATGGAAACTGTCCAACACCGAGAGAAGTCCACTGCATAGCTGGATACCCCATCTTTCCTAGGAAACTACCATAAGTGGATTTCGTTTAAGAACCTCTTCAACGAGTCTATTCACAGTAATCTATCTTTATCTGATGCACAAAAAATGCAGTTTTTAAAGAGCAAATTGAGAGAAGTAGAAAAATTAGTCCAGCATTTACATATCACGTCAGATAACTATCTGACTTAGTCGCTTCCTTTATTAACATACTTGCGTATATATTTGATGAACTCCACACCATTGCACACTTCAACTTCAACATTTATATGAGCGGTAAATGTTTTAGACAGAACAGGAGAGTATAGAATAATTCACTATTAGCTACCACCATCTGCCGTAGGCCGCGTAATCTGATTTATGCGGTATATCCTCCTTGTTGGTGTGAATGTCGGTGGTACGTGGAGTATCGATCCTCTCCTGTTATAGTTTGTTGAACCATTGCTTTTGGCTACCGTTTTGTATGCAAGTGGAGTTGTTATTTAATGCACCAGTCCCTTTACAATATTGAGCAAGATCGGATCTTCATCGGGGTTAGGATATTCAGTATAACTGTTAATAACGCTAATTATGTTATGAACGTCATTAGGCAAAATTTTATCAAGCAGCCATAATAATATGTGGGCATGTGGGGAGTCCACGTTTTTGCTACTTGACACTGTACATGAAGCAAATACTTTTTCTTTCGTCAGAAGATCGATCATCACCTTCAGTTTTAAATGGAACACAAATTAAACTTGTTGTCTGATTTCATCCCACTTAGGATTTGTGGTAAAGGTTACTAATAAATCAAGACGTTCGTATTTTCTTACGTAACAAAATACATCCTGATTTCGTTCATGTATTAAAAATTATACCCATCTATACCTCGACAAGATATGAATCGGTATTGGAGAGTATCGTAGGCGCGTTTCAGCGATTCGATGCAAATTGTTGGTAGTAGGAGCTTACAATGCTGCTACTGTAGCGATGTTCCGTAAAAGGACGTCTATCAGCACTGATTACAAATTGATAATCAGCACTTTGCCTAGGTAAAATTGTCTCTAATGCAGCTTAAAACTGGTAACGTAAGATTTAGCTCATGTAACAGACTTCAGTGTCGGAGCTCCTCTACCGTTAGTACCGTCAGTGAGTACCGTGATCCACTGCCTGCCGTGCCTGCTCTGTTCTTCTTTATAACGCGTTCTACGGTCGTCTCTGAGGCACATGTTTCGCCTCTCCGCGAAACATCATCAGGTATGAATGTTAACCATTATAATGACATGCAATATTTATTGAGTTGGAGGAAAAGAAGGAAGGGTAAATAAAAATATTTAATAGTGGGGAGATACTTGTCTGTCGGTTTCACAAATCAATAAATCACTCGACTGCAGGAGCCTTCATACCTGCGCTTACAAAAACGTTGTATTTTAGCGCCTAAATATCTCAGTGATTCGAGCCTACTGACCAATGGGAGAATATTAAACCAATAAGCCGACGTGATGGGATGTGGATCCGCTAACTAGCCAATGAGAGCTACGCGTTCTACTTTGCCCCCCAATCGATAGCGGTGAATTGAGTTACGATGTAATATCGATCTCATCATCTCTCTATAGGTTATTTCCGTCATAATCTATTTGTCATAAAAGAAATCATTGATTTTTCATGTTTTTTTTTTATTAGTTCAGCATAGTGGCTTCTCTTTGCTGCAACTGCAACTGACAAAATATTATGCTGACTCGCACGATGCTGCCATGTGCAGGCAAGGCGTTCCACTTTTTAATGGTACGACAAAGATAGCAGTTGCCGTATTCTTTGGTACGCGAAGAGATATTCTCAACAGTGGAACGATGACATTGCAAGCCAGCACGTGTGGTTCTATGACGGAAGGGAGAAGGTGGGATAAGGGAAAACAGTTCTACAGAGCATTCGCCACGGTAAAGGCGGTAAAATTCGCTTAGAGAGCCTATGTCCCTACGGAAGAGATTCTACGTTTTCTGTGACCTCTTCGTCGTCAATTATGCAGATAGCCCGTCGCTGCAACCTATCGAGAGCCTCAAGAAGATACTGTGCGGAGCCGTCCCAGAGATACGTGCAATACTCCACGCAGGCCCGAACTAGTGTCTTATAAACCAGACAAAGCTGGTCCGGCGTGAAGAACCGGCGCACTCTGTTCAGGACTCCGAGTGGTTAAGGTCGCAATGAATACCCACACACATACCTACATATAGCATGTTCAGGCTATCTCGCATACTGAGGGAAGCGCCCTGAAGACTGGGAGTGGGAAGGAAGTTTTATGTTGTAAGCCCGCAAACCTGAGTTTTCTCAGCACTAAACTCAACGAGGTTATTGGAACGACGACGACAAGACTCTCACGCCTCTCATCGATTTCTGTCCGACCAGCACCAGGCCGACCGAAATATCGCCCATGGACCGTACTGTCATATGCATAGCAATGAATGTTACCAAGTGGCAGCATGTCATTGATATGCAGAAGAAAGAGGGTGGGCGACAGAACGGATCCCTGTGGGACACCGGCATTCACTGACATGAACCGCGAAGCGCATCCAAATGTTACAGAAAGCATGATAGTATTATAATTATAAGATAGTAGACATATGGATTTCCTCACAATGTTTTCCTTCACCGCCGAGCAAGTGGCCAATATGTACCTAAGTCCGAAAACCCAAATTTAGTGGTACACACATGCGTACCAAGCGTGTCCCCGCCTGGATTCCATAACCAAGGATCATTTGCCCAGTAGGCCGGTTCCTTATCCACTGGGCTGTCAGTGCTCTCGATATCGCACTTTTCTCGTTAATTCCATTTTCACTTTTGTCAATTTTCGACTAATCCATTTCACTTCCGCTAATATTTTCAAAGAAATAAACACGAGTTTGTCTTTCACATAATACAATATTCGAAATTTAAACAGCTATGGGCGGCGCAAACTTTCAGCGGGGCTCATACTCAAATACTCCACTGAACTCCTGTACCAACACTGGTAGGTATTGTCGGTACCATTGTTTGTTCTGCAAACGGTGTTTCAGCAACATTCTGATTCATTATGATCTAGTATCATAGACATCTCACTCAAATCATTAATTACAAAATGTGTGGACACGTATTCTACTGTACTTTATTTTAACTACGAGTATAAGGTCCTATTAAAAATTAAACAGTGAATTCAACAACAACAATCTCTTATTATGACTGCTATTTATTATTATTTGCAGTTAGATTTACCTCGCTATAGTAGGTATCATTATTATCGTCAGGACGATTTATTGGATTGTGTTAATCTTAACGTATATGCGTTATTTGTGTAGTGTTTTTTAGGGTTCCGTACCCAAAGGGTAAAACGGACCCTATTACTAAGACTCCGTCCGTCCGTCTGTCACCAGGCTGTATCTCATGAACCGTGATAGTTAGAGAGTTGAAATTTTTACAGATCATGTATTTCTGTTGCCGCTATAACAACAAATACTAAAAAACAGAGCAAAATACAGGGGGCTCCCATACAACAAACGTGATTTTTGTTGCTCGATATTGATAACGGCAACAGGTAGACGCTTGAAAAATTCGCAGAATAATTAGTTATATACCTATTCACTTTAAAAATAAATAATTAAATTAAAATAAAATAAATATTTAAGGGGGCTTCCATACAACAAACGTGATTTTTTGCTCGTTTTTGCTCGATATTGATAACGGCAACAGGTAGACGCTTGAAATATTCGCAAAATATTTAGTTATATATTCATTTTAAAAATAAATAATTAAATTAAAATAAAACAAATATTTAAGGGGCTTCCATACAACAAACGTCATTTTTTTGCCGTTTTTATAGATAATGGAACGGAACCCCTCGTGCGCGAGTCCGACTCGCACTTGGCCGGTTTTTTATCGTGTTTTCAGCAAAAAAATATACAATTTCAAATTCGTCACAGCTACAATTCTCATTTTGATAGTTGGCGCTATTAACCCTTCGAAACCCGGGTGGTCGAATACGACCGCGAAATGTATGGGAAAACGTATATAACGGGTTCTGACTGCTCAATCTTAGTTACATAACGACGAGCCCGACGACGGGGTGGTGGAATACTGCTTCTGCATCACGGCCCATTAGTTCGATTCTCACAGGGCTTAAACATTTGTGTGCATGAACATGTCTGTTTGATTTAAGTGAAGTAGGAGCGTCAAAGCAGCACAACAGATGGACGTATCTATATCTTAGAGAAAACCGCAGTCTAATAACAACTCAGCTGGTAAGTGGAGTTACCAATGAGCTCCTAAGGAGCCACTGTGTCAGGGTGGTAAAGCGCGAGAAATATGTGTGTGTGCAACAAGCTGTGCTGCAAGCGTTCATAGGCTATCTACTCAACATCGGGTTTACCTTATGCTTGTATGCCTCCCGACGCTGTACAAAAATATGAAATACAGCGGTGAGTTACCATCTTCTTAGGATTAGCGGGGTCCGCTATCTAAGCCTAAGGATTAGGCGAAGATACTGGTTTTGACATGCCTTCAGGCCTACACAGGGAAAACCAGATCTTTCTTAGGGAACATGTCTTTTGAAATATAATGTATATCTTCACGCCCTTGCGGGGTAGGCAGAGAGAACCGAGCGCCATAAGACGCGGTCCTTACATACTTCACTCGCTTCTGTGACATTCATAGCTCTTCTCATGCACGCTCGCCGGTTCCTGGGGCTCCTGACATCACCTTCCGATAAAACACAACCAATTTGGTCATGGTAGGTTAGTCTCGGCCTTCCTCGGCTCCTACATCCTTCCACTTTTGCATTGTATATCTGTTTCGTCATTCTTTCGTCCCGCATTCTTTCTACATGTCCGAACCAACGGAGCATGCCCTGTTAATAAATATAATGAAGAAATATATTTATTAGCACGTCCAAGAAATTATATTTCAAAAGACATGTGACCTAAGAAATGTCTGGTTTTCTCTGTGTAGGTCTGAAGGCATGTCAAAATCAGTATCTCAGCAAAATTCCTAGACTTAGGCTTTGACTAGCTCGGTGGCTCAGTCGTGGATGACGCAACTTTGACACCAAAGCTCGTGGGTTCGATTTTTTCATTCATTCACACAAGGCAGACATTTGTGTGCATAAACATGTCTGCTTGTCTTGGTCTGGATGTTTTAACAGAGGTATGGCGCATCAAAGCAGCCCGTCTGGGGAAGTACCTCCACCTCACAGAAAACCGCAGCCAAATAACAACTTCTAGAGAGTTATTGTGTTCCTGCGTGTGAGTCAGGTCACCAGTAAGCTCCCAGGGAGTTGCTGTGTAAGCAGCAGAGGAGCCATCGCGCGAGTGATACTTAATACATCGTAAGCGTTAATAGGCTACGGTACCCGCTTTACGTCAGGTGGGCCGTATTGTGTGCCTCGCGATGTAGTATAAAAAAAAAGAAAAAACTTAGGTAGCAGACAGTTTTTTTTTTTTGTGACGCGGGGAAAAATGCGTTACGCACACCACCGGTGCCTGGGTGGCCTCCGGTGGTAGTGTGGGACTCCCCGTCGGCTGTCCGACGGTATACCCACTAAACGACCCCGCGAAATGCCATCGGCCGCGTTGGTGTGGTGCTCCGGATCTGTTGGCAACAGGGCACAGGTAGCAGACCCCGCCAATCTTAATGAATTAAAAAACTAAATAACGCTAGAAAGAAGAAGACATACATCCGATAAGACGTATTAGTGGTACAAGACAGGAATCGAAACGGGGATCGAAAGGTCCTTTATCCACTGATGAGGTACGGTACCATTGTACTTTTATTCGGCCAATAAAACTTCGCCTAGGAAACATAAGACGGAATATCAATCAAGTTATTTGCCATAGGTACAAGTCATTGAGTTATTATGTACTAGAGGAGCTATCCTAAGTAAAAGTCTGGCTCCATTTTGGTAATAATTTAAACTAGTGTCCGCTGCAGCGCTGAAAATGTCTATCCCAAAGATTCGAAGATACAGCACTAAATCGCTTCTAAGTGGTATTTTTCTCGCGACCAAAAGGTCAAAAGCGCCGCGGCTTTCATGGCGCTTACGCGTTTCGCTCAACATAATACAGCGATGAGTTTTTGCCGTTCGGCAACAAAGCATGGCGCAAACATTTGGTTCGCGGTGTCGGTTCTAGTACGCTAATAATTCAATGGTACAAGATGGAAATTATATTTCTATCTTGGCATCGTGAACGTGAGAATAAGGAGTATTCAAGTGGAACGTCACTCGCAGAGTTCGCGATTGTGCTCGATGTATACATAGGTAGCCGATATAGGCCATTATGTTGCAGGCAAAGTGCGAAAACAGGACACAGCGTTTTACAATATGTAAAATCTCACAATATCCACTTTCAAACACATTTCCTCACGCAGAACAGTCTCTGTTCACACTCATAGTAAAATAGTATCGCCATTTTGTTAATAGAGGGCGTTGTACAGTTTTAGTGTATTTCTGAATCGGGTTAAATGTATAAAACAACGGATAACTCCAGTGTCAACGTTACTTCGTTAGAGATAGGAACTTCGAGGCAGGTACCGAGTAACGCAGGTATCTGGCCACCTATCTTCATTGGCCCTTCAGGCATGAACCCGCGTGTTCGATTGTATAGCTCCGCGATGCCCTAAGTCGAGGTTCAACCCCTCTCGGTGGCCCTTAGGTAGTCGCTTTTTGTATTTCAGGCTGTGGCGCCTTCCGGTGACATAGTAAGGACCCGCGGGCTCTGGGCCAACTGCCTACGTGCTCCTTCTAAATTACCGCAGGCTATGAACGTTTGTAATATATTAAGCATCACTTACACGATGCCTCGTCTGCTGCTAACACAGTAACTCCTTAGGAGCTTACTGGTGACCTCACTCACACGCAGGAAAACAATTCTCTGGAGAATTTTTATTTGGCTGCGGTTTTCTATGCGTTGGAGGTACTTGTTTTTAAAAACATCCAGACCAAGATAAACGGTTCATGTTCACAAATATTTGGTCTGTGTGGGAATCGAACCTACGAGCGTCAGTGTCAATGTCGCATCATTGACGACTGCGCCACCGAGCTCGTCAGAAGTATTACCTCTAGATCTGCGGAAATAACTCCGGCCAGAATGAGCAGGGCAGCCATAGGTACCAGCGGATCTTAAGCCATAGTCCAGAGAACCAGTAATCAGTGGCACCATGCGGCTGCAGTAAAAGTCGCCCCGTTCTGAACCTTGAGGGCCAGGTATTTGATCCCCCAAGATATTGAAAATATTGCCGTAAACCCTACATTTGTTGTTGTCAGGATATAGGACAGTATCTACATACATTTCAAACAGGCATATCCATGCATGCAAATGTCTGTCCTAAGTGGGAATTGAACCCACGAGCTTATCACTCCGCCATCGAGCTCGTCAGATATATGGCAGCTGTTGATATTTACATCTTGTAATCTTGCATAAACCCAACAGGTTTTATGTAGAGCAGAATAATTTACGGTTATATCTATCTATAACTTGACGCCAAATCCCGTACGGGGTAGGCAGAGAGAATCGAGCGCCACGTGACTCAATCCTTACATACCTCACTTGCTTCTTTTCTAGGGTTTCTAGGGCTCCTGACATCCCCTTCTGATAGCAGACGACCAACTTGATCATGGTAGGTAAGTCTCTACGGTTATATAATTATTATATATTTTAAAGTTCATTTCTTTATGCCACAATTTGAACAATCACAATACTATTGTGATTATACCATAATTATGATGATGCTCCAGAACAGCAATTCTCAAAGAAATCATAAGAATATTTTTAAATAAAAATTCAAATACTAGTTATAACTGTTCAATGTGACTAACTTGATTCAATATGAGTATATAAAGGGATTATTGAAAAAGAACTACTACATTATATTCTTATTATTTACTGCTTATCGTCAGGTAGGTTATGCTATTTTTTCCTATGTAAAAAAAAATGGTATTAGAAAATTAAATACATATAAATAAATTAATAGGAAACTGAAAATGTCGGCGTCTAACAGTTGAAGGACAGAGAAGACGACGACGCCTACCAACATGTCGCGTCTTTTTTAATAATCCCTTCTTGCTGAGGACCATATTTATTTATCTACACAAAGACATTTCACTGCAATTACCCCCGCCAAGGGAGGCCACGACTATGTACTTGCTTTATTTAAATTAGTTATTACAAGTTATTTTCCATATTTTCGGGTTTTTACATTATAAGACTCGCAAGTGCCTGAAGCGAAGACAGGCAATAAAAACGGATGTTTCACAAAACTTCATTACCGAAAGTTACAACATATATACACACATCAAAAGTGTCTAGGGATCAACATATATTTTTGCAATAACTTTTCTCCTGATTGATATTAATTAAAATTTTCTTTAAGGATTCATCAAATAAAGTGTTTTCGTTTGTCTACAGTAACGATAAACCAAGTCACCTTTGCATTAATAAAGAAATTTGCCATTTTCATAATAAAGGGATTTTTGACATTTGAACCACTAACATTAAAGTTCGAAAAAAAGACTGAAATAACAGTTTTCTTTAAAATTTTATTGGGTAACTTAAACAATTAATAATCTGTGTTTCTACCGCGAACACTAACAACACGTGGGAATGATAGAAGCTGGTTCCCGGCAACGTACTGTGGCTTTAGCTCTGAATACAAGTCAGAGTGTTATCAGTCGACTTTGGACACGTTACCGAAGCACTGGTACCGTGGCTGAGCGCCATGGAGGACGGTATCGCTGCACCACACGGAGACAAGACCGATACATTCAAATCACAACTCGAAGAGCTCCAACAATAACCGCCATGATGTTAGCCGTGACGCTTCATCACTCTTCAGGGAACTTAATTAGCGACCAAACAGTCAGAAACCGCTTGCATGAAGTGAACCTTCATTCCCGAAGACCGCTAAGGGTACCACCTATAGCAATGCACAATCGTAGGATTCGATATCAATGGGCTCTTGAACACAGAAATTGGGCAGAAGAACAATGGCGTTTCGTGTGCTTTTCTGATGAGTCTCGTTTTGGTATGAGACCGGATACAAGACGTATACGACACTGGAGAACCCCTGGACGCCAACAGCGATTAAAATCCTGCCAGGAAGTCCATCCTTATAGTGGTGGAACCATCATGGTATGGGCGGGTATTTGGATCGGCGGAAGAACTGAGTTGATTTGGATCAGAGGCAACCTCAACGCTCAAATTTATGCTGAGACGATTGTATCAGACGTCATCGTTCCTCTACAAGTGCAAATCGGTCCCTTATTTCAGTTAATGCATGATAATGCACGACCGCACACCGCAAGAGTTGTAAGACAGACTCTCGCCGCAGCTAACATCAATGTCATGCCCTGGCCTGCTCAGTCGCCAGACTTGAACCCGATTGAGCATGCATGGGATATGCTACAGAGAAGAGCTCTGCCGAATATGGAGGGTATCCAGTCGCAAGAAGACCTTTTTTTGTTGTTGCAACGAACATGGGCGGCCATTCCACAGCGTGATTTGGATGAACTCATTTTGAGTATGCCAAACCGATGTTCTTGTGTTGTTAGTGTTCGCGGTAGAAACACGGATTATTAATTGTTTAAGTTACCCAATAAAATTTTAAAGAAAACTGTTATTTCAGTCTTTTTTTCGAACTTTAATGTTAGTGGTTCAAATGTCAAAAATCCCTTTATTATGAAAATGGCAAATTTCTTTATTAATGCAAAGGTGACTTGGTTTATCGTTACTGTAGACAAACGAAAACACTTTATTTGATGAATCCTTAAAGAAAATTTTAATTAATATCAATCAGGAGAAAAGTTATTGCAAAAATATATGTTGATCCCTAGACACTTCAGATGTGTGTATATGATATAATGAGTTTTTGATAATAATAAACTGCTTCACTGGATAATCAACTATGTCATGATTTTTTAAATATAGTTGCATGCATATATATTTATTACCTACATTTTATTAGAACTAATTTCTGATTTGAATTCAATATAACTGGCACTTACCTTGATCATTAAGAACGAAAGAATGAAGAATCACTCAGACAAACGGCGGTATTTTACAAGCTTACTGAATTTTTGTTCAAAAAAAGCTATCGCAGGTGCGCTAAAACTTAATTGAATTTGAAAAAGAACATTATTTAATTAATTACTTAAAAAACAGCCAGTGGGATTTTTTCTAATCATGTACCCTATTATTTCCCCCTGTTGTGAGATTTATTTTATCTTTATTAACTTGAACGGTTACCAATACATAATTATTTGATTAAAACTAGATTATTATATATATCCATGTTTCTGCAAAGTTGCTTATACAATTAAACTGATTATCCTTCCAATAAAAGTAAGTTTATTAAAAAATACGTTTAATAAAACATTCAACTAAAACACCAATTATTGCTAAAGCAGTCCTACTGAGGAATTACCTGAAAACCGCAGCCAATTAACGACTCCTTGTACGGTGGTTGGGTTTCTGCAAATGAATGAGATTACTAGTAAGCTCCTAAGGAGTTTACTAGTTCTGGTCTTATCATCTGGCATGGGGTGGCATCGCGCGAGTGATACTTAATTTATTTCATGCGTTGACTATATTCCTCCCAACGTTGTATAATAACAAGTATCATCATGAAAGAAAATAATTTGTTCGATAAGGTATGTTTGGGATTATTGAAACATATAAGGCGATGTCAGGAGCCTCAGAAATCGGCGAGCGTGCACAAGAAGACCAATTAATGTTAAATAAGCGAGTGAGTTTTGTAAGGAGTCGAGTCATGTGGCACTCGATTCCCTCTGCCAACCCCGCAAGGAATTTGGCGTGAAGTTATAGACTAGAACTATTGAAATACATTTACTTTATGGCTGACTGTTGTAAAATCAAAAATCTAGACAATAAAATAAATGACGTAAAGAGTTAATTACCTGCGACATACACATTCGCGTTACACACTTACAGCGAGCGAGCTGTGAGATTAAGTTGCTACGTGCTGGAAAATCCTCCATTCGTTTGATTTATATATTATTTTGTAGCTCCCCAATGATGTCTCTATCCTTTGCTAGCTCTGGGACTAACAAAATATTTGTCGAGTAGGTACTGTAAGAATCTTCAAATACATTTCAACCACGTGGTGCAAATGTCTTTAGAAGTCTTTGACACCGTGATATCAGTAATATTCTAAGAAATAGAAGAGTCATCATCCCCATTTATAAAGGAAAAGGATGATGGACGAACTGCGCTGGTTATAGAGCTATCAGTTTGATTAGTGTAGCCGTAACTGTATAAAAAAGATTAACCTTGTGATTTTGTTTAGCTACGATCTTACGTTTACACTCAGAAAGCCTTAAGTTTAAGAAGAGACTTGGCCTCTCTTTTTGTATGTGTTACAAATTGTACAACAGCTTGTGTTCCGATGTTTTTTTTTTATATCGTGTTCACGGCTTTCTTGTATCAGGGAATCCACCCCCATACCCCATCTTGTACACCAAAATATTCAAGGCTTTCCTGGCTGTGAAAATGTAGTAATTGCACTACATTTTCACAGTTTATAGAAAAATACAAAATTGACATTTTATGTTTGACAGAGCATTGGTTAAAAAAGTGAAATGTCATTTAGTATTTAGTAATTATAAAATAGTCAGTTGCTGTAATAGAGAGTCTTCAATAAGAGGTAGGTCAATTATTGTGTTAAAAATGACTAAAAAGCCAAAGAACGTTTAGATATATAGGCTCTCTATTGAGTGCACTATCGAGGTGTCATGAGCTGAATTAGAAAATTATATAATTATTTATTGTATCTATATCCTAGTGGCGATTATTCGCTATTTGAGCAAGTAATGAAGGATATTTTAAGAAAAGTTTTCAAAAGCAAAAAATCTATTTCTGGAGCCTACGGGTATAACGGCCACATCTTGTCTTGATAATGTTTTTTGTAATTATGAATATATAAATAAAACAATAATTGACAACTTGCCCTCATATCATTGCGGTCAGTTGGTAATTTTATCAAGGTTTATATAATACAGATTTAAGAAATCATCTCTAGTACAGATCAATGACCAGAAACAGACTTAATAGATACAATAATGTATTGTAGGACAGGTTGCAATTGTTGAATTACACTGTAGACGATCCGGATTTTCTTTATACCAATCTGTTGCATGCTAAGTGAATATCAAAAAATATAAACACACAAAAAAAAAAATATTATAAAATAAATTTGAGTTTAATGATTGGGCAACTACAGGTATTCTGCAAGTACAAACAAAGTATGCAGAAAATTGTTACAGATTTGACTCCGTTTTTGTCAATTATGTCAAGAACAAAAAGAAAAATATGTATACTAAAAACAAAATTAAGCAATCATCAAATATAATTAAGGCTGTATGGGATATTGTTAGTAAACAAACAGGTAAATATAAGCGATGGGATAATTAGTGTTCTATAAAATATGCAAAAGTGGAAGGATGTAGGAGCCGAGGAAGGCCAAGACTTACCTATCATGATCAGATTGGTCGTGTTCTACCAGAAGGTGATGTCAGGAGCCCTAGAAACCGGCGAGCGTGCATGAAAAGAGCAATGAATGAAAGAAGCGAGTGAGGTATGTAAGGATCGAGTCGCGTGGCGCTCGGTTCTCTCTGCCTACCCCGTAAGGGATTTGGCGTGAAGTTATAGAATAGAATAGATATAAAATATGACAATCGAAGTATTATAGACGTTAAAAAGTAGCAGATCTATTTCATGACTACTTCATCAATATCCTTTACCTTACCAATAACTCCGTTATTTTTTTTTTTATCTTATATACTGGAACTACAATGGTAGTATCGTGGTGGAGTTCCATATAATTGTCCTTCCGAGAAATGTTGGGTGGAATGACCTCCCAGTCGAGGTTTTCTCAAATAATTACGCAACATGAGGTCCTGAAAAAGAGCGTGAAGAGGATTTTACAGGGTGCCATTAAACGATTACAGAGGTTTTTAACTACTCTACTGCTAAAAAGTAATCATAAAATTTCATCTAACTAATTTATATATGTTAGTGGTGGATAAATTATGTCCTTTATTACGAGACAGAGACAACCACGTTAGCCTTGGCAGCGACGACATGATGCATCTACTAACGGTAGTGGGGAGTCCTTTGTGCAAAATTTCATGTTCCTAGATCCAGTGGTTTCGTTTGATTATTGATCAGACAGTGAGAAACTTACTAAACTTAAATAAAGTCCTTAAAATTAGCAAAGAAGGGGCATGCCATATCTGCCGAGTCAGTAATGGCGAATGTTGGTAAGTACTCCTAGAGTGGACACCGCATCAACTAGGCGTTGGGATGGACTTTCCTTCTTCAGAATAAACCGGTGATCTCAAATGCGCATTTAGAAGTGGTTAGATGTAGAAGGCAGAGGATTTCATAATACTATCCGTATTATAAGATCCCGGGCTTTCTACAGCCATTCTTCTTAGTGCTATCACGTTTCCTAATCCATTAGGATCGGCGGGGTCCGCTATCTAAGACTAAGGGTTGGCGAAGATACTGATTTTGACATGCAGCGACTGCCGTCCGAGACGCCATAACCCAGAGAGAAAATCAGACCTTTCTTGGGTTAGGGCACGTCTATCGAAATCGTCTACCTGGACGAGCGGGTTTCCTCAAAATGTTTTCCTTCACCGCCGAGCGAGTGATAATTACAAATATGTAAATAAATTCGAAAAGATCAATTTAGTGGTACAAGTCAGGATTCGAACCAGGGGCCTGTTCAATAGGTCTGTTCCTTATCTACTAGGATATCATTGCTCTATCAATCATTGATCAATCACTCAACTAATCAGACAAATAGAAAGTACCATGTGTCTTGGGACCACATACATCTTCCATGAAATATAGGTACGTCCACAGCATTGGCACACTCTACTGTTTTTCGCCTGAGACTCGCTCATTAGTGAGCATGGTGCACCAAGTGCAGGTGAGGTTGGTTCTGACTGTAAAGATGACTGTAAGCCACTTACACCGTCTAATAGCTTTCTACAACCATTATTAGCATCATTAGCATTAGTAAAGGTAAATATTAAACAGAGGGTAGATATAGCCTGATAATGACAGATTAGGGCAAATTTAATGGAAATCCATTGCCATTTCTTGTTATTTGCACCTTGTGTAATCAAGATTTATGTCATTTAATATTTCTACATTAGAATATATTTTGTGTTTTACAAATGAAAACCATAATTCATAAGTTGTAAGATATTATGGCAACCATCGATTAATAAGGATTAGTCTTTCAAACTAAAACTAAAGTAATTTAGGCATTTTATAAATTACTTTCTGATTTCAACTGAATAATCTTTTTTGTACCAATATTTTACTAGATATTCATATAATGTTCTTCTTCTTTTCAATAAATTTCTTTTGTGTATCTCAAAATCGAATATTAGACTCCTTACTTGATTTTGCTTTTTAATTTTATCTATACATATGTATTTTCTGACGTGATTTTTCAAAAAATCAATCATTTCAGAAAGATCATGTCAAACACTTCTTCTACTTCGCGTTATCCCGTTTCCTAATCCATAAGGATTGTCGGGGGCTGCTACCTAAGCCTAAGGATTTGGCGAAACTTTTAGATGAAACGACTGCCGTCATACCTCTAGAACCCAGAGGGAAAACTAGATCTTTCCTTAGGTTAGGTCACACGTCTCTCGAAATATAACTTCTTCTTCTTCCACCTTCTTCAGTCTTCACCACCAAGCAACTGATAAATATGCATGCCCCCGCCTAGATTTGAACCGGTGACCAGTTAATCATGTTAAAAGTTTAAACTATTTGACATTATACATAGATACATTAAAAAGTGAAGTGATTATTCTAGGAGACATGAATTTGAATCCTATCTATTCATCTCAAACTGTTTTAAATTATTATTGTTATTTTTTAAATGTTTGTGGATTGAAAGAGATGAATGAAGTTCAACATACGTATGGTGGCCAACTAGATGTTGTCCTGGTGACAGAGAGTCATAGGACTCATCCTGTAATAGTGACGGAGATTCCCGGTGGTGGTCTTGTTCCGCATCGCGACGCTTATCACCCACCTCTTGATATTCTTGTCCCTTTTGAGAACTCCTCGAGTGGCCGTTCGGATCCATTAGATCGTAGCAATATTGACACACAACAGGACTGGAATTTTGCTAAGGGTGATTATGAGCTGCTATATCAACTCTTATCTCGCGTGTCCTGGCATGAGGTATTAGCCGCTAATGATGTCGATTCTGCCGTGAATTCCTTCTATAACATTGTATATAATGTGTTTGATATATCCATTCCGAAGAAAGTTCGATCTGGAAGGTCAAGTCGACGTTATCCGGTTTGGTTTTCGGCTGAACTGATAGCTAAGATAAGGCGCAAAGCTGACTTACACCGTATTTGGAAGGCCTATGGCGAGCGCTCTGTATATAATGAATTTTCGCGACTTAGGGCTCATATTAAGATTTGTGTAAGTGAAGCATATGAGAACTATGTTCACTCCATTGAAAACAATATTAAAGGTAACCCACGTGCATTTTGGAAGCATATTGGTAACCTAAAGTCAAGGGCTGGATTCGAGACACGTGTTAGTTTTGAAGGAGTTGAGTGTACTGGTGGTCGCTTGGCAGATGCTTTTTCAAAGTTCTTTTCCAATGTTTTCTTGCCAGATCCTCCAACCCTTGACGATAATCCCATTCAGGACAATAAGACCAGCCCTGTGGCTAATCACGTACACATACCCAAGATATCTCTGGATGATATTAATGCTGCTATTGGGCGACTGAAGCCAAGAAGTGCTGTGGGACCCGATAATTTTCCAGCATTTATTCTAAAAGCGTGTAGGGAATATTTAGTTCTTCCTATCTATCATATCTTTAATTTAGTTCTTGCAACAGGAAAATATCCAACCCGATTTAAACTCACAAGAGTGCAACCTATTCCAAAAACAAATGACGTTAACAGGGTTGAAAATTACCGACCGATAGCTATACTTTCGGCACTTGCTAAATTGTTAGAGTCTATTCTACATAAGCATTTATCATCCCAGCTTAAACCATACATATATGACTCACAACATGGCTTTAGAAGAAATCGTTCGGTGGACACCAATCTTCTGACTGTTGTTGGTCTTATTTCTGAGCAGTTGGATAAAGGTTCACAGGTTGATGTCATTTATTTTGATTTCATGAAGGCCTTTGATCGCGTTGATAATGACATTTTATTAAATAAACTGGATCGCATTGGCTTCTCACCCAATTTATTAAAACTGTTTGCAGACTATCTGCGTGATCGACAACAATATGTCAAGTACGGATGCCATGTATCAAAACCATATCATACACGATCCGGTGTCAGTCAAGGCTCAATTCTTGGACCCCTTTTATTCTGTGTGATGATAAACGATCTTGAACTTGTTCTCAGGAATTCCAGGTGCTTACTTTATGCTGACGATCTGAAATTAATCTACGCAATACAGCAGCCTTCGGATTGTATATCATTACAGGATGATATCAACTCGGTGCTTCAATGGAGTAATACCAATAAGCTTCATTTTAATACGGCGAAATGCTGTGTCATGTCCTACACTAGATCCACAACACCAATTCTTGCCTCATATACTCTGGGCACTGACGTTATATCACGAGTAAACTCAGTTAAGGACCTAGGTGTTATCTTTGACATCAACCTAACTTTTCATAATCACATAAAATCTTTAGCCAAAAATTGTTTTCGACGATTGGGTTTCATAATTCGTTGTGCACGTGATTTCAGTGATCCGAAGGCTATCAAATTAGTTTACAGTGCGCTCGTGAGAACTAAACTTGAAACTGCAAGCATCGTGTGGAATCCTCATGAGAGTTCCTATGCATTGCTTCTCGAAAAAGTGCAAAAAGCTTTTTTGAGGTTCCTATATAGGAAATGTTTTGGATATTATCCCTTTTTATTCCCGACAAAATTCTTATTAGGCACACTAGGATTCAACTCACTTGAGGTGAGGCGCAATTACAACTTACTTACAACTACATGTAGCATAATGAGAGGAGAAAAAGACTGTCCTGAACTTGTGGCTCGTTTGGTAAAGCTTTTCGTCCCGCCAGTGCCCAATTACTGCCTGAGGCCACGCGTTTCAGTTCTACTGGCCCCACCTCGGACTCGGACAGTATCCTACTCGAAGGCGCCTCTTGTTCGTGCAATAATTATGTTCAATGATCTTCTGTCATCAACACCCGACTTTGATCTGTTTGCGTGGAGATGGCTGGATGTGAATTATGAATGCCTTAGACATTGTGAGAGGATGGATGGTAGTTAACTAAGATATAATTACCAAATTGTTATTGAATTAATGAAATATTGTTATTAAATTATAAAACATAGTATGAAATTTATAGCGCAATAGTTTGTTACTGTAATGCTGTAAATTTTGATTTACAATAAATAAATAAATAAATAAATAAATTACGGTTGTTGCGTCTTTGGTCCCGGCGTTTGTCCGGTCTATCTTACACTGGCACAGGTCCCCGGTTCGACCCCCATTAACAGCTCTCTCTTATTGCCAATTTTTCCTGTTTTTTACTTAAATCGAGCAAAACTCAGTCGCCCAGATACAAATCGGAAAGACCCAATTCGATTAGCTCACCTTTACGGCAATAGATTCTTAGCAATTTCATTTTAAAAATAGCTAGAAGGAAGCGGACCTTCAGAAAGTCAGAAAACATCAAAACAAATTTAATCTAGTTTAAGATTTGGAAGCAATACTCAAATACAGGACAAACCGGTATTTCCCAAGTATTTTTCATCAAGGAATTCAAGGCGGATGCTCAATATAAAAGGGCCTAATTTCAAAATTGCTTACTTTACATTGATTTCTACAAAGGAATAAAGGACGACTAATGCAAAGGGTCCATCCTGCCAATTTTTTTTTCAGTTCTTATCACACTTTATTGCAAAGTAAGAAGTGCAAACGGCGAAGGAAAATTTCTTGGAAGGCAGCATAGCCATTCCTCCAAAGATGTGATTAAGGTTATTTCCCATTATCGAGACGGGAAATCCCTGAATCACCAGGTCCCAAAGGGTCTTCATTACACCGTGCCATAAGTCAGATGAGGAAGCGGTACCGCCTTAACTTCGTACAAACATTGGTTTATTCAAGAAAACATTTAAACTAAATTACACTTTTTAAAGATTAGATTAAAACGGAAAATAAGCGTACGGCCGTGGTAAACAGTTATCATAGTCCATAGACACTTTCAACATCAGCGGTCTTGTGCATTAAAAACACTTTAAAACATCTACATTACTCGTACGCCATGCAAATTTATTCTTTATTTCTTCTCTCACATAGAATAATATAAAACATAATACAATAATTGTTATAGCAAGATGTACATTACAATTAGCTTACAATAATCTATGATATGCTATGTCGGTACTAGGAGAATCTTCCTAAGAGAACCGCCCAAGTAGTCGGAAACGTACTGGACTACCTGCATGTACTATGCAGGTAGTCCGACTACTTGGGCAGTTTCTTTAGAACTGTGTGCGTCATTTTGCTTGTTGTAGTGCTCTTTAATCGTGATTTTTTTTCATCAGTAAACAGGGTATTTCTATGCCTTGCTTACTTTAAAATGGAAAGTACTTGAAACTTGCTTACTTTAAAATGTGAAGTAATTGAAACCTGCCTACTTTGAAATGTAAACTACTTCAAACTTCATCATATCAGCCAAAAGATCCCTAAGCTGATCCTTGGAGCCACGTCGGTAACTCCAGTTCTAATACGGACGTGCTCATTTCTAAACCTATCCTGCAGAGAAACTACGAGCATTACTCTCTCCTTCGCACGCTGTGTAACCTTGAGCTTTCGTATGAGCTCATAGTAAGGGACCACGTTTCTGTGCCGTAAGTCATCATTGGCAACACACACTGGTCGAAGACTTTCGTCTTGAGACATTGAGTTATTTTGGACGAGAAAATATTTTGCAATTTGCCAAACGCTGCCCATCTGAGGTTATTCGACGAAAGAACTCTTTTTCGAAGTTGGATCTACCTAACTGGACTGTTTGTCCTAGGTAGACATACTCATCAACAACTTCGAGAACCGAGCTCGAAACTGAAACTAGAGTGGGTACAAGATTTCACATAATCTTCATTTTGTCCATGTTCATTTTAAGACCCACTTGTTGGGACGCTCTGTTGAGATCTTCAAACATTGTGTTCAAGTCCTTCAGCGATCTCGCCATGATTACTATATCATCGGCAAATTGAAGGTGAGTATACTCGCCGTTGATATTGATGCCGTATCCTTTCCAGTCCAGTAGCTTGAAAATATATTCCAATGCAGCAGTGAACAGTTTCGTAGAAACAACGTCTCCCTATCTCAACCCTTTCTACATCTGGATAGGTTTCGTACTCTGGTCCTGTAGTCGGATCGACATAGTCGCGTTTTCATACATACTCCTCAACACTTCGATATACCTATAATCAATGCGGCACCGCTGGAGAGACTGGAACACTGCCCAATTCTATATCGAATCAAAGGCCTTCTCATGGTCCACAAACGTTAAGTATAGTGGCTGGTTACACTCTTCGGTCTTCTGTATAACCTGCCGCAGCGTATATATGTGGTCTATAGTTGAGAAGCCCTTCCAGAAGTCGGCTTGTTCGGGAGGCTGGAAATCATCAAACCTGCGTGCGAGAAGATTCGTGATGACCCTTGAAAACAGCCTAGACATGTCTCAGAAGGGAGATGGGCTTATAGTTCTTCAATATACTCGTAGCTTTATCACTCGTCTTGAAAAACACCACGTTTCTGCCCCATGCCTGTGGCGCTTTGCCCTCGAGGATGACGGCACTGAATAGCTTCTAAAGGACTCTAAGCATTGGTTTTCCATCCTTACTTCAATCATGCTTATTTTAAAATATAAGGCAGGCCAGGTAGGAAGCCAGCAATTGAATTACAACGCTGGAGGGGCAGATTATATGCCGGAAGTTTTGTCCTTTGAAGAAGCTTTGTGCCAAACCTGATCAAATGCCTTGGCTGTAGCAATATGCCTTGGCTTTAGCAATATCTAAGCTGATTGCCATGGAATCATCACCCGTTGATCGTTTTGGTCTAAAACTATACTTACTGATGATTATTAATTAGGGAGTGACCTTCTAGGCAGCGGATCAATTGATTGTTAAGGATCCGTTCCATGACTTTGCACAACACTGAAGTTACGGCAATGGGGGCGATAATTTGATGGGCCGTTCTGGTTTCTCTTTTTGGGGACCGGCTGCATATTGTCCTATCTTCAAGCCTCTGGAATACAACCGGTCGAGTACGAGAGACGAAAGAGGCGCATCAACACCAGAGACAACACCGCTGCATATTTTTTCAGAACAATCGCTGGGATACCATTAGGACCACTGGCTTTTCAGATATCGAGTGACTATAGTTCAAGACACATATCGCGCTGCTTGATGTGGATATCGGGCATATTGGGTCCACTGGAGGGTATCGTAGTTGATTACGTGGTACAGTCATCGATCCGGGAGTTAGCCGCCAATAGGCTAGCCATAAGATCGGCTTTCTCCTGCGGCTGATGCGCCATTCAACCATCGGGGCATCACAGCGGAGGCAACGAGGGTTGGCAGAAGTGGGCCTGCACGGCTGTGTCTAGTCGCCAGTAGTCACGCAACCCAATAGTGTGCGACATTAATTCCGTACCGACTCGTGTAACGCGCTGGGCGTTATGTATGCCCTCTTGCAGATCTTGGTGGCAGTGTTGTAGGCTGATTTCAGCGAGATAATATTCGAATCTTTGACGGCGCGATCCAGGTCCAAGCGTAATATGCCGCCTGTATGTTACTAGCAGCTTCATCGCACTCGCGATTAAACCAAGGGCGTATCCGGCTTTTGATGACGACATCAGAGTGAGGCCAGTGTTATCATGCCGCCTGAAGACTACTGACTTTGCTTAACGATTGTCATCTACTCGTATCAACAACAGCCGGGACCGACGGTTTAATGTGCCTTTGATGTACGAAGCAGCTCGATATAGACAAAATCAAGACATTGCTTAACCTGCGTATTAAGTTAGAGAGATACGTGTATTTATCGACAGCTCGATGGCGTCGTTGCACGTGTCATTCTAACCTAACACACAGGTTAAGCAACGTCGACCGCAGCCGGTCTATGGATGGGTTTATCAATCTCAAGTTTCTAAGTTCGTTAAGCTGTCAGTGACCCTCGGGCGGCTTGAAAACACTGGCCTCCGCCAATCAGCATTTGAGCAGCGTGGTGGAGTATGCTATAAACCCCTTCGGTTGAATGGAGACCCGTATCCCTACAGTGGAATGAGTAGGGGTTGATGTGGTGTATTTATATTACCTTCTGTTAAGATAGTGCCTGTAACTATGAAATATATCGTACATCTTGTAATTTGCGCCATACACCTCCGCCTGGTTTATAGTAACAATGGGAATTTTCTCCGTTGACTTGCAGTTCTACATTTTTATATCTTAACGATATTTACTTTTAATGGAGATAGCAAAGGGTCATCATTTATTTATAAACTCTGAATGGTAGCTTCAGAGAACGGAGTCAATTTAACCTCTTGTTTTTTGCTTGTAATGGTATTTTCTGTGTACTGTTATTTCAAATAGAGAATTCTTTTATTCTTGTTTTATAAGAGGAAGTAGGGAACCTACGTTGGTTTAGACATGTACAAATAATGCAGGTTGAAGCAAGGACAAAACAGATATACGATGCGAAGGGTGTGACAGCGGAGGAAGACCAAATTCATCTCCCGTGACCAAATTCCTCGGGATTTGTCAGAAGGCGAGTGTATAAGGTGTATAAGGATCCGAGCATGTGGCGTTTGGGTCTCTCTGCCTAACCTACAAGTGATTTGGCGGGAAGATATAAATAGATAGATGTATTAAATATGTTATGACGTAAACAATTATAAACTATTTTAATATGAAGGAATGTGAATATTGTTTAAAATATTATATAACTAACGACCCGGCGCTGCATCACACGAATAGATAGATAAAAAGATAAATTAGTACTTCCTTTGGATAGATAGAACTTAACAACAATTCCTTATAAGGATTATTATCATGATATGAATGACATTTTTTGATTGTACCCGTGTTTTGATTGGCTAATTCGATCAACATGCGACCCTCTATCCACACACATGCTGAGCATTCCGAGTAAGTAGACTGCACAGCACCGAGCAGTGAAACAGACAGGCTTTCATACAAATTTCAAACCCGTATTTTATCCCTTAATGGCGGAATTTTCAAAATTCCTTTCTTAGTGGATGCTTACTTCAAAATAGCTATCGGTGTGCCAAATTTCCGCCTAATCTGCCCAATGGTTTGAACTGTGCATGTGTATATTAGTCAGTCATCTATGCCTTTTATATATATAGATTAAGCAAGCAAATTCATAAATTAGTTTAAATTTGAAATTAGATAAAGTAGTAAAATTGTTGGGACTCACCTGGAACCACTCTGCTGATTTATTCAAATACTCTGTAGTCGCCCCGCTGGTGCCGGTGCCGCAGGAAATTGGTCCTGTAACGAAAAGAAAAATTATTTCCGAAATACTCGTAGCTAAGTTATATGACCCACTCGGTTTGTTGGCACCAAGTATGATCATAGCTAAAGTACTAATTCAAAAGCTTTGGATATCGGGTATGAATTTTAAAAAGGTGGCATACTTACCCTACCGGCTTATCTAAACTGGCTGAAATAAACATACCTCGATGGCTTGGAGGAAATACAGAGAATCATGACTAGAGCTGTACGGATTCTCAGATGCGTCGAAAACAGCTTATGCAGCAGCAGTCTACCTACGTTTGATAGACATTGATGTCATCCACGCTAACCTAATCACTGCTAAAATGAAAGTTGCACTCATCAAACAAATTTCAATTCCTAGGCTGGAACTTTTTCTTTATATATTATTCTTCATTGACTAGATTAGTGCGGAAAACAGCATACTGTAGGCGCTTTCTTAATCTCAGAAAAGATAATCAAAAACCAGATACCACATCTTTCATCCCAAGAATTAAAAAATGCTTTAGAAACGCGTGAAAATATGTCAAAAGGAAATCTACGGAGAAGAAATAGCTCACTTAGAAAGAAATAAAGAGTATAGTACTACTAAAGGCACGTTGAAATCACTAAACCCATTTTACCACAGCGGATTTTTTTGTGTAGTCGGAAAACTTCAAAAATCACAACTTTAAATAATGCTAAACACCCAATCCTACACCCAAAAATCACATCTCACAAATTCATCCACTATTCAGCCCCATCTTCACCACAGCTAATGTGGGACAGCTTTCTTCATCAAGTGTAACTCCTGGGCGAGCTTTTCAAAGCAGTGGCATCGATTTTGCGGGGCCAATCAGCTTGCGCACGGATAGGAGACGCGGCAATCGATCGACAAAAGAATACATTTGCTTGTTCATATGCATGACAACAAGAGCAATTCATTCAGAAGTGGTTAGCGATCTTACTACGCAATCGTTTTTACCTTTAGACGATTTGTCGCTCGTCGAGGATTATTTATGAGCGACAATGGAACAAATTTTGTTGGAGTCTGTCGCGAATTACAGAGTCTATTTGCAGCACAAAACTCAAACTTCTCTAAAGTAGTAGCGGAATGTCTAGCGACAAACAACACGACCTGGCATTTTATTCAACCATTCCACGCTCCTCCAACATTGGTAAATTATGGGAGACAGGGATAAAATCGACTAAATTCCACTTAAAGCAGTACTTGATGAGCTAACGCCTACGTATGAGGAGTTATCAACAGTTTTGACATAGATTGATTCACAGTCTTAATTCACGGCCTCTATCAAGAATTGATTCAAAGTGGATTTATTTATTTATTTATTTATTAACACACAAAACAGATTACAACTACATAGATAATAGTGTATAAGCTTATATTTAGAACGTTCTAAATTATAATCCAAAACATGTGTGCCTAACAGCTTCTAAACATAAATATCATAAATTTACTAGAGAGCACTGTTACGTAATGGAATAATTTTCCTGGTCCCTAAATTAGGTACCTATTAGAAATATAATTAGAGTTAGGTATTGACAATCAAATGAAACACAAAAATAAAAAATACATAATTTAAACAAATAAAGTGCTGTTTATTTGCCTTCGGAACCGTGTATTGGCGGCACATTCTGACAATAGGGTTATAGTATGACGTATTATTCATGAAAACTTGAAGAACGAAAATATTAAAATTTTGATTACGGGATCTAAAACGGGTATTAAATTTCAATGAGAAAAGGAGGTTGGGTGAGTCTAAAATGCTATGCACGATCTTATACAGCAGTATATTCCATCAAAGTGCTGACTCCAGGTCACTTTTTGTGGGAGGTCCTTTACTAGCAGTTCCTGACGATAATGACAAACAGTTTAACATATCCTGGCTAATAAGATAGCAACTAGTTCAGAAACTCACTGAAAAACTCACAATTCGCAGACAAAGCGACCAAGCACCAAAATATGTATTTTACCTTTGTGTAAGTAACTAGTAAAATGAGTAATGTTTAATTTAGATTTTTTTTTTGTTAGAGTTATTTGTTTTCATGGACATGGTTCGTAATTTATTTCATACTCGTAACTATTTTCGTTATGGGCGGATTTTAATTGAAAGGACAATGATGTCCTTGGTGGGCGGTATATACAAGTTTAGATTCAATTATGTTACAATAGATGGTGTTGAGGTCGAGTTGACTCATGCTATCATTGTGTTATATCATTTATGTATAGGGGTTTGAAAATTAATAATATTTTATCGGTGCGATACCCACTAGTTTTGTTTCATGTTAAACTACCAGAGGATCCCCATAGCTCAGTATTGGATCGTTCACAGGGTATGCCTCTCTCGTATACCCAGTGAACGATCCAATCTGGCATGAGAGTAAGAGAAAGTCGATCGAAATATATAAGCATTTCACTTGTGCTTATTGCAAACGCTTGTAGATCGCGTTCGCTTGTTAGATGTTAGAAGGTCTGAAAGAGAATTTCGGTATTAAAATAAGAGTCATGCACTGGTGGTTCCTACATGTAAAAATAATGCAGGAAGAAAGCGAAACAAAATTTACGATTCGAAAGCAAAAGGATACAGGAGTCCAGGAAGGCCTTTCCTACGATGATCAAATTGACCGTGTTTTATTAGAAAATGTTGTCAGGAGCCCTTTAAATCGGCGATGACGTGCATGAGAAGATCTATGAATATTAAAAGAGCTAGCGAGGTGTGTAATGACCGAGTCATGTAGTGCTCAGTTCCCTTTATCTACTCCGTAGAGAAATTACCCTGAAATTTACCCTGAAAGATAAAAAAATAACTTCAGAGCCTTCCACTTCTTTATAATATTTTTTTATTTTTTGCCGAAACAAACAAAATCATATTTCCTTCCAACCAACCGTTTTCCTTCAGATAAAATTAAGTGAGTGCACGTCGAATCACCGCGTCTTGCAGAGGGTATGCGTTTCAGATGGTTTATTACATTGCTAACCTTGTTTCTTTAAGTGCTTTTTGTGCTTTCCATTTTAGAGTTACGTAGTACAAACACGAAAACCTTCATGTAGTAGTAAATTTTTCTAAAATTTATATATGCACCGTGGACTTTCCAGCAGGATTCTGCACCTGGTCACGAGGCACGAACTACCGAAGCCTAGCTCGAAATCAACATTCCGGACTTTATAAGAGCTGAACACTGCCCCTCTTCTAGCCCAGATCTGAATCCCTTAAACCACAAACTACAGTCAGTTTTAGAGGACACGGCCTGCTCCAAACGACACGCCGACATTTTGTCTCTTAAGAAATCTCTGCAGCAAGCAGTGACTAACTTTGCCTTGGAAACAATGTGTAAATCCATAGTTTGTGGGCAGATAGATTTAAGGCATGTATCAAAGCCAAATGTGGCCATTTCGAATGAATCATTTTTTTATTGTTTTGTTGAGACTTCCATAAACATGTGCATATAAGTTTTATTAAGATTACATTACTTCATAAAAAAATAAATGCATATTCATTTTGTAACAGAACTTATGGCCACACCTAGGTATAATACCTGTTTTAATAGATATTTTTTTACAAACTACAATAAATAAATGAACAAATAGTTACACAATCTTGAAGGGATTAATATTTCAGAAATTATTTTGATTTACTGTAGAAATTCATTCGCTTTTGTTCACTAAGCGAATATTATTATGAATAATCTTAATAAATTCATTGTAAAATATATGTGAAAAAGATAAACTTGTATATATATATATATATAAAATACGTAGGCTGCGGCCGGAGGATGCAAAAAAAATCAATTTTTAAAATATATTTAATTAATTAAAATTATAATCTAATATACGTGACAATTGCTCGATGTAAGAAACAAAAGTGAACTTAAAATTAAGTCGATGCGATCTCGAAGACGCGGTATCTTAGGTGGTCTCGCTGCACCTGCATCGTTGCCGACATCGCGCGGTTTCCACGAAGCGCGGCATTTACGTAAATGCTGACCGGCGATACTCGTGGAACTCCGATACGTAACACCTCCCCCCGTAGCTCAGCAACTATTCGACAAGCTTGTTTGAAATAGTTGCTGCGATGTTTCGATGGTCTACTCTTATCTCACTGGGATCGACAGGTCTTGACTCGGGTCCGGCATACATGAGATGAGGTTCACGTTTCTTAACTTCAATAGCGTCATTCGCATTTCGTGTGTACTGCATGCGAAGCCGACGATTAGCTATGTAGGCTATAAGTACTACGGTTGCACCCAATAGTATCACATAAATGGGTATCGTAGAATGATATAAAGACGATTCAATAACACTACTCAATTGCACTGGAGCCTGAAGTGATATTTTGGTATTCGCAGCGTGCAGATTCTCTAGATTAATAGAGTCTAGAATGATGGATGGATGTTTCTGGAGCCTCGATTCGTTATACTGAGGCATCTCCATGATTTTTATAACGTGACCTTTTATATGTTCATTTGTATTAACTATGGTAAATTCTGGCGTTTTGATATAACAGTTGAATGGTATGATAGCAAGGAAACTTCCTTGTAGAGTTGTATATTGTTCTTGACCGCAAGATGTCTTGATTTTAGTAGGTGTGGGAAAGCACATAGCATAGTGCTTATCATCAAGTTGCTCGAGAGCGTCCCTTTTCATAATGACTGAAGTGAGTTTGCAGGATTGATGGAGTTCTTGTTTAATTATTAGATGTTGAATACAATCTGGCTCATCTCGGATTCTGTAGTTAGAGGTGGCTTGGCAGAGGAACAATGAGTTAACCTTCGGACATTCTGTCTCTATGTACGCATAATCTTTTCCAGAAATTGCTATATAAGGTAAGGTTGGTATAAGGATTTTATGATTTTTGTTAGGTATAATAGATAATTTATACAGGTCGTAAGGGGAAGGATAGGCAATCGGTACCTTAATTACTACTATAATACGTTGATTCGTATGGAAGTAACCTAATTTAATTATGTCGTAGAAGTCTCTATACTCTACGTCTATGATTTCGTCTTTTGAATATAAGTTTCTTATTTTACTAAGTATATTACTAACTTCATCTATACTAATTACCGAATGAGGAGTGCTCGATGCACGAATAAAAGCTAAAGTAGATTCTAACTTAACTAACTCCGTAGATACATCCTCTACGTTATCTCCTAATATTAGCAAGAATTGTGCTAGATGGGCATACTTAACTAAGTCCGTTTCTCTTTCTGTGTCGCTTTCCATAATTGAGTTTAAAACCGCATTAATCTTATTTTGATTCTTTACAATATTATCTAAGGTTTTAGAGTTATAAGAGCTCCACTCTTTATTAAGAGTTATGTGTTTATTCAGTTCCGATTCTAACTTAAACTCATTATTCTGTAGGGTTTTAATAGCGTTATCGTATTTAATTGCATCAGTGTAATCTAAGTTTCCGGAAATACTTTTAATAATGGTACCGAGTCCGTCAACGAGGCCTCTCTTTTTACGGTTTGGTTCGAAAGTACGGAGTTGATCTAATATCTTATTTAACTTACTATTAAGGTGCTCGATATGAGGTTCATATAGAGACAACGTTTTATTATTTAGTTGGGGCCTTGAATGTACTAACTGTGACTTAACGGCTTCGATTTGGGTACGAATATTATCAAGGTTTATATAACTAAGGAAGGAATGGTAGTGAGCTATAAGTTTACTGGGTCCTAGTTTGAATGGAAGTAGTCCTGGTCCGTCGTCTAAAGAATCAATCGTTACTTCTTGTCCGTGAGTCAGTCGGAGCAGTGTCGTTAGTAGAATTATCCTGAAACAAGGTGGGATTTTTAGGGCTTCGTTTCAGACGTGACTTAGCAACGGGGCCGCGTTTCTTTTTCGTATAGATATGGATAGGTAGATCGGCGAGAACCGTATCTTGAGTATATCTTGGGGCCAGTTTTTGTCTGGTAGCTACTGGGTTCCGTACAAATACTTGATCGTTAGGGGTGTAGTCCTTTTCAGGTTCGCGGTCTTTATTTCTGTTTTCCGTGAGTACTGTCATGTCGTGCAATGAAGATTCATTTATTAAGGCGTATACTTGAGTCATTCGTTTTTTATGGTCTAGTGAATATTGTTGTAAGAGGTGTTGTTGTAGGTCTATGTCTATCGGATCGCGAGGATCGAAGTGCCCTGTAATTAAGTCCAATGGTCTACATTTGGTGAAACTATGGATCGAACTGTTATAAGCTAAGACAGCATATGGCATGAGATTGATTACAGGTTCGTTGCGCTTTTCAAGCTTCAGTATCCTAAGATGTTCTAAGATAGTGGAGTGAAAACGTTCGACAATGCCGTTATCGTTGGGAGAATGCGCAAGAGTCTTGTGATGTTGAATTTTATGGACTCTTGTGAATTCGGCAAACAGTTGGTTAGAGAATTCGGGACCTTGGTCGGTAACTATAGTAAGGGGTAGACTATGGTGTGTCGAAAATTTAAGAAGAGCGTGAACTACGCTTAACGCGGTACCATCTCTGAGATAATACGCTTGAGCGTATTTGGAGAAAGCGTCGACTAATGTTAAATATTTCTCAGTCTCAGCCGTGAAGAGATCTAGGTGAACTATTTCAAAAGGCTTTGTAGGAGGTGGAACAATCGAAAATCTCTGTTTAATAGGATTTCGGTCGTATTTAGCCTGACCGCAGATATTACACTCGTTAATGTACTTAGTGATGTGTTCTCTCATCTTAGGCCAATAGTACCTAGAGGATAAGGCTAGAAAGCATTCATTAATACCCCGGTGGTTTGTCTTACCCTCGTGATATTTCTGTATGATTTCTTGTTGTTTCAGGTACTCCTTGATATTGTCAAGTTCTACCTTGGTTAGCACTAAATTCATGGCAGAGCTTTTAAATTTATCTTGGATAATAGGAATGATCTGATACATAGCCAAAGGTGGATGAATTATAATACCTGTTTTAACCTTAGGATTTACGTATTCTTTGATTGCGCTAACTATATCTTCCTCGAGATTAGACTCCGATATTTGTATGGTCGTTCTAGTGTGAGTCTCAAAGGGTTTAGTCACTGTCGATCTTTTTTTTATGTCACCTACAATCACGAAACATACCTGGCGATTAAACTTATTAAGCGGATCGTCAGATATGGGTATTTCCAAAATAGGATGTTCATCGCTTGTATGAATAGTAGCGGTACTAGAACTGCCTACAGATGGTGGCTTTTCCGAATGGTTGACTGCTACAGAACTTGTGTCTTCATGGTTTATTTCGATACGGGATAGTGCGTCAGCATTAACATTTTGCTTGCCCTGCTTATAAACTGTAGGGAAATTATACTCGCTATGTTTTAGCCTCCAGCGAGTTAACCTTGAGTTTGGCTCCTTAAGGCTCATGACCCACTGTAACGGCTTATGGTCCGTAACTACAGTGAATTTTCTGCCGAAGAGGTATGGCCGGAAGTACTTAGTAGCCCATACTATGGCTAAGAGATCTTTTTCGATCGTGCTGTAATTAATTTCACTAGAGTTCAAAGTCCTAGATGCAAAAGCTATCGGTTTGTCGCTGCCTATAGTACCTTGCGAGAGGACAGCGCCTATAGCGTAGTTAGAAGCGTCCGTTGTCAAAATAAAGTCCTTATCAAAGTTCGGATATTGTAAGATAGGGTCGTTTGTCAGTAAGGTCTTACATGTCTCAAAACAGTTAACATAACTAACGTCGTTATATGTTATTTTAGATCCCTTCTTTAAACATTGCGTCATGGGTTTAGTTATACGAGCAAAATCGCGGATGAATTTACGATAATACCCCAGCAGTCCCAAAAAACGTTTTATTTCGGTAGCTGTTTTGGGCAAGGGAAATTTTTCAATAGCAGCGATCTTATCGGGATTGGGTTTTATGCCATCCTTACTTATTATATGGCCTAAATACGCTGTTTCTAACTTTAAAAATTCTGACTTGTTCATTTGAATTTTGAAGTTTGAGTCACGTAGTCTCTTAAACACCTTTTCTAAATTTACGATATGCTCTTGTAAGGAAACGCTGAATACGATGATGTCATCTAAGTATACTAAGCACACTACGTTCTGTAGATCTCTGAGAACGTTGTCCATCACTCGTTGGAATGTAGATGGTGCGTTCTTCAGCCCCATGGGCATGCGCAAAAATTCAAAATGCCCATGCTCCACATTGAAAGCGGTTTTTTGTATATCGTTAGGGTTCATTTGTATTTGATGAAATCCGGTAGCTAAATCGAGTGTAGTAAAATAATTACAATTACCTAACTTGTCGAGGACATCGGTTATGTTGGGAATAGGGTATTTGTCATCTATTGTCTTTTCATTTACTTTTCTGAAATCAACTACAATGCGCCATTTGGGTTGTCCCGACGCATCAACCTTCTTTGGAACTACCCAGATGGGGGAGCTCCAAGCCGATTGAGAAGGGCGAATAATACCTTGATCTAACATAGTTGAAATTTGCTTTTGAACTTCATGTCCACAGGCATGAAGTTCAAAAGCAAAAATAAACGGGTATCGATACGTTTTAGTATATACCGGCATTTCATCAGTCGTTCGAATGCTGTGTTTAATCTGGTTTGTGAAGGTTAGTGGTTCGCCTTCAATATAAAAGACATCAGCATATTGAGCACAGAGTGATTCTAAATTGGCTCGTTCCTCAGGATTTAAGTGATCCGTACGTAACTGGGATAGTACTTGGCTTACGCGGTTTAATGGTTGTTCGATGCTGGTGCATTCAGCATTAAATAATTCTGCACTAACTGGCCTGTCCATAGAGAATACTATGTCATGTCTTGTTGGATTAATAACTTCGACAATGCCACGATTATCTTTGACTGTTGTTATACAGTCGCGTATCTGGCAGTTTGATATTACTTGTTCAGATATCAAAGCATGACCGTCATGTAAATTAACTGGGACTCGAATTAGCCTAGATGTATTGGCTGGTATTATGTCCTCATACAGATTACAGTTACGAGAGTCGTACAAACAAAGGGGTTTTGGAACATCGAGTAACTAAGACTTTATTTTTCAAATCGATGCTAGATTCTAGTTGCTCCAGTAAGTCGTAACCTATCAGTCCGTCGAAATACTCGTGAAATTTATATATGAATAAGGTAATGTCTTTCTTTTCATTAAATTCCGAAAAGCATGGTATGGTTATGGAATAATCATTAGGGGTGGTAGCATGAATATTAGTGACTTCAAAAGGATCGTAATTACATGGTATGTTAGGGAAAAAATTATCTACAGCATCGGGGCTAATAAAAGATTGGTTGGCACCAGTATCAATAAGTAATTTTAAAGGTGGATTTAAGATTTGTACATAGGGTAATTGTCGTTGTGTCTGTAAGTTAATCTCTATTTTGGTTTGTCTAATTTTGGAGTGGTCGGAAAATCCTCATTCTCAGAAGTAAGAGCCTCCTCCTGAGCTTCCTCTACCGTAACGGGAACATACTCTGGTTGGTACGATGGTTGTTCGTATATCATACCATATGCAAGGTCTGAACAGTCATAATCTTGTTGGTAAGTATCACCGTAATAGTGGTAGTAGGGGTCATATGGGTTTTGGTCATACAACTCGTTAAAATTTAATTCCCTAGTCTTAAAATAATTTGAGGGTGGTGGATTTCCAAATTTAGTCCAATCGTGAGGTGTGCGTACCGGGAGAGTCTTGGCTACGTAGTGACTAACACCACTCATTGGTTGGGGTCTAGAGTTCGCGTTATTGGATTGAAATTGTGGGTTACTTTGTGGCATCCTAAAAATGCTACTTTGGGGCCTATAGCCAGGTGGGTGAGCCGCAAATATTTGTTGAGTTCGACTGGGACCAACATTATGAGGTATTTGGGGTTTCCAAAGCGGTATCGGTCTTTGTGGCTGTGTAAAGAACGGTCTGAATGGGCCTGGCATGTTATGTGGTGTTGACAACATATTGAATGGCTTAGGTTGCCCAAAATTAAAAGGTTTAGGGGGTGGTACAGAGCTGTAAGAGAATTTAGGTTGATTAAATGAAGACGTGGATAGCGACTTCCTGTCAGGAAGGCGATCGTTCCGCTGCTGCAGGTAAAGAGTGTTCATCTCCTCGTGCACAAATTCTAAAGCCTGTTCAATAGTATCAGGCCGCATGCACCGAATACGAGAACCTAGTGGATCACGCAAACCACGCAAGTATGATTGCAAAGTTAATTTTCTGTATAGGCTACGCTTAGCCTCTACAGTACTTGATACGGTTTCATGCAGGCTAATATACGTCATAATTATACTAAATAAATTCTGGCACTGTTCGTAAAATTCCTGCGGGGTACCTGAACCCTGGGTAAGAAGGGATAAATCATTATAAAGCGAGGTCTCGTCACGCTGATCGGCGAAGTTATTAACAAGTGTTTTACGAATCGCTTCCCAGGTTTCCGGAATGCCGTTAGAGTTTATAGTGCGACCTGCAGGTCCTGTTATTTTATTCAGTATGCCGTTAATAAGAGAAAGATTACTAAGTTCATAGCCCGGTGTATTTTTCACATATTGCTTTACTAACTGATCACACAAATTTACGAATCGCGTTAATACATTAGAATTGCCATCGAACTCGGGCACTAACCGGAGCGCCTTATAAATCTGATCTATAAGTGCATCAGCCATCTTTTTAGATGGGGCTACAATCTCCTCCTCAATTATATCTAAATTTCTATTTGTATCTAACTTATGAATTACACCTACGCTAGGGGTTCGCGATTGCCTGGGATGGAAAATCTTGAATGACTTAAAGGAACACTTAAAAAGAAAAGGAAGCAACTCTAGATAGATCTAGGTACTTACATAAGCATATTTGATTTCTCTGCTGTATCGATTTCTGGATACTCCTCTGGACCGTAGCACTCGTAGGTTACAAATAGCTGCCCGCCGTGATCTATTCACTGACTCTATTTTACAGCTATCCTACCGACTGCGCCAAATACGTAGGCTGCGGCCGGAGGATGCAAAAAAAAACAATTTTTAAAATATATTTAATTAATTAAAATTATAATCTAATATACGTGACAATTGCTCGATGTAAGAAACAAAAGTGAACTTAAAATTAAGTCGATGCGATCTCGAAGACGCGGTATCTTGGGTGGTCTCGCTGCACCTGCATCGTTGCCGACATCGCGCGGTTTCCACGAAGCGCGGCATTTACGTAAACGCTGACCGGCGATACTCGTGGAACTCCGATACGTAACATATATATAAACTTGTATGTAGTTATACTTTTATAAACAGCTAACAGGTTGATGAGTGTGGAAGAAGCGAGAGCGGAATGTTTGGATCGGTGCACCTGGCGTTCCATAGTCTCTGCTTAGCCTAATGGGAGACAGACGTGATGATATGTATGTATAAAAATGTATAACAAACAGACATGTACGTACAGAAATATATAGAAATAAAAAAATTCACCATAATTTCAAACTTTCTTGGTAGCTCAGTTGGAAAAGACTCGACCGGTGACCGAGAGATCGTGATTCAACTCTCCAGGTGAATTCTAACGAGCGCGGTAGCACAGTGGACACGCCAGTTTGACACCAACGCGTGTGGGTTCGATTTCGACACAGGACAATCTGTTGTGTGCATGAAGATGTCAGTTTGTCCTAATCTGAGTGTTTTTAAGAGAGGTAGGGTGAATCAAAGCAGCCCGTCAGTGGAAGTACCTCCACCTCACTGAAAACCACATCTAAATAACAACTCCCTGGACGGTTGTTATGTTCCTGCCAGTGAAGAAAGCGCGAGCGATACTTAATGTATTACAAGCGTTAATAGGCTACGGTAAGCGTTTTACATCAGGTGGGCCGTATGACAATGAAAAAATATTTTTTTTCATTATCAAACATTTAGAGAATCGTTGTATCAAACAACTATGAAATGTTACATACATGTTCATGCATACAAAAGTTATGTCTACTTGGAAATTTAACCAACGAGTTCGTCATATATAACAAACCAATAAATCACTTGACCGCGCATGAAGGCACCCTGTGCTCACGAAGACGTTGTGTTTTAGCTTCTAAATATCTTAGCGTTTCGAGCCCATTAAAAGCAAAATATTCGCCCATTAGTCATAATGGGCGAATATTTTAACCAATAAGCTAATGAGTGCCGCGGTGTTGGACCCGAACTAGCCAATTATAGCTGTGCGTTTGTTAACTTTGTCCCCGACCCGTAGCATTGAATTGAGTTACTACATAATATAGGTCTTGTCGGCTCTTCATAGATCCTTCATGTCATACATGATATATATAACCTGTAAACATTTTAATACAAATAAACGTATATATAGTACGGGTGCCTCAACAAGTGAGGGTCGGCTCACGCTTGGCCCCTTTTTACTTAAATCACTCCCCCCGAACGTTACTCTTCTACGTGACGTCACGATCCCTTTTAAGATCTGATACACAAAGATACCATGACACGTTTTCTTTGTATATCCAGTATATATAGAAAGAATTCGCAATTTTGCACGAGGAGTTGATTTGAGATTTTCCATGTAGATACGACGGGAGTATCTCAGTTTATGAAGATAACGTTGCTGGTGAAAGCTGTCGAAGTGTGCTATACAGTTTTTTTCAGCGAGGTGGCAATTATTTTGTATTTTTTTAGTAAACATGGTAATCCACCTATTTATAGGCATAAGTAGCAGGATGTAGGAGCCGAAGAAGGCCAAGACTTACCTACCATGACCAAATTGATTGTGTTTTATCAGAAGGTGAATGGGTTGTGTTCTGAGGAGTTGTTCGACATCATGCCAACAGCCTCGTTTTACAATCGCACAGCTCGCCGGCGGCTGGGAGTTCATCCTCATACACTGGAACCGCAATGGTCGCGCACTGTGCGGTTCACAAGAAGTTTTCTACCGAGAACTATTAAGTTGTGGAATGAGCTCCCTGCCGTGGTTTTCCCAAGGGACTACAGTATGGGGTTCTTCAAGAAAGGCGTGAAGAGGTTCTTACAGGGTCGGCAACGCAAGAGTGACACCCCTGGTGTTGCAAATGCCCATAGGCTACGGTAACTGCTTACCATCAGGTAGACCGTACGCTTGTTTGCCACCTTAGTGGTATAAAAAAAAAGGTGACGTCGGGAGCCTTTGAAACGAGCGAGCGTGCATGAGAAGAGCAATGAATGTTAAAGAAGCGAGTGAGGTGTGTATGGGTCGAGTCACGTGGTGCTCGGTTCTCTCTGCCTACCCCACAAAGCATAGATAGATTGAAATTACAAATATTTAATGTCAAATGGAATCTAATACTATTTAATCTAATACTAGGTATACGGTTATGAAAATTACATTAAAAATTAAAAAAAAAAACAATGACGGAATAACTGTGACATTAAAAACATCATATTTAGGGTTCCGTGCCTCATAGGAAATACGGAACCCTTATAGGATCACTTTGTTGTCTGTCTGTCTGTCAGGACCTTTTTCTCAGGAACGGGTGGAGCTATCAAGCCAAATTTTATTTCAAATACTCAGGTCTGGAATACCTTTGAGCAGTGCAAAACATCAAACTTCTAAGTAAACGCAATCAAAAGATACGGCAGTTTATCCCTCATCTAAACGCATATTTTGACACTTGGAAGGGAATCAAAACCGTATAGGGTACTTGCCGTTGACTTAGAATCATGAAATTTGGTAAGAAACAGTTCCATGTAGCACTAATAAAGGAAAAAACCGGAAACCGTGAACTTGCAGTCGCATCACTAAAAATATTGTGAAAATAATTCGCAAAACTAATTTTTTACGGAACCCTTGGTGCGCGAGTTGGAGTCGCACTTGACGGCTTTTTTAGGGTTCCGTACCCAAAGGGTAAAACGGAACCCTATTACTGAGGCTCCGCTGTCCGTCCGTCCGTCCGTCCGTCCGTCTGTCACCAGGCTGTATCTCATGAACCGTGACAGTTAGACAGTAGAAATTTTCACAGATGATGTATTTCTGTTGCCGCTATAACAACAAATACTAAAAAATAGAATCAAATAAGTATTTAAGGGGGCTCCCATACAACAAACGTGATTCTTTTGCTCATTTTTGCTCGATATTGATAACGGCAACAGATAGACGCTTGAAATATTCACAGAATATTTAGTTATATTCACTTTAAGAATAAATAATTAAAGTAAAATAAAACAAATATTTAAGGGGGGCTCCCATACAACAAACATGTTTTTTGCCGTTTTTATAGATAATGGTACGGAACCCTTCGTGTGCGAGTCCGACTCGCACTTGGCCGATTTTTTATAAATTACGACATTAAAGCGCACGATGGCTGCTGAATTGATGTCGTGACATTTTGATTTTTTCTCTAATGTCACAATTATTCCGTTTTCGTTTTGTTGTTCGTTCAGCAATTGAAGTTTTTTCATGTCATAATTATTCCGCTATGGGTTATTAAAATTTTTCATTTATGTTTTATTTGTATTTTTTTTTTTAATTTATATTTTTCAGGAACACCGTTCCTATATGAAATCTATATGTTTGTCTGTGCGTTTGTCTGTGTGTTTTGTCTGTCGCTTTTTTTCGAATATTCGAATTTTGACTTCAGATTAGGATTCGGCATAAAAAAGTAGAATAGGAATGTTTAGGAACACAGTTCCTATCTCTTAAGGAACATGGTCAAAATGGCCGACAAATTAAAAAAAAAAATTGAATTGAATTGACGAGCCAGGTGTTGCTCTGGTAATGCAAGCTTGCACATTCTCAACCGGTTTTTTTTTTGTAAAAGCATTGTATACGTTTCCGTTTTACATACGTATTCTGTTTTGTAACAAATTAAAATAAGACTAAACGTTTTGGAGAAACATGTGTACAGTAGCGTTCCCTGGTGGTATGTAACATTAAAACTTAAGACATGTTCAGAAATAAGACTTATACAAAATACTTATAAAAATCGGCCTAGCCGTTTTTGAGAAAAATGTTAACAGACGTACACATAAACATCCCTTACTCTAATCGCATATACCGTCTTCGTGGAGATGGCGGATAAAAATTAAATGAATGTGGATAAGTCTCAATCTTTCTACCACTACTTTATTTTCAGACTTAATGGTTAGTTAGCATAAAAAAAAGATTTAAAGTATCCATATGTGAAAACCCAAGTGTTGGTACATTCTATCCAAAGTATTGGTACATTCTATCCAAAGTATTGGAATCAGATTTTTCTGCTTAACCGTTTCCCATTTCCTAATCCGTTAGGATCGGCGGGGTCCGCTACTTAAGCCAAAGGGTTTGGCGAAGATACTGATTTTCACATAGAGCGAATACCGTCAGATCTCCACAACCCTGAGGGTGAACCAGATCTTTCTTATGTCAGGTCCCACGTCGTTCGAAATATAATTCCTTGGACACGTGGGTTTCCTCACGATGTTTTTCCTTCACCGGCGGGCAAATGATAAATGCAATTTACAAATATGTTGTATGTACATAAATCCGAAAATACGAATTTAGTGGTACGTGTCAGGATTCGAACCGGTGAGCAGTTGATCACCGGCCGGTTCTTTATCCACTAGGCTGCCACTGCTCTACCAGAATTTGATTATTTGACTATAAATGTAGGGATGCGTATAATTGTGTGGGTGCCAATGTTTGAATGGATTACGTTATATATCTATCTATAACTTTATGCTAAATCCCTTGTGCGGCAGGTAGAGAGAACCGAGCGCTACATGACTTGATCGTCATACACCTGACGCGCTTCTTTAATATTAATTGCAATTAATTTTATTACTTTAATATCCTTTCCTTTTTCCTGATATCACCTTCTGATAAAACACGATCAATTGGGACCTGGTTGGTAAATTATGGTCTTATTCGTATCCTGCATCCTTTTACTTTCGCGTTATTTGTTTCGTAATCCTTTCTTACTGCATTCTTTCTACATGTCCGAACCAACGGAGTATGCCTCTTCTTATCTTAACACCGACACTCATTCAAACCAACTATGTTTCTAAGATCAGCATTGCGTATACGGTCTACGAGCGTTATGCCACAAATTTTGCGCAACGCCCGCATGTCAACCGCGTTTATTCTACTTTCATGCTCTCTCTGCCATACCTACACACGTAAGTAACGTTGTCGCTCATTTTAATACACTAAAGGTTTGCGTAGGAAGAAGCTGGTGCGAAGGGATGAAGGCTCTTTTCAAAGTTACCAAAACATTGTTTATTAATGATGCTAGGCCAGAAATAGCATGATTACACAGTTTACACACTTAGTAAAATAAAACAGTAACTAATACTTGTACCGACGTACACGAATCATTAAGCTATGTCTCGAATAAGGAAGAGATGTAGAATAGTGCTGAGAAAGCAAATGGAGTCTATTTGAGAAATTACATTCATCTCATAGACAAAGGACATAATTTATCCCCCACTAATACATATCAAATTTTACACACCATAGACAAAGGTTTAAAACTAAATATTAGGGAACAATTAGAAATTAATAAACATAAAAATTTAATTAAACTATTTTTAACAAAAGTATCGCGTGTTTAATTTATTTTGTTGAACCTGACGTTTCGAATGCTTTGCAGCATCCGTAGGTTTCCTGCTACCACGGATGCTGCAAAGCATTCGAAACGTCAGGTTCAACAAAATAAATAAAACACGCGATACTTCCGTTAAAAATTGTTTAATTCAATGTGTAACAATAGCAAAAACCTAAGACATCACATAAAAATCTAAAATTACTCTTATGAACAAACTGACTGACGTAAATAATTCCCCACTATTAAATATCTTTTCGCTCACACCATCCACCCCCACCCTCAATTCAATATAAGGGACGGCACTGCGATGGATTTTTCACTTGTAGCATGTTATTCTTACGATTAACGTCTACAACGCCTGATGATGCCTCGTGGAGAGGCGAAACACGTGTCGCAGCGACGACCAGGCCAGTCGTGGCAGCGACGGTGGTGGTGGGGGCATGCGGATTCTGTTCCAGATGGCGGACGACCACAGTAGCCGAGGCAGAGACTACCGGAGCAGCCATGGCAGCGTCGGCATGTTGCATCAACTAACAGTAGTGGGTGGGTGCCGGCCGGCGCTAGGCTGCATGAACTAATTGGTGGCGGAAGCACACAAAGCAGGTTAGATCAAATTGCATGTAAATTTGACTTTCGCAAAATAACGCCTGAATCTATTAACTATTTAAAGTACAGTCACTTACTAGGAGACTCTAGTTAAACAAGAATTATTAGGACGATTATTGTATTCCACTGAGTGTGTCTGATCACGACGATTAATATGAGGAGGTGGTGTGTTATCAGCGACTTAAATGTACAACAGTTTAAAATAACAAACTTATATTTAATAAGATAATATTGAATATATAATAAACTTAATTAATAATATATAACAAACGTTCATGTAATAAAAAAATATTTAGTATCGTGACAGGCCCACCACTCATACCCACCACAGCGTCTCCTGTGTGTTCAACAGAGAAGTTTATTACTGTCACGAGGGTTAAACTACAGCTGCCTTGGAACTCACAACGAATTTAATCAGAATAAATTTGTAGGAGTAAGTTTTGGAATTGACTTCCCCTCTTGGCAAAGCCAGAGTCAGCAATATGACAAATAAGGCATTTAAAAACCTTAAAGAGATGGCTAGTCAAGCTAGATGAAGCTCAACTGCCGCGCACCACGGTTTATCAAAATATCTAACACTATACACAAATACTGAGTATATAATAAATCTAAGTTATAATAAATTACATTTAAATACACGCGTAAAGCTTTTCATATCGTTATTCTTAAATTATTTAAGTTACAGCTATTAACTATCATATGACTCATAAATATATTATGAATTTACATGGGATTTGATTTAACTTGCTTTGTGTGCTTCTGCCACCAATTAGTTCATACGGACTAGCGCCGGCCGGCACCCACCCACTACCGTAAGTAGATGCAACATGCCGTCGCTGCCACGGCTGCTCCGGTAGTCTCTGCCTCAGCTGCTGTTCGAATCTTGGCACGTACCATTAAATCCGGGTTTTCGATTTTATGTACGTAATTATCATTTATTCGGCGGTGAACGAAAACATTGGAAATCTGTAAGCTCAAGAATGACGTATGACCTAACCTAAGAAAGGTCTGGTTTTCCGTCTGGGATACGGAGGTGAGGTCTGACGGCAGTGGCTCTATGTAAAAACCCTTGGGCTTAGTTAGCGGACTAGGTCAATCGTAATTAATTAGGAAACTGCATAATCAACATGGTACATTATATGAAGAAATTTCAAAGTTATTATATTATGTATAATTAGTGTATATTTAAATAAAACCTGGAGCAAGAAATGGAGGCTGAAAATTATTAATTTGAAAATAAAAAGATTATTCTTATTTATGTTATCTTTAAGGACGACTTTTTCTTATCTATTTACGAACAGACAGCAGTCGATCACACTAACCATAGTAGATAAGGAAACGAGATGGCACTACGAAAGAAAAAGAAGAAAGCACCCAGGCCAAAACAAACATAACCCCAAGCGAAGTCAAACCCGAAACGAGCCTTGGTCCTGAAGTACCTATTATTAGACACAGCGTGTTCGTAGGTTACGGCCCCATTTTCGTTCCGACATATTTATGAGTTACTGACATTTTATATATTTGCCAAGGCTATTAATATTATTTACGAAGAATGTTTTCTGTCGTCTCGTTCCGCCTGGGGTGTTACATATTGCTGTTTCGTTTCCTCCCAAAATTAAGATTCCATTTTGGATTAGAAGTTTTAAGTAAGTCGCCGAGTTTTAATCTTTGCAATATGCGAGTGAGTACTGCGAACATTAATGAATTATTATATCCTTGGAGGTAGCACGAATGAACGTAATTACAGTAATAATCCAGAGTTGTTCGAACATGGGGTCTAAAAGCTAGTCGCCATTTTTAGAAAGAAAGTCAACCTCACATTTTTTTTACTACATCGGGAGGCATACAAGCATACGGGCCACCTGATGTAAAGCGGGTACCGTTGCCTATTAACGCTTGCGATATATTAAGTATTACTTGCGCGATGCCTTCTCTGCTGCTTACACAGCAACTCCTTGGGAGCTTACTGGTGACCTCACTCACACGCAGGAACACAGCAACCCTCTAGGGAGTTGTTATTTTGCTGCGGTTTTCTGTGAGGTGGAGGTACTTCCCCAGAGGGGTCGCTTTGATGCGCCCTACCTCTCTTAAAATTCACATTGTTTCGTAGTGTGTATTTTTTTTTTACAACGTCGGGAGGCAAACAAGCATACGACGACCAGATGTAAAGCGGTTACCGTAACCTACAAACGCTTGCAATATATTACATATTACTCGCGCGATGCCACCTCTCCTGCTAACCTAGCAACTCCTTAATAGGTTACTGGAGACGTCACTTACACGCAGGAACACAACAAATCCTTAGGGAGTTGTTATTTGGCTGCAGTTTTCTGTGAGATGGAGGTACTCCACAGACGGGGTGCTTTGATGCGCCCTACCTCTCTTAATTAAAATGTTGCCAGTGATGACATACGGAACTGAGACATATAGAACTCACTGCGGGCCTTATGGGGAAGCTCAAGGTCGCTCAGCGTGCTATGGAGAGTGCTATGCTCGGGGTTTCTCTGCATGAAAGAAGTAGAAGTGAGGATATCAGCAGTAGAACTAAGGTAACCGATATTGCCCACAGGATAAGCAAGCTATCTGACGAGGTCGGTGGCGAATTGACAGTGGGCCGGCCACATAGTTCGTAGAACCGACAACCGCTGGGGAAGAAAGGTTCCCAAATGTCGTCCCCGTACTGGTGCACACAGTGTGGGACGAATACAGGCTGAGATGATGATGATTATACTAAACTATGTTGGGCTTGAGTATTTAGAAGAATCTTTGCACGCGCGATATTGCAGACTGCTGAACTAATAATATGCAAATGTACCTGCCGTATAATCAGTCATGCAATAAATAATTATTCTATTATTTTCTATTCTCATGTCGAGAAATGATCGCATTGTCAAATGACAAAAAAAACTCCTTTATCAACCTTCACGGTGCACCCTAGCACCCTATCTGCCAGCATTATTCTTCAGGGTGCAGACGTAGTCGCGCCAGCAACAATAAATTTTCTCGTTCATTTTCTGACGCTTCAAATATTTCTCGTAATAAATCCTTTGAGCCGTGAATTAATCTTTCGGTAGAATTATCATTAGCAAACTTTTGGATTAAAGCCAGAATGCGTGCGCGCGCCGTCATCAGATTAATGGACCACCATTCCTTTTCATGGCTTCAGCTGTCGCCAAACTTCAAGGGTGGAAATACTGATAAATTACTGATAGATTATCATTGTCAATAATTACTTTTAAATTAGTAATTTTATTTAAAAAAAACACCCTTAACACCCAACACTATATTTAACTTTCGTTGGTTGAGTGGTTTGGTATGGATAGTATCGTACCGTATGGTACCGTGAAATCCTACAACATTGCCCGCTTTTTAGGTTTTTTAGACTACTGTCACAAAAAATTAAGTATTCAAAAGCATGTCACATATTGTCGTATATTCAAACCGTTTTGGGATCGATTAGAATGGTCAACAATCTAGATTTTTGAAAAGCAAAACAAATATAGGCGGATTATGTTATGCGTCTTTTTGCCCTTACCACTTTGCAATTGTAGGTCCATTTTACTTAAGAGTTTGGTTAAAAGAAATAAGATAAGATAAGAAGATAAGAATTCTTTATTGTATTAATTTGGGTACAATGAGTTCTTAAATAAAGTGATTTGTTTCACCAAATCATACCTTTCCAGGCGTACAATAAAACTAATAACCGTGGAAAAGAAGTAAATATGCGATCTAAAACATAAAAGTGGTATAAAAGTCATTAACTTTGTCCATGAATGAAGTAGGCAATGATGGGTGGACTTTTATTTCAACTTTCATACAAACATGTCATTTGCTATTTTAGCAGCAGAGGTAGCATCGCGTGCGCTAATTAATGTTTTCTAAGCGATCATAGGCTACGGTAACTGTTGTCTGGTGGGTCCCATGTTTGTATGCCTTCTGAAAAATTGTCATTGGGCTCGAATACTACTACTCCCACACGAAACTCATGAGTATGTTTGTTTGTCTTTGTTGGTGTACTAACTAATATACTATGTACCCATCGCTAAAATTTTATTACATTTTTGAACTGGGTAGGGATAGACCCGTACTATTGTACAAACTACTATACTTCGTCCATTTTATTGAGCTACTTTTGACAGATCATTCTATCTCTTTCGGTATTGAGAGATACGCAACACTTGAAGTTCACCTGTCTCTTTCTGACTCGTTAAAATGATTACCTGTCTAAAGTTTAATTATAAGATGTACTGTGTATATTAATATATAAGAGAGGTAGGGTGCATCAAAGCAGCCCGTCTGGGGAAGTACCTCCACCTCACAGAAAACAGCAGCCAAATAACAACTCCCTGGAGGGTTGTTGTGTTCCTGCGTGTGAGTGAGGTCCCAAGGAGTTGCTGTGTAAGCAGCAGAGGAGGCATCGCGCGAGTGATAATTAATATATCGCAAGCGTTAATAGGCTACGGTACCCGCTTTACATCAGGTGGGCCGTATACTTGTATGCGTCCCGACGCAGTATTAAAAAAAACGCACGTGCGTGTTGTTCCCTCACGACGTTTTCTATCACCGCCGAGCAGGTGATAATCACAAATCATGTACCTATATAAATCTGAAAATACGAATTTAGTATATGCCAGCATTCGAACAGGGGACCTGTTGTAAATAGGCCAGTTCCTAATCCACTAACATATTATTTTTGGACAAAGAATTGTTTTTTTTTTTTTTTTTTTATTTTCGCCCAAGAAATTGAAGACTCACAAAGGAAGGACCAACCCACACCCGGGTGTGCATTGGTCATTCCTCCGTGAGGGGCACCCTCCGGAAAACGGGAGGGAGGAGGTAAAATCTTTTAAAGATACCATTTCGTGCGAACGAACTGATTATGTCGGATTTCCACCGACTAAAACACCCCCTGGGACTGCCTTTAGCCGGGAAGGCTACAAAGGCTTCATCTGAAGCGGTCACCCCAGGGGAACGGGGTGACGCAAGCGTGAATACTGACCAAATATAAACCAGTTCCAATCCCGGCATGTAACACTGAATTCTCGCTTTCAATTTACTTACATTTTATAATTATCACTTGCTCGGCGGTGATGCAAAACATCGTGTGGAAACCAGTACGTCCAAGAAATTATATTTCGAAATACGTGTGACTTTACCTAAAGAAAGGTCTGGTTTTCCCCCTGGACTGTGGAGTCTGTGGAGGTCAGACTGTAGACGTTACATGTATAAATCAATATCTTCACCAACCTTGGGCTTAAGTAGTGGACGCCGCCAATCCTGGTTATTTGGTTTCGGTTAGTTGGAAGCACTTCCCCCGATGGACTGCATTGATACCTACCTCTCTTAAAATGTTTGTCCCGTGTGACAAAATGTCAAAGTATCGTATTTAACCACTGCGCCAACGAGCTCTCTGCACGCAGCGAAAACTGCGAGCAGTGACTGTAGTCTTCAATATGCCCATAACGGATCAAATACAAAGCAAGCAATTTATTTATCCCAATCGCCCCGATACTAGGGCGCTGTCAAGATGGAATTTAAGTGCGAAATAATTAATTTCCCGAAAGGACCCAGTGAATTTCGCCTGTCATCGCGATATTAATTGCTTTGTACCATCCGCGCAGCCAGTTAGCACCACTCAAATTGATATTGGTGCCATGTAAAGCGTTTTGAAGGGATTATATCGCTTAAATAGCAAAAATAGCTTAGATTCAATCAAGTTACTAGACGAATCATTTTTAGCATTTGTTCAATTGACACCATATCGACATCCCCAGGCAATAAGACGGTAATTGCATAATTTTACAAGAGAACTTATTTACTGTTTTTGTTTTTCAGTCAGCGCGAATATACAGGACGATAATACCTCAAATGATAGCTAATTTTATCTATACGTATAATAAAAATGTCTTTCGTTTTTCTTTCTTTTTGTCGGACAAATTACACGGCGCCATCTAGCCCCAAAGTAAGCGAGGCTTGTGTTATTGGTACTAGACAACTGATAAACATGCGTAAATACATTTTTTTTGTAAATGCATACTTAATATACGTAGAAAATACCCAGACCAAGACAAACAGACATGTTCATGCACACAAATGTTTGTACTGTGTGGGAATCGAACCCACAAGCGTCGGTGTCAAAGTAGCGTAACAGCGGGTTTCACCACTGCGCCCTCGTCGTAAGTAATCACTGTCTGTACGTGGAAGATAAATGAGAAAAACTATTAGTGGGGGATTTTATCAACGTAATAGAACCCAAAACAATGATTGTAAGAACTTTTGTACGTTTTTCTGTATGAGAGACAAGAAGAAAGAAATGTACCGTCTATGCAAGAATGAAACGAAGGCTTTACGGAAAGAGAAGCGTGAAAGACAAATTATGAATGAGGAAGAGACGCCGACGAAAAACTTCGAGAGAATACCAAAGTCTTTTAGAGAGAGGTAAAGGAGTCTCGGAGTGGTTCGTCGGCATCCAGAATGGACAAGATAAAAGCTGGTGTCATACTTGCGAACACTCAGGAAGTATTAGAACGGTGGATTGAATATTTTGAAGAAATGTATGACTATGCCTCGGATGAGAATGAGATTGAGTCGCTCTCGCTGGCAATGAGTGTGAGTCTGATGCTTACTCTACGCGGACGCCGTCCGACGAGGGCATAACTACGGATGAGACTGATGGTCGATACGATGCTTGAGAAATGGAAATTCAGCGGGAATTGATCTGATCACAGATGAGATGATCAAACTAGGTGGCCTTCTGATACTTATACAATCTATGCTGGAGAACTGGGTCCTAAAGGACTGGAGACGCGCAGTCATCATGCCCTTGAATAAAGGCAAGGTGTCACGCATGGACTACGGCAGCTATAGGGCCATCAGTTTGATCAGCATAGCAGCAAAAGTATATGGAAAGGTAACGAAAAGAAGAATGAGGGTGATATCCGATGGAATGCTGTGAGAGGCACAGGGAGAAATCCGAAATGGAAGGGGATGTACGGATCAAGTGTTCTCGCTCCGCAATATCGTGGAGAAGCATCTGGCCATAGACAAGAAGGTTTTAGTAAAGATAAATTAAAGTGTAAGTATCTGAACCCATTTTATAGCAATTTAACATTTACTTCTAATGAATTAGTTAAATTATAATTTATTTAAACCCTTAAATATAATTAACTTAACAAAACAAAAAGCAAAAATTTAATACTTATTTGTTGTTCCATTTTCTTCACATTCAATTGTAAGCTTTTGCGATTGTCCAGTTTGTAAAATTGTCCAATTTGTGGAATCAAGTCTCGTCTTCTAAAGGCCTGTATATTACAAACAATTGGACAATGTAGCAGGACCATAATGTAATAGGAGTTAGTTTATGGGGTATAAAAGTAAAAATTTAGTACGAATTGCGGAGCTATATCGGAGATAACTGATCTCGGACCGTCGTAAAGCGACGGCCTGCGGAGCGACGGGAATTTATAAATTGTAGCCTCAGACCGAGGAACGTCAAATTATTTTCTTTGACAAGATGGCCGACGTTCAAGAAGTTGAAATTTAGTTTACTATCACAATATGACAACACACTGTGATAACGTAGACGCACTGCATAAACTCGTTTCTCACGTTAGCAAGTTGCGAAAGGAGAACTGATCTATGCAATTTAGTATCGTAGTTAATCAATCAGAACAAGGATTAAATGACATAACTTATTACACTTACACCCTCTTCTCCCGGACCTCGATAACGAGTTGACGTGTTAAAAATCCTTACTGCATTTAAACAATTATTGTAAAGTTAATCAATTGTTTTTAATTCACGGGAATAATAGGAGTTCATAACGATAAGTTAACGCGCGGCGCCGCTGACGTCGCGTTACTGTGAGTGCTTCGCAACGTGCGCTGTTGTGAGATCCTATCCCTTTCTAATAGACCAAGAACGAAGGAGACCGGAAGATAATCCGCACACACACCTCGACCTTCTGCGTGTGCGCTGTGTGCTGTGCTCAAAATAATCTCATTCGAGCTGTAAAAAATTATAATAAGGTGAACTCTGCAAAATTCTCATCAACCTGCGTATTGAGGGGCCTCACGTACCTGTCTGTCTGAGTGCAAGAGCTAAAAAACTCTTCTAGTTAGCTAGAGAATTTGCTGTCATAAATAAATTCCAGTACTGCTGGACTAATTTATGGAAATGTGTTCTTACGTTAAGTGGACGGAGGACTCTTGAAAATATGTCAAATATAATAACTATTCTTTGTTATTATGTTGAGATTTAATTTACTGCCACATGGGCCGATCTACATAAATAGCGATGGCATTATAAATAGCGTTTTTTCATTGCCTGTTTTCTTTTGTTTCTTTGTATATCGTATAGTAACGAAAAGTTTTCAAAATAGCATATACGCCTCCATTGACAAATTTTCACGCAATCGATTATTTATACATTGCTATATGTATATTTTATTATCGCTCATAAACACTCTACTACTACAATTGTATATTTAACTACACCAGAACTAAGGTATAACAACATCCTTAATTGTCTAATATTACTGCGCCCCTCCACCCCAATATTTAAATTTTAATATCCTTATTAGTCAATTAATGTCTGATATTGACAACATTTCTGTCTCTGATTCCGCAATCTGCCGACCTGAATAGTCAGCAAAATGATAATCAATCGCCATTACCATCTCAAAATATTGACAAAACATACGTAGTGTAACATCTAATATACATCAACTTCAAGTTCACCTAACCCGAATCAATTTCGACCTGGATCTTATTGTTCTTACAGAATGTTGGCTACAAGGATGCCAATTGTTATATTTAAAATTGCTCTAATATACTACTACTATAACTTCACGCCAAATCCCTTACGGGGTAGGTAGAGAGAACCGAGCGCCACGTGACTCGATGCTCACCTCACTCGCTTCTTTAACATTCATTGCTCTTTTCTTGCACGCTCGCCGGTTTCTAGGGCTCCTGATATCACCTTCTGATAGAACACGACCAATTTGATCATGATAGGTAAGTCTTGGCCTTCCTCGGCTCCTACATCCTTCCACTTTTGTATTGTATATCTGCTTCGTCATTCTTTCATCCTGCAATTATTATTAATTAATTATTATTATTAATAATTATAATTAATTAATTATTTATACCCTGTTTATAAAGCTGGGAATAGAGACCGTGTAAAGTCGAAAGGTTTCCATTACAATTTTCAACACGTTTCCGTGCCATGCCGCTACAAAATTTATCCTGAACGTCGTGTAAACGCGATCTAAGGCAGACTTAAACGAGATCTAAAAAATAGCTGGGTCTGATTTAATTCAGGTTTACACAATACCTAAAAAGAACCTAAAACTGACCTCAATGGGACTTAAGGAGCTACGCTGGATCCAAGCAGAACTTACTAGTGACCTTACTTACTTACAAGAACCCAGTTATTTGGCTCCAGTTTTCTCACTTATCTCTCTCAAAAACAGCTAGACCAAAACATATAGACATGTGACATGTGTGGTAATTGAACCCAGGACTTTGGCGTCAAGGAAGCTCACTAACCAGCCCACTACCGATCTCGTCTGTACTATACTAGCTGAATAAAAGCTCGTGAAAAGCACTAAATATTCACTCTCCAAAGCACTCCACGTTTCAAGTATGTATCAGTTCGTGCCTAAGCGCCATTTAAATTTAGCCAAGTCTTCCCGAGAGCGAGTCCGAGATTGATTGGGACTTCAGATTTCGCGGAGGTCGAGTACTGAATTATTACAAAGGTTTTTTGTCGGTAGACCGTAATGAGCCGCTGTTTCATCGTAATTTAATTGTGTTTGATTTGTTATTGTTGAATAATGGAGAGACCTCGAGGAATGGCGGATTTTTTCGGGGATTCAAACAGGGAATACGGAGAATTGGACCATTGTGGTGTGGGAATTAATTATTTTTTTCTAATTAATTCTTAGGATTTATAATGCCTTTGAGGCTAATATACACTGCAGCAATGTAATTAAAGATTTATTGTTCAATCTTTGTTTTTAAAATACATTTTTTTGTAGTGTAGAAGGGAAGTGTAAAATTTTAGGTCGATCTGGACCATCATATTATTTATCGAGCCCGGTAGCTGAATGGTTATAGATGCTGCACAGGGCTACATGTTTCGTGTCTGTTTGTATTGGTTTGGCTGTTATTAACCCTTGAATACTGTACCTGTTAGTTTTTTTTTTTACTACGTCGGAATGCATGCAAGTATACGGCCCACCTTATGTACCGAAGCTTATCAGTGTTTGTAATATACTAAGTAACACTCGCGCGATGCCTCCTCTGCTGCTTACACAGCAACTCCTTAGGAGCTTACTGGTGACCTCCCTCACACGCAAGAACACAACAACCTTTTAGTCAGTTGTTATTTGGCTGTGGTTTTCTGTGAGGTGGAGGTATTTCCTCAGACGGGTTGCTTTCGTGCGCTCTACCTCTCTCAAAATATCCAGACTAATACAAATAGACATGTTCATGCACACAAATGATTGTCTTGTGTGGGAATCGAACCCACGAGCGTTGGTATCAAGTCGCGTCATTCACGACTGAGCCACTGGCTCGTCAAACTTTGTGCTACACCAATACTATTCTGGGTCGGCACGGACCCGCCTTTTTATATAATTATTTCTATTTTATTATGTCATTTATTTACGTATAAAATATGCTGAAATCAATTTGTTGAGATATTACAGAATCCAAACTGTTCTTTCTGCTGCCGTTGAAGTAAATGAAAAAAAATCTATATTTTGTATATTACTATTTTTTACTATTTTGTATTTACTATTTTGTATATTATTTGATATTTTGTAAAATCGAAAATTTGGAGCACGAACAAAAAAAAAATTTTGCGTAAAAAATTTGCGAAAATATTTTTTTACGAAACCATCAGAGCGCGAGCCGGACTAGCACCTGGCGGTTTTTTTATCTTACCATCAAAATTTTTTTTGAACTTTTATCTTAATAATTCTACATAACAGGTAATATAATAAAATATATTTATTAATTTTACATTTTTGACACATGTCATGTTGCATATACCTATTTATTACACCACGATACTTTTCACATAAAAAGACATTACAAAATTGACAACAATTGCGCTGTTTGCAATCAGCCCTTTTACAAAATATACGCCCTCTCTTAACAGCTGCGGCTGCTTCAGCTCGACTCTGTACTTCTTCGTCTTCATTAAACATTACAAACGAGCATAAGTGGAAAAAAAACATCGATATTTTGTAAACGCCTACCCTATTCCGGGCCCACACGGACTTCGTTTTTGACGAGCTCTGTGGCTCAGTCGTGAATAACGCGACTTTGACACCAACGCCAACGGGTTCGATTCCCACACAAAGCAAACATTAGTGTGCATGAAAATGTCTGTTTGTCTTGGTCTGGATGTTTTAAGAGAGGTAGGGCGCATCAAAGCAGCCCGTCTGAGGAAGTACCTATACCTCACTGCTCAGGAGCTCGCTGGTGACCCAGGACACTCGTAATAGTACAACGACCCTCCAGACAGATGTGATTTAGCTGTAGTCTTCGATAAGAGGGAAGTACTTTCGATACGCCTTTGCTGCTAACGATTGCTAATCTGTTGTCATAAATCCTGATCTTCAGCCTATTCAAACTGAAGGTATCTGAAAAGTCGATAAATGATTCTTTATACAACGTCGAGAGATTTACAAGCATTCATACGCTTCCACTAGCCGGCCGGTGCTAACTCGCAAGAGCAAATTTCTACCAGTACACAAAGCAAATCAAATTGCCTATATCTCAAAATGCTTAATTATAAACAAAATACTCTTATCAACCATCAATTTGACGTAGCCCATATTGTAAACGCAAATTGGTTAACAATAACAGAGTTGTAGAAACATGATTTATATACAATGCCAACAAATTACACAAGAGATAGTAACAAATGAATTGCTTTGTTATTTCTGTAGGATGGAATACAATGCTTATTGGCAATCTATCGAGGAAGTTCCCGGAGAGGATTTCAAATATCAATTGCGAAGTTTAGAACGAGTGCTCTTTATAACTGACCAGTCTCTCGCCACAGCAGAGAGATGAATGCAGTGGGATAACTTCAGAGAAACGTTCGAAATCGTCGCACTCATAAATTGTCACAGTGGTTAGATATATACAGTAGGATAACTTCAAAGAAACGATCTGAGTCGTCACTTTCACCCAGAGGTATTGCCAGTGATCAGCGTGTTCAAACAAATGAACTCTTTCGCTTTATATATTTATATAGATATACATAGACAAGCACGATAAATATAACTTGATATGCTTCATTTGTATGTAAGAACTTAACATAGATAAGATTCGTTTATTGTAAGAATATCTAGCATATAAGTAGAATAATTATTAAGTTAGTAAGTATTAAGTAAGTAAGTAAGCAGACGATGCCGTGCTATTAGCAGATACACCATCTAAACTGCAAACACAGGTCACAACGATGAAAGACGAGTATATGGAGAAAGGCTTACTACTGAATGCGAAGAAAACAAAGATAATGGTATTTGAAAGAGAAGAATCCAGAACTAATGTAAAGATTACGATTGATGATGAAGTGTTGGAACATATGGATGAGTTTGTATATCTTGGATGCGCTTTCAGCAGGGATGGAAGGTACACCGCAGATGTGGAAAGACGAGTGAGTGCTGGGAATAGTGTGAATGGAGCGTTGGGAATACTTCTTGGCAGTAAAAACCTCAGCCAGAAGGCACAACTCGCTATACACAATGCAGTGTTGGTCCCAACGCTAACTTATGGAAGCGAGAGCTGGGTATGGCAGAAAGAGCATGAAAGTAGAATAAACGCGGTTGAAATGCGAGCGCTGCGCAAAATTTGTGGCGTACGGCTTGTGGACCGTATTCGCAATGATGATGTTAGAAATAGAGTTGGTCTGAAAGAGAGCGTCGGTGTTAAAATAAGAAGAGGCACCTTCCGATAGTTCGGGCATGTAGAAAGAATGCCAGATGAAAGAATGACGAAGCAGATATACATCGCAAAAGTGGAAGGATGTAGGAGCCGGGGAAGGCCAAGACTTACCTACCATGACCAAATTGGTCGTGTTCTATCAGAAGGTGATATCAGGAGCCCTAGAAACCGGTGAGCGTACATGAGAAGAGCAATGAATGTTCAAGAAGCGAGTGAGATATGTAAGGATCGAGTCACGTGGCGCTCGGTTTTCTCTGCCTACCCCGCAAGGGATTTGGCGTGAAGTTATAGATAGAGATAGAATTAAGAAGTTAAACACTATTTTACACTGGTTTAGAAATCACTACAATATTACTTGTTAAGGTCACATTTCTTGATTATGTCACTTACTAAATAGAAGTTCGACTTCTAAATATAACCATACATTACTTTTGGTTTGTAAGGTCTAAAGTAATAAAATGTCAATAGTATCAAAATGTCTATTTATTCATAAGGTCTAAGGTATTAAAATGTTCATAATATCAAAATGTCTATTTATTCATAAGGTCTAAAGTATTAAACTGTCCATAGTATCAAAATGTCTATTTATTCATAAGGTCTAAAGTATTAAAATGTCAATAGTATCAAAATGTCCATTTATTCATTATATCTAAAGTATTAAAATGTCCATAGTATCAAAATGTCTATTTATTCATAAGGTCTAAAGTATTAAAATATCCATAGTATCAAAATGTCTATTTATTCATAAGGTCTAAAGTATTAAAATGTTCATAATATCAAAATGTCTATTTATTCATAAGGTCTAAAGTATTAAAATGTACATTGTATCAAAATGTCTATTTATTCATAAGGTCTAAAGTATTAAAATGTCCACAGTATCAAAATGTCTATTTATACATAAGGTCTAAAGTATTAAAATGTCCATAGTAATAAAATGTATATTTATTCATAAGGTCTAAAGTATTAAAATGTCCATAGTATCATAATGCCTATTTATTCATAAGGTCTAAAGTATTAAAATGTCCATAGTATCAAAATGTCTATTTATTCATAAGATCTAAAGTATTAAAATGTTCATAATATCAAAATGTCTATTTATTCATAAGGTCTAAAGTATTAAAATGTCCATAGTATCAAAATGTCTATTTATTCATAAGATCTAATGTATTAAAATGTTCATAATATCAAAATGTCTATTTATTCATAATATCTAAAGTATTAAAATGTCCATAGTATCAAAATGTCTATTTATTCATAAGGTCTAAAGTATTAAAATGTTCATAATATCAAAATGTCTATTTATTCATAAGGTCTAAAGTATTAAAATGTCCATAGTATCAAAATATCTATTTATTCATAACATCTAAAGTATTAAAATGCGCAGAACCTAAATGCGATTCATATAGACGTAACAATTAAGTCAACTATTGTAGAAAAGAAACGTAAAATTACCGACATATCTTAAGATGAACACCAGTAGCAAACTGCCGGATCTCGGACGGCTCACGAACTTACAACTAATAACTAATCTCACTTAATCGTTAAGACTATATTATTTCAATGATTTCTAATCCGGGATCCCGAAGTTGTAATGCATGGTTTAGAAACTTGTCCAGACAGAGCTGAGTTCACAGTTTAGAGCTCGCGAAAATTGGACGTACTCGACTCATCAACTCTAACATCTATGTGAATACGAAATCCTTGTAATGTTGCGAGCAGTCTACAATATTAGGTATTTGAAAATATGACCAATATTTGTCGGTCAATTAGGTAAATAATGAGATGAATGTGTCTTGGGTATTACTGAGACGGTTATGAATACTTTATAATTAGTTCCCGGTGTGCTGGATTGTAGCGCTTGGCACATAAAATTTAGCTGTCACTTGCATATTGAACATGCTGACGCTCGTGGGTTCGACTCCCACACAAGACAAACATTTGTGTGCATGAACATATCTGTTTGTCTTGGTCTAGATGTAAAGGAGAGGCAGGGCGCATCAAAGTAGCCCGTCTGGGGAAGTACCTCCACCTCACAGAAAACCACAGCCAAATAACAACTCCCTAGAGGGTTGTTGTGTTGTGTGTGAGGTCACCAGTAAGCTCCTAAGGAGTTGCTGTGTAAGCAGCAGAGGAGGCATCGCGCAAGGGACACTCAATATATTACACGCGTTAATAGGCTACGGTAACTGCTTTACATCAGGTGGACCGTATGCTTGCATGACTCCCGACGTTGTATAAAAAAAATAACATGTGTTTCGCCTCTCCACGAGGCATCATCAGGCGCTGTATATGTTAAATTTAAGAATAACATGCTACAAGTCACATGATGCCTCGTGGAGAGACGAAACACGTGTCGCAGCGACGACCAGGCCAGTCGTGACAGCGAAGGTGGTGGTGGGGGCATGCGGATTCTGTTCTAGATGGCGGACGACCGCACCAGACGAGGCAGAGACTACCGGAGCAGCCACGGGAGCGTCGGCATGTTGCATTTACTAACAGTAGTGGGTAGATGCCGGCCGGCGCTAGGCCGCATGAACTAATTGGTGGTGGAAGCACACAGATCAGGTTAGATCAAATTGCATGTAAATTTGACTTTCTCAAAATAACGCCTGAATCTATTAACTATTTTAATTGTCAAGTCTACTATTTATCTCAATATCATGGCTTACGACTATTTTTTGCTATTAACACGTTCCCTGTACACGACTTCCCGTAGAGTCATACGATTTTCTTACCCATGCGTCCATGACCCCCTTTGAAATCGGCTGCATGACTTGGGTTATACAAATCATAAGGTGATTTTGCGACCGTATATGTAAGCTAGACTGTAATTGACGTCTTGACCATATGAAGTAGGAACGACGACATCAGAAATATTTTCTTTTTTCTAGTCCTAAAGAGACTTCTTCTTCTTTTATGTATATTTGTATTTATGTAAATTATATATGTATTTTGCGACTTCTCCTTTTTATTTTATTATATATATGTGTGTGTGTATTAAATACATATATATGTTTTTCCAGTCAATTTTTTATATATATATATTATTTATTCCCTGTGTACAGTTAATGACTTTCTAAATGATAAATTTGATAATAACAATAAGTATTGATAGTAATAATGACATATTTATAAATTAATCTTTATTTAATTGATTATTTTAAATGCATTAAATTATTAATGGACATATTTTCTCTGAAACGAAATAACTATATTTGAATGTCTGAGGGAAAAACATAGTAATCATTTATCAATCGAACACCTTTATACTTGTACTATCTATGTTTAACAAATAAAAAAAAACGGGTTGCACTCCGGGAGTGCCGGCAGTTTTGAATATTTTGGAATGGTTAGGGAAATTTCGCACGAATTGCTTTATTTATCAGTATAAAAGTAATATCATGTATGTGGTAAAATACAATATTCATTTATTGCGCTATCGTACACAAACATGACAATTTATATTACATTAAAAATTTAACACTTCAGAACTATTACATTTATTTTACATTAAAAAGTTTATCTCTCAGAAAAATCCACTTTCATCCATAATTTCAATGTCTCTTTCACCATTATCATTACCAGCATCATCATCGCCAATCACTAAAACTCAAACACACCGCGCCGCTTAAACCAAACAGCGATGTTGATAAACTACGTTGAACGAAACGCGTAAACGCCAACAATTTCATGGCGCTTACAACGTTTTGGTCGCGAGAAAATAATGCCCTATGAACGATCTAGCGCTTCATGTTTTAATTGTTCAATTAGAGGTAACGAATGTTTTAGCGCTGCAGCGAACTTCAGTTCTGATTCTCACCAAAATATTACGGTCAGGAGTCAGGAGCGAAACGCGAGTTTAGCATTTTTTACTCATCCCAAAAGTGCACAACGCCGCTAAAGAAGTTTTCACTTCAAAAATATTCTATTCTATTCTGTTCTGTTCTATATTATTGTTCTATTCAATTATATCCTATTCTACCTAGCCTCCAGACATTAAAGATAAAGATAAAAATTCTTTATTTGCCTTTAGACCCTCACGGGCACTTAGACACGTCTTACATTTTCAATATTATATATTATCATTTTTTTTAAGTTTTTCTCTTTTTTAATCTATCAGCTACCATCTACCATTCAAATGTAGCTTCTGCCTCCTTTTCTGGGAGTCGAGCCTTTAAGGAACAACTTTTGTTTTCCACCTCCATGTCGCCTGTTGTTTCTTGTGGTTTGTCTCTTTTTGCCTCTTAGATTCAGTTGTTCAATTTATTCTCGGGCAGTTGTTTTCATACTCATTCAAGTCTATCAAACAACTGTCTATGAATAAGTTAAACAGCCAAGGGAATGCTACACAGCCCTGTCTAACACCACTTCGATACGATGCTGAACCAGTCAGTACAAACCCCATTTATCCTGACACATGCACTCGAATCCATGCACAAGAATTCCAGTTCCCGCATCAAAATACTGTTAACCACATACATGGTTAGCGTAGACCGAAGTTCGTCATTAGCCTTTTCCAAGCCAAAAAGAAGGTGCAGAGCACCTTTACGGTATATTAGTTTGATTTTCTATATTCCCGATATACAATAGTAATAAACAGAAAGTGTAAAATTATATACATATGTCTAGGTACCACAATATCCAAGAGAATCATAACTTGCGTCTTCATCACTCAAACAATAATAGAAATAAAGTAAACAAACTGCTTTCACATTTCGTCAGCAACATGGGTCACAAGCTGAATAGTCTATGCGATAATCTTTGAAACTACGTCTGGACGGAGAGAGATATCTCGAATGTACACAATGTTTGTACAGTTGTCTCCGTAAATCACACTTATTACAACCGCAATTTTCTGGCATTATCTCCGAATTAATGTCTTGATGCTTACATTTAACTGCGAGCAGCTGCTTATTTTAAGTAGCTTTAGAATATGTACGTACAGCTTGGGTAGATTAAATGTGCAGCAGAAAATGTTAAGCATTCCTTGCGTATTATTGGCAAATATAACACGCGTTATTATAGGTATGGGATTTACTGAGATTTGTTTTTTATTTACAAAGCTATTGGCAACATACTATTTAATATATACAGTCTACAACACAGGTTACGCACGACGGTTGTGAATAATATTTTATTTTTTATGTTTTATGCATGTCACAATATTCCATCGTGGGTTTTAAATTTTTAATATTGTGTAAGACGAAAATTATTTGAATATCAGCCGCTTTTATTCATAACAGCACTTTTACCACATGACATAATGCTATGGATGTAACCGAAATAGACTAAACGTGCTGTAGCCACGTCCGTCAATTGTTTAATTCTCATAACTGCATATGCGGCGGAGCTGAGCTTACTGGCAAGTTTATTTATGCGGGGTCTTATTTTTGTCAATGAGAACTTCTGCATTTGCAGAAGTCACATTTGATAGACTAATGCATATTTATGTATATCTTAAACGCCAGGTCCCTTGCAGGATAGGCAGTGGCAACCGAGCGCCATAAGACGCGGTCCTTACACACTTCACTCGCTTCTCTCTCTCTCGCTCTCTCGCCGGTTCCTAGGAATCTTGACATCACCTTCTGATAAAACGCGATCAATTCGGTCATGGTAAATGAATCTTGGTCTTATTCGGCTACTACACCATTCCCCTTTTGCATTGTATATCTGTTTCTTCATTCTTTCATTCTCCATCCATTCGTTACTTTTATTACGCCGGGTACAAACTAGAGCACTTATTTGTGCATCATGCCGGGGTATGCTTGTTCGTTCGGGAGGATATTTTGTTGTTGCCGGTTGGACAGCCCTGAATACAGAGAGCTATCAGTATTGTGAGTACGTTTGGATCATGGCGGGCAGACTCGGACCCAAGCGTGCCTTTACAGGTCCCAAAGCGGTGATGTAGATACAGCTCGTTTATTCGAGTACTTGCAAATGGCGACTGACATAGTCATCAGACAGTATCCCTCCGCGAAGTTAATGATTTTGGGAAACTTTAATGCCTACTGTACCGAGTGGCTTGGCTCTCGGTGCATTAACTACACGGGGAGATCTGCTCATGAATTTGAATGAGAACACCAGATATAAAGGTTTTTGATGAGCTCGGTGGCGAAGTCGTGAATGACACGACTTTGACACAAACGCTCGTGGGTTCGATTCCCACACAAGATAAATATTTCTGTGCATGAACATGTTTGTCTTGGTCTGGATGCTTTAAGGTAGGGCGCATCAAAGTAGCCAGTCTGGGGAAGTAAGTACCTCCACCTCACAGAAAACCGCAGATAAATAACGACTTCCTAGAGGGTTGTTATGTTCCTGCGTGTGAGTGAGGTCACCAGTAAGCTCCTAAGGAGTTGCTGTGTTAGCAGCAGAGGAGGCATCGCGCAAGTGATACTTAATGTATTACAGGCATTCATCGGCTACGGTGTCCGCTTTACATCAGGTGGGCCGTATGCTTGTATACTTTCCGACGTTGAAAAAAAAAAAAGATAATAATGATAGCTATCTCTACTAGACATTCATAATAATCATTTATTTGCTTAGATAAAGGTACACAAGGATCTTACAGTACTTTTTTTCGCTTTATCTGCTATAGAATAGCATGCAAATATTAAATTTTTCGTTTAATAATTAATATATTATACAATTAATAGAAAAAATATAGATAGTTATTAGAATGAAATTATAAAGTCACCATAGATATATCATTTTGAAATGTCAATAATACAAAATTACAAAAAATAATTACATTTTATCATTAATCATATATGTCAATAAAATAAGTCTAATATAGGAGTCAATGAATAATAAAATGAAACAACATACAGAAATCTTAAATCATCGACTCTATCCAACAATATAACATTTTTAATATTTGATTTTTATAAATTCTTCAATACTATATACACATTCCTGTGATAAAATGCTGTATAGCGTCTTTTTAAAAGTATTGAATGGTAGTGTCTTTATACTGTCTGGTATTAAGTTATACAACTTTATAGACATATTAAAGCTATTTCTTGAAAAACAGGTAGTCCTATGAGAGGGCCCGAGTAATTTGTTGGGGTATCTAGTGCGAAAATTGGCAATTTCCTTTTTTGTCGTGTAAAAGTCGGGATTTTTTTTGACAGTTCTATTCACTACACGTCCGGATGAATATAAGATCTCAGTGGATCCGCCGCTTAGCTCGTCGGATCCCTGTCTCATCCAAATGCCATGCAACCAGTGCAACTCTCTTCAGCCTGCCTGATGGCGTCGCCGTTCGTGCCGTATGGCACTATAGGTAAGCAGACTGGGATGGATTGCGTGAATTCTATGCATCGTAACCGCAGAGACAACTTTGCATCAAATCCTGTGCAGTTACTGCGGCAATGTTTGATGGCATGGAATGCTATATTCTTAATCGTTTACTAGCTGCTGCGGGAGCAGAAAAGCGACCGTGGTTTAATCGTCATTGAAGAGAAGCCAGTCTACTCAAGCAAGTTGCTTACGAGATTTGGACCACGGTGCGCGCTAATAGAGGTCCTAATGTCTTTGTTTTGAAACGCAAGCTTAATGCTGCCTCAAATTCCAATAAATAAGTGATTGCTAAAGCAAAATCATATTTTGTCCACAGAGTTGGCAAGCGACTTGTGAGTCTTTCTGAGAGCCGTGCTTCCTGGTCTCCAGTACCACGACTGTGAAACCCGTATGGCAGTTTGACCTATAGCGCTAAGGAGAAAACCGGTTTACTCAGTAATATATCTTTGCCTGTAACTCTAATATGAATGATGGGGGACCTGTGCCACCTACCAGCCCGTGGTGCGGTAAGTGCCGGAAATCTGGATTACCCAGCGAGATATCCGGCGGGCATTACTCTCTCTTGAAGTCAAGTGGGCCAGACGGCATACCAGCAGTGATGCTGAAGCTATGTGCTCCTGGTTTGCGTTCTGACTAAAGCGCCTTTTTATGCTTTCTTGCTCTACTGGGCAAGTCCTGGATACATATAAGACCGCTAATGTGCACCCGGTGCTCAAAAAGGGGATAGATCAGACCCATCGAATTACAGGCCTATTGCTATAACCTCCCAAAATGATAGAGCGTGTGATAAATATACGACTCCTAACATACTAATGCTACCAGAGCATTACGACTTAATCAATGACCGCCAATAAGGCATCCATCACGGTCGTTCGACTAGTGATCTTCCCGTGTATCTTACACTCCGCTGGACTTCAACGATTGATAGTCAAGGTGAGGTATTTACCCGTCAGCCTAGATATGGCGAAGGCGTTCGATCGGCTCTGGCAACGTTGGTCTTCTATCGAATTTACCATCGTACGGCCCGAGGATTTGTGCAAATGGGTTGCCAGTGTCTTATCCAACAGATGCATAAAAGTCGAAGTTGGCGGTGGCTGCTCTGATAGTATGGATATCAGTGCTGGCGTCTCTCAGGGCACTGTACTGTCTTCAATGCTGTTTCTGTTGCATGTCAATGATATGTTGTCAATTGATAGCATTAATTGTTATGTGGTTGACCGCACCGGGAACACATTATACTTGCTAATATCCCTCGTTTGATTGTGGAGGAAAACCGTGTTAAAGTAGTGTCTTAAATTGAGAGCACTATTACGGTGCGGGAAGTTTTAACTCAAAAGAGTTGTTTCATATGTCGGATTGACACATAACAGACTTTAAGGACACATTCGCTAGTACGTATACGTAACACTTTTCACTGACAACTTTGCACTCGGTAATATCACTTATCAGTAGGTAATACATATGATCCCCGTTGTCGCTATATAATTACTCGTAGGTACAATGAGGACGAATCTGTTTAGTTTCAATATACCTATATTAAGCTACAGGTAAAGGGATTACATTGAACAGATCATAAGTCTGAGGTAACATTAGGGGAATTTTAACTATTATTTTTTTTTATTTTTTTATTTTATTTTTATAAGGAACGCCAACAGCATTATACATTAAATAAGTGCACATAAATTAAATTTCAGTTTAAATTAATTCTGATGTATATGCCAATGATAGGCGTACACAACATTCACAGATAAAGTAAAAAAATATTCAATCATAAAATTATTTTCAATTCAAATTTAATCCTATCAAACAAAATTCAGTTCGCTGTTCCACGGATAGCTTGCAACACTTTCTTTTTAAACATTGGCAGTTTGTTGTTGAATAGATCGATATCATTTCCTTTTGCATTTAAATAATTGTAAGCATTACACATTCTATTCAATGGAGCGTGCTGACCAAGATTTGTTTTACTGTTAGGACCACAAAGGACAATGTTCGCCGATCATGGAGTGAATCCATCTTAAAATGCGCTAACCTTAGGTGATACGGACTTCGATGCGAAATATCCGAGGATGTAAAAGCGAGGTGACGAGTGAATGATCGCTGGACACTTTCAAGACGCTGTGAGTGGATGGCGTATTCGGGGCCCCAGGCAGAGCAACAGAATTCCAACTGGCTACGAATTAATGCGTTGAAGAGCAGCATTTTAGATTCTCCTCTGAACTCCTTTGTGTTGCGTCGGAGAAATCCTAGAGTTTGAAACGATTTCTTAACAACTGCATCGACTTGCGGCGTAAATTTTATATATTATAATATAATTATTCTATTCAAATGGTAATAAGCAAACTAATTTAGCTAACTCTATTAAGTTACTATTAAGTAACTCGTTAGCCAAACCGGGAGCTCATGATCCCTGGGAAGGTTGTTTCTATTCTTATCAAGCTCGTTGTATAACTGATGCGGGTTAAGTACAGTCGGGTAAAACGTTCAGTTTAGCAAAAAGAGTGGAGTTGTTCAAGTCGTCTATATAAAATGACGACGTAAGTATAATAGACTCTAGGGAAACTAATAAAGAGCTAAGTTGAGATTTTATCTTAAGCTTGAAATGTTCTCTATAATTCTATTAATTACTTCCATATTTCTTAACAGATGGTATTCGTTACGTGCTTCCCATCGACAACGAAACATTAAATGTGAATATAGTCAATTTAATCATGTGTATATTGTCCTTCATGAGATTTATTAAATGTTTTTCGTCCGACTGTACATCATTAATTGCATTTGAAAATTTAATCGCGTCTTCTGAATCTAATGTACCGAAAAATGTTTTTAGGAATGAACCCTCAAAATTCAAGTGCCCTCTCTTAAAACGCTTATGTACGCGTATGATACAGAGGAGAACTTGTTTACGTTGCTTTACTTGCTTTGAGATGTTGGTTTTTTGAAGCTGAAAGTGAATTTAAGTCATTATGGAATTTTGGCGACGTAAGCGTATATGTTTATCCTTTAGAATAAGAATTTCGTTTTATTAAAGTTTTACGTGATTAATGTCTATGCAAATAACAATATTCTAATCATTATTTGTGAACTGAACGTCTAATAACTATTCGACCCTGAACTGAGCCCTGAACATCCTGCTACTGAATTAAACAATTTTTAACGGAAGTATCGCGTGTTTTATTTGTTTTGTTGAACCTGATATTTCAAACGCTTTGCAGCGTCCATGGTCGCAGGAAGACTAAGTCTTCCTGCGTTAGTCTTCCTGCGACCAAAACACGCGATACTACCTTTAAAAATTGTTTAATTCAATGTGTAACAATCGCGAAAACCTAAAACAATTCTATCCTTCTACTGGTGGCATATATTCGCACGTCGCTGGACAACGTGCTGTCCTGGAATAAAAATATAGCTCTCTATCTATCTATATTATAATTATATACTAAACATGTGAAAGGTGGTAATTGTAACTACGGTGACGTAACAGGGGCGAGTTTGATTTCACCATAGTGATTATTACGATTCACGAGTAGTGGGACTGCATGATTACCGTTCTTTTTTGATAATTCTAAGTGGACCTTTCCATACCGCAAATTAGTCCTTAGTTTGTTTGTGATTGCTTTGAGTGTCTACCATATCACCAATGTTATATGTGACGGGTTGGGTTCGCGAGTCATAGTAAGATTTGGATTTTTCTTTTGATGACTGGATGTCCTGTAGAGTCGTCTGGCGACTATAGACAGCCGATGATTTAACGCTCGGATGAGGGTATCAACACTGCTGGGGATGTATGGATAACCAAATAACAACTAGGCTGAAAACCCTGTTGTGCTATGTACGTTGGAATTATAAGCATTGATAGCGCTGCGGATATAAAGGTCCCAAGTGTGTTGTCTCTCCGCTGTATGATCTTAGATACTCTTTAAGAGACGAGTGTCTTCTTTCGGAGGCACCAGATGTTTGAGGATGGTAGGGAGATACAATTACAATTACATGCCGAACAACTTCTACTTCAGAGCAGAAGTTTGTGCCCTATGTGTGAGATATACTCGTAGTTAACAGGTGATATGGCTGTTTCTTCAGTGGAGCAAGTCTACATAGGATAAGCTTGAGAACCCCTGAAACTAATGACCACAAATAAATTTATATTTGTGTTCATTAGTTTCAGGGAGTGATAAGTCCAAGAAGAGTTTTTCTTTAGGTCGAGTGGCAACGGAGGTAAGTATCATAGGAGCACGATTTGTTTTTCTATAGGGTTTACTAACTTGACAAGCGCGACAATTTTTAGGGTTCCGTACCCAAAGGGTAAAACGGAACCCTATTACTGAGACTTCGCTTCGCTTCGCGTCCGTCCGTCTGTCACCAGGCTGTATCTCATGAACCGTGACAGTTAGACAGTTGAAATTTTCACAGATGATGTATTTCTGTTGCGGCTATAACAACAAATACTAAAAAATAGAATAAGATTAAATATTTAAGGGGGCTCCCATACAACAAACGTGATTTTTTTGCTCGTTTTTGCTCGATATTGATAACGGCAACAGGTAGACGCCTGATATATTCACAAAATATTTAGTTATATATTCACTTAAAAAATAAATAATTAAATTGAAATAAAACAAACATTTAAGGGGGCTCCCATACAACAGACGTGATTTTTTGCCTTTTTTATAGATAATAGTACGGAACCCTTGGTCCGACTCGCACTTGGCCGAATTTTTTTATATAAGTTTCAATGTGTTGTCGCATGTTTTTCCATCAGCATTGAGACTTAACCCTTTCCTGCATTCGGGCTATTAGGATTTCTTTTATTTAGGATTAGTTTAACTTCGTCCGGAATAGGAAATTTAATGCAGTTATCTTAGATATTGACTTTAATGTTCGTATTATGAAATACCTCATAAACTGGAACCACAATGCGTACTGTGTGGTTCCAGAGACTACGAGGGTTGACGAGCTCGGTGGCGCAGTGGTGGAACACGCTGTTACGCTACTTTGACACCAACGCTCGTCGGTTCGATTCTAACACAGTACAAACATTTGTGTTCATGAACATGTCTGTATGTCTTGGTCTGGTTATTTTCTATGTATAATAAGTATGTACTTACAAAAAAAAATGTATTTACGTATGTTTATCAGTTGTCTAGTACCCATAACACAAGCTCCGCTTACTTTGGGGCTAGATGGCGCTGTGTAATTTGTCCGACAATATTTATTTATTTATTTAGAGAAGTTTTCCTCCGAGAATCCTTAAGTTGTGTAAAGAACTCTCAGCCGAGGGTTTTCCCAAGTGACTACAGCATGGAGTTTTTTAAGAAAGGCATGAAGAGGTTTTTGCACGGCGACAACGAAAGAGTGACACCCATAGATAACAGAAACAACATAGATAAACAAACAAAACCGTTGTTTCTGTTATCTGTGGTGACACCCCTATCCAAAAGTCCTTCGGCTAAAATGATGGTGATGAATCTTATTAGAGATTATTTCGCATCCGTATGGATACGGAAAATATACCTAAATAGCCTCCTTTTTTGTAGTCGGTTAATAAGATAGCAAATGACACAGCTTAATAAAACTAAAACTAAATTTTCCCTCGAAATCCTCAGTGTTTAGAAAGAGTCCACTTCTTAGACACCGAGCCACTCAACCCCCGAACGTGTCGCGAAGTAACAAGTCCTAAATTAGATTGATTGACATTATTAGGGAGATACCTCGAAGCGCCCAACTGTCACCTCTGTTTACTCCGTGACAAGCCGTCAATATAATATGTATCAGTATATGAACTTCGACATAACAGTTACATTCATTTGTATATTTTTTATATAACGCCGAAAGGCATATAAGCATACGATCCACCTAATGTAAGGCGTTCACTTGCAATACATTGTTATCACTGCTGCTAACACAGCAAGTTCTTAAAAGATTACTGGTGACCTCACTCACACGCAGGCACATAACAACCGCCCTGGGCGTTGCTTTATTTTTATTAGTTAGCTACGGTTTTCCGCGAGGTAGAGGCACTTTCTCAGAGGGGCTGCTTTGATACGACCTAACTCTCTTAAAACATGTCTACGCTCAAAACATTTGTCCTGTGTGGGAATCGAACCCACGAGCGTTGGAATCAAAGTCTTGTTATAAACCACTGCGCCGCTGAGCTCATTAAAATAATGAGCACGTATACATATATAAATATATATGCAGAATGAAAGGAGCTCGATAATATATATATATATATATAATCTTGCACTTTTCGCAGGGATGGAATGGATAGACGCCCAACAATTACCTCTACCCAGAACACAACCAATTGTTCAATAGGTAAAACAGAAAAATCGGCCAAGTGCGAGTCGGACTCGCGCACGAAGGGTTCCGTACCATTATCTATAAAATCGGCAAAAAAAAATCACGTTTGTTGTATGGGAGCCCCCTTAAATATTTATTTTATTCTATTTTTTAGTATTTGTTGTAATAGCGGCAACAGAAATACATCATCTGTGAAAATTTCAACTGTCTAACTATCACCGTTCATGAGATACAGCCTGGTGACAGACGGACGGACGGACGGACGGACGGACGGACGGACGGACGGACGGACGGACGGACGGACAGCGGAGCCTCAGTAATAGGGTTCCGTTTTACCCTTTGGGTACGGAACCCTAAAAAGGAAAGTAGAATTTCGTTGAATTCAGTACCTTCGCTTCGGTCGCTTTCAATGCTAAATATAAATAGCATTAAATCCCGTTATCTAGATATTGTGATTACTGTTCGACCCAATTTCTTTATTTCTACAGACTGAGAAAGTCTGACCTTTTAAACAACTTTAAAACAAGAGTAAGAGAGTGTTTAATTCAGATAAAACTAGAGCAACTATGTTTCCAAGCTCATGAAAACAACGCTCAGGCTGTTAAAATTAGTATAAAATATATTAAAACCTAAGCTTATTAACCTAAGAGTACTTTAGCCATTATCCTGAGGAAAGCACCTCTTGGCCCCCGTTGGAAGGAAGGTGGTCAATAAGTACCCGTCAGATTTACTTTTACTATGCTGTTCCAGAGAAGTTTTCTTCCGAGAACTCTTACGCTGTGTAATAAACTCCCAGTTGAGGTTTTCCCTATGGGGACTTATAGACACTACAGCATGGGTTTCTTTAAGATAGGCGTGAAGAGGTCTCTACTGGGTCGGCAACAAATGAATAACACCCCTGGTGTTGCAAATGTCCAGAGGCTACGGTGACTGCTTACGATCACGCAGTATGGCCTGCCTGCTTACTTTTTCACCTTAGTGATTCTTAGGAAAACTTTTCATAACAAAAAATAGCAGCTACATTAATACTACCAGAAGGTTTTAAGGCTTCATCGGATGCGATCGTCTCAGAGTCAGCGCAATACAAGTCCTTTTTGAAGTAAAACTTCTTTACGCACGCTTGACTTGGGCAGTAAGCTGGTGAATTCGTGACCTGAGCGTTACGAAAAGTGTAATCGGGCGAGGCGAACGGAAGTTGAGAGGGAGATATATGTTAGTGAGATAGAAAAAGAGAAATTTACGTCTCGTATATTACTGTAGGGGCAAGAGAGAGAGGTGCGAACACACATTTTCTTTTTCTTTCTGAGAGAAAGTGAGAAAGAAAACTTAACAGTTTTATATATCTAAGACACAGTGCAGGCCTATTGTCTGTATCACACTATGGAGCAAAAGAAGTTTTAATTCAGTCGTGTGATCTAAAGCACACTCGTTTTTTTTTATTCTTAGATACTCTTTTATATATTTGAAATTGTTTACCCCCAAATATCTGGGTATTATTCGCCATTATCAGCAACAAAACACTCAATCTTCGGCCTTGTCTTGAAGATACAAGAGCCAAATTAGATTGATTGACGTTATTACGCCCGGTGAGTAGTTCGGCATCCGACGTGTGTTGCCAAATGGAATATACTTAGGATGGGAAATTGTGAACCAACTTTTACAAAGTTGATTCCGTACTATGGAAGTAGATTTTGCCTAGTCGAGATGAAACACAAGCAGACGGTCGACCAGAGCATGCGTCAGTTTCAGAGAAGACCGCAGCAGCCGAGGCAAATTAATAAGTAAAACAAAGTATTTAAAAGAATATACCGGTCCCCGAATATATGTATTTAAAAAGAGTTGAGAGGATTTTTGACGACAAGGTAAAATAATTTAGGTATACCTATTCAATAACTATCATTTGTTGCACACCAGAAAAATAAATGCGTATTCATTTGTAAAAGAAGTTATGACCCCATATATAACGAAGGAGTTTCCGTTTTTGACGTGATAACGTCTTATAAGTCGATGAACGCCGGCTGCACGCACGAAAAAGTGTCACGTTATGTCTGAGCCGAGCGTGCAAGCGAGAGCGCGGAACAAGCGATAGAGAGGCACGATTGGCCTAAGCCATCGGCTTGTGACGCATATATCTCTTTTCCACTCCATCGGCCGATGCGTCCGAGTAGAAGAGAGACAGCGGCAACACGCAACCTACACGTGAATTGTTTTGTCAACTGTTGAATGTTTTCTTATGACGTTATCACGTAAAATTATCGTCCGTAAACCGACTTTGCAGACAACCAATTTTTCTTTATACAACATGGGAAGGCATACAAGCATCCGGCCCACCGTTACCGTAGCCTATAAACGCTTCTGTATCACTCGCGCGATGCCTACTCTGTTGCTAACACAGCAACTTCTTAGAAACATAATGGATTAGGAAATAATTAACGTCACTCCCCGTCCTCTCTATTTAGAACCGTCTATGTAGTTGTTATTTGGCTGTGGTTTTCCGTGAGGTGGAGGTACTTCCACAAGTTGCTTCGACCCACTTCTCTTAAAAACACTCAGAGTAAAACAAAGAGACTTATAGATATTTACCCTTGGAATTATTAAATATCTGCTGCTAACACAGCAACTCCTTAGGAGCTTACTGGTGACCTCACATACACGCAGGAACACATCAACCCTCTAAGGAATTGTTATTTGGCTCCGGTTTTATATTAGGTGGAGGTACTTCTTGTTTTATGTGCCCTACCTCTCTTAAAACATCTAGCCCAATAAAAAAGGACATGTTCGTGCACACAAATGTTTGTCTTGTGTGGGAATCGAACCCACGAGCGTTGGTTTCGATGTAGCGTTACTAACCATTGCGCCAGAACGTTGTTCGTAAAACGTACTTAACCTGTGTATTCGATTACAGATACACGCGTGACGTCCGTGACATCATCCAGCTTCTCAATTTCAAACTTCCATACTAAAACAGAAAGGAGAAAAATCTATACAAATTTGGTTCCGCTCTCGTTGAGAAAGTTCTAGACCACATCATCAGAACTGTATTTGAGTTTTTATCAATAGTGCCAACTCTATATTTCTACAAACATACTTTGAGTTCATTCAAAATTATGCACCGCTCGAATATCAGCCGTATTCCAAGAGATTACGAACTATGCGCATTGAGAATTATGTGCGAATTAACTTGGCAAAATTCAATATTCGATTCTATTGAATCAGTTCGGAAATGAAGCGGCAGATTTTTGTTTGATCTAAAATGCATTGTGTCTGCTCGATGCCATTGGATCGCTGAATAGACTGTTATTTTAGAGAGACATTATTATTGGAGAGGGAGAGAGAGATGAAGAGTCCGGTTGGGCAACGGTTACTTTACCACCAGCGGGTTCTAATCTCACCATGACAAACATGTGTGTATGAACATGTCCGTTGATTTGAGTGATTGGTGATTTGAAGAAAGGTAGGGCGCATAAAGAATTTGATCTTTTTTTTATACGACGTGGGGAGGCATACAAGCATACGACCCACCTGATGTAAAGCGGTCACCGTAGCCTAAGAACGCTTGCAATTAAGTAGCACTCGCGCGATACCACTCTGCTGCTAACACAGCAACTCTGTAGGAGCTTACTAGTGATACCACTCACTCGCAGGAACTCATCAACCCTCCCGAGAGTTATTATATGACTGTGGATTTCTGCTAGGTGGAAGTGCTTCCTCAAATGCGCTGCTTTGATGTGCTCTACCTCCTATATAACACTAAGACAGACACGTTCATGTACCCAAATGTTTGTTCTGTGTAGGAATCGAAGTAGCATTTCTAACAACTGCGCCACCGAGCTCATCTATTAATAGGCCAACTTCAACTCCGTGAACCGAACTAACAACAAAATAGCAGGGTTGCTTTGTCATTTGGTACATTTATGATTCATCCTGTATAGAGCCACAGTAGAAAGATAGGCAGTGGTTGAACTACAAATAAACGGTCATAACTATATGTAAAAACTTCTCGCTATATAATTCTAAATGAAGTTTGCAGTCAAATTAATTGCGGCTGGTGAGTCAAAATGAGTGAATATGTTTTACTTTCTTTGTAGCAAACCACTTGGTTTACTGTTAGTATGCATGTATATCTTCACGTCAGGTCCTTTGCGAGGAAGGCAGAGAGAACCGAGCGCCTTAAGACGCGGTCCTTACACTCTCACTCGCTTCTTTAACATTCATAATTATTTTCATTCTGATAAAACATTGGTCATGGTAGAGTCTTGGTCTTCCTCGGCTCCTACATCCTTCCACTTTCGTATTGTGTATCCGTTTCATCATTCTTTCAATCTTTCTACATGCTCCAACCAACGGAGCATGCCTTTTCTTATCTTAACACTGACGCTCTCTTACTGTTAGTGTCTAGAATCATAGTCAGAAATATCGAATAACTCGTTTAAACGCAAACAGGTTCGGTCAAGTACAATTTCAATCCGCGTTTCGAGAGTTTTTTTTATACAGAAATTCAACGACATATATCCTACTTGCGTCCTCTCTCTGTCATACTCAGTATAGTCGCTATATACATGTATCAAGAATATTATAAAATCCTGCCCCTCTCCTATTGCAGCGCCTTTCTGGGTTATTTATTGTTACATTATATTTTAGGTAAAGATCCATGTATACATTACAGGATGCAATAAACAATTGAGTATAAATTCACTGTAATCTTCGTTTTCCCGTTATGCCGTTTCCTAAACTTAAACAATTTGATCAATAGTTACGCGAATGGTTAACGGCGCAATGCTTTTGTTCAGTCAAAGAATTCTTGAACTCAAAACGGGCTTGAAGGCACAGCTCGCTGTACACAACGCGGTGCTAATTCCAACGCTAACTTATGGAATTGAGAGCTGGGTATGGCAGAGAGAGCATGAAAGTAGAATAAATGCGGTCGAGATGCGAGCATTGCGCAAAATTTGTGGCATAACGCTTGCTGACCGCGTTCGTAATGAAGACGTGAGAGAAAGAGTTGGTCTAAAAGAGAGTGTCGGTGTTAAGATAAGGAAGGGCATGCTCCGTTGGTTCGGACATGTAGAAAGAATGCGGGACGAAAGAATGACGAAACAGATATACAATGCAAAAGTGGAAGGATGTAGGAGCCGAGGAAGGCCGAGACTAACCTACCATGACCAAATTGGTCGTGTTTTATCAGAAGGTGATGTCAGAAGCCCCAGGAACCGCCGAGCGTGCATGAAAAGAGCTATGAATGTCACAGAAGCGAGTGAAGTATGCAAGGACCGCGTCTTATGGCGCTCGGTACTCTATGCCTACCCCGCAAGGGACTTGGCGTGAAGATATACATACATACATACAAATACAAAACGGGCTTGAATATATGTGATGTAGTCTATTTATACTATTGTGCGGGAGTATTGAAACGTGAATATATATAAATATTTACATTATATAATTACATTGAATAATGTTGTAGGTAGTATTTACAGATTATGTATATTGTAATTGTATTTATAATGAATAATGTTTTTATATAAATGATTGTTGTCTGCGAGTTGTAATTATATTTGCGTGCCAAAATTGTCAGGTGAAATATGCTGTGCCTATATTGTTTGAGATCTCGTATACCATGTTTGAAGCAAATAAATTTTGAAATTCCTAACCTACCTAAGGTTAGGCAAAGATACAGTTTTTTTACGTAGAGCGACTGCCATCACACCTTCACAATTCAGGCGGAAAACCAGATCTTTCTTAGGTAAGGTCACACGTGTATCGAAATATAATTTCTTTCCTCCGGGCAAGTGACAATCACATATAGGTATGTACAAAAATCCGAAAATATCCACTGGGCAATAACTGCTCAATGGAAACACATTCACTGTAATATACATGCCTTTTCATTTGAAGAATGGGCAAAACAGTCTATACACAGGAAGTTGCTGAGCGAACGTGAAAATTAAAAACAATGCTTCCATTTATGACTCGCAGTGAAAAATATTGACTTCGAACCCGTGACATGTTTTACTGAGAGACATTTATTAACAATGTTTAGGCTCGTAAAGATCGTGAGGAGCTCGATGGCGTCGTTCTAATCAACTATGCAGGTTAAGCAACTTTGACCGCAGCCAATTCATAGATGGTTTATTAATCCTTCACTGTGCTTTGAAGCACACAACGTCGGGAGTCATACAAGCATATGGCCCACCTAATGTAAAGCGGTTACCGTAACCTATGAACACTTGTAATACATTAAGTATCACTCGCGCGATGCCTTCTCTACTGCTAACACAGCAACTCCTTAGGAGCTTACTGGTGACCTCGCAGGAACACAACAACCATCTAGGGAGTTGTTATTTGGCTGCGTTCTGTGAGGTGGAGGTACTTCCCCTGACGGGCTGCTTCGATGCGCTCTACCTCTCTTAAAACATCCAAACCAAGACCAACACACAAGACACAAACCAAGACATACAATATTTTGTCTTGTGTGGGAATCGAACCCACGAGCTTTGGTGTCAAAATCGCGTCATTCACGACTGCGCCACCGAGCTCGTCAATTGAAGAGTGAAGGAGTTACCGAGGTGGCTCTAAGGATCAGCGAGCTGAAGTGGCAGTAAGCAGGCCACGTAGCCTATGGCCGTTGGGGCAGAAAGGGTCTCGAATGGCGACCACGAATCGGATACGTCGTGTGTCCCCCCCCCCCCCCCCCCCCACACACACGATGGACAGACGATCTTGTAAAAATCGCAGGGTGCGGTTGGATGCAAGCAGCACAGAGCTTATCGCTGTGGAAGTCTGAGGTGGAAGCCTATGTTCAGCAGTGGACGTCCTTCAGCTGATATGATGACGATGTAGGGAATGGAAGTACTGGGGAGACTGGGGCTGCTTTGATGCTCTACCTCTCTTGAAAACACCTCGATCACACATGGGTTCCGTACCCAAAGGGTAAAACGGAACCCTATTACTGAGGCTCCGCTGTCCGTCCGTCCGTCTGTCACCAGGCTGTATCTCATGAACCGTGATAGTTAGACAGTTGAAATTTTCACAGATGATGTATTTCTGTTGCCGCTATAACAACAAATACTAAAAAATAGAATAAAATAAATATTTAAGGTGGCACCCATACAACAAACGTGATTTTTTTGCTTGATATTGATAACGGCAACAGGTAGATGCTTGAAATATTCACAGAATATTTAGTTATATATTCACTTCAAGCATAAATAATGAGACTAAAATAAAACAAATATTTAAGGGGGGCTCCCATACAACAAACGTGATTTTTTTTGCCGTTTTTATAGATAATGGTACGGAACCCTTCGTGTGCTAGCCCGACTCGCACTTGGCTGATTTTTTTATGTAAGTTCAGCATTGTGTCTCCTCTTTGCCTGATGGTAATCGAAAGAGGAGCCCAAATCGCAACTGCAACTGACAAAACACTACACAGTGTCCTGTCAGTTGACGCTGCCATACTGACCTGCAAGATGCTTCTTCACGCTTCGTTTGAAGGATCCCATATTATAGAAAGGAGGGAACACATGTGTCCTGCGTGGGAATCGAACGGGCCTCGGTGTCAAAGTACACTGCTAACCACTTTTTTTTTTTTTAATATTAGTTCAGCATAGTGTCCCCTCTTTGCCTGATGGTAAGCGAAAGAGGAGCCCAAATCGCAACTGCAACTGACAACATACTACATCCCGCATCCTGTCAATTGACGCTGCCATGCTGACCCGCAAAATGCTTCTTCACGCTTCGTTTGAAGGATCCCATATTGTAGGAAGGAGGGAACACATGTGCAGGCAAGGCGTTCCACTTTTTGATGGTACGACAAAGATAGGAGTTGCCCAACTTTTTGGTACGCGAAGAGATATTCTCAACCGTGGAACTATGACATCGCAAGCCCGCACGTGTGGTTCTATGACGGAAAGGTGAGGGTGGGATAAGGGAAAACAGTTCTTCAGAGCACTCGCCATGGTAAAGGTGGTAAAATACGCTTAGAGAGCCTATGTCCCTACGGAGTTGAAGAGGTTCTAGGCTTTTGGTGACCTCTTCGTCGTCAATTATGCGGATAGCCCGTCGCTGCAACCTATCGAGAGCCTCAAGAAGATACTGTGCGGAGCCGTCCCAGAGATGCGAGCAATACTCCACGCAGACCCGAACTTGTGTCTTATAAAGCAGACAAAGTCGGTCCGGCGTGAAGAACCGGCACACCCTGTTCAGGACCCCGAGCTTTCTTGAGGCTGTTGAGATGAGGCTCTCGATGTAATAACGCTGGTTAAGGTCGCAATGAATACCCACACCCAGCATGTTCAGGCTATCACGCATACTGAGGGAAGCACCCTGAAGACAGGGAGTGGGAAGGAAGGGGGACATTTTTGTTGTAAACGCGCAAACCTGAGTTTTCTCGGCATTAAACTCAACCAGGTTATTGGAACCCCATTTACTAATGAGATCCAAAACCCGATTCAGTTCAACAAAACTCTCACGCCTCTCACCGATTTCTGTCCGACCAGCACCAGGCCGACCGAAATATCGCCCATGGACCGTACTGTCATCTGCATAGCAATGAATATTACCAAGTGGCAGCATGTCATTGATATGCAGAAGAAAGAGGGTGAGCGATAGAACGGAGCCCTGTGGGACACCGGCATTCACTGACATGAACCGCGAAGCGCATCCATCTGCAAGGACGCGGATTCTACGCTCATGCAGGAAGCCAGCAATCCAATTACAGAGCTGGAGGGGCAGACCGTATGCCGGAAGTTTGGAGAGAAGTGCTTTGTGCCAGACCCGATCAAACGCCTTGGCGATATCTAGGCTGACTGCCATGGATTCGCCATATTTATCGATTGCCTCCCCCCAGAGGTGAGTCACATACGCTAGAAGATCACCCGTTGATCGTTTCGGTCTAAAACCATACCGACGATCATTGATTATGGAGTGATCTTCTAGGTAACGGATCAATTGTTTGTTAAGGATCCGTTCCATGACTTTGCACAACACTGAAGTTACGGCAATGGGGCGGTAATTCGATGGGTCAGAACGGTCTCCCTTTTTGGGGACCGGCTGCACATTGGCCTCCCTCCAAGCATCCGGAACAGAACCGGTCGAGTACGAGAGGCGGAAGAGGCGCGTCAGCACCGGAGACAACTCCGCTGCACATTTTTTAAGAACAATCGCTGGGATACCGTCAGGACCACTGGCTTTTCGGACATCGAGTGACTGTAGTTCAAAACGCACATCGCGCTGCCTGATGTGGATATCAGGCATAACGGATCCACTGGAGGGTATTGTTGGCGGTTGCGTGCTACAGTCATCGATCCGGGAGTTAGCCGCAAAGAGGCTGGCCATAAGATCGGCTTTCTCCTGCGGCTGATGAGCCAGTGAGCCATCAGGGCATCGCAGCGGTGGCAGCGAGGGCTGGCAGAAGTTGGTCTGCAGACCTTTTGCCAGTCGCCAGTAGCTACGCGATCCAGTAGGGTGCGCCACTAGTTCCGTGCCGACTCGTGTAACGCGCTGGGCGTCCGCTCTTATGTATGCTCTCTTGCAGATCTTGGTGGCAGTGTTGTAGGCTGATTTCAGTGAGTTAGTATTCGGATCTTTAAGGGCGCGACCCCTGATCTAAGCGCGATACGCCGCCTGTTTGTTACTAACAGCTTCATCGCATTCGCGATTAAACCAAGGGCGTCTCCGGCTTTTGATGACGACATCGGAGTGGGGAATGTAGTATTCCATGCCAACGCCGATCTCATCAACAATGGCCGCAGCACTCGCCGTTAGACTCTTCTCACTGAAACAGCGCTGCCCCCATGGGATGGAAGCAAAGTAGTCGCGCATACCGTCCCAATCTGCTGTCGAGTAGTGCCTGACACGCCGCCCAACCTCTGGGGGTTGTGGCGGAATCGCGCTTGGCACTGTGCTGGATACTAGGCAGTGGTCAGATGTACCCAGGGGCGCCCCGACATCAACCCGGTAGCCAGCAGGGTGGGTGGTCAGCAGTAGATCTAGCAGAGAGGGCTCCTGACCAGCAACATCAGGTATTCTGGTGGGTTGGTGCACCAGTTGCGTCAGGTTGTGCGAAAGAGCGAACGCGTGAGCGGTCCGTCCTGCATGGTTAGTTGTGGAGGATCCCAACCAGGAGTCGTGGTGAGAGTTAAAGTCCCCCAAACATACCATCTCTGCAGTAGGATATCGCTCCTGCGCTTCATCTGCCGCCTGACTCATGTACTCAAAGAGCCGAGTTGTCTCCGTGTCCCTAGTATGGGGTCGGTATAGGCACATGTAAATACCACTCTGAAGGCCCAGGTTTACATGCACCCAGAGGACAGGAAAGGAGGAATCCTCTAGGCACCCAGAGGACAGGAAAGGAGGAATCCTCTAGGCAGCGCAGACGGCGACAACATACATCCGAGCGGACAAACAAACAGACCCCGGCTTTCGCGAGGAAATTCTCCTCAAGCACATAACCGGGATACTGGAGGTAGGACGTGTCCGCTGGACGCTGAATCTGTGTCTCCGTCAGGAAGAGCATGGCGGGCCGTGCCGTCTCTAGGTGTTGGTGGACGGCATTAAGGTTAGAGTGGAGTCCGCGGATGTTAGCGAACTCAACCTTGAACAGGGTGGTGGGGGAGTGCACCGCTGTTAGACCATCTTTTCCTATTTGCGCTGTCATGAGTAATGTAAAGAACGGAAGCGTGAAGCGGGAGAGAATTGCCACGACATTGGGGAAGAAACGCGGTGGACTGTTTCTCCATTAGTTTGTCGAGAAAGGAGCTGATCCGTCGGACGGAAGGGCCCCCGAACCCCCCCGGAAGTAGTCGCCAGGTCCCCACCATCCGGTCACCAATCGGCACGACGATCTACCCCGAGATTATGCGCGGTATGAAAGGGCAGCCTCTCAAGGTGGTTAGTCTTGATTGGGCCCCTGTACTATACCGCGGGCGGCCAGCGGAACAACCGTTTCAACGGGTCTCCCTGGCCGACGGGTCAGCTCAGTCCTTCTGACAATGGATAGACAGAATCCACCACTGTTCCCGCAATATCGCGTCAACAATCCCCCGAGCACTGGTTATACAGAGCTCCGCAGAGCTCGTCCAATTCCATTCGTCGAATCAAATAACAGATTCAATAACTGTAAACATAAACATAAAGATAAAAATTCTTTATTTGTCTTTAGACACACTCAGGCACTTGGACACGTCTTGACATTCTCTTAGACCCTAGATAGGCTTTAGACACGTCTTACATTCTCAATATTATATTTTATTATTTTTTTAAGCTTTTCTCTGTTTTGATCTACCAGCATTTCAAATGACCATTGGGGAAGAAGAAATGCCAAAAGAAACTTGCCAATATAGGTTTTTTGTTTTTCTAAATCATCTTATATATATTACAATACTTATAATGATATGAGTGTACATATAGTGATATCAAGTGGTACAATTAAAGATATATTAATTCATTCAATTCATTGTACAACAAAGGGTAGTACATACACCAAATCTTTCTCGGTTCATGCTGCAAAATTGTGGAATTCACTCTCTTTGCACATTAAATTGTCTCCCACCATTGAATCGTTTAAACTGGCTCTGAAAGGCTCTCACGATGATCATGGTGCTTTAGACTGATTTTATTTTTATCTTAGTTAATTTCGTTTTCTTTTATTCTTTCGTTTTTTTTTTCTTTCTTCTTTACATATATATACATATTCTGTTCTATTTTGTCTAGCTACTTTCAATTTCTTATATATATATTTTTAGACATTTATTACTTTTATATTAGTTATTAATTATTATAATGATCTCTTTCGTTCATGTTGTACTACCGCGCCACTCGCCTACCAAATTCCAATTAGACACTCAAAGGTTGACTGGAAGAGATTCCTTATAGGAATAAGTCCGCCTTTGTACATTTATTAATGTGTTGCATTTTAATTTATATTTTTCATTGTTATTTTATGTAATTTATGTACAATAAAGATATTACAAACAAACAAAGGGTTGCCAACATTTTACAAGGGGTGAAGTATATCTTATTTCAGATTGGGTACATAAGAGCAGACTGACATAAAAGCGTCCGATCAACTCAATAAGACGAAATTAAAGTAAGTAATACTCCATTCAACATTCTCTCAACCATATGTTTAGGTGGGCCATGTCCTTTCACTGTATTGAGCCAAGTCCAAACCGTATTCAGTAAATACCAGTGAATTGTAGAATACTCTACTTTGATGATGGAGCGTTTCTTTCTATCCGGAATTACAAAAGGCATACATTCATACCAGTTACCGTGGCATATTAACGCTTGTAATATATTAAGTATCACTCTCGCGATGCCTCCTCTGATCTTACACTGCACCTCCTTAGGTGCTTACTGGTAATCTTACTCACAGCAGGAGCACAACATCCCTCTAGGGGGTTCTTATTTGGCTGGTTTTCTGTGAGGTGGAGATACTTCCCCAGACGGGCTACTTATATGCACTTTATCTCTCTTAAAACATCCAGACCAAGACAAACGGACATGTTCATGGACACAAATGTTTGCCTTGTGTGGGAATCGAACCCACGAGCGTTGGTGTCAAAGTCGCGTCATTCACGACTGAGCCGCCGAGCTCGTCACAAGTTTTATACTACGTCGAGAGGCATACATGCATACGGCCCACCTGATGTAAAGCAGTTACCGTAGCCTATTAACACTTGTAATATATTAACACACACAGCACCTCCTTAGGAGCATACTGGTAACCTTATTCACACGCAGGAACACAACAACCCTCTAGGGAGTTGTTATTTGGCTGCGGTTTTCTGTATGAAGGAGGTACTTCCCCGTCTGGGAACTCTTAAGAGAGGTAGGGCGCCCTACCTCTCTTAAGAGTTCCCAGACGGGGAAGTACATAAACACCCAGACCAAGACAATCAGATATGTGCATGCACACAAATGTTTATATTGTGTGGGAATCGAACAATGCACTTGCCAGTATACTTGCCAATATAGGTCACTTTTAAAATTGTCAATTAGATATTACAAAATTTATACATAAGCATCTATCTATAACTTCACGCCAAATCCCTTGCGGGGTAGGCAGAGAGATCCGAGCGCCACGTGACTCGATCCTTACATATCTCGCTTCTTTAACATTCATTGCTCTTCTCATGCACGCTCGCCGGTTTATAGGGCTCCTGACATCACCTTCTGATAGAACACGATCAATTTGGTCGTCGTAGGTAAGTCTTGGCCTTCCCCGGCTCCTACATCCTTCCACTTTTGCATTGTATATCTGCTTCGTCATTCTTTCATCTTGCATTCTTTCTACATGTCCGAACCATCGGAGCATGCCTCTTCTTATTTTAACACCGACGCTCTCTTTCAGACCAACTATGTTTCTAACATCATCATTGCGAATACAGTCTACAAGCCTTACGCCACAAATTTTGCGCAGCGCTCGCATTTTGACCGCGTTTATTCTACTTTCATGCTCTTTCTGCCATACCCAGCTCTCGCTTCCATAAGTTAGCGTTGGGACCAACACTGCATTGTGTATAGCGAGTTGTGCCTTCTGGCTCAGGTTTTTACTGCCAAGAAGTTTTCCCAACGCTCCATTCACACTATTCCCAGCACTCACTCGTCTTTCCACATCTGCGGTGTACCTTCCATCCCTGCTGAAAGCGCATCCAAGATATACAAACTCATCCACTTGTTCCAACACTTCATCATCGATCGTAATCCTTACTTTCAAATACCATTATCTTTGTTTTCTTCGCATTCAGTAGTAAGCCTTTCTCCATACATTCGTCTTTCATCGTTGTGACCAGTGTTGGCAGTTCAGATGGTGTATCTGCTAATAGCACGGCATCGTCTGCATACAGCAGACAGTTCACCACTAGGTCACCCATGCGCATTCCCACATTCGTTGACCTTAAGCATATTGGTACAATAATGATGTCAAATGGGAAAACTAAAGATTATTAAGGACAGATAGTCTGTGCTGATACTTTTCACGTCAAAACATATGTGAGACATATCTACCTCTCTCTTAAATCGAATTTAAGATGTCCACAATTTTGTAAACGTCTCAACTACTCCCCAATCCTCTTATATAGGATATTACTCTATAAATTTTAACTTCCTAGTGGTTCATAGTAGTAGTATTCTCGAATGACCAGCAGTTCTCTGGAAATACTGCTTGCTTCGAACGTTAAATTTTATTTTCACAGCCAACATACCGTCGGAAATAATGGTAACAGCTTCCACACGAGGATTACGTTCCACTTCGCAGCATTCGGCATTGCGGAAGTATCAGACATTGGTAACGCTTTGTCGATTGGATACTTGAGTACCGTCTTAGCTTGGTTAACACGGTTGGTTGGAATATATACTGATCTTTTCAAAATATTTGTGTAATGCCCTATTAGAAAACTACCCGGAGGGTTGTTGTCTTCCTGCGAGTGAGTGAGGTAAATATGTAACGTGTGGCAACGCGTGTGTGATACTTCAGGTATTGCAAGCTAGGCTAACTGTTGCATTATTTAGCTTTAATGAAATCGAAAAGTACGTCGTAATAAAACTAGGGGAGCTGGGCCTGCGGCGCATTGGCAGAGCTGCTTTTGCACAATAAGTAAATAACAGCAAGCTGCGTAAGCAGAGTTGCTAACCCTAACCCTAAGCCACAACACCCGCTTTGTAGCGGCACACATCTGTTGCCCCTAGACGGCGATAGTGATCGTGTTGTTGTTTTTCAGTGGTCGCCATACGCGCTCCAATTGATTTAGTATTGGAACGGTTTTTGGGGCGATAACATCACTTATCGATATCATTTATTGAGCTAATCGAAATTTAATCTATTTTAGGGGAAGCTACAATACAAGTACATTCACGTCGAACAATCAGCTCTCTAGCTTCTAAACTGAAAGAGTACTACGTGTAACAGTCGAAAACCGCCAAACTGCAAAAAAGACAATTTTCTCGTTTATGTAGCTTCGCTGGCTAACGCAGCTCTGCAATAATATTTTTTTCTACATCAAAAATGTAGTATTATGAACCAAAATAAAAAAGTTCACAAACTACTTTTACAAAGTCGGTAATAAAAGTGAACATTTTTATCTTTATTTTTGCAATAATCTTGTAAATAAAGAAGGGATTTCTTGTCACAATTTCGGAGGCATGTGTCCCCACAAATAATTTCGATTTATGTTCTGCAAAAGAAACATATCTCTCTATTAGCTTCAATCTGTGGCAGGTTCTATTAGAGTTTATGTTGTCGCAACGAGTATATACAGTCAGACTATAGACTGCTTGTTTGTTTGTTTATTAATTTTAATAAGTTTAATAAACAAACAAACAAGCAGTCTATAGTCTGACTGTATATACTCGTTGCGACAACATAAACTCTAATAGAACCTGCCACAGATTGAAGCTAATAGAGAGATATGTTTCTTTTGCAGAACATATTGTATCTATCTATCTATAACTTCACGCCATATCTCTTGCGGGGTAGGCAGAGAGAACCGAGCGCCACGTGACTCGGTCCTTACATATCTCAATCGCTTCTTTAACATTCATTGCTCTTATCATGGACGCTCGCCGGTTTCTAAGGCTCCTGTCATCTTGAAAAGACCAACAAATCGGCTTACCACCAGGTAGTGGTCCGATTCAAGAGTGGCACCTCTAAGGCTCTTGTATCCATTATAGCATTTCGGAGACGTCTATCAATTAAAATCAAATCAATCACACTTTTTTGGTCATTCCGTCTCCATGTATACGTGTGAATATCCTGATGATAAGTATTCGACACTATATTGTATAATAGTGAATATTACATGTAAACCGCATGGATCCGCCCTCCTCGGTGCGATATTAATTGCATGCGGCGGTGGGGGGCGCCACCCACTACGCTCGCTCAATCCGGCGGGACGAAGAGAACCGAGTGTCATATAGGCACATGGAATTTGAGAGGTTGATTAGAAGATAAGATGAATGAGTTGATATGATCGAGAGATACCTAGATGTTTTGTGTGTGTTGAGACATTGCGAAAGGGAAGCGACACCGAAGATCTGTCCGGTGAGATGATGGTCCTATGATCCGGAGTGGACCAGGACGTTCATGCCAGCGCTGACGTAGGTGTCGTACTTTCATCTCGCTTGGCCGCTGGTGTAAGATTACGATTTAGTAGGTCTAAGACTTCTCTGGGTTGAAATAAAACTGGGGATTACGCGAGTTTTTTTGGTTTCTCACATACTCCTGCGAGCTCTACTAATCCCCAGGAGCTCCAGAAGTATTGGTAGACCGTAAGGGGTATTCTGGATTTGGCTGAAGCGAATGAATGGATAATTATGTGTGGAGATCTAAATGGAGAGGTTGAAACCAAGCGAAAGATCTGCCCGGTGAGATGATGGCCCTATGGTCCATGAGTGAACCAGGACGATCGTAGGTCTCGTGCTTTCGAGGCATTGGCGAGTGCTTATTCCTTTCGGAGATCATGAAAGAATAAGAAGTGAAAATTTGGAGGTCGAATGTGTGAGGAGTACGTATGTACGTCAAGTCAGTAAAAGGCTTGCGAAAGCGAGTCTTTCCGACTCAGATGTAGACGAATGTTGAAAAGTTCTGAAATGAAGTATGGCAGACAGTGCGAAAGAAGCATGTGGATACGCCGAGAGGCGTAGAACACTGAGAGATGCCTGGCGGAATGCGGAGGTTGAATTCTCCGTGGAAAGCAAGAGGAAAGCGTGTCTGGATTACGTATCATCTTTGCACCAGAGTGATAGTATGAAAGAGAAGAAGAAATACATATTTAAGAATGAAACCGTTGATTTAAGAATGAAACCTTTTAAACCTATTTGAAAGAGAGACAACCAGAACGAGCACCAAGATTACCGTTGATGATGTAGTGTTGGAGCAAGTGGATGAGATTGTATATCTTGGAAGCGCTTTTAGCAGCGATGTTTTTAGCAGCGAAGGTACACCACTAGTGTGGAGATGCGAGTGAGTGCAGGGAACAGCGTTAATGGAGCGTTGGGTAGCCGAAATTTAAGCCGGAAGGCACAGCTCGCAGTAGACAACGCGGTATTAATACCAACTCTAATTTATGGAAGTGAAAGCTGGGTATGGCAGAGAGAGCATGAAAGTAGAGTAAATGCGGTCGAGATGAGAGCATTGCACAAAATCTGTATCACTCTTGCTAACCGCGCTCATAAGATGATGTAGAAGGAGAGTTTATCTGAAAGAGAGTGTCGGTGTTAAGATAAGGAAAGGGATACTCCGTTGGTATGAACATGTAGAAAGAATTCCGGGGGACATGTAGAATGCAGGGTGAAACAATGACGAAACAGATATACAATGCGGAAATGAAAGGATGTAGGAGCCGAGGAAAGCCAAGACTAACCTACCATGACCAAATTGAACTAGGAACCTAGGAACTGGCGACCGTGTGTGAAAAGAGCTATGAGTATTAGAGAAGTGAGTGAAGTATGTAAGACCCGCATCTTATGGCACTTGGTACTTGCATGTATCACTAAATTCAATTCGTGTTTTCAGATTCCGGTATATTTTTATAATTATCGAGAAAATAGAGATCAAACTTTAATTACGTACCTACATGCGAATGCGGGAGTTCCATACGCGATCCTTCCACGTCACTCTACATCCATCCAGCGCAGCATATTATATTATACAGCTATTGCGTGTCACGGAGATGACTCCGTGCGTTATAATATGCGGTTACATAGGTCGTTCAAGATGCTCACACCACGAGGTCCTATCGCCTTCCTGGCTGCGATGGGCACTCCATCCGCTCTGACTACCTTCCGATTCTTCATGCAACGAAGGGCCTATTAGGTTTCTTCGGGCGTTATAAGTGGCACTAGTCCCTGATTAGGAGGAGGAGCCTCACAATATGGTATCCACGACATTATTTTTATTATGAAGATACCACCAACCACCATGTACGTAAATGCATGACACCCCTTTTTGTTTTTAAAATAGTATGGAACGATTGAGGGTAGACTAGAGGCAATAAAAAAACTCCTTAGTCCACCGAGGTAGACCAAGTAAGCGATCTACGGTTTCGGAGAGGCCTGAAATATACAAATATCAACACAATTCAAATTTCAATTTTCAGAATACCTATAATAGCTTTCTCTAACACAAGAAAACAAGAATGCGTTTGAAGTTACTATGAAAGTAACTGAATTTCGACGATATTCGAAATTCGAAAAAGGTATTCATGCCTTCAAGCCATTCAGAACATCACTTGAAAACGGACATTTTAATTTAAAAACATCTCGTATTATTTTAGACCCTTAGACGTTCGGGAATTAAGTTTCTTTTCGAATGTAGTGCCTCGGGAGTTGAACTTTAATATTTGTGACAGAATACAATATCGAACAATTCCTCCGATACAAAGTAAATTCAGATTGGATTTCAGTTTATTGAAAACAATAAAATATTACGTTAGTACAAGTTATGGAACCTGTACGTGCTTCGTACCGTGGCGTCGCATGCTGAATGACATGTCATTCGAAATACTGCAATTGGGTGTACATTTTCAATAGGTTCATATTTGAGTTTTATTTTCTATTCTTCATTCTTTATTGCATAACATTACACACAGAGTTAGTTGCATTAAAAATAGTGTACAATAGTGAGCTTATCTCTTTAAGAGATCTCTTCCAGCTAGCCGTAGCGTGTGTGCAGTAATTTTATTTTGGCCGGGAGTAAAAAAGTTATGCGAAATTTAATATACAATATATAAATATATAAAATACATACATACTCTTTAATAATATCAATACATATAAATAACTACTAAATAATATCACTTATTGTGAGTAAGATAGTACTCTCTCAACCTTTTCCTGAAAGTAACTAAAGTGAAACTGTCTCGTATTTGTAGCGGTAATTTATTCCACAGCTGTGCAGCATTAACAGTGAAAGAACGAAAGTAGATAGACAGTTCTATGTTTAAGAGATCTGTGTCCCTAAGGTTCATAATGATTTATAAGCTTGTTCACTCCCACGTCTTACACTCCGAGGTCGCTCAACTTGTTCTGCACGTGCCCAAACAGACTCTTGATTGAGAACGAATGGCTAAAATTCCAGCGGGCCGTATGGGGAAGCTCGCGGCCGCTGCGTGCTATGGGAAAATGTTCGGAATTTCTCTGCATGACAGAATCAGAAATGAGGATATCGTCAGTAGAATTTAGGTAACCGACATAGCCCAAAGGATAAGCAAGAAGAAGCTGAAGTGGTAGAATGGCGTCCAGGTACACGCAGTGTGGAACGATTCCCGCTAGATGGAGCGGAGCGACCTCAAGAAGGTTGTAGGGAGTCGATCGATGCAGGAGGCACAGGATTGACAGGAATGGCACTCTAGAGAGGATATCTGTATTCAGAAGTGGACACATACGGGCTGAGCTGATAATGATGACGTAAGCCATCATCATTATACTTTCACAAAAACGATTCTATTGAACTTGACAAGTTAAAATATATATATAATTTTCATTACTTGGCCTTACTTCTAGCGAGATGTAGCTTGCTTTTGTAATTTATAGATTCTATTTATCTTCATGCGAAGTGCCTTGTGTCTACCCCGGCAGAGGGAAGCGTGCACCATATGACTCGGTTTATATACCTCACTCGCTTCATTAATATTCATAGCTCTTCACATTCACAGCTCTGCACGCTCACCAGTTTCTAGGGTGCCTGACATCAAACATGGCTGATTTGTTCATAGTAGATGAGCCTTGGTCTTATTTGTACAAAGATGTTATACAAGTCTCAAGTCAGACCGCACATGAAGTAATATTATTATTAACAGTCACCCATGGAACTGAGGGAGCACCTGGGTACCAGCTAAAACCTTGTGATTCGGTACAGAGACTGAAGAATGTTTGCTATGCGGGAACTGAACACACGAACGAGCCTTACTATTAAAGACGGATTGCTGACCACTCTGCCACCAGGCTAGTCAAAAGGTGGGTGAGTACCGACCGCGGCTATTGTCCATAAGCTTATTTGTGGGGTGTAATAAATAGGTTATTGTCTTTAGTGTGAATTCTTTGTAAGCCAAACTCACCTGTACGACAATTCTGCTAAAAACCTGCAGTTGCATCTTTACGCTGGTCATTTGACTCGTGCAGGAATAGTGCAGTGCCAATTGAAATTTCACTGCAGTGAAACAGTAACTACGTTGCAGCTGTACGCCTGTGATAAGCTCATTTGCAGTATACGGCAGATGAACTTAACACCCGGCATGTTATGATATTTCAGGCCAGTAAATCAGTATCTTGGTACTGTAGATTGTTGGCGCTTGGTGGAATTTTGAAGAGGTGATGTATTACAAAATGTTTGTTGAATGTCGGAAGATGTTCATCGAAATGTATATTCGGGAGGCATACAAGCATACGGCCCACCTGATGTAAAGCGGTACCGTAGCCTATTAACGCTTGTAATATACTAAGTATCACTCGCGCGATACCTCCTCTGCTGCCTACACAGCAACTCCTTGGGAGCTTACTGGTGATCTTACTCACACGCAGGAACACTACAATCCTCTAGGGAGTTGTTATTTGGCTGCGGTTTTCTGTGAGGTGGAGGTACTTCACCAAACGGACTGCTTTGATGCGTCCTAATAAACGATTATCTATCTATCTATCTATCCTACCTCTATGCCTATGGAATTAGAGGAAATGCACATAAATTAATGAAGTCATATCTAGCGGATAGACAGCAAACGACACAAATCGATAGAATAAATATTAAATCAAAATGTGAAGAACAATATCAATCTGACTGTAGAAAGGTAAACTATGGCGTCCCACAAGGTAGCATATTGGGGCCTCTATTATTTTTAATTTACATTAACGATTTGCCTTCTGCAATTAAATATCATATGACATTATTTGCTGATGATAGTACAATTTTATTTACAAATGACAATACTCATGACCTGGAAAATGACATAAATGAATCTTTGGTATCAATAATCAATTGGTTGAATAATAATAATTTGAAAATAAATTTAGACATAGAAACGACAAAATTCTTAGGTTTAATCATTGACGATAAATTGAATTGGAAAATGCAAATTCAACAAATCTGTACCAAACTAAGCAAATTTTCTTACGCATTATATAACTTGAGCAAAATCGTAAATGAATCGGCTCTATTGACAGCATACCATGGTTACGTTGTTTCTACATTACGCTACGGAATAATATTTTGGGGCAATTCCACAGACAAACTCCTTGCTTTTAGAGCACAAAAACGATGTGTCAGAGCCATGTATAGTTTAAAACAGACTGACTCATGTAAGTCATATTTCAAGAAGTATCATCTCTTGACAATGCCTAGTCTATATATTTTTGAATGTGCCTCATTTGTCAAAAGTAATATTAAATTCTTTAATTTTAAGACGCGAGATCGACATAAAAATAAGTTATATTTAAATCCAGCGAGGACTGCGCTATTGAGTAAAAGTGTTTTCTGTAACATGCCTCGAATATACAATAAAATACCTGAAAGCATACGTAGCATAAATGAGATTAACATATTCAAAACTAAACTTCATGATCTGTTGATAAGTAGGTGTTACTATGACATAAATGATTATTTATCTGACAAGGATTTGTAAAATGCATGACATTATTTAATTAGATAGCAATAATTATTGTATGCCTGAATGGTAGAACACAGAATAGAACTATGCTAAATTGTAACAACCTTATTACCTGTAGTTCACAATAAAGATTATTTGTATTTGTATTTGTATTTGTATCTCTTAAAACACCCAAACCAAGGCAAACAGACATGTTCATGCACACAAATGTTTGCCTTGTGTGGGAATCAAACCCACGAGCGTTGGTCTCAAAGTCGCGTCATTCACGACTGAGCCACCGAGCTCGTCAATGATGAAAATATGAGGAAAAAGCATTTTTTGCAAATTCTTCAAAACTGCCAGATGTTTTGTTTATAATGAATATCTTGATAAGGCCGTAAAGGCTCGTGAGAGCTCGATGGCGTCTTTGCGTGTGTCATTGTAACCGAACACGCAGGTTAAGCAACTTCGACCGCAGCCTGTCTGTGGATGAATTTATCTGTCTTGAGTTTTTCCGTACTTCGGAGGGCACGTTAAGCCGTCGGTCCCGGCTGTTGTCGATAGATGACAGTCGTTAAGCTAAGTCAGTGGCCCTCGGGCGGCTTTAATACACTGCCGTCCGTAAATCCGCATTTGAGCAGTTCAGACTTCGGTTGAAGGGAGACCCGTATCCCTGCAGTGGAATGCGTAAGGGTTGATGTGGCCGTAAAGGCGAAACCGGTCGGTAAAAATAAAAATAAGTAATAAATAACTGTATACGTGTTTGCATTGTCTAGTAAATTAGGCTTCTAATAAATATTGTCTCCTGAAGTAGGACAAAAGTTTCAAGATCCATTCGTTGGCCTTGGCTGCCATATATTTCGATGAACATCTCTCAATATTAAACAAACATTTTGTAATGCATCACTTGTTCAGAATATTAATTATACTCAATTCAACAAAAGTTGTACATTATCACCGTTAGCAAACCTGCAGGAGGCGTACATGCTTACGATCCACCTGATGGAAAGCAGTTACCATAGCGTATTAACGCTTGTAATACACGGTATCACTCGTGCGAAGCCACTTCTGCAGTAAGCTCCTAAGGAGTTGTTTTTTTTTCTCTATATTGGCTCAGCTTAGTGGCTCCGCTACGCCTGATGGTAAGTAAGAGGAGCCCAAATTACAGTGGCAACTGACAAAGGACTACGGTATCTTGTCAGTTGATGCTACCATGCTGGCCCGCAAGGTGCATCTTCACGCTTCGTTTGAAGGATCCCATGTTGTAGGAAGGAGGAAACACATGTGCAGGCAAGGCGTTCCACTTTTTACTAGTTCAACAGAGATAGAAGTTGCCGCACTTTTTAGTACGAGAACAAATGTCCTCAACAGCGGAATGATGACGGAAGGGAGAGGGTGGGATAAGGGAAAATAGTTCTTCAGAGCACTCATTTTGATACAGGCGGTAAAATATGCTAAGCGAGCCAATGTTCCTACGAAGTTGCAGAGGTTCTAGGTTTTTCGTGACCTCTTCGTCACGTCGTAGGATGAGTATAGCTTACATGTTGCCACAACAACTCCTTGGGAGCTTACTGCAGACCTCACTTCATCGCAGAAGAACCTGGAATTTTGTGTATTCCTACAAGTGTGTAGGAAAACACGAAGCCTCCAGGGGTTTGTTGCAGAGCTGCGAAGCTATAGAACCGAGAAAATTGTCTTTTTTGCAGTTTTGCTGTTTTCGACTGTTACACGTAGTACTCCTTCAGTTTTGAAGCTAGAGAGCTGATTGTTCGACGTGAATGTACCTTAAATATTGTAGATTCCCCTAAAATAGATTAAATTTCGATTTGCTGATTTGCAATAAAGGATATCGATAAGTAAGATAAGTATGTTATCGCCTCAAAAACCGTTCCAATACAAAGTCAATTGGAGCGCGTATGGCGACCACTGAAAAACAACAACACGATCACTATCGCCGGCTAGGGTTAGGGTTAGCAGCTCTGCTTACGCAGCTTGCTGTTATTTACTTATTGTGCAAAAGCAGCTCTGCCAATGCGCCGCACGCCCAGCTCCCCTAGTTATTTGGCTGCAGTCTTCTACTAGATGCACGTACTTCGTCAGTCAGGATACTTTGATGCACTCGCGTCTTCATTATGAGGGTGCACCACGTGCGATAGACCAATTCTAATACAACACTGCAACTGCACCGCTGCGCGGCGTATGCCAAAACACATACCTACATTTCAACGATTCGTTATTCTGTTAAGCGATCTGACTGCAGCGACGTTGCAGTACGCTGTAGTAAATGACTCCTTATTCTGTGCCATGACTGTTTCACTTCATTCGTTTACTACAGTATAATCGTATTCGGAAAGGTAAGGCTCATCAAAGCATCATCTGGGGAAGAATCTCCACCACACAGAAAACTGCAGCCAAATAACAACTCTAGTAACTAAGAGTAAGCCTCTAAGAAATTGCGGTGTTGGCGGTAGAGGTGGCATCACGCGAGCGATACTTAATATATTGCAAGCATTCATAGGCTACGGTAACCGCTCTACATCAAGTGAACCGTATGCTTGTATGCCTCCCGACGTTGTATAAAAAAAAACATGATTCAAACCTGGGACTGCTCGCTTAATTGGTTTATTCACTAGGATATCAATGCTCTCTCTCACTCCGTTTGTAATTGTTTCGTGAATAACAGTAAAATCGAAACCTATATCGGCTATTTGCTTCGATACACACCAATTACAGAATAGCCGAAACTGTAATCAAAATACAGAATACTAAGCCCATACAAAATGTATCCAATACGGAATCCGTTCTGAATAACGCCAATCCGAGATTCTGAACCACGATTGATGTAACGACCAGCCCTGACCACGGAGACGGCGCGTCGAATTTGGAACCGTAAGCGTGCGGCGTAGAGTTTATTTTTCGATGCTGGATATTTAGGGTTGTGGTTACATTTATTTTGAAAGATGTCCATCAGCAATTCGGAGATGTAAGTTGTGAGAGAATTCAGCGAATATAGTTCTATAGAGACATTTTCATACAATTAATTCTATTAGTCCAACCGAGAAAGTCTTAGCTAATATACTAATTTATGTATTTTTTTCTATACCACTAATGTGCTACCAACACAAATGAATAAACCATTCGGCTGCCCATTTTAGCAAGCCGTTGCGGTGTTTTTTTTTTCTTTTTATACAACGTCTGAAGGCATACAAGCATACAGCCCAACTGTGAAACGGTTACCGTAGTGTATGAACCCTGGTAATGTACTAAGTAATACTCGCGCGATGCCACCTCTGCTGCTAACACAGCAACTCCTTAGGAGCTTACTGAATTAAGTTACTACGTAATATCGTTCTCATTGGTCATCCATAGGCTACCACCATCTTACAGTAGGATGTATGTAGTAGGGATGATAAGATGGTGGTATATATGGTTAGACGTAATGATTGATAGACGTTTGGATGCTTTGTGTTTGACAGAGACTTAGCGCAAGGGGAGAGACACCGATGATCTGCCCGGTGGTATGATGGCCCTATGGTCTGGGGTAGACCGGGACGATCATGCCAGTGCTGGTGTAGGTGTCGTACTCTCCTCTCGCTTAGCCACTGGTGTAAGAGATTACTGTTTGATATGGCCTAGACTTCTCTGGGTTCGTATTAAACTGGGCATTTCTGGTTACAGCATACGCTTCCGTAAGCTCAGCGTGTGCTCAAGAACTAAAGAAGTTTTGGAAAGTCTGTGAGGGATGTCCTGGACTTAGCTGAAGGGAATGAAAAAGTGATTATGTGTGGAGATTTGATTGGACGGGTTGAGACTAAGCGATACAGCTGTGAAGCTGTTCTTGGTCCGTATGGAGATAAGAGAGTGAACGAAGCAGGTAAGTCAATACTAGATTTATGTATGGATCGAAACCTCGTGTCGAATACTTTATTTCATCATAAGGATATTCACACGTATACATGGAGAAGGAATGACCAAAAAATGTGATTGATTTGATTTTAATAGATAGACGTCTCCGAAATCTTATAATGGATACAAGAGCCTTTAGAGGCCCCACTCTTGAGATGGACCACTACCTGGTGGTAAGCCGGTTTGTGAGCCTTTTTAGGAAGTAGAGGTACTGGCGAGTGCGTATCCCTTTCGGAGATCATGAATGGATAAGAAGCGAAAAATTGCAAGATGAAAGTGTAAGGAGAACGTATGTGCATCTGGTAAGTGAGAGACTTGCAAATGCAAGCCTCTCCGACTCAGATGTGGATGATTGTTGGAAAGTTTTGAAAGAAAGTATGGTGGATAGTGCAAAAGAAACTTGTGGATGCGCAAAGAGACGTAAAACAGCGAAAGAAGATGCCTGGTGGGATGCGGAGGTTGAATCCTCCGTAGCAAGAAAGAGGAAAGTGTGGCTGGATTACGTATCATCTTTGCCCTTAAATGAAAATATGAGAGAAAAGAAGAAAGAAATGTACCGTCTATGCAAGAATGAAACCAAGGCTTGATGAACAAACAAATCTTAATTTTTTGAGTTCCCTAATTTAAAAGGAAAAATGAAACCCTTATAGGATCACTTCTTTTTCCGTGGGTAAATATACTTTTTCTCAGGAATGCGTAAAGCAGTGAATAAATCTAACTTCCAAGTCAACGCAATCAAAAGATACGGCCTTTTATACCGCATGTTTTAACACTCGTAAGGGAATTAAAGCCTATAGGGTACTTCTCGTTGTGGTTTCATCTCAAAATATATATAACTAGCCTGGCCAACTGTTACATAGACTTTTTTTCAAATCTTTAATTATTTTGAATTTGGGACGCGTTTATATTTATATATATTATTATATAAATATTAAAAACTTCTTTCGATTTTTCACCATTTTACATATTTTTTTCGTATTTATTATCCAATTACAATAAAAAACAAAAAAAATGAAACAAAAAATTGTTAAAGAAAATAGGATTGCAGTGATTGCACAAAGTGGGTAGCCGCCGGTCATATTCAAGATACTTCAAAAGCTTGGTATCGGCTTGTTTATGTATCGGTTTTGTGGTACCGGTATGTTCATATATCGTACTATCAGGGCGATCAGGGTGACCGCGTGCTGTTAGAACTACAAAGACTGTTAATGCTGTTAAAGCCAGAATTCGCCGAAACCTCATTACGGAACAAAAAATCTTATCGCGCGATATGAAGGTTCCCGCTAGGACTTTATCATAAGACATCAACCTCGGCGCTTAGAGTCTATATACAGGACATGTCCTAAATAAATCCCTACACTTGAAGACAGTGGAGCGTTCAAAACGCCTTCTGTCCCGGTACGCAGGTGAAAGGCACAGAAATATCCTCTTTGCTAATGAAAACATTTTCACGATTGAAGAGTAACAAGCAAAATGACAAAATGTACGCACACAAATTTAAAGAAGTCGCCCAAGCAGTCGGAAAGGTACGACGTAGTCATCATCCTGGGTCTGTAATGGATTGGTGGGGGGTGTCTTATCAATGAGTCACAAAAGTTCATTTTTGTGAAAAAGGATGAGAAGACTTCAGCCAAAGTGTATCAAGAGACTGTCTTGTATCGTGTTGAGAAACCTCTCAGCTTTTTTAAAAATGTACCGTGAACTTTCCAGTAGGACTACACCTGTCACAAGGCACGAACTACGAGCTAACGTTCCGGACTTTATAAGAGCTGAAGACTGGCCCCCGTCTAACCCAGATCTGAACCCCTTAGACTACACATTATGGTCAGTTGAAGAGGACATGGCCTGCTCGAAACGACACGCAGACATTGTGTCTCTTAAAAAATCTCTGATGAAACAGTGCGTAAATTCTATACATCGATGGTAAATTCATAGATTCGTGGCCAAACAGATTAAACGCCTGTTAAGCCTAAGGTGGCCATTTCGAATAGAATCATTTTTTTTATTTTTGATGATACTTCCATAAATATGTACATATAAGTTTTATTAAGATTACATTACTTCATAAAAAATAAATGCATATTCATTTGTAACAAAAGTTATGACCGGACTAGGTATATATTTTGTAACTACGTACTTACGAGTATTTGCAGTTGGTAAACTAACTGCGACATACGCCGATGTATAAGAACATCAATTTTCCAACGGCAAAGCTAAGTTTCTCCCCCAATCCAATTTATCTTTTCGTTAGAGCAATGTTCGGTGCTTTCATAGTTTATCTATACTTCAGTAATGTTACCTAATTATATTGGTAAATGTACCAGTACATCTCTTAACTGCTTACATTGTTATATGTATTTATAACTACAAGAACATAGATACGTCTCTAATCTATGTTTGAGATGTATATTGTCTTTGTTAATTTGGAAGGAACCTTACAAAATAATCGGAAGAAACGGAGAAAAAAATCTTCGAGATTTGATTCTCGTGATGAATGAACTAATCACACCTACCAGTTTGTGCGGAACCCTTAGTGCTCGACTCCGACTCGCACTTCGCCGGTTTTATATATAAGATTTGTGTTTACAGTACGATTAAAAGTTTAATCCGCTTGGATTTGGAGCATGGAGTTATTTATTTCATCGCACTGTGTTTCACTTGCAACGGATTATTTGGACAAAATAATTAATGATCTTCTTTGTTACAATAAATTATTTTTACATAAAAAAAAACGCCTTCAAATCACATCCAGGAACTAAAAAGCAAATAAAATACCCAAATTCAAGTGTAGGCACACTTGAAGCGATTTGGATATTTTATTTGCTTTGTGTGTTTTTTGTGAGTGGGTCTTAAATTGAACACGGACAAAACGAAGATTATGTCGAATATAAATGTTGTATCCACTCCAGTTTCAGTTGGGAGCTCGGTTCTCCAAGTTATTGAGGAGTATGTCTACCTAGGACAAACAGTCCAACTTTGAAAGAAAAATACCTCAATGTCACAAGACGAAAGTCTTCGGCCACTGTGTGTTGCCAGTGATGACTTACGGCACAGAAACGATGTCCCTTACTATGGGCCTCATACAAAAGCTCAAGATTGCACAGATTTAGACGAGCATGGATCAAGTACCTTCTAATGTTTTCTTTAGCACCACAGCTTGCGGGTTCGCGATATAAACACGCAGAGGCTATTTTCTTTTGAAGAATTTCTAATTCATCAAAAAAAGTGTTTTCAAGAATTGGTTTAATACCTTTTTATCCAGTAAGGGTACATCACATGAATCACTGTGCGTCACAACCCAATTCTGCGAACCCTCCGGACTAATGTTTGGTTTTTGTAGAGTAATGAATGTAATGGGACGGAACGGGTCTACCGGGTCAAATGTCAAGGGTGCACATATAACTTATTTTCGGATCGGGGTTCTAATCCCATCAGATACCTATTTACAATTTATTGTTGTTAATTTAACTATAGTTTGGGTGAACATTGTGACTCTATTTCTGCTAGAATACGTCGACAACGATAAATTTAACTATGTTATGTTAACTATATTATATAACTTTAAGATGGGTCTTCGTTCTTTGATTGACGGAATCCGCTGCCTAAGCCTAATGGTTTAGCTAATAATACTGATGTGGATATGGAGAGGTGGACCCTTCTTAGGTTAGGTTACACGATGTTTTTCTTCACCGCCGAGCAGTGACAAATATGTACATAAATCCCACAACACGAATTTATTTCATAACACGAAATTTCGGATCCTGTCGTGAGCAGGTACCACGCATGCTCACACCAGTGAACCAGGGATCGTCGTTGGCAGACTTTTAATCCACTGGGCTATCACTGCCCACGACGTATGAGATAGGTAATTACATATTACCTCACGAGTAATATTTGACCTCTTAAACAAATATATTATCCTACTAATATTATAAACGCGAAAGTTTGTATGTATGGATGTGTATGGATGGATGTTTGTTTGTCTTTCACCCTTAAACGGCTGAACGGATTTGAATGAAATTTGGCACGTAGATAGATTATGATCTGGATTCACACATAGGCTACGTTACTTGACTCCACGCGGGCAGAGCCGCGGGCAGCGGCTAGTATTTATATAAAATATTGTATGCAGTTTATTTATACAACCTTGGGAGGCATACAAGCATAAAGCCCACCTGATGCTTTATATAAGGTGGGCCTTACTTAGTTACCGTAGCGTAACACTTGTAATAGATGAAGTATCGAGGTTACAGGTAACCTCACTCACTCGAAGGAACATCTTTCCAGAGAGTTGTTATTTGGGTACGGTTTTCAATGACGTGGAGGTACGTCTCCAGTCATGCAGCTTTATGCCAATCAAGTTTTTTTTTCTTCGGGAGGCAAGCAACTATACGTACCTGATGTAAACCGGTTACCGTAACCTATAGACACTCACAATACATTGAGTATCTTAGGAGGTTACTGGTGACCTCGCTTACACGCAGGAACACAATAACCCTCTAGGGAATTGTTATTTGGCTGCGGTTTTGTTTGAGGTGGAGGTCCAGCCCCAAACGGGCTACTTTTATGAGCCCTACCTCTCCTTAAAAACACCCAGACCAAGGCTTACAGACATGTTCATGCACACAAATGCTTGTCCTTTGTGGGAATCGAACCCACGAGCGTTGGTGTTAAAGTAATGTGACAGTGAGTTTCATGACTGCGACGCCGAGCTCGTCGAGAGTTTCTTACATTAGCATTAGGGTCAGCAATTATGCCACAAATTTTGCGCAATGCTCATACCTCGACCGCATTTAGGTATACTATGCACCGCGTTGTGTACAGCGAGTTGTGCCTTCTGGATTAGATACGGCTACGGTAACCGCTTTACATCAGGTGGGCCGTAGATTATATGCTTCCCGACTTTGTATAAAAGAAAGCAAACAAACATACAGCCTATCGTACTTACTGTAGCCTACGAACGCTTGTTATAATAAATTAAGTATCACTCGTGCGATGCCACCTCTGCAGCTAATACAGCTTAGGACATGGTGACCGCCCTCACTCGCAGAAATACAACAACCCTCCAGAGAGTTCTTATTTGGCTGTGATTTTCAATGAGGTGGACCTCCACCTCATTGAAAATCACAGCCAAATAAGAACTCTTCCCTTCCCCAAATAGGCTGCTTTTATACGCCCTACCTCTCTTAAAAACACCCGGGCCTTGAGAAAAGGACATGTTTACTCATACAAAAATTTGTCCTGTGTGGGAATCGAACCCACGAGGATTGTCACGAGCGTTCTTGTGTTAGCAGAGGTGACAGTGTGCGAGTGATACTTGATGTATTGCAAGCTTATATAGACTACGGTAACCGCATTACGTCATGCTTTTGGCAGCTCACCCCGACTTTGTATAGAAATAAAAAAGATGGAAGGCGAATCATGGTGCATCACACGCTAAAGGCATCTTCACGGATAAAGTTGGTATAGAAGCCAAAGAGTCCTACCCCTCTCTTTGTGGGTTCTACTGATTGTACAATGGGTATATCTAGATAGTATGGGTATGAAAACATAATGTATGTTCGTAATAACTAGGGGAGCTGGGCCTGCGGCGCATTTGCAGACCTGCTTTTGCACAATAAGTAAATAACAGCAAGCTGCGTAAGCAGAGTTGCTAACCCTAACCCTAACCCTTGTGTCAATAAATATTTTGACAATTAATTTGACCGGATTATAAATTTGCAAAACTTGAAATGAGCTCGCCATACGCGCTCCAATAGACTTTGTATTGGAACGGTTTTTCGGGAGATAACATCACTTATCGATATCCTTTATTGAGCAAGACGAAATTTAATCTATTTTAGGGGAATCTACAATACTTAAGGTACATTCACGTCGAACAATCAGCTCTCTAGCTTCTAAACTGAAGGAGTACTACGTGTAACAGTCGAAAACCGCAAAACTGCAAAAAAGACAATTTTCTCGGTTATAAAGCTTCGCTGCTAACGCAGCTCTGCAATAATAAAAAATAAACTAGTTTTCAAAATTCAGCAAAAAAACTTACAAGTAGAAATAATTTGTAGGTATATGTCGGTACATCGACATGCTAGGAACGGTAGATCTTTTCTTGTAATTTGTGTTCGATTCTATAATACATTGCCTGAAACAATTCTGTCCTTTCCTGACAATGTATTCGAAAACACATCAAAAATTCTGTCTGTAAATGGGAATAGGTAACTGACAAATATCTCGTCTGGAAATAATTCAGCACAGACAACCTTTTTCTCAATAATCGTTAATTCTACCATTTGATATCATTATTGTACCAATATGCTGACATGAATTTATTGCAATATCTAATTGACAATTTGAAAAGAAAAAAATCCAATGGTCATTTCCAAAATGCTAGCAGATTAAAAAAGAAAAAAACCGTTAAGTGCGTCTCGCGCGCGAGGGTTCTGTTAAAGAATAATTGAGCAATTTTTTTTTTGAGATGTAACAAAAAATTTACGGTTTTCAAATTTTTTTCCTTTACTTGTGCTACATGACATTGCTTCTTGCCAAATTTCATGATTAGATCAATAGAAGTACCCTATATGTTTTGATTCCCTTGCGAGTGTCAAAATATGCACATAAACGAGGCGTAAACAACCGTATCTTTTGATTATGTTGATTTAAAAGTTTGATTTTTGCACTGCTTGAAAGGATTACAGACCTGAGTATTTGGTATTAATTTCAGCTTAATAGCTCCAACCGTCCCTGTGAAAAAATGGTCTTGACAGACGAAAGAAAAACAGACAGACGGACAGCAAAGCGATCCTATAACGGATCCGTTTTTCCTTATTGAGGTGCGGAACAAAAAAAAACCCAAAAATAGTAACATAATATATATGTCGTAGAGGTAGCAACACCATATTGAGAAGCCCGGAAGAAATCAATCCCCGTGATGCTAGTTTTAATAATAATGGATCAAAATGTCAAGTCGACGCTTGGGTGGAATCGACATCGTTGGATTGGCAACACCGGTTGTGTTTGTTATGGTTAGCTCGAAATGTCGATTGTGGTCAGGTTGTCAAAAACGTCAAGATGAGATACCGTCATTGGAAGCGGCATTACGAATCGAGCAATGGAGCCAACCGCACGTGTCGCGTCCACCGCATTTTGAATCCGTTGTAATCTGCGATCTGAGTATAACTTTTGTTACGATTATATTAGTAATTGACTGATTAAATATTGAGAAGATTAACTACGCTGGTATTTCGCCATGAACAACGAGCCACCTGACGACAATTATATCCACGTTCCGACATATATATATATTTCAATAAAATCTAAGATGTGTATAAGGCAAGTGCCCAATGGCAAAAAAAGAATGAAAATGAAGCTTCATCTTTTATCTTTAGTCGATCGTTACGATATCCCCAGCTCCCTCTGCAGCGGATCGATTGTGTCCATAACACGAGATTATGCTCTACCCTCAAGTATTCACAAACATATCGAAACGCAGTCAGCGGTTCACTATTCAATGTTTGTATGCACATTTCCTGTTGATTTTACTACGTCCCTAATGTCGCTTGTTTGTGCTTTAACTAGGTCAGTTCAAATTGCCGGTTATTCCCACCCGTCAACACTGGCCACGTCCCACTGGCGTCGGATGGGAAAAATTCCCACGAGTAGTCAGGAAATGGATAAGAGAATCCTAATTGTTGCCTGTAGTCATAGAGATACGAGACCTGACGAGCTCAGTGTCTCAGTAGTGAATGACGCGACTTTGACACCAGCGCTCGTGGGTTCGATTCCCACACAAGGCAAACATTTGTGTACATGATCATGGCTGTTTGCTTTGTCTGGATGTTTTAAGAGAGGTAGGGCGCATCTAAACAGCCCGTCTGGGGAAGTACCTCCACCTCACAGAAAACCGCACCCAAATAACACTCCCTAGAGGGTTGTTGTGTTCCTGCGTGTGAGTGAGGTCACCAGTAAGCTCCCAAGGAGTTGCTGTGTAAGCAGCAGAGGAGGCTTCGCGCGCGATATCTCAAGCATATTTCATTGATTGGTGTATTCAATAGTTTCACAGAATTGAATAGAGATGTGCTTATTTTAATTTTTTTTTTCTTTCTTTATGCAATTAACTTTTTATACATTTGACGTTTATGCACATATTTATAGCATTGACATTTATAGGATTAACATCTCTCGCTGACTTTTTTAAACATTTGCATACCTTTAGACTATAAGGTGAACATACCATACCAAATTTGCAAGTTAACTCACCATCTATGTAAACCACTGTATGTTCAGGCAAATAAATGAAATTTGAATTTGAAAGCGTTGATAGGCTACGGTATCCGCTTTACATCAGGTGGGCCGTATGCTTGTATGCGTCCCGATGTAGTATAAAAAAAAGTTGTGACTTGTGAATGGGATAAAAAATCCCAGTTTTTGCAGTGGCCATAGAGACACAAGACCGATCGCTGTGAATCAAAGGAGCATGCCTATTAATTAGGGTGGCTAATCATCATCAGCATTTCAGCCGAAGTACGTCCACTGCTGGATATATAAGCCGCTCCATTATATAACCAAATAACCACGTGACTCCGCATGAAGGCCTTCCCACTCACCAAAACACTGTGTTAGAGGTCTAAGAGGGAAGCTTATGTTCCGCAGTGGACACCCTTCGGCCGGAATGTTGGTAATAAGCCAAGCTAAGGGATATGCACCTTTGTACCTATATTTTTTAAGGTATGTACTTTTTGAACATGTGGTATTATAATCAACTATCTAACTATAACTTCACGCCAAATCTCTTGCGGGGTAGGCAGAGAAAACCGAGTGCCACGTGATTCGATCTTTACACACCTCACTCTCTTCTTTAACATTCATCGCTCTTCTCATGCACGCTTATTAAAGTAGGATACCTATGCGTTTTTTGATTTGTGGTCATTTTTCGAGAACCTTTCTGCCCTAAAGGTCCTTCGAACTATGTAGTCTGCCCACTGCCACTTCAGCTTGCTGATCCTTATATTATCCTTACATTTTACATCATCATATGATCATAAGTAGTTTAATTGAGGCAAGACACACCGTGGAACTTTGTGCCTATTTAATTTATGGTCGCCACGCGAACGTAGACAATGTTTGACGCCCGTTTCAAGTTTTAGAAAGTTGAAATACTTGTTGTTTGATGAAAATGTTTCAGCACCTTTCAAAGTATACGTCTTTGGAGTTAGCTGTTTTCATTGTAAGTTCATAATAAGACAATATACTAAAAACTGATTCACATTAATCACCACCATCAACAAGCGTTAATCCCGGTCGTGTCCCAGGATTTCGCTTCGGAGCTCAAGGTCCACTTTCCGGCCTTTACTTCTTCATATCGCGCTGTCAGCAGCACTTCTTGGGTCTATCCCTTCTACCGGGAGGTGGCATGGCTAATTTGTTCCCCACGTAACTTGCCATGTAAAAAGGGAGGTAGAGCAACAGCCACAGAAGTGTAATACAGGAATTATCTGCCAGGTCTTAAAAAAAGGTGATAGAAAGAAGTGCTCAAATTACAGAGGGATTTCTTTGTTGCCAACAGCATATAAAGTCTTGTCATATGTATTGCTCGGAAGGTAAGAACCATACGCGGAAAGGATCCTAAGCGATTTTCAATGCGGGTTCCGTAAAAATCGCAACACTAATGACCCGATCTTCCTTCTTAAACAAGTTATGGAGAAGAGATGGGAGTACGCTCAGAGCATACACACACTGTTCGTGGATTTCACAAAGCACACGACAGCATCGACCGATTGGAGCGCCCTGTACACCATTCTTAAAAACTTCATTTTCCCAGAAAAACTGGCCACCATGGTCGAGGTCGTTAGCCGGGAAAGCAGAATGAGAGTTAGAATTGGAATCGAACTAACGGATGAGTTTGCGGTAGTCGCAGGACTAAAACAGAGAGATGCCTTGTCGCCTATGCTTTTCAATTTGGTTCTGGTCACAGAAAGAAAAGTTCTCTGTAAAATCTTGGGTCGCAGATGGGAGCTGGAGAGTGTGGAATTTGATTGAGATTTTAGAGATTGAGGAACTCGTGGCGGCCCCGAACATCATTGTCGAAACTAAAGCGCACCACCACCGTCGACTGGAACAATTGGACAGAATGAGTGAAGAGAGATACAATAAGAACGCATACGTGGGTCAACCAGAAGGCCGACGCCCAGTGGCTGGACCAAGGTATCAATGGAAAGATGTAGTGGAGGAGGAAATACGCCAGCTTAGAGCCAGCGACGCGAGATCTTGCGCGATCACAAGTTACTTGTTTCGCAGCTCAAGACACCCTCCGGGTCACTGAGCCAGCGGAGTAAGTAAGTACTCGTAACTTGCTGCTTTTCGTAAGATGTAGATGTACCAGTTTAGGCGATGCTGTTACAGAATGTCTGTGATGTTTGACGCGTTCCTTTAGCGTCACTCTGCACATCCAAAAATGTATTTACGTATGTTTATCAGTTGTCTAGTACCCATAACACAAGCTTCGCTTACTTTGGGGCTAGATGGCGCTGTGTAATTTGTCCGACAATATTTATTTATTTATTAACATATTCATCTCAACGACACGCAGCTCCTGCTTGTGCCGTTCATGTACAGACCACGCTTCACTGTCATATAAAAGGACAGCTCTAATAATGGATTTATAAACCTGTCCTTTTACATTAGCCGGTATTCTACGTTCAACAAATGACGCCAGCCATCTCACGCAACTTGGCCCAAGGCGGTGAAGCCGCTGAAATGTGTGCCTTGACTTAATAGGCTAAGGTAACCGCTTTACTTCAGATAGGCCGGATGCTTGTATGCCTTCCGACGTTGTATCAAAAACATCCAATATTCACATAAATTCTTATTCTTATTCACACAAAATCTCAGCATGAAAATAATCAAGAGTAAATACCTCGCATAAACCGTGCATGAGGCATGTTCGCATGTGTATCCAAAGATACCTCGGTACACAGCCACGTTGGTTATATACAATACTTGAGGGATACTTTGTACAAAAGTCGTCTGCGTGGGTATCTCTGTCTCACTTACTTGTACCGCCAAGCGCTATATTTATATATCTGTGTTCCGGTTTGAAGGGTGAGATATGGCAGAGAAATTACTGGGTAATGTGACGAAACATCCTTAGGTCACAAGATTAGCAGCGCGCGAGAAACATCCCCGTGAAGTTACGAGCGTCAATAAGCTGCGGTGATCGTTTACCATCTAATGCGAGCCGCATGCTTGTTTGCCAATCTAGTTTCATAAAAAAAAAATCTTATTCGAAACGTAATAAAGGCCAAATCACAGCGCATATTTGAATTATGTGCCCGCCTCATATTAAAAGGTAATAACATCATGTATTATCGTAATACAGACTATAAAAAGGCTTAAGGAAATTGCCCGTGCCCCAGTCTCCCCTTTAACAAGACATTAACGGGCGTGATAAGATCACGTACGTGGCCGTATATCACGTGGTACATTATACTCATTTTAAGTACCATATTTTATTATTGTGTGCTATTTTTTATGTCCCCGAGTGTAATATAGAGGATGATAATTGAAAAGTCTATCCTACAAAATCCATTTTGCCCGGAGTTCTGGACATACTCAAACGGTATTGATATCTTTCAACCGTAAAGGCATTTTGACAAAAGTTAAAATTAAAATCCTTGGGACCTAATTATCTTATCCATCTATGTTTTTTTTTATACAACGTCGGGAGACTTACTAGCATACGGCCTACCTGACGTAAAGCAGTTACCATAGCCCATTAATGTTTGTAATATATTAAGTATCACTCGCACGATGCCTCCTCTGCTGCTTACACAGCAACTCCTTAGGAGTTTACTGGTGACCTCACTCACACACAGAAACACAACAACCCTCTAGGGAGTTGTTATTTGGCTGCGTTTTTCTGTGATGTGGAGGTACTTCCCCAGACGGGCTGCTTTGATGCATCCTACCTCTCTTAAAACATCCAGACCAAGACAAACAGACATGTTCGTGCACACAAATTTTTGCCTTGTGTGGAAATCGAATCCACTAGCGTTGGTGTCAAAGTCGCGTCATTCACGACTGAGGCACCGAGTTTGACAAAATATTTTATCCATTTATCAATTTTTTTGTAGTTATACTTCTTTTAGCGTATTTGAAAGAGAAGAATCCAGAACTAATGTAAGGGATTACGATTGATGATGAAGTGTTGGAACAAGTGGATGAGTTTGTATATCTTGGATGCGCTTTCAGCAGCGATGGAAGGTACACCGCAGATGTGGAAAGACGAGTGAGTGCTGGGAATAGTGTGAATGGAGCGTTGGGAAAACTTCTTGGCAGTAAAAACCTGAGCAAGAAGGCACAACTCGCTATACACAATGCAGTGTTGGTCCCAACGCTAACTTATGGAAGCGAGAGCTGGGTATGGCAGAAAGAGCATTAACGCGGTTGAAATGCGAGCGCTGCGCAAAATTTGTGGCGTAAGGCTTGTAGACCGTATTCGCAATGATGATGTTAGAAACAGAGTTGGACTGAAAGAGAGCGTCGGTGTTAAAATAAGAAGAGGCATGCTCCGATGGTTCGGGCATGTAGAAAAAATGCAAGATGAAAGAATGACGAAGCAGATATACAATGCAAAAGTGGAAGGATGTAGGAGCCGGGGAAGGCCAAGACTTACCTACCATGACTAAATTGGTCGTGTTCTATCAGAAGGTGATGTCAGGAGCCCTAGCGTGCATGAGAAGAGCAATGAATGTTAAAGAAGCGAGTGAGATATGTAAGGATCGAGTCACGTGGCGCTGGTTCTCTCTGCCTACCCCGCGAGGGATTTGGCGTGAAGTTATAGATAGATAGATTAGCGTATTTGTGCTAGCGCTTTGGGCAGTGATAGCCCAGTAGATAAGGAACTGATCTGCTGGCCACCTGGACCACATATTGTCACATTTACCAACAAAGTTCGTGGTGTCCATTTTATATGTCGAAGTAAAAATTCACTCGCATCATTTTTGCTAAAAGCAGTCTTCTTCTTCTTCAAATTATCCCGTTTCCTAATCCTGCTATCCTACTAATATTATAAATGTGAATGTCCGTTTATTTGTTACGCTTTCACGCGAAAATGACGAGCTCGGTGGCGCAGTGGTGAAACGCGTTGTTACACTACTTTGACACCAACGCTCGTGGGTTCGATTCCCACACAGTACAAACATTTGTGTGCATGAACATGTCTGTTTGTCTTGGTCTGGGTATTTTCTATGTATGATAAGTATGTTATTTACAAAAAAAAAATGTATTTACGTATGTTTATCAGTTGTCTAGTACCCATAACACAAGCTTCGCTTACTTTGGGGCTAGATGGCGCTGTGTTATTTGTCCGACAATATTTATTATTATTATTAAAACTACTGAACCGATCATCATGAAACTTTGTACACATATTCTCGGAGGTAACAGAAGTAAAATAGGATACTTTTTATTAAAAATATATATATTTTTTTTTTATCAATGCGAGCGAAGCCGCGGGTAAAGGCTAGTAATATTATAAATGCGAAAGTTTGTATGTATGGATGGATGTTTGTTGCTCTTTCAAGCTTAAACGGCTGAACGGATTTGAATGAAATTTGGCACGTAGATTTAGAGATTATGATCTGGATTAACACATAGGCTCCATTATTTGACTCCACGCGGGCGGAGCCGCAGGCAGCAGCTAGTCCTAAATAAATTAGGATTGGCGGTGTCCATTACCTAAGCTTAACGATTTGGCGAAGGCGCTGATTTTTACATAGAGCCACTGTGGTCAGACCTCGACAACCCTGAGGGAACACCAGACCTTTCATAGGGTAGTGGCCTAACGTGCTTCGAAATATAATTTCTTGGACGTGTTTCCCCACGATGTCTTCCATTTCACGATGTCTTCCATTTCACGATGTTTGATAAATCCGAAACGACAAATTTAGTGGTACATGCCCACGCCACGATTTGAACCCATGGGATGAGAGGCAAAATAACATGTTATTCTATTAACTGTTGGTAACATAGTGTAGTGACGTCCTAGTGGATACAGAGCCAGCCTGTTCAATTCACCCTGGTTGGTATCCTGATGTGGTAAGTACCGGCCTAAGAGAGAGTAGCGATGGTCTAGTGAATAAATGGGCCTTTATACAGACTGGTACCTAGTTAGTCGGCAACGCATGTGTGACACCCCTGGCGTTGCAAATGTCTGTTTGTTTAGTTTACAGTGACCGCTCGCCGACGGCGGGGAGTTCACCCTCACACGCTGGAACATTGCGGTTCCAGCGTGTGAGGGTGAACTCCCCGCCGCACTGTGCGATTCCAGAGAGGTTTTCTTCCGAGAACTCCCAAGCTGTGGAATGAGCGCCCAGCCCGGGCTTTTCCACGGGACTACAGCGTGGAATTCTTCAAGAATTGCGTGAAGAGATTGTTTAGGACGTCGGCAACGCATGTGTGACACCCCGGGTGTTGCAAATATCTATAGGCTACGGTGACTGTTTACCATATGGCAGACATATGCTTTTTGTCACCTGAGTGGGATAAAAAAAAATCGGCCAAGTGCGAGTCGGACTCGCTCACGAAGGGTTCCGTACCACTATCTATAAAAACGGGACTCGCGCACCAAGGGTTCCGTACAATTATCTATAAAATGGCAAAATAATCACGTTTGTTGTATGGGAGCCCCCCTTAAATATTTGTTTTATTTTAATTTAATTATTTATTCTTAAAGTGAATATATAACTAAATATTCTGTGAATATTTCAAGCGTCTACCTGCTGCCGTTATCAATATCGAGCAAAAATGAGCAAAAAAATCACGTTTGTTGTATGGGAGCCCCCTTAAATATTTATGTTATTCAATTTTTTAGTATTTGTTGTTATAGCGGCAACAGAAATACATCATATGTGAAAATTTCAACTGTCTAACTATCACGGTTCGTGAGATATAGCCTGGTGACGGACGGACGGACGGACGGACAGCGGAGTCTCAGTAATAGGGTTCCGTTTTACCCTTTGGGTACGGAACCCTAAAAATCAGCACCCTTGTGTGGACATGTATCATTAACACACATACTTGTAATCATCAGTTACTCGGCGGTGAAGATTTTTTCCTTCCGTGGAGTCTTTAAGACCTCACCACTACAAGAACCTAAACCCCTGTGCTATCTAAACAAGCAGTCATCAACTCCGCAGTAAAGGGCAAAGTAATCGAAACCCGCGCTCGTAAAAATAAACTCGGTGTTTACTGCCTACACCCGAGATTCTATCCTAAAATCGAATATAACCTTTTTGGAATCACTTTGTTCTTTATACAAGTGTGATATTTGTGTTTGGAGTAACTTCTTAACTTGTGTATCTTCGCTCGTACTAAGGAAAGTTTTTTGTTGTCCATGGTGTAACGAATATCATCCATGACGCTAAGCAACGCAGTGACCGTACTGTGGTTGGCACGAAAGCCTGATCGATAAGGGCTGAGAAGATTGTTGCTAGAAAGATATACGTGGAGTTGTTTATAGACAGCACTTTGGAGAACCGTAGAGAGTAAAGGAAGTATAACCAGTTGAGAATGCGCAAGCTTGCATTGCCAGAGGGACACCTGGCTCGTCAATTATATAACAATTCATTTTTTTTTTTATAATTTGGCGGCCATTTTGACCATGTTCCTTAAGAGATAGGAACGGTGTTCCTGAACATTCGTATTCTACTTTTTTATGCTGAATCCGAATCCGAATCTGAAGTCAAATATTCTAAATAAATAAATATTCTCGGACAAATTACACAGCGCCACCTAGCCCCAAAGTAAGCGAAGCTTGTGTTGTGGGTACTAGACAACTGATAAACATACGTAAATACATTTTTTTTTTTGTAAATACATACTTATTATACATAGAAAATACCCAGACCAAGACAAACAGACATGTTCATGCACACAAATGTTTGTTCTGTGTGGGAATCGAACCCACGAGCGTTGGTGTCAAAGTAGCGTAACAGCGCGTTTCACCACTGCGCCACCGAGCTCGTCAAAGTCAAACTTCGAATATTCGAAAAAAACGCACACACAGACAAACGCACAGACAAACATATAGATTTCATATAGGAACGATGTTCCTGAACATAAATATTCGATACCTAAATAATACAATAAGAATTTAATTAGTCAATACGTCATAGTACCAAAATATAAGTCATTAGAATTATGATCTCTAGATACTAAACCAAGATTAAAAGGAGAATTAAATTTTTTCCCAATAAAAGGGCATGCACATCAGGAACATAACCTATGAAGAACCGATGAGGCCAAGTTTGCATTGTAACTCAATCCGCCGCTACGGGTCGGGTGGTAAAGTGGAACACGCAGCCTTATTTGATGGTTCACGGATCAACATATACGTCACTTATCGGCTTATTGGTTAAAATATCCTCCCATTGCAAACATCCTCGCTAAAACACCACGTTCTGGAGAGCCTGCATGATCTAAAAACCTATCAGCTACAAATTCTTTTCAATTATTTATACAATGTCCGAAGGCATACAAGCGAGCTCGGTGGCGCAGTGGTGAAACGCGCTGTTACTCTACTTTAACACCAACGCTTGTGGGTTCGATTCCCACACTGTACAATCATTTGTGTGCATGAACATGTCTGTTTGTCTTGGCCTGGGTATTTTCTATGTATAATAAGTATGTATTTACAAAAAAAAAATGTATTTACGTATGTTTATCAGTTGTCTAGTACCCATAACACAAGCTTCGCTTACTTTGAGGCTAGATGGCGCTGTGTAATTTGTCCGACAATATTTATTTATTATTTATTTATAAGCACACGGCCCACCATGTAAAGCGGTAACCGTAGCCTATGAACGCTTGTAATACATTAAGTATCACTCGCGCGATGCCTCCTCTGCTGCTAACAGCAACTCCTTGGGAGCTTACTGGTGACCTGACTCACATGCAGGAACACAACAACCCTGTGGAGAGTTGTTATTTGGCTGTGGTTTTCGGTCAAATGGTTGTATGACAAGATCATAATTTGGAATGTTGCATCAGAATATCATAACATCAAGTAGCGATGAACTTGGTCTCGGAGTAGTTAGTAACACCAACGTTCGCGGGCTCGATCCCCGTACAGGGCTAACTTTTGTGTGCATGAACATGTCTGTTTGCTGTACAGGGCTAACTTTTGTGTGCATGAACATGTCTGTTTGCCGTACAGGGCTAACTTTTGTGTGCATGAACATATCTGTTTGCCGTACAGGGCTAACTTTTGTGTGCATGAACATGTCTGTTTGCCGTACAGGGCTAACTTTTGTGTGCATGAACATGTCTGTTTGCCGTACAGGGCTAACTTTTATGTGCATGAACATGTCTGTTTGCCGTACAGGGCTAACTTATGTGTGGATGAACATAGTCTAGATATTTCCAAGAGAGGAAGGGCGCATTAAAGCAACCCGTGTGGGGAAGTACCTCCACCTTACAGAAAAAATATCAAATGCCTGGAAGGTTATCGTGTGCCTGCCTGCGAGTGAGGTCACCAGTACGCTCCTAAGGAGTAGCTGTGTTTGCAGCAGAGGTGGCATCGCGCGAGTGATAATTTATGTGTCTCAAGCGTTTATAGGCCACGGTACCAGCTACATTTTTTTCATGCAATGTCGAGAGGCACTACAGGGCCTACCTGATGTAAAGCGGTTACCGTTGCCAACAAATACTTGCTATAAATTAAGTATTACTAGCGCGATGTCACCTCTGCTGCTAAAACAGCACAGTGACCTCACTCACACGCACGCAAGGAGCACAACAAACCTTTAGGGTGTTGTTATTTGGCTGCAATTTACTGTGAGATGGAGGTACTTCCCCAGATGGGCTGCTTTGTTGCGCCCTACCTCATTCTCTGTTACGTGGGCTATATTCTTGTATGCTTGCCGACGTTGCATAAAAAAAGGTTTCTAGCAACGAAAACTTCCGATAAAGCCACTGATGTATGTTTGTAGCCAACCAGCGCGCTGCGCATAGATTTTGTGCCTTATCGATCAAGACTCGATAAAAACTAGGAATGTTTTGCCACGGACCCCTAAATATATAAGCTGCCATTTACCGGACATTATGCTCGGCGAAGGTAGCAGTGAATCGGCGTCGTAAACCGCTTACACGCGGCCTTCCCGTCGACAATAACCTTATGCCGATCCTGAAGGGATTATTATAATATGAATTTATATATTATGGGTTAAAGTATGAAATTGCCGATTTGTACTGAGAAAAAACGGGTTGCACTCCGGGAGTGCCGGCAGAAGTAAAAACTTGAACATGCGGACCAAACAGCGATGTTGATAAACTACGTTGAACGAAACGCAAAGAATTTCATGGCGCCTCCAACGTTTTGGTCGCGAGAAAATAATGCCCTATGAACGATCTAGCGCTTCATGTTTTGATTGTTTAATTAGAGGTAACTAATGTGTTAGCGCTGCAGCGAACTTAAGTTCTAATTCTCACCAAAATCTTACGGTCAGGGTCACGTGTCCTGACGCGAGTTTAACATTTTTTACTCATCCTAAAAAGTGCACAACGCCGCTAAAGAAGTTTTCATTTCAATTAAAACTTCATTTTTTCTAAGATTTAACGTATTTATTTATTATTTATACATTGCTACCATCTAATCGGAAGGTTATTTATGCCTTTGCGTTAGAACTCTGGGGATCTAGATTCGACTAACTGTGTGAAAGCATTGTGTACTGCCGCCTGGGATGAAAATTTTTTACCACATAGAAAATTGTCCAAATCACGAAAAAAATGTTAGTCACTTGGAGCAAGATCTGGCGAGTACGGAGGATGACGTATGGTTTCTAACTGTAGCTCCTGTAGAGTTACAACGGTTTCTCGTGCAGTGTGAGGTCTTGCGTTATCATGGAGCAATAATGGTGAAGATCGATTCACGAGTCGGGGCTGTTTCACTGCCAGTTTCGCCATTACTGTTCGAAGTTCGGCACAGTAAATATCTGCTGTTATTGCTTGACCAGACCTGAGCAAGCTATAGTGAATAACGCCATGAAGAGACCACCAAAGAGTTACTATTACCTTTTTATTGGTAAGCTTTGTTTAGGGCACTGTTGTGGGATTTGATCTAGGGTCAGCCATTGCATTTTTCGCTTACGGTTATCGTAAAGAATCCACTTTTCGTCACATGTCTCAATTCGATCCAATATTCCTCCATTACTGTACCGATTCAACAAGTCAACACAAGTTTCAACACGCATTTCTTTCTACAGATCAGTCAAATCATGAGGCACCCATTTTTCATATTGTTTTATATTATTGATTTGGGTCAAATGAGTCTATATCGTAGGTAAGGTAACGATAAACCATGGCTCTAATTCCTGGGTAATTTGACTTGGATCGTTTTCCACCATCTCCTTCAATTCAGCGTTATTCACCTGTGTGGACGTCTTCCACGTGGTTCGTTCTTCAAGTCGAAGTTTCCATTACGAAAGCGTTTAAACCAAAAACGCACGGTGCGTTCATTAGCAGTCTCCTCTACAAACGCAGCATTGATAATGCGAGCCGTTTCTGCCGCGCTATTTCCGCGTCGGAACTCGTATTCAAAAATTACTCGGATTTTCGAAGTGTCTATCTTTCCCGTCTGAGCTGAATAAAAAGAAACAATTGAAAATCGAAAATCAAAAGTTGCACATTTTTAAAGAAAAGCTTCATAGGTATCGTGTGAAAAAGTTTCTCTCGAGAATCTCACACCATGATGGTTTAATGTCAATTCAAAGTATCTATTACTATAAAACGGCAATTTCATACTTTAACCCCTATTATACAGACATGTTAAATTACAGTCATAATCCTTTTTATGCCACTAAGGTGACAAATATGCAGGAAATAACCATTGAACCGATGAAATGAAATTGCTTTTTTTTCTATATGACGTAGAGAAGCTTACAAGCCTACCTGATGTAAAGTGGTTACCGTAGCCTATGAACGTTTGCAATAGAAAGAAAGAAAGAAAGAAAGAAAATTATTTATTCGGTGACATAATTAGTTACAGATTGAAAAAAAGAAGGAAACAGACTAGCTCTTAACACTATGACACCGAATTGGCATCCACTCAGCATATGTCGCCACGTCCTCGTGAGACGGTACGACGCTGGTCTTCCGTAGATACCTGATGGGAATAAGGACACTACCGCTCATCACGGTATACATTAAGTATCACTCGCGCGATGCCACCTCTGCGCTGCTAACACGGCGACTTATTAGGAGCTTACTGGTGATAGTTCGCTTATCGCGCTTTACTAACGCAGTCTGAGTGAAGAATTAAAAGCCGTAAGAAATCATTTTAACAACATTAAAATTAAAACGAATCCTGAAACAGCAAAATGTCTACAGGTATTGAAGAAAGTTCCTGCGTTATCTAAATGGACCTGAATGCGGTTAAATACCCAACTGCTGAATATAAGCCTCCCCTCTACGGTGCAATTCCTCTGATCCTATACCATTCGCATCCATCGACTGTCTACAAACCTCTCGAGGTCGTCCCTCCATCTAGTGGGGGGTCATCTCACACTGTGTGTACCAGTACGGGGACGCCTTTGAGAACATTCCCCAGCGGTTGTCTGTTCTACAAATTATATGGCCGCAAACATATAAAATATTTTAGACCAAATAAGTAAGTAAGTAGGTTACTGTAACAATATTAATAAACATAATTAATTAATATTGTTACAGTAACCATTATCCATCAGGTAGGCCGTATACTTGTTGGTCGCCCGACGATACTTAGTACATACCATGTTGTTATCTATACATATAAATAAAATTGAAGTGTCTGTCTGCGATTTCAAAATAAAGCCTTTATCTTAAGCTCATATTATTATTTTCACGTTACCAAAGCCTAAATACGCATTTTAAACTTTTTTGTCTGTCTGTCTTATCTGTTAGTTTGTCCGGGCTAATCTTCGAAATGGCTGAACCGATTTTAACGGGACTTTCACTGGTAGGTAGAGGACTGTTCAGAGCAGAATATAAGGTACTTTTTATCCCGTAAATATTTAGGTTTCCTGCGTAAAAAATAAAAAACTGTTAAAATTAGGGGGAAATATCTTCCCCTTCGGGGGACTTCGCAATTTTGTTTTTATTCTTTTCATAGGATACGTATATTTTGTAACATAAAATAACTACGCATTTTTTATGTAATATGTAATATAAATAAAATACATATACGTTGCCTCCTGTAAAGGTCAATAGATGGCACTGTACGAAAATTTAATCGCTCTATGATTGCATCTACGACCCTGAACTTTGTTTTTTTTAAACAGAAACAATTTCATGTCTACAGAGAAATAAAGGCTACTTAAAGCCCAAATCTTATGCGTGTGAAGCCGCGGGCTTCTGCTAGTATAATATAAAGTAGGCATTTTCGTTATAAACAGCGCCTACATTTCATTCATCAGTCGGCAAGTTTGACTTGCGCAAAATAACTACTCCTTCTAGAAGTAGGTTAAGGAAGTGCCGCTATTTATATGGAAGGCTTTAATAAGCTCTGAAGGCTCGGGGTAATGCCAGTGTCGACCTGGCGAGGTTGGCGGCCGTCCAAATTGGAGAGCCAATTTGTCTAATACACGTCTGCATCGTCCCGTACAGAAATATTGGGTGTAACTCACTATTAAAGCCAAGCCAATTTACAGTCAAAGACAGTACCTGCACGTGGTGCAAACTGCTAATTAACCAACTAATTCATTTTTAAGGGAGGTAGGGCGCATCAAACAGCCTCACAGAAAACTGCAGCCAAATAATAACTTTATTTGGTTGCTGTGTTTGACGAGTTCGGTGGCGCAGTTGCTAGTGACGCTACTTTGACCCCAATGCTCGTTCGATTCCCACACAAACATTATCTGTTTGCCTTGTTCAGGGTATTTTTAAGAGAAGCAAGGTGCATCAAAGCAGCGTGTCTGGGGTAGTACCTCCACCTCACAGGAAATCGCAGCCAAATAACAACTCCATGGATAATTGTAGTGTTCCTCCATGTGAGTGAGGTCCCTAGTAAACTATTATTAGCCCCAAAGGTGGAATCGCGCGAGCGATTCTTAAGAGTCTAACGAAAGGAAGGTGCATGCAACCAGTTCAGGACAGTGTTTACCAAGCTCAGTGGTGGAGTTATACAAGCTTACGGCCCACCTGATTTAAAGCGGTTACCGTAGCCCATGAACGCTTGCAATACATTAAGTATTACTCGCGCGAGCCACCTCTGCCGCTAACATAGCAATTTCTTATAGGACCTTACAGCCATGCAATTCTGTAAGAGCAAACATCCTTACATCCTCGGAAACATCGGCTGTTATAGCCTTGAACACAAAATTGCAATTCCTTAGTGTCGCTTTTCATGGTTGTACGACACTAGCGCTGCAAGGCTGCGTTTGGAATTGGAATTCTACAAGGCAAACAGCCTCGCGTACGCTTACAGCCATAAAGAATACCAAATAAAAAGCCGTGATCGCAGTAGACGATGTCAAAGCTGTGACATCTGTAATCACAGCGAAGTACACAGCCATTACGAGTCGCTTAGAGAATTGCATGACTGAACACTTCACTCCCACGCTGGAACGCGACAATCCTCTCTGGAGTTGTTATTTTGGTTATGGGTTTTCTGTGAAGTGGAGGTACTTCCCCAGGCGAGCAGCATTAATGCGTCCTACCTCTTTTAAAGAGTGCCAATTATTTGGCTAAGCCCTCTGAAAAGTGGACGAACATTGTCACTTCGTCTGCGTCTTCTTTAAAATCTGTACTCTAAACTACTTTCGCCAGAGCCTCGTTTGATAATTCTCGGATACAGCAGTTGATGAGTGGCAGTGGATATCCGACTTATTATTGCTTGGGAGCTTACTGGTGATCTCACTCACACGCAGGAACACAACAACCCTCTAGGGAGTTGTTATTTGGCTGCGATTTTCTGTGAGGTAGGGGTACTTCCCTAGACGGGCTGCTTTGATGCGCTCTACCTCTCTTAAAATATCTAGACCAAGACAAACAGACATGTTCATGCACACAAATGTTTGCCTTGTGTGGGAATCGAACCTACGAGCGTTGGTGTCAAAGTCGCGTCATTCACGACCGAGCCACCGAGCTTTTGATTTGATCATATTCGTGATTGAGAATTTATGTCTTCTTCTTCGCGTTATGGCGTTTCCTAATCCATTACAATCGGCGGGGTCCGTTATCTAAGCCTAAGGATTTGGCGAAGATACTTAATTTTGCATGAAACGACTGCCGTCAGACCTCCATAACCTAGAGGGAAAATCAGATCTTTTCTTTTTCGTTCTTGGCCGTGCTAGTTTCCTCGCGATGTTTTTCTTCACCGCCGAGCTAGAGGTAAATATGTACATAAATCCGAAAATACAAATTCAGTGGCACTGGTTCCTTATCCACTGAGCTACCAATGCTCTCATCGGGGCAACATTAAGATGAAGATATTTGACGATCTGCCCAGTCATTTTACGAAATTGCTAATACCTACTGTTCAGCGACAACGCTTATGAAATAGGTTACGGTACCGCAGATGGTTACATCAGGTGGACCGTATGCTTGTATGCCTACCGACGTCGTATAAAAAAAGTTAAAATTACAATATGTTCCTTCAGTATGTAACGCAGAGTTGTATCCAATATCAAACTTAACATTTGATTCGAACAAAAACATATCAAAGGTTTTGTAATATTGGAATTACAGAAAGATGCAAATTTGGGACGATGACAGCCCTTTGACATTATGGGGCACTTCTGTGAAAAATGTTATCAACTTGGGCCCTGCCACAAATATCAATCAAACCCTCATCGTGGCCGGCGCGCGGTGCAAGTCGCAGGCTTACAGCGGGTTTCGTTCCAGGCACATTGGGCTCGTAAAGTAATTTCAACTGACGTGAAATTAAATTAATTCTAATAACATTTAAATATGCTATTCCTATTAAATATTACATAACATTGTGATTTGTAAAGGTATTGCAGGTTTTATTAGTGCTTTGTTACATACTCCAGGCGAACTGTTCGAGACATATACTTATTAAAATGTTAAATGTTACGCTGTAAATTTCTGCAGTTTTTTACACAATGTCGGGAGGCATACAAGCATATGGCCCACCTGATGTAAAATGGTTAGACTACGGCTGTGCTTGTAATACATTAAGTATCACTGGTGCGATGTCACCTTTTCCGCTAATACAGCAACTGCTTAGAGAGTTGTTTTCTGGCTGCGGTTTTCTTTGAAGTGGAGGTACTTTCCCAGACGGGCTGTTTTTATGCGCCCTACCTCTCCGAAAAACACGCAGACTAAGACAAACAGACATGTTCATACATACAAATATTTGTCTTATACCGTGAACGAAATAACCTATGAAGAATCGAAGTGAGTGACTGATGTGTAGTAACTCAATTCACCGCTATAGTTAGGGGAGTAAAGTAGAATCAGCAGAACGTAGTATCTGTGTTTGCGTGGATGGCAATACCACAAACTATACTCCAACTACAACAACTAATTAATTATCCCAATTTTAGCCTTAAATAGGTTCACAGCTTCGAGCCTACGTTACAGTGAGAGCATGATTTAGCGCTGCGAACGTTCTGCTAAAGATACTGTTAAAATGGATGTGAAACATGCCTTATTGTTCGGTAGAATGATGTGACAATAACAGCAAGACCTCTAACTGTGCAAAAGATAATATTACATTTCACAAGTAAGACAAGTTTGATTGTAATATGAAGAAAATATAGGCAATTATGCATGTGATTTAATGATTTCTCGGTATCTAGTGTCTCGTTCACAGCTCTGTATCTTTTTTCGGGCTTGTGTAACTAGTGTTGTGTCATAACCATCTTGACGTAGTATTATCGATAAATAAGGATATTGTATACTATGACTATTTAAATTTAGTAGGACTAACTATAACATAATTTCTTTATAACTTCGTAACAAATCCCTGGCGAAGTAGGCAGAGAGAACTGAGCGCTGCATGACTCGATCCTTGACACTTTAACTTATGTTAAAGTTTTTTTTTTGTTTAAGACCGAAAATATGGGCAGTTAATGGGGAGTACCGTGTATGGGCAGTTAATGGGAAGTACTATAATTTGTTGAATTTCGAATTTTAAATTTCGAATAAGAACGTAAATATATCATTACATATTATAAAATAAAGTCGCTCTATACTAAAGTCAAACACTCGCTGCCTTCATAGTGGTAACAAAACGCCGTAATATGAGTTACAAATCATACATATTTTCTGCTAAACGGCAGTGTTCACCACGCGCAAGTGGGTTAGCTTCGGCTCTGAGATAAATGTGAGCCTGCTAACTTCGCAAATATACTTCTTAATTGATAATTATAATCATATAAAAATATATTTGCTTAAAGTATAATGATATTATATTTTGAGTGGTTAGTAGAGCATATTATGCCTACAAATGTGTGTGTGTGTGAGTGTAGTTTAGATTTACAACTGGACGCTAGGTGGCGCTGCAATCGGATTATAGGAAAAAAAAGTAGCAGGCAAACCAACGTCAACGTACAGGCAGGACACTGTCTGTCTGGTCCATCATTTAGATTATATGGTGTATAGGATTATCATAATGTGCATGAAGTGCTTAAGCTAACTAACGTATTTAAGTAGACTGGGATTAATATTGTATATCCGTATAATATCCGTTGAAAGTTCCCAGGCGGTTTGACTTTTTCCGATATTTTCAACAATTATCGTCATATTTCAACCGATTGACACAAAACCTTAACAAATTTTATTCCTAAACCTTCCTCACAAATCAGTCTATTGGCAAAAACCGCATAAAAATCCGTTCCGTTGTTTTTGAGTGTTCGCGAACAGACAGACAGATAGACGCGGTATGGGACTTTGTTATATATCGCGTGTGTGTAAAAATATTATAGTACAATTGTTATAGTCAATTGTACTAAATTCGCCCGCTATCGCTTATAACTTGGTCCAAGGTCGAGTCCTCTCGGAGATACCATTAAATTGGCAAATCATTCCAATTATCACGGTCCCGAAAGGTTTTTTTTTATTAAAGCGGGGGGTTTCAATTTGAAATACATTTCTCTTGTGTATGCCGGACTGTCAGATTAGCTGAATCTAATCATTTATACTAGTATTCACATTGATGGTCGAAATCCAACCATAGGCGTTATTAACTTGAGAAGAATATATGAATTTGCATGTTTTCAGATTTATTGTTTGTACTGATCCCCAATTTTGGTGATAACTACTTATGGGAGGGTAAACCGCTTCGTTACGTAACGCGTCACGGCGCCACTCTGTCTGGCTTCCCTTTCTCTCACGCATACGGCAGCTTTAATTATATGTAGATTAGTTTAAGTTATCACTTCTGTCGGGCGTACCGGGACGCACATGTTTTTTTTTTTATTGATAACACTGTTGACAAACAGAGGAGATGGACGAATGGAGGATCACACGGCCAAGAGGTGTGAATACGGTTTCGTAACGGGTAAATGAAAGTAAGTTATTCGGAAAGGAAATATGATGGAAATGGAATGTGTCACAGTTCTCACTCAACGTGACGAATTAGCTATCAAGTTGTGTCATTAAATTCTGGATGTAAATGATAGATATATAGATATAACGCCAAACCGTATCCCCGGATTATATCATCATATTTCTGAATTCCATATTCACGTCAAAAGTATTGACCTGTCTTTTCTATCTTTATGTATAGAATTCTTCTGCATGTGATGCATGGCATTATGAGCGCGATGGCGTCGTTGCGCATGTCATTCTAACCAACACGGCACGGCACGGCACGGTTAGGCAACGTCTACTGCAGCCTGTCTTATGGGTGTCTAGGGATTTATCTATCTCGAGTTTCTCTGAGCTTCGGAGGGCACGTTAAGCCGTCGGTCCCGGCTGTTGTCGATAGATGACAGTCGTGGCCTTAAAAGCGATTAAGCTGAGTCAGTGGCCTTAGGGTGGTTTGAGTAGATATGGCAGAGAAATTACTGGGTACTGTGACGAAACATCCTTAGATCACAAGATTAACGCGCGCGAGTAACATCCCCGTGGTGTTGCGAGCGTCAATAGGCTGCAGTGACCGACCGACCATCTAATGCGGGCCGCATGCTTTGTTGCCAATCTGGTTTCATGTGTAGTTCTTATAGTGATTTGGTGATCTGTACAAGTGCTTCGTCTTAAAACTATATAGCCAGTGTAGATCTTCTATTATATCATGTAGATGTGATTCGAGAGGTTAGCCGCAGACCATCTCCCCGAGCAGTAGCCGTTCACGCGTGACGCGTGAGCTAGCCATCGCCTTATATATTCATTTCGAACACGACAACCCACCGGCAATTTGGACTCTTTTATGAGCATGACTCACTCACCTCTCTCGACCTCATTCTCATTATAACTATATCCATCCGTGTATATTATGAGCATGACTCACTGACCTCTCTCGACCTCATTCTCATTATAACTATATCCATCCGTGTATATTATGAGCATGACTCACTCTCCTCTCTCGACCTCATTCTCATTATAACTATATCCATCCGTGTATATTAGGGGTCGGTACCAGAAGCGTGCACGTCGCGACCCTGCCAGTCCAACACTTGGACTGCAATTCTGGACCCAAACCGCACAGACGCGCGGATTAGGGCGTCCCCCGGAGGCGACGCGCACCGATCCGCCCCCGTCGGTGCGAAATCTAGGGCATGCGGCGGTGGGGGCCGCCACCCACCACGCAACGCCCATCCCGGCGGGTCGAGGGGAGCTGAGTGTCGTATAGGCACATGGAATGTGAGAGGTGGTCTAAAAGATAAGATGAATGAGTTGATAGATATAATGAACGTGAGATGCCTAGATGCTTTGTGTGTGTCAGAGACCAAGCGAAAGGGAAGCGACACCGAAGATCTGCCCGGTGGCATGATGGCCCTGTGGTCCGGGGTGGACCAGGACGTTCATGCCAGCGCTGGCGTAGGTGTCGTGCTTTCATCTCGCTTGGCCGCGGGTGTGAAAGATTACGATTTAGTAGGTCCAAGACTTCTCTGGGTTAAGATAAAACTGGGGATTACGCGAGTGTTTTTAGTTGCAGCATATGCTCCTGTGAGCTCTGCTGATCCCCAGGAGCTCGAGAAGTTTTGGGAGACTGTAAGGGGTATTCTGGATTTGGCCGAAGCGAATGAACGGATAATTATGTGTGGTGATCTGAATGGATGGGTTGGGACCAAGCGAAGCAGTTATGAGGCTGTGCTTGGTCCATACGGAGATAAGAGAGTGAACGATGCTGGTAAGTTACTTTTAGACGTATGTATGGAACGAAACCTCCTTGTGTCGAACACGCTCTTCCATCACAAGGATATTCACACTTACACATGGAGACGGAATGAACAGAAAAGTGTGATTGATTTGATTTTGATAGATGGACGTCTCCGAAAGTCGTTAATGGATACAAGAGCCTTCAGAGGTCCCACTCTTGAAACGGACCACTATCTGGTGATAAGCCGATTTGTGGGGCTTTTCAAGAAGTGGAGGCACTGGCGAGTGCGTATTCCTTTCGGAGACCATGAAAGAATAAGAAGTGAAAAATTGGAAGATGAAAGTGTGAGGAGTACGTATGTACGTCTAGTCAGTGAAAGACTTGCGAACGCGAGTCTTTCCGACTCAGATGTAGACGAATGTTGGAAAGTTCTGAAAGAAAGTATGGTGGACAGTGCGAAAGAAGCATGTGGATGCGCAAAGAGACGTAGAACACTAAGAGGAGATGCCTGGTGGGATGCGGAGGTTCAATCCTCCGTGGAAAAAAAGAGGAAAGCGTGGCTGGATTACGTATCATCTTTGCACCAGAGTGATGGTATGAAAGAAATGAAGAAAGAAATATACCGTCGATGCAAGAATGACTCCAAAGCTTTAGTGAAAGAGAAGCGTGAAAGACTACATATGATTGAGGAAGAGAAGCTGACGAAGAACTTCGAGGCAAATACCAAACTCTTCTGGAGAGAGGTAAAGAAGTCTCGAAGTGGTTCGTCAGCATCCCGAATGGACAAGATAAGATGTAAAGCTGGTGGCATTCTTGCTAACACTCAGGAAGTGTTAGAACGGTGGAGTGAATATTTTAGAGAAATGTATGATTATGTCCATGACGCTGGCATTGTGAATGAGTCTGTGATAGACTCGGCAGTGCCAGCGTACCATAAAGACATTACTATGGATGAGATTGAATGGTCGATACGAAGTTTGAAAGATGGAAAGTCAGCGGGAATCGATATGGTAACAGCTGAGATGATCAAGCTAGGTGGTACCTGCGTTAGGGACGCCTTCTGGTTTTTGAGCAAATTATGCTGGAGAACCGGAAGGGTCCCGAGCGATTGGAGACGCGCAGTCATCGTGCCCTTGTATAAAGGCAAGGGCTCACGTATGGACTGCGCCAACTATAGGGCCATCAGTTTGATCAGCTTAGCAGCTAAAGTGTATGGAAAAATCATTGAAAGGAGAATGAGGGTGAAATCCGATGGAATGCTTTGGGAAGCACAGGGTGGATTTCGAAGCGGCAGAGGATGTACGGATCAAGTTTTTTCACTCCGCAACATCGTAGAGAAGCATCTGGCTTTGGATCAGAAGGTTTTCTGCGGTTTTGTGGACTTTGAGAAAGCATTTGATAGAGTCGTGCGAAAGAATCTCTGGAACATTTTGCCCGGATATGGGGTTGACGGTGACCTACTCCGTGCTGTGCAATCCACTTATGAGGATTGTACAGCATGTGTGCGGGTGGACGGCAGCTTGTCGCCCTGGTTTGATGTCAATATTGGTGTCAGACAGGGATGCGTGCTGTCGGCTCGGCTGTTCATCCTGTATCTGGACAGTTGTCTTCAGAGAATAAGAAATATGAATGTGGGAATGCGAATGGGTGACTCAGTGGTCAACTGCCTGCTTTATGCAGACGATGCGGCATTAATAGCAGAATCACCATCCGAACTGCAAACACTAGTTACAACAATGAAAGATGATTGTATGAAGAAAGGCTTACAATTGAATGCGAAGAAAACCAAGATAATGGTATTTGAAAGAGAGACAACCAGAACAAACGCTAGGATTATGGTTGATGATGTAGTGTTGGAGCAAGTGAATGAGATTGTATATCTTGGAAGTGCTTTTAGCAGCAATGGAAGGTACACCGCTGATGTGGAGAGACGAGTGAGTGCCGGGAATAGGGTGAATGGAGCGTTGGGTAAACTTCTAGGCAGCCGAAATCTAAGCCAGAAGGCACAGCTCGCTGTACACAACGCGGTGCTAATTCCAACGCTAACTTATGGAAGTGAGAGCTGGGTATGGCAGAGAGAGCATGAAAGTAGAATAAATGCGGTCGAGATGCGAGCATTGCGCAAAATTTGTGGCATAACGCTTGCTGACCGCGTTCGTAATGAAGACGTGAGAGAAAGAGTTGGTCTAAAAGAGAGTGTCGGTGTTAAGATAAGAAAGGGCATGCTCCGTTGGTTCGGACATGTAGAAAGAATGCGGGACGAAAGAATGACGAAACAGATATACAATGCAAAAGTGGAAGGATGTAGGAGCCGAGGAAGGCCGAGACTAACCTACCATGACCAAATTGGTCGTGTTTTATCAGAAGGTGATGTCAGAAGCCCCAGGAACCGGCGAGCGTGCATGAAAAGAGCTATGAATGTCACAGAAGCGAGTGAAGTATGCAAGGACCGTGTCTTATGGCGCTCGGTTCTCTCTGCCTACCCCGCAAGGGACTTGGCGTGAAGATATACATACATACATACATACGTATATTATGAGCATGACTCACTGACCTCTCTCGACCTCATTCTCATTATAACTATATCTATCCGTGTATATTATGAGCATGACTCACTCTCCTCTCACGACCTCATTCTCATTATAACTATATCTATCCGTGTATATTATGAGCATGACTCACTCACCTCTCTCGACCGCATTCTCATTATAACTATATCTATCCGTGTATATTATGAGCATGACTCACTGACCTCTCTCGACCTCATTCTCATTATAACTATATCCATCCGTGTATATTATGAGCATGACTCACTGACCTCTCTCGACCTCATTCTCATTATAACTATATCCATCCGTGTATATTATGAGCATGACTCACTGACCTCTCTCGACCTCATTCTCATTATAACTATATCTATCCGTGTATATTATGAGCATGACTCACTCTCCTCTCTCGACCTCATTCTCATTATAACTATATCTATCCGTGTATATTATGAGCATGACTCACTCACCTCTCTCGACCTCATTCTCATTATAACTATATCTATCCGTGTATATTATGAGCATGACTCACTGACCTCTCTCGACCTCATTCTCATTATAACTATATCTATCCGTGTATATTATGAGCATGACTCACTCTCCTCTCTCGACCTCATTCTCATTATAACTATATCTATCCGTGTATATTATGAGCATGACTCACTCACCTCTCTCGACCTCATTCTCATTATAACTATATCTATCCGTGTATATTATGAGCATGACTCACTCACCTCTCTCGACCTCATTCTCATTATAACTATATCTATCCGTGTATATTATGAGCAGGACTCACTCTCCTCTCTCGACCTCATTCTCATTATAACTATATCTATCCGTGTATATTATGAGCAGGACTCACTCTCCTCTCTCGACCTCATTCTCATTATAACTATATCTATCCGTGTATATTATGAGCATGACTCACTCTCCTCTCTCGACCTCATTCTCATTATAACTATATCCATCCGTGTATATTATGAGCATGACTCACTCACCTCTCTCGACCTTATTCTCATTATAACTATATCCATCCGTGTATATCCATGTATTCCTTAACAGAGTCGGTTAATTCCACCTCAGTCTTCTTCTCAGCATTATCCCGTTTCCTAATCCATTAGGAATGGCCGGGTCCACTACCTAAGCCTAAGGACTCGGCGAAGATACTGATTTTTACATTGAACGAAATTTTTACATTGACCTCCTCAACCTAAAGGGAACAATCCAGGCCTTTCTTAGATAAGGTCACACGACTTTAGAAATATAATTTCTTAGATAATTACAAATTAGTGGTACACGGGCCCACGCCAGGATTTGAACCCGGGACCTTTGGATAATAGACCCGTTCTTTATCTACTGAGCCATCACTGCACCTGAGTGTGCCTGCCAAATTGACATTTCCAATTTACGCCGGCCGTCGATAAAGAGGCGTTCAATTAGGCAAACACTTTCGGATCAACCACGGAACCCTTTTCACTGGCTCTCGAGTTTCACTTCTCTAATAATTGACTTTTACCGCGCGATTGTTTGACGGATTAGTCCAGGGGACTGAGTCCCATTCTCGTCTGAAATCGATTGATCGATGAAGGATTGGAGAAGTGGATACAAATGGTTCTAAAGTGTATCTTTTGGAGTGCCTTATATAACTTTTGAAATAACTTAGAATCTATTTAAATTAATGTCTCCTGAATTCGATTGTATGTTATCATCAAAATATGTGATAATATTATATTCTATTCGACGAGCTCGGTGGCGCAGTGGTGGAACGCGGTGTTTACGCTACTTTGACACCAAAGCTCGTGAGTTCGATTCCCACACAGTACAAACATTCGTGTGCATAAACATGTCTGTTTGTCTTGGTCTGGGTATATTTTCTATGTATCATAAGTATGTATTTACAAAAAAAAAAATGTATTTACGTATGTTTATCAGTTGTCTAGTACCCATAACACAAGCTTCGCCTACTTTGGGTCTATATGTGTGTAATTTGTCCGACAATATTTATTATTATTTGTAAATTACAGGTTTCATCACAAAGGTCTCCAATTACATATTGTTCCTGCTGTGATCAGGTTAATGGAATGTAAAATATTTATTTTAGTTCCAATAAATTAATTCGAATATTGACATATATTTAGGTAACTGAAATATTTAAACTGATCTGTCAATATTTTTTTATGGATATATATCAAGGTTAATGGAATGTAAAATATTTATTTTAGTTCCAATAAATTAATTCGAATATTGACATATATTTAGGTAACTGAAATATTTAAACTGGTCTGTCAATATTTTTTTATGGATATATATCAAGGTTAATGGAATGTAAAATATTTATTTTAGTTCCAATAAATTAATTCGAATATTGACATATATTTAGGTAACTGAAATATTTAAACAGATCTGTCAATATTTTTTTATGGATTATATATCAACTTTGCACCAGAGTAAAAGTATGAAAGAGAAAAAATAAAAGTACTTTCCTCATAATAAGAATTGTTCGAAATGATGCCGACAGCTACTTTCTATAACCGCACTGCTCGCCGACGGTGGAGAGTTCACCCTCACACGCTGGAACCGCAATTGTCTCGTACTGTGCGGTTTCAGAGAAATTTTCTTCCGAGAACTCTCAAGCTGTGGAATGAGCTCCCAGCCGGGGCTTTTCCAAGGGACTACAGCATGGATTTTTTCTAGAAATGCGTGAAGAGGTTTTTTTAGAGCGTTGGCAACGCATAACTGACACCTCTGGTGTTGCAAATGTCCAAAAGCTACGGTGACTTACATACTTCACTCGCTTTTCTAACAATTAATGTTAGAAAAGCGAGTGAAGTATGTAAGGATCGCGTATAGCTATGAAAGCTCTTTTCATGCACGCTCGCCGGTTCCTGGGGCTCCTGACATCACCTTCTGATAAAACACGACCAATTTGGTCGTGGTAAGTTAGGTTAAGTTAGATTGCTACGGGTTAGGGCTAGGTTAGGTTACGCTCTCGGTCTTTCTCGGCTCCTACATTCCTCCACTTTTGCATTGTATATCTGTTTCATCATTCTTTCGTCCTGCATTCTTTCTACATGCCCGAACCAACAGAACATGCCTTTTCTTATCTTAACACAGATGCTCTCTTTCAGACCAACTCTTTCTCTCACGTAGTCTTTACGAACGCGGCGGAACGCAAGCGTTAGCCACAAATTTTGCGCAATCCTCTCATCTCGACCGCATTTATTCTACTTTCATGCTCTCTCTGCCATACCCAGCTCTCACTTCCATAAGTTAACGTTGGGATTAGCACCGCGTTGTGTACAACGAGCTGTGACTTCTGGCTTAGATTTCAGCTGCCTAGAAGTTTATCCAACGCTCCATTCACCCGATCCCTGAACTTACTCGTCTCTCCATATCACCAGTGTATCTTCCATCCCTGCTAAAAGCGCTTCTAAGATATACAATTTCATTCACTTGCTCCAACACTACATCATCAACCGTAAGCCTAGTGTTCGTATTCGTAGATAGTATAAATAGTAATTTAGGTTCTGCAATATTGTATATACAATAATGCGCAGTGTAATTAGTTGTGTAGGCATCATTGCAGTATTACTATTAGGTTATAGTTCTGTGATATTGTATGGATAATGGGAGTCCTGTTGCCTATACAGCTATACAGTATCCACGGTATTCTCCTGTGTTGCCCACACCATATTATCCTAAGGGATAATATGGTGGTGTGAAACACTCAAGAATTAGTTCTAAGTACATGAATGTATTGGTATACGAATGTAGTATTGCGAATGGGGGACCTAGTGGTGAATTATCTGCATTATGCATACGTGTAATTACCAGAAACACTATCTTAACTTTAAGCACTAGTGGCAGTGACAGACGATTCTATGAAGAAAGTCTTATCCAGCAGCGAGGAGGAGTTTTCGTGGCGTTGCTGCACCAGACTAGGGGAAGGGTTAGTAAAGAGACTTGTGGAGACAGAAATAAACAATTGCAGAGTGTCAAGAAATGCCCACAGCACCAAGATACACTAAGAGCAGCCAGTGTCGTACTGCATCTCCCGTGTTTCGGCTCAAGTTACCATAATGTCTGTGAAACCATGGGATGGTGGTGAGACATGTTTGTCTTAGCCTGACTATTTGGAGATATCCCGTCGGGACAAATACGGGAGCGTTCATAGGCTTCAGTAACAGCTTATCAGGTGAGACGTATGTATGCCACCCGACGTTGTTAAAAACTCCCGACTCACCTAACTTAAAGTTAGTTACATACTGAAGTAATAAAGATACTCACTACATCCAGGTTACATAGAACGGTAATTAATTTACTGTAATTTTATTTTGTTAACTCGTTGAGTATAATAAATTTTAGGATTGAATCGTACAATCTTTGATGTTAGAATTACGGTGTTAGAATCTTTGATGTTACACTTCCTAACGTCAAGCTCTTTGAGTTTCTACTTTGTTAATTTTAGAGTAAAACGTGAATGCTTATTAAAAACATAAACAAAAACAGTCCAATTAACACACGCGAGGCTTGAGCACATATATATACTGAAATATTCTTTGTTTCATTAATAACTCCAGTCGAGGGAATTCTTAACATCTTCTGCCAGCATCACATCTCAAAAGCATCTATACGGACCAGGTCAGCTTTTCTCAAGATCCATGTTTCTGTGTTTTACAGGAACATGAAGGACACCAGAGTACGCACTCGATTGCTATAGGTTATAGTCTCAAAGCCTGACTTGGATTCTAAATTGCAAGGACTATAGTAAAAAAAAATATATAGCATATAAAAGCTGTCTAACTGCGGAAGTACCTCACAATCGATCGCCAGTCAAATAAGAACTCCCCGGAGAGTTGCTTTGTTCTTGATAGTAAGTGAAAAATGCCGTGTGCGTAGCGAGGGTAGGCGTGAGCTTACTCCTTGTAACACAAGTATTTAACGTTCCATCGTTTAGACATACGGCAACGAAGTTTTGGAACAATATGCCACCACACCACCCATAAGAAATCTTAATGCCAAAGTTAATTTCAAAATGCACCTCAAAGCATTATTGTTAAGAAAACAAAAGCTTGGTATTCCTAAACAGTTAGTTTATATAAGGAAATCAATCATCAGTGGCAGACAGATCAGATTCTCACACATTATTAACTTAATTTTGGCTGGTGTTATTTACGTTTTTGTGCTACACTGACTCTTCAGAAAGACTTGGTGACTTTTTATTGCACTCATCCTCGGCACCTCAAAGGTGATAGGTGAAAATCAGAGGTTGCTCTTTCTGAGCGACATTACTCGCTGAGCTATAGCCCCCGTTTGCGCTGCTGCAGCACACACGTACCCTAAAACAAAACATCCTCCTCACAGTATGTATATTCTTGTTTGTAATGTCTTCTAAGTAAACTGTTTTACGTACGTGTGTGCTTTAGAAGCTATCTATCTATAAAATCACGCCAAATCCCTTGCGAGGTAGGTAGAGAGAACCAAGCGACACATATCTATAATGCAGTGTCTCAGAGTACAAGGGCAGTGATAACCGAGTGGATAAAAAACCGGTCTATTGACCTTTTGGCCCCCGATTCGATTACCGTGATGTAGATACCACAAAATTCTTGTTTTCGGATTTATCTACATGATTGTACTAATCACTTGCTCGCCGGTGAAGAAAAACATCGTAACGAAATCCGCAAATCCAAGAAATTAAAGTTCGAAAGGATCCTTGGAAGGTCTGGTTTTTCCTCTGGGTTGTGTTCTGACGGCAGTTAATCCATATCTTCGTCACATCAAGTTCCCTGCACTCGTCACATTGATTTTATATCTCCTAAAACTAAAATCCTTTTATTCAACGCGATCGTCCGTAGTGGTTTGGAGTACTGCAGTGTGGTCTGGAATCCATTTTACGATGTATACAAAAAGAGGCTCGAAAGTATTCAAAAACGAGTTTTGCCAAAAAAATCGTACATAGTCTTCTACTTCTATCTTTAACAATATTCTTGCTCAGATTACATATCTGAGCAAGAATATTGTTAAAGATAGAAGATAGTTTGAATTATTTCAAAATTAGTTCTCTCTCAGATCGAAGACGTACGCACGATTTGATGTTCTTGTACAAGCTAGCGAATGGCATCCTCGATGTCCGGAATTGTTACAAACGCTAGCATTCTCAATGCCATTAAGGCTTCCGCGGCCATCCAAATTTAACATTCTCGTGGTCGAATATGGCGGAACCAACTTTTACTTTTTATAACCGCACCGCTCGCCGACGGCGGGGCGTTCACCCTCACACACTGGAACCGCAAAGGTCGCGTACTGTGCGGTTCCAGAGAAGTTTTCTTCCGAGAACTCTCAAACTGTGGAATGAGCTACCAGCCGCGGTTTTTCCAAGGGACTACAGCATGGAGTTCTTTAAGAAATGCGTGAAGAGGTTTTTAGAGGGTCGGCGACGCATGAGTGACACCCCTGGTGTTGCAAATGTCCATAGACTACGGTGACTGTTTACCATCAGGCAGGCCGTATGCTTGATGCCACCTTAGTGGTATAAAAAACCCAACCTTGGACAAAACACGCCTTTAAACCGCTTCGTTAGAGAGTTTAACAGCATATCCAAGACTACGGATGTTGATCTATACGTGAGTGGCACTCGCAGCTTTAAAAAGTCCCTCTTTTCTTAGTTTTCGCTTTCTGTGGAGCAATACTAGCCTTTTTTAATTTTTAATTTCAATCCTATATTATTTTTTGTTGTTTTAAAACACGCATGCAGTCTTCACCTATAATTATAATAGCATTAAGCTGAACGTACATGTCATTGAGCCTTATATTTAGTATTGATGTTTATTATGTTGGTGTTCATTAAACAAAAAAAAAACAACCCTTGGCTTAGGTAGCGGATGGCGCCAATCCTAATGTATTACGAAACGGGATAACACTAAGAAGAAGAATGCTAATATCCCTCACTCTTACGGAACAACTTCTCTCTAAAATAGAGAGTACTCTGAGTTTAGTAATGCTACTTTTACACCAAAGCTCATGGTTTTGATTCTCACACAGACATTTGTCAGCATGAACATGTCTAATTGTCTTTGTCTAGATATTTTCAAGTGAGGTAGGGTGCATCAAAGCAGCCCGTCTGGTAAATACCTCCACCTCACAGAACATTGCCGCCAAATAGCAATTGTTGCCAGGAACAGGTTGTTACTGTGGAGTCGCTGTGGAGAGGGATAGTAAGGCGTGAGCGATAGTTCCAGTGTTGTAAGCGTTGATAGGCTTAAGTAGCTCTATATCACTTTGGGCCGTAGTAAGCTCCTAAGGAGTTGCTGCGTTATCAGTAAGGGTGGCAACGCACGAGTGATACTTCATGAATTGCAAGCGTTCACAGGCTAAGGTAACTTCTATACATCAGGTGGGACGTATGCTTGCATGCCTCCCGACGTAGTATAAAAAAATTAAGATGTTTAATGGATAGACAACGAATAAATGATTTCCCTAGTGTCGCATCTATACGCTACAGTAACTGCTTGCCATCAGGCTTCACGACGAGCTCGGTGGCTCGGTCGTGAATCGTGAATGACGCGACTTTGACACCAACGCTCGTGGGTTCGATTCCCACGCAAGGTAAACATTTGTGTGCATGAACAGGTCTGTTTATCTTGGTCTCGATGTTTTAGGAGAGGAAGGACGCATCAAAGCAGCCCATCTGGGGAAGTACCTCCACCTCACAGAAAACTGCACCCAAATAACAACTCCCTAAAGAATGTTGTGTTCCTGCGTGTGAGTGAGGTCACCAGTAAGCTCCCAAGGAGTTGCTGTGTAAGCAGCAGAAGAGGCATCGCGCGAGTGATACTTAATATATCGCAAGCGTTCATAGGCTACGGTACCAGCTTTACATCAGGTGGGCCGTATGCTTGTATGCCTCCCGGCGTAGTATAAGGATTGTTTCCATTTATTGGAAGGTATAACAACATACTAAAAGTATACTATACCAACACTAACTCATCCTACTGCAGGCGTACGGGTCTCCTTTCAACCGAAGGGGCTTATAGCATACTCCACCACGCTGCTCAACTGCGGATTGACGGAGGCCAGTGATTTCAAGCCGCCCGAAGGCAACTGACTTACCTTAACGACTGTCATCTATCAACAACAGCCGGGACCGACAGCATAACGTGCACTCCGAAGCACAGGAAAGATAAACCCATCCATAGACAGGCTGCGGTCGACACGCGCAACGACACCATCGATCTCTCTGAAACGGTAAAAATATATGCTCTATTAAATTTTAATATAAATTTGTTTCCTGTCCCCTGGCCTAAAATGTTCGTTCCTGAACATTATTGGACGTTAATTGATTCTCGACGTAAAACGGGAGATTTTTCCGTCAACCTCATAATTTAAGTGGTCCTTTGAATCAGTTACTTGCGTCGTCTACAGGGTGTTTAAAACTACTCGCTATTAAAACATTTATTGCCGGAAATTCTACAAGTAATTATTCCAGTAACTTTTTGAAGTGAAACCTTTTTTAGCACCGTTGTGATTTGAAATGCGACGAAACTTAAAAGCGACAGTAAAAAGAGACAACCGTATGTATGTAGGACTTAACTTGCGAGAGAATGAGATGGAAGGCATTATACAGTGTTTATTACAGGGTCCGATCGTTGTACGTGTGGATAGTAAATGTGTGCGCCCAGCGTATAACGGGGCTTCAATTATCCTACATCTGAAATTCTACATTCCTCTTATTATCTTGAAGTTCACATTTGAAGATTACACTCTTATCGCGTGTGAACTGCACACTTCTCATCATCATCCTCGACATCTCGACTCAGTTTCTCACTCCCTAGAGCGTAATCTTTATGATAGGAATCACTTAGAAGGAGAGTTGGAGCATGTACATGCAGTTTTAACACGCAATGGATATGATGAGATTAAGTTCAGACCAGCATTGACGTTGACAGAGAGCTAGGGCGCACCAAAGCAGCCCGTCTGGGGAGTACCTACACCTCACAGAAAATCGCAGCCAAATAACAACACTCTAGAGGGCTGTTGTGTTCATGCGTGTGAGTGAGGTCACCATTAAGCTCCTAAGGAGTTGCTGTGTAAGTAGAAGGGGAGGTATCGCGCGAGTTATACTTAATATATTACAAGCGTTAATAGGCACCTGTTGAAAAGCGGGTACCGTAGCCTATTAATGCTGTGCGATATATTCAGTATCACTCGCGTAATGCCTCCTCTGCTGCTTACACAACAACTCCTTGGGAGCTTACTGGTGACCTCACTCACACGTAGAAACACAACAACCCTCTAGGGAGTTATTATTTGGTTGCGGTTTTCTGTGAGGTGGAGGTAATTCCCCAGGCGGGCTGCTTTGATGCGCCCTACCTGTCTTAAAACATCCAGTCCAATACAAACAGACATGTTCGTGCACACTAGTGTTTGCCTCGTGTTGGAATCGAACCGACGAGCGTTGGTGTCAAAGTCGCGTCATTCACGACTGAGCCACCGGGCTGGTCAAAATGTATTGCAACAAATAACACATTGTATACGTGAGTAATCGGCCTAGCACTCAAGTCGTCCAATTCTTCTTGTTTCGAGCTAATTGCATTCTTGCTGAACAGAGACAGCCGCCACTGGCTTTTATGTTTTGACACTGACTATGTAATTGGCCCCTGTGAGTCGTGACTACGTCACTGGAAGGGGGGGGGGGGGGGGGGGGATGAGGCGCCACAGCCTGAAAAAGCAAAAAAGCGAAAGCCTAAGGGTCCTCGAAAGGTCGAACCTCGGCTTGAGGCGTCGCAGAGCTAAACAAATCGAACACGTGGGTTCATGCCTGAAGGGCCTATGAGAAGAAGCGCCTAGGAACCACCACTGCCCTTGGTTCAGTCTTTAATAACCCGTTCGGTCTCCTGCATGTAATGCAGGCCGAAAGAATGACGAAATAAGCCCTAGGAACCGGCGAGCATGCATGAAAAGAGCTACGAATGTTAGAGAAGCGAGTGAAGTATGTAAGGACCGCGTCGTATGGCGCTCGGTTCTCTCTGCCTACTCCGCAAGGGACCTGGCGTGAAGACATACATACATACGAATTTTAATATTAATTATTTCATTGTGAAATGGGAGTTAACATGACTTATTAAAATAGAAATGTGTATTGGTACGTATGAACGCATTCTCCGTTGGTTCGGACATGTAGAAAGAATGCATGATGAAAGAACGACGAAACAGATACACTATGCGAAAGTGGAAGGATGTAGGAGCCAATAAAGGCCAAGACTTACCTACCATGATCAAATTGGTCGTGTTCTATCAGAAGATGATGTCAGGAGCCCTAGAAACCGGCGATCGTGCATGAGAAGAGCAATGAATGTTAGAGAAGCGAGTGAGGTATGTAAGGATCGCGTCACGTGGCGCTCGGTTCTCTCTGCCTACCCCGCAAGGGATTTGGCGTGAAGTTATAGATAGATAGACGAATTTTATGCAAAAATATGCATAATAATATAAATACAGAAATGAATCATCATGTACCGAGGTTTATTGTCTCCCGAGGTTGTACTATACATTGAAAGTTATTATGCAAAATAGTTTCCAAAAGTAGCAAGTCACATCTCTCGAGATGCCAGCATCCGTCACGGTAACGTCCCGTCATATTCACTTGGAGCGTCATCCATCACGGATCAGACACGCCATCTATCGCGGGACCGGAGACATTTCCTTAGAAACCCCAAAGAGGATCATGAATGTATTATGTGTTGAAAGCTATAGACCTACTAATGCATAACGATTTAAGACTACGTCAAAAATGACGAGATCGGTAGGGCAGTGGCTAGTAATGCTACTTTGACATAAACGCTCGTGGCTTCGATTACCGCATTACATAAAAAATTGTGTGCATTAACTGTTTGTCTGGGTGTTTGGTGGGCGCATTGAATCAGCTCGTCTGGGCTCGCTCTAGCCAGCCCCATAGGTTCAGTAGTTATTTTGCGAAAGTTAATTTACAATGAATTTTGTTGCTTCATCTGTTTTTGCAACCAATTAGTTCATGCGAACTAGTATCCACCACCATTAGTAGATGCATGCCACCGCTACTATGGCTGCACCGGTCGTCTCTGCCTCAGCTGCTGCGGTCATCCCCGTGATTGCTCGTCAGCTGGAACAGGAACCGGATGCGCTCAATTGGAGTATGTTATTTCAGTACAAAACGAACTAGTCATTTCAATCAGAGACTGCTTTTCAAAGTCAAAGTCAAAATCTTTTTATTCCGTAAAAATGGCTACATTTGTTTGGAATCGTCACAATTTTTTTTCCTACCGTGCAGTTCATTACTAGGTGAGCACTGATAAAAATACTGCCAAAAAACTCAGGCATCCCTCTTTTGGTATCCAAACAAATTTACATATTTTATTAATTACATTATAATTGGATCGACTCACTCCCAGGCATTTTTATCATTAATATAATCAGATACTTAATAATATGCCCTGCTACACAATTTGGCTTTAATAGTAGTTTTAAATTTGTTCATTGACAATTCTTTTATATTGCTGGGAAGTTTGTTATAGAACCGTATACATTGCCCCATAAAAGAATTACTTATTTTGTGGAGACGGCTTGCATGTAACACAAGATTATGCTTATATATAGTATTTATGCTATGAGTATCACTCTTTTTAGAAAATGAGTGTATGTTTTTATGGACATACAAAAGATTTTCATAGATATATTGCGATGCGACTGTTAGAATATTTATTTCTTTGAATTTTTCTCTAAGGCTCTTCCGGGGACCAAGTTTGTAGATAGCTCTTATGGCTCTCTTTTGCAATAAAAAGATGGTGTTAATGTCCGCGGAGTTACCCCAAAGAAGAATTTCATATGACATAATACTATGAAAGTAACTGAAATAAACTATTCTAGCCGTATCAACATCAGTGAGCCGTCTAATAGTTTTCACTGCATAGGCTGCAGAACTTAGTTTTCCTGCTAATTTTTCAATTTGTGGGCCCCATTGTAGTCTGGAGTCAATTGTTATACCCAAGAACACAGTTGTCTCCACAGGGGCTAAATTAGTTCCATTAACATGTACATTGGTAGCCACCTGTCTTACATTAGGTGTTGAGAACTTAATTACTTTAGTCTTTTTATCATTTAAAAGCAGATTATTAACATTAAACCAATGCATAACTTTAGAGAGAGCATCGTTAACTTCGTCATAATTACCTAACTGTCTATTAATTTTGAATGTCAAATAGGTATCATCCGCAAACAATACAATCTCATGTTTATCCTTTACATAATAAGGTAAGTCATTTATATATACTAAAAATAAGAATGAACCTAGAATTGACCCCTGTGAGACTCCCATAACTACAGGGGACCCCGAAGATCTTTTACCATTAACATCGACCTTCTGTATCCTATTGCCCAGATAAGAAGACAGAAGTTCGAAAGCCTTGTTCCTGATACCGTAGTGGTGTAATTTTCTGACAAGAGTGTCATGGTGCACGCAGTCAAACGCTTTAGACAGATCACAAAAAAATCCCAAGGCATCTTGCGAACCTTCCCATGCCGCGAATATACTTTTAAGCAAATGAATCCCTGCATCTATAGTTGAACAACCTCTCGTAAATCCGAACTGTCTCCTATGAAGCAAATTATGTGTATTGAAATGTCTGAGCAACTGGCTAAGCATTAGTTTTTCAAAAAAATTACTGAGAATGGGCAGTATGGAAACAGGTCGAAAATTCGAAGGGTCCGAACTATCACCAGATTTAAATAATGGAATGATTTTACTATGTTTCATCATGTCAGGAAATACACCAGATGCCACACAACAATTGAAAATTGTAGCTAAATGTGGAGCGATTGAAATAATAATAGAAGATATGGTTTTGACAGATAGACCCCACAGATCTTTAGTGTTTTTCATATTTATTGATTTAAAAGCGTTCAAAACATCTTTTGGGCTTACAGCTGAAAATTCAAATATTGTGTCGCATTCTACCACGCTCTGTTTGAGAACCAGTTCAGCAGCTATAGAAGAAGACATAAGATTTATCGTAGTAATAAGAGGAATGTTAGAAAAATATTTTTCAAACTCAGTCGCAATTTCTACATCATTTTTGATATCTATATCATTTATCTTTAACTGAAAGTCTCGACTACGTACTTTCGCACTTTACTTTACTGTCGTACTTTTTAATGACTCATAAAGTGTTTAAAGAATTTCTGTTGTTTATATAGATATGTATATATATAAATACATATATATGTGTGTGTATATACATATATATGTGTATGTATATACATATATTTTAAAAAGGTAAAAAAAATGTTAAAAAGTTTAAAAAATTGCATTGTATTTCTCATGGCATAACTACCCACCACACGCCCGCATAATATCGGATAGACCGGAAAAATCATATGAATACGACATATTTTATACGACGTCGGGAACCGTTCAAGCATACGGACGACCTGCGGTTGCCGTAGCCTTTAAAAGCTTCCAATATATTAAATAACACTCGCACGATGCCACCTCTGCTGCTAACACAGCAACTCCTTTGTAGCTTACTGATGATCTCCCTCGCGTAGGAACACAACAACCCTCTAGAGAGTTGCTATTTGATTGAGATTTTCTGTAAGATGGAGGTACTTCCCCAGCTGGCAGCAGCCAGTAGGGATACGGGTCTCCCTTAATCAAAGTGATTTAGAGCTTTCTCCGTCATGCTGATCAACTGGATTGGTGGCCAGTGTTTTCAAGCAGTTCCATGACTAAGCCTGTCTTGTAAGACTTGCATAAGTACCTTTGACACCTTCGAAATAGGTGCATTTCTCACAATAATGCCAAACTCTGGGAACATAGATAGTTCTCTGATCTGAGAATGAAAAACTTTGAAATGATTTTTATCCTGACAGTAAACATTGCGAAATGTCGTCCCATCGAGAATTACAAGTGAACGTGGCAAAAAGATCAGGGCGACCATAATGGCGGACGTTCTGTTAGTGGGAACCGATTAGTTATTATAAAAAAAAAAAACTTTTTTTAGAGACCGTATTATTTATTTTTCACAGATTACTACACACTACTTTTACACGTTTCGACTTCGAGGTCCCAGTTAAATGGCTCTATTCTGTCAGCTTAGCTAAATGTCCAGACCGGCGTGCAGAAACCAGGTCCGTAGCTGGGCAGCAGTTTGGCTAGTCAGAGTAACGACTGACTTGTATTGGAGATTGTATCGATTATATAGGCATAATATTGCTGATCTGTTATTTCCAATACTATAGTTATATTGAAGATAGCAACCTAAGCTTAATATATTGCTTATACAGGGATGTAACAGTACGTCATGGCGTCTTGCGTTCGCTCGAGCATGTATCTAGGTCTTCCAGTAAAGGAGGATGGTAATACCAACATAAAGGTTTTTTAAATGACGTAAATTTGCAACCCAAAGGGATTTTTGAAAATCCATCCCTCCAAGGGTTGAAATGAGGGATAAAAGATTTTATGAAACTTCTTATTTTTTAAAGTAAGAATTATAACAATTGGTAGATATCTCATCCCCTATTTTAACCCCTTAGACATTGTTTTTTTAAATTGCAAACTTTTGTTTTAAACCATGAGGATATACATATTATTTTACTTGAAATTTGGTTGAGTTTCAAACAAACTTTCATCTATTATTTTAAGCCCTTATGGAATGAATTTCTAAAAACGTCATAATTCAAAACATCTCTCCGAATCTCAAGTTTCTGACATTCGTAGCCACGGTTGTATATTGCTGAATTAGTTACATAAATTCCCAACCCAGTTTTATAACAACCCCATTTAATCACTTATACGGGTAGTTTTGAAAAGTTATAAAATATGGGCATCTAATTATTATTATTTTTGATAAAGAATATAATAAAATTACACTGAGAGTTTGGAATAGATAAGTGAATAAAATATTTACTGTGAGTTTGAAAACGCTACTACCAAAAATAACGAAATTTATATAAATTTCCAACCCCCATTTTGCACCCTTACGGGTGGAATTTTTAAAAATCCTTTCTTAGTGCACACCTACGTCACCTAAGGAACGTTTGTACAAAATTTCGTGCTTCTAGACCTAGCGGTTTCAGCTGTGCGTTGATCGATCAGTCGGTCAATCAGTCAGTTTTTTCTTTTATAGACATAGATTTGGCCAACGTCACAACAGTTCTTAAGCCGTGCGTATCAAGAGTTACAATCGCATTTCGAGTGCCAAGCAGGATTTGCTCTCAACTATTCATATATAACTTTACTTCTGTATATAGGTTCACCGCAGGAGAGGGGGGTTCTGCGGACGTGCAGCGCCGTGCCGTCCGGAAGTGCCGCTTGCCGCAAACCGATCGGTGAGGAAATTGACTCCAGCTGCTTTCGGAATGGCCAAGTTTCAAACGTAGTAGTTTCAGTTACATTATTTCGGTCGATGGAGAGCAGCTGTTCGCCAGCGGCTCTCAAATGGAAATCCGTAGTAAATCTATGATTATGACATACGTACGGTTACCAGAGCGTATTAAAAAAATTTGTTGCCTGTAAAGTCAGTTTACGGACGATAATTTTATGTTACGTTATAAGAAAACATTCAACAGTTGACAAAACAGTTCACGTGTAGGTTGTGTGCTGCCGCTGTCTGTCTTCTACTCGGACGCATCGGCCGATGGAGTGGAAGAGAGATAGATGCGTCACAAACCGAACGCTTAGGCCGATCGTGCTTCTCTATTGCTTGTTCCGCGCTCTCGCTTGCACGCTCGGCTCAGGCGCAACGTGATTCTTTTTCGTGCGTGCAGCCGGCGTTCATCGATTTATAAGACGTTATCACGTCAAAATGTTCTTTTAATCGCGGCTATATTTTGGCATCCAGTGTTAACCGTATTTTCTAACTGCCTTTCCTTTCGGTCAGGCTCTAAAGCTAGTATCGTGATGTTGAACAGTCTATAGTCTTCTTCAAGAATTTAGCTGTCAAATGCAAAGATATGTTTTCAAATCCGATTGGTAGTTCCAGAGATAAGCTCGGTGGCGCCGCGAATAATAACGTGACTTTGACACCACCGCCCGTGGGTTTGATTCCCACACGGGACATGTCTGTTTGTCTTGGTCTGGGTGTATTTAAGAGGGTCATACGTACCTTCACTTCACAGAAAACGACTCCCTGGATGGTTGGTGAGTTCCTGCATGAGTGAGGTCACCAGTAAGCACATATGGTTTTGCCGTGTTAGCAGCAGTGGTGGCGTCACGCAAGTGACACCTCTGGTGACATACCGTTTTACATCAGGTGGGCCGTATGCTTCCGACGTTGTACAAAAAAAAACATTCTCAATTTTTGCGCTGAACACCTTCCAAGTCCCTTAAATGGGTTTTCCATGAAAAGGTAACACACTCACATATATTTTTCTCTCACTTTTGTGGTTCGCCGGTTTATAGCTTAACAGTGCTGTGAAATACATGCACAGTTTCAATGCAAGTGCACGGAAAGATAAACTGCTACTTAACACAACAAAACAGCGCTCGCTGAATTATATACTACCATGAGGCATTGACAATGTATTCTATAGACAAGCAATGACAAATATTTGATATTTATTTTTATTTATTGCGGACTAGCGACCCGCTGTGGCTTCGCTCGGGTAGTTGAGCGTGTCATGGCTACTAACGTTGATAAGAATTAATACTGTATATCGGTATAATATCCGATGAGATCTCTCCGGCTTTTTCGATATTTTCAACAATTATCATCATATTTCAATCGATTTACACAAAACCTTAACAAATTATACATCCGAAACTTCCTCAAGAATCATTCTGTCTACTGGTGAAAACCGCAAGAAAATCTGTTCAGTAGTTTTAAGTTTATCGCGAACAGACACACAGACAGACGCAGAATGGGACATTGTTTTATAAAATGTTATGATTTACGGAGTAGGCAGAGAGAATGCCACATGTATAGAAACTTTCGTAAACTAAATTCGTAATAGCAGGTGAGTCTTGGCCTTGGCCTCCCTCGGCTCCAAAATCCTTCTACTTTCGCGTTGTATGTCTGTAACGTCATTCTTTCCTATTGCGTTCTTTAAATCCGAAAACACGAATTTAGTTGTATATGCTAGGATTCGAACCCGATCGATCCCGTTGGTCAATAATAATGATTCCTTATCTACTGGACTATCCACTGCTTACATCCGTGTCTAAGGTATGTAGCTAACTTTATATTACAAGACGATATAAGTTAAGATAATTTAAGTGGTTTAAAACATGTTTTACGGAGAAATAAACATTGTTGTCTAGAAACATATGAAGTCTATGTACATTTTAGTTCCAGGCACGTTCGTCAAACAGTTTTACAGCGCGCTCCGTGCCCGTACACAATCTGTTATTTACTCGTCTACTGTGCTTTTCCGAAATGTAGCTTAAAATACCTGTTGCTTACAAATCCTTATTTTCGGGTTATTTTCAAGGAAAGTATACTTCTTAGGATAATACGATTTGTTTTTAAAGTAATAATATAGACAAAACATCTTACTATCGCACTATAATGACTGAGACTAACAATTGATTATTAATTTGATATTTTAAATCTACTTGACACTATACTACGCGAATCTTTTCATCACATGCATCTTTAGACCTGAATCTCTACACCGAATATCTCTACTTGACTGCCCTACCCAGAATGCTCTCCTTGACCGCTATACCTTGAATGCTCCACACAAAATTCCTTCACATCGGCTCCTTCCAGCCTGGTTAGATTGCCACGATATAGTCTCTTCTGTAAAATATAGTAGTAAGGACTTATTAGTCTACTTACAAATTCATTTGACCATTTCTATTAAGTCACACCCTCTAAAATCATATTCATTGTGAATTTGTGATTTATGGCGAAGCTTATTTTGAATTTCTCGTGTTTCTTTGACAAAGATTAAAAACACTTTAAAAAGATTTATATGTTTAGAATCCTACTGGTATTATAAATGCGAAAGTTTGTATATATGGATGGATGTTTGTTGCTCTTTCACGCTTAAACGGCTGAACGGATTTGAATGAAATTTGGCACGTAGATAGATTATGATCTGGATTAACACATAGGCTACGTTATTAGACTCCACGCGGGCGGAGCCGCGGGCAGCAGCTAGTAAGTTATAAGTGTCTCGTTCAATGTTGCAATAACTTCTCATATTTTATTGGTTTCAGACATGCATTGTTTGAGGGTGTGTTATAAAATTTCGTGATACTTATTACCCTGCATAAACTGCTGCCCTGCGTAAACATATGTTTGATATTCGGAATTTAAATTCAATCGTGTAGTTTTGTAAACAAATAGGATTAATAACAACTGTGTCATTACATCAGCTCGCCGTCGCCCCGATCCTTTATGGTCTTCAACAGAGGAAGTGTTGGTATATCTGTCGATAGTACGATATACGAACATACGGCTGATATTAAGCTCTTGAAGTATCTTAAATATGATCGACCGGATCCTTACCCACTTTTTACAAGGCCATCACTGCAATCCAGTTTTCTTTAAGACATGGGGTCTTAAAGATTGTAATTCATCCATATTGTAATTTGTAAAATAAACACGAATAAAAAATATTTTTTACCAGAGGGAGACTTTGTACAAAAGTCGTCTGCGTGGGTACCTCTATCACACCTATTTCTACCGCCAAGCAGATATATTTACATAGCTGTGTTCCGGTTTGAAGGGTGAGATACGGTAGAGAAATGACTGGGTACTGTGACGAAGCAGCCTTAGGTCACAAGTTTGGCAGCGCGCGAGTAACACCCCCGTGGTGTTGCGAGCGTCAATAGGCTACGGTGACCGCTTACCAATCCGGGTCACATGCTTGTTTTCCAATCTAGTTGTATAAAAAAAATTTACATGATAAACGCGTTCCAAATTCAAAATAACTAAAGAGTTGAAAAAAAGAAATGTTTCTATGTACCAGTATTTATGGCCAGACTAGTTATATTATGTAAATATATGTAAAGATATACATATGTAAGTTCTATCCGGGTATATCTTTACACCAGGTCCTCGCGGAGTTGGCGAAGAGAACTGACCACCACAATACTCGGTACTTACACACCTCACTTCATAACGATTTTCATATTTCATTCTTTCTTCATCATGCTTACCGATTCCTGATACAACCTTACCTATAAATGATGACCAATATGGTCATGACAGGTGATCCTAAACCTTCATGGGTTTTATCATTATTATCATAAATATAAAAGTTGTAAAGATTGTTAGACGTTCAGTGTTAGAAGTTTGGGCGTCTATGTCTCAATCAAACTAAATTCCTCAGCCTATTTTCATAAATTTTGCTATCGGGATAGACGATGATCTTCCATAATACATACGTCACTTTTCGGAATTCCATGTAAGTGGCATTTTAATATACTTTGCTAAACCAATTTCTGTAAGGTAAAATAGCTTGACCTAAAAAAAATGTTATCAAAATATTTGTATAATATCAGAGTTACCTTACTATTAAGAGGAATGTACTGTGCCATAACATACACTAATACAAAATAAAATAATATATTTGCCATGCAAAACCCAAGTGACCAAGTGAATTAACATATCCTCATTAACATTTTTATTATAACCAAAATGTTATTAGTAAACCAACAAACCCTTTACTCAGGAGACATATAATTTTCCAATTGGTTGCGCCGATGGAAACCATTAGGGATCCCATTTCAAGCGAAGTCCGAAATACTTGTACGATGATTTGTTACTTCTTCAAGGACCCGTCTCCGGTGTCCCTCTGTGGAATGTACACTCGCTCAAATAGTTGGCCCAACCTTTCGCCATCTAGGCAATATCCGGCTATCACACTGTCTTCCCCAAACGATTTATTACCAACAATCACATTCCCGACTTTATTGCCCTGCAATACAGACGACATCTCACTATCGTAGACCCGATTCTCGGCCCTACCCTGATTTTGCATAGTTTTACACGAAAATTGGTTGCGGTTTGAGTCCCGTGTACAATTCGTGAACATATTTTCGCTCTTAATAGCCGTTTCGATTACAGAGTCGAGTGCTATTTGATCTTGTACCCTCCTCTGAATGGCTGTAGATTGCACGTTAGCAACTATGTCTTTGTATTTAGCTTCCAATTTATCCAACGCTGAAACTAATTCGTTTTGGTTCTCGACTGCTATTTCGTTAATTACTTGAGCTCTTTGGCTGACCAGCTGAAGTTGTAATGAACATTCGGCTAAATATTTCTCTTGTTGTAATTGTGCTAATTTAACTTCGTATATTCTGATGCATTTTGCTTTAGATTTTTCGACCTTAGCTAATCGTTTTTCTAATTGTTCTGCTTTTAATCTAAACGTTTCACTGTTATGATCATTTTTAGGGTTTTCAGCACTTTGCTTAAGCACTGTATTGAAATTTTCTTTCTGCTTTTCAATTGTGCTTTTTAGTTCAGCAATTTCACCGTTCTTTCCTAATATTACTTTATCTTTATCAGTGATAATGTTGTCTTTAGTAATTTTAACAGATTGTTTTTCAGAATTACTGCTGTCATGAATTTCTAATATTTTAGCCTCGTAATATTGCTTTTGCTCTTCTAATTTGTTTTCGTATAAAAGTTTTATCTCATTTGTTACTAAAGATTTTATCTCAATCATTTCTAGTCTAAACTTTGTTTCTAAATCATCAATTTCATGCTTTTTTATTTCATTAAAACTAGTTAAGTTTTCTTGCAGAGTTATTATTGTTTGTATTAAATTATTTTTTGAGTCCTGGGCTTCCTGTAATTTACATCTCAATAATTTTATTGATGAATTGCTAACATCAAATTGACAACATGTGCTTGTGGTATTATTAACTCGCACAATATCTTCGTCGGTGAAATCTTCAGTCCCAGATTTCATTTTGGTTTCTTCCCTTAAAGAGCACAACTCTTGATGTAACATCATATTTTGTGTTTTAATTTCTCTGAGTTTCATAATTAAATTCTTTGTTCTGTAATTATATATTTCAACAGGTACTTCACAAGTCATACAGCTTTTTGAAGTATGCGCCCATGCATAACTGGGGCCAGCATGCTTTATGGTATTTTTTTCGCATATTTTACTAATAAACTTAGGTTTATCATCATTATCAAAACTATTTATGGCTGATAATACATACCCGTCTAAGTCATTATCTTGAGAATGGTATTCGGTATCAGAGACAATGGGATTCTTAGGTTTTAGAATAACTTTTGTATCTTCCTGTGGATTTACTACTATATATTCAATTTCCGAAGATGAGTCATCAGTGTTTATAGTATCAGATAAAGGTTGATGAATATCTGGACGTTTTGTGAATGGATCTTCGAGTATACCTCTAGCTAATTGGTAACAAAGAGTAAATATGTATTTGTTTCGAAGATTCTTCTCATTATCTTTACAATCAGAGAGTCTCTGAATCCATCCGTTGCATATATCGATCAAATCTTTATCAGTCAATTGACTCAAGTAAGGGCGTATTATTTGCAAATATCTTTTAAACTCGTTATCAAGGTTTGCAAAATCGTTTTCATCCATTCTATTTTTATTAATTTTCGTATTAGTATTTTTCGTATATTAAATTTTTAATCCTAGACTGACAAACTGATTTATGACAATTTCTTGACATATTACATCATCGATACCATTACCCGATACACGAGTATTTATATATGTGAATATTATTGACAATGTAAACGTTTTGTGATACCGTTAGTCAGTTCACGTTGAATACTATGGGGGAAGTTAAGATTTACATTCGAAGAACAATAAGGCTCCATGACATGTACGTTCAGCTTAATGCTATTATAATTATAGGTGAAGACTGCATGCGTTTTTTAAACAACAAAAAATAATATAGCATTGAAATTAAAAATTAAAAAAGGCTAGTATATCTTCACAGAATGCGAAAACTAAGAAAACAGTGACTTTTTAAAGCTGCGAATGCCACTCACGAATAGATCAACATCCGTAGTGTTGGATATGCTGTTAAATTCTCTAACGAAGCGGTTTAAAGGCGCGTTTTGTCCAAGATTGGTTCTGCTGTATTCGACCACGAGAATGTTAAATTTCGATGGCCGTGGAAGCCTTAATGGCATTGAGAATGAGAGCATTTGTAACAATTCCGGGACATCGAGGATGCCATTCGCTAGCTTGTACAAGAACATCAAATCGTGCGTACGTCTTCGATCTGAGAGAGAACTAATTTTGAAATAATTCAGTCTATCTTCGTACTTAACAATATTCTTGCTCAGATTACATGACTAGTAAATAACAGCAAGCTGTGTAGTGTGATATTTTTTAAATTTAAAAAATATTTAAATATTTTATTTTTATTTTTTTAATTTTTTAAAAATATATGGAACCCTGTACGACATCTAGCGACGAGTGCTGTTACTTTTTCTGTTGATGGGAGTGCAGTGCAGACTCTGCACTGCAGAGTGGCCGGCCATACGTTTTCCCATATGTTTTTTTTTCTAATTGGAACGATTTTGGACCGTTCTTCCTCACCAACGAACATTTAAATTTCAAATTAAAGGATACAAAACTACAATATGTTAGCTATTAGTGTGTCGATTTTGGAGTTTCTCACTATTACCGTCTAAACGCTAGCTGGATGACATCAGTCTACCCCAAACGGCAATTTTGAGGGTAATGTGGCTCCGCTGGCTATCGCAGCTCTGCCAAATATGCAAGATGCCACAAAAATCGTTTTTGAATACTTTCGAGCCTTTTTTTGTATACATCGTAAAATGGATTCTAGACCACACTGCAGTACTCCAAACCACTACGGACGATCGCGTTGAATAAAGGATTTAAAATTCAGTCTTTCTTTTTCGGATGTATCTGATTGATTTTTTATACAATTTCAAATAAAAACAATCTTACTACTTGCCTAAAGAAAATGGTCAGTGCATCATATTATATACAAGATCTTCTGATTCCATTTTTTGAAATTTCCTGGTAATGTCACGCACTCGCATGTCGAAACTGTCGTGGATATGTAGTCGAAAATGATGTTCTGTATGGTAGAGGTACTTTCTCGGTCGGGCTGCTATCGTTATTACCCAAACTCGCTTTCATCGGAGATCCTTTTGCTACATTAAAAGTAAGAAAGAAGTCCATTACGATCCATACCTCAAAATATATGGATGCAAAAGCATCTCTGATGAATATCAATGTTAAGAAATTAAATATTGTTTTGTATTTTTAATATTTGTATTTTGTTTTCGATATTTCTCTTTCTAATGTAATATACTTTTTTTTTAACATAAAATAATTTGCTTTGTTGCACTGTGAACGGCGTACTCTAGTATATGACGTTTTACTATTATGCTACTAGGCATTCATATCTATGGATTATGATGAAAGTGAAATGTTAATTGTAATCTGTCTTGTGTGCCAATAAATAAATAAATCAATAGGTTTATAATGCCAAACTTGTTGAAATACAAAATTGTATTTAAGTAAGCTACTACTTCATCTTATGATCTTCAAAGCCAAAGCTAACGTAAGTTTGAATCGGCTTTAGCTCTCAATAGTAAGCTGGCTGGTTACTTTAAAAGCAAATAGCCTGGTAGTATCTTCAAAACCAACATTACATGTAGCTTCGGGTTTAGCTCTAAAAATAGCAGTGTATCCGATACTTTAAAAGTAAGTAGTCTACTAACTAGTTTAAAAGAATCTGAACTACAACTGAATAAATATGATGAAATGGAATCCATTATACAAATTATAGGATAAGAAATCTTCATTTGCATTTAAACTAAGTCAATCGAAGCTACTAGGTACATAGCAGTTTCTGATCCCAAGGCAAAGTTTGACGCATATACACACATAACCATAGTCAAACATACTTATGCTCACAACACAGCCATAATCAAAATAATCACATATACTAATGGAACGCATCTCCCACATAAAAATATTAATTAATTATACCAAGTAATGTTACGTAAAGTCTTCATCTAATATTTTATTTAGTACATAAGTAATTAGCTTTAGTCTTTGTCATTGTTTGCAACGAAAGAACGTTTACTTCAAACACAGGTACTGTTTTGCTTAAATGGAATTTCTGCACTGTATTATGCGTTTTTACAAGAAAGAATAAATCTTTTTATGTTTTATGTTCATGTTTACTTCTGATCCGAAGCTAACATCATTTTTAGATTTGATTTTTAAACTCCTGATGCAAAAAAGAGACGATGTTATAAGTTTGACCGCTATGTGTGTGTGTGTGTGTGTGTGCGTCTCTGTCTGTGGTACCGTAACTCTTTAAACGGGTGAACAGACTTAGATACGGTTTGTTTTTATTTGAACGTCGGTTTTCTTGAGGTGATTCTTAGATACTTTTTATCAAAATCGGTTCACCTGCGGCTGAGGTAGGGATCTTAAACGCATAAGGGGTATTTACTTTACTTTTAAACATACGTGTGACCTAAAATTTTAAACACCTATGTATGCTACATAACTGTGCAAGATTATGGATTCATTTTTACTTTTTATAGGTTTTTTTGTCTCGGGGTCAGTGTCGGGGGTTTTTAAATTTAATGGTTTAAATTTATAAAGTTGTGAGACTTGTGAGCCAGTTACTTTAAGAGTAGCCTCCTACCATCTGCAGTCTGCACCAACGCCAACATTAACTTTCCTTTTGGCTTTAGCTATAAGTATAATATTGAGCCAGTTACTTTAAAAGTAAGTTGATTGTATTCTGATATTTAAGCAATTATGGATTACCGGTATACATTAAACGGGCTTGATGCTACGTAGGCTTAAATAATATTGAAAGTTTCTAGATATTGATAATTTTTTCGTATTCCATTGTATATTTAAAAAGATCGGTTGTGCATACTTGCATTGCATGCAGTTACAGTGCATGAACATGTCTGAAACTTAATGTCATGTTTGTTTTATTTGGTCTGGGTATTTTAAGAGAGGTAGGGCGCATCAAAGCAGGCCACCTGGTGAAGTACTTCTACCTCACAGAAAACCGCAACCTAACAACTCTCTCTGTGGTTGTTGTGTTCCTGCGACTGAGCGAGGTAACCAGTACGCTCCTAAAGAGTGGCCACGTTATAAGCGTTCACAGGCTATGGCAAACGCTTTACATCAGGTGGACTGTGTGCTTGTGTGTGTCCCGACGTTGTACAAAAAAAAACACTACAAATTCGAACCGCGAAATATATATACATCAGGAAAATATATTCATCTTCACTGAACTGTACTCCGTCGCATTTCTCAACAGAATCATTGGTTATATTGACAGCTGGAAAGCCTACTTCTGTATTGCGATCTTCTGATAGTATTGACATACTTGGATAGCGTGTCAATACTGATGTCTAATGGCGGCATTACGAATCTCACCATAAAGTTTTTATACCACTGCGGAACTTCATGGATTTTACTGAGAGGATAAATAATTGACGTAATTTTTATGATTTACAAGATTCTGTACAGCAAGGAGGTTTGACAAGATTTTCATTTGTCTATGCACTCTCTCTTAAAAGGTTGCAGTTGATGCTCACTTTTCCGTATTTATCTATACAGATAAATAAAATTGGAGTGTCTGTTTGTAATGTTAAAATAACCGCTTTTTATTAAATGCATATGGATGTATACACGGTACATATACCAAAATGAATATTTTTACAATTTTTGTCTGTCTCTCTGTTTGTTCCGGCTAATCTCTGAAACAGCTGGATCGATTTTGACGGGACTTTCACTGGCAGATAGCTGATGCAATAAGGAGTAACTTAGGCTACTTTTATTTTATTTATTTTTATTAATATAAATAAATAATATTCCACACGGACGAAGTCGCGGGCACAGCTAATAGGATAATAATTTACGTAATTCTTATGGTTTACAAGATTCTGTATAGCAAGGAGGATTGACAAGATTTTCATTTGTCTATGCACTCGTGATTCTCTCTCTTAAAAGGTCGCAGTTGCTGCTCGCTTTTCCGTATTTATCTAAACTATACTTCATCAGTATTTATTAAACCCAAACGCAAAAATAGGGTGGCTTTTAAGTTTAACGTGTCTGTCTATCTGCGTGTCCTGTCTGTGGCATCGTAGCTCCCAAACGGATGAACCGATTATGACGCGTTTTTTGTTTGAATGCGAAAAGCGCAGCCTAACAACAACTCTCTGCGGGTTGTTGTGTTCCTGCGTGTGAGAGAGGTCACCAGTAAGCTCCCAAGGAGTTGCTGTGTTAGAAGCAGTAGCATCACGTGAATGATGCTTAATAGATTACAAGCGTTCATAGGCTATAGTAACCGCTTTAAATCAGGTGGGCCGTGTGCTTGTATGCCTCCCGACGTAGTATAAAAAAGCGGACGTGATCGAAATGGTTCTTATTCTTCCTGTCGCTATCCCGTTTCCTAATCCACTGTGATTGGCGGGGTCCGCTACCTAAGCCCAAGGATTTGGCTCTATTGATTTTGACGTAGAGCGAGTGCAGTCAGAACGAGATCTTTCTTAGGTTATGTCACATGTCTATCGAAATATAATTTCTTGGACGTGCGGGTTCCCATACGATGTTTACCTTCACCGCCGACCAAATGATGATTACAAATATGTACATAAATCCAAATTTTAGCGGTACATACCTGGATTCGAATCGCAGACCAGTTGATCCATAGGCCGGTTTCTTATCCAATTTGTGAAGATCTGTTCACACGTATGATGAATACCAACTTATTTTCTAGTTGACGAAGGGTTTACACCAACTGCCACGAGTACGATTCGTTTGGTATTAGGTGTACTGTTTCTTCGAAGGTATCTCCATGATATCATATCTAAGCATCATCATAACATATCTAAGCATCTTATGTTTTCAAAAAGGTATATTTCCGTCACAGTTAAAGCGTTCTGTTATACACCCCATCTTCAAAAACGGGAACAAAGATGATATTAATAATTATAGACCTATTTCACTACTTCCGGTTATTGCTAAGGTTATAGAAAAAATAATTAACACTCGTTTGCTTAAATTTCTTGATACTAACGACAGTCTTTCCAAATCTCAATTTGGTTTTCGCCGAGGTGTCAGCACCGAAGATGCTATAATGGAATTGTCAAATAGCATTACAAATTGTTTAGATGATAAAAAGAAAACCCTATGTGTCTTTCTAGATCTACAAAAGGCATTTGATACTATCTCCGTCCCCATCCTACTTAGGAAACTTGAAACATATGGCATTCGAGGAACCTTCCTTGACTTACTTAGAGATTACCTACTGAACAGAACTCAACGGGTTAAGCTCAGTAATAACATACATAGTTCGGATAAATATATTGGAGACTTTGGGGTCCCGCAGGGGAGTGTCCTCGGTCCAACACTGTTTCTTATTTATATCAACGACCTCACTAACCTAAAATTAATAAATGGTAAAGTGTTCTCCTATGCCGATGACACAGCTTTACTATTTAATGGAAACAACTGGTCGGAAGTATACACAACTGCGGAGATGGGCTTATATAAAGTGATTAAATGGTTAAACCTAAATCAGCTCTCTCTAAATACTTCGAAAACAAATTTCATCCCCTTTTCTATCCGAGACTCCTTATTACCTAACACCAGTCTTAGTGTAACCGCGCACTATTGTGACACTCCAGATAATAATAACTGCGACTGTGTAAAATTGAAAAGAGTTAATAATACTAGATATCTTGGTATCGTAATGGACAAAAATCTTTCATGGCACCCTCACCTCGAACTAGTTGCAAACAGAGCTAGGAGACTTATTTGGATTTTTAAATATCTACGAGACATCACTGACAAACATCTTATCACCTATATTTATAAGTCACTCGTGCAATCAACCCTACTTTATTGTATACCTGTTTGGGGAAACTCGTGCAAAACAAAATTTATAAATCTGGAGCGTGCACAGAGAACCATCCTCAAAGTAATGTTAAAAAAGAAAAGACTATTTGACACAGAGAAACTCTACACCGAAGCAAACGTCCTGACTGTCAGAAAACTTTATATACTACGATGCACTCTCAAAACCCATATAAAGCTGAAAATTGACCCAGTAAAACTAAAAAAGCGAAATCAATATTCTGTGATAGATTACAACCCCTGTCGCACACAATTTGCATTTAAACAATTTGCGTATCAATCTAAGAGATTGTATAATAAGATAAACCGAGTCTTGAAAATTTATACTTTATCCTTAGCTCAATGCAAAAAGACAGTATCCGCTTTTCTGTCACAATTAACTTATCAACAAACTGAAGAACTCGTAAGAAGTATTAGCTAAATGTACAACTAACCACTTATATCTTACTTAATAAAATAAAATAAAAAATTGTTATTTCAGATAATTTGAAATCCATACAAAATAATTAGTGCAGTTTAAAATTACATTATATAAATTAAAGAGAGAACATTACATCATTTTACAAATTCCTACGTAGGTTGTGACACACCACTCACACCACACTTATACACACACTCAAATCACACAAAATAACATTTCAGCACACTCTATCATATTCTTCCTTACAATCAGTCGTACACCCAGAAACACAGAATATATAATAACAGTAAATTAAAATTAAAGTTCTAAATTATTAACTATTACAAATCATAATGTACCACGGCGAAGAGGGGACTCTTCTAATACAGGTTTTATAACTTAACAGAAGAGATCCCAAACCATGTAACTAAAACTTGTAATAAGTAATAAAATATTTTGTATTTTTTTTTTTTTTTGTATGATATAGTAATCTTGAAATGATGCTGCAACATCAAATAGTCTGCGGGATACCCATCTCCTCAGCAGCTTACAGTAGATATAGCGCGTTTGGGCTCATTAGAATAGTCTCAATGAGTAGGTGTTAGACAGATGGGCATCATTTTGAAGTAAGAAATAGTTGATGTCGTCACAACTTGCCATAATAATATAAAACGATAATAGTATTGTCGGACAAATTACACAGCGCCATCTAGCCTCAAAGTGAGCGAATCTTGTGTTATGGGTACTAGACAACTGATAAACATACGTAAATACATTTTTTTTTGTAAATACATACTTATTATACATAGAGAATACCCAGACCAAGACGAACAGACATGATCATGCACACAAATGTTTGTACTGTGTGGGAATCGAACCCACAAGCGTTGGTGTCAAAGTAGCGTAACAGCGCGTTCCACCACTTCGCCACCGAGCGCGTCCATGATTTTAGGTTAAATTTTGCAAGTCAAATTAGAACCCCTACCTATAAACTTACAGTTTTGAAATTTTGCAAGCTTGATTAGTTTTACATGCTGAAATTGTGGAATAAGTTACCCTCAGCGGTGTTACCGAACAAATACCATATGGATTTCAAGAAAAGAGCCTCTGTTTCCCTAAAAGGCTGGCAACGGATCAGTGACACTTTGGTCCTGCTGATGTCTATGGCGGTGGTGACGGCAATTTATACGGTTTTATAACAAACTTCCCAGCAATATAAGAGAATTGTGAATAAACAAATTTAAAACTACTATTAAAGCCAAATTGTGTAGCAGGGCATATTATAAAGTATCTGACTATATTAATGATAAAAATGCTTGGGATTGAGTCGATCAATTATAATGTAATTAATAAATTATGTAAATTTGTTTCGATACCAAAAGAGGGATGCCTGAGTTTTTTGGCAGTATTTTTATCAGTGCTCACCTAGTCATAAACTGCACGGTAGGGGAAAAAATTGTGACGATTCCAAACAATGTAGCCATTTTTACGGAATAAAAAGATTTTGACTTTGACTTTGACCACTTACCATCTGGTGAACCACATACTAGTTTGCTTCCCTCTAATATAAATAGGAACTAGTCTGGCCATAAATACTGTTACATAGAAACTTTCCTTTTTTTTAACGATTTAATTATTTTGAATTTGGAACAGGTTTATTATGTTAAAAACTTCTTTCGATTTCGCGCCGTTTTACATATTTTTTTCGTCTATAATAACAAATTACAATATGGAATGGGATGTTAAAGAAATTAGGATTGCAATTTACCTTGCACAAACAGTTGAAGACCATTAAATATCGGGGCAACCGCGTGCTGTTAGAACTACAAAGGCTGTTAATGCCGTTAAAGCCAGAATTCGCCGAATTCCAATTAAGAAACTAAAAATATTATCGCGAGAAATGAACATTCCCGCTCGGACTCTGTCGCGTATAATAAAACACGGCCTGAACCTGACCTGCTCGGCGCTTATCCTTGATATACAGAACATGCCCTAAATGAATCCCTACAATTGAAGCGTGTAGATCGATCAAAACGCCTTCTATCCCGATACGCAGGTTAAAGGCACAGAAATATTCTCTCTACTGATGAAAAAAATTCACGATTGAAGAGCACTACAACAAGCAAAATGACAAAGTGTACACACACAGTTTTAAAGAAGGCGCCCAAGTGGTCGGAAAACTACAACGTGGTTATCATCCTGAGTGTATGATGGTTTCGTGGGTACACTACTTATCACAAAGCTTCATTTTTTTGAAAAAGGTGTGTAGATTTCAGCCTAAGTGTATCAAGAGAATATTTTGGATCGTGTTGTGAAACCTCTAAGTAATACACTTTTTAATAATGTACCGTGGACTTTCCAACAACACAAGGCAAGAACTACCTATGCAAGGCTCGAAACCAACGTTCCGGATTTTATAAACGCGGATGACCTAAAGACTTTATAAGCCCTCATCTAGCCCAGATCTTAATCCCTTAGACTACAAATTATGGTCAATTTTAGACGACATGGCCTGCTCGAAACGACACGCCGACATCGTGTCTGTTAAGAGATCTCTGATGAAATCTGGAGCAAGCAGTGGCTAAATTTCCCGTGGAAACAGTGCGTAAATCCGAAGATTCGTGACAGATTAAAGGCCTGTATCAAAGCCAAAGGTGGCCAATTTGAATAGAATCAAGTAGTTTTTAGTTTTTGCTGAAACTTCCATAAATATATATATATAAGTTTTATTAAGATTACATTACATCATAAAAAAATAAATGCATAATTAATTCGTAACAGAACTTATGGCCGGACTAGGTATACCTTAATGTGTTATATTTGGTATGTGATATATTATACAGAGAAGATTTTAAGGTGGACTTACTAAATTGAGTTTCTTCATAAGCGAGAAATGTCGTTTTGCTCTAGCTTTCTTTTTCCTCGCTCGCTTTTTTGAAAATGCACAAACCTTTAATACTCTATTAAAATTACTGTCCTATTGAAATATATATTGACATTTGTCCTATTGAAAAGCTCTCGGCGATGCATTGTACAGCCAAGTAATTTACAGTTCCATTGATCTAGTGAATGTATACGCTAACGCAATTAAACGGTTTAGTTAGAGGGGTTACGCGGGCTTGTGGTGTGGCCAGAAGATAGGCGTTATTATTAATCAAATTTATCATTTAGCCTATAACGAAACGAGATCGTATGTGCATTTAAGGTAAGATATATTGTTGTTCGTATTCATGCAGTCGTTATGTCCGTTGGGAAGTCAGTTGTAGTCGACGATCATAAAAATATAAATCGTTATTTTCGTCTTCAGTATTAAAATTATCTGGGGGTCATCTGCCAAATTAGCAGGAGGTCGTGTGCCAAATTAGCATGGGGTCATGTGCCAAATTACCAAGGGTTCATATGCCAGAAGCGTGCTCATCCAGAATGAAGAAGATAAAGTCTAAAGCTAGTATTATTCTTGCTAACACTCAGGAAGTGTTAGAACGGTGGAGTGAATATTTTGGAGAAATGTATGAATATGACTCGGAGTGGCAATGAGAGTGAGTCTGATGCTCACTCCACGTTGACGGCGTCCGATGAAGGTATAACTATGGATAAGATTGAATGGTCGATACGAAGCTTAAAAAAATCACAGCTAAGATGATCAAACTAGGTGGCACTTACGTCCGGACGCCTTCTGGTACTTATGCAATCTATGCTGAAGAACTGGAAGGACTCAAATGGACTGGGGACGCGCATTCATCGCACACTTGTATAAAGGCAAGGGGTCACGCATGGACTGCGCTAGTTATAGGGCCATCAGTATGATCAGCTTAGCAGCAAAAGTATATGAAAAGATAATTCTCCTTTTAAAGTCAAAGTCAAAGTCAAAATCTTTTTATTCCGTAAAAATGGCTAAATTTGTTTGGAATCGTCACAATTTTTTTCCCTACCGTGCAGTTCATGACTAGGTGAGCAATGATAAAAATACTGCCAAAAAACTCAGGCATCCCTCTTTTGGTATCCAAACAAATTTACATAATTTATTAATTACATTATAATTGGATCGACTCAATCCCAGGCATTTTTTGTCAATAATATAGTCAGATACTTTATAATATGCCCTGCTACACAATTTGGCTTTAATAGTAGTTTTAAATTTGTTTATTGACAATTCTCTTATATTGCTGGGAAGTTTGTTATAGAACCGTATACATTGCCCCATAAAAGAATTACTTATTTTGTGGAGACGGCTTGCATGTAACACAAGATTATAGTCATAGTCATAGTCATAAAATTTATGCTTATATCTAGTATTTATGTTATGAGTATCACTCTTTTTACAAAATAAGTATGTTTTTATGGACATACAAAAGATTTTCATAGATATATTGCGATGCGACTGTTAGAATATTTATTTCTTTGAATTTATCTCTAAGGCTCTCCCGGGGACCAAGTTTGTAGATAGCTCTTATGGCTCTCTTTTGCAATAAAAAGATGGTGTTAATGTCCGCGGAGTTACCCCAAAGAAGAATTCCGTATGACATAATACTATGAAAGTAGCTGAAATAAACTATTCTAGCCGTATCAACATCAGTGAGCCGTCTAATAGTTTTCACTGCATAGGCTGCAGAACTTAGTTTTCCTGATCATTTTTCAATTTGTGGGCCCCATTGTAGTTTAGAGTCAATTGTTATACCCAAGAACACAGTTGTCTCCACAGGGGCTAAATTAGTTCCATTAACATGTACATTGGTAGTCACCTGTCTTACATTAGGTGTTAAGAACTTAATTACTTTAGTCTTTTTATCATTTAAAAGCAGATTATTAACATTAAACCAATGCATAACTTTAGAGAGAGCATCGTTAACTTCGTCATAATTACCTAACTGTCTAATTATTTAATTTTGAATGTCAAAGAGGTATCATCTGCAAACAATACAATCTCATGTTTATCCTTTACATAATAAGCTAAGTCATTTATATATACTAAAAATAAGAATGGACCTAGAATTGACCCCTGTGGGACTCCCATAACTACAGGGGACCCCGAAGATCTTTTACCATTAACATCGACCTTCTGTATCCTATTGCCCAGATAAGAAGACAGAAGTTCGAGAGCCTTGTTCCTGATACCGTAGTGGTGTAATTTCTGACAAGAGTGTCATGGTGCACGCAGTCAAACGCTTTAGACAGTTCACAGAAAATTCCCAAGGCATCTTGCGAACCTTCCCATGCCGCGAATATACTTTTAAGCAAATAAATCCCTGCGTCTATAGTTGAACAACCTCTCGTAAATACGAACTGTCTCCTATGAAGCAAATTATGTGTATTGAAATGTCTGAGCAACTGGCTAAGCATTAGTTTTTCAAAAATTTTACTGAGAATGGGCAGTATGGAAACAGGTCGAAAATTCGAAGGGTCCGAACTATCACCAGATTTAAATAATGGAATGATTTTACTATGTTTCATCAAGGCAGGAAATACACCAGATGCCACACAACAATTAAAAATTGTAGCTAAATGTGGAGCGATTGAAATAATAATAGAAGATATGGTTTTGACAGATAGACCCCACAGATCTTTAGTGTTTTTCATATTTATTGATTTAAAAGCGTTCAAAACATCTTTTGGGCTTACAGCTGAAAATTCAAATATTGTGTCGCATTCTACCACGCTCTGTTTGAGAACCAGTTCAGCAGATATGGATTTAATTTAATTACCTTTCCATGAGGATGAAATCTGATGAAATGCTGTGGGAGGCACAGGGAGGATTTCGAAATAGCAGGGAATGCACGGATCAAGTTTTCTTACTTCGCAATATCGTGGAGAAGCATGTAGCTATAGACAAGAATGTTTACTGCGGTTTTGTGGATCTTGCCTTCTGCATTTGATATGGTTGTGCGAAAAGATATAGGATTGACGGTTGAACGGACGGACGACACGACTGCTTCGTGCTGTGCAGTCCACCTACAAGAATTGTTCAGCATATGTGCGAATAGATGGCAACATATCAGCCTAGTTTGATGTCAAAATTGGTGTCAAACAGGGTTGCATGTTGTCTGCTAGGCTGTTTATTCTGTTTCTCGATAGTTGTCTACAGAGAATAAGATCAAGAAAGAAAGCAAGAAGAAGCGTAGGATTACGCATGGGTGGCCTAGCGGTGAGCTGTCTGCTGTATGCAGACGATGCCGTCCTATTAGCAGAAACACCATCTGAACTGTAAACACTAGTCACAATGGTCACAATGATGAAAGATGAATGTATGGAGAAATGCATACTATTGAATGCGAAGAAAACAAAGATAATGGTGTATTGTATAATGGTAATGGTATTTGAAAGAGAAGAAACCAGAACCTATGTAAAGATTACGGTTGATGATGAAGTGTTGGAACAAGTGGATGAGATTGTATATCTTGGATGCGCTTTCAGCAGGGATGGAAGGTACACCGCAGATGTGGAAAGACGAGTGAGTGCTGGGAATAGAGTGAATGGAGCTTTGGGAAAACTTCTTGGCAGTAAAAACTTGAGCCAGAAGGCATATCTCGCTATACACAATACAGTGCTGGTCCCAACGCTTACTTATGGAAGCGAGAGCTGGGTATGGCAGAGAGAGCATGAAAGTAGAATAAACGCGAGCGTTGTGCAAAATTTGTAGCGTAACGCTTGTAGAACGTATTCGCAATGACGATGTTAGAAACAGCGTTGGTCTGAAAGAGAGTGTCGGTGTTAAAATAAGAAGAGGTATGCTCTATTGGTTCGGACATGTAGAAAGAATGCAGGATGAAAGAATGACGAAGAAGATCGCTCGGTTCTCCCTGCCGGGGTAGGCAAGGAATATGGCGTGAAGTTATAGATAGATATTAAAATTAAAAATTTTCCTTAACTTATGTAATAAATCTCCAGAATGATTAATATTATTAACATATTGACTTCCATTTTAAAATAAATTATATTTACTGTTCTGATTTAATTTAGTATTATCATTATGTTTATCAGATAATAATATCTGTTACGTTTTAATTATAAATTTTCCTGCGTTCATTTGACAATCAACATGGTTGAGTGATCCCGATCCCCACACGTGATGTATGCATCTGTTTATCTTTTACTGTGTATTTTCCGTGTTTCGTATTCATATGCGTAATGCATAGAGGACCAAAGATAATTTGTCCGCAAATATATATTCATTTATTATAAATTATTATGAAAATTCTACAAACGATTTCAGTTCTCCAGTAATTTATAGAGTGCAATAATAAGGATTAGGTATTGCTTGCGGGTATCTATTGCTGCTAAAGCAGTGCCTCTTTAGGAGCTTTCTGATGACCTCAATTATTCACCTCTGCTCCAATTCTATCATGTCCTACCTGAGCATAATAACACTACATACAACAGTCAGCAACACCTTAGGAAGTTACTTGTGACCTCACAGGTTCCGAACACAACAACTCTCCGGGAAGTTATCATTTGGCTGCAGTTTTCTATGAGGAGGAGGTACTTGCCCAGTCGGGCTACTTTGATGCGCCCTACCACTCTTCAAAACACCCAGACCAAAACGAACAGACACGTCAGGAACCCAAATATTTGTGCTGTGGGGGAATCGAACCCACGAGCGTTGGCGTCATAGTAGTTTTATTAACCACTGCATCACCGAGCTCTCGAATTCAAATTTTACGAGCTTTATACTTATATCTCAGATGAGTAAACAAAGATGGCAAATGAGGGACAATGAGTTGTATAGAAATTTGTCCCGGGGTCAATTTATGGGGCAATTCACCCCACCGGGGCGGTGCCGTTGTATGGTCGCCGTTATTAATTATGTTCAACATAATTATTACACGCAAAAGGTTCCCTTAATGGGGGTTACAATTTTCGTACAATGCGTTGAAAATTATTTTTATCTTCTTCTTATAAACAAGAATATACATTCCGTATCACAAAACAATGACATAATAACCTCTCCCTCCCCCTCCTAAACGTAGTAACATAAATATTCAAGCGTACTGGCCAATGAGAGGTTACTACAAGTTAATAAGTTGATTATGATTGATTCGATTCAGAGACGAGCTGTGAGAATTGTCGACAATCCTAAGCTTACACACGGTATTGAACCCAAGTTTAACGAGAGATTTTGCCTCCCTTTGTGTGTTCTATTGATTGTACAACGGGTTGTGTTCTGAAGAGTTGTTTGAAATGATGCCGACAGCTACTTTTTATAACCGCACCGCTCGCCGACGGCGGGGAGTTCACCCTCACACGCTGGAACCGCAATGGTCGGGTACTGTGCGGTTTCAGAGAAGTTTATTTATTTATTAGCCTACAATACAGATTATAATCAACATTATTTCAAAGTCTAAGTGTGATATAAAGACTTATTTGAGGTGCTTGACAGATATACAATGCAAAAGTGGAATGATGTAGGAGCCGAGGAAGACCGAGACTAACCTACCATGACCAAATTGGTCGTGTTTTATCAGAAGGTGGTCAGGAGCCCCAGAAACCGGCGAGCGTGCATGAAAAGAGCTATGAATGTCACAGAAGCGAGTGAAGTATGTAAGGACCGCGTCTTATGGCGCTCGGTTCTCTCTGCCTACCCCGCAAGGGACTTGGCGTGACGATATACATACATAGAAAATTGACTTATAACCCATTTTGATTGCGTGGAACAACAACAAGCTGCTTTCTCTTTTCTTCTTCAGGTTTATAAAGTAGGGTTTTGTTTTTTTTTTTGTTTGTCTGGTCGTAGCAACCTGGCTATTTGCCAGACTGTGTCCGACCTGACAGTTTTGATCTTGGGGCAAGGGTCCTCGCTAATGGATACGGGCGACCTTTGCCACTTTGATTTGAGTGTATGGTGTTTTTTATTTGTGACTGTATAATTATGTTATGTGTATTGTATATTTGTGAGTGAGAGATATGTGGTGGCGTGTAGTTATATGTAATGATGTAAATAGTAGACAATAGTATACATAACGATGATAATTATAATTATATATATTTATATATATATATATATTTATAAAGTAGGGTTATGTGCTGTTTTAAAATGGCTTATATAACTTTCTTACCGATAATAGTTCACAATGTGTATACAGTTTTTTCTGAAAGAAATCCGAATTGCTTGGAATGCATAAAGTACACGGCTTTTATTTACCTCAAGAAACTAAGTTTTATCAATGTAATGAAAAGCATGCAATTGGTTTGGATTTATATTGTGATCGACAATTACGTATGTCTGATATAATCTGATCCCAATTCTAATGTATGAAAGCGAGAGCTGCGTTTGGCAGGAAGAGCATGAAAGTAAAATAAAACGAAGTCGAGACGCGAGCGTTGCGTAAAATCTGCCGTGTATCGCTTGTAGATAAATCGCAATGAAGATGTAAGAAAGAGAGTTGGTCTGAAAGACAGTATCGGTGTTAAGAAAAGGCTTCGTTGGTTCGAACATGCAAAAGGAATGCAAGAGAAAGGAACGACGAAACAGATATACAGAGTAGAAGGATACAGGATCCAGAAGGACTTAGGGGGAAATATCGGTGACATTACGATTTTAATTTTATTATTTTCACGTAGGGTAATTACTTACAAAGAAAGGCCCTGAACTTTGATTTTGTTTAACAGAAAGAATTTGAAGGCCGGAGAGTAACAAAGGCTACTAAGAGCCCAAATCTCACGCGCCCAAAGCTAGTACTAAGTATAACTGCACTAGAGTCCTCGTTCACAGCGTACATAGAAAAAGAAACATCTAGAATATTTCCTTCATAGTCTACGATAACCACTTTACATCGTTTGTACAAAGAGAACTTCCAGAATACACATGTAGGTTAAATCTTCTTTTTTTTAAGCCGAGTCGTATAATTAAAATACGTTTCAATGCAATGTTAAACAGAAAAGGAAAAAGAGAGATTTCATTTGAAACGTTAATTTGGGATAACAATGGCATCCAGTTACATCTTTAACAAAGGAAAATTACGTCTTTTTTCAATAATGAAGACGAGCTCGGTAGTGAAACGCGCTGTTACGTTACTTTGATAATCACGAGGTTCGATTCCCACACAGGGCAAACATTTGTATGTATGAACATGTCTGTTTGTTTTGGTCTAGGTATTTTAAGAGAGGTAGGGTGCATCGAAGCGGCCCGTCTGGGGAAGTACCACCACTTCACGGTAAGCCGCGGCCAAATAACAACTCCCTAGAGGGTTGTTGTGTTCCTGCGTGTGAGTGAGGTCACCGGTAAACTCCTATGGAGTTGCTGTGCTAGCAGCAGAGCTAGCGATGTCTACTTTGTACTAAGGTTCCTAAGTACGATTCCCGTACAAGGCAAACATTTGTGTGCACCAATATGTTTGTACTCGTATGTTTGTCTTGATCAGGGTGTTTTCTACATGTTTGTTTCTGCGTATGGGAGCCTTTAAAAGGGGTAGGGCGTATCGAAAAGCAGCCCGTCGTGGAAAATACATACACCTCACAAAAACCGCGGCCAAATAACAACTCATGGAGGGTTATTGTGTTCCTGTGAGTGGATGAGGTCACCAGTAAGTATCAAGGAGTATTAGTAGCAGATGTTTTTATTTGTATACAATTAGAATAGCAAACAAACCCGCATTAGATAGTAAGTAAGTAATACAAATATTAATAAATATTTGTGGTACGAGCCTCGAGCTTGCGCTCCTCGAGTAAGGCTCCGGGGGCGTAGCCCCCCCCCCCCCCCCCCGTGCTTAGTACATTGAAGGATAATTTTAGATAAATTTAGATAGAAAATATATTCGGTCCCAGGGACAACGACGCTGGATGACGTTGAACAATGGGCTGCACCGCACGGGTCCTACGGCACCGCTCCACTGGCGCGCTCCCTCCCTCGAGATCCAGACACTACTATACCATATACTACCACAGTAAGACTGGATCCCGCGAGAGGGGCACGCGCTACCTATTCCGTAAATGACCTGGCGTGAAAATACAGAAAGAACCCGCACGAAATAACAGGATTGACGTTTCCGAGGTATGCGGTGACAGTGAGTGAGCGAGGGAAACGCCTGCCACTCCGAGAGGGCGCTACAATGAAGTGTAGGCGGTTGTTTAGCACTTCAATATGATTTTTCCAATTCCGATATTCGTCCAGTGACGTCTGAAAAGCTGGTACTGACTTCCTGCATTGTATTGTTCTTTTTGGAGTTTACTCCTTAAGAAACGATTTTCAGTTGTAAGGCCCGGTACGGAAATTTTATGAGGAGTAAAATCAAGTGTACGCGTTAACAAAAAATGATGCCGTTACGACCGTCCGCTTAAAAAGAGACAAACATATACATCTGTAGGATTTAACGTGCAAGAGAGTGAGAGAAGTATCTATAGATTTTTTTTTCATATAACGTCGCAACACACTCGTCCAATCTGATGTAAAACTGTTACCGTAGCTTATGAACGCTTGTAATACATTAAGTATCACTCGAAAAAATCAGAGATAAAGATAAAGATGAAGGCGACGAACGCGAACGCAAAGTCAAAGATACCGACCGATTTTTTTTTTTTTTTATTTTCGCCCAAGAAATTTGAAGACCCACAAAGGAAGGACCAACCCACACCCGGGTGTGCATTGGTCATTCCTCCGTGAGGGGCACCCTCCGGAAAAGGGGAGAAAGGAGGTGAAATCTTTTAAAGATACCATTTCGTGCGAACGAACTGATTATGTCGGATTTCCACCGACTAAAACACCCCCTGGGACTGCCTTTAGCCGGGAAGGCTACAAAGGCTTCATCTGAAGCGATCAACCCAGGGGAACGGGGTGACGCAAGCGTCACTCTAATAAAAGCATAATACCGACCGAGTGTTGCACGAGTGTTAGTACGTGTGTGCGCGCGCCTGCGTATTACGAAGATTGGTGCAGTTTACGTATATTTTTATGTACTAAGTATTAAACAAATCATCGAGTGATTAACGTTAAAAAAACATTGGAAAATATGGAAGAAATTGATTCGAGTCTTAACGAAGAAAAATTCCAAAAACACGTGAATGCGGTCAATTCGTAAGCCTGTAAGATATGAACTATATTCACATTTATGAATAACTAGCTGAAGCGCGCGGCTTCGCACGCGTGAGATTTGTTACTCTACAGCCTTCAAATTCTTTCTGTTTTGTCTTCAAAGTTCAGGGCCTTTCTTTGTAAGTAATTACCCTAGACTTCATCGCGTGACATACATACTCGTATTAACAAACATATTTAAAATATTTATTTAATGTTTCTTTATAAACGATGTTGGGCGTATTTTTCCCATTTGTTAGAGCAACGACATTTGCGGCATCACTCACTCGTGAGCATGCCACGTACAGTTGTTTGTGCAAATGGGTCGCCAGCTTTTTTATCCAACAGATGCATAAAAGCCGTGCTTGACGGTGGATGCTCCGATAGTATGGATATCAATGCTGGCGTCCCTCACGGTTCTGTAGTGTCTCCGACGCTGTTTCTACTGCATATCAATGATATGTTGTCAATTGATGGCATTCATTGTCATGCGGACGACAGCACCGGGGACACTGATAAGTGTCCCCGGTGCTGTCGTGTGGTGTGCTATAATAATACAGGCCGTGCAAACATCCCTCGCTCCCTTGTGGAGGAAAGCCGCGATAAACTTGTGTCTGAAATGGATGGTACTTTGGCTAAAGTATCTGACTGAGGGCGGCTTAATTTGGTCGAATTCAACCCCAAGAAGACACAAGTTTGCGCGTACACACCTCTTACCGTCACCAAAAGTATTAGGATGCTTGGCGTCGAGATCTCCAGTGATGTGCAATATCGAAATCACCTGGAGGAGAAGATCAAGCAGGCGTCGAAAAAACTTGGTGTGCTCAACAGGGCTAAGCAGTACTTCAGTGCGGGGCAAAGACTTATATTATACTAGCAACCCGCCCCGGCTTCGCACGGGTTCTTGACAGAAAATATAAAATAGCCTATGTTTAAAATTAAATTAAATTGTTTGAGTACTTTCTGAGTTAAATCGTAACAAACAAAAAATCAAATAGCTTTTACATTACCGCTTTATAATATCCAATTTTTTAAAGTAATAAAATGGATATAGGTAGTATGTTATCTTTAACATATAGACATGCCATCGCGGACACCATACATTATTTTGTTATATCTCAAAGGCTTTAGGCAGCGTTTACGTTGATCCGATACCTCCAACAAATATCGTTAATGTATACAAAAACTTAACAAATTATATACTAAAACCTTCCTCGAGAACCACTCTATCCATTGGTGAAAACAGCATGAAAATCGGTGCAGTAGTTTTTGAGTTTATCGCGATCAGATAGACAGACAGACGCGGCGGAGGACTTTGTTTTATAATATGTAGTGATGATAAGTCTCAAGTCAGACCGCACTTGGAGTACTGCAGTCACCTTTGGGCGGGAGCACCTGGATACCAGCTTGGACCGTGTGATTCGATTCAGAGACGAGCTGTGAGAATTGTCGACAATCCTAATAAGCTTACACACGGTATTGAACCCTTAAGTTTAAGGAGAGATTTTGCCTCCCTTTGTGTGTTCTACCGATTGTACAACGGGTTGTGTTCTGAAAATTTGTTCGAAATGATGCCGGCAGCTACTTTTTACAACCGCACCGCTCGCCGATGGCGGGGAGTTCACCCTCACACGCTGGAACCGCAATGGTCGCGTACTGTGCGGTTCCAGAGAAGTTTCCTTCCGAGAACTCTCAAGCTGTGGAATGAGCTCCCAGCCGAGGTTTTTCCAAGGAACTACAGCATGGAGTTCTTCAAGAAATGCGTGAAGAGGTTTTAAGACGGTCGGCATCGCATGAGTGACACCCCAGATGTTGCAAATGTTCATAGGCTACGGTGACTGCTTAACATCAGGCAGGCCGTATGCTTGATTGCCACCTTAGTGGTATAAAAAAAAAGTTGTCCATGTGTAAAGCAGCCCTTGCTTAAATCAATGCCGGCTTTGCTTAGTGTTTGACCTTGTGATTTATTAATTGTCATTGTAAACCTGATATTGATGGTAAATTGAAAAACTTTTAAATTGAAGCGGGTAATTAGATGGAATAATGGGTATCCTAGAGCGCCATCTATTGACCTTTACGGGAGGCAACGTATATATATATATATATATTTTATTTTTATTACATAAAAATGCATAGTTATTTTATGTCACTAAAAATACGTATTCTGTGAAAATAATAAAAATTAAATCGTAAAGTTATCGATATTTCCCACTAATTTTAACAGTTTTTCATTTTTCACGCAGGAACCCTAAATATTTACGGGATAAAAAGTAGCCTATATTCTGCTCTGAACAGTCCTCTACCTACCAGTGAAAGTCCTGTCAAAATTGGTCCAGCCATTTCGAAGATTAGCCCAGACAAACAAACAGACAGATAGACAGACAAAAAGTTAAAAATACATGTTTAGGCTTTGGTAACGTGAAAATAACAATATGAGCTTAAAAGCTTTTTAAAGTCCCACCGGGTGGGAAATGTTCATGCACACAAATGTTCGTCCGGTGTGGGAACCGAACCCACGAGCGTTGGTGTCAAAGTAACGTAACAGCGCTTTTGTCTACCGTCCACCCAGCTCGTCAAAAGGTCGTAAACATTTTTTATAATCTCATTGGACAAATGGTTTTATGAACCAACATCAGATAAACCAGTAGTTTCATTCTGCAGCTCGCCATTACATTTAATAATGTCAAACGGGGAGTTATTTTTTATGTCATCTGTTTGGGGAGACTAGAGACTTCCGACGTGGGCCCTAACCATCGTAATAGCTGACACGGAGTACAAAGTTTCTGTTGATGGAGGTGGCATCGCATTTAGATTATTTCACGGCCGGATGTTTAGTGACAGTTTAAATCCCGTGATACAATTGTGAATGAACTCGCTGCAGCCGACAATTTTGTCTGGACGTATTGAACAGTTTTCCTTACAGATTTTTCCTCTGCTACTAAGGGTCATATCGTGATTTCGAATAGCATATACCTTCACCAAGGATTGGACTATCAAATGCAAACAAAAAACCCGATCTACAAGTGTTACTCCACAAATTTTGCGCAACGTGCGCATTTCGACCGCGTTTATCCTACTTTCATGCTCTCTCTGCCATACCCAACTTTCGCTTCCATAAGTAAGCGTTGGGACCAGCACTGCGTTGTGTATATCAAGCTGTGCCTTCTGGCTCAAGCTTTTACTGTTAAGAAGTTTTCCCAACGCTCCATTCACACTATTTCCAGCACTCACTTGTCTTTCCATATTAGCGGTGTAACTTCCATCCCTGCTGAAAGCGCATCCAAGATATACAATCTCATCCACTGGTTCCAACACTTCATCATCAACCGTAATTCTTACATTGGTTCTGGTTTCTTCTCTTTCAAATACCATCTTTGTTGTCTTCGCATTTAATAGTAAGCTTTTCTCCACACAATCGTCTTTCATCATTATGACCCGTGCTTGCAGTTCAGATGGTGTATCTGTTAATATCACGGCATCGTTTGTATACAGCAGACAGTTCACCACTAGGTCACCCATGCGCAATCCTACCTTCGTTGATCTTATTTTCTGCAGACAACTATCAAGATACAGAACAAACAGCCTAGTAGATAGCATGCAACCCTGTGTTACACCAATTTTGACATCAAAACAGGGTGGCATGCTACCATCCATCCGCACACATGCTGAGCAATCCTTGTAAGTGGACTGCGCAGCACGGAGCAGTGAACCGTCAAGCCCATATTTCAGCAATATGTCCCACAGTTTCTTTCACACCACCCTATCAAATGCTTTCTCAAGATCCACAAAACCGCAGAAAACCTTCTGATATATGGCCAAATGCTTCTCCACGATATTGCGGAGCAAGAAAACTTGATCCGTACATGCCCTTCTATTTCGGAATCTTCCCTGTGCCTCCCACAGCATTCCACCGGATTTCACCCTCATTATTAGTAAAGATTTCATTTATCATTTATATACACGTAAGCTCATTCTTATCACCAATGGATTCTTATATGCTATGTACTAAGTTATATACTATATATTTACTCGATAGCGTGATTGCGCGTGTTCTTCTAACCTGACACGAATGTTAAGCAACGTCCATCGCATCCTGTTTATAAACGGGTTTATCTAGCTCGTGTTTCAGAGGGCACGTTAAGCAGTCAGCATAGCTGTATTCGATAGAGGAAAATCGATAAAACAAACTTACTAACGGAGACCGACAAACAAAATGAACAACCAAACTCTCGATTGCGTGGAAGAGAGTGTAATATTTAGGACAGACGATCTATGAAGATCAACAATTAAGGAAATCGACGTAATTGCCATAAGTAGAAAGAGCACTAAAAGAAAATATGATCAAACATGAGGACGGGATGCAACAGAGAAACATGTCTATTTGTCTTGGTCTGGCTGTATTCAGGAGACGCATCAAAGCACCCCGTTCGGACCACTGGACGGTTGTTGTGTTCCTAGGAGTGAGTGAGGTTACCAGTAAGCTTCTAAATGTTAACAGCAGACGTGGCATCGCGCGATCAATGCTTAATGTATTGCAAGCGTTCATAGGCTACTGTAACGCCCTTACAACAGATGGACCGTGTGCGTGCCTCCCGACGTTGTATAAAAAATCAACTTTGATTTTAGTCGAGACAAATTATTCACAAAATATGCAGGATGATTCTTAAACCCAACCTAAATTAAATAATGCCCTCTCCATTCCGATAAGGGAGTGACACATCCATGGTAACGTAGTTATCCGGGCGGCCGACCTTTGCGGAGTATTTCTGCCATCTAAAATTGCAGTAGGAATGAGCTCGTCGGGGATTGGACAGCGATGACTTCATTTACTGGTAGATTAGAATATATGTACATTATTCTGACGTATATAGATTTATTTTATGACATATTAGCACATGCTTGTACTGTAATAGAGTTGGGTATACAGACTATAACTAAATAGCGATCACGGAAAGCATAATCTTGTGTTACATGCAAGCCGTCTCCACAAAATAAGTAATTCTTTTATGGGGCAATGTATACGGTTCTATAACAAACTTCCCAGCAATATAAGAGAATTGTCAATAAACAAATTTAAAACTACTATTAAAGCCAAATTGTGTAGCAGGGCATATTATAAAGTATCTGACTATATTATTGAAAAAAATGCCTGGGATTGAGTCGATCCAATTATAATGTAATTAATAAAATATGTAAATTTGTTTGGATACCAAAAGAGGGATGCCTGAGTTTTTTGGCAGTATTTTTATCAGTGCTCACCTAGTCATGAACTGCACGGTAGGGAAAAAAATTGTGACGATTCCAAACAAATGTAGCCATTTTTACGGAATAAAAATTTTGACTTTGACTTTGAGAACGCCCATTCATGGTTTCATGTTGTGCATACTTCTATCTATCTACCGAGCGCCACGTGACTCGATCCTTACATACCTCACTAGCTTCTTTAACATTCATTGCTCTTCTCGTGCACGCTCCCCGATTTCTAAGGCTCCTGACATCACCTTCTGATAGAACACGACTAACTAGGTCTAGGTAGGTAAGTCTTGATCTTCCCCGGCTCCTACATCCTTCCACTTTAACCCTGCATTCTTTCTACATGTCCGAACCAACGGAGCATGCCTCTTCTTATTTTAACACCGACACTCGCATGCTTGAGAGTAATATTAAAAATCATCAAATCATTATTTTTCAGTACGTCTCCCAAAAATTAAGCTATTATTTCTTAGTATAGATATAAATTGAGAGTATATATTATATAATATTAAAGATATCTACTTTGATACCATGCCTCGATAATGCAATAAAATACTTTAATAGACATTCCCCAGTGATTCTCTGAGTTTTTAATGTTCAACTGTCTATAAGTATTAACTATTTTAGTTGGTGCTATGCGTGTAAACTGAAAAAGTTCCACACTAGGTCGTACATTGTCCTTTAACAACTCAGCGGCTCCATTTGGAGATGAATTAAGGGAGTTAGTGGTAAGGTAAGGGATATGATGAAGTAGTCTTGAAATAGATCTGCTACTTGTTTAACGTCTGTGATACTTTGATTATCATATTTTATTAGATTATGTAATTATATATATATTAGATTGTGTATATAATATTATGTATATGTGGGAACCTCTGAGTGTGAAAGCCAGTCAGGTACTAGATTCTCACATTACACAGATATCTGTATTATTTTAAGACTTAGATGCTAAGTTAATATATGTAGGAAGTAACAAAATAAATATTATTGTGTCTTAAATATATAATAAAGATAAACAGTAATAAAAGAGTTATGTTGTTAATTATGTATTCTCCTCAATTATTGAGGTAGGTACAGTTTGTAATGTACATGTGCTTTTACGACACTGTAAAATTTTCTATCAATGACTCTAAGGTTGGCTGGTAGAGATCCCTTATGGGATAAGTCCGCCTATGTACCATTGTCTCTTTTTGTGCTTATTGTTATTGTGTATTTCTTAATGTACATTAAAGATATTACAAACAAACAAAGAGTATTAAAACATGATGTCCTGAAAACCAATCGGAGATCCAGCATCTGGACGTAGTGGGATACAAAGACAGGTGGGAAGCAATACGATAGGTCAAAGGTGCTGGATCGCCCTACGGTTTTTGAACATCCTGTGATTGCGTTTTAGAACGTTTTGTCTTGAATACATCTTTTAATTTGCTTCCATATTAGGAGGCTGTTTCCTGAATTGCCATTCAGAAAAGTAATGATAACGATATCGAGAGATATAGTTTGGTGTTGTAGCTACATGTCTATTGTTTTCATCCAAAGTTTAATTACACCACTTGATAGCTAAATTATCAAAGAATTTCTTACGTTAAGTGAAGATAGTGACGAACCGCGCACAGCGGGCGGAACGTCGCCATTTTACAATTTCCTTTTAGTATAACTTACTTTACTACGTTTACGTTTCGAAGACGTATTCACGTAAAACTCACGGCCGCGTTCACGATACAGATACACCCCGTTTTTTACGTTTAGTTAGTCGGACTATTATTCATATTATTTATTGTTATTTTGCAACTAGAACAAATTATATAAACATCATAAGGTTCGTTATACAAGGTTATCCCCTCTGTCGCTTAAATTCAATTTTTTCTCAGATCCCCGGGTCCGTCACTCTGCTTCCTGTTCTCGTTTGATAGTGAAATCGGATATTTCATTTCCTGCGCCCAAGAAAAGACTTATGATTGTGCTGACGAGATGGAAGTTATGTCAAGATACTTCTAAAAATAATAACATGTTTTATATTTTTACCTTCGTCTTATCCATAGATTGTTTGTCCCTGGACTTTTGCTGCCTACATAGGTATCAATATTCACAACCATTGAATGAGAGAGAGAAGATGTATTAGTGTTCTAGAACCGATACCGCGAATCAAACGTTTGCGCCATGCTTTGTTGCCGATCGGCAACAACTCATTCATATACTACGTTGAACGAAACGCGTAAGCGCCGTGAAAATCACTGCGCTATTGACCTTATGGTCGCGAGAAAAGTACCCCTTAGAAGCGATTTAATGCTGTATCTTCGAATCTTTGGGATATACATCTAAATTATTTCAGCGCTGCAGCGGACATTAGTTTTAATTATTATCAAAATGGAGCAAGACTTTTACTTAGGATTGCTCCTCTAGTACATAATAACTCAATGTTCACAACACGGTTTTGTACTTCTGCTTACCGTTATCCCATTTCCTAATCCTTAAGCCTAGTTTGGTGAGGATACCGATTTTTACATGGATCGACTACCGTCAGATCAACACAGAGGGAAAACCAGACGTTAGGTCAAACGTGTTTCGAAATATAAGAGATTATATTTCGAAACATATGAAAGCCAGACCTTTATTAGGTATAGGATCACGCTAGTTTAGGACGGATACTTTCTTAAGTAGGACTTTCGAAATATAATTTCTTGGACGTGCGGACGTTTTCCTTCACCGCCCGCGCCGATCAAGGGATAATAACAAATTACAAATATGTACGAAAACACAAATTTAGTGGTACATGCCAGGACGAACCGGGACGAGTTGGTCAATAGGTAGGTTTATCCACTGGCTATTACTGCACGGTTTTGTACACATAATTCAATATTCCATTAAAACCACGGTCTCAGTGGATATTTAAAAAACCTTGACGAACAGTGGTTAGTAACTCTTTTTTTTTTTTGTTTTTCGCCCATGAAAATGTAGACCCACTTAAGAAGGACTAACCCACACCCGGGTGTGTGTTAGTCATTCTTCGGTGAGGGGCACCCTCCGGGACCCGATGGGAGCGGACGGTGAACTCTCATGAGTACCCTTTCAGACGGCCGAACGAGTTATGTCAGACTCTTACTGACTAAACACCGCCTTGGGAATGCCTTCAGCCGGGAAGGTTTTAAAGGCTTCATCGCAGGCAATCGCCCTAGGGGATGCGGGGCGACGCTGAAACATATTTAATCTCTATTGTTCTGTCCACGGATGGGCCGAAAATGGGCATTCTCCTTTGTATATTTACATAAGTGGTCGCGATCAGTCTTACATAGTACCTATATAACTATGTTAATAAACTATAACAGACATTTATGTATTTACATAAGCAACTTATACTACAATCAGCACTGACGTGGATAACTATCCTACGTGTAGTACGCGGCTCAAGTGAGCAAAGATGGCGTCGTTCTGAGCAGGTTCCATATATTTGTATAGCACAGCTAAAAATCGCCATGTTAAAATTATTTGCCGGGGCCCGGGCATTATAACAACTCTTACTTATGTGTCTAATACTGCAAACACATTAACATTTAGTATGTCTGTTTACTCAAATATTTTTTTATGATGTAAAGCGCACCTGATGTAAAGCGGCTACCGTAGCCTATTAACGCTTGTAATATATTAAGTATCACTCGCGCGATGCCCCCTCTGCTGCTTACACAGCAACTCCTTGGGAGCATACTGGTGACCTCATTCACACGCAGGAACACAACTCTCTGGGGAGTTGTTATTTGGCTGCAGTTTTCTGTGAGGTGGGGGTACTTTCCCAGACGAGCTGCTTTGATGCGCCCTACCTCTCTTAAAACATCTAGACCAAATCAAACAGACGTGTTCATGCACACAAATGTTTGCCTTGTGGTGGGTATCAAAGTCGCGTCATTCACGACTGAGTCACCGAGCTCATCAAAACAATATATTATAATTATATATTAATATATTATATAATTATATCCTACTAATATTATAAATGCGAAAGTTTGTATTATGGTTGGATGTTTGTTTCTCTTTCACGCCTAAACGGCTGAACGGATCTGAATGAAATTTGGCACGTAGATAGATTATGATCTGGATTAACACATAGGCTACGTTATTTGAATTCACGCGGGCGGAGCCGCGGGCAGCAGCTAGTGTTATATAATTATCGCCGACAATAACAAATCACATGACTATCTCTTTTATTTAACATGTTATCGCGAGCAGTATTCTATTTTATAAATACCAGAACTCTAAATAGAAGCTCAAAAATTGCCAAGTAAATTTTCTGTACCCTCTTATGTAAAAACAAGCACTCCGAGGTAAAAATTTTATCTCGCAGCAGTATTATCGGCCTCCCCGACTCGCCACATGTGCCTAACCGATTTTCCTTCGAGAAACTGAAAAGCCCGCCAATTTCCGAGCAAACGATGATTTATGAGCCGTATTCCTCTCGCCGGCTATATTTGGATTGGGGGTTTTTTCACGATAAATTCAAGGAATTGACTTGTTGAGTTTGTTGGGTTACATTGAAGGTCAATTTGGTTTTTAGCCTTCGAAATGAGAATATTTAGTCAGCCTGCACGCGTGTGTTTTTATAATAGCCTTTTGACGAGCTCGGTGGCTCAGTCGTGAGTGACGCGACTTTAACACCGACGCTCGTGGGTTCGATTCCCACACTAGACAAACATTTGTGTGCACGAACATGTCTGTTTGTCTTGGTCTGGATGTTTTAAGAGAGGTAGGGCATCAAAGCAGCCCGTCTGGGGAAGTCTACCTCACAGAAAACCGCAGCCAAATAACAATTTTCTAGAGAGTTGTGTTCCTGCGTGTGAGTGAGGTCACCAGTATGCTCCCAAGTAGTTGCTGTGTAAGCAGCAGAGGAGGCATCGCGGGTGTGATACTTAATATATTATAAGTGTTACTATGCTACGGTAGCCGCTTTACATCAGGTGGGCCGTATGCTTGTATGCCTCCCGACGTAGTATAAAATAATATATATTTGAGTAAACAGACATACTAAATGTTTATGTGTTTGCAGTATTAGACACATAAGTAAGAGTTGTTATAATGCCTGGCAAATAATTTCAACATGGCGATTTTTAGCTGTGCCATACAAATATATGGAACTTGCGTAGAATGACGCCGTCTTTGTGGTCACTAGTAAGCTCCTAAGGAGTTGCTGTGTCAGCAGCAGAGGAAGCGTCGCGCGAGTGGTACTTAATGTATTACAAGCGTTGATAGGCTACGGTAACCGCTTTACATCAGGTGGGTCGTATGCTTGTATGCCTCCCGACGTAGTATAAAAAATATATATTTGAGTAAACAGACATACTAAATGTTTATGTGTTTGCGGTACGGTACGTAAGCGACGTTGTATAAAAAAAAGCCTTTTTACTACGAGTATATTGGAGTAAGAAAGACGGTTTCAAAATGTACCTTCTTCATACTATCTATATACATATTCACGCCAAGTCCCTCGAGGGGTAGGGCCGGGCGTCACATGAAGCCCTTACCAGACCAGACCAGGACAGTCATGGCAGCGACGATGGCGAATGCATGCGGTCTCTTTTCCAGATGGCTGGCAATCGCGAGGACGACCGGAGCAGCCGAAGCGGAGTAAGTGAAGTAGCCCGTCTGGGGAAGTACCTCCACCTCACAATGATACTTAATGTATTGCATACGGTTTATAGGCTACGGTGGACTGTATGCTTGTAAGCCGTCCCGACGTTATATAAAATAAGCCGCTACCAAATGGTTGAAGACTGCCTCTTTAAAATCTAGACCCAGCCTGGGTCTAGATTTCAAACAGGCCTCTCGCCGCTACTGTGTTTGGCACTTTCGTTTTATTTTCCTTATCCGACCTCCTTGTCGAACCTGAGACTATTGCTTTCACAATGTTTACTTTCTCTCGTGATTCACGCCGGTTTAAGTACTATCAAATGCTAAAGTGTTCGATGAATTATTATTGTTGACGAATGGCGGTCATGTCAGTGGCTACTAATGGCATGGCTGTCCAATGCGTCGCGTACAAGCATACGGCCCGCCTGATGTAAAATGGTTACCGTAGCCTATGAACGCATGCACATTAAGTATCTCCTCTTGGGAGCTTACTGGTGACCTCACTAACACGCAGGAACACAGCAACCCTCTAGGGAGTTGTTATTTGGCTGCGGTTTTCTGTGAGGTGGAGATACTTCCCCAGACGGGCTCCATTGATGCGCCCTACCTCTCTTAAAACATTCAGACCAACAAACAGACATGTTCATGCACACAAATGTTTGCCTTGTGTGGGAATCGAACCCACGAGCGTTGGTGTTTGGGGATGGCAACTCGGGCTAATTCTCCAATTAACTAAAATTAAAGACGAGGTAATAACGACTATATTAAACCACCAACATTATTAGAGTGAAAAATAAAAAGACAAACGCTGGCTATTTATGGATTTGCTATCCTGAACGACGTAGGCGCTTCAACGGTTGGTGTCAAAGTCGCGTCATTCACGACTGGGCCACCGAGCTCGTCGAAAGCTCTGCCGGCTGGGGGCTCTTAGCCCCTAGCGCATCCCTATATATTTTAAATAGAATGTTCATACGGTGCGTATGTTTTTGGATTTATGTACATATTTGTAATTGTCACTTCCTCGGCGGTGGAGGAAAACATCGTGAAGAAACCCGCACGTCCAAGAAATTATATTTCGAAAGACGCGTACCTGACCTGAGAAAGATCTGGTTTTCCCTCTAGGTTATGGAGGTCTGACGGCAGTCGCTCTATGAAAAAATCAGTATCTTAGACTTACGCAGCGGACCCCGCCGATCCTATTAGTTTAGGAAACGGAATAACTAAGAAGAAGAAGAAAAGCAGTCCATGCAACGCAGTAGAGGCAGCTTGCGACGTTTCCCTGTTTCACTCAGTGAGCGATCGATTCACATCGAATGTACGCTGGCAAATTGATCTCGTCCCGGAAGTACGCCGCTCAATACGTCTACACTACTAACAAATCGGTTTGCTTTCTTTGCCAAGAATTTGCCAGCGCTTTGCGGCTAAATTCCTATAGTTTGTAGCTTATACGAACTTGTTTATACGTCGGATTCACCCTCACATTGTTCGCTTATAAGTATACAGCCTAACATGTGGAGATGAGTTGAGGGAGTCATTAATGTAATGGATATTAGCGAAGTAGTGATTCTCATGTCCTCATTCAAGATATGTTCATGCATACAAATGTTTGCCCTAAGTGGGAATCGAATCCACCAGCGGTGATGTAAAAATAGCCACTAAAGTTAGTAGTGTCAAAGTAGCGTTAGAACCGCGAGCTCGTCGAAAGCAAAGCGCCAGTGATACTTCATGTATTGCAAGCGTTCGTAACCATTTTTTATCAAGGCTCTACCACCTGATACTAATTGGTTGCCGTATGAATTAAATTGAAAATGCTCGAATGCCTATGTTGCATATGTTTTCTGTTGAAAACTTGCCATTTCGAAGTCAGTTAAAAATATAAAAGTACGAAACACCGGCAGTAACAAAAAACTTGCCATTTCGAAGTCTAAGTAAGTTAAAAGTATTATAGTATTATGTCACCGAATGTACCCTCTCAATAATTCCCTTATTTTATTTTTGTGAAAACGTTGAAATCCAATCGACAGTTTATTAATAAAGAAAAGACGATTGCAATCAATTCTAGACTCAACGAACTAAGTTTAATTATTTTCTCGAGTACAGCTCGACGCAAGTGTAAATTGAAATTTTATGAAAACTGCTCTTGTTGTGGTTATTGCTTCATAACTAAAAATTTAATCGCTGCAAATCTGTGTCTATTTTTTTTATCTGCAACATAGGCATTCAAACATTTTCAATTCAATTCATACGGTAACCAATTAGTATCAGGTGGTAGAGCCCTGATAAAAAATGGTTACCGTAACCTCAGAACGCTTGCAAACCGTGAAGTATCACTTGCGCTTTGCTTTTGACGAGCTCGTAGTTCTAACGCTTTGACACTACTGACTTTAGTGGCCATTTGTACATCACCGCTGGTGGATCCGATTACCAATTAGGGCAAATATTTGGGTGCATGAACATATCTTGAATGACGACATAAAAATCACTACTTCGCTAATATCCATTACATTAATGACTCCCTCAACTCATCTCCACATGTTGCTGCAGTTGAGTTAAAAAGAAGAATGTACACCATAACCGCACCGCTCGCGGGGGGGGAGAGTTCACCCTCACACGCTGGAGCCGCAATGGTCGCGTACTGTTCGGTTCCAGAGAAGTTTTCTTCCGAGAACTCTCAAGTTGTGGAATGAGCTTCCAGCCGAGGTTTTCCCAAGGGACTACAGTATGGGGCTCTTCAAGAAAGGCGCGAAGAGGTTTTCAGAGGGTCGGCAACGCATGAGTGACACCCCTGGTGTTGTAAATGACCATAGGCTACGGTGACTGTTTACCATCAGGCAGGCCGTATGCTTGATTACCACCTTGGTGGTATAAAAAAAGCCAAGGGTGGAGTATTTTCAATAGACACATATTCAGTCAAACAGAATAATTAAAACTTTTAAAATTCCTACTAATATTATAAATGCGAAAGTTTGTATGTATGGATGTTTGTTGCTCTTTCACGCTTAAACGGCTGAACGGATTTGAATGAAATTTGGCACGTAGATAGATTATGATCTGGATTAACACATAGGCTACGTTATTTGACTCCACGCGGGCGGTGCCGCGGGCAGCAGCTATTATGTTCATAAAAGTATTTTACAGTATTACTGAGTCAATAGCTCCACACTTGGCACTCACTTTTAATCAATGTATAGATATGGTTGTGTTCCCAGACTTGATGAAATTTAGTAAATTAATTCCGTTATTCAAGTCTGGTGAAAAAAAGTGAACTGGAGATTTATAGACCCATATCTATTTTGTCAGTATTGAGTAAAGTATTCGAAAGGATAATGCTTGGCCAATTGCAACTCTATTTTAAGACCAATGAAATTTTTCATAAAAAAGATAAAAATTTCTGTTGCCATCGCGGGCACTTAGACACGTCTTACATTTTTTGGAATATAATCTTATTGTATCTTATTTAATTCTCGTATTTTACTTTTTCCTTTTTTTTAATCTACTGGCATTTCGGAAATGACCATTGGCGAAGAAGAAATGCCGAAAGAAACTTGCCAATATAGGTCTCTTTTAAAACTGTCAATTAGATATTACAAAAACAAATGTACATAAGCATATTGGTACAATAATTACGAGTATATCAAATGGTAAAACTAAAGATTATTAAGGACAGCTAGTCTGTGTCTATAATTTGTGCTGAATTATTTCCAGACATCATTCACAATATGGATTCACAGCAGGTAAATCCACTGCAGATGCAGGAGTAGCATCGTGTGACGCATGTTCATAGCGAATGGGAGATATCCCAGGATAATAACAACTCCCTGGCGGGTTGTTATATTCCTACGTGTGAGTGAAGTTACCAGGAAGCTCCTAAGAAGTTCCTGTGTTATTAGCAGGTATGGCATCACTCGAGTAATGCTTAACGTATTACAAGCGTTAATAGGCTACGGTACCCGCTTTACATCAGGTGGGCTGTATGCTTGTATGCCTCCCGACGTGGTATAAAATCAATTCTTGTAATTATTTCAACGGAAGATCACTACGGTGTTCTCGCGGAGTGCCGTGACTCCGGATATAGTGGTCGAAACAAAATACTTCTTTCTCTAAAATTGTTCCATTAGTTCAGTCTGTATTTAGTTATATTTTATATTAGAGGAAGATCCCAGGGCCTCAGAGGTCACTTATTTTCTGATGAACAAAATTGAGTAGTGTCAGTGTGTACTATGATCGTATGACTACCTGCTACCTGGCCAGACGGACATTGTCCAGGTATCAGGTAATCAAGGCATATAAAAACACTACTCATCTCACTTAAATTCTGATAGCTGATTTTTACATATATGTTACACAATATCGTTAAAAATCAGTAATCAATATTCCCAGACACTTCCGGTCGGCAGTATTACCTTACAAACGCTTTAAAGCTCTCAAAAAATTAATTAATCTCACTTATATTCTGATGCTTCTATTTTATATATGTTAGCCAGTAAACTATTTTAAAACGTTTCACAAACAGACAGACCGATCCAAGGGGCCAAACATCCCCTAGACCCAATTGTAATGCCGCTGTGAGTATAAAGGTTATCTTCTATATCTACACCAGGGATGTTACTGACACGAAAATTCGGATCTAGATACGGAAAAAAGAATAATAATATACCGATTACAGATACGGTTACAGATATGAAATTATTCCGGATTATCCGTTAGTTTCGGTTACGGGTTTTAGATTTTTATGGAATTGTAAAAGCAAAACATAAGTTGGTAAATGATTTGACTTTAATTCTAGGTTATCATTTAGTACTACAATCATCAATAAGTAATTATTACAACTATTTAAGGTTTGTCTACTTAAAAAAAAACAAAGTTTAAATTGTATTTCCTATTCAATATCTTTATAGGTCCCATTCGAAACTATTTGAAAATTTTATATCAGATTGTATTACGGATATCAGGTAATCAATTTTTATTTCGAGATCACGCCAGATCCTTGCGGGGTAGGCAGAGAGAACAGAGCGCTACATGTCTCTCTTCTTACCCATCTCGCTCGCTTCGTTAACATCTTAACTGTCTTCATGCACGCTCACCAGCCATGCAATTCTGTAAGAGCAAACGTCCTTACATCCTCGGAAACATCGGCTGTTACAGCCTTGAACACAAAATTGCAATTCTTTGGTGTCGCTTTTCATGGTTGTGCGACACTAGCGCCGCAAGGCTGCGTTTGGAATTGGAATTCTACAAGGCAAACAGCCTCGCGTACGCTTACAGCCTTATAGAATATCAAATAATTTAGCCGTGATCGCAGTAGACGATGTCAAAGCTGTGACATCTGTGATCACAGCGACGCACACAGCCATTACGAGTCGCTTAGAGAATTGCATGGCTGCACCTGAAGCTCCAGACATCACCTTCTAATCACACACGACTAATTTGGTCGTAATAGGTGAGCCTTAGCTTGTCTCATCTACTTCATTTTTCCTTTTTTTACATCGTACCTATATTTGTTCCATCATCCTTTCAACCCACATTCTTTCCACATGCCCAAAGCAATGGAACAAGCTTTTTGAAGTATAACTTCTTTACGCACGCTTGACTTGGAGAGTGAACTGGTGAACGCGTGACGAGAGCGTTACGAAAAGTGTGATCGGGCGAGGCGAACGGAAGTTGAGAGGGAGATATAAGTTAGTGAAGATAAAAAGAGAGAGAGTTACGTTTCGTATATTACTGTAGGGGCAAGAGAGAGAGGTGCAAGCACACATTTTCTTTCTCTCATAGCGAGTTAAGTTTCGTATATGTAAGACACAGTGCAGGCCTATTGTCTGTATCACACTATGGAGCTAAAGAAGTTTTACTTCAGTCGTGTGGTCTAATTTTTTTTATCTTAACACCGTTACTCTCTTTTAGACCAGTTCTTTCTTATCAAGGTCTATCTTAAAGATTCTATTAACATGCCAAATTGTTAACCTCCATTTTTTCAAAGTCGGTTAAATGACGGTTTAAAATAGCTATATAGTTATATGTTCACACTCTATATGTCTCAATAAAAACCTGACCCCTATCGTAATATCTGCAATCATTCAATTCTTTCCTTCTCACTGATTTAATTGGGTATGTCAGGGTGAAATGAATCACATGTTATATTCCATTACTGAAATTAAAATACCTATTCAAATACTTCTCTAGGTACATGTATATCCTTGTAGTTCGTATCATACAGAGGGAGGTAGAAGACCGGGAAAGTACCTTCACCTGACTGGAAAGCGCAGTCAAATAACAACCACCTGGATGGAAAACGCGAGTGAGTTTTCCAGAACGTTAAGGAGTTGCTGCGGTAGCAGTGGCAGTAACGTGCGATATATGACCATTGGCAATACACGTATTGCCAATGGTCATATGGCTACGATAATCACTTTACTGCAGGTAAGTCATGTGATTGTACGCCTCCCGAAATTTGTTACATAAAATACAGCAACCAGGGAGATATTATTTAGTTTTTTTAATGTGAATAACCAAAAAGTATGATATTGTTTTCCAGTGTCCATCTTACACGATTTTGTAATATAGTGTCGAAAGATTCTGAGATACCAACGCTTTTGAGTTCGATTCCTACACAAAATAAACATATGTGTGCATGCATATATCTGTTTGACTTAGTCTAGAGGTCTATGTATTTTATGTTTCGTTTATATATGTTGTTCTGAAATGTGTCTGTCCATGTTTCCTACATCTTTCTTCATAGCATTATCCCGTTTCCTAGTACATTAGGATTGGCAGGGTGCGTTACAAAAGCCTAAGGATTTGGTTAAGATACTCATTTTTACCTCCACAACCCAGAGAGAAAACTAGACCTTTCTTAAGTTAGGTCAAACGTCTTTCGAAATATAATTTCTTAGACGTGCGGCTTTCCTCACGATGTTTTTTTTCTTCACCATCGAGCAAGTGATAATTACAAATATATACGTAAATATGAAAACACCAAGTCAGTGGTAAGGCACAAGCTAGGATTCGAACCGGGGACCTATTGGCCAATAAGCCGGTTCTTTGTCCACTGGACTATCACTGGTATTTCTTATATCTACCTTATATCCAATACTATATCCTTACTTATATCCACAATTAATTACATTTGATAAATGATTGTATTCGACCAGAGACAAAACTGCGTTCATAAATCAATATAATCTACGGGAAGAAACAAAAGAAAAAGAAACAACCTGTCAAGCTTCACCCTGCTCAAACAATATCTAATAAAACGTCTATAAGTATTTCTCCCCAGTCTCCTCTATAAATTAAAGTCCCCTATCGGTTCGACTACCTGTTGAGTACGTTTGTTTACTGTTTTACTGACTTAGAAACAAGTTTAATCATCTAGAAGACAGTATTACGTCTATGAGTAACGACAAAGATATATAAACTTTATGTCTAACCATTATGGTTCAATATTGCATGCCGTATATAGCTAGACGCACCATTTTACTTTTAACACTAATAAATCTGTGCTATGAATAGATCGACTCAAACGACTTTCAATTAGACAAGAGATAGTGATCTTTATTGGTCAGACGTAAGGTGGTATTTTGATGTATCTGTAATGTCGAGTTACGACCTCAAGTTGTGAATGCTAGCAGTAATATGCAATGGAGTACAGGTAAGGTCCGCATATAAATTTTATTTTTATTTTTCGCTTGAGCAATTTCCTGTACACGAATATTTTATGAAATTACTCCCGTAATATTCGTCAGAGCGTCAGATATATTAGTCCGGCGCCAATGTCATATTTCTGCGTTGTATAATAACTTTTTTTCTTTTCATTATAGCATCTTCATTTCGACGAGCTCGACGGCACGGCGGCGGTTAGTACCGGCCCCTTTGGAGGGGCTGGCCAGTCGCAGTGGTGCCCTATTGCTGACAGATCCGGGGCACCACACCAACGCGGCCGATGGCATTTCGCGGGGTCGTTTAGTGGGTATACCGTCGGACAGCCGACGGGGAGTCCCACACTACCACCGGAGGCCACCCAGGCACCGGTGGTGTGCGTAACGCATTTTTCCCCGCGTCACAAAAAAAAAAAAAAAAAAAAACGGCGGCGGTTAGTAACGCTACTTTGACACCAACGCTCTTGGGTTCGATTCCCGCACAGGACAAACATTCGTGAGCGAACACGTGTGTTTAGCTTGGTCTTAGTATTTTAAGAGAGGTAGGACGCATCAAAGCAGCCCGTCTGTAGACGTAGCTTCACCTCACAGAAAACCGCAGCGAATTAACAACCGCCTTGTGTTCCTACGTGTGAATGAGGTCATCAGCAAGCTTCTAAGGAGTTGCTGTGTCACCAGCAGAGGTGGCATCCCGCGATTAATACTTATTGTGTTGCAAGCGTTCATTAGCTACCGTAACCGCTTTACATCAGGTGGACGGTATGCTCGTATGTCTTCCGACGTATAAAAAGAAATTATAAAAACCAATAACCAGAAATGTGTTTTCTTTGAGAAAGGTAGGGCGCATCAAGTCACAGAAATCTACAACCAAATCACACGTCTATGGAGCCATCTCGTATTCATGCTAGCGAGTGGGGTTACCAATGAACTCCTGAGGATTAGCTTTGTTAACAGTAGGGGAGACAACACGCCACCCACACTTCATACCACCATTCATAGGGTACTGTAACCACTTGGCGTTATTAGTTCTAAGTATGTATGTATGTATATGTATATCTTCACGCCAGGTCCCTTGCGGGGTAGGCAGAGAGAACCGAGCGCCATAAGACGCGGTCCTTACATACTTCACTCGCTTCTTTCACATTCATAGTTCTAAGTGATTTATTATAACAGACAAATACAGGAATTATGCTATATCATTATGTCGTAAGCAATCAATATTTTGAAGAGCTCGGTGACACAGTCGGGAATAACGCGGCTTTGACACCAACGCTCGTGTGTTCGATTCCCACACATGACAAATATTTGGTTGCATGAACATGTCTGTTTGTCTTGGTTTGGATGTTTTTAAGAAAGGTAGAGTGCATCAAAGCAGCCCATCCGAGTAAGTACCTCCACCTCACAGAAAACCGCAGCCAAATAACAACTCTCTGCACGGTTGTTGTGTTCCTGCGTGTGAGTGAGGTCTGTGTTAACAGCAGGGGAGGCATCGCGCGAGTAATACTTAATGTCTTTGCGTTCATAGGCTACGGTAACCGCTTTACATCAGGTGGGCCGTTTCCTTGTGAGCATTCCGGCGTTGTATAAATAACACTATGGTGCGGAACCCTCCATGTGTTTGTCCGCCTCGCACTTTGACAAATGTTATAAGAGTTATATGTACAGATAACCTGTGTTCATATATCTATATATTAATTTGTCTTCTTCTCCGCTTTATCCCGTTTCTCAATCCATTAGAATTGGCTGTCCGCTATCTAAACCTAAGGAGTCGGGCATATTTTATCTATCTATGACTTCACGCCAAATCCCTTACGGGGTAGGCAGAGAGAACCGAGCGCCACGTGACTCGATCCTTACACACCTCACAAGCTTCTTTAAAATTCATTGCTCTTCTCATGCACGCTCGCCGATTTCTAAGGCTCCTGACATCACCTTCTGATAAAACACGACCAATTTGATCATGGCAGGTTAGTCTTGGTCTTCCTCGGCTCCTACATCCTTCCGCTTTAGCATTGTATATCTGTTTCGTCATTCTCTCATCCTGCATTCTTTCTACATGTTCGAACCAACGGAGCATGCCTTTTCTTATCTTAAATTAAAAAAAATAATTATATTTACCTTTATATATAGGTATATATATAATTAATTTTTAGATTATATATAGATTCGATTAGATATATATATATATATATATATATATATATATATCTCTAATCTTACTATGAGGTCAATGTTACGCTCAAACACAGAACTGTCACAGTGGCACCTCAGGTCACTGTTGATGGAAAACTAAAGAAATAAACTCGTAATGAAAGGAAAGACAAGAATTCTGTGTCAACGGTACACACACACAGACGCAGCGATGACGCGGCTGGCTCCTGTGTGCGAGAGTAAACACTCTCGGCGCAGGCGTTGACAACCATTGGCTCGACGCTAAGTTTATTACTTACCACTGCATCAGCGTAGTGTCCAGCTATGCAACTTTTACGACAAGAGGAGTATTTTCAGGATGTATCTGCCACCACTCCAACCCTTACTCATCCCGGTATACGGGTCTCCTTTTTAGAGGTTTAAAGCATATTCCCCCACGTTGTTCAACTGCGGATTGGCCAAGGAGAATATTCAAGCCGCCCGAAGGCCACTGATTAAGGTTAATGACTGCCATCTATCGCCAATAGTCAGGGCTGGAAGCCGCCATTTTGAGATATTTCGTTCGGTAATATAATGTAAATGCATCGACTTATATTACCTACGGTATAGACTGCATGTACCTTTCCACAAAACTGCGTACGAAAGTCGTTCACAACGGCCGATTGTGAACAACCCAGCTTTAGTCGCGTGTCCACAGTCAATGAGTGTAGTCGAGTGAAGCTCTGTTGTTTTTTGTCGTTGAATGACGTTAAAATGCCGTCGCGTGTTTTTAAAACTCGTCTCATTAATACCAGAAACTTTAAAAAGACAGATGGGATTACTTATCTTACGCAAGTTTATCATATATTAATATATTATTTGATTTTGATCCACACAAACAATTTAATGAGCACATTTATGACTTCCTATAGCAGCCGAAGTAATTCATTTCATCTCTTTCTAACACGGGCGCTCAGTGGAAGTGTTCGCCTTTTTTTTACCGCTCCGCTTTGCGCTGCATGTAACGTTCATTTGTTAGCGACCAGCCAGTCTATACCGTAGGTAATATAAATCGATGTGTAAATGTAATTTCTTGGTGGTTTTCTAATTGTTTCCCCTTTCCGAAGAACAGTTCTTTGCAATGAAGACGCTTTACTTATGTAGATATCCTCTAATTTTATGGGGATTTGGAAGTATTGTAGAATGTTATTGAGAGACTTCTATCGATGCTAGGCTTAGGCGAATGTTCTGCGCATATTCCTGCTTTTATATTATCAGTTGCTTCGTTAGAAAATTTTCTACATGTAAATTATGTACTTTTAATACATCAGTTTAGATACTTTTATACTTTAATTTATTTTCTTGAACCATCCAGTTTATGGTTACTAGACTGTCAGTCAGTTATAGATACTGCAAAAAGTTACACTACTTGATTTTTTTTAATTGAATTACCAACCAACACACATAGAGTTTGATTTACATCATGTTGTATGATAACTGACAGACAGAGATTAAAAAATGGACTGTATTGACTTCTGTGCTTATATTTATTTATTTACTATTAAAAAATTTGGGGTCGGTACCAGAAGCGTGCACGCCGCGACCCTGCCAGTCCAACACTGTGGACTGCAATTCTGGACCCAAACCGCACAGACGCGCGGATTAGGGCGTCCCTCGGAGGCGACGCGCACCGATCCGCCCCCGTCGGTGCGAAATCTAGGGCATGCGGCGGTGGGGGCCGCCACCCACCACGCAACGCCCATCCCGGCGGGTCGAGGAGAGCTGGACGGCAGCTTGTCGCCCTGGTTTGATGTCAACATTGGTGTCAGACAGGGATGCGTGCTGTCGGCTCAGCTGTTCATCCTGTATCTGGACAGTTGTCTTCAGAGAATAAGAAATATGAATGTGTGAATGCGAATGGGTGACTCAGTGGTCAACTGCCTGCTTTATGCAGACGATGCGGCATAAATAGCACAATCACCATCCGAACTGCAAACACTAGTTACAACAATGAAAGATGATTGTATGAAGAAAGGCTTACAATTGAATGCGAAGAAAACCAAGATAATGGTATTTGAAAGAGAGACAACCAGAACGAACACTAGGATTATGGTTGATGATGTAGTGTTGGAGCAAGTGAATGAGATTGTATATCTTGGAAGTACTTTTAGCAGCAATGGAAGGTACACCGCTGATGTGGAGAGACGAGTGAGTGCCGGGAATAGGGTGAATGGAGCGTTGGGTAAACTTCTAGGCAGTCGAAATCTAAGCCAGAAGGCACAGCTCGCTGTACACAACGCGGTGCTAATTCCAACGCTAACTTATGGAAGTGAGAGCTGGGTATGGCAGAGAGAGCATGAAAGTAGAATAAATGCGGTCGAGATGCGAGCATTGCGCAAAATTTGTGGCATAACGCTTGCTGACCGCGTTCGTAATGAAGACGTGAGAGAAAGAGTTGGTCTAAAAGAGAGTGTCGGTGTTAAGATAAGAAAGGGCATGCTCCGTTGGTTCGGACATGTAGAAAGAATGCGGGACGAAAGAATGACGAAACAGATATACAATGCAAAAGTGGAAGGATGTAGGAGCCGAGGAAGGCCGAGACTAACCTACCATGACCAAATTGGTCGTGTTTTATCAGAAGGTGATGTCAGAAGCCCCAGGAACCGGCGAGCGTGCATGAAAAGAGCTATGAATGTCACAGAAGCGAGTGAAGTATGCAAGGACCGCGTCTTATGGCGCTCGGTTCTCTCTGCCTACCCCGCAAGGGACTTGGCGTGAAGATATACATACATACATACATACTATTAAAAAAAACGTTCGATATACAATGTAACCTTGACGATGCTGCGATTCTATTATAGGTTGAAATTTGTAGGCAAAAAATATTTTGTTCGTGTGATAATGAAATGTACCCGGATATTGTTTTATTGCGACAGTGTATCTCCGAATTTCAACACCAGAACAGTTGCAGAGAAATCATACATGTGCTGCCCGATCGCTTGTCAGCGTTCATAAAGCTACTTATACGAGTAATAAAGACACACCAAATAATTTTTCCTGTTGAAATAAACACTTGCAAATGCCATTTCGAACGAATAGAAAGCAGGAAAACATAATTATTCTGATCAACAAATAAACGTCTTCTCCAACGTAAACAGCTTTTATAATAACCAATCAGAGTTACGTAATATTCACGGCACTTTCACAGACAACTGTTGAGTACCCCTGACGATCCCGCTGCAGTTATCATCAATGAAACAACCGACCATTCTCGAACGGTCGCCCCACGCTCACCAAGGCTATATAAAACCTGCGGACGACCACGCAGCCGACTAAGATACTTTGAAAGCGACAAACGAGATACGACGAAACCATGCTCAAGTACGCTATATTTCTCTTTGGAATTCTTAGCGCTGCACACAGCAAAGACACGAGAACCCCAGCAACCAGAATGGACGATACGCTATTCTCAGCATTGGATAGAGGAATCACTCACACATTGGCGTACCACTACTTGTGGCCGTTCAGTCAACTAGTAAGGGCCGCTTTGGACAACGACGAAGGCGTGGATCTACTTCAAATACACTCCGACAATCAGACGTACGAAATTAGTTTGATAGTGAAGAAGTTCAAACCAGATGAGCTAAAGATCAAAGTGAAAAACCAGTACGTTATTGTGGAAGGGAAACATAAAGAGACGCTTGCTGACAGACCCATTATGACTAACCACTTTGTGCAACGCTATGTTTTACCACCTGGATGTAAGCCTGAGGAAGTCAAAGCTGTTCTAAACGAGAACGGAATATTATCCATATTCGCACCAAAACACCAACTACCCCCACCACCGCCCGAAGTAATAATACCAATTGAAGTAAGATTGCCTGTTGAGAAGACTGATAAACCGATAGAAAACAGCAGCGAAGAAGTAACTACAACAGAAAAAGTATTAGTTGAAGACAAAAAAGATTTTCTAGATAATTTAACAAAGAAACACAACGTGGAGAAGAATGAAACAAAACCTTCGGAATCACCATTGTGGCATTTGATGGACACGACGACTCATATCGGTAAAATTAGAAAGAAGGAGCTGAAGACGACGACAAAAGCAGTCAAAGAAAATGAAGTTACGAAGGGCGGAGAAGGAAACGGATTAGACTACATTATAAACGATCCTGAATATGTAGAGTAAATACCGATTTGTGCAGTTGCGTGTGTGAAAGACTGAGCCAAAGCTTTAAATGTCGCAAGTGACAAAATCCTCCAAAGGAGTTGATTCCAAATGTGCGCTGTGTTTCCAGAGATTTATGTTTGCTTCGTGAATAAAGACGTTATTTATTGTGAGTCATATTTTTCATTTCGACTCCATTTCTAAGAAGCGCGTAATGTGGGTATGTTAATGGGGGAGACGGCACAGATTACTTTATTACAGAAAATATTTATTTGCTGTAAATTTCGCTTCCCTAATGTTCTGTTTAACTTCGTTGTAAAATCCGCAGACGAAGGTAAGGATATTTTCTGATTGAAGTTGTTTTATAAACTGTAATCATTATAGAAAATTCGAAGAATACATTATACGAATGGCGTGATTCCAATTTTTTTTATCTGTTTGCAACTTTTTTATTGATACCACTAAAGCTACACAATAGTTACTAAACAATAAATACGAAATATCTTGTAAAACAGAGAGTAATTTATTTATTAATGTTATAAATGTTAATTTAATGTTCTAAACTAATTTGTATTTGCCGTATGTATGTATATCTTCACGTCAGTCCCTTTGGGGGTGAGGCAGTGAGAACCGAGCACCATAAGACGCGGTCCTAACAAACCTTACTCGCTTTTTAGGGTTCTGTACCTAAAAACAGGAAAAACAGAAGCCTTATAGGATCACTTGTCGTCTGTCTTTCGGTTAAGGCCATTTTTCTTTAAGGATTACGGACGAGTAGATCTAACAAGCTGAAATTAATATCAAATACTCAGGTCTATAATCTCTTCGAGCAGTGAAAAAATCAAACTTCTAAGTCAACGCGATCAAAAGATACGGGTGCTTAACATTCCTCGTTTATTTACATATTTTGACACTCGCAAGGGAATCAAAACCTATATGGCACTTCCCGTTGACCTAGAATCATGAAATTTGGTAAGAAGCAATGTCTTATAGCACAAGTGAAGGAAAAATTCGAAAACCGTAAACTTGTAGTTAAATCACAAATTTTTTTTTTCCACAATAGAAAATATTCTTTACGAATCCGTCGTTGCGCGAGTCGGACTCGCACTTGACGGCTTTTTAACATTCATAGCTCTTTTCATGCACGCTCACCGGTTCCGATCCTCCTGATTTGTTTCTTGATCAGAGATATGATAGGTTCTGTGCACTTCCCGTTCTGTAGTTTGTCTTGGCATGGTTGTTTTTAAGAGCAGTATGCAACATCGAAACCCGTCTGCAGAAGCACAATTACAGAAAACCGCAGTCACGTAACCACTAATTGAGAGGTTGTTGTGCCCCTCTGAGTGAAGTTGTCAGTGAGCTCCTAAGGAGTTGCTGTGTAGCAGCAGAGGTGGCATTCGGGCGAGCGATGCTCAATCTATTGCAAGCGTTTATAGATTGCGGTAACTGCTTTATATCAGGTAGGTCATATGCATTTATGCCTTCCTAAAATTTGAATTTTATGTAAATCTATAAAATTGTATGGTTATGTAACTTACATGGGTGTTTCAAATTTTAGGTCACACATATGTTTGAAAGTACCCACCCTCTACGCGTTTCTCTACCGCAGATAACAAGAGCTGATAACCTAGAAACGACTCAATGTATTTTGATGAAACAGGTCTAAGAACTATCGCTAGAAAACCTGCTTTCAAATCAAAAAAACCGCATTCAAATCGGTTCACTCGTTTAAGAGCTACGGTATCACAAACACACAGACACACACGCGCACATAACACCCATCTTTTCTGCGTCGGGGGTTAAAAAAAGCTGTAATTACATTCGTTCGTTTCTCAACACGACATGTGTGGGACGACGACGACTCAATACGAATGATTGCGAACATAGAAAATATTTTTGCACGGAACCGTCAGTGCGCGAGTCAGACTCGCACTTGACGGCTTCTTTAACATTCATAGCTCTTTTCATGCACGCTCACCGGTTCAGATGCTCCTGTTTTTTTTTTCGATGAGCGATATATTACGTTCGGAGCACTTGTGTGGGATCTCATAGTATCAAGTAAACAGCGATGAATAAGACTTAAAATAAACCTAATAAGCTAAATCACGACGTGCAAACCTTTAAAGAGTTCTGTGATCCACCATGTAAGGTTACTAATTGAAAAAAATCGGCCAAGTGCGAGTCGGACTCGCGCACGAAGGTTTCCGTACCATTATCTATAAAAACGGCAAAAAAAATCACGTTTGTTGTATGGAATATTTTAATTATATTTTAATTTAATTATTTATTCTTAAAGCGAATATATAACTAAGTATTCTGTGAATATTTCAAGCGTCTACCTGTTGCCGTTATCAATATCGAGCAAAAACGAGCAAATAAATCAGGTTTGTTGTATGGGAGCCCCCTTAAATATTTATTTTATTCCATTTTTTAGTACTTGTTGTTATAGCGGCAACAGAAATACACCATCTGTGAAAATTTCAACTGTCTATCTATCACGGTTCATGAGCTACAGCCTGGTGACAGACGGACGGGCGGACGGACGGACGGACAGCGGAGTCTCAGTAATAGGGTTCCGTTTTACCCTTTGGGTACGGAACCCTAAAAAACAGGGTCTAACAAAAGGCAAATAACAAATTATTGACAATATGAGATGTATAAAAAATCGTAATGATGACGTAGGAAAGAGAGTTGGTCTGAAAGAGAGTATCGGTGTTAAGATAAGAAAAGGCATGCTCCGTTGGTTCGGACATATAGAAAGAATGCAGGATGAATGACGAAACAGATATACAATGCGAAAGAGGAAGGACGTAGGAGCCGAGGAAGACCAAGACTAACCTACCATGACCAAATTGGTCGTATTTTATCAGAAGGTGATGTCAGGAGCCTTAGGAACCGGCGTGCATGAAAAGAGCTGTGAATGTTAAAGAAGCGAGTGAAGTTGGGTAAGGACCGCGTCTTATAGCGCTCGGTTCTCTCTGCCTACCCCGCGTAGGTACCTGGGGACCTACGCGGGAGAAGGGACCTGGCGTGAAGATATACATACATATATAAAAAAAGATGGATTGTAAAAGTTCGTCTAGTTTTGGCTTTAAGGACTGGCGTTGGTTGGAGCTAACCAAAGTTCACAGAGGTCCGGACGGAGATGTAGTTCGCCGGCTGAAGAGGAGCTCGGCAGCGAACCTCAGCCAGCGAGCAGGACCGTGAGGGGCTCACGGACGTCGGAGGTCACAGGCGCAGTCGGCGGGGACCGCCTTGCGATCCACAACAGCGGTCAGAGGTGCCGCCGCCGAAGTACACCGCGCGGCCCACACAGCAGGGGTAGGAGGTCACAGGCGCAGTAGAGTTGACCGTGATGCACCGTCCGATCTCAGCGTAGACTGCCTGACTCTTTCTTCAGCTCGGATGTCTACAAATTTTAGTAATGAAAATTTTAAAATTTTAAACACATTAATTTTTCGTGTGTTGATAAATTTTGGAGAGCTCGATTGCATCATTGCGTGTGTCAATCTTACCGAACACGCAGGTTAAGCAACGTCAACCGCAGGCTGTCTATGACGAGCTCGGTGGCGCAGTGGTGAAATGCGCTGTTACACTACTTTGACACCAACGCTCGTGGATTCGATTCCCACACAGTACAAACATTTGTGTGCATGAACATGTCTGTTAGTCCTGTTAGTCTTGTATTGGGTATTTTCTATGAATAATAAGTATGTATTTACAAAAAAAATGTATTAACGTATGTTAATCATTTGTCTAGTACCCATAACACAAGCTTCGCTTACTTTGGGGCTAGGTGGCGCTGTGTAATTTGTCCGACAATATTATTATTATGGATGGGTTGATCTATCTTAGTTTCTCCGTGCTTCGGAGGGCACGTTAAGCCGTCGGTCCCGGCTGTTGTCGATAGAGGACAGTCGTTAAGCTAAGTCAGTGAAAACACTGGCCTCCGTCAATCTGCATTTGGGCTGCGTGATGGAGTATGCTCTAAACCCCTTCGGTTGAAGGGAGACCCGTATCTCTGCAGTGGGATGAGTAGGAGTGAGGGTTGATGGTGGTGGTGGATTAATTTTGACATGACATTCCGAATGAAGTATCTATGTACAAAAAGTAAAGATCTTATATGTATGTTTATAATGTCTATAATGTGTTAAACCTCCGGGATACTTGATATCATGTACGAACTCATACTTGTGGGTTCGATTCCCACACAGGACAAACATTTGTGTGCATGAACATGTCTGTTTGTCTCGGTCCGGGTGTTTTAAGAGAGGTAGGGCGCATCGAAGCAAGTCTGGGGACATAACTCCACCTCACAGAAAACCGCAGCCAAATAACATCTCCCTAGATCGCTGTGTTCCTGCGTGTGAGTGAGGTCACCAGCTAAGGAGTTGTTGTGTTAGTGAAGATGGCATCGCGCGTTTGATACTGTATTACAAGCGATTATAGGCTACACTAAACAGTTTATAATCAGGTGAACCGTACTTTGCATGAGTACGCCTGCGAAGAACAACTTCAGAGCGAAGATGTTTGGTGAGAATCATCACGTTACGAGTCTTAGGAGTCTAGGAATGAGCGATAGGCATATAATACCTACCCACACCTAGTCACAAGTTTCAAAAAAGCCTTAACGTCAGAGTGGCACAGCTAAAAATCGCCATGTTGAAATTATTCGCCGGGCATTATAACAACTCTTACTTATGTGTCTAATACTGCAAACACAAACATTTAGTATGTCTGTTAACTCAAATATATATTTTTTTATACTACGTCGGGAGGCAAACAAGCATACGGCCCACCTGATGTAAAGCGGCTACCGTAGCATAGTAACACTTATAATATATTAAGTATCACACCCGCGATGCTTCCTCTGCTGCATACACAGCACCTCCTTGGGAGCTTGCTGGTGACCTTACTCACACGCAGGAACACGAAAAATCTCTAGGTAGTTGTTATTTGGTTGTGGTTTTCTGTGAGGTGGAGGTACTTCCCCAAACGGGCTGCTTTGATGCGTCCTACGTCTCTTAAAACATCCAAACCAACACAAACAGTCATGTTCATGCACATATTTGCCTCGTGTGGTAATCGAACCTACGAGCGTTGGTGTCAAAGTCTCGTCATTCACGACTGATCCGCCGAGCTCGTCGAATGTGCCGTTAAAGTTGTCACACCGGTTCTCTGTCAGTGATTCTAGACCAATGGAATATTTATATACCTATAGCGGAAAAATATGAATCGAATTACGGTTTCTTTTATTTTTTTTATACTATGACGGATTACAAACAAGCGTACGGTCCGCCCGATGTAAAGCGGTTACCGTAGTTACGAACGCTAGCAATAAAAAGAATGTCGCTAGCGCGTTGCCACATCCGCTGTCAACACAACAGTTCCTCATCTTCTGGTGACCTCACTCGCAGGAACCCAACAACCCTCCAGGGAGTTGTTATTTGGCGACCGTCTTCTATGAGGTGGAGGTACTTCCCCCGTTGGGCTAACGTCGTGCCCTATCTCTCTTAAATATTCAACAATGTTAAGATTTTTTTATTCAATTTTATCAAGCTCGTGCCATTCTATCCGAACACGCAGGTTAAGTAACGTCGACCGCAGCCTGTCTATGGATGGGTTTATCTGTCTCGAGCTTTTCCAAGTTTCGGAGGGCACGTTAAGCCATCAATCCCGGTTGTTGTCAATATATGATAGTCGTTAAACTAAGTCAGGCCCTCGGAGAGCTAGAAAACACTTTCTCTTTAATACAAGGCATACAAGCATACGCTCCACCTGATGTAAAGCGATTACTGTAACCTATATACGGTGTGCAATATATTAAGTATCATTTGCGCGATGCCACCTCTGCTACTAACAAAGCAACTCCTTAGAAGCTTACAGGTGAACTCACTCACACGCAGGAACAAAAAGACCCTCCGGAGAGTTGTTATTTGGCGGTGGTTTTCTGTAAGATGGAGGTACTTCCCCAGACGGGCTGCTTTTATACCCTATCTCTTAAAATTATCCAGAACGAAACAAACAGATATGTTCACGCACACAAAACGTTTGTCTTGTGTGAGAATCGAACCCACCAGCGTTAGTGTCAAAGTAATACAACAGTGCGTTTCACCACTACGCCATCGAGGTCGTCAATATATACTACACATCTGGCATAACGAAAGTTATAAATCTCGTAAATTACATTTCCACGTATTTTGTAAACAGGATGTGACGTCAGAAGCCCTAAAATCTCGACGTCGACGAAATGAGCTATTACTCAATGTAGGACAAGCATATTCATCATCTGATGTAGAGAGGTTACCGTTGTATGTGTATGTGTACATTGTTCACATATCAACCCCTCAGGACCTTCCGGTAACCTCACTCACTCGCAGGAACACAATAAAGACCGTCAACTGACTGAAGGGAGTCTTCTATGAAGTGGTTACTAACGCTACTTTGACGTCAACGCTCGTGGGTTCGATTCCCATACAGGACAAACATTTGTGTGCATGAACATGTCTGTTTGTCTTTGTCTGGGTGTTTATAAGTGAGGTAGGGTGCATCAAAGCAGCCCATCTCGGGAAGTACCTCCACCTCACAGAAAATTTCAACCAAATTAAACTATCTAAACGGTTGTTGCGTTCCTGCTAGTGAGTGAAGTCTCCAGTAAGCTCCTGAGGAGTAACTGCATTAATAGCAGAACTGACATCGAGCGAGTTATGCTTAATGTGTTGCAAACGTATGGAGACTACGGTAACCTTCACATCAGGTGGGCCGTATGCCTTCAGACGTTGTATAAAAAAGTGGAGGTACTTCCCCTGTCGGGCTGTTTTGAAGCGCCCCCTCTTTCACCAGAGCCTCGTTTCATGAACATGTATGGTGCGCCATATGCAGGGACAGTCTATGATAGTAAAGATGCTAGTGAATCACTTACACTCCGTTGGTAATATTGTTAAGTCCTGGGCCAGGGGAACTGTTGCTCAATAAGTTCGAATCCCGCGTGTACCGCTAAATTCGTGTAAATACTAGCTTTTACCCGTGGCTTTGCTCGCATTGTTAAAAAATATATTTTTTTTAAATAAAAAGTATCTGTTCTGACACCTCCAAGAATATGTGTCTACAAAGTTTCATGATGATCAGTTCCTGAAACATTCAACATTTTTGTTATTATTTTTATTTTAGAATATGGCAATATAATATAGTTTGTATGTATGGCAATGTAAATGCCTGGTTCTCTTCCTTCCCGGTAATGGCTGCCAATAAACTGCAGTGTAATGCATAAAGTGTTTTTTATTACTGTGACCAACCCAAACATCTACAGTCCATTCAATTCATGTACCTAATCAACGCGCTCGGTTCTCTCTGCCTACCGCGAAAGGAACCTCGCGTAAACATACAAAAAGATAGATGAGAACAATCTCCCTTATTGTATTGTTGTTTACAAGCGGCCGCGAAAACATTTTTTGTATACATGTTTTCCACGATCCAATTCTGACCCCAGACAGGGCGGGTAATCATGGCGCCGGCGAAATTGGCGGCAGGTGAATATTGAAAAACCAATTGATTGAACAAACTACTATTATCCCTCGGGACCCTAGAATAAAATGAATAAAAGAATAATCGTCAAGGGTGGGTTGGGTTGTCCCGCCGAGGTTTCCGTACTAGCATTTCACTTTGGTTACGAATTTGGAATAGATGACTCTTCGCTGCGGACCGTATGAGGAAGGTTAAGGTCACTCAGCGTGGAAGGAGGTTTATTTTTTTTTATACTACGTCGGGAGGCATACAAGCATACGGCCCACCTGATGTAAAGCGGCCACCGCCTAATAGCCTATTAACGCTTGTGATATATTAAGTATCACTCGCGCAATGCCTCCCCTGCTGCTTACACAGCAACTCCTTACGAGCTTACTGTTGACCTCACTACACGCAGGAACACAACAACCCTTTAGGGAGTTGTTATTTAGCTGCGGTTAACTGTGAGGTGGAGGTACTTCCCCAGACGGGCTGCTTTGATGCGCCCTAAGAATATTCGGGGTTTCTCTGCGTGATAGAATGTGAAATGGGGATATCTGCAGTAGAACTAAGGTATCCTATATCCCGAAGAATAAGGAAGGTAAAGTAGAAGTAATCCGGCCACATAGTTCGTAGAACCGACAACTGCTGGGGAAGGAAGGTTCTCGAATGGTGCTGGTACATGCAGTGTGAGACGACACTCTTTGCCAAATGGAGGGTCGATTTCAAGAGGGTTGTAGGGAGTCTATGGGATGCAGGTGGACCCAGGATCAAGGCGAGGGGCACTCTAGAGGATAGGCCTGCGTTCAGCAGTGGACGAATACGGGCTGAGACGATGATGATGACTTGGCAATCATGTACATAAGCAACGATTTTAACAAGATTTTTGTATATATTTCTAACTAGCTGACCCGGCGAACTTCGTACCGCCTCAGGATCAATTTGTGTTAACTTATTAGATGGTATAAATTCTTTTAATACTTATTATCCTATTCCGGACGAAGACAAATGCAAAAACACAAAAATCATAAAAATCGGTCCAGCCGTTTTTGAGTTATAAATGGTGTAACTAACACGACTTTGTTTTATATATATACGCGTAGATAGATTATCGCTTGCTCGGTGATGAGGAGATTTTACCAGAGGGAGACTTTGTATAAAAGTCGTCTGTATGGATACTTCTGTCTCACCTATTTCTACCACCAAGCAGCTGTATTTATACAGCTGTGTTCCGGTCTGAAGGGTGAGATATGGCAGAGAAATTACTGGGTACTGTGACGAAACAGCCTTAGGTCACAAGATTGGCAGCGTGCGAGTAACATCCCCGTGGTGTTGCGAGCGTCAATACGCTGCGGTGACCGCTTACCATCTGATACGAGCCGCATGCTTGTTTGGCAATGTACTCGTAGTTGTATAAAAAAAAAGATGAAGGAAAACATTGTGAGGAAACCCACACAACCAAGAAATTATATTTCAAGAGACGTGTGGCCTGACCTAAGGAAGGTCAGCATTACCCTCTGAGATGCGAAGGTCTGACGGTAGACGCTCCAATCGGTATCTACACTAAATCCTTAGGCTTAGTTAGCGGACCCCGCCAATCCTAATGGATTGGGAAACGCGATAACGCTAAGAAGGTGTTGATTTGCAATAAAAATCAACCAGTTCGAATCGGACTTGCCCACCATATGTTTTATGTACCACTGTATGATACTTAACACTACACTACCCTGGGATCCTTTCAGTTTGTGCTAAAAATCTTCTGATTAATTTCTAACTGTTAACCCATTAATAACTGGTTATCACACTATGTATCTATAACTTCATGCTGAATCCCTTGTAGGCAGAGAGAACCGAGCGCCACATGACTCGGTCCTTCACACCACTCGCTTCTTAAACATTCATGGCTCTACGTGCACGCTCGTCGGTTTCTAGGGCTCAATTGATCATTGATGGAACACGATCAATTTGTTCATAGTGAGTAAATATATAATAATAATAATAACCCCGCAGGGCAGCTTGTGGCGAGCTGTTGGTGCGTAACGACACCACGGGTACCCGAGTGCTCCAGAGAGTCGATCAGGGCCTTCGTCTCCGGCGTGTCTACGTCGGTCGGAGTGGAAACTCAAGAAGGCCCGCAGGACTCTCAGTCTGGCTTGCCTTCACTGGCCGTCCAGAGAGGAGTCGATAGAGCATATTGCTTTATCAGGTGATATGCTCCAGGGGTGGAAGTGTTAAAGGGCATAACGCCGGGAGTAACTTCGGAGAAAGCGCAGTACACCTCTCGACACCCCTGAGTCACTCACACCGGTGTTGCCCCCGGCCGACTTTCTCTGGCATTTCGGGGGTCCATCTAGTGAGTGGCGAGCCACCGCCTGCCGAAGTAACATCAGATATGATAGTTATGGCAGGTGTCCGTCTCTCTTCTGTAATATCCCAGTACTATTAATCGCTCCAGATCTCATCTCAATAGCTCAATTATTTCCGACACATTTGCAATAGTCCCAATACCTGCCGTGACCAGTTCGTGGGTATATCCTCCCATTGATCCCTTGGAGCAGGTCACAGCGGGTATAATACATTACATTAGTCCATATTCAGTTAGTAAACAACAAATATTAAAGAAACCTTACAGCTATGTTAGTACTTATTTATCGTAATTAAATTTTAATTTAATTTAGATACCTACTGCGCCTGTTGGAGACACCGCGACCAAGTGTCCCACGACAGCGCACTCAGCTTTCTCACCAATAACCCGCAGTAAGTTTCGACCTTCGCGACTCTTACATCCTTCCACTTTCGCGTTGATGTCTGTATGGTAATTCTTTCTTCCTGCATTCTTTCCCCATATCCGAACCTCTTCCAATGAATAAATGACAATAAATTAACTATATAAAAATGTTATTTAATTTTAGATTGGTGTATATTTGTCTGTTGTTTCTGGAAAACCGTCAGTAACAATATGCCTATTGTAAATAAATGCGGGTGAAGTTTTAATTTGTTGCGTGTTACATTCTGATAACGAATATCATATAGCTACCAACCCACATTTTTAATTTTAACTTATTTGCACATTATGGTAACTTATATTATTATATAATCCTTCAGTTACTTATACGGTAAAAATATAAAATGGAAAACTCAATGCATAAATTGCTGTTTGCTGTTTACATGCATAAAATAAAAATAAATGGAAAATTGCGCGTGTGTATACACAAGTATATATATTTGAATAAAATATATACATAAAACTAGGCACACTGCTGAGGAAATTGATCGCGTCATTAAAACCCAAAGACTTCTATGTATACTACAAACCATGTCAAGGGGCATGTCTCCTGGCCACGACGGTCTCAGCATTGAGCATCTACAGTTTGCAGGCCCTCACCTACCAAGAGTCTTAGCAATGCTCTTTAATCTCTGTATGAGTCACTCATATCTGCCTTATGAAATGACAAAAACGATAATAGTGCCTATAGTGAAAAATAAAACAGGCGATTCAGCAGACATACACAACTATAGGCCTATATCACTGGCTACTGTAATTGCAAAGGTGTTTGATAGCTTACTTAACATACAACTTAATAAATATATTATCTTACATGATAACCAATTCGGTTTTAGAAGTGGATTGTCAACTGAGAGCGCCATCTTGTGTCTTAAGTGGGCTGTCGAATATTATGTAACTCGCAAAACACCAACGTATGCATGTTTCCTCGACTTATCCAAGGCGTTTGATCTGGTTTCTTACGATATCCTCTGGAAGAAACTAGAGAAAGCTAAATTGCCATCTGAGCTAATTAATATTTTTAGGTATTGGTACGGAAACCAGATCAATTATGTAAAATGGGCAGGGGTTTTATCACGACCATACGGTTTAGAGTGTGGGGTAAGACAAGGCGGACTGAGCTCTCCCACGCTCTTCAATTTATATATCAACGAGCTGATAGAGACGCTCAGCAGCCAGCGCGTTGGCTGTTAAGTTGACGGCATATGTGTTAACAATATTAGCTACGCTGACGATATGTTGTTGCTGAGCGCCTCAGTCTGCGGGCTTAGAAAGTTAATAGCCATTTGTGAAAAGTATGCCAGTCTTCATGGGCTAATATACAATGTGAAGAAAAGCGAGTTTATGGTCTTTGGGGCCAGCGGTGGATATCCTGAACATGTACCACCAGTTAAACTGAATGGGTGTTCATTAAATCGTGTGTATAAGTTTAAATACTTAGGGCATATACTGACCGCTGACCTCAAAGACGATGCCGATATTGAGAGAGAGCGGAGGGTGCTATCGGTTAAGGCGAATATGATCTCGTAGCTCGGAGGTTTGCACGTTGTTCGAAAGAAGTTAAAGTTACTTTGTTTCGTGCATATTGTACATCGTTCTACACGTGCAGCCTTTGGCTTCGTTACACGAAGAAATCGTACGGCGCCCTTTGTGTTCAATAGGTACAACAATGCGTTCCGGGTGCTGATGGGGCTGCCTCGTTTCTGCAGCGCATCAGGGATGTTTGCAGAAGCCCGCGTTGATTGCTTTTTTACTGTCATGCGTAAAAGATGCGCATCCCTGGTGCGTCGGGTGCGGGGCGGCCCCGACATCATCTTGAGCACAATCGCGAGCAGACTGGATTGCTCCTATAAAAATCGCTGCTGTAGGATCTCCTCTTCTGTGGCCATCACGTGATTTTGATGTTTTAAAATCACGTATTACTAACATAGTTCTTAAATTTTATCATTGTTACTAATTAAATGAGTCTTGTTACTTGAATATATAAATATAAATAAATAAAAAATAAAAAAAATATATATATCTTGGATGCGCTTTCAGCAGGGATGGAAGGTACACCGCAGATGCGGAAAGACGAGTGAGTGCTGCGAATAATGTGAATGGAGCGTTGGGAAAACTTCTTGGCAGTAAAAAGCGTCTTGGAAGCGAGAGCTGGGTATGGCAGAAAGAGCATGAAAGTAGAATAAACGCGGTCGAAATGCGAGCGCTGCGCAAAATTTGTGGCGTAAGGCTTGTAGACCGTATTCGCAATGATGATGTTAGAAACAGAGTTGGTCTGAAAGAGAGCGTCGGTGTTAAAATAAGAAGAGGCATGCTCCGTTGTTTCGGACATGTAGAAAGAATACAGGATAAAAAAGCAGATATACGAGTACAATGCAAAAGTGGAAGGATGTAGGAGCCGAAGAAGGCCAAGACTTACCTACCATGACCTGTGTTCTATCAGAAGGTGATGTTAGGAGGCTTAGAAACCGGTGAGCATAGTGAGTAGAGCAATGAATGTTAAAGAAGCGAGTGAGATATGTAAGGATCGAGTCACGTGGCACTCGGTTCTCTCTGCCTACCCCGCAAGGGATTTGGCGTGAAGTTATGGATGGATAAATATATGTGAAGAGAAATATTGTAAATTGTTTAAAGCACTTGTATAATTTACAAAAAATATGAAACATTGTTAATGAAGAGCGAAATTTCTTAATACAGGCTCCAACAGTCGTTCTTAGATTTAAAAATTGTATATTGAAAATAAACATATTATGTTTTTTGGCAGAGCTGCGATAGCCAGCGGAGCCACATTACCCTCAAAATTGCCGTTTGGGGTAGACTGATGTCATCCAGCTAGCGTTTAGACGGTAATAGTGAGAAACTCCAAAATCGACACACTAATAGCTAACATATTGTAGTTTTGTATCCTTTAATTTGAAATTTAAATGTTCGTTGGTGAGGAAGTACGGTCCAAAATCGTTCCAATTAGAAAAAAAAACATATGGGAAAACGTATGGCCGGCCACTCTGCAGTGCAGAATCTGCACTGCACTCCCATCAACAGAAAAAGTAACAGCACTCGTCGCTAGATGTCGTACAGGGTTCCATATATTTTTAAAAAATTAAAAATAAAATATTTAAATATTTTTTAAATTTAAAAAATATCAGCTCTGCCTACACAGCTTGCTGTTATTTACTAGTTTGAATGCCTAAATGCCTCAATTCTAATTGCAGAGCTGCGTTAGCCAGCGAAGCAATATAACCGAGAAAATTGCCTTTTTGCAATTTTGCTGTTTTCGACTGTCACACGTAGTACTCCTTCAGTTTTGAAGCTAGAGAGCTGATTGTTCGACGTGAATGTACCTCAAGTATTGTAGATTCCTCTAAAATAAATTAAATTTCGATTAGCTCAATAAATGATATCGATAAGTGATGTTATCGTCCCAAAAACCGTTCCAATACAAAGTCAATTGGAGCGCGTATGGCGACCACTGAAAAACAACAACACGATCACTATCGCCGTCTAGGGGCAACAGATGTGTGCCGCTACAACAAAGCGGGTGGTTTGGCTTAGGGTTAGGGTTAGGGTTAGCAGTTCTGCTTACGCAGCTTGCTGTTATTTACTTATTGTGCAAAAGCAGCTCTGCCAATGCGCCGCAGGCCCAGCTCCCCTAGTTTTATTTCACACCATCTCTGTTTCTAACATCATCATTGCGAACAACGTGTCATCAGGCAATACAATACAGTTTTTATACAACGTGGGGAGTCATGCAAACATACAGACAGAAACGAATAAACCACGTTTCATGAAGGCCCTCCTCACCTACCAAAACGTTGCGTCTCAGCGTCTTAATATCTCAGCGATTGGAGTCTACTGACCAATGGGAGGATATTTTAGCCAATAAGATGATACAAGCTGCGATGTTGTTCCGCGAACTAACCAATAATAGCTGTGCGTTTTACCCACCTTTAACCCTCCATCCGTAGCGGTGAATATTTTTACTACATAGAGTCGTGTAATAAGTTATTGGTCTGCATAGGTTATTTCGTTTATGTATACGGCTCGCCTGATATAAAGGCTACCGTAGCTTATGGACGCTTGTAATACATTAAGCCTCGCGCGATACCGCATCTGTACAGCAGCTCCTTAAGAGCTTCCTCGTAACCTCAAAACACGCAGGACCCAGCTACCCTCCAGGCAGTTTGTTATTTGGGTGCGGTTCTCTGTGAGGTGGAAGTACTTCCCTAGACGGGCTGCTTTGATTCGCCATACCTCTCTTAACACCCAGACCAAGACAAACAGATATTTTACTTTAACTTCCCCCACTAACACATATCAAATTTTACACACCATAGACAAAGGTTTAAAACTAAATATTAGGGAACAATTAGAAATTAATAAACATAAAACTTCTAAAATTACACTCATGAACAAACAGACTGACGTAAACAATTCCCCACTATTAAATATCTTTTCACTCACACCATCCACCCCCACCCTCAGTTCAATATAAGGGACGGCACTGCGATGGATTTGTCACTTGTAGCATGTTGTTCTTACGATTAACGTCTACAACGCCTGATGATGCCTCGTGGAGAGGCGAAACACGTGTCGCAGCGGCCATGGTGGGGGCATGCGGATTCTGTTCCAGATGGCGGACGACCGCAGCAGCCGAGGCAGAGACTACCCGAGCAGCCATGGCAGCGTCGGCATGTTGCACTTACTAACAGTAGTGGGTGGGTGCCGGCCGGCTCTAGGCCGCATGAACTAATTGGTGGCGGAAGCACACAAAGCAGGTTAGATCAAATTGCATACAAACAGATATGTTCATGCACACAAATGTTTGTCCTGTGTGGGGGAATCGAACCCACGAGTTTCTATTTGTACAGAAAAGTTTGGCAGTCGTTTTCTACACCCAGACTATGAATACTGTTGTGTGAACTGTATCGTTTAAATCGCGGTTCAACGATAAAATACATCGGTGATGGACGGCATTATCGTCGCAAGGTCCCGAACCGAATGATTTATAGATGTGTAACACTGCCCTGCGCCGCGCAATTGCGCTAACACAATACGCTATATCGAATGTATCAACTAGAAATGCGCCGAGTACTCGTATATTACTCGGTTCTCAGTGTACTCAGCTTTATAGTACTCATACTCGACAGGTTAACTCGTTTTAAATGTACTCGGTTAATGTAATTTATTTTTTAAAATACTGTATTCTCTTTAGGGATTCAATATGTAAACATATTTAGTTATTCGAAGCACATAAACAAAACATACACTTAAAAATGGTACGATTTCTCTAAATAGTCACATATCATATAATATTTAACATAGACTAGTTTTGATTATAATGCAAGAATAATAACTAAGCACTCTGATAAATCTGGCTTCGTGACGCGATTAGGTGCGAAAGGTGAGAGCGGCGAGATCGCTGCACTACTTAAGTACTCCGTTCGGTAAAGATTACTCGATAAATTGTGTACTCGACGCATCTCTAGTATCAACACACTTCTTCAAAACGAGTTAACGCACAGCGCAGTAGCAGAAATAAGTAGGAATTTCAAAACATAAGTACCGTGTTAGTGCAAATGAAATGCGATGCAGTTGTTGAACACTTGTGGTAATAAGTTCACATAACTCACTATCAAGTCAACATGACACTGAGTTGAGTACCGACACTACCGACTGAGCGACTGAGCCGCTCATTCTCTGTCTCACTCACTCATTAAACCAACGAGCTGAGCGATCACTACACCATTTGCGTGTGTGCCGTGCTTTACTGGCGTCCAAAAAACTTGGTGTGCTCAACAGAGCAAAGCAGTACTTCAGTGCGGGGCAAAGACTTATGTTATATAAGTCTCAAGTCAGACCGCACTTGGAGTACTGCAGTCACCTGTGGGCGGGGGCACCCGGATACCAGCTTGGACCATGTGATTCGATTAAGAGACGAGCTGTGAGAATTATCGACAATCCTAAGCTTACACACGGTATTGAACCCTTAAGTTTAAGGAGAGATTTTTCCTCCCTTTGTGTGATCTACCGATTGTACAACGGGTTGGGTTCTGAAGAATTGTTCGAAATGATGCCGACAGCTACTTTTTATAACCGCACCGCTCGCCGACGGCGGGGAGTTCACCCTTACACGCTGGAACCGCAACGGTCGTGTACTGTGCGGTTCCAGAGAAGTTTTCTTCCGAGATCTCTCAAGCTGTGGAATGAGCTCCCAGCCGAGGTTTTTCCAAGGGACTACAGCATGGAATTCTTCAAGAAATGCGTGAAAAGGTTTTTAGAGGGTCGGCAACGCATGAGTGACGACACCCCTGGTGTTGCAAATGTCCATCGGCTACGGTGACTATTTACCATCAGGCAGGCCGTATGCTTGTTTGCCACCTTAGTGATATAAAAAAAAACGGGTTGCACTCCGGGAGTGCCGGCAGAAGTAAAAACTTGAACATGTGGACGTTGACCGAAACGCGTAAGCGCCAAGAATTTCATGGCGCTTACAACGTTTTGGTCGCGAGAAAATAATGCCCTATGAACGATCTAGCGCTTCATGTTTTAATTGTTTAATTAGAGGTAACTAATGTTTTAGCGCTGCAGCGAACTTAAGTTCTAATTCTCACCAAAATCTTACGGTCAGGGTCACGTGTCCTGACGCGAGTTTAGCATTTTTTACTCATCTCAAAAAGTGCACAAAGAAGATTTAACTTAAAAAAAAAAAATTGGTATCAGAATCACAGTCATTCACAACCTGGCAGTTCCCAGGTTCTAATCCCCTAATTTTCAATAAATACAAGGCCTGCACTATGAATTAGGCATCACTTACTGCGGTACAGTTCCGCTCGGCTCCATTTTTAGTGTTTCGCGGCGATGTCGCCTGAAGCCTGCACTTTGTTCCGCAGCATTCGCCATAATAGCTTTCTGACATCTGATACTTTATCTTATATGTCACAGAATTTATGTGACTCGAATATATTCCCGGAATAGATAATATTTATTTATTTTATTTATTTATTCGTTGCAATACATATATACATTGTGACAGTGTAACTGTACAATACACAGCACAAAGATACACATGAACCTTTTCAGGCACAGCAAGGTGGAAGAGAGAGAGACAGACTTTTTACAGTATTCTATCTTCTAGGTATTCCTTTGTTTGTTAAGTGTTACTGGAAGTAATTTTTTTATCAATTTAATAAATTTACCGAATAACTTTTCAGATTAGATGTTATTATAATATTATATCCTTTATAAATAAACTATATATATTACACCACGTCGCTTGCAATACATTAAGTATCACTCACGCAATGCCACCTCTGCTGCTAACACAGCAACTCCTCAGAAGCTTACTGGTCACCTCACTAATACGCAGAAACACAACTCACAAACTCTTAGGAGTTGTTATTTGGCTGCAGTTTTCTGTGCGGTGGAGGTGCTTTCCCAGATGGGCTGCTTTGATGCTCCCTACCTCTCTTAATGTGTGGGTGGTCAGGGGCGTGTATTTGTCGTGGACACGGCCTTGAGTTTTACGTGAATACGCCCTTGCTACTGATTAATATTTTCTTTGAGCGTATTATAATTATTAAAAAAAAAGATAAATATCATTTATTTGCAATTAGGACCTTACGGGCACTTAGACACGTCTTATATTCTTTAAATTAGATCTGACGAGTTCTGTTAGACGATTCTGTGGAGTCTCTAATACAGACGAAGAAGTTAATAGATCTACTCGTACGTGTGAATTAGTTTATTGTTGAGTAATTCTCGATATACCCCAAAACATACGAACAAAAAAACATGCGCAACGAATATAGTGTTCTCCTTTCTTAAAGTCGGTTAAAGCGAGCGAAGGTAGCTAGGTGAAGTGAGCGGATGTTTGAAGAGCATCTGACTTGGACATATGTTATTAGTTATTTGTATTCCCTTCAAAGCTGTCTCTGAACTTATTTTCATAAATATTTAAGTGAACGGTACGAAGAAATGGCGAGAAGAAAGTGTTGTATTATTTATGAAAAGGAAATTCTTTGCATAATTTTGCCGGCAGAATATTGGCAATTTTTCAAGTTCTCATCAAAATAATTCTGTTGAAATATTTGAGTTGGAATTTTTGAAACGGCGTTATATATCAAAGTTTTAATGCAATGCAGGCGAGGAAAATGCGACACAAGCGAAACACGAAGAGCATCGGACAACAGTCACTAATAAAATAAGCTGCAGATTAACCTTTATGTTAGATCAATTGATGAAAAAACCTTTAAGATAAATCAATCGATAAAAAGATTTTTAAGATAGATCAATCGTTAAAAATATTTTTAATAAAGATCAATCGATAAATTAATTTTTAAGGTAGATCATGCGATAAAAACATCTTTGAGATAGATCAATCTATAAAAAGATCTTTAATATATTCGTAGATCAATTGATGAAAAACAGTGAACTAGTTCCGGCGGCCAAAAAGAGATAAAAGAAAGCTTCTGAATTCTGAATCAAACAAAATACCTTTTGACACACCAACCAACTGAAGGAACACGAGTCTCCCTTCGACCGAAGGAGGTTAGAACGTACTCCGCTACACTGCTAAACTGTGGATTAGCGGAACCCAGTGTTTAATCGTCAGTAGCAGCGATCAAGGTTTTGATGTGCACTTCGAAAATACTCGAGATGGAAAAATCCATCCACAGACAGACCGGAAATAATAAAATAATTGCAGAGCTGCGTTAGCCAGCGAAGCTTTATAACCGAGAAAATTGTCTTTTTTGCAGTTTTGCGGTTTTCGACTGTTACACGTAGTACTCCTTCAGTTTTGAAGCTAGAGAGCTGATTGTTCGACGTGAATGTACCTTAAGTAATGTAGATTCCCCTAAAATAGATTAAATTTCGATTAGCTCAATAAAGGATATCGATAAGTGATGTTATCGCCCCAAAAACCGTTCCAATACAAAGTCAATTGGAGCGCGTATGGCGTGCACTGAAAAACAACAACACCGGCTCAAATTAATTGTCAAAATATTTATTGACACAAGGGTTAGGTTTAGGGTTAGGGTTAGCAGCTCTGCTTACTCAGCTTGCTGTTATTTACGAGTACTTATTGTGCAAAAGCAGCTCTGCCAATGCGCCGCAGGCCCAGCTCCCCTAGTTGTAATTATCACTTGCTCGGTGGTTTCACCACCGAGCAAGTGATAATTACGTAAACATTGTGAGGAATCCCGCTCGAAAGACCTGATCTGACCTGAGAAAGGCCTGGTTATCCCCGTGGGTTGTGCAGCTCTGACGGCAGTCGCTCCATGTAAAACATCAGTCTTCTTCTTTCTAGCGGTATCCCATTTCCTACTCCAATAGGATAGGCGTGGTTTTTTTAGGGTTCCGTACCCAAAGGGTAAAACGGAACCCTATTACTGAGACTCCGCTGTCCGTCCGTCCGTCCGTCCGTCCGTCTGTCCGTCCGTCCGTCCGTCCGTCTGTCACCATGCTGTATCTCATGAACCGTGATAGTTAGACAGTTGAAATTTTCACAGATGATGTATTTCTGTTGCCGCTATAACAACAAATACTAAAAAATAGAATAAAATTAATATTTAAGGGGGCTCCCATACAACAAACGTGATTTTTTTGCTCGTTTTTGCTCGATATTGATAACGGCAACAGGTAGACGCTTGAAATATTCACAGAATATTTAGTTATATATTCACTTTAAGAATAAATAATTAAATTAAAATAAAACAAATATTTAAGGGGGGCTCCCATACAACAAACGTGAATTTTTTGCCGTTTTTAAAGATAATGGTACGGAACCCTTCGTGCGCGAGTCCGACTCGCACTTGGCCGATTTTTTTTATGTTACGCCAGGAGCATACAAATATACCCACCTTGTAAAAAGCTGTTACCGTAGCCTATAAACGCTTGCAATACATTAAGCGTTACTCGCACGATGCCACCTTCGCTGTCAACACAGTAACTCTGTAGGAGCTTACTGGAGATCTCACTCACACGCAAGAACATTTGTATTATATTAATTTTTGTTTTCACATATTTCTTTATCATAAGTGTTATTTATCCGCATTGGATTGCAATGGAAAAATATAAAAGGTAGGTAGTAAAAATAATAGGTACGACGACGAGCGAAGCGAGGAAGAGTGTTAGGTAGAACTGAGTATAGAGCGCGCAAGCCGAGCGAGCGAAGCGAGCGTGCCGCGGCAACGGCCGGCGAAGCGCCAGAACCGAACATTGTCTGTTATGAAGGAAACTGTTCTGAAAAACAACATTATGAGTTGAAGTATGTTCTTAGTAATGACATTATTAATAAGAAAAATATGATAACTGTCTGTTATGAGCTCCGTTGGTAGTAATAAAAATTTATGAACAAAAGTATGAGGAAAAAAGGTTATGAAGAGTGATTATTATAAACACAAATCGGTAGTAAAACAAAAAATAGGAATTAGATTTTTATGTGAGCCGATATGGACCCGTGATAATTACAAATATGTGCACAAATCCAATAACATGCCTCGAACCGGGGACCGGTTGCTCAATGTGCTCCATGTCTAAATCAGTATCTTCGCCAATCCTTAGGCAGATAGCGGACACGGAGTCCGGAAACCTAAAGGATTAGGAAACAGTGTCGACCACGTTGCGTGACCTGCGTATGGGACATCATCGTGGTCCTCCCAGACGATAATCACAATTATCGGCGCCCCCCGGGGCCTGCACACGACGTCGTACAGTTATCACAATAATATCGTTTCCACTGAAGCCCGCAGTGACCGCCGCCGGCCGCAATTTATTTCATCGCGGGCTCCCCTCGCAATTTACGAATTTAAACTGATAGACATTTATAACGAGTAGGTACTTTTTCACTTAGCCATGCCGCGAGAGTACACTTTTTTAGGCAGTTAATAGATTCAAGCGTTGTTTGCGAAAGTCAAATTTACTAACGGTAGTGGGTGGGTGTCGGCCGACGGTAGTTCGCATGAACTAATTAGTTGCGGAAGCACACAAAGCAGGTTAGATCAAATTGCATGTACTTTTTAGGGTTTCGTACCCAAAGGGTAAAACGGAACCCTATTACTGAGACTCCGCAGTCCGTCCGTCCGTCCGTCCGTCTGTCACCAGGCTGTATCTCATGAACCGTGATAGTTAGACAGTTGAAATTTTCACAGATGATGTATTTCTGTTGCCGCTATAACAACAAATACTAAAAAGTAGAATAAAATAAATATTTAACGGGGCTCCCATACAATAAACGTGATTTTTAGGGTTCCGTACCCAAAGGGTAAAACGGAACCCTATTACGGAGGCTCCGCTGTCCGTCCGTCCGTCCGTCCGTCCGTCCGTCTGTCACCAGGCTGTATCTCATGAACCGTGATAGTTAGAGAGTTGAAATTTTCACAGATGATGTATTTCTTTTGCCGCTATAACAACAAATACTAAAAAATAGAATAAAATAAATATTTAAGGGGGCTCCCATACAACAAACGTGTTTTTTTTGCCGTTTTTGTAGATAATGGTACGGAACCCTTCGTGCGCGAGTCCGACTCGCACTTGGCCGATTTTTTAGCTAGTTTTTGCTCGATATTGATAACGGCAACAGGTAGACGCTTGAAATATTCACAGAATATTTATTTCTATATACACTTTAAGAATAAATAATTAAATTAAAATAAAACAAATATTTAAGGGGGCCTCCCATACAATAAACGTGATTTTTTTTTGCCATTTTTAGGGTTCCGTACCCAAAGGGTAAAATTTGCCGTTTTTAGGGTTCCGTACCCAAAGGGTAAAACGGAACCCTATTACTGAGGCTCCGCTGTCCGTCCGTCCGTCCGTCCGTCCGTCTGTCACCAGGCTGTATCTCATGAACCGTGATAGTTAGACAGTTGAAATTTTCACAGATGATGTATTTCTATTGCCGCTATAACAACAAATACTAAAAAAAAGAATAAAATAAATATTTAAGGGGGCTCCCATACAACAAACGTGATTTTTTTGCTTATTTTTGCTCGATATTAATAACGGCAACAGGTAGACGCTTGAAATATTCACAAAATATTTAGTTATATATTCACTTTAAGAATAAATAATTACATTAAAATAAAACAAATAATTAAGGGGGGCTCCCATACAACAAACGTGATTTTTTCGCGTTTTTATAGATAATGGTACGGAACCCTTCGTGCGCGAGTCCGACTCGCACTTGGCCGATTTTTATAGATAATGGTACGGAACCATTCTTGCGCGAGTCCGACTCGCACTTTGCCGATTTTTTATGTATCAGTTTTTGCTGAAGTTTGAATGCGACTTTCAATTTTTAGGGACGTACATTATGTTTTCGTAAAAGTAACAGTGAGAATTTTTATTTCTTTGAACCCTGGGAATCCTGAATCCCTGAAGGTCTCTCTGGAGCCCATATTGTAAATGCGAATGGCTTTTATTTGTAAGACAAAAATTGTCTCAACGTCAGCCGCCGTTCCCCACAACAGTACCTATACCATACGACATAATACAGTGAAAGTAAAGAGACGTAGGGCGCATCAAAGCAGCCCGTCTGGAGAAGTACCTCCACCTCACAGAAAACCGCAGCCAAATAACAACTCCCTAGAGGGTTGTTGTGTTCCTGCGTATATGTGAGGTCACCAGTATGCTCCTAAAGAGTTGCTGTGTAAGCAGCAGAGGAGGCATCGCGCGAATGATATATGTTACAAGCGTTAATAGGCTACGGTAACTTTACATCAGGCGGGCCGTATGCTTGTATGCCTCCCGACGTTTTATAAAAAAAAAGCAGACAACACAGTTTACTCTGTCAATATTTTCACATCAGCGGACCACATTAGTGAGATCACCAAACACTTGCAATACATTAAATGTTACTCGCGCGATGCCACCGCTGCTGCTAACACAGCAACTCCTTAGGAGCTTATTGGTGACCTCACTCACACGCAACAACCCTCTTGGGAGTTGTTATTTGGCTGTGGTTTCCTGTGAGGTGTAGGTACTTCCCCAGACGGGCTGCTTTAATGCGCCTTACCTCTCATTAAAAACACCCAGACCAAGACAAACAGACATGTTCATGCATACAAATGTTTATCCTGTGTGGAAAAAGAAGTCACGAACGTTGGTGTCAAAGTAGCATAACAGCGCGTTTCACCACTGCACCACCGAGCTCGTCAAAATGCTGAATGACCTTGAGCTTTTCCATGCCACCACCAGTATCGCTGTGCCTTACCTCTCATCCGTTAGTCTTTCCAGGGAATCGGCAAGGAACACCACGTGGAGATAAAGATTTCTTTGGCTTTAAAGATGGCCACAACACGTCGAGAAAATTATACATGCCAGTATACTCTACCAGGCTTTTTTTATACAACTAGGTGGGCAAACAAGCATGCGGCTCGTATCAGATGGTAAGCGGTCACCGCAGCCTATTGACGCTCGCAACACCACGGGGATGTTACTCGCGCGCTGCCAATCTTGTGACCTAAGGCTGTTTCGTCACAGTAGCCAGTAATTTCTCTGCCATATCTCACCCTTCAAACCGGAACACAGCTATATAAATATACCTGATTGACGGTAGAAATAGATGAGACAGAGGTACCCACGCAGACGACTTTTGTAGGCTTGGCAGAGCTCAGTACCCCGACTTTCATTTTGGCTTGACGACTGTTATCTATCAACAGCAGGCTGGACTGATGTACCCTCAGACTGGATTGAGATAGGTTAATACGTTCAAGTAAACTCATCTGAATATTTATGACCACTGGTTCCTTTTTCGAGAGGTACACAAAAGGTTCATATGATGTAAAGTGGTAACCGTTGCCTATGAGTACTGGTAATACATTAAATATCACTCGCGCGATGCCACCTCTGCTGCTTACACGATAACTCCTTTAGGAGCTTACCAGTGACCTGATTCACACGCAGGATGCAACAACACTCCAGGGGATTTATTATTTTGCTGCGGTTTTCTGTGAGGTGGAGGTACTTCCCCAGACGAGCTCTGATGCCTCGCTTAAAAATACCCAAAACGAACAGACATATTCATGCACACAAAATGATTGTCTTGTGTGGAATTGAACCTTTGATGTTTCACGACAATGCCGGGGGCATTGAGTTACTAGTAAATAACAGCAAGCTGTGTAGGCAGAGCTGATATTTTTTAAATTTAAAAAATATTTAAATATTTTATTTTTAATTTTTTAAAAATATATGGAACCCTGTACGACATCTAGCGACGAGTGCTGTTACTTTTTCTGTTGATGGGAGTGCAGTGCAGACTCTGCACTGCAGAGTGGCCGGCCATACGTTTTCCCATATGTTTTTTTTTCTAATTGGAACGATTTTGGACCGTTCTTCCTCACCAACGAACATTTAAATTTCAAATTAAAGGATACAAAACTACAATATGTTAGCTATTAGTGTGTCGATTTTGGAGTTTCTCACTATTACCGTCTAAACGCTAGCTGGATGACATCAGTCTACCCCAAACGGCAATTTTGAGGGTAATGTGGCTCCGCTGGCTATCGCAGCTCTGCCAATTATGTACTAGAGGTGCTATTCTAAGTAAAAGTCTTGCTCCATTTTGGTAATATTTAAAACTAATGTCCGCTGCAGCGCTGTAATAATTTAGATGTCAGTCCCAAAGATTCAAAGATACAGCACTAAATCGCTTCTAAGGGGTATTTTTCTCGCGACCAAAACGTCAAAAGCGCCGTGATTTTCATGGCGCTTACGCGTTTCGTTCAACGTAGTACAGCGATGAGTTCCGATCGACAACAAAGCATAGCGCAAACATTTGGTTCGAGGTGTCGGTTCTAATACACTAGTACATAATACTCGTAATTCAATGGCCTGGAGGGTTGTTGTGATCCTGCGAGTGAGTGACGAGTTAAAGGGTAAGGAGATGGTGGTAAAGAGCGAATGGCATTGCTTTTAAAACACTTCGGGTGGTATGCAAACGTACAGCCCACCTGATACCGTACTAATACTTGCAATACATGAAGTATCACTTGCGCGTTGTCACACTGGCTGATAACACAACAACTCCTTAGGAGCTTACTGGTATCCTCGCTCACTTGCAGCAACACAACAACCCTCCATGAAGTTGTTATTTGTCTGCGGTTTTCTGCGAGGTGTAGGCACTACCCAAGTCGGGCTACTTTATTGCAGTCTACCTCCCTTGAATACATCCAAAGAGAGACAAATTGACACGTTCATGCACACAAATGTTTGTCCTGTTTGGGAATCGAACCAACGAACATCGGTGTCACAGCACCATTGCTAACCATTCCGCCACTCAGCTCGTCATTATCTATTTACTGGCAATATCAGGTGCACCGTATACTTGTTTACCTCTCAACGTTTCATTATCCTTGAAAGAGCTTATCATAATTTTAAAATCATTCTGAGAAAAACAAAAAAAAAATACTTTTAATACTTATAAACATTCTTGTATTGTATATATTCTATATACCTACAATGTACAATAGTATATTGTAAAGACACTTAAAACTATTCTAACATTTACAAAATAAATAAATAAATACTTAATTTAAATTTACATAATATTACAACTAGCCGTCATTTCTTCAGTATTACCCGAAAACAAAAATGGCAACTAATGATTCAGACTGGACACACGTATTTATAGTTCATGCTCGTATCTACTGCGGAGAGAGAAAGTAAATCGAAATGAGAAGAAATTAAATTCATAAATAATTGCTATGTACACTCACTGCCATAAAAAAAGGGTACTAATGATTTCTTCCAACATTTTCATACTAAGTTTGAATGATATATCTTTATTTTTCTTATAAGCTGAAGAGTTAAATGTGTTTTATACGTTTTAAATGAGTTGTAAACACTATCATCAAGAAATTCTATTACTTAAATGTATACAACCAGAAACGACAAGTTTTTATTCTCATTTACGAAATAATAATTTTGATTGTTATTAATTCAATATTTTGAAATTGTGACGAATACAAGTAAAATATAAGGATACAATGCGACTATATAAATTAAAAGTTAAATTAAATCTATCAGCAACTTCGCTGTAGGTATCCATTAATATCTGCCCGTTTTTGAAACAGAGATTGTTGCAAAAGCTTATTTAATGACCAAATAAAAGAAGTCCTAATATTACTCTCACCATTAGACTAATCTAGATTACCTCCCAGATACTCTTTACACTAGACTACTAGTGTAAAGAGTAATATTCCCGAATAAAACAATAGTTTTCATCAAAGCTTTCAATTGGCGAATAAAAAATAGAGAAAAAAAAGTTATGATACTTCTTCAATTTTGAAATTGATTAATAAACTTTTGAATAAAAAAGGAAGCACTATTGTTAATGGTGAATTTGGTTAATTAACCGTAGTTTACTGTTATTTTACAGATATACTTCCGACTGTCCATGTAGGCATTTCTAGCCGATTATGCAGTAGAGTCGTCATGTAACGGCACGTGCAGTGGTTATTCCATCATATTTATAATATTAGTAGAATAAATGTAGGTGAGTGTACATTACGATGTTATTTCAGCTATAATATCAAATCCCAATTGTACTCGTATGTATGGCTCACCAATGTGTACTTTATCGCTACATTAAGTTTTCATGCTAATTAGAAGTGTTTGTATAGTACGTTTCACTGATGGGGGAATTCTAGGGAATACAAAACATTCTACCATGTTAAGACAATGTATGGACGGTTTATGTAACAGTGAGCAAGTCAGGGTATATTCCTTTTTTTTTGCGGACGTATAAAGTACAGATGAAGTAATTATTAATGATTGTTTGTCAGTTTGGACGCTATATAGACTAAATCTGTGGACATGGAAAGAAGTACATTATTATCAACAACAAGTAGTCACAAGACTACTTGTTTTGACGAGCTCGGTGGCGCAGTGGTGAAACGCGCTGTTACGCTACTTTGACACCAACGCTCGTGGGTTCGATTCCCACACAGTACAAACATTTGTGTGCATGAACATGTTTGTTTGTCTTGGTCTGGGTATTTTCTATGTATAATAAGTATGTATTTACAAAAAAAAAATGTATTTACGTATGTTTATCAGTTGTCTAGTACCCATAACACAAGCTTCGCTTACTTTGGGGCTAGATGGCGCTGTGTAATTTGTCCGACAATATTTATTATTTATTTATTTACAAGAGTAGGATGACTTCAGAGGAACGTCGAAAATCGTCGCGTTAACACATGCGTCACAGTAAAGAAACATAAGCAGTCATGATTTCAAAGAAACGTTCGAAATTCGTACTCACACAGTAGAGATATAAACAGTAGTATAACTTCAAAGAATCAGTGCATTCACACAGACACGTACGTTACTTGATATGTTTGATGAGAAGTTTGTAATCATATCAGTCGCGATTAGTTTTTCTTTTTTTTACTACGTCGGGAGGTATACAAGCATACGGCCCACCTGATGTAAAGCGGGTACCGTAGCCTATTAACGCTCGCGATATATTAAGTATCACTCGCGCGATGCCTCCTCTGCTGCTTACACAGCAACACCTTGGGAGCTTACTGGTGACCTCACTCACACGCAGGAACACAACAACCCTCTAGGGAGCTGTTATTTGGCTGCGGTTTTCTGTGAGGTGGAGGTAGTTCCCCAGACGGGCTGCTTTGATGCGCCCTATATCTCTTAGTACGTTAGAATAAGCGATCACGTTTTACATTCTCTGTAACGCTAGCTAGTCGTTCACTCTTTGCGGTTTTGAATAGTTTGGATGCAACGTTAATGGTCACACAATTTTTTATATATATGCCAAAAAGACTTGCACAACGATCGGTCCAGTGTTACTTGTGTCTATCGGCCCCGTGCGATCTTCGACAGATAGTCGGTTCATCGGATGGAAGACTATTCCACGCTGCCTTTTCCAGCATATAACGCATATGTAATGTAATAATGTCGTAAAGGCCTAAGTGCGCTAGTAGGCCTACCGCTTAAATCTCTTCAGACTACAATAATATTTACCGGGTTGATGATATGCAAGATGTATTAATGTCTTAATTACGTATAATATACAGAATATCTTGTAACAAGATAATTAATAATTTCGTTTGTATAATACTTTCGTTTAATACACACTACCGTCTATACTGTAGCTTTTTCCATAAAGTTTTTTTTTAATTCATCAAGCTTTGCGAGTCTAAGACATAATGAAACTTAGTAGGAATAAAACTTTTAAATATAAAAGTGGAACGAACTTCATTGAAATCCACGCCAGCACATATATACTCGTAGCAACTATATAAGTAGGGGTCGACTTCAGGGAAATTAGTTCACCTATTGTTTATTTATTCTTTCTACATAAATCACTGTATAAAGATTCACATGGAAAGAGTTCAATGTATATAAATATAATTGTATTCATGTATATTGAATTGTGGTGTATATATTTATATTACATAAATTTCAATTATGTATGGATCTAAAAGGTGCCTGAATAAATGAATATTAATAATAATTACAGCTTCGTCGTAGGTAACATTAAATATTCACTAAAAATAATCATAAAAATCAGTCGAACTATTGACGAAGATATCAGGTGAAAAGTTGGTTTTATACATACAGGTAAAATGGGTTTTCCAAAAAATTCTGGAAAACTGTACTTACATGTTACATCACTGAAACTTATGTGAGACCACACTCGAGGTATGCCCTATGCAATAAAAAAAAATCATCAAAATTTTAATTCACAATTGGCAAAGATACATCCAAAAAAAAAAACGAACATACTCTTTTTAGGGTTCCGTACCCTAAGGGTAAAACGGAACCCTATTACTGAGACTTCGCTGTCCGTCAGTCCGTCCGTCCGTCTGTCACCAGGCTGTATCTCACGAACCGTGATAGTTAGACAGTTGAAATTTTCACAGATGATGTATTTCTGTTGCCGCTATAATATCAAATACTAAAATATAGAATAACATAAATATTTAAGGGGGCTCCCATACAACAAACGTGATTTTTTTGCTCGTTTTTGCTCGATATTGATAACGGCAACGGGTAGACGCTTGAAATATTCACAGAATATTTAGTTATATATTCACTTTAAGAATAAATAATTAAATTAAAACAAATATTTTAGGGGGGCTCCCATACAACAAACGTGATTTTTTTGCCGTTTTTATAGATAGTGGTACGGAACTTGACCGATTTTTTAAAAAATCTATTAATGAGACAATTGAGTTCACAGTTTTTTTTTCCTTATCATTTCGATCTAATATCTCTGAATCTTTACATCGAAAGTTTCAATACACTGTCCACTTCTCTACACCGGCAATAATGACCGCTCTTCTTCTCATATTCTCCATAACATGACTGCAACGCTCAAGTTTTTTTATATAACATCGACAAACCAGCAAACGAGCACTTTCTGATGGTAAGCAACTATCATAATCTATGGATACTACAATAGCAACCCGGTAAACACCTCTTCACGCTATTAGAAAGAACCTCATGTAGAACTCTTCGGAATTGTCTGTGCAATCGGTAGAACACACAAGAGTAGGCAATTTTTAAACTCAAGGGCTCGATACGGTGCATGTCTCTAAACCGAACCACAAGGTCCTTGCTTTTATCCAGGTGCTCCCGTTCAAAGCTGACTATACTGTTCCATATGCTGTCTAACTTGAGACTAATATACATCTGACGTTAAACAAGCAAACGCCCGATCAGATTTGAACCGGTTGCCCCTTGCAATATCATTTGATAATACAACAACTGCTCCCCGCCTCCCATGTACACTCACAAAAACTTCAGTCACTCGCAGAAACACAATAATAGTAATAAAATTGATATTTGTACTACCCGAATCTGTCTAACCTTTTTCTTATTTATGGTCAGGATACAGGACAAGCTCATAACGAGGACCAGCTTTAAACCTAATGACAATGGCGTGACTTAGAGCAGTGTAAGGTCAGTGGATAAATAACCGCTCTATTGATCAACAGGTTCCCGATTCGAATCCTGGCGTGTACCACTAAATTCGTGTTTTCAGATGTATGTCCATATTTGTAATCAAAACATCGTAAGGAAACCAGCACGTCCAAGAAGTTATATTTCGAAAGACAAATGACCTAACCTAAAAAACCGGCCAAGTGCGAGTCGGACCCGTTGCCGTGGTCAATATCGAGCAAAAAAATCACGTTTGTTGTATGGGACCCCCCTTAAATATTTATTTTATTCTGTTTTTTAGTATTTATTGTTATAGCGGCAACAGAAATACATCATCTGTGAAAATTTCAACTGTCTAACTATCACAGTTCATGAGATACAGCTTGGTGACAGACGGACGGACGGACAGCGGAGTCTCAGTAATAGGGTCCGTTTTCCCCTTTGGGTACGGAACCCTAAAAAGGTCTATTCCTCTGGGTTGTGGGAGTCTGACGGTAGTCGCTCCATGTCAAATCAGTATCTTCGCCAAATCCTTAGTCTTAGGTAGCGAACCCCGCCAATCCGGTGATCTGATTACGAAACGGGATAATACTAATAAAAAGAGAGACAATGATGTGTGACTTACAACCTAAAATATACAATACATGAATACACACTAAGCTTTGCCTATGGTCTGATAGTTCTTAACGGAATATGAGCCATCCGAGTCATAGACCTTCTTCCTGTTAGGACTGTAGTCTCCGTAAGATTCATAATGGCTGTAGGGGCTGTAATCCGAGTCCGAATGGTAGTCATGACCGTGGTGGTGGTGATGGTAGGGTTCCTCGTGTTCTATGTACTCGACGTGTTTCTTCTCCTTGAGGTAGTGGAGGAACCAGAGAGCGAAGTGCCAGCCCTTCGTCAGCATTACGTAGAAAATTATACCGTACACCACTTTCAGTATAAACAGCTTCGTCGCTATCACGTAGAAGAAATGCACTGTGAACAAAAAAAATGAATATATTCAGTTATTTCGCGGAAGTACTTTTAACCCTTTAACTCATGATGTTGAAAGCAGCCAAATAACAACTGCCTAGAATGGGGGGTTGTTGTGTTCCTGGGTGTTATTGAGGTCACTAGTAACCTCCTAAGGAGTTGGTGTGTCAGCAATAGAGGTGGCATCGCACGAGCGACGCTTAATGTAATGCAAGCGGTAACCGTTTTACATGAGGTGGGTCGAATACTTATATGTCTCCCTATAAAAAAATGTGGTCAAATTATCGGAGTATGAGATTTAGATTTTTTACTAAACCTGGAGGCAATCGTACGAACCACCAGATGGAAAGTAATTTCGAACCAATGGACGTTTGTAATACAGGAAATATCGCACGTACGTTGCCATTCCTGCTGCTGTAATCTAAGTAACTCGCAGGAACACAATAACCTTCCAGGGAGAAGCCTAATAACAACGGCTGCGTATTTCCCCAGACGGGCTGCTTTGATGCGCACTACCTCTCTTAAAACATGACCAAGACAAACAGACATGTTCATGCACACGAATGTTTGTCTTGTGTGGGAATCGAACCGACGAGCGTTCGTGTCAAAGTCACGTCATTCACAACTGAGCCACCGAGCTCGTCAAAAAAGTATAGAAATAAGGGTGAGTAAGTAGGAAAACCTGCAAACGTCCTAAAAGCACTCTTGCCTTGAGGGTTCCGTAATGGTATTATGAATCTAAGATTAGGAACAAGTCAATTTAATAATGAACTAGCTGAAGCCCGCGGCTTCGCACGCGCGATATTTGGGCTTTTAGTAGCCTTTGTTACTCTCCAGCCTTCAAATTCTTTCTGTTTTGTCTTCAAAGTTCAGGGACTTTCTTTGTAAGTAATTACCCTAGACTTCATCGCGTGGCATACATATTAACAAACATATATAAAATACTAGCTTTTACCCGCGGCTTCGCTCGCATTGATAAAAAATATATTTTTTTTAATAGAAAGTATCCTATTTTACTTCTGATATCTCCAAGAATATGTGTACAAAGTTTTATGATGATCGGTTCAGTAGTATTCGCGTGAAAGCGTAACAAACAAACGGACATTCACATTTATAATATTAGTAGGATTTCGCGATTCAATTTTGATACAGCGCCATCTATTGACCTTTACGGGAGGCAACGTATATTTATTTTACTTTTATTAGATAAAAAATGCGTAGTTATTTTATGTCACAAAAAATACGTATTCTGTGAAAGTAATAAAAATAAAATCGCAAAGTTACCGAGACTTCCCCGTAATTTTAACAGTTTTTTAATTTTTTACGCAGGAACCCTAAATATTTACGGAATAAAAGTAGCCTATATTCTGCTCATAACAGTCCTCTGCCTACCAGTGAAAGTCCCGTCAAAATCGGTTCAGTCATTTCGAAGATTAGCCCGGACAAACGAACAGACAGACAGACAAAATAGTGTCTGTTTAGGCTTTGGTAACGTGAATTACTTTCTATATACTATATTTAATATTCAATATTTAATATGAGCTATAGATAAAGGCTTTATTTTGAAATCCCAGACAGACACTTCAATTTTATTTACATGTATAGATTAAGAACATTTTTGCTATTATTTTTAAAAATACCTGAACAAATAGGTCTACTTCTATCTAACATTATCCCGTTTCTTTACTATTCACCAGCATTTGGAAAATGACCATTGGCGAAGAAGAAATGCCGAGTGGATCTTGCCAATGTAGGTAAGTCTTTTTTTCCAATTGGTATTTATATCAGTATACAATACAATGACGGTGACATGCGATAAAAAAAACGTTAATGCATGTTCAGACAATATCGTCAGTCACTCGCTAAACATAATCTCAAAATGCCTAATTTGATTTAAAAATACTCGATAACCCCTATTCGTATTGAAATAATATTTCTTTTGAGTCATCTACAATATATTTCCTTTGTTTTGCCGATGGTTTGGTCAAGACGCATGACTGACGCAAGTGGGCCGAACTCCCATACATATTTGGTCATTCTCCTTTATCAATTCTATAATAAACCATTTTAAAAAGGAGCCATTTTACAAAGAGTATTTTTGATGTGCGTTTTGAATACATTGTTAATATAGGACAAAACTGTTTCAGGTAATTTATTATTGAATCGAAAACAATTCACAAACATGAAATCTACCAGTCTTAGTAAGCCGATCTACCGACGCAACTTATTATTGTCTATAAATCCACTATTTGACAGTCCGTAATGCACAAACTGTGGTCAATTTTAAAAATTAGGTTAAGGCTCATTATATTTCTCTTACCTAGACTTAACTTAATCTACTCGGTTCTTTAGACAGACTGGCTGTTACTTGTTGACTTTTTGCTCAAAACAGTGATTAAAATGTTATGCACATGTATTTCTGTATGTGTACGTATATATATAGTTTTATGTAGGTATTCGTATGTATGGGTATGTATATTATGTGTGTGTAAGTTTATATGAACTAAGTATTTAACTTTAGTATGTTTATTATTTGTGCTGCGCCACCTACCTGTTTTGTTCTTTTATTTTTTCCTCTACCCTAAGGTTGTCTGGAAGAGATCGCTATGCGATAAGATCGCCTTTTGTACTTTAATTTTAAGTAGTCATTATAATATGTATACTGTACAATGTGGTCCAATAAAGAGTATTGTATTGTATTATTTGTATTAATTAACTGTATTAATACGTACTTAATGTTTAAAAGCGAACGGGTACCGTTCAAAGTGCAAGTCGTGGTAGTTGTATGCGAATTCGGTACTTTTATGTTTCGGCCGAGCGTGTGGGACATATTTGGCAATGGCCAGCGCCCAAGCCATCACTACCATCATTTTCACGGCGGCTATAACGAACGCAATCCCCAGGACTATCTTGTATAGTCCTACTTTTGCTGCCAGCGCTATTGCCAGATTGGCTGCAACAAACAAATTGTGTCCTTTACTTGTATTGTTACCACGAACCAGTGAATCGCTTGACATCGCATGAAAGGCGTCTAAGTCACCAAAACGCAGTGTTTTAACGCCTAAATATGTCAGCGTTCAGTCAGGGTATTTTAACCAATAAGCCAATAAGTACCGCGATGTTTGTCCGTGGGCTAGTCAATATGATATGCGAGTTTTACATTACGCCCCACAGCGGCGAGTTTTTTTACTAAACAAAATTGTGTTATTGGGTCTCTATAGGTCATTTCCGTTATGACGGTTACTTATTTGAAATTTTGAAAATTGAATAATTTCAAAAAATTCTGGAATAACACATGGGGCGGTTAATTAGAGGAGGGGATGAGGTATTTTTCAATGCTGAAGTCAGGATCGTAATCAGCGACCCCAAAAACCCCCGAGTCCTCCGTTTCATCCAGTTATGATGGATTTTTTCAAGAAATGCTGGATGAACAGCATGGGGGTTAATTAGAAGAGGGGAGGGGGGTATTTTTGAATTCTGAAGTCGGGATCGTAATCAGCGACCCCAAAAATCCCCCGAGTCCATCGTTTCATCCAATTCTGACGGATTTTTCAAAAAATGCTGGATGAACAGCATGGGGGTTAATTAGAGAAGGGGGGAAGAGAAATTTGGGAAATCTGACCTGATATGATCAGCGACCCTGAAAACTCCAGAGTAAACATTTTCAGGCCTATTCGACAGTAATATTCAATTATTTTCTCAATTTTTATTTATTGCCCCATGAGCTCCCCCAGAAATTGGCTAATTTAATGGTATTGTGGGGGAAATAAGTTTTGGACAAAAATAATTTGGGGTTCTTTTGTCTACATATTTTTCTCCGTCGAACGCATCCTGTTTCAGCCTGATCGGATGTTATTCAAAAATTTAAATAATCGACCTATTTTTACACCATACTAGCTGATGCCCGCGGCTTCGCACACATGAGATTTGGGCTTTTAGTAGCCTTTATTTCTTGTAGACCTGAAATTCTTTCTGTTTAAAAAAAAACAAAGTTCAAGGTCATAGATGTAACCATAGAGCGATTCAATTTTCATACAGAGCCATCTATTGACCTTTACGGGTGGCAACGTATATTTATTTTATTTTTATTACATAAAAAATGCGTAGTTATTTTATGTCATAAAAATACGTGACGTACGTACGTCTATGAAAATGATAAAAATAAAATTGTAAAGTCCCCCTAAGGGGAAGATATTTCCCCCTAATTTTAACAGTTTTTCATTTTTTACGCAGGAACCCTAAATATTTACGGAATAAAAAGTACCCTATATTCTGCTCTGAACAGTTCTCTACCTACCAGTGAAAGTCCCGTTAAAATCGGTTCAGCCATTTCGAAGATTAGCCCGGACAAACAAACAGACAGACAGACAGACAGACAAAAGTTCAAAATGCGTATTTAGGCTTTGGTAACGTGAAAATAATAATATGAGCTTAAGATAAAGCTTTATTTTGAAATCACAGACAGACACTTCAATTTTATTTATATGTATAGATTGTCTGCACTATTGGCGGAATCAAGGAGTCGACACTGGAAGAAAGGGAGTGTTAGTGCAAACGGCGGCGAGTGACGACGTCGTGGGACTGTTCTCTCGTTTCGTATTTTCCTGAACATTGATTACAAGTGTTGATTTAATATTATAGTATGATACGAATTGCATTGTATTTCTCATTGCCCAACTACCCATCATACGCCCGCATAATATCGGATAGACCGGAAAATCATATGAATACGACTTAATTATATATAAAGATAAACATTGTTTGTAGTTACAGCCTAGTGGAAGAAACGGGCCTATTAACCTGCGGGTCTTCAGTGCGAATCCTGATGTGGATAAGTCGATGTTTTCGGATTTATTATCACTTGCTCGGTAGTGCAGAAAAACATCATGAGTAAAATCCACACATCCCTGAATAGTATATTTCATTACGAGTGCGGAAAGCCTGTCATTGCAAAGAGTTCCGACAAATGTCTACCCGAGCCGAGGCCAAGCCGAAGGTGAGGGTTGACAGTCGGAACTCTTTGCAATGACGGTTCCGCACGTGTACTGAACAACTACTTTTAATACAGTTGCGAAAAAATGAAGCAATTTCATAAAATAATAAAAACACAATAAACTCAACTAACTAGGAAAATGGCGCCAACCGTAAAAGAATATAAGCAGAGATTTTCTTTTGTTTTCTTCACCCATTCTGGGTAGGCAAAGGGAACTATACAGCCAAGTCTTCAGTAGAATTTTTTTATTGATATGAAATGAAAATGAAATTTAATGAGATGAAATGAAATGAAACCTAACGTAACTCATTGAATCAAATCATTAAATCTGATATTGAAACAAATTAGTAGCTTCTTTTTAGAAATATTTGCATGAATCATAAAAACTTCTACGAATTTTTTTTAGTAAAAACTTCGTGGTTGGTTTTTTCTTTTTAATAGACATTATTTTGACAGTTGGGAAAGAGAACGCACGAGTTCGGAAAAGGTAAAGAAAAAGCTCGAGTATGTAATAGCCCACATCCCGAACGCTATACGTCCCTGCAATACGCCACTTTTTGAGCAACTGTATTAAAAATTATGTTTTGACAGATATGTGACCTAATCTAAGAAAGGTCTGGTCTTCCCGTAGGGTTGTGGAGGTCTGACAGCTGTCGCTCCATGTATAAATTGTATCTTCGCCAAATTCTTAGTCTGAGGTAGCGGACCCTGCCAATCCTAATGGATTAGAAAACGGTATAACGGTAAGAAATAGAAGATTTGTACGGTCTACTGACTGCACACACACTTACTTGATATTTAATGTCTTGCTTATGATAGAAATGATAAACTGAATCTGGAAAGTGTCTATATTGTTCAGCCTTATTATTAAGTGAACATGAATGTTTTGATGCTGATGATGATATTATATTTAAATATGATTTGATATGTTTTGGAGCACGTACGATGGTTTGCTAACATACGAACGAACTGCTTTTAATTACGGGCGCACATAGCGTAAAATGCTTACGCGGCCAATCTGTACTGTTGCCATGCAAATGCAATACACCGTACACAGATTTTTACACGGAGCCTCTGTGTTTTCCCTCTGAGTTGTGGAGTCTGACAGTAAATTGACCTTCTTCGAAATATAATATCTTAGACCTGTGAGTTTCCTCACGATGTTTTCCGTATCATAATTATAAATACGAAAACGCGAATTTAGTGGTACATGCCCACACTAGGATACGAACCGGGGTCCGGTCGGTTAAATTATATTTCGAAAGATGTGTAACTTAACTTAGGTTAAGTCTGGATTTCCCTCTGGATTGTGGATGTTTGACGGCAGTAGCTCCATGTAAAAATCAATATCTACGCCTAAGGATAGGCTTAGGTAGCGGACCTCGCCCTAATGAATTAGGAAATGGTTATAGTACGCGGCAAACAACTTCAGCAAAGATGGCGTCGTTCTGCGCAGGTTTCCATATAAAATTTGAATGGCACAGCTAAAAATCGCTACTGCGCATGTTTATGTTATTTGCCGGACACTGTAACGCTTCGAAGAAGGTATATATATATTCTATTATCAAAATAAATATTATAAATGTTATGTTACCGAAGTAAAGGTTATTGAAAAAAAAAATATATATACATAGAAAAGAATATAATTATACAACTATAATTTATGACAATGTATAATATAATTATACATCGTCATAAATGGTTGTATAATTTTTATTTTTTTCTTTGTATAATTATATTCAGATGGTATACCATCTAATACAAAAATTACATGAAAATAATGCACTCCCACACTTTCAATCCCATGTAACAATTCACTAGTCTATGTTCTATTATTATATGTTTTGGTTATTAATTATACTTATTCTATATCATTATGTTCTAAAATATAATGACAAGCTTCGTGGCTCAGTGAACAGCAACGCTACTTTGACACGACTTCCGTGGCTTCGATTCCCACACACGACAAACAATTGTGCGCATGAACATGTCCGTTTGTCTTTTAAGAGAGTTACGGCGCATTGAAACAAACCGTCTGAGGTAGTACCTCTACGTCCCAGAAAACCACAGCCTGAAATAACAACTCCTTGGAGAGTTGTTGCCTTCCTGCGTGTGAGTGAGGTTACCGGGAAGCTCTTAAAGAGTTGCTATGTTTGTAGTACGGCTTTACATCAGCATACAACTTGTATGCCTCCGGACGTTGTATGAAAAAATACAATATATTGAAATATGATTAGTTAGGTGTCATCCAAAAGTACCTAAACATGTTCATACATGTGACAAACTGACACACCAGTCCAAGAAATAGTTGTCATGAGTGCCAAACAGACCGCGCGCTCTAAAGCAATTACCAAAGCATATACTCTTTTTTTTTAATACTACGTCGGGAGGCATACAAGCTTACGGCCCACCTGATGTGAAGCGGATACCGTAGCCTATTAACGCTTGCGATATATTAATTATCACTCGCGCGATGCCTCCTCTGCCGCTTACACAGCAACTCCTTGGGAGCTTACTGGTGACCTCACTCACACGCAGGAACACAACAACCCTCTAGGGAGTTGTTATTTGGCTGCGGTTTTCTGTGAGGTGCAGGTAATATCTTCTTACAATATAGAGAGTAAATCTATAGTAATATAAGAAGCGGTAGAGTTTGTTTGTTTAAACCCACTATCTGGAAAATTAGTCATAATTTTGATTATTGCTATAAGTGGCCACAATAAGCAATAATTAAAATTTTGGTTACTTGTACATAGATATTAAATACAAGATGTGTTTAAAAAAACATAAATATAGTTCTTCAGTGCCTGTATTGAGCATTTTTTGGGATTGGTCTTAAATTCAGCTTTAGTAATAAAAACAAAATGAGGGCACCACTTAGCTTTTGTACGCCCTCTTAACCCCTGAACCTTCATTCCCGAACCTTTCCAGGAATATCTGTCTCCGGAATGTCCGTCCTCGGAATGTCCGTTCCCGGAACTGCCTACTACGCCGACACTAAATGATGAATCCTATTTGCTTTCAACTCCAAACCTACCTACAATCTTTTACACGTAACATACTACAATGCCAAACAAGCATACGGTCCGGCTAATGTGAAGCGGTTACCGGTTAACATTAAGTATCACTCGTGGTATGCCATTTCTGCTGCTACCTAATACAGCTACTCCTTAGGAGCACATTTATAAGTGAAAACTACTTAACGTACGTTGCAAAAAAAACATATTCGTCTCGCAAAAAAAATATATATTCACAACTCATGAATATGTTTTTATTGCGAGAAATAAAAAACATATTCACAAGTTGTGACAATTATAAAACCGTTATCAGAGCCATCTCATTGACTTAGAACTTCTATAATAAGAATATACTCACTAAATACAGCATATTTTCCTTTGCCACGTGCCTCCGTTAAACCGCTTTCTTCATTTTCCAATCCTTCAACGACACACGCCACTAACAATAACAACAACAAACTGCGTTCCATTTTATGCGAATATTTTTTTATTCTTTTTTCCGTTTTGGCAATCTTGTCTCGAGGTGTATACTTCCTTTTTATTTTGCGAATGTTTAATAACTTATTTTGGATTTACTTTTTTTAAGTTACGCCAGCCACTGTCAACGCTAGATATGAAATGTGTTATAACTATTGTCCAATGGTAGGTACTACTAGTGCTAATGCAGTGTAAATTGTTGAAGGTGAAAGTGTTTGAGTTTTCAGTTTGCGCGTCGTCACTTTTCACGCAGAGAAATTACGCAATTTTTATTTTATATCTTAAAATATTTCATGTTATAATCGTGTTTGTATGATATAACTCTTTTCTATTTCAGATTTCTTTGTGGTTTTATTTGACCGTTTAATAATATTTCTTATTTAATTAGCTTCGATTTATTTGTGAAAAAAATGTGATCGAAAGAAAAAAAAGCGGTTATACGCGAACGAAATCGCAGCAGCTAGTTTTCTATATTAGACATGCGGGTTTCTTCACGATGTTTTTCTTCACCGTGTCGCAAATGATAATTACAAATATGTACATAAATCTGAAAACAAGAATTTAGTGGTACATAGCAGTGGGGTTATTCACAATGCCTCGGATGGTTAAAGTCGAAACGGATTCGAAAAGTTTAATCTCAGACTCCATACATTTTGACAGATACCGTTTTTTTTTTATACAACGCCGGGACGCACCTGATGTAAAGCGGTTACCACAGTCTATAAACGCATGCAATACATTAAGCTTCCGTCGTCATTAAACCGCCTCTGCTGCTAACACAGCAACTGCTTAGGTGCTTACTGGTAACCTCACTCGCACTCAGGAACAAAAAACTCTCTAGGTAGTAGTTATTTAGCTGCGGTTTTCTGTGAGGTACTTCCCCGGACGGGCTGCTTTGAGGCATCCTATCTCTTTTTAAAAGGCCCAGACCAAGATAAACAGACATGTTCATGTGCACATATTTTTATCCTGTGTGGGAATCGAACCCACGAGCGTCGGTGTTAAAGTAGTAACTTAACAGCGCGTTTTACTACTGCGCCACGGAGCTTATCAAATCTTTTGGTTTGAATCGAATATGACTTTCCGACGCACTAGACCAGTTTTTCTCAAAGTGGGCGATAACGGCCCCCTGTGCGCGCTGAAGGCCTAAAGATAAGGGGCCCAGAAAAAATGGTAGGCGTTGGCGTTGTTTAGGGGGCAATGGTTGATTTAGAATTTCATTTACTTTATATTTTAAAATTCACTGAAATTAAAAGCTACCTACTACACAATATGGATTAGGTATAAAAAGTAAAAATAACATAGCTTTCGTAGGATGTCGTACGCAATTAAGTTGTAACAAGTTTTCGCTAAATAACGCGATTTGTTCAATTCTGTAGCAATCGGCTGGTTTATCGATACTTGTTCTAACTAGCTCAGTATACTATGGTATGATTGAGCGTTGAAAGAGATAAACGAGTTACTGCATGTTTGTCTTATTCCTGTCGGTCCGTACTGTATTAAATTCTATATAAAAGCTCGTAATATTTCTTATATTTTTATTAGTGGCAATCGTTAAACAAATACTAATATAGAACACTATAATTAAATTAGTTAAAGTAATTAATGTTATTGTAGTTTTTAAGTTTTAGGAATGTAAAAAAAATGGGGGCGCTGAAAAATAATTGATTTCCAAAGTAGCGGTAGACGAAATAAGTTTGAGAATCTCTGCACTGGACTATCAATGCTTCTAACACGCAGCCATTTTGTTCAGATTTAGGGATCAGCCGTGCGGTTTACTTTCATTGAAGGATTTATTTTATAAACCTCTCACTAATTCACTTCAATTATCATAAAAAGAAACATTTTAATATGATCCCGTCGTCTCGACCAGTTCTGTGCTTAAGATGAGCATTTTAATGAGCATAAGCGGATTATACCCAGTTTGTTTGAAGAATATCTCCATTTTGCGACAATAAAATTAATTTTTAAGAGCTTTACAAAAGAAATAATTTTAAATATGATCATAGATTTAGAATAGATGAAAGCAGATAGACGAAATTCTCATACATGGAATACACAGACAACACGAAATTAGACGAATTTGGTGAGCTCGGTGCCACCGCGGTTAATAACAGTGACTTTGACACCAAAGCTCGTGGGTTCGATTCCCACACAGGACAAACATTTGTGTACATAAACATGTCTGTTTGTCTTGGTCTGGGTGTTTTGAAAGAGGTAGGGCGCATCAAAGCAGCCCGGTTTGGGAGGTACCTCTACCTCACAGAAAATGACAATTCCCCAGAGGGTTCTTGTGTTCCTGTGTGACTGAGGTCACCAGTAAACTCCTAAGGAGTTGTAGCATCGCGAGTGATAGCTTAATAGCGTTAATAGGCTACGGTAACCGCTTTACATCAGGTGAGCCGAATGCTTGTATGCCTCCCGACGTTGTATAAAAAAAAGCACACCGTATGTCTGCCTGATTGGAAACAGTCACCATAGACTACGAACATTTACAACATCAGCGGTGTCACTCATGTGTGGCGAACCCAAAAAATGTGTCGTATATAAGACCTCGATATCGAGAGCCGATTAAAAATTTTGTAACAAAGTGGTATACAAGTAAATAACAATAAATTTAATATTGTCTGACAAATTACACAGCGCCATCTAGCCCCAAAGTAAGCGAAGCTTGTGTTATGGGTACTAGACAACTGATATATATACGTAAATACATTTTGTTTTTAAATACATACTTATTATAGAAAATACCCAGACCAATACAAACAGACATGTTCATGCACACAAATGTTTGTACTGTGTGGGAATCGAACCCACGAGCGTTGGTGTCAAAGTAGAGTAACAGCGCGTTTCACCACAGCGCCACCGAGCTCGTTTAAAAGTATAAATAATACATTTAAATTGTTTAGAACCGCTGTTTTATGCTCTCTATATGCTCTCGACTCTTTTATTGATAACACCAACAACATGGTGGTCGTTTCTATCAAACTTTCTTCCTCATTTATGTTTAAACGGGAATATCATTTTTTAGGGTTCCGTACCCAAAGGGTAAAACGGAACCCTATTATTGAGGCTCCGCTGTCCGTCTGTACGTCCGTCTATCACCAAGCTGTATCTCATGAACTGTGATAGTTACAGTTGAAATTTTTACAGATGATGTATTCCTGTTGCCGCTATAACAACAAACACTAAAAAATTGAATAAAATAAATATTTAAGGGGGCTCCCATACAACAAACGTGATTTTTTTGCTCATTTTTGCTCGATATTGATAACGGCAACAGGTAGACGCATGAAATATTCACAGAATATTTATTTATATATTCACTTTAAGAATAAATAATTAAAATAAAACAAATATTTTTATTAAGGGGGGCTCCTATACAACAAACGTGTTTTTTTTTTCGTTTTTATAGATATGGTACGGAACCCTTCGTGCGCGAGTCCGACTCGCACTTGGGCGATTTTTATTTAAAGCGTATGCACTACAACGTATAACAAACAAGCATAATGTTCGCCTGATGTAAATGTAAAGCGGTTACTGTAGCCGAAGCTGATTTAACAATCATTCATGTGTTTATTTATACACCTAATTAGAAAATCATCTAAATAGTATTGTCTTAGGTTTTCGCGATTGTTACACATTGAATTAAACAATGTTTAACGGAAGTATCGCGTGTTTTATTTATTTTGTTGAACCTGACGTTTTGAACGCTTTGCAGCGTCCGTGGTCGCAGGAAGACTTTGGACAAATTGTTTAAATCAAATCATTTAAATCTCAATATTGTGCAGTGTTGTACGGACAGTGCTTGTCCAGTGGATAAAGTTCTGATTTATTGACCATCTTGTTGCCGGTTTGAAGTCGGTGTGATTTATGAAAGTATTTGTAATGGTCACTCGCTCGGCGGTGAAGGAAAAACATCGTGAGGAAACCCGCACGTCCAAGAAGTTTTTCCCGTGGGTTGCGGAGGCCTGAAAGCTGCCGCTCCATGTAAAATCAGTGCCTTCACCAAATCCTGTGACTTAGTGGACCACGTCATACCCATTTTTTTTTAACCCTTGTTATTGTACTGAAACAATATTATACGATAACAGCTACATTAGTCTCTAAGGACTGTGTCGCAGACATTAAGAGGACGTACAAAGGTAAATGGCGCCCTCATTTTGTTTTTATTAACCCTTCGAAACCCGGGTGGTCGTATACGACCGCGAAATGTATGGGAAAACGTATATAACGGGTTCTGACTGCTCAATACCGCTGAATTTAAGACCAATTACAAAAAACGCTCAATACAGTCACTGAAGAACCATATCTACGTTTTTTTTAGACATATTCTGTATTTATTATTTATGCACAATTAGTAATAATTTTGATTACTGCTATAAGTGGCCACAATAAGCAATTATTAAAATTTTGTTAACTTGTACATCTATATATATATAAATGAATGTTTGTCGGTATGTCCTCTATGGACTCAAAAACGGCTGGGCAGATTTTGATGAAATTTTCTGTGAATCTTCAGGTTAGCCCAGCAGGCGATCCTGTGAAGTTTGGTAACGACTGGATCACCCGTGCGAAGCTGGGTCGAGTAGTTAGTAGATAATAAATGCAATATATGTTTCAAAAAACATAAATATGGTTCTTCAGTGCCTGTATTGAGCGGTTTTTTTGGAATTGGCCTTAAATTCTGCATTATTAATAAAAACAAAATGAGGGTGTCACTTACCTTTGTACGCCCTCTTAACGCCCATTCTCCAAACAATTTTATACAAGTTCCATATTTTCTCAAATACACGGGTAGGAAGCAGGTTACATGCTTCCTACCCGTGCCCTACCCTATATGAATTTTGTATATAGACAGAATTACATATGATCAAAAGACACATCAAAAATACTCTATGTAAACTCATTATATTGATTGTAACATGTATAAGATGATTTGGAAAAAAAGGCCTATATTGGCAAGTTTCTTTTGGCATTTCTCCTTCGCCAATGGTCATTTGAAATGCTGGTAGATTAAAAAAGAGAAAAACTTTAAAAAAATGATAAGATATAATATTGAAAATGTAAGACGTATCTAAGTGCCCGTGAGGGTCTAAAGGCAAATAAAGAATTTTTATCTTTATTGATTAGGAAACTGGATATCATTAGGACGAATAATATTTTGGATGCATGCGGTTCCTGTTCCAGATGGCGGACAATCACGAGGACGACCGCAGCAGTCGAGGCAGAGACTACCGGAGCTGCCATAGCAGCGACCGCATGCTGCATCTACTAACGGTAGCACACAAAGCTTTATTAGACGCCATCATCATCATTTGATTCGAGGACATATCCTGCTGAACATAGACCTCCCCTTATCAGACAAAAGTATGTAAAACTGATCCTGTTCCAGTCTCAGGGCTCGAAAGATTTGTACGTACATTATAGACAGTAGAAGCCTTATCATTCTTTTGTTTTCCAGACTTGGCTGACACACTACGTCACAAACGTAGTGTAAAGAAGCATCTTGCGGGTTAGCATGGCAGCGTCGACTGACAGGACACTGTGTAGTCTTTTGTTACTTGCAGTAAAAAAAAAAAAAAAAAAAGGCAAAGCGGTGCCACTATACAGAGCTTATATAGGTATATAAATAAAATATAGTTTAAAAAAACTAAAAAAATACGCTTTAATAGTAAATTGAACTAAAAAGCAGAAAATAATTTTTAATTATTAGTGATAAAAAGAAAATTAATTTCGTTGTAAAAAAAAGCGTGGGATGCTTCGTATATTTTTATAATAAATCTACTTTCATAAATAGATGCTACCTACTGATATATTAACAATAATCAATATCAAGCACCCACGCTTTTTTTACAACGAAATTAATTTTCTTTATATCACTTATAATTAAAAATTATTTTCTGCTTTTTAGTTCAATTTACCATTAGAGCGTATTTTTTAGTTTTTTTAAACTATATTCAATTTTTTCATTTTTAGTTAAATTCTTGTATTGTCATAGGTCTTGAATACGTGTGCAAATTTTCAAATCAATTTGACGTCTTGAAGTAGGTGAAATTTGCGTTGAAAGATTCCGTTACATAGATACATACAGGTGAAGCTAACAAAAGCGTATTAAAAAACACAGCCGTGTTTAGAACAATTTTACTTTCGCATTTATTAGTGCGGATTTTAATTACTGCGATTTGATACTCGACAACGAGCGATACCCCGGTGTTGCAAATACCAGAGGCTACGATAAGTACTTGCGAACAGGCGGGCTGTACGCTTGTTTGTTGTCTGGTAAACAATAATTGGTAAATTAAATTAAGGTTCTCGAATGGCGTCCCTGGCGCGTGGATGGAGCGACCACCTCAAGAGGTTTGTAGGGAGTCGATGGATGCAGGTGGCACAGGATCGAGACGAGTGGTGCTCTCGAGGGGAGACCTGTGGCCAGCAGTGGACGAGTACAGGCTGAGATGATGATGATGAAACAATAATTGATAGGTATTACATATACATAATTATTGATAGGACTAGGGATGAAACGATACCTCCAAGGTATCGATACTTTTACTCGATACAGTATCGGTGTTAAAGTATCGATACCTACTCGGTATCGTTTGAAAAGTATCGATACTTACTCGTATCGATACATTTTTTTTTTTGTTTAGGATAAATAAGAACAACAAAAAGTATTGATATTGTTTATTCTGCTGGCGGAAGGACACTTTATCAACACAAACAACTATATTAATAAAAAACTTTAACGAAGACAACACCTAAAGGAATTACGAATTTACGAATATTGTATGGCATGCACAAACAAGACTGCCAACTGCGCAAAACTGTGAGGAAGTGTTCAAAAGTGCAATATATTTTCACGCGAAAAAGATGCGTTTCAAAATGTCAATATTAAATTCTTAAAAACACATTTCTGTCAACATAGATCGACAGGTCACAGGCTCACAGAAGGCTCTTCAACCTGTTTAAATAAAATAGTGACATTGGCATACCGATACGAGTACTTTCCAAAATTTTGAACGATACCTACTCGATACTCAGTTTCAAAGTATCGATACCAAAAGTACTTGGTATCGGAAGGAAAGTATCGAGTAAGTACTTGTATTTACTCGTATCGTTTTATCCCTAGATAGGACTAACAATCTATACAGATAAATAAAACTGGAGTGTCTGTTTGTAATATAAAAATAACCACTTTTTATTAAATGCATACGGATGTATACACGGTACATATACCAAAATAATTTTTTTACAATTTTTGTCTGTCTGTTTGTTCCGGCTAATCTCTGAAACTGCTTGACCGATTTTGACGGGCCTTTCACTGGCAGATAGCTGATGTAATAAGGAGTAACTTAGGCTACTTTTATTTTAGAAATTTTATTAATTTTTATTAATATAAATAAATAATAAAAAAATAACTATTCCGCGCGGACGAAGTCGCGGGCACAGCTGGTATTAGATAATTAAGATCAGTTTTAGCTCAGTTCCCTTTGCCTACCTGGCGTGAAGATATACAATACAATACAAAGATAATTTGACTTACCATGCGTACTTAACTACCTTTATAGGATTGGTAGGTAACCGGGCAAGTACGTTCGAAAACACATCAGCCGTAAGATCGTAAACATCCCAACGTTGTACGAAAATAATTGGTTTCAATATCAACCTTTTTGAACCCTAAAATGTTAACATTCTACCCATTGTAGGCCTTTCCACCTTTTCACGAAATATCAACAAATAATTTGTACACATTATAATGGCAATGGAGAAGGTGCTAACAGATCACGAAATGACAAATTTTGTTGTAAAAAAGAAAGTGTTTACTCGATCACGGCAGAAAGAAAGTGTGGTTATGTTTTCAATTCGGTAAATATTTTACCAGAGGGAGACTTTGTACTAATGTCCTCTGCGTGGGTACCTCTGTCTCGCCTATTTCTACCGCCAAGCAGATATATTTATATAGCTGTGTTCCGGTTTGAAGGGTGAGATATGGCAGAGAAATTACTGGGTACTGTGACGAAACAGCCTTAGGTCACAAAATTGGCAGCGTGCGAGTAACATCCCGGTGTTGCGAGCGTCAATAGGCTGCGGTGACCGCTTACCATCTAATGCGGCCGCATGCTTGTTTGCCAATCTAGTTGTATAAAAAAACTTTTTTTTATATACATCATCGGAAAACATACAAGCATACGGCCCACCTGATGTAAAGTGGCTACCGGAGCCTCTCCATAGGAGCTCACTAGTGACCCCACTCACACGCAGGAACACAACAACCATCTAGCGAGTTGTTATTTGGCTGCCGTCTTCTGTGAGGTGGAGGTACTTCCCCAGTCGGGGTAACGTCGTGCTGTACCTCTCTTTCGGCAGAGCCTCGTCTGTTGATAAGCACCACGTCACCACTTTAGAGCCACTTACACCCCTGGAGTATTTTTGATGTGTTTTCCATCAGGCGGGCGGTATGTCTCCCGACGCTGTATAGAAACCACAACGCGGCTATCTTCCCTTTGTGAACGACACATACTCCAATACATTGGCTACATCATGAGGAAAGGAGGATGACAGTTCGAAAAGACCTGCCGTGGTCCTGACACTGACGGTAAGAGTGGAATGGAGAACCGACAAGACTGATATGACTTACTAACTTTAATGAGAGGTAGAGTGCATCAAAGCAGCCCGTCAGGGGAAGAAATACCTCACCGAAAACCGCAGCCAAATAACAATTCTCTCTCTCCTAAGGAGTTGCTGTGTTAGCAGCAGAGGTGGCATCGCGAAATTGATAATGTGTTACAAACGTTCATAGGCTACGGTAACCGCTGTACATCAGGGCCGTATGTTTATACGCCTCCCGTGGTTGTATGAAAAAAAAATCAACTCGCCGCTACGGGTCGGGGGGCAAAGTAGCGACGCTTATCGTCTCATTGGTCAGTAGGCTCGAATCGCTGAGACAGGCGCTAAAACACAACGTTTTTGTGAGCGCGGGGTGCATTCATGCGCAGTCAAGTGGTGTATTGGTTTGTGGCCGTGGCCGATCACCAGCACTGTGGAGAGACCAAATCACGGCATCCTCCTCTCAAAATTTCAACACGTGGTGAAGATTACCAATCGGCACAAATGGCGGGAAAGACTGCAGCGCCTGACGGCAACCGCCAGCTGTGATCATCAGACACGATGAACGAGGGACAACTCCTTGCAGGGGAGGACAGCCTGGACTCGAAAGATGATGGTGACTCACTCAGACAAAATTTTGAAATATTTTGACAAGATCGTCGGCGCAGTCTGTTTTTTTTACACAACTAAACAAGCACACGAACTACCTACCTGATGGTAAGTAGTTATCGCGGCCTGTGGACATTTGCAACACCAGAGGTGTCAGTCTTGCGTTACCGACTCTGTTTGCCTTGGGCTTTGTGTTTTCAAGAGAGGTGGGCGGAAGCAAAGCTGCTGATCTGAGAGCCGCAGTCTTATAACAAGTCCCTGGATGGTTGTTATATTCCCGCGTGTGCGTGAGGTTATTGAAGATAAGCTCCTAAGGAGTCGCTGTGCTAGCAGCAGAGGTCGCATTACTGCTACTTAATTACTGAAAGAATGAAACAGAATACAATGCGAAAATAAAAGGATTAAGAAATCGACGAATGTCAAAACTGACATAAATTGGTCGTCTCTTATCAGGAGATTGTATGAGGAGCCCCTGGGAACAGCTAGCGATCATAAAATGAGCTATGAGTGTTGGAGAAGCGAGCAAGGTATGTAAGAACCGACTCGCGTGACATTAGGTTCTCTGTGTCTAGATAGATGATATTCTAACTTGTCTCGCCATAAATCCTGTTACATGTAGCCATTTGTCGTGTAAGCAAGATCTAACATACATAGAAAAGAAAATAAGCTCAGCAGAAAGTGCTGAGATGTTTGCGCGACGAAGTAGATTTAAAATGCCTAAAGATGGTTGATTACTCATTAATAGAATCCAGACCATACAGTATTTTATTTCGTAATGGCTATTATTGTAATATTAATCTCTCATTACCCGCGGACCGCTTTTCCGCCAAGAAATGTATGGGAAAACGTATATAACGGGGTCTGACAGATTAAGAAAGCCTTAGGGCGCGTGTAGACACAATACGCGTACACGCCGCAAGCAATCTCCTACAAACCGCAACTACCGCGCAGTGCGCACTTAGCGGTAGTGATGGACGAATATGAATGATTGATTCGAATAATCATTCGAATGGGCAGGTATTCGTATTCGATTGTAGGAAAGAGCCATTCGAATTATTCGAGTAAAAAAAAAATTCGAATGAATTTGCGTCATTCGCATGAATTTGAATCATACTCTTTTTTTTTGTCGCACTGTAAAAAATTTAAATTAGATGAAACTACACAAATGAAGTTATATATAATCAATAGAGCGTTTCTCTAATTAGGCATCACAACTGTAAGTTTTTTTATGCACAACTGCGACCATTACAATAAATTTTAATTAAATAAATCAAATTACAAAATAAGTTTGAAAGCAAATAAAAACAGGTAACAAACACTAAACATAAAATTAGAACATGTTGAATAGTGTTGGACTAAGAAAGAAGTATTCGATATTTTCATTCGAATGAATTATTTAGGTTAAAATCTTTCGAATATCGAATTATCATTGGAATGAATATTTTTCATTCGGATGACGATTGATCTTTCGAATACCACGAATCAAATCATTCGAATAATTCGATTGTTAATTTTTGGAACAATCGCTCATCACTACTCAGCGGTAGAGTTTCCATTGCCATATCCTCCACATTTACGTAGGCGCTAGGCGTAGACAGCGTGGTAGCTACGCGATCTCGGTGCGGTAGATGCGCAGTCCCGCCGCGGTTGCTGCGCGTTGGCTACGCGTAAGCGGTGTTAGTGGAAAGATCCAAATTGAGCTTTACGACAATAGCATTAAAACCAAAATTGCAATAGCCACTTCGGCAACTCGCGGAAGCGCGCCGAATCCGCGGCGACACAGACCCGACAGAAAACGCTTACGTCTGTGTACGTGTACTTATTCTTGCAAAAGGAGCTACCGGAATAATGACTCGTATAAAACAGCGAGAATCGTGCAAGAAATATTTAGATAGAATGTTGAAGATTTTGTAGTGCCGCGATTGGAAGACGCTCGTTTAAATCCTACGTCAAATGGAGACATTTTAGCGGTAAATGGACCCACTTGCGTACTTGTCCTTTTTGAAGGGAATTTAACAGACAAAATTCAGTCAATTGGTTCATGCATACCAACCGGTTACCGGCTGTTAGCGTAATATTTTGAGGTCCTTTTCCTTTCTGTACAATGCCTACGTACGAGTATTGTTATTTACTGCTGCAATCCTTTTATCTTTGCAAACTGGCAGATGAATTTCCGTGCAGTAACATTATTTAACAACTTTTGTTATTTTTTCTTTTTTATTTCAAAGCCGAACTTCAATTTTTTTGCCTGATAACCTTGGAATTTTGATACGTTGAGCTTCTCAGTAAGCCTTTAGTCCATTGTCGATAGAAGACAGTAGTTAAGGTAAGTCAGGATCCTTCGAGCAATTTAAGAACACTGGCCATCCAATCTGCAGTTTAGCAGCGTGGCGGAGTATGCTCTAACCCCCTTCGGTTGAAGCGAGACCCGTATCCCAGCAGTGGAATGATTAAGGTTGATGTGGATATGAAATTATATACAAAAAAGATTTGTAAACTTGCACACCGCCTTTTTTTATATTCAATGTTGGGAGGCATACGGCCCACCTGATGTAAAGTGGTTACATTAAGCATCACTCGCGTGATGCCACTTCTGCTGCTAACACAGCAAGTCTTTACGTTTTTACTATCTTAAGTTCTTACTGATGACCTCACTCACACACAGGAATACAACAACCCCCCAGGGAATTATTTGGCTGCGGTTTCCATAAGGTGGAGGTAGTACTTCCCCAGACGGGCTGCTTTGACGCGCCCTACCTCTCTTAAAAACACGCAGATCAAGACAAACCGGCATGTTTATGCATACAAATGTCATTTTTCATGTGTGGGAATTGAACTCACGAGCGTTGGTGTCAAAATCGCGTTATTAACCGTTGCGCCACCGAGCTCATCAAAATTATCACGGATGTATACGTTTACTGGTATTGACATTATCACGGAACTTATTTTATCCGTAGTACGCTTGTCGAGACAAGTTAACCATGTCACAAGGAAAGAGGGAAAGTATTTTACGAACCAATACCAAAAGATATAATATTATGTCGGGTTATTAATTTCCTTAATCACAAAGCTATTAGGACGAGTTCATCAGCTATCAACTTGGAACAGGCGTTACAGCTCTTACAAATATCACACGTGTAGAGATGTGAAATTATCGATAGATTAAATATCGATAATAAATATATATTTTATTTCCTCAGTCACACTCAGGAAAACAGTTCTTCAGAACACTCACTATAAATATACAATGGACAATTTTATTATTTGACAGAATATTATCATATAAGTAAAACAAAAAATATTTTTTGTAGTTTTTTTTGTTCAGTTATCAAATAATATAATAATATCAATCAAATAGTTTCTATAAGAAAAAAGAAAGAATATTGTCATATTTTACTATGACAGCATCAATGTGAATGCTTGAGCTGCGGAAATACAGCCACATGGCTTATGACGTCATATGCCGCCTTTTATTATGAAGCGTTTTCAAGTCACGTGATGAAAAGCCACTTTCAAACATCATAATCTCGCAAGCTAATATTATCGTAGAAAAATTTTACTTTGAGATACGAGTATCTTCCTGCCTATACCTTCTCTTTTAAAATCTTTCCTAAAAAAATTTCATACATACTCCCTATTGTGTACAACGGACACACGGGCTGCTTTGATGCGCCCTACCTCTCTTAAAAACATCCAGACCAAGACAACAGACATAAAAGTAGGAAGCGCTACTCCGCGCCCCGCCGCCTCCTACTTCTATGACAACAGACATGTTCCTGCACCCAAATGTTTGGCCTTGTGTGGGAAAACTAGGTCAACCGTGTACTACAACATGATGCTGACAAAGCACCCTATTAGCAGTCATTGTAGTACACATGTTTTCATATATTTCACCACTTTCCTTTGCTCTGTGTATTGTCAGTGGTTTCTGCTAATAAATATTTCTATTTTCTTTTACTTACAAGTAAAATTCGTTAGTTTTGTACGATACAGGCATACACATTGCTTCCTCAGCGAATTGCCGCGCCATCAACATTTAGTTTATTCGTTTATTTTATAATTTCATACATTTGTATTCCATCACGGAGGACGTGTAACTCACCATATTATCAATAACAATCATTTATATTTAAATAAACATCTTTCAAATCAAAGCAGAACTACAATCAATTTAACATCTAATGCTGTACGAGTGAGCAGCCCGTACAAGTTTCGAGCGCAAAAATATCAAATATGTACATAATTTTATGCACATAGTATCATTCGCGCGATGCCACCTCTGTTGCTAACACAGCAACTCCTTAGGAGCTTACAGGTAACCTCACTCACCTCGCAACACAACTACACTCCAGGGAGTTGTTGTTTACTGCGATTTTCTGTAAGGTGGAGATACTTCTCAAGACAGAGATGGGGCACATCAATGTACCCAGCATTGATGCGCCCTATCTCTGTTAAAAATATAGATTACGTCGATAATTTCGATATTGATGGGCGCATCCCTACGCGGACCATATTGGCCGCCTCGTAAACGCGATCTGCTCATTATTTCCAAATTTAACGATGATTACTCCACACCACGCGTCCTGAGTAATATTCCGTTATTAGTTGACTCAACAGCTCAACATAGATATCAAAATTTTAGTACAAACGTAAAATCACCGGGCCAAAGGAAGAATTTGTACAAAAGTCGTCTGCGCGGGTACCTCTGTCTCACCTATTTCTACCGGCAAGCAGCTGTATTTATATAGCTGTGTTCCGTTTTGAAGGGTGAGATATGGCAGTGAAATTACTGGGTACTGTGACGAAACAGCCTCAGGTCACAAGATTGGCAGCACGCGAATAACATTCCTATGATGTTGCAGGCGTCAATAGGCTGCGGTGACCGCTTACCATTTAATGCGAGCCGCATGCTTATTTGCCAATCAAGTTGTATTAAAAAAAAATTAACCTCAGCAAAGAAGAAGCTGATACTCATCATATATATTATGGGTATAAGGAGCTCACTCATCTTCAGAGTCCTGGCCAGCCGTACCTGTACGTCCATCTATCTATATATCTATCTATACGCCCACAGCAGTTCCCCGGCAGGGTAGGCAGAGACAACCGTTCGCCATAAGACGCAGGCAGCCCTTCCAAATCTTAATCGTAATCTTAAAGAGGCGTATGAACGCTTCTTTAACATTCATTGCTCTTTTTATGCGTACTAGCCGGTTCCTATCCATTGACGTATACGCATTCTGCTATCGAAACGGGGCGCCGGCAAGAGTGTGGTAGGGAGAATCAAAGTAACATAAGAACCTTTTTAAGAGAGGTAGGGTGCATCAAAGCAGCCCTTCTGGAGAAGTACCTCCACCTCAAAGAAAACCGTTGCCATATAACACCTGGAGTGTAGTGTTCCTGCGTGTGAGTGAGGTTACTAGTTAGTTAGTAACTAAGGAGTTGCTGTGTTAGCAGCAGAGGTGCCATCGTGCGTGTGGTACTTAATGTATTACCAACGTTCATTGGCTACGGTTACCATTTGGCATCAGCTTGAATGCCGTATAAAAAAAAACACTAGCAGCCAGGTAGCTTATAGGTGATTCTCGTTAAGCTAAGTCAATGGTTGTCGGGCGGCTTGATAAGTCCGCTACCAGAGGAAGACTTTGTACAAAAGTCGTCTGCGTGGGTACCTCTGTCTCACCTATTTCTACCGCCAAGCAGCTGTATTTATACAGCTGTGTTCCGGTGTGAAGGGTGAGATATGGTAGAGAAATTACTGGCTACTGTGACGAAACAGCCTTTGGTCACAAGATTGGCAGCGTGCGAGTAACATCCCCGTGGCGTTGCGAGCGTCAATAGGCCGTAGGTGACTGCTTACCATGTGATACGGGCCGCATGCTTGTTTTTTAATCTAGTTGTATAAAAAAAAAATCCGCAGTTAAGCATGGCGGAGTATGCATCAAACCTCTTCGTTTGTTAGATAACTCGTGTCCCTGCAGTGAGCGAGAGTTAGTGTGTGTACTATATATTACATAATTATATTCAACTGGAAGACACTACAGACGTTGTCCTGCACGAAATAAAAACCGGCCAAGTGCATTTCGGGCATGGGGGTGCTCCATATAGGCAAAAAGACATTGCCTACTCTATCAATTTGATAAATACCATCCGATGTTTCTTAATTCTTAAAATAAAATAAAATAGTTTTTAACTAATATTTCGTATCAAAAACAAAAAATTAAAAACAGCTCCATCTATCGGTATCGGTGCAAGTTATTAAAATCATCGCTAGTCATATTCAAATCGCAGCTAGGCGCTAGTCTAGCACATCGATCTAGCGGCGCTATATCGATGTGCTACACTAGCGCCGCAATGGGAGCTTAACGGCAGAGGCACAAACTATTTCTGTCTAAATTTACGTATGTGTGCCGTGTTGGTAATACGGATAGTGTGCATTCCTGTAAATACATTGCCCACAATAACACAAATAACGCACAGAATCGCATAGTATAGACATTGTCTTTTCAGCCGAACTATAACGTAAATTACCGAAGTGTCGCGAATATTGCTACGTAACTATTTTAAAAAGTAGTTTGCTCCATATAATTAACGGCCGCCATTGTTTTTATTTTGGATCGATTGACTGGTAGCAGACAAAATAAGATTTTAAAGTTTTATAGATGATAAAAATGGATAATATTCACTGCTAAAGTTGTTCAGGTGGTGTGTATGTAGGGAAATTAAAAAATGATGCGTTTTTAAAACTATCTTTCGGTGAAAAAAAACAAGTGATCACATACGTCATTATTTCCACAAGACTGGGTAACCAAAATCAACATGCTGTATTTTTTGGTAAGTTAATAAATGCTTAAAAAAAATTCAGCCTACCCTGTCAAAAATCTCTGTGCACGCAACTGGGGGTAGGGGGTCACTTGAGTCTAACAAAAAAATATAATTTACACACAATTATTTTGCAAACGGACCACTATCTAAATGTGATCTTTCCACACTCTTAATGTTTACAGAAGTAGTTATACTAAACAGAAGTAAGTGATTCTGTAATTCTTTAGCTATTAAGTGGTGTAATTAATTTTTGTATGTACGATAGATATGTAGCTACAACTCCAAACTGTATCCCCCAATTTGGTTGTCATCAATTTTCTGAAGTCCCACTATCAAAGATAATTAGAGACATGTTCACGTTCAAATTCCTAAAACACGATTGCAGCGCCACCTATTTGTGATACCTATATATTATATGTAACGTAACGCTTGTAGACCGTATTCGCAATGATGATGTTAGACATAGAGTTGGTCTGAAAGAAAGTGTGTTAAAATAGGAAGAGGCATGCTCCGTAGGTTCGGACATGTAGAAAGAATGCGGGATGAAAGAATGACGAAGCAGATATACAATGCAAAAGTCGAAGAAGGCCAAGACTTACCTTCCAGATCAAATTGGTCGTGTTCTATCAGAAGGTGACGTCGGGAGCCCTAGAAACCGGCGAGCGTGCATGAGAAGAGCAATGAATGTTAAAGAAGCGATTGAGGTATGTAAGGATCGAGCCACGTGGTGCTCGGTTGTCTCTGCCTACCCCGCAAGGGATTTGGCGTGAAGTTATAGATAGATATATATATTATATGCGTTTATTTTTACTCTATTTTTTTTACGACGCACGGAGGCATCCAAGCATACGGCCTACCTATTGTAAAGCGGTAACCGTATCCTATATATGCTTGCAATACATTAATTACCCGCGCGATGCCACCTCTGCTGCTAACAAAGCAACTCCATAGGAACTGGTGACCTCACTCATACGCAGGAGCACAACAACCCTCTAAGAAGTTGTTATTTGGCTGCGTTTAACTGGTACTTCCCCAGACGGCTGTTTTGATGCGCCCTACCTCTCTTTAAAAATTTTACTAAGATTACATTACTTCATAAAAGAATAAAAGCATATTCATTTGTAACAGAACTTATGGCCGGACTAGGTACATGTCCACTTGAATATTAATGTAACTTTAAGAAGCAATTTTGAGTATAACAAATTATATTAGCCTTCTCTCGTCTGGGAAGACGGCAGAATTAGTTTCATTTCGTTCTGATGAGAAAATGTCACCGTCGCAGCGCCGACATTTTAACCTGTGAGACCCCGTTATATACGTTTTCCCATACATTTCTTGGCGGAAAAGCGGCCCGCGGGTAATGAGAGATTGAGAGAGTAAGGTTGAATAGATTAAGTAGGGCGCGTCAAAGCATCCGGTCTGGGGAAGTACCTCCACCTCACAGAAAACCGCAGCCAAATAACATCTCCCTAGAGGGTTGTTGTGTTCGTGCGTGTGAGTGAGATCACCAGTAAGTTCCCAAGGAGTTGCTGTGCAAGTAGCAGTGGAGTCATCGCGCAAGTGATACTTATTATATATCTCAAGCGTTAATAGGCTACGGTACCCGCTTTACATCAGGTGGGGCGTATGCTTGTTTGCATCCCGTCGTTCTATAAAAATAATGTAACAATTCATGCTTTAACAGAATGACAAAAATCTACACAGTCTTGCCTACCTATAAAAAGTAAACTGTTGTATATTCTGACAAATAAACCAGTTGAGAATGCGCAAGCTTGCATTGCCAGAGGAACACCTGGCTCGTCAATTATATGACAATACAATTTTTTTTTTTATTTGTCGGCCATTTTGTCCATGTTCCTTAAGAGATAGGAACGGTGTTCCTGAACATTCCTATTCTACTTTTTTATGCTGAATCCGAATCTGAAGTCAAAATTCGAATATTCGAAAAAACGCACGCACAGACAAACATATAGATTTCATATAGGAACGGTGTTCCTGAAAATATTCTATTGTATTCTGCAAATTTGGTATCCATTGAATTGACTGTGTAGATTTTTCATTCTATTAAAGCATGAATTATTACATTATTTGTATACAACGTCTGGAGGTAAACAAGCATACGGCCAACCTGCTGATTTCTTGACATCACGATTCCGATAAAACACGACCAATTTGGTCATGGTAGGTTAGTCTTGATCTGCCTCGGCTCCTACATCCTTCCACTTTTGCAATATATATCTGTTTCGTCTCCTTTCAGTCTCCTTTCAGTCTGCATTCTTTCTACATATCCGAACCAACGGAGCATGCCTTTTCCTATCTTAACACCGACGCTCTCTTTCAGACCAACTCTCTTTCTTACATCATCATTACGAATGCGATGAGCAAGCGTTAACAAATTTTGCGCAATGCTCTCATCTCGACCGCATTTATTCTACTTTCATGCTCTCTCTGCCATACCCAGCTTTCACTTCCATAAATTAGCATTGGGATTAGCACCGCGTTGTGTACAGCGAGCTGTCCCTTCTGGCTTAGATTTCGGCTGCCTAGAAGTTTTCCCAACGCTCCATTCACGCTGTTCCCTGCACTCACTCGCCTCTCCACATCAGCGGTGTACCTTTCATCGCTGCTAAAATTTTTTTGTGTAAATTGAACATTATTTGTACGAACGTAATACTCCAGCAATGGATCACGCGAGGTATTGTAGTCTAATCATACATATGGGGTCGAATACTCCTTGTATCCAAAGCTGTCATATTCTAATGCACAAGCGCATTATACATTGGTAAAAACAAACACACAGCCCACTTGATTTAAAGTGTTTAAGCCTGTAAATGCTTGCAACACTGGAAATATCGCTTGCGTATTGTCATCATACACGCAGGTTAAGTAACGTCCACTGCAGCCTGTCTATGGATGGGATTATCTGACTCGAGGTTCTCCGTGGTCAGAAGGCACGTGATGTCGTCGGTCCCAGTTGTTATCGAAACATAATGGCCCCAGCGGCTATCAGTGGCCAGCCCACTGCCACCTCATGTAACTGATCCTTAGAGCCACATCGTTGACTCCAGCTCTACCACGGATATACCTGAATCTCGCAGAGAAACTCCGAGAATGGCTCTCTCCATCACCCGCTGTGGAACCTTGAGCTTCCGCATGAGACCCATAGTCAAAGAAGGTAAATAAAGGTAAGATAAATGGAGGAAATACTGGTTTAATTTACCGTGTGCATATCCACTAGAGCCGCAAATGTGACAAGCTCCAACGTGGTAATGCCCGTAATCTAACGCTATCGTGAACAAAGCAAAGTGTAATTCGACCACTCTAGTATGGTCAGCAAAATAATCATCTGAGTCCGCACAGTAATCTCCGGTCCGGTTAATGAACTTTTTGTTTGAAAGAAAAAGAGAAAGAAAAACATTTATTCGTACACAACACAACACTGAACAACAATATATACACAGCAAAACAAATATACAAAACTAAGCAATAAACACAGCAAACAGTGTTGTGAGATGTAACAAAATGGTCTGGGCTCAGTATTTGTCGAAGCCTGTGTAGCAGACCCGACACTGATTTTCAGTCCAGACCAGTCTTTTGTGACACCGCGGACGGCACAAACAAGCACTATGCACTAAGACAAACAACAAATACTATAGTTAACCAAAAATAAAAGAAAGAATATATATAATTAAATAATATTATAAATATAATAATAAATAAGAATAAGAAAGAATATAATTTTTGACGTGACAACGTCTTAAAAATCGATGAACACCGGCTGCACGCACGAAAAAGTGTCATGTCCCGCCTGAGCCGAGCGTGCGAGCGAGAGCGCGGAACAAGCGATAGAGGCACGATCGGCCTAAGCGTTCGGCTTGTGACGCATCTATCTCTCTTCCACTCCATCGGCCGATGCGTCCGAGTAGACGAGAGACAGCGGCAGCACACAACCTACACGTGAACTGTTTTGTCGACTGTTGAATGTTTTCTTATGACGTTATCACGTAAAATTATCGTCCGTAAACCGACTTTACAGACAACCAATTTTTTTATATATACAACGTCGGGAGTATTACAAGCATACGGCCCACCTGATATAAAGCGGTTACCGTAGCCAGTAGACGCTTGCAATACATTAGGTATCACTCGCGAGATGCCATCTCTGCTGCTAACACAGCAACTCTTCCAACCTTCCAAGTGACCTCACTCACACGCAGGAACACAACAACCCTCTAGGGAGTTGTTATTTAGCTACGGTTTTCTGTGAGGTGGAGGTACTTCCCCAGACGGGCTGCTTGGATGCGCTCTACCTATATTAAAAACACCCAGACCAAGACAAACAGACATGTTTGTCCTGTGTGGGAATCGAACTCACGAGCGTTGGTGTCAAAGTAGCTAACAGCGCATTTCACCACTGCGCCACCGAGCTCGTCAAACTAGACTTATGAGTCTTCATTTCAATCAGTGACGACGCTTGATAAAAAAATGAATAACGAAATATGTTATGACAAGATTGCTTACAAAATTATATCGCCTATATGCTTTATATTAAAAAAGAAGCCATTACTCGGTACTGCATAAGTAAATGGCGCTATAATCGCGCGCAGATACTTTTGGGAACTAATTCGTCATCCCCCTGTGCTTATATCTATATATTATTTAGCAGTCTTAGAAGCGGCAGCACACAACCTACACGTGAACTGTTTTGTCGACTGTTGAATGTTTTCTTATGACGTTATCACGTAAAATTATCGTCCGTAAACCGACTTTACAGACAACCAATTTTTTTATATATACAACGTCGGGAGTATTACAAGCATACGGCCCACCTGATGTAAAGCGGTTACCGTAGCCAGTAGACGCTTGCAATACATTAGGTATCACTCGCGAGATGCCATCTCTGCTGCTAACACAGCAACTCTTCCAACCTTCCAAGTGACCTCACTCACACGCAGGAACACAACAACCCTCTAGGGAGTTGTTATTTAGCTACGGTTTTCTGTGAGGTGGAGGTACTTCCCCAGACGGGCTGCGTGGATGCGCTCTACCTCTATTAAAAACACCCAGACCAAGACAAACAGACATGTTTGTCCTGTGTGGGAATCGAACCCACGAGCGTTGGTGTCAAAGTAGCTAACAGCGCATTTCACCACTGCGCCACCGAGCTCGTCAAACTAGACTTATGAGTCTTCATTTCAATCAGTGACGACGCTTGATAAAAAAATGAATAACGAAATATGTTATGACAAGATTGCTTACAAAATTATATCACCTATATGCTTTATATTAAAAAAGAAGCCATTACTCGGTACTGCATAAGTAAATGGCGCTATAATCGCGCGCAGATACTTTTGGGAACTAATTCGTCATCCCCCTGTGCTTATATCTATATATTATTTAGCAGTCTTAGATGTGCCCGTGAGGGCCTAATGGCAAATAAGTGATGAAAATTTTAAAAAATATGTTTTTTTGCATAAGTTCAGTTAATAAATCATACATTTACTCGGAATTAAAAAGCACTGCTACAATATATTTCGAGATATTTACGTGAAGTAGGATTTCAGTTGAATGATCCAGTTGGTCCACCTGAGTTTACAATAGAATATATATTTTTTAAAGTTATAAGTTGTGGAATAATATAGAATTTGAGAAACACACATTTTGTTTGTTGACGGTACGGCGCGGGCGTCCAGTTCAGAGTCGTTAGTTGTTAGTGGGCTTTACTATGTGGTCGACTAATTGTAAAGAGCTATTTGATGCTGATTGAACTACGTGCGCAGCGAGACCGTTACTAAAAACTGGATAATTCAACACATAAAAACCTAACCGCGTAAAATGTTTAGCCATCAATTTATCTACTCATATTTTCTAACCATGTCCTTATGGAGTGCCGGTAGAACCGAGCGCTACAAGACGCGGTTCTTGCACATCTCCCCCGCTTTTTTATCATTATCATATGACAATAAACCAGTAAACAAGTTGACTGCGCATAACTGAACTGTAACTGAAATCTGAAGAGAGGCAAATAACAACTCCCTAGAGGGTTGTTGTGTTCCTGCGTGTGAGTGAGGTCACCAGTAAGCTACTAAGGAGTTGCTGTGAAGCAGCAGGGAAGGTATCGCGTGGGTGACACTTAATTTATTACAAGCGTTAATAGGCTACGGTAACTGCTTTACATCGGGTGGACCGTATGCTTGAATGCCTCCAGACGTTGTATAAAATATATTAAAAAAAAATAGTGCGTGGAGTCCCTCCGCGCGGAAGAATTGAAACTTCACACTGTTTACTTCGCTATAATATTGGACGCTACTCGTTGCTAACGTATAAGTATACTACGCGCATGCGTTCGAGTGCCACGCATTCACTCTCGCTCTGTCTCTTTCTATTCCCCCTCCATGGTAGCGTTAAACGTTTAACGCAACCTTGTTGCAAGTCGCATTAGAAGTTTCGCTTCAAAAACGTAGTGTTTTTGAATTTTGAATTTTATCACAGCGATTCGATCCGCCTGACCAATGGGATATTTTAACCAATAAGCCTATCAGTGCCGCGATTTTGATCCGAGAAATATCCAATAAGAGGTGCGCGTCCTACTATAACACCAGACCCGTAGCGGTGAGTTAAGTTACTACGTAAAATTTGTCTAATCGGTTCTCCATAGGTTAATTTTTTCATGTTCTTAGGGCTCCTGACATCACCTTCATCAGAAGGTCTTTTATCAAAAAGACGATCGATTTGGTCAAGGCAGGCGAGTGTCGACGTTCCTCCCCTCCAAAATCCTTCCACTTTCACATCATAATCAGTTTCATGTCTGTGTTTTGCCTGAACCATTAGTTCGGGCATGAAGCACGCCTTATCTTCTTTCTTACATAATATAACCATTTTGACGGACAATTGAATCTATTGATTTTATAATAACTAACACACTTTTCGAAATACTTCCTTGCTTTCCTCCTTTTTATACAATGCTAGGAGGCATACAAGCATACGGCCCACCTGATGTAGCGGTTACCGTACCCTATGAACGTTTGTAACATATTAACTATGATTCGCACTATGCATCCTCTACCTGCCTAACACAGCAACTCTTTAGAAGCTTACTGGTGACCTCGCTCACACGCAGGATGAGAATAATCTTCTAGCGAGTTACTTATTTGGCAGCAGTTTTCTGTGAGGTGGAAGTACTACCCCAGATGGGCAATTTTGATGCTTATGTGAGCCTAAACGCTACCATGCTGACCGGCAAGATGCTTCCTCACGCCTCGTTTGAATAATCCCATATTGTATGAAGGAGCGAACACATGTGCAGGCAAGGCGTTTCACTTTTTAATGGTACGAGAAAGATGGGAGTTGCCGAATTTTTTGGTACACGAAGAAATGTTCTCAACAGTGGAACAATGACATCGTAAGCCTGCACGTGTGGTTCCATGACGGAAGGGAGAGGGTGGGATAAGAGAAAACAGTTCTTTAGAGCACTCGCCATGATAAAGGCGGTAAAATACGCTTAGCGAGCCAATGTTCTAGGGAGTTGAAGAGGTTCTAGGTTTTTGGTGACCTCTTCGTCATCAATTATGCGGTTAGCCCGTCGCTGCAACCTATCGAGAGCCTCGGGAAGATACTCGTCCCAGAGATGCGAGCAATACTCCACGCAGGCCCGAACTTGAGTCTTATAAAGCAGACAAAGCTGGTCCGGCGTGAAGAACCGGCGCACCCTGTTCAGGACTCCGAATTTTCTTGAAGCTGTTGAGATGAGGATATCGATGTAATTACGCTAGTTAAGTTCGCAACGATATCGCATTATATCACCTTGACCTTACCTAAGAAAGGTTTTCCCTCTGGGTTGCGGAGGTCTGATGGCAATCGCTCCATATCAAAATCAGTATCTTCACCAAATCGTTAGGCTTGGGTAGCGGACCCGCCAATTCTAATGGATGAGGTAATGCGATAACGCTAGGACAAAGAATATTATTTTATATATACTTTAATTATTTGCTACGTTCCTACAATATGGGAGCATTCAAACAAAGCGTGAAGAAGCGTCATCTTGCGGGCTAGCATGGCAGCGTCAACTGACAGGACACTGTGTAGTCTATTCTCACTTGCAGTTGCGATTGGGGCTCCTCTTTCGCTTATTATCAGGCGGCAGAAGTCACTACATTGAACTTGTATAAAAAAATATATATTATAGTCAATAAAACCCTAGCAGAAATATACACGAGTCTACTTCTTCTTCCATTATCATGTTTCGTAATCCATTAGGATTAACGAGGCCGATACCTTAGCCTAAGGATTTGGAGAAGATACTAATTTTTACACGGAGCGACTGCCTTCAGACGTCCACAACTCAGAGGGTAAAACATACCTTTCAATTTTATTTCATGATTGAGTGGAAAAGGTTACACATAAGTCCGCCATTATAGTTTAGAGTGTTTAAATTTATATTACATGTATTTTGGCCATTACCACCACATCAACCCTCACTCATCCCACTGCAGGGATACGGGTCTCCCTTCAATCGAAGGGGTTTAGAACATACTGCACCACGCTGCTCAAATGCGGATTGGCGGAGGCCAGTGTTTTCAAGCCGCCCGAGGGCCACTGACTTAGCTTAACGACTGTCATCTATCGACAACAGCCGGGACCAACAGCTTAACGTGCCCTTCGAAGCTCGGAATAGGAACATAGCAACTCCTTGGGAGCTTACTATTAACCTCGCTCACACGCAGGGACACATCAACCCTCTAGGGAATTGTTATTTGGCTGCTGTTTTCTGTGAAGTGACTTACCCAGACGGGCTGCTTCGATACCCCCTACCTCTCATAAAAACAACCAGAATAAGACCAACAGACATGTTCATGCTCATAAATGTTTGTCCTGTGCTGTAATTGAACCTACAATACACACAAATACTAACTTTAAGGTGGCACATTCTGATAAGACAGTCTCAGTCACCTCATAAGGTGTAGGTAACGTGAAGTAAAGTTATCGTTTCTAGACTCAAAGCTGTGCTGCACGCGGGGTTAAACGGGCCCTAAACAAACGAGGCACTGGCGAAAAATTGTGACGCATCGACACACCCGACTGGAGAGCCCACCACACAATTCAATAAACACCTTAACCGATACTGATAAAGGCACTGCTCACTCACCAAAAATATAGTGTTTTAGCGCCTCAATGTCACAGTGATTAGAGCTCACCTACTCACCAATGGGAGAATTTTTTAACCAATAATCTGATTTGTGACGCGACGTTGATCCTTGAACTAGCCAATAAGACCAGCGCGTTCTACTCTATCCCAAGCTCTAAAAATCTCTTCATGCCCTTGAAGAACCCCATCCTGTGTTCTCTTAGGAAAAGGAAAATCTTCGCTGCGAGTTCATTCCACAACTTGAGAGTTCACGCAAGAAAACTTCTCTGAAAGCGCACAGTGCGCAACCGTGGCGGTTCCATTGTATGAGGGTGATTATAAGGTATATGATAAAACATATCTCAAAAGGAGTATTGCCAGAAATAACAAAGACAATAATTAAATTCTAAACGCGGCGCCATTTAATGTGGCACGTTTAAAATAACATGTTGCCTCGGCCACATGAAGCCAGTTCCATTAGCATACTTAGCCTATTGTGATGCTAAATAATTGTTTAGACATTGTTCCCCTGAGAATTTCGTATATGCAAAGCTACAGTACAAAATATAACGAACGCAGAAGAACTCATTAAAGTAAATTAGGTATTTAACCTACGTCGAGACTTCTGTGATGTAGGTTACCGTATAAACATAATATGGGAGAGAAGGTCAAAGATAATTGACAAATATATTAAATAGAAGAGGAGACAATATACCACCCTGAGGTGCGCCAGTAGATTTTGAACGCCATGAAACAACGGTTCGATTCCCACACAGGACAAATAGTTGTGTGCATGAACCTGTCGCTTTGTCTCGGTCTAGGTGAGAGGTAGAGCGCATCAATTCTATCTGAGGAAGTACCTCCATGACACGGAAAACCGCAGCCAAATAACAACTCCCTGTAGGGTGTTGTGTGCGTGTGAGTGAGTGAGGTCACCAGTAAACTCGTAAGGTATTAGGACGAGTAAATAATACCACGGAGATCCGTGAGATACGGAATGGTTATTCTTATACAACGACTTATATATACTTAGATATAATATTTACATGGCCCTGAACATAGCACGTTACATTAGGGACGTGGTGATGCTAAATTAGCATAATAAATATATAATTTGATATTTATTTTATACTTTCACGTTTTTTTCTGTATTTACTACAACCAAAGCTATAACTAACGCACATTACCATAATCAGATAGAAAAAGAACATTAAAACAAAGATTGCCTCGAGTCGGGTCGGCGGTAAAGCGGATCTAGTGAGCCAAGTGGTTGAATAAACATCCAGTTAGTGTACTCTACATTAACTCTTGGGTAGTTGCCGTAGTCTTGAGGCGGAGTAAATTAACGGAGCCTGTTTTACTGGGAGGTAAGCAAAACAATCTTGCCACTTCAACTTAATTGTACACGGGAGTATATTGCTTCAAATCCCGCAGCGATTGTGTAAAAGGGAAGCCCTTGTGTTGCGAATTTGTACTCTCTCACAATATCATATTTCAGCAACTGGTAATGCTATCCTCTTGAAATTTGTAAGACATGTATTTGTTGTTTTATTTTGCATAGAAATTGAAAAACGGAGTCGTAATTTAAAAACGCGACGACTAGCTCAAATTGATTATCATAAGACGCCTTTAATTGGACATTATACAAAGACAAAGACAAAGACAAAGATATTTATTTGCCAGAATACGTTTTACATGATGTTGAGTAGATAATTGTTAAGTAACAGTATTCAATCTGCATGCAGATGTGCAAATATTACCAGATATAATATGGAGTAGGTACATATTATTAGAATAAGCTAATTGACACAATTTTTCTTCGTATGGTTCATATAATCCTTTACACTATAAAAACAGTTTTGTAGTAACCATGAATTCAATTTATGTTTAAATAAATTCACATTTAGTGCTTTTATCTCATTTGGCAATACATTATAAATTTTGATGCACATATTAAAAACATTTCTGCAACCAATATCAGTGGGACAGGGAGGTCGATATAATAAGTTAGTGTACTGTGCTCTTTGTTTATTGTAAGTTTTGTCGTCACGCTTTTCAAAATAGTTTAAGTGTGTTTTTACAAATATACACACGGTCTTAATGTACATACAAGGCAGAGGTAGCACCTTATATTTTTTAAATAAAGGTATACAGCTGTCGAGAATCCACGCTTTGTCAATCGCCCGTATACACTTTTTCTGCAATTTGAAAGCTCTGTCTATGTCCACTGAGTTACCCCACAATAGAAGCCCGTAATTTATAACACAGTTCTTTGCGTTTTGGGCGCATTGTGACTAAAATTACTGAAATAATTGCAGTTGATGAAGGTCTATACTATACCTTAACCTAATACCTTAACCTTAAAAAAGTAATTTTTACCCTTATTTTTTTTTGTAATATGTACATATTACAAGGGTAAGGGTATAAAATAACCCTTTATCAATATATATGTATATTTAAACATGTGCTTTTCTCTAAAAATCCTTCTCGAAATATTCAAGTCATTACGTTACATATATGTCAGTATAGAGATTTTGCATATAAAAATATTCTCTTTACATATATTTATATTTAATTTTTATAACAAATTAGGTAAGAGATTTAATTTGAAATATGCACCCGTGTATTCTACGCTGGTTTCTGCATTAATACTTATTGTTTTGCAGGGAGCGTTTATACTTTAACTTCTCATTAAACCGATAAGTTGGATTAATTTAGTAGTGGCTTCTATTAGGTTAACTTTGGCGAAGTGCTCCAGAGCTGGCTAGGGAGCTGTGAGCAGGAATATTGTGCTCAAATTCGTATACTTCTTCATTACTGTGTGGAACAACTGCAGTTACTTCATTTTAAATAGAAAATGAAAATTTTTTTGCACATTCCTATGTTTGTATGCACCTGGGATTGCACGGAAGCAATGATTAAACAAGGTTCTAGAAGAGCGAAACAGAAGTTGAATACGGGAGTTTTATGTATGACTTATTTATTTTATGGATGTGAAACATCTATTGGCGCGCCTTGGCAGTAAAATCGAACCGTATGCCGTGACTGACATTGGCATGACGCTCTCTCATGCCGCCATGCAAAGGAGATTGATTAAATTTGGAAGTTGTACCCCTGATTGACAATCTATGAAATGGTACATAAGTAAAATTCTTAAATGATTTATTACAAATGAGTACAAAACTGAAGCGATTTTTGTACCCTAGAAAACATTATCACACAAAAAAGGAAATTATCGAGATTTTTTTACTGAAATCCAAATCAGTCGCCATTATCGTTCAGAAATTCAACAATTCACTTCAATAATCCAGTTATAATTCTTAATGAGTTGTAAATTTGTGACATTTATGAGTCATTTATATGAAGATGATCTATGACTAAAAAAAATTATCGTTTCGTATTCTTTCCGAATGAAACGGCGTCTGCGGCTGTCCCGTTCGTTCGCCAGGATCGCCCGTCTGATTGCGTCTGATCACAAATTACACTAAAAACGCTCTACCGTTGACTAATATTAAATTGACATCGAATTTCTTTCCGTAGCGTTGAGTTGAGCGTAGTGTATTTGTGATAAACTGTTTTGTGAACTTTTGTGCTAAGTGCATCATGGCTGCACGTGGACTAAACTTGAGAGCACATACGCTTCAAGAACCTGATCAGCTCAGTATTTTGCGTTCTTGGATTTCGCCGACGGAGGTAAATGATTTTTTTATACTTGATTCCGATCCAATTCTTCAAAATAAAATAATTATTATCAAGCTGAATCCCTGCAGAGCTGATACCTTGCCCTCTTGGAACACAGTTCATTGTAAACAAAATATCATACATGTTATTTAACTATTTTTTCTGCTCTTTTAACTATCTCCTGAAGACATTCTGTGTCATGAATGTTTTTACATTGCTTTACTGCTTCACACCATCAAATACCTATGCGTGCAATTGGACATCGTGAAGTTTAGTATGCTTCAATGACAAATCTACGAAGATCTCACAGAATGAGTGATGAATGTCATGAAAGGAATATAATACTTGATGAACTCCATTTCATCAGGTAAGTTCAGTAATGTTATTGTTATATGTTTATTGTTGTTTATATTTCCTGTTAATTTGTGACTGGGTGGTGCTGTAGTAGTAGTGGTAGCTTAGACCTAACCTATCGGTGGTTACGGCTCCATAGTGAAGAATCTTCTCACAATACGGGCCGCATCGAGAAGTGTCACCTTCAGAATCTGGTTCTTAAACCAACTGCCGAGCGAGAGCATCCATCCAACGCGTAGAGGCACCTTAGAGAAGATTGATTACATATCGTATACCTCTTCCAGGGGATAGTAATGGGACATTATACATACCAACAGGTCACGGCAGATGTTAAGACTATTGCCAATGTGTAGGAAATTAATGAGTTATTGAAATGAGATGAGGTATATTTGGTATCGGGCTATTACAGAAGAGCGACGGACTGCCTGATAACTATCATATCTGATTGTTACTTCCAGCAGTCAGTGGCTCACCAATCACTTAACAGCGGCGGAAGAGATCAGGGGTGTCGAGAGGTGTGCTGCGCTTTCTCCAATGCTACTCGCGGCATTTAACACTTCCACCCCTTTAGCATATTGCTCTATCGACTCCTCTCTGGACGGCCAATGAAGGTAAACCAGAGTTGAGAGTCCTACTGTCTTGGGTTTTCACTCCGACCGATGAACATACGCTGGATAATTATTGTGTATTTTTTCAACGTGGTGGTTAAAAGAGTACGAGAAAGACGACCGAGAAACCGCATTTTCTTACACCATGTCATTCCTACTTCGCACACGGTGAATATACTGCAAAACGTCCGGATTATCCGTTCCTATATGAAATCTATATGTTTGTCTGTGCGTGCGTTTGTCTGTGCGTTTCCTGTGTGTGCATTTTTTTTTCGAATATTCTAATTTTGGCTTCAGATTCGGATTCAGCATAAAAAAGTAGAATAGGAATGTTCAGGAACACCGTTTATTACGGAGTAAACTAAGAGAAACTAACAATCCTATCTATCTATTTTATCACGTAGATTTAACATCGACTATAGCTGCCTGTGAAAAACTTTGTCACGTCATTCATCGTGACATGAAAATATTGTCGGGGATCAGTGAATGAAAACCGCTCGATCATTCTCGTTCATTACGTTCAATACGCAGTACTAACAGCTACGGGGCTATTGGAAAATAGGGTTTTCAATACGTTATGCTTTAACAGTATAGACACAGTGGAAGTGTGTCTTAGACTCCTTTGATGTTGGGAAATGCCGACGTCTGAATGGAGCGTTGACCAGCCTGTAGGGTTGCCACTTATACTAAATATGTTTTATGTTTTAAGTGAAAACTTCTTTAGGCGTGTTCAGCACTTTTGAGATGTGGTAAAAGTAATGAACTCTCGTGACCGTCTGGCTCAGATACATACAACTAGTCTCGTCATAAATACTCTTCCATATAATATTTTCTTTTTTCAATGATTTAATTATTTTGAATTTGGATTTACACGTTTATTAAGTTAAAAACTTCTTTCAATTTCCCGCCGTTTTGCATATTTTTTTCGTGTTTATTATCGAATTACACTATGGAATGGGGTGTTAACGAAAATATGATTGCAGTGATTGCCTTGCACAAAGTGGGTATGGAGCCGTAGGTCATATTCAAGACACTTCAAAAGCTTGGTATCAGCCGTATGTACGTAGATAGTACTATCGACAGATATAAAAACGCTTCTTCTGTTGAAGACCATAAAAGCTCGAGGCGACCGCGTGCTGTTAGAACCACAAAGGCTGTTAAAGCCAAAATTCGGCGAAACCCCATTAGGAAACTAAAATCTTATCGCGAGAAGTGAAGATTACTATTAGGACTCTGTCGCGTATAATAAAACAAGACCTGAACAAGTTCGGCGCTTATCGTCGATATACAGGACATGCTCTAAATCAATCTCTAAAGTGGAAGAAAGTGGATCGATTAAAGCGCCTTCTATCCCTATACGCAGGTGAAAGGCACAGAAATATCCTCTTTACTGATAAAAACAATCACGTTTAAATATCACTATAATAAGCAAAATGATAAAGTGTACACACACAGTTCTATAGAAACCGCCCAGAAGAGGTCGGAAAGGTACAACGTGATCATCATCCCGGTCTGGTGGGATGTGTCAAGGAGTCACAAAGCTTCATTTTTGTGAAAAAGGAGTGAAAACTCAGCCAAAGTGTATCAAGAAACTGTCTTGGATCGTGTTGTAAAACCTCTCAGCAATACACTTTTTAAAAATGTACCGTGGACTTTCCAGCATGACTCTGCACCTGGTCACAAGGCACGAACTACCCAAGCCTGGCTCGAAACCCACGTTCCGGACTTTATAAGAGTTGAAAACTGGCCCTCGCCTGGCGCAAATCTGAAGCCCATTGACTACAAATTATGATGAGTTTTAGAGAACATGGCCTGCTCGAAACAAGACGCCGACATTGCGTCTCAAGAAATCTCTGGAGCAAGCAGTGGCTAAATTTCCCATGGAAACAGTGCGTAAATGCATAGATTCGTGGCTAGACAGACAGGATGCCTGTAGCAAAGTCAAAGGTGGCCATTTGGAATAGAATTTTTATTTTTTACTGAGACTTCCATAACTATGTACATATAAGTTTTATTAAGATTACATTACTTCATAAAAAAATAAATGCGTATTCATTTATAACAAAACTTTGGCCGGACTAGGTATATATATATATACATGTGTGTGTGAAAAATTGCCTGGTTGTTTTTAAATTTTATAAAAAAAAGCAGCGAAATAAATGAAAATCTGAAAGTAAGCAGCCTATGGACATTTGCAACGCCATATGTAATTGTGAAGTAGTATTTTTACAACAATATTTGTCTAGATGAAAATATTTATTTGCTTGAACCCATTCTATAAAACATCAAATTGACTCTTATTACGTCGACTAAGAAATCGAATTTCCACCACTTCTGTCCTTGTCAATTGGGCATAGCTTTGATGTAGAAACCAAACCAGTGTGATGATAGAGATCGGAGTGACTTTTGTTTATACAACGTCGGCAGGCATACAAGCATACGGCCTACCTGATGTAAAGCGGGTACCGTAGCCTATTAACGCTTGAGATATATATATAAGTATCACTTGCGCGATGAGTCCACTGCTACTTGCACAGCAACTCCTTGGGAACTTACTGGTGACCTCACTCACACGCACGAACACAACAACCCTCTAGGGAGATGTTATTTGGCTGCGGTTTTCTGTGAGGTGGAGGTACTTCCCCAGACGGGCTGCTTTGATACGCCCTACCTCTATTAAAACATCCAGACCAAGACAAACAGACTTGTTCATGCACACAAATGTTTGCCTTGTGTGGAAATCGAACCCACGAGCGTTGGAGTCAAAGTCGCGTCATTCACGACAGAACCACCGAGCTCGTCAACTGTAAAAAATGCTCTAAAAACTGCTTAAAACTACGCCAGTTAGAAACATCATTTAGAGTCGGCAACGAGCGAGTGACAACCCTGGTATTGCGACTGTCCATGACCACTGGTAATTGCTTTTTCTTTTCATACATCATTTCATACACCAGATATAAAGAAGGAAGTCAGAAATAGCTATCTGTGACAAAAGGAAGACGAACGACCAACAGATTGGCGTCGGAAGGATTACTTTTTTTTTCAATTTGACCTCGAATTTTGAGCCCGGTGTTCAAATTGTTAGCAACACTACTTAAGCAGGCTCGTTTGGGTTCGAACCTCGCACTGCACCTCCTCCTATTTTGATATTGGCTAAAATAGGACTGAATTAAAAGAATTAAAAGAAATCACAAGTCATCAATAAATACTTATATTATAATTTAAGTTAATAACTTAAGTATCAAGGATTTTTATTAAATAGCCAATTTAACGAGCCGCCCAACTCAGAAATGGCTGGGTGTCCGGGCTCCTGGCTGGCGAAGGCCTCCTGTTCGGGGGGCCCATAGCTGTATCCCACCGTATTGTAGTCCTGTGGTGCACCGTACACTGGCTGGGGTTTAGGAGATGCTGGGGTTTTGTTCTTCAAGAAGAAGTTTAGAAGTAACCCGACGATGTAGAAAATCTTTTGGAAGAACGCCATGAACATGAAAAATGAAGCCACTTTTAATGCTGCCACCTTCGAAAATACCAGAAGAAGAATCATAGCTGAAAAAGAAAGAAATTTTAATGGTTAACACGCTTGTATTTTTAATACCACTAAAATGGACAAAAAGCCTTTCGGCCTGCCTGATGATATACAATTATTTTGTTTCTTTTTCTTATATATAGTCGGGAGGTATACAAGCTTACGGCTCCTAATGTATATACCTCATGTAAAGCTGTTACGGTAGCCTATAAACGCTTGTAATACATTATATATTACACGCGCGATGCCACTTCTGCTGTTAACACAGCAACTCCTTTTCTCCTTTCTGTAAAGTAGAGGTACTTCCACAGACTGCTTTGATGCGTAATACCTCTCTTAAAAATATCCAGACCAAGACAAACACATGTTCATGCTCACATTTGTTTGTCCTGTTTGGGAATCGTACCCACGAGCGTTGGTGTCAAAGTAACGTAACAGCGCGTTCCACCACTGCTCCACCAAGCTCGTCAGAATTACCGTTCTCTATGAATTCAAGCAACAACCGAGGGTCCCTAGTGCATTGGTGAACCTGTTAAAACCTCTTCATGTCCTATTTACCTTTGAAGAACCATTCTCAGAACATAGGTTTCTCCTAAAACGGCGAGAACAGATTTTTCAGAGACCTTTAGAAAATTCTCAATAGGGAATCACAATTCACAGACTAACTTAGAAAAAAATCTGTTTGAAATCGCACAGTTTGCGACCATTATTAAGCTTGTCATATGAAGAGACTGAAAAGTTATTAAATGTAGTCAAATAATCAAATATGTTATTATAAATCAAAGATGTAAACTTAAGAATTACGACAGTCACAAAATAAATCAAATATCTCAAAGACACACACGCACGCATTCACGCATGTAAACACTGACATATCTAAATGGTTTATTTCCCTAATTAGTATAAATCCTATTACCCGAGGAGAGCCTGGAGATCAGTACAGGTTTTGACCTAGTTCAGACTCCAGACTCTCACGAGGACTACATTATGTGGTAACTTATTGAAAAATATCTAGAATCCGTTTTATTTATAAGTCTTTGTGAAAAGTAAATAATCATTATTATTATGTTTCTTATATCACGGGTTTTATCCCGGTCATTTGATAGGCGTGCGCGGGGATTTAGATCCTACGCGTAGCGGCTCTTTTGAGATGATTGATGCTATGTTGTATACCCACCCAGACCCGCTCCTGAGTACATTCATGGAACAATATATTCATGAGCAGGTCTCAGCAAGTATTGGGACTATTGGAAATGTGTGGGAAATTATTGGCCTATTACAATAAGATCTGGAGGGATTATTGGTACTGGGCTATTACAGAAGAGGGACGGACGCCTGCCATAACTATCATATCAGATTGTTAATTTTGACACGCTGTGGCTCGTCCACTCCCTGGATGGATCCCCGAAATGCCAGAGAAAGTCAGCTGGAGGTAACACCGGCGTGATCAGAAGTGTCGAGAAGTGTGCTGCGCTTTCTCATTTGGCGCTTTAACACTCCTGGAGCATTATTATTTATTTCCCGCCCTTTTTTGACAACCTGTCAATTTAATATTTATCATTTCATAATCATTATATAGTTCTAATGTGTGAAAATGAATTCCCTGTTGATGGTGAGTGTACGGTATAGTTGTAGAAGTAACAGCATTACAACTCCTCGGAACACAACCCAATGTACAATCGGTAGAACACTCAAAGGGATGCGAAGTTCTCCTTAAACTTCGGGCTCAATACGATGCCTAAGTTTAGGATGGATGACAATCTCACAGCTCGTCTCTGAGCCGAATTATAAGGACGTAGCTGGCATCCAGTTAATCCAACTCAATCTTGATGCGTACTTAATATAATAAAACCCATATCGTATTGTGGTTTCGTCATGAAATTCGGCATCTGAGTGTAATTTGACAGTGTAATTACATGCTCGGTGGTGCAGTGATTAGTAACGCTATTTTAACATAAGCGGTCGTGAGGACAAACATTTGTGTGAACCTGTCTGTTTATCTTAGTCGGTGTGTTTTTTAACACAGGCAGGGCGCATCAAAGCATCAAAACCTCCACCTCACAGAAAACCGCAGCCCAAAAACAACTCCCTAGAGGGTTTTTGTGTCTGGGTGTAAGTGCGGTCACCAGTGATCTCCTAAGAAATTGCTGCGTCCGCAGTAGAGATGGCATCTTTAATGCATTGCAAGCGTTTATAGGCTGCGGTAACGGTATAAAATCAGGTGGGCCGTATGCTTGTATTCGTCCCGACATTGTACAAAAAGAAAATCGAGCTGGTCAATAGTGAAGTAAGGAGACACGGGGACTTACCAATGGTATCATAAAAGCAAAAACCCATAGAGGCGGAAAAAGCTTAAAGCGGCAGTTATTCGGGGCGGGAATTTTTTGTAACACCAGCCACACAAAAAGCTGGCGCGATCCGGCGCAGTGCGATCGCTTTTTGTGTAACAGGCATACAAAAACGAATGTTATATGCACTTTAAGTTTAAGAGAGGTAGGGGGCCTCAAAGCAGCCCCGTTGGGGAAGGACTTCCATCTCACAGAAAACCGTAGCCAAATAACAACTCCCAAGAGGGTTGTTGTGTTCCTGCGTGTGAGTGAAGTCACCAGTAAGCTCCTAAGAAGTTGTTGTGTTAAGAAGTTGTTGTTATAACAGCAGAGAAGGCATCGTGCGAGTAATACTTAATGTATTGCAAGCGATTATATGTACCTATGTATATCTTCACGCCAGGTCTCTTGCGGTCTTTACACACTTCACGCGCTTCTTTGATATTCATAGCTCTTTTCAAGCACGCTCGCCGGTTCCTAAGGCTCCTGACATCACATTCTGATAAAACACGACTAATTTGGTCATGATAGGTTAGTCTTGGTCTTCCTTGTCTCCTACATCCTTCCACTTTCACATTGTATATCTGTTTCGTCATTCTTTCATCTTGCATTCTTTCTACATATCCGAACTAACGGAGCATGCCCTTACTTATCTTAACACCGACACTCTCTTTCAGTCCAACTCTCTTTCGTTCATCATTTCGAACGCGGTCAGCAAGCGTTATGCCACAAATTTTTCGCAATGCTCGCATCTCGACCACATTTATTCTACTTTCATGCTCTCTCTGCCATACCCAGCTCTCACTTCCATAAGTTATCGTTGGGATTAGCACCGCGTTGTGTACAGCGAGCTGTGACTTCTGGCTTAGATTTCTGCTGCCAAACAGTTTACCCAACGCTCCATTCACGCTATTCCCTACACTCACTCGTCTCTCCACATCAGCGGTGTACCTTCCATCGCCGCTAAAAGCGCTTCCAAGATATACAATCTCATCCACTTGCTCCAACACTACATCATCAACAGTAATCCTAGTGTTCGTTCTGGTTGTCTCTCTTTCAAATACCATTATCTTGGTTTTCTTCGCATTCAATTGTAAGCCTTGCTTCATACAATCGTCTTCCATTGTTGTGACTAGTGTTTGCAGTTTGGATATTGATTCTGCTATTAATACCGTGTCATCTGCATAAAGCAGGCAGTTAACCACTGAGCCACTCATTCGCATTCCCACATTCATATTTCTCATTCTCTGAAGACAACTGTCCAGATACAGGATGAATAGCCGAGCCGACAGCACACATCCCTGTCTGACACCAATATTGGTATCCGATAAGCTACCGTCCACTCGCACACATGCTGTAAAATCCTCATAAGTGGACTGCAAGTGGACAGCACGGAGCAGGTCACCGTCAAACTCATATCTGGGGAAGATGTTCCAGAGATTCTTTTGCACGACCCTATCAAATGCATTTTCAAAGTCCACAAAAATGCAGAAAACCTTCTGGTCCAAAGCCAGATGCTTCTCTACGATGTTGCGGAGTGAAAAAACTTGATCCGTACATCCTCTGCCGCTTCAAAATCCCCCTTGTGCTTCCCCAATCAATCGCACTTTTCTGTTCATTCCGTCTCCATGTGTACGTGTGAATATCCTTCTGATGGAAGAACGTGTTCGACACAAGGAGGTTTCGTTCCATACATACGTCTAAAAGTAACTTACCAGCATCGTTCACTCTCTTATCTCTGTATGGACCAAGCACAGCCTCATAACTGCTTCGCTTGGTCCCAACCCATCCATTCAGATCACCACACATAATTATCCGTTCATTCACTTCGGCCAAATCCAGAACGTCCCTTGCGGTCTCCCAAAACTTCTCAAGCTCCTGGGGATTAGTAGAGCTTACAGGAGCATATGCTGCAACCAAAAAGACTCGCGTAAATCCCAGTTTTATTTTAACCCAGAGAAGTCTTGGCCCTACTTAATCGTAATCTTTCACACCAGCGGCCAAGCGAGATGAAAGCACAACGCCTACGTCAGCGCTGGCATGATCGTCCTGGTTCACCCCGGAACACAGGGCCATCATGCCACCTGGCAGATCTTCGACGTCGCTTCCCTTTCGTTTGGCACAAAAACATCTAGGCATCTCTCGTTCTTATATCTATCAACTCATTCATCTTATCTTGTAATCCACCTCACACATTTCATGTGCCTATACGACACTCAGCTCTCCTCGACCCGCCGGGTTGGGCGTTGCGTGGTGGGTGGTGGTCACCACCGCCGCATGCACTTAAACACGCACCGACGAGGACGAATCGGTGCGCGTCGCCTACGGGGGACGCCCTAATCCGCGCGTCTGTGCGGTTTGTATGTAGGTCCATTACAATCCAGTGTTGGACTGGCAGGGTCGCGACGTGCAGGCTTCTGGTACCGACCCCAAAGCAAGCGTTTATAGGCTACGGTAACCGCTTTACATCAGGTGGGCCGTATGCTTGTATGCCTTCCGACATTGTACATATTAAAAAAAAACACTTAACTGTATATAAACTTATATCTTATTCAGTTACACAAACAGTAAAAATATGAAAGGAAAAACATAACCGATGTATAAATTGCTGTTTATATGCATAAGATAAAAATATAATGGAAAAATGTGTGTTGTGTGTTAGTATATAACACATAAGTATGTATGTATTTCTTCACACTAGGTCCCTTGCGGGGTAGGCAGAGAGAACCGAGCGCCGTAAGACGCGGTCCTTACACGCTCCGTTGGTCTGAGCGAGTCTAAGAGAGGAAGAGCACATCAAACAAAGCATACCGTCTGCCTCCAAAGCCTCCACTTCGCAGAAAACCGCAGCCAAATTACAATTCTCTGGAGGGTTGTGGGTTTCCTGCGTGTGAGTGACGTCATCAGTAAGCTCCTCAGGAGTTGGTGTGTTAGTAGCAGAGGAGGCATCGCGCGAATGATACCTACTTATTGTATTACAATCGTTCATTGGCTACGGTAACCGCTTTACATCAGGTGGGCCGTATGCTTGTATGCATTCCGACGTTGTATAAAAGATAAACTGTTTATTATTTTCATTAGTTACTTAACAAAAAAAAGTCATGTAAGTTTCTCTGTTCTAGCCATTTACTAATTTAATAAAGTGTTAACAGTTTGTTACTTTGTGATAGTATGAATTAAATAAATAGATCGTAACACATACTTAAAATAACATACACTAAAAAAAATAGACTTACCCCACAGCCGCGCAGAACTTTTCTTCTTCTTGGCCCTGGAGTCCTCAACGAGTAGCTCATTGTTCTCCAAACAATAACAACACACGACCATCATCAATGCAACTACAACAATCTTCAACATTATTATTTAATTCCCGCCTTTTTTTGACAATCTGTCAATTTTATTTTTTAGGCAACGGTACGAGATACAAAAAGCCGCTGCCGTAATACTTTTTCAAATTTATTTTCACGGGATCCAGGCAGCGGCACGTCTCGGCCGCTTTCCAGTTAATAAATAAGAATTTATTTCGGCCAACACACGTGTAAATTCGTTTTAAAGAAGAAAGTTGTCCTTTGTTTCAGCAGTTGAACAGATTCGTGCCGGCTTTTCCATTTCTGTGACTAATGCACGTGTGTGGAAACGATTATTACGGGCTTTGTGTTGCGGCCGCGTTCGTCGCATTTCTGTTAGAATTTAACGCGCACCAAAAATTTCACCGTTTTTCTTCAAATATACTTATTTGCATTTCAAAAGGTATACAGTAAACAGATATAAAGTGAAATATTTCAAACGTTAAGCCACATTATTGTCTGATGAAATAAAAATAAAATTCGCATCCCTCTCAAAGATTGCGATCGCGTATTCGAATAAAATCGCATCAAAAGGATCCCATCTTAATGGATTAAGTGAAATATAAAAATGGATCTGAAAGCAGCTCTTTATATTCTTGGAATAGATAAAATTGCATTAAAATAATTGTGAGAATTTTTTTTTCTTTTTTGTCATTGCGCAATGTCAAGCACAAGTATTTTTTAAAAGATAAATGTGATGTAAGTTCTAAGATTTCGTACTACCATAAAGTATTATATTCTATACGAAATCTTAGGATAGTAGCACACATTTTTTAAATAGGAACATTATGTATCAGGAACATTTAAATAAATGAAAGATCAACAAATAGTATTTCATGGAGCTTCCATGACGACCATGGCGGAGGGGTTTTGCAAGGCTACTTTGACACCAACGCTCGTGGATTCGATTCCCACACAAGACAAACATTTGTGTGCATGAACACGTCTGTTTGTCTTGGACTGAGTGTTTTTAATAGAAGTAGGACACAAAGCAGTCCGATTGGGAGAGCGCTGATTGTAGAAAACTGAAGCTAAATACAGCTATGAGGTTAAAAAGGACAAGAATGAAATTGTGTTGTCCATTATTAAACACTTAAATGACAGTAAAAGTCCAAATTATGATGGCGTATACCATGCAAGGGATATTAAACACATTAACCCTTTAATTACCCCCGTAATCACATCCCTAATTAATATACGTATAATTACAGAGAGTTATATTGAGATATTCAAAATAGCCTAATAAGACCAATATATAAACAAAGCAGCTACATATATATATATATATATATATAACCAATAAGGCAATGCGCATGAAGGCACTCCGCCCTCACAAACACGTTGTGTTTTAGCGCGTAAATATTTCAACGATTTGAGTTCATCATCTAGAGATTTACATCAGGTGGGCCGCATACTTGTATACCTACCGACATCATATAAAAAAATGCGGGTTTAACAGAGAGAACGGAGCGCCACGTGGCTCGGTTCCTTTACTCCTCGCTCGCTTCTTTGACTTTCATAGCTCGATGGCGCAGTGATGAAACGCGCTGTTAATCTACTTTGGCACCAACGCTCGTGGGTTCAATTCCTACACATGACAAGGGTTTGTGTGCATGAACATTGTCTTGGTCTGGGTATTTTCTATGTCTATAAGTACCTACGTATTTACAAAAAAAAATGTATTTACGTATGTTTATCAGTTGTCCAGTACCAATAACACAAGCTTCGCTTACTTCGCGGCTAGATGGCGCTGTGTAATTTGTCCGATAATGTTTATTATTATTTCTATCACGGATTTATCCCGGTCATTTGATAGGCTTGCGCAGGGATTTGAATCCATTACATCAAGCTTCTCAAAGGGGCTTAGAGGCCCCTTTGTAGAAGCTTGATATAATGTTGTATACGCGCTGTGACCTGCTCAATGGAACAATATACACATGAACCAGGTCACAACAACCTTCCAGATAGCTGTTATTTGGCTGCGGTTTTCTATGAGATGGAGGTATTTCCCCAGACGACCTGCGTTGATGTGCCGTACCTTTCTTAAAAATATCCAGATCAAGACAAATAGACACGAGCGTCGGTGACAGTCTTGTTTGTTATTAACTGCTGCGCCACCGAGCTCGTTATGATAGATAAAGTTAACCACACACAGGTTGCTATGACGTTAAAGAAGCGAGATAGGTATGCAAGAACCGAGTCTGTGGCGCTATTCTCTCTGCCCACCCGGGAAGAGATCTGGCGAGAGAATATGAATAGATAGCCAATGTATAATTTTCCATCAATTCAGTGAAAGCGATAGCACAATGCTCTCTTAGTTGTAAGACGCAGGAAGTCAGTTAAATGCGGTTAAGAACCTCTCCAACTCGGAAGTCGTGTAACTTTCAACACGTAACTCGATGACACTCCAACTTCCGGTTTGAATGGACAGGGATGATTGAGTTATTGAAAGACGAAATTTCCCGCGTGAATGTACAATTATACTCCACTAGCTGCAGCCCGCGGTTTCATTCGCGCGAATCTCGATATCCGGGATTCTTATTATTTCTAAGGGTTGTATCGAATCTCGATATCCGGGATTCTTATTATTTCTAAGGGTTGTATCGTGACGTACAACCTTTGCTTTCTAAGAATATCTAAGAAGAATAGGGCTATCATATTAAAAAATATTTTTTTAAGTCCGCCTTAGTTCGACGTTCGAATTTGACGAGCTCGGTGGCTCAGTCGTGAATAAAAATAAATAAATATTGTCGGACAAATTACACAGCGCCATCCAGCTCCAAAGTAAGGGAAGCTTGTGTTATGGGTACTAGACCACTGATAAACATACGTAAATACATTATTTTTTGTAAATACGTACTTATTATACATAGAAAATACCCAGACCAAGACAAACAGATATGCACACAAATGTTTGTACTGTGTGGGAATCGAACCCACGAGCGTTGGTGTCAAAGTAGCGTAACAGCGCATTTCACCACTGCGCCACCGAGCTTGTCAAATGAAAGGCAAGGCAAAATGAATGATGCGACTTCGACATCAACGCTCGTGGGTTCGATTCTCACACAAGGCAAACATTTGTGTGCATGAATATGTCTGTTTGTCTTGGTCTGGATGTTTTAAGAGAGGTAGGGCACATCAAAGCGACCCATCTGGAGTAGTACCTCACCTCACGGTAAACCGCGGCCACATAACAACTCCCTAGAGGATTGCTGTGTAAGCAGCAGAGGAGGCATCGCGCGAGAGATACTTAATATGTCGCAAGCGTTAATAGGCTACGGTACCCTCTTTACATCAGGTGGGCCGTATGCTTATATGCCTCGCGACGTAGTAAATAAAAAAAATGATAACCGAAACCGACGCCTGGTATGGCGGAGTACGCTCTAAACATTATCAAAAACATCTTAGGTTAAAAATGATTCTCATCTTAATCTCATATTTCGTGCATTCCTTATCTAAAAAGAATGTTTATTTCCGAGGCTGCGCTAAGTAACAATAAATAAAAGCAGGCAAACACATTTACGATCGGGCGGTCGATGGGTGTACGTCGGGGGTTTGTTTGTTTGAATGTTTGTGCAGAGAAAAGCATGAGCGATGCTTGTGTTATTTCTTGACGGAGGCAATTACTAATGTGCTACGGTTATTCTTTTTTTTATACAACGTCGGGTACATACGAACATAAGGCCCACCTGATGTAAAGCAGTTACCGTTGCATATTAACGCTCGGAATACATTTTAACGTGCGAGAGAATGAAATAGAAGGCATTGTACAGTGTTTATTACAGGGTCCGAGCGTTGTACGTGTCTTAACACGTGTGTGTTTGCTTGGGATAAGGCGTCATAACAACCGTGGCGTATCGTATATGTATATTGTTTACATAAATATTTTATTATTTTAATAAAATCATTTTTCAGGTATGATCAATATCATCATAAATATACCCTTCAATTATCCTATGCCTGAAATTATACATTCGTCTCATTATCCTGAAATTCACATTTTTTAAGGTTTCCCTTCTATCGCTTATGAAGTGTACACAATTTTTTTTTTTTATTAAATGGATTTAGCGTGAAGTTTTAGATAGATAAACTTCATTGGAACGATGGCAGAAAGAACCAAGCCCACATGACTCCGACCGAGTAATACTTAATGCCGCCTTTCCATTTGATAGGCCGTATGCTTGTATGCCTTCCGACGTCATATAAAAGAAAATGCTCCACCACTGAGCTCGTCAAATGTTACTTGAAGTGTCGGCGATGCGTTCTATATTGATAACTGGAGGGTGCGTCTCCAAAGGCAGCTCATGGTGTAATGTTATCGCCGATATCCACAGTAACTCGGAGCTACAAAAGCCTCGAGCAATCATCGTTAAATTAAGTCACTGTATCAATATAGAATATCACACAGATGCGACAAAAGTCCAAATGACGACGTCCCTTGTGACCATGACGGAAATAACCAGTGGGTAGGGCACAAATAAAAACTCCCTAGAGGGTTGTTGTGTTCCTGTGTGTGAGTGAGGACACCAGTAAGCTCCTAAGGAGTTGCTGTGTAAGCAGCAGAGGAAGAATCGTGCGAGTGATACTTAATATATTACAAGCATTAATAGGCTACGGTAACTGCTTTACATCAGGTTATGCTTGTATGCCTTCCGATGTTGTATAAAAAAAAATGTTCATTCATGCACACAATTTTGTTTCCTGTTTGGTAATCGAACCTACTAGCGATGATTAGTTAGTTTATTTATTATTCTTATTTATTAATACATACTTGCCTTACAAGCTAACAGGTGCTGTGCTACCCAAAACGCTTACAAGATAATTGTCTACTTATAACTATCTATTATGCTAAGCTTAAATATTAAAATATCATTACAAAAATAGTACAAGGTTTGAGAAAAACATAAAATTATAAAATAAATGACGGTTGCAGTGTTAAACTCACATCTTTATATATATATATAATTCTACTGTACGTGTGTATGTGACTGAACTCCTCCTAAACGACTGGACCGATTTTGATGAATTTTTTTGTGTGTGTTCAAGGGGATTCGAGAATGGTTTAGATTCACAATTGAACCCAACAGGTGGCACTGCAGTCGGGTTTATATTATGGGACAGGACAACGTCTGTCGGGTCCGCTAGTGTCATATGAAATTTCCCTAAATTTGTTACATAAATGTCCTAATCCATCTGCGAATAATTCAATTTCGTGGTGCTGAGTATGTCCCCGATCGTACGGAGTGCCCGATGTGTGGGCGTGCCTACCGCGTTCAGCCATGCAATTCTCTAAGCGACTCGTAATGGCTGTGTGCGTCGCTGTGATCACAGATGTCACAGCTTTGACATCGTCTACTGCGATCACGGCTTTTTATTTGGTATTCTATAAGGCTGTAAGCGTACGCGAGGCTGTTTGCCTTGTAGAATTTCAATTCCAAACGCAGCCTTGCGGCGCTAGTGTCGCACAACCATGAAAAACGACACCAAGGAATTGCAATTTTGTGTTCAAGGCTATAACAGCCGATGTTTCCGAGGATGTAAGGATGTTTGCTCTTACAGAATTGCATGGCTGCACGCGCAGCAGGTTGCGCGAGCAGACCCGGTCTGCGGCGCGGTGCTACCAAACTTGTGACCAAAATGGTGACCTACTCTAATATTGCGGGACTGTCTATATTATAACGAATTATAGACAGATAGTGCGTAGCCCGAAGCATAATAGCCCTTCTGAATTTGAGTGTTTTCAATTATATTATTAGTTTTTTTATTATTGCTTGCTTGCCACCTTAGTTGTATTAAAAAAAATGATATCAAAGTAGTCTTACTAACAACTGCGCCATCGAGCTTGTCCAACTTATTACACCAATACTGTGAAAGAATTTAACTTTTTATACCAACTAACAAAACCATTTCTTCAAAACACACGGCTAAACAAAAGACAGTTGGTGAAGTATAGATTAATAGATTGCATTTCACGCCATAGTCTATACTCTATTCCGCAAATAAAAGAACGCAAATGTAGGTCACAGCTCGGACACATCTGAGGCACGTTCATGACACTGTGATTTAATTTAACGTTGATTGTGCATCGCACCCCCGCAGAAGATGGGTTTCACCGCATACACAGAGCAGCTCACTGATACGTACTGTGAGTTTTAATCAAAGCGGAACAATTAACTACTATGTGACCCGTTGGAAATTAACTACTATGTGACCTTTTGGAATTTCGATTTTGAAGTCGCAGATGAAGATATCTACATTTTTGCTCCGAAATCTGTTATATTGGTAATCGATAGATGTTAGAATTCAAAATATGGTTTTGTTAGCTCGTTGTTAGATTGAAATGCTAAATTCTGTTACATTACTCGTGTGATAAGTTAATAGGACGACCTCGGTAGCGCAGTGGTTAGTACTGCCACTTAGGAATAACATTTTGTATGCATGAACTTGTCTGTTTGTTTTGTTCTTAGGAGAGGCAGTGTGCACCTAAGCATCCCGGCTGGGGAATTACCTCCACCTCACAAAAAAAAGCAGTCAAACAAGTCTCTGGACAGTTGTTGTGTTCTTACGTATGAGTAAGGTCATTTAATAAACTGCTAAGGGGTTGCTGTGTTCGCAGCGAAAGTGACATCGTCTCGGATAATTTAATGTTTTACTAGCGTTCCTAGACTAGATATATATTTTACTCTCTTAAAATTCCCAGACCAATCCAAACAAACATGTTCATGCACACAAATGTTTGCCCTGTGTAGGAATCCCCGAGTATTGGTGTCAAAGTAACGTAACAGATCGTTTCGCCACTGCGCCACCGAGTTCGTCAAATAGTATGATATGCACAGTTGCAGTGCCGTTGCAGTACAGAAAATTTTACCAAAATACATGTATAGCACTGCACTACCCCTGCGCAACTCAAATGAGAAGCGTAAACGTGCAGCTGCAGCTATTTAGTAGAATTGGCGTATAGCATAGCAGTCTTAATACGGCAAAATATATCGGATATATTTTTAAATAAAAAAGGGATAGCGATTTATAATAAATACAATCAGTATGTTAGTTCAAATAAGTTATCGCTGTTCGTAAACTCCAATATACAACATCGATCTGTTACAGGTCAGTAGCTGCCAAAGTCAAATAATAGTCGACGTCCATAACAATTAACTTTGAATTGTACAACTTGTGAATATAATCCGATCTAGTTAGTTATTGTTTATAAACTTAATTGTGATTTTAGATTACGCATTGAACCGAAAGTTCTTAGTTACCTAGCTTTTGAGGTGGACTACATATTAATGAAAACAGTTCAGTACAAGTCGCTAAGAAGTTCCAGCATTGAAATTGATATGATAAGGAAGATAGTTTGTGCCCATTGCCACCTCTGTGTCCATCCTGCTCTTTGCCCATCGTCATGACGTTTTATTATACACGTAAACGGTTTATAATCGCGAGTCGACTGGGGCTCCGGATTTATGGCGAATTCGTTAACCCGGTTATTCTGAGAGAACGACTCTTATGTAACCGTAACGTATCCCTGTCTCGCTCTCTTTGTACCGTATTAGAACTTCAGAGAGGTAGGGCGCGTCGCAGCAGCCTGGGGAAGTACCTCCATCTCATAGAAACACAGCTAAATAACAACTTGCAGGCTTGTTGTTTCAGTAAGCTTCTGAGAAGTTGCTGTGTCAGCAACGGTGGCAATACCATTGTGATACTCCTTGTACTGCAAGCATATGTTACATAAAGCAGTTTACATTCATGTCATACATACGCTTTAGATATCCTCTCGAAGTTTTGTAAAAAAAAGACCATAACAAATTTCTGGTTTTCAACAATATGGTGGAACTGTCAAACGCATAAAGCATTAAATCCATCATATTTTTATCATTCCATCCATCATATTTTTATCACTCCATCCATCATTCACGTCTTAATTTCCTTCTACTAATGTCCTATTGTTACATTTCTCATAGCTTTCGTTCATTTTTATAGTTCCAAATGATATGATTACGATATTTTACTATTAATCTATTACAGAATTATAGACGAGATTAAATTATTTCACTCAATACTTCGTCATTGGAATTCGATGTTGCTTTAAGAATAACACTATAAATTACGAACCGAGCGAGTAAAAAACAAATATTTTACATAGCAACGTGAAGTTACGATATTTTACCCATCACCTAACGAATAATTTACACGAAATTACGATGTTTTTCTCGACATTTCAACATTAGAATTAGATTTAATCTCCAATACTAACTCTATGAGCGATTAAACAACGAATCTTTAATATGACGTGACATAACGATTATTACTTTTAAACAATCGTGTAATTTTAGACGAGAATACGATATTTTTCTCGACACTGACATTGGAATTAGATTAAACTTCAAGAGTAACTCAATAGGTAATTCTTGTTTGACAATCAAGGCGAGGAAAAAGCAAACCGTTAATGTAGGGACGTGAGCTTGCTATATTTAAAGTCGTCAATTACGAAATTCTCTAATAATCGAGATTACGATATTCTACCCTTGGCCAATCACGAAATATAGTCGAGAAGGCGATATTTCAGTCAACAATTTCAATGCTGAAGCATGGGAATTGGTTTAGCCTCTCGAGCCTCAAGAGGCTATGATGAGCTCGGTGGCGCAGTGGTGAATGACGCGACTTTGACACCAACGCTCGTGGGTTCGATTCACGACATAGGACAAACATTTGTGTGCATGAACATGTCTATTTGTCTTGGTGTGGGTGTTTTTAAGAGAGGTAGGGCGCAGCAAAGCTGGCCCTCTGGCCGTACCTCCACCTTACAGAACACCGCAGTCTAATAACAACTCCCTAGAAAGTTGTTATGTTTCTGCATGTGAATGAGGCCACCATAAAGCTGCTAAGCTAAGCTGCTAAGGAGTTGCTGTGTTAGCAGCAGAGGTGGTATCGCTCGAGCGATATTAAAGTGTTATAAGCGTTCATAGCCTACGGTAACCGCATTACATCTGGTGGGCCGTATGCTTGAATGACTTCCGACGCTGTACATAAACAAATATTCCGAAGCATGGGAATTAGATTTATCCTCAAGAGTATCCCTAATTCTTGTTTACCAATTGAGGCGAATAAAAAACTAATCGCAGAACTCCAAATCTAATGGTGTAAAGTATTTTTAACGATATTGCGTCTAATATACTTTTCAAGAATTGCACATTATAAAATGCAAATACTGAGTCAGTGTTTTTTCTCGGACAAAAGTTTTAACACATTTGCATAATTCCTGGCAGCTACCAAAATTGAGATAAGGCGAAAAATAAACGCAAAATCTGGAAACCGCCCAAAAATGCCATGCAGTTTCGTCAAAGGTTTTGTGTTGAAGAGATTTTTCAGAAATAACCTCGCCATGATAGCGCTCGCGGCCGAAATCATGTAATTTTTTTAAGAAATTAAAATTCATGGTCGAGATGTGATGATAAGTATACGGTTCGATAATATGAAATAGTTACCGTAGCTGATGAACGTTTGCAATACAAGGAATACAAGTGGGATCGTTCGCGCTCGCCCTCTCACAGGAACACAGTGACCCTCCAGTCAATATTATGTGACTTCATCATTCTATGTATTTGTGGCGTAACGCTTGTAGACCGTATTGGCAATGATGATGTTAGAAACAGAGTTGGATTGAAAGAGACCGTCGATGTTAAAATAAGAAAAACCATGCTCTGTTGGTACGGACGTGTGGAAAGAATGCAGGAAAAAAGAATTACGAAACAGATAATCACACAACAACAAATTGATCGTTTTCTTTCAGAAGGTGATGTCAGGAGCCTTAGAAATTGGCGAGCGTGCATGAGAAGAGCAATGAATGTTAAAGAAGCGAGTGAGGCATGTAAGGATCGAGTCACGTGGCACTGGGTGTACTCTGTCTACCCCGCAGGGATTTGGCGTGAAGTTATAAATAGATCAGTCCTCTGGTGTCGTCACTTGCTCATCACTGTCACCTACCTCATTTTAGAGCTCCGTACCTTACAAGGATCCCTTATAGGATCACTTTGTTGTCCGTCTGTCTGTTTTTCAATACCTTTTTCTCAGGAGCGGGTAGGGCTATCAAGCTAAAATTAATATCAAATACTCAGATCTGTAATCCCTTCGAGGAGTGAAAAAATCAAACTTCTAAGTTAACGCAATCAAAAGATACGGCGGTTTATGCCTCGTTTATGTCGCATATTTTGACACTCGCAAGGGAATCAAAACGTACAGGGTACTTCCCGTTGACCTAGTATCATAAAATTTGGTAAGAAGCAATGCCATGTAGCACAAGTAAAGGAAAATCCGAATACCGTAAATTGGTAGTTCCATCACAAAAAAAGCAGTTAATAACACGCCTTTGACACCAACGCTCGTGGGTTGGCTCCATATTCCAGGAAGTAAGTCAGGTCACCAGTAAGCTCCAGGAGTTGCTATGTTAGCAGCAGTAACCGTGCACAGGCTCCGACACTTCACATTGGGGTATGATTTTATTGTTATTTTTGCCCCGTTTATCAGTATGTCCCTTTTAGGATGTAACCTTCCTCCCACCCCCTTATTAAACCCTAAACAGGATGGAATTTAAATATGGGGTTACTTTTGCTCACAAAAAGATTTACAGACATTTCAGTAATTTTTATTTTTAATTCTGCAATTTAAAATTAAATTGTAATGTTGACCATCACAATATAATCGAAGTGAAAATTACAAATACATACATAAATTCGAAAACATGAATTTAGTGGTACATGCGCCCAGCAATATTCGAACCGGCGACCATCGGTTCATAGGGTAATTCTTTATCCACTGGGCTATCACGGCTCTCAGTGAAATTTGCGATTCAACTCCATCCTTTACGGAACACTAAAAACTGAAATCTACATTCGAGCGAAGATCTGTTAATGGATTGAATGATAATCGGATTCCGGTAATTTATCAGCATCCATTATTCATGCATTATTTCCGGCAAAAAAATCACGGTTAATTTATTGTGTGTCGCATCCAGTAAAGTGTATGTATATCTGTAAAAACAGTGCACTTAACATACTCACCGTTGAACGTGGGTAATCTATTGAGGGAACTTTAACATACTGAAATATATTTGTATTTAAGTTGAATAATGACATTTACATCGGCTTGATGTGAAGCAGTTACCGCATACACTTCCATTATATGCGGTATCACTAGTTCGTTTCCTATACAACAACTCCTCAGAAATGCTGCTCGGAGAAACACAGTTTTATATACTTAGTCTGGCCATAAATACTGTTACAATTAAAAATAAACAAAATATTACATTTGAATTTGGAATCTGTCATTTTTATATGATTGTCCATTGAGTTTTCTCATTTTGGCGCCAATACATTGTACAATATTTTGCGATATTAAAATGGAGTGGGGTGATAAAGAGAACCGATGGCTGTGATTGCATTACACAAAATAGGTATGGAGCCAAATGCAATTTTTAAAACTCTCCATACGCTTGGTATTAGTAAAATGTTTGTGTACCGGGCGATTAATAGGTACAATGAGACCTCCTCTGTTTGTGACAGAAAAAGATCTGGCCGGCCACGTAATGTTCGTACGTAAGGTGGTCAAAGCAGTAAGGGAAAGAATTCGAAGAAATTCTGTCTAACTGATAATTTAAAAAAGAATAGGGTGGTAAAATCGAAAAAACTACTGAAGCGGTACGCAAAGGGAGGTCACAGAAAAATTTTGTTTACGGATGAGAAAATTTTTACAATTGAGCAACATTTTAACAAACAAAATTTATGCTCAAAGCTCTAAGGAAGCTTCCCAATTAGTCGACAGAGTGTAACGTGGGCACTATCCGACTTCAGTGATGGTTTGGTGGGGTATTAGCTATGAAGGAGTGACTGAGCCATACCTTTGTGAAAAAGGTATCAAAACATCGGCACAAGTGTATCAAGGTACCATTCTTGAGAAGCTAGTGAAGCCCCTTAACAACACCATGTTCAATAACCAAGAATGGTCCTTCCAGCAAGACTCGGCGCCGGGTCATAAAGCTCGGTCTACGCAATCTTGGTTGGAAACGAACGTTTCGGACTTCATCAGAGCTGAAGACTGGCCGTGTCGTCTAGTCCCGATCTAAATCCGCTGGATTATGATTTATGGTCAGTTTTAGAGAGTACGGCTCTAAACGCCATGATAAGTTGTTTTGTGTTGTAATGTTGAGTCCCTAAAACAATCCGTACGATTGGCAATGAAGAATTTTCCCATGGAAAGAGTGCGTGCTTCTATTGATAACTGGCCTCAACGTTTAAAGGACTGTATGGCAGCCAATGGAGACCACTTCGAATAAGCTTTTTATATTTTAAATTGTTTTATATTTATGTATTAAACTAACACACTGTAAAAGTAATAAATGTTATTTGCAATAAAAATTTTTTTTTTCTTTGTTTCAGTATTTATGGCAAGACTAGGTATATGCGGCCCGTCTGATGCATATCGGGAACCATATGAACGCTTGTAATACAAGGAGTACCGCTCCGCTTCAACTTTCGAGATAGGAGATATTGATTTCACCAACGATGTGTAAAATTGTTCCGTGTAATTAATTATATATACTTTTATATGAAATGTTATGTTAATATTTATATTTTTATTCATTAAACAAATAGTTATATTTGTTATATCGACAACATAAATGATAAAGCATAGTATGTAAAGAATAATATTTTTTTATCTATTAGTTACAAGCTGACCTGAAACTATTATTAAATAAAATTCAGTAAATAGGTAAATAAGTTTAACTGTATTTTAAATAGTAGGCAACATAATTTGCAATCCTGTTTGTATGTTTAGTTACAATATCGCCTTCTATGTACTGCCTATGTTGCAGTCTCACACCTAGAATTTTGGTTATGTAGCGCCGGGAGGCATACAAGCATACGGCCCACCTGATATTAAGGGGCTACCAACGATTGCAAAATAGAAAGCATCACTCGCGGGCTACCGTGGCCTATGAACGATTGCAAAATAGAAAGTGTCGCTCGGACATTGCCACCACTGCCTATAACACAGCAACTCCTTAGGAGCTTACTTGTAATCCCACTCACTCTCAAGAGGCAAGCAATTCAAAAAAGTTATTTGTGAAGGTACTTATCCTACCTCTTTAGAAACACCCAGACCGAGACAAATACATTCCTGACGAGCTAGGTAATGGAGTAATTAGTAATGCTTGGTTCGATTCCCACAGAGGACAAATATTTGTGTGCGTAAAAAAAATGTAGCAGAGCTTATACGTGGATTCCTTTTGAATTCACATGTACTCTAATACTGATACAGACGACAAATAGTATTTTATTTCTCTTGTCTCTGTACATTACGTACAGAAATCTCGACATTTTACACTTTTGAGATTTTACATGTCGCTTATTTATTTGTGTTAACAATCATCGAGAATAGTTTAAAAAGATTTAATAAAAAAATATTTACCTTTTTTTATTTTCGCAAAACTTTATGAGTGTCCCCCGTAAGTAATGGCTCGGCAACGCATGAGTAACACTGTTACAAATAAATAAATGTCAATAAGCTACGGCAACTGCCTACCATCAGACTGGTATTATGCTTGTTTGCCACTTTAGTGGTATAAAAAAAATGTGTGCTGTTTATACCCTATATAGAAGTGATACCTTCAAAAATGTGAACTTCCAGATAATGAGACGAATATAGAATTTCAGGAGTAGGATAATAGTAGGGAATAAAATATTGAAATATTTACGTAAACAATACACGTGTACAAATATATACACAAATATATATAACAATACACCACGGTTGTTATGACGCCTTATCCCAAGCGTCGTAAGACACAGGCGCACACACATATGTACAACGCCCTACCCTGTAATAAACACTGTATAATGCCTTCTATCTCATGCTCTCGCACGTTAAATCCTAAAGATGTATGTGGTTGTCTCTTTTTACTGTTGCTTTTTCGTTTCATAGAGTTTCAAACCGCAACGATGCTAAAGAAGTTTGTACTTCAAAACATTGCTTAAAAAAGGATCGCGGCGTAACTAGATAACAATACATCAATAAACGCAAGTATCTGCAAGTAGTCTGAGGTCAATCGATAGTTGTTTGGTGCTTGGGGCTCGTCGGTTCACGCCGACAACAAATGATCCTCATCTGTTATCCTAGATCACCGCATACTCACAAACTGATTTATTTTCCAACCTGTACACAAACACCGGTCTATAAGCATACACTTGCGTGGCGATGAAGGAAAACATAGTGAGGAAATCCGCACGTTCAAGAAATTAGCAATTTCTTATTAACCGCTGCGTCACTGAGCTCGTCAAATGTTACGTGAAATGTTGGAATAGACGTATTTCTGTTTCTATACTTACATATTGTATTTCTTATAAAATCCTTTCTCAACAACAATCGTGCTACTGTGCCCGCCGTGTGAAACGGGAACGGTCTGTCAGTCATCCGTAGGGATGTGTAAAAAAATAATCGATTGAAATTTATTTATTTCACTGAAAATCGATTTTAAAATGCTATTTTAATATTACATAAATCGATTAATAACCGATTATTTTCTGACGATTTTTCATTACTGTTTGATCCATCAATATGACATTAATGCTATCTGTCCGTCAACGGTGTCATCCCATCTGTGTTTTGAAAACGGTTTAGTTCATTTACCTAATCAAATTTTCACTAGATGGCGTTGTTATTTTACCAACATTCAATGTCAACGACGAAAAGCGCGGACGAGTAGTTGGCGTTGATGTCGACAATAAATCTGGCAATGTTAAATGTCACGATTGCTCTAAAATTTGTTTTGATTATTCGAAACTTGTAATTTCTGTTGTTAATTTTAAATTAATAAAGCTGGTATTAGAATAATATTCTTGGCGTTTATTTCGAATTTAATTCCAAACGATTAATTTAAAAAATTTAATCGAATTTTCATGCTAAGAAAAACAATCGATTAATCAATTCTCGATTTTTATGTAGAATGTAACATCACAAGTCGTCCGCGTCACAGTTGCGAGAACCGGATGACAGTTTCGCATTTAGAGCTAAATAATGATATCCCGCTTTACGGGGATTAGTTCCGCTCGCTCCACGTAAAAATCAGTATTGTCGCCAAATCCTTAGTCTTCAGTATCGGACCCCGCCAATTCTAATGGATTAGGAAACGGGATAACGCTAAGAAGTAGAAGCTGTAACATTAGTGATAATAAAACGTCGATATAAATAATAAATCATACCTCTATGGTTGCTAATCGGCGGTGGTCACCACGTGCAGGTAAGTTAGCTTTGACTTTGAAATAATAGTGAGCCACTTACATCACAAATGTATTTTTTGCTTCACATTTACATACTCACGAAAAAATATATTTGCGTAAGGTATTATGATATTATATAGAAAAAGTTCTTATTCGTAATGCGGTAAAATCTTACAATAAATAATCAATTTAATTACTAGTATAATAACGGTACTTCCTATTAACTGCCCATATTTACGGTCTTAAATTATGTTAAAGTTAGTTCTACTGAAAATAAAATGTCGTAGCGTACAATATCATAATTTTCGATAATACTACGTCAAGTTGGGAATGACACCATACTAGTTACAAGTGCCGTAAAGAAAAGAGACAGAGCTATTTACAATTGTACGTAAACGAACGTGACACTAGATACTGAGAAATCATTAAATCACATCAATAACAATCAAACACATCATCAATCACGCCTGTATTTTATTCATATTACAATCAAACAAAGCTTACTTCTGAAATGTAATATTATCCTTTTTGCATAGTTGGATTGCATATCCTTTTTTTTAAGTAGTACCCCCACCTCACAGAAACTGTGGGGATCTGACGATAGTCGCTCCATATCAAAATCAGTAATTGCCAAACCCTTAGCCTTAGATAGCTAACCTCACAAAGCGAAACGGATTAGAACACGGAACAGCTATAGTAAGAAAAAGAAGACTGACATTAATTTATTATAATATTCTTTTATTATAATATTTTATAGGTATACTATATTATTAATATAAAGGACATATTATGATATGTACTAAAAAATTTAAACTCGTTTTTTTTCTAAGATGTAACATATTTATTTAATCAAAATATCTACACATTGCTGCCATGTAATCGGAAGATTATTTATGCCTTTGCGATAAAACTCTGGGGATCATGATTCGACAAACAGTGTGAAAGCATTTTGTACTGCCTCCTGGGAAGACATTACCACGAGAAAATTGTCCAAATCACGAAAAAAATGGTACCTAGTCAATTGGAGTAAGGTCTGGCGAGTACGGAGGATGACGTATAGTTTCTAACTGCAGCTCCTGTAGAGTTACAACGGTTTCTCGTGCAGTGTGAGGTCTTGCGTTATCATGGGGCAATAATGGCGAAGATCGATTCACGAGTCGGGGCTGTTTCACAGCCAGTTTCGCCATCATTGTTCGAAGTTCGGCACAGTAAACATCTGCTGTTATTGCTTGACCAGACCTGAGAAAGCTGTAGTGAATAACGCCATGAAGAGACCACCATACAGTTACCAATACGTTTATATTGGTAAGGTTTGCTTTAGAGCAATGTTGCGGAGATTGACCTGGAGTCAGCCATTGCATTTTTCACTTACGATTATCGTAAAGAATCCACTTTTCGTCACAAGTCACAATTCGATCCAAAATTTCTTCATTTCTGTACCGATTGAACAGGGCAACACAAGTTACAACACGCGTTTCTTTCTGCCGATGAATTAAGAATGAAGAGAAGTCAATGTTTCCATTACGAAAGCGTTTAAACCAAACGCACGGTGCGTTCATTAGCAGTCTCCTCTGCGAACGCAGCATTGATATTGCGAGCAGTTTCTGCGGCGTTAGTTCTGCGTCGGAATGCGTATTAAAAATTACTCGGATTTTCGAAGTATCCTTCTATCCCGTCTGAGCTGAATAAAAAAAAAATAATTGTAATTCGAAAATCAAATGTTGCACATTTTTTAAAAGAAAAACCTCATAGGTATCGTGTAAAAAAAGTTTCACTTGAAAATCTCAGACCATGAAGGTTTAATGTCAATTCATAATATCTATTACTATAAAACGGCAATTTCTTACTTTAATCCGTATTTTATTGTCAAGTTTCTTACGGCATTTCTTCTTCGCAAACGGTCATTTCCAAAATGCATTTTGAAAGTGACCATTGATTTTCGAAATGCTGGTAAAACAATACATTATAGGGTCGGTAACGCATGAGTGAAACTCCTGGTGTTGCAAATAGGCTACGGTAACTGCTTACCGTCAGACAGATCGTACTCCTGTTTACCGCCTTAGTGGCATAAAAGAAAAAAATACAATAAGGATTTATTTTGAAAAATGCAAGATTTGTCGAAGTGCCCACGAGGCAAATAAAGAATGTTCATCCTTTTCATGCCAACGCAGTCGCGGGCATTGTCCAATATATTGTGATGTAAGAATGGCCACCCTTTTCAGGTTCACGTCATTATGTATTCCACGCACGCGCAGTCCTGTTGCCCGCGGCACGCGGCACGCGGCATCTCCCGATGAAAAATGCTTTCTGTCTTAACTATAGACACCTACATGCTCTAACAGAATTAACTGGACAAAGTTACCAAAGCAATGTGCATATTGCACAGCTGAGAGCACGCTCGACACTCAAGGAAGTTCGATAGTAACTCTTATGACGCACTAATAAATAACTTCCTCTATAATGTTTAAAACATAAACAAAAGAAAAAGCTGACATTTGACTGCGCATGAAGGCATCTCGTGCTCACAAAATCGTTGTGCTTTAGCGCCTAAATGTTTCAGTGATTGGAGCCTGACCGATGGCAGGAAATTGTAACAAATAATCCGATAAGTGCCGTGATTTTGATACGCGAACTAGCTGATATGCACTCCCATGATAAGGGTATCAAATGAAAGTGCTTATTGAGAAGAACACGAAAAATAAAAATAAAAATGGCGGACGCCCTAAGATGGTGGACAAATATTCTTATCTGCCATCTTGATATGGGTGTGAAATGAAAGAGCTTGCTGGGAATAATACGAAAAATAAAATCATACTAAACTCAATATGGAGGACTCGCCTATAAAATTTAGTGAGCGATAAAAGAGTGTTTTTGAAGTAAAACTTCTTTACGCCCGCTTGACTTGAGCTGTACGGTGAATGCGTTACGAGATCGTTACGAAAAGTGTGATCGGACAAGGCGAACGGAAGTTGAGAAGGACATATAAGTTAGTGAAGGTAGAAAGAGAGAGAGTTACGTTTCGTGTATTACTGTACTGTAGGGGTTTTACTTCAGTCGTGTGGCACACTAGTTTATTTTTATTATTATATTTATTATACATTATGAGGCATAGAATACAGCTCACCTGATGTAAAGTGGTTACCGTACGATATATACGCTTAGAGTACTAAAAATTTTTTGCTTGCCACCCCGCTGCTAAAACAGCATCTCCTTAGTAGCTTGCAAGTAACCTCACTTGCCGGAACACAACTACCCTCCGAGGAATTGTTGTTAAGTTGCGATTTTATCTCCTACCTCTATTAAAAACACCCAGACCAAAGGGAGTATTCCGAAAAGTCATATTTGAATTGGAATCGAAAATATGTATGTATGGAATCTGAGTGAAAACTATTTGAATACGTTTCGATTGTGCTTTCCACGCCAATGTGCCTGCAAAACAAACATGTTTGTGCACACAAGCCTTTGTTTTGTGCAGGAACGTACCCAACTCTTGGTAAAGTGGATTGCTGCTTTAACCACTCAACCACTGGGCTCGCCATTCAATGAGCTATATTAAAACATTAAAGTATACTTTTGTAAACCGGTCGCTAACTGAGATTTCAAATTTTATTTACAAAGGAACAGGGTTATAAGTTGGAGCGCAAACTTTATGAGTTTGCATAGGATACTGCCGCTCGGGGCGCGACCTCTGACGTGGCGGGTAGGGTGGGGTCGCAGGTGCAGCGGAGAACTTCACTTGCTTCAACCGAGAGCGGACCGCGCGCGATATTCGTACTACAAGCTGCTCGCCTGAAATGAACCTATTATCGGATCCAGTCTTAAAAACAGCGAGTATGGCTCAGCACTTTCGCAACTAGTCGATTACCATAGCCTATAAACGCTTGCAATAAATTGGCAGCGCAAAATCATGCTTTGACTGAAACGTAGGCTCGAAGCGGTTAGCATATTTAGCGCCAAAAAACTAAGTTTTGGCGAGAGAGAACAACGTCGGGGGCATACAAGCATACGACCTACCAGATGTAACGATCACCGTATCTTATAAACGCTAACAATATATTAAGTATCACACGCGCGATGCCACCTCTGCTGCTAACACAACAACTCCATTAGAGCTTACTGGAGAACTCACACAAAGGAACGCAACTAACATCTAGTTATTTTACTGCGGTTTTCTGTGAGGTAGAGATACTTCTCAAGGCTTTGATGTGTCCTACCTTAGAAACACCTAGACCAAGACAAACAGACATGTTCTTGCACACAAATGTTTGTCCTGTGTGGGAATCGAACCCACAAGCGTTTGTGTCATAGTCGCGCTATTAACCACTGCGCCACCGAACTCGTCAAACATTTACACTGCTATTAATCTATCTGTCTATGACTTGATGCCAAATCCCTTGCGGTGTAGGCAGAGAGAGCTGAGTGCCACATGACTCCGTCCTTCCACCTAACTTGTTTGTTTAACATTCATAATTCTTCTCATGTACACTCGCCAGTTTCTAGGGCTCCTGACATATCGATAACTATACCAAACCCCTGCGGTATAGGCAGAGAGAGAGCGGAGCGCCACAAGACTCCGTCCTTTTCATCTAACATGCTTATTTAACATTCATAGCTCTTCTACCTTAAATAAAAATATGAGAGATAAGAAGAACGAAATGTACCGTCAATGCAGTAATGAAACCAAAGCTTTAGTGAAAGAGAAGCGTGAAAGCCAAATTATGAATGAGGAAGAGAGGCTGACGAAAAACTTCACGGCAAATACCAAACTCTTTTGGAGAGAGATTTTCAGGAAGCATTTGATAGGGTTGTGCGAAAGGAACTGTGGGATATATTGCCGAGATATCGAATTGACGTTCCCTGCTCCGTGCTATGCAGTCCACTTACACGGACTGCTCAGCTTGTGTACGGATGGATGGTGGCATGTCACCCCGGTTTGATGTATTCTGTATCCTGTATCTCGATAGTTGTCTGCAGAGAATAAGGTCAACAAATGTGGGGTTTCACATGGGTGACCTAGTGGTGATCTGTCTTCTGTAGGCAGACGATGCCGTGTTATTAGCAGAAACATCATCTGAACTACAAACACTGGTCACAATGATGAAAGACGAATTCAAATTCAAATTCAAAATTATTTTATTTCTCTCACAAAATAAGTTCTATACAATACATTTGTATCTTAATATGTATACATTTGTTGTTTTAGTAGATACACTAATAACTAACGTCTATCTTTTTGTGAGAAACTGGTGCCTGATGTGGGTTCAGAAGAACCTGTATAACAGGTCACCAGGCCCTCCTGCGAACATACTATAATACTAGTCTTGTATGACTAAGTGAGTTCATAGAATTATTAGTTACATAACTAACTTATGAATGTTAAATTACAGCTATGAAGTAATAAGAAGTAATAATAAATTTATGTTATATTTATATGAGTGTGTGTGCGTGGGTGATTGAAGTATATATATATATACTAGCTTATTCCCGCGGCTTCGCACGCGTAGTTTTTGGAATTTCGACAGTTTTACTTATTTTTATTTTACTTCTTATTTTTTGGTACAGCCCGCATTATATAGTTAGTAAAAGTACCAAATATTCGTATTTGTGTAGTAATGAAGATATGTCACGATCTGTTCGGTTTTCATTAACTATTTAATATTGACTGAGTACACTCAAAGAACCTCTCTATTAAATACACAACATTGCCTATTTTAAACACATAAATGTACAAAGTCACTACCTTCAAAAGATATTTCTACTTCATACAAAGTGTCAACCCCCTTTTCAGTTACCTAAGGGTGGAATTTTGAAAAACACTGAAATTACTTTATTGATTTCTTGATTGAGAGTATAGTTACAAAGTCTAAAGCAACTCACTTTAAATTAAAACAATTTCTTAACAATTCAACTTCTAGTTCAAGAAATACTTTTGACCCCCCTTACACACTTTAAGGGGTGGAATTTTTTAAAACGCTGATATTACTTATACATTTGGCTCATGACTTTCAATGAAACACCTTAACATTGAATTTCAATCGAATAACTTCAAAAACGTAAAGTTTCATACTAACTTTGCATACCCGTTTTACCGCCCTTAAGGGATGATTTTTGAGAAAAATATTTTACTTGTGTTTCATACTTTCCAATAAAGAACCTTCATGCTGAATTTCATTCGAATAACTTCAAAAACGGCAAAGTTTCATATTAACTTTGCGCCCCCGTTTAATCCACTAAGGGATGAATTTTGAAAAAAAAATTTTACTCATGTTTCATGCCTGCCAATAAAGAACCTTCATGCTGAATTTCATTCGAATAACTTAAAAAACGGCAAAGTTTCATACTAACTTTGCGCCCACGTTTAACCCCCTAAGGGATGAATTTTGAAAAAAATATTTTACTCACATTTCATGCCTTCAATTAAAGAACCTTCATGCTGAATTTCATTCGAATAACTTCAAAAACGGCAAAGTTTCATACTAACTTTGCGCCCCCGTTTAACCCCCTAAGGGATGAATTTTGAAAAAAATATTTTACTCATGTTTCATGCCTTCCATTAAAGAACCTTCATGCTGAATTTCATTCGAATAACTTCAAAAACGGCAAAGTTTCATACTAACTTTGCGCCCCCGTTTAACCCCCTAAGGGATGAATTTTGAAAAAAATATTTTACTCATGTTTCATGCCTTCCAATAAAGAACCTTCATGCTGAATTTCATTCGAATAACTTCAAAAACGGCAAAGTTTCATACTTTATTTGCACCCCTGTTTTACCCCCTTAGGGGATGAATATTCAAAAATCCTTTCTTAGTGCTCCCCTACGTTATAAAAGGAACTCCTGTGCAAAATTTCAAGTTTCTAACCCTTATAGTTTAGGCCCTGCGTTGATATGTCAGTCAGTCAGCTTCTCCTTTTATATATATAGATAGATATATATATATATATATATATATATATATATATATATGATTGTGTATACGTGTGTAAAAGTGCATGTTTGTTTATGGGGTTAGAGAACGGGTCGATAGTCAGTCAGGGCTTGGTTTTATGTTGGGTGGTTGAATGAATCTGTTTGGTGTTGTACGTTTGAATATTTATATATCGTTAAGTTATTGGGCGGATAAAGTTTACGATATCTTCATAATCTAATGTTTTTAAATATTTTATCAGGGTCGTTTTGCAGCAAGCTTTATTTTGTGAGTATATATTTAGGATTTTGTTGAGTTTATTATAGAGGTAGGGGCAAGGAAACCGAAGAATTTTTGTGAGGTAGCTGTTTTGTTTTTGGGTAGCTGGCAGACTGTCTTTTCTTCGTTTTTCTTTCCGGAGATTAGGGTCGTATGGTAGTTGTGTATGTTTTTTAAGGACCGTGCGAAGTATATAGGATTGTCTTACTGTTAGCAGAAGCGAATGAATTATTATTACTACTGAATGCGAAGAAAACAAAGTTAATGGTATTTGTTGAAAGAGAAGAAACCAGAACCAATGTGGGGATTACGGTTGATGATGAAGTGTTAGAGCAAGTGGATGAGGTTTTATATCTTAGATGCGCTTTCAGCAGGGATCGATGGTGAGTGCTGGGAATAGTGTGAATGGACCTTTGGGGAAACTTCTTTCTTGGAAGTTAAAACTTGAGCCAGGCAGCACAGCTCGTTATACACAATGCAGTGCTGGTCTCAACGCTTACTTATGTAAGCGAGAGCTGAGTGTGGCAAAGAGAGCATGAAAGTAGGATAAACGCCGTCGAAATGCGAGCGTTGCGTAAAATTTGTGACGTAACGCTTGTAGACCGTATTCGTAATAATGATGTTAAAAACAGAGTTGGTCTGAAAGAGAGCGTCGATGTTAAAATAAGAAGAGGCATGCTTTGTTGATTCGGACAGTAGAAAGAATGCAGGATGAAAAAGTGGCGAATACAATATACAATGCAAAAGTGGAAGCATGTAGGAGCCGAGGAAGGCCAAAAATTACCTACCATGATGAAATTGGTCGTGTTCTATCAGAAGGTGATGTCACGAGCCGTAGAAACCGGCGAGCATGCATGAAAAGAGCAATGAATGTTAAAGAAACGAGTGAGGTATGTAAGGATCGAGTCACGCGGCGCTCGGTTCTCTCTGCCTACTCCGCGTAGGTATAGATAGACAAAGCTCTTTTCATGCACGCTCCCCGGTTTGTAGGGCTCCTGACATCACTTTATGTCAGGCTGTTTGCATGCTTGCATATGCACTCATCCAAATATTTGTATTAACAAGTTAATACATCAATAGGACAACAATAGTTTTTTTTTTATTTACTGCTGAAAGGTTCCTACACATTTTATGACATATATAATGTATAAGGATTCAAAAATAAAAACGTAAAAAATTTTATCTTTATTTATTTCAGATGTATAAATAAGAAATAAATAAGGCTATTTTACATTCATAATGTAATTTTATGTATTTGAACGGAAATAAGTTAAAGGAAAATATAAAAAATAAATAAGTATTTTTTTACCTTCATAACATGTGATATGTTTTTAATCTTATAAAATAGAACTAAAAATACTTAATAAATTAATCACTTAATTATTTAGAGCACTGAAAACCCAGTGGATAAGAAATCAGCCTATTGACCAACAGGTCCCCAGTTCAAATCTTGTCGTGTACAACTAAATTCGTGTTTCCAAATTTATGTAGATATTAGTAATTGCTCAGTAGTGAAGGAAAACATCGTGAGGAAACCCGCCAGCGTGAGGATATCCAAGAAATTATATTTCGAAAGCCGTGTGACCTTACCTAAGAAAGGTCTAGTTTTACGGCTTGTGGAGATCTAACGGCAGTAGCTCCATGTAAAAATCAGTATCTTCACCAAAGAAATCCTGTGACTTAGGTAGCGGATCCCGCCAATCTAACGGAAAAGGAAACAAGACAACCCTATGAAGAAGAAAAAGACTTGTTTTTTATTTAATCAGTTACAATACCGCCGTCAGTGGGACCACAATCGCAAAATTATCCGGACATTTTCCGTAAAAAGTCCCCCGAGGTAATTTTGGCACCACTTACTGTCAAATACTAGCCAAATATCGTTTCGTTTCACATTCGTTTAAAATAATCCTTGTTTTGATAAGGGAGCTTCGATACACACAACTAAATTAATTATTACACAATAATGTCACACTAACTAGTTACATTTAAATTTTAACTACAATAATTTAATAAATTAGAAATAAATAATATATACACTACAAGAGTTTCGTTACAAGGACCTTGTAACGCAAGTCTTGTAGTTTATCTTGTCTCATACAATCATAGGGCCCACCTGATGTAAAGCGCTTGTCATATCACACTGACAATACAGGAAGTTACCACCACACCGTCTCCTGAACTTCTTCCCGCGCTCTTGACGAGTGACATTGTTGTTTTACTTGAAATTTTTACAATTCAGTATAAAATTAGTTTTATGTGACAATTTCGATAGTATTTTGTAACATAAGTGCTAGTGAAATTATACAGTAATGAAGAGACTCAAATATAACACGTTTACGCACTTTTTGGAAGACGTGAATACGTTCATTGAGAAAACCTTGTAAAAATCACTATCGTTCTACGGGTGGTATTTAAACTGGGTTGATTGGGTCTACGTACCCTTCCCAAGTATTTTTTCAGCACGGTTCCTGAAGCTGGAGCATAGAATTAAGATTTTCAAGTGGTTCTAAACTGAAGACTTGGCTGCATGGGCTAGATCCCTTTGCCTTTCCCCTATTATAAATAGAACCAAGAAGATAAAAAGAACCAAGAACCACCACACCTGTTAACGCAGCCACTCTACATGAGCTAACAGGCAACCCTGCTCGCTCGCACGAACACAACAAACAGTTTGCGAGCCTGTGAGAGTAGTAGAGGCGGTGGGAAATCTTACCATACAGGCTACTGAAAGGGTTTGCTATCCACGTGGGTATATTATGATGCAACTCACGTGGCAGTTCTGAAGTGACACAGGATAAGATCTTATAGAACCTTGTGCATTCTTAAATTAAAACTCAAATCAGTAGAAAATTATTTATATATGCTAAATACTTTAGCTGAATACATAGCTGACGTAATAAAGAGAATTGTTCTGAATGAGAGTGTCGGTGTTAAGATAAGAAAAGGCATGCTCCGTTAGTTCGGACATGTAGAAATAATGCAGGATGAAAGAATGATGGAACAGATATACAATGCGAAAGTAGAAGGATGTAAAAACCGAGGTAGACCAAGACTAACCTACCATGACCAATTTGGTCGTGTTTTATCTGAATGTGATGTCAGGAGCCCTAGGAACAAACTTGGCAAACAAGCATTAGATGGACGCTCGCAACTCCACGGGGTTGTTACTCGCGCGCCGCCAATGTTGCGACCTAAGGCTGTTTCGTCACAGTGCCCAGTAATTTCTCTGCCATATCTCACCCTTCAAACCGGAACACAGCTATATAAATACAGCTGCTTGGCGGTAGAAATAGGTGAGACAGAGGTACCCACGTACTCTCTCTGGTAAATAAATATATCCATTACATATAAATATCCACTCCATAGCTTGATCGATCGTCATATGTACAAATGCTTACTATCAAGCAGGTCGAATGCATGATTGCCACTTAAATTAAAATATGCTTAAAGTACAGGTTGGTTTTGCTATTAATTAAGGGTGCTGCGTCTGTTTGTAGGGGTCATAAGGTTTTCTCCTGATGGTGTCCTGTCGCCTGTAGTAGTCGTGGCCGTGGTGGTCGTGATGGTCGTGGTGGTGCTCGTGGCTCTTCTGCTCCTTCAGGTAGCTGGCGAACCAGGCCAGGAAGTAGCCCGCCTTGTGGATCACCACCCAGAAGACGAAGGCGTATAACAGCTTCATGACGAAGATCTTCTTGATTACGATGTCTGCGAAGTATACTGGAACAAAACAGTAATGTTATCGAATTGATCATACAAGCATACATCCCACCTGATGTAGAGCGGTCACCGTAGCCTATAACACTTGTAATACATCGGGTATCACTTGCGAGATGCCACCTCTACTGCTAACATAACAACCCCGTGACAGCTTAGTGGTGACCTCACTCACACGTACACTACAAACCTCCAGAGATTTGTTATTTGGCTGAGGTGGAGGTACTTCCCTAGACGGGCTGCTTTGATGCACCCTACCTCTCTCAAAAGCACCCAAACCAAGAGAAACAGACACGTTCATGGACACAAAAGTCCTGTGTGGGGATCGAAACCGCGAGCGTTGGTGTCAAAGTCGCCCTTTTAACCGCTGCGCCACCGAGCTCGTGAAAATGGCAAATGCTTAGCAGCGTCCGTGGTCGCAGGAAGACAGCAAAGCATTCGAAACGTCAGGCTCAACAAAATAAATAAAACACGCGATACTTCCGTTAAAAATTGTTAATTCAATGTGTAACAATCGCGAAAAGCTAACAGAATACTACGTAAACAATCAATTTTCAAGAGATACTTTAAAAGCAAGTAATATATACGTATATATATTGTTTATAATCTCACCTCACATAGGCCTACGCACTATTAAACCACTAATAAACCACTTGACTGCGCATAAAGACATCTCAGCTATTCGGACGTACTGACCAATGGGAAGATCTTTTAACAATACGCCGATGAGTGACGCTATGTTAATCCATGAACTATCCAATCAGAGGTGCGCGTTCTACTTTACCGCCCGACACTTAACGGTAAGTTTTTCCTATGCAAAGTCGTGTCATTGCATCACCACAGGTTATTTCCTTCATGGTCTACATAAATGGAAAGAGTGGGGTCATGGGCATATTTTTCCATAAAATGATGCTCCAATTATATAACTAATATTATAAAGAGGAAAGATTTCATTGTTTGTTTGTATTGAATAGGCTCCGAAACTACTGGACCGATTTGAAAAATTGTTTTACCATTAGAAGCCTACATTATCCCTGATGAACATAGGCTACTTTTTACAAATGCGAGAAAATCTTCGTTCCTACGGGATATATGATTCGAATTTTACGCAAACGAAGTTGCGGGCGGAGGCTAGTCTAGTATAAGACGATAAATTATGAAAAGAAAACAAATTTTGTTAATTTTATTATTCAAAAATAATATTGTTAGTTAACATTCGACGAGCTCGGCGGCTCGGTCGTGAATGACGCGACTTTGACACCAACGCTCGTGGGTTCGATTCCCACACAAGACATACATTTGTGTGCACGAACATGTCTGTTTGTCTTCGCTTGGGTGTTTTAAGAGAGGTAGGGCGCATCAAATCAAATCTGGGGAAGTACCTCCACAGAAAACCACAGCCAAAATAACAACTCGCTAGATGGTTGTTGTGTTCCTGCAAGTGAGTGAGGTCACCAGTAGCTCCTAAGGAGTACTTGCTGCGTTAGTAGCAGAGAACAAAGAAGGCATCGCGCGAGTATTATACTTCATATATATACATACATGCGTTCGTTGGCTGCGGTATCAGCTTCGCATCAGGTGGGCCGTATGCTTGCATGCCTCACGACGTTGCATAAAAAAATATATCTATAATCTATCTATCTATAACTTCACGCCAAACCCCTTACGGGGTAGGCAGAGAGAACCGAGCGCCACGCGACTCGATTCTTACATACCTCACTCGCTTCTTTCACATTCATAGCTCTTTTCATGCACGCTCGCCGGTTTCTAGGGCTCCTGACATCACTTTCTGATAGAACACGACCAATTTGATCATGATAGGTAAATCTTGGCCTTCCCCTGCTCCTACATCCTTCCACTTTTGCATTGTATAGGTATCTGCTTCGTCATTCTTTCATCCTGCATTCTTTCTACATGTCCGAACCAACGGAGCATGCCTCTTCTTATTTTAACACCGACGCTCTCTTTCAGACCAACTCTGCTTCTAACCTCATCATTGCGGATACGGATACATAAAAAAATATATACCAATAAAAAATAATAATGTTTACTTTCTTACATTATTGGTAGTGATGTTACAAATAAGCTTGTTGCTATTGGCAACGCGCGAACAATACTCCTGTATTTCAAGGGTTCATGGGTTCCTCACCTAACATCAGACGGTCTGTCTCCCGACGTTGTATAAAAAAAAAGAGTTATTAATGTAAAAGAAGCGAGTGAAATATGTAAGGACCACGTTTATGGCGCTCGATTCTCTCTGCCTACCCCGCAAGGGATCTGGCGTGAAGTTATTGATAGACAGATAGGTAAGTATTGTTTTGTTTAAAGACATACTACGCCGTTAAGTGCCTCGGCACCACCTCTAAAGGCAAGATAATACGCCTACACGTGGTGCAGACTACCAAATGAAGTTCTGGCCAAAGAGAGGCCACTTTTGTGCAATTTATTGCACGTAATTTGTTCACATTTTTTCACAAAATTGTTCACATTCTTAAGAGAGGTTGGGCACATCAAAGCAGCCCGTCTGGGGAAGTACCTCCACCTCAAAGAAAACCGCAGCAGCCAAATAACATCTCACTAGAGGGTTGCTGTACCTGCTGTGAGTGAGGTGTCCAGTAAACTTCTAAGGAGTTGCTGTTTAAGCAGCAGAGGAGGCATCGCGCGAGTGATACTTAATATATTACAAGCGTTAAAAGGCTACGGTAACTGATTTCCATCAGGTAGGCCGTATGATTATATGCCTCCCGACGTTGTTAAGAAAAATGTAAATTTGACAGTCACAAAATAACTCCTGAATCAAATAACAATTTATTTAAATGTTTGTACACCATACAATTTTATACGTTCGTCTGATCAATTTGCATGGGTGGCAAATATTTGTATTCAGTCATAAGTGCCATAACCCATGAAGTTCTTCAGTTTTGTTGGCTGAATAACTGGATAACTGAATATCTTTCTTTCTTTCGAAAAATATAAAATACTACCAGTACCATCGATTTATATTCTAGAATGTTTGCTTTACGTTAAAAAAATATTTGTATCGATTTCAGTTACAAGATACTACCTATGGTCAGAAATTACGTTGTAAAAACAAGCTTGTCCTGCCAACTCCAAAATGTACGATATACAGAAACAGTGTACACTTTATGGCAGTATATATGTACGAGCATAACAAGTTACCGGACAAGCTGAAAAAATGGGCTATGCAGAATTTAAAAGAACACTGACAAAAATATTAAGAAACAAATGCTATTATGACATAAAAGATTATATACATGACAAAGACATATTTTAGAGTACTTAAATATAATATGACATTGACTATAATAAAGTAATAATTAGACATAAAGTAATATAAATATTGTTAAATTACATTATAGAATGTGCATGTTATAATTATTAATATTTGTATGCTCTGTTTGCAGGGCAAGAAGTGGTCTGAGCTACTTTATTGATTATAACACCTATAGTATGAACCTACTTCTACAAATAAATGATTTGATTTGTTTTGATTTGATCTTGCGAGATTTGTAGGCAAGATCTCTGCAAACACCGCGTATATTCACATGTTTGTAGAACCGCAGTTACCGTAGCACATGGACGCTCGCAATATAGGCAGTAAAGCACGCTGGTTGCCACCCTCGTTGCTAACACGGCAACTCCTACGGGTTTAACCCGCCTGAGTGTTGTTATTTAGCTGCGGTTTTCTATCAAGTGGAGGTATATCCCCGCTTCTTCACCACTTCAGGGCTATGGATACGCCATACTACTCTTAAATTCTTCAACATTAACCAGTTAAGAATGCGCAAGCTTGCATTGCCAGAGGAACACCTGGCTCGTCAATTATGTAACAAGTCTTTTTTTTTTTGTTTAATTTGTCGGCCATTTTGACCATGTTCCTTAAGAGATGGGAACGGTGTTTCTGAACATTCCTATTCTACTTTTTTATGCTGAATCCGAATCTGAAGTCAAAATTCGAATATTCGAAAAAAGCGACAGACAAACACACACACAACCGCACAGACAAACATATTGATTTCATATAGGAACGTGTTCCTGAAAATGAATAATGAAAAATCTGACGATAAATTTGTTACTCACAAAGCAGAGCGGCCTTCTTCTTCTTCTTGCCTCTAGATTCCAAATCGTCACTCGCATCAACGAAACAAACAATCACAGACAAAAACATGATCAAATACATTATTTTTGAACGCATCTCTCAAAATTGTGTAAATCCTCTTTCGCGAAATCGTTCACGGAAATTTCTTTCGTTTTCACCGAGTGTACTTTGGAAGGTGTGCGTTTTGTTTCATTCAGTAAAGCGTTATGGTTGATATCCAGACATTGCTATAGTATTTCGTTAGCTGTCACTAATTGTGCTAACTAAACGAAAGTTGTACGGGTCCTCCCCGACCATGTCCGTACCAATTTATCACCTATCTAAGTACACTAACCATGTTACAGTCTAAGTATAAGTATTATTAGAAAGTATGTAAGGAATATTTTGTAAAATTACGTAAACTCTAGCATTGTAACCAAGCGTAGTGTAAAACAATTGGTAAAAGTAGAAAACAGTGTGGGTCCTATGTTGCCTCCTTGGGTTCCCCACATGAATATTTTTATAAAGGATGTTATTTTCTTAAAGTTATTTAACATGTTGTTTTAAGTAAAATTAATACAAACGATTATTGATTACTACATTACGTTTTGTTGAGTCCGCTACCTAAATCTGAGGATTTGGCGAAGACACAGGTTTCTGACATGGAGTGACTGACCTCTGGTATGTTACATGTCTTTCGAAGTATAATTCCTTGGCCGTGCAGATTTCCTCATGATGTTTTCCATCACCAGCGAGTGATAATTACAATTTAACTGTCTAAATGTATATCAAATTGCCTTGCCGTATATAATTCTGTATTTATTATATTAATTATGTGCAATTTGTTTAGTTCAGTAATTTTACACGCAGGAACACAACAACCCTCTGGGGAGTTGTTATTTGGCTGCGGATTTCTGTGAGGTGGAGGTACTTCCCCAGACGGGCTGCTTTGATGCGCCCTACCTCTCTTAAAACATCCAGACCAAGGCAAACAGACACGTCCATGCACACAAATGTTTGCCTTGTGTGGGAATCGAACCCACGAGCGTTGGTGTCAAAGTCGCGTCATTCACGACTGAGCCACCGAGCTCGTTCTGTTAACTGATTCATGGTACGATAGCACACCACACATCCCTGAATAACAGACACTTGTTACCTAGGATTGATTAGTTGTGGTATGAGAATAAGAAAGAAAAAGAGGTATGAATGTTAAAGAAGCGAGTGAAGTATGTAAGGGCCGCGTGTTATGGCGCTCGGTTATCTCCGCCTACCCCGCAAGGGACCTGGCGTGAAGATATACATACATACATTTTTTATTTTATACTACGTCGGGAGTCATACCTACAAGCATACATACGGCCCGCCTGATGTAAAGCGGGTACCGTAGCCTATTAAACCTTGCCATATATTAAGTATCAGTTAGGAGCTTACCCTCTAGAGAGTTTTTTGGCTGTGGATTTCTGTGAAGTGGAGGTACTTCCCCAGACGGGCTGCTTTGATGCGCCCTACCGCTCTTAATACATCCAGACCAAGACAGACATATTCATGCACATAAATGTTTGTCCTGTGTGGGAATCGAACCCACGAGTTTTGGTGTCAAAGTCGCGTCTTTCACGACTGAGCCACCGAGCTTAAGCTCATTAAGGTACGACAGGATTATATAAAGAATGTAAGAAGTCGCGGGTACTTAGGGCACCTAAGTATCCGCGATACATATATAGCGAGGGCTTAATGGCAAATGGATACTTTTGTAACATGTATATTTCTTTTTCGTTATTTCGTGACAGACAGACACGCGTATCACACGGTAGACATGTGAGTGATCTCTTAAGGTTTCCATCCTTTATCCGGCTTTTCCGTAAAAACGTCATGTAAGTAAAATATACGATATTTCTTTTTTATACAACAAGATTCACAAACAAGCATGCGGCCCGCATTAACGCGGAGAGAAACAATAACATGGCTAATTATTTCACAACAACGGCCTGAACAGCAACGATAAATAAAAACTGTATATTACTTTCTTTTATCCCACCGCTCGAGCACTGTACCGTCACTTATTATCTTAGAATATGATTACAACCAACGCCATCTTATACAAAATATCCCGTCCAATATTTCATTTCCACCCTGTTTATTCCAAAGGTATTCTCGAAAGTAACAAATAGCAAAAATATGTAATATGCAAAGGTAGCTGGCATACCATTTGAACATTATTTACTATGAGCAGCGTGGTGTATCAAAAATATATAGAAAAAGGATAAACATTACCACGGAATCTCGAAGATATTTCACTTCCCACGAAAGTAATAAAGTTGTATTCAAATTTCGATTCGGCGATACCTCGGAACAAATACCAGCTGCTGGATAAATGCAATCATATCATAATCAATGTACCTATTGCCTCTTTATGTTTATTTTTTTTATATTATGTGAACTAAAATCCATATTAATACAAGGACAATTAATAATAATGATGTATAAACATAAGTTTGGCGATATAGGATAATGATGTAGCTTTTAACAATGAACATTTGCACGCCTGCTTGTTACCTGAATGCCTAATAATAAGACATTGTATTTGTAAGCCCTATATGTTCCAGCAAATAAACGTTTGAGTTTGTTAAAGAAACTTCATGCTTAGTCTTTTCGTCGCTCGCTATGTGATTTTGAACCTGTGTACGAGAAACCGTAACTAAGATTGTAGATTATTCCAAAAACTAAGCCCAGCGAAAACATTATTCATACTAGATGGTTATATTTATAGAAATTTTTTCTGGAATCTCATCATCTAGAAAATCATGAAATTGAGAAATGTTATTTTTCCTATAATATTTCGTAAACTATGATTATCTCACGTCTGCATTTTACAAACTTCTAACATGGGATTTAATGGAATGTTTTTTTTAATGTATTATTGATGAATTCTAGAAAACTATGCTGAAAACATAATTGGATTAAAGTTTAAATTATAGTCATGTAGATTTTTGTTCTGAATAACAAATAACATAAGTTTATATAGAGCCGAAAAACCACAACGCTGTTGGTAATTGTTTTTTTACGTGTTTCCTATGCGCATACGCGTATCCACCGTTGACAAATACAGAGACAAATATTTTAGATCATTATTTTCCTTCAATTAAATTGGTACTTCATAACAGAACACCCAAATATTTGCAGTAGATGTTATTTTAAAATTTATGTTAATTGTACAGATATTTAATGAGAGTGGCGATCGAATTACCGTAGGTTATATTAATATAAATATGAACATGTCTATTTGTCTCGGTGTATTATGTAAATAAGTGTTCAATATGTATAATAAATATGTGTTGACTTAGTACCTACTACTCGTATGTATGATTATATGTATTGACTAGTAATGTAGGAATCGCGTATTTTATCGCCTTTACCATGGCGAGTGCTCAGAAGAACTGATTTCCCTTATACCCCCCCGTCAAAGAACTACACGTACAGGCGATTTCATTTTTCCATGTGTTCCCTCCTTCCTGCAATATGGGATCCTTCAAACGAAGCGTGAAAAAGCATCTTGCGGGTCAGCATGGCTGCTGCTGCATGCTGAACCTATATAATAAAAAAGAAACCGTTTTGACAATAAAAATAAAAATTGTACGAGTACATCGATTTTTATGTTTTTCATATTTCTCTCCAGTAAGTCAGCGTTTTCCGGATATAAGCCAGTATCATATAACCCATTACTTTTACGTCGTCATGTGACGTGCACGTACGTATCAGTCTTTCGAGAATTACACAACCTCAAAGTGATATTGAATCGAGTATCAATAGTACGTAATCTATCCAAATTTTCTGCGCACGTACCTTCATCCTGCTCTTACAAATTCTGGTTGCGTACCAGGAGGCCGAAATGTGGGCTGAGATTCTTCAAACTATATTTCGGACGAGTTGCCTCATGAAATTACGCTGTAGGCATATTCTTTGCACTTATTTTAATATCCCTAATGGATTTTTAACATAAGGGTTGAGGCGTTGTTTGTACTATGGTTTAAAATGCTGCATTATTTTAACCGAATTCAAAAAAAGAAGCATTAATGTTTGTCGCGAATGATTGAAAATTATGGTAGAGGTATTATTGTATTGTATTTTGATTTGCAAACTCTTAAAGGCCAAGTCGAAAAAATTAGATAAAGTTAAAAAAATGGCGGCCTGTGTCTTTGCCCGTTATCAACATTAACTAATAAAACACTTGACTGCGCATACAGGCACCTCGCGCTCACAAAAACGTTGTGTTTTATCGCAGTGATTCCAGCCTACTGACCAATGGGAGGATAATCTATACAGATAAATAAAATTGTAGTGTCTGTTTGTAATATTAAAATAACCGATTTTTATTAAATGCATATGGATGTATACACCGTACATATACCAAAATTTTTTTTTTACAATTTTTGTCTGTCTGTCTGTTTGTTCCGGATAATTTCTGAAACGGCGGGACCAATTTTGACGGGACTTTCTGGCAGATAGCTGATGTAATAAGAAGTAACTTAGGCTACTTTTATTTTAGAAATTTTATTTATTTTTATTTTTTTATTTTGTTGTTAGTGATTTCAAAAATCTGAAATATTTTTTCTGTAAGTTTCCTAACATGAATATTAAAAGAAGCTTCTTTAAAGTTACACTGAAAGTTCACACACTTACAGACTAATATACTAATAAACCCGCAATGTTTTGGTGTAATAAATGTTTCGTACAATAATAATTTCAAACCTGGAAAGTATTATGTACCTTAATTACCTTAAATATATATAAACAGAGAGATTGACTCGTGAGACACGCGTTGCCACCTCCGTATCTGCTACAAATCAGGCGCTAAAAATCAAAAATCTTTTTAGCGCCCTCCCTCCGAACACGGAGAAGCTCGAGATAGATAAAGCTATCCACGGACAGGCTGTGATCGACGTTGCTTAACCTGCCTATTCGGTTGCAAAGACACACGCAACGAAGCCATCGAGCTCTCGCTTACATAAAGGCTGTTATAATATCTTTAATTGCTATTACGCCCTCGCAGGCACTTAGACACGTCTCACAGTTTTTAATTAAAATCTCATTGTATTTAATTAAAATCTCATTGTATTTAATTAATTTCTCATAGTTTTCGCTTTTCTTCTTTTAATTTACCAACATTTCGAAATTGACCATTGACGAAAGAAATTTGCCAATGTGGATATTTTTAATGGATATTATAATAAATCTATGTACGTATAACAATACAATAACAATGATTATGATAAGTGATAAAATAAAAATATATTATTAATGCTTGTATCGAATCATTTCCAGACATATTTGTTCATTGATTCTATAATCCGTCTATTTTCAAAGAGAATTTTTGTGATGCGCCTTTGAAGACATTATCAGGACAGAACTATTTAAGGTAATTTATTTCAGAATCAAATGAAATCTACAACAAAATCTATCAATTTTAGCAAGCCGATGTACGATGACATACGCAACTTTTTTCTGCTTCTAAGATTATCACTCAATTTTGAAGACCGCTTTATGTTTTTACGAGCAAATTTATTTCTTTGAACAGTTCTCCAAGTGATTCCCTGGAGCCCCTGTTATAAATAGAGCGGATGGCTCCCTTTTGTAATATAAAAACTGTATAAATATCAGCCGCTTTTCCTCACAGCAGTACACCATACGACATAATTCTGTGAAAGTGCTGAAATAAGCGCGTAGTAGTCACGTTTGATTCTGTTTTTTTTTATTACTGATCAGCTAATTATTTGTTTCCATAAGTATACTGAGAGATGAGGTTTTTTTCTTCAGTTACCAGAGTAATTTCTTGGAGCCCAAGTTATAATAGGGAGGACTCTCTTTTGTGGTGACAAAAGACATGTGTAGTATTGACAGCAATAATTCAGAAGTAGACTCTATTTTAATATTGTTCTAATTACTACTCGTGTCATTTTAATATACGTTCACTAAATACTTCAACGTTTATTGACGAGCCCCCGCGGCCGAATTGCAAGCAGTGACAGCTTACACATGAAGCTAAGGGGCGCCCTCATTTTGTTTTTATGAACTACATCGAATTTAAGACCAATTAAAAAAAAAAACGCTCAATACAGGCACTGCAGAACCATATTTATGTTTTTTTAGACATATTCTGTATTTATTATTTAAGTACAATTAGTCATAATTTTGATTATTGCTATAATTGGCCACAATAAGCAATAATTTTTTTTTTTGGTTCTATTTATCCCCGAGGGGAAAGGCAAAGGGATCTAGCCAATACAGCCAAGTCATCAGTTAAGAACCATTTGTAAATCTTAATTCTATGTTCCAGCTTCAGGAACTGTGCTCAAAAAATACTTGGGAAGGGTACTTCGACCCAATCAACCCAGTTTAAATACCACCCGTAAAACGATAGGAATTTTACAAGGTTTTCTTGATGAACTTATTCACGTCTTCCAAAAAGTGTCATATTTAAGTTTTTTCATTATTGTATAATTGCACTAGCACTTATGTTACAAAACACTATCGAAATTGTCACATAAAACTAATTTTACACTGAATTGTAAAAATTTCAAGTATAAGAACAATGTCACTCGTCAAAAGCGCGGGAAGAAGTCTAATAAGCAATAATTAAAATTTTTTAAGGTTACTTGTACATAGATAATAAATAAAAGATATGTTTCAAAAAAACATAAATAAGTTTCTACACTGCCAGCATTGAGGGTTATTTTTTAGGGATTGGTCTTAAATTCAGCGTTATTAATAGAAACAAAATGAGGGCGCCACTCAGCTTTGTATTCCCTCTTAACACCAGCGGTTGCTGATTCGATTACAGCGCAAGTCTAACATTTGCATGGACATGACCATGTCTTAGTCTGGGTGCTTCTACGTATTATAACTATATATATATATTACACAATATTAAGCTTACTATGCATAATCCTCCCCAAAAATTATTTCGTTATGATTTTCTATAATGGACTATGGACTTCTCCTTAAATTTAGATCATTAATCGATGTTTAGTTTAAAATTCCTGTAAATTTGTCTTCCGCAAAATAACAGCTGAATCATAAGTGATCTTAAAATGGGGAAAGTATTCACTTTATTCACTGCAGCATGGAGTTCTTCAAGAAATGCGCTAAGAGGTTTTTAGAGGGTCGGCAACGCATGAGTGACGCCTCTGGTGTTGCAAATGTCCATAGGCTACGGTGACTGTTTAACATCAGGCAGGCCGTATGCTTGATTGTCACCTTAGTGGTATAAAAAAAATATACATTTTTGCTACGAAATTAGTAATTCGTGATCTCGTTTTCTTATTGTGCTTCACAAAAGGTAGAACAGACGGACATACGTCCGCTTCCTATGAACTTATAAATATCCACGTTATAAATATATATTGTTATAATATTGTATTACCTATGTAAATAGCCTAATAACGTTATCTTATAACGAGCCTCATAAAATTATCTTTTCGTTTCATCAGCCCTCACAATAGGGCGCCATCTTTCTCGACACAATGGCCGCCGAAAACGCTTTTATTTCGTTTTTGAACCAATTTATCAGCGTTGTATAGTATCTCTCGATATTCGCATAAACGGACCTGATATCTGCGAAAATTACTGATTGAATATATAATTTGAGGATTTAATTAATATCCTATTTTATTTAATTTACATTCAGCCCGTTGCTGTGACTTCGGTGCCGTCGGTAAAGCAGTAGGTACCTATATGAAATGGAAATGTGACTTATCATTATATTTTTACCCCTATTCTTCGTGGCGTTATCCCTTTCCCTAATCCATTAAGATTGGCGAGCTATGATACCAAATCCTTAGCAAATTTGGCGAAAATACTGATTTTGATATGAATCGACTACCTTCAGACTTCTATTATCCAGATATAAAACCAAACATTTCATAGGCCAGGACACTTCTTTTGAAATACAATTTCTAGGACGTGTGGGTTTCCTCATGATGATTGCTTCAGCCGAGCGAGTGATGATTGCAAATACTTGTATGTACCTACATGAATACAAAAGTACAAATTTAATGGTACATGCCTACTCCATGATTCTAGCCAGAGACCATAATAAACTTCATTAATATTTACAGCGCTTGTTATGCACGCTTACTGGTTCCTGACACTACATTCTGATAACACACTACGTTTTGGTCATAGTAGGTACACCTTCCTTGTCTACAGGTATTTTCACGTTGGATATCTTTAATGTCATTCTTTCCTCTTGCATTTTTTCTTAATGTCAGATTCAACGGAGTATACCTCTTCTTCTTCCTAACCTTGCCCCATTGCCTAATCCATTAGAATTGACAGGAACCGCTACACGAGCCATTGGTTTTGGCGAAGATACTCATTGTTAAATGGACTGACTGTAAGACTTCCATAATCCAGAGGGAAAGTTAAACCTTTCTCAGGTTACATAACACTACTTTCGAAATAGAATACGTCTGGGATGAGTGGGTTTCCTCATAAATGTGGCGAAGATACAGATTTTGCTATGAAGCGACTATCGTCAGATCTCCATAACCCAGAGGGAAAACCAGACCATTCTCGTCATGGCAGCAGAAGGCCCAATCGAGGCGGTTGACGTCAGCGATGTAGAGAATGCGAGTCTTGGTCCCATTGGGTGCATCGACGATTACACAGCCTTCACTCGTCCAGCACCGGGCTATCCCAAAATGTTGCCGAGCTGCTATAAAGGCCTCATGCCTTACTTTCGTTAAGAACTCAAACACACAACAAAGTCATTTCGGCTCCCTTGAGGCAGTTTTGGCAAACCAGATCCTAATCCGGACATCAACGTCGTTGAACTTAATCAATATGGGCCTGGGTTTGTCTGTGGTAGTGCGCCCCATTCTATGACATCTGCGTATATCATTAATTGTGAAATTAGTTGGAGTTTTGCTGACATAATTTTCGTGACCAGGGCCCGTGTATCTTTATCTTCAGTGACACCGTGGATGAGAAGAATCTTACGTCGCTCACGCATCTCCAAGTTCTCGACCTGGCTTTGTAGGTTCTTGAGAGCTGAAGCTTGAAGACAAGTCACGCGTCTTTTTGAATATAATTTCATGGACGGGCGAGTTTTCACACGATGTTTTTCTTCAGCGCCGAGCAAGTGATAATTACAAATATGAACATAAATCCGATAACACGTAGTAGGTACCAGGATTCGACAGCAATGAATTAGTAGGCCGGTTCTTTATCCACTGATCTATCATTTATACAGTCCAGAGAAGCATATCTCTTCTTACCTTAAAATATTACACCCAAAATATAAAAATGTAATTTTCCGCTGTCGGTGATGCCTTGCGCCCGAGTCGGGCGGGCCGCCGAGAGGCGAGGCGAACGACACCGCAGGCAGATGGCCACTCTAAATTTTAATTAAATCATTTAATTAATTCCCATACGGCAGAGCTGGCCCATCGTTTTTATGGTCAGTTTTTATGCATTCCGTAATGATGCGGAACTAGGAACAATTCCCGAGGAGCTTACGGGAAACTGTATTTACTATGGGGAATCGTAATCTTCTGGGAAACTATTAAGAATAAAATACGCGAAATATATTTTCTTTCATTGTATTCGTTCTCTCTTGTATTCTTGAATGTTCAGCTTTGAGTATATTCTGCCATATTTAGATTACTATTTATTTTATATGCAACGTTAGGAAGCATACAAACAAATGACGTTCATAGACGTTTGCAATAGACCTGCTGGTAAGGCCACTCACTCGGAGGAACACAACAAACGTCCAAGGACTTATCTATGAGCGCTTGCAATACAGGAAGTGTCACCACCGCGTCGTCACCCCTGTTGCTAACACAGAGACTCCGTAGGAGCATACCTCCAAGTAGTTGTTATTTGACTGCAATTTCTGCGAAGTGGAGGTGCTTCCCCAGTCGGGCTACTTTGCGGCGACCTACCTCTCTTAGATACCCCCAGAAAAACAGACATATTGATGTACACAAATGGTTGTCCTGTGTGGGAATCGAACCCACGAGCCTTGATATGTTAAAGTAGCATTACTATACACTTTGCCACCGGGCTTATCAAGATGTTACCAAATGTGCCAAGATGCCTAGGAAGGCGCTAATCAACCGCAACCTAATTAATCGTATTTTATCAGATAAGGTGATGTCAGGAGCCCATGGATCCAGAGAGCGTGCATGAAAAGCATTTATTATATTAAAGATTAAAATCAACATTGTCACCATTTTGGTAGCATGCAATTGGCACAGATCTAGATCATAACCCAAAATTATGTATGCCTTACAGCTTAATAGTAAATTTAACGTTATGTAACAATTGTAAAAATATGTTAAAAATAACAATATTATTTTCAAAAACAAACGTAACATAGCAATTAAATAGATAAATAAAAAAAATATATTTAGTTATAAAATATAAAAATATATTAGGGAACAATTAGAAATTAAATTAATTAGAATGACGAAGCAGATATACAATGCAAAAGTGGAAGGATGTAGGAGCCGGGGAAGGCCAAGACTTACCTACCATGACCAAATTGGTCATGTTCTATCAGAAGGTGATGTCAGGAGCCCTAGAAACCGGCGTGCGTGCATGAGAAGAGCAATGAATGTTAAAGAAGCGAGTGAGATATGTAAGGATCGAGTCACGTGGCGCTCGGTTCTCTCTGCCTACCCCGCAAGGGATTTGGCGTGAAGTTATAGATAGATAGATAGATTAGAAATTAATAAACATAAAAATTCTAAAATTACTCTCATGAACAAACAGACTGACGTAAACCATTCCCCACTATTAAATATCTTTTCGCTCACACCATCCACCCCCACCCTCAATTCAATATAAGGGACGGCACTGCGATGGATTTGTCACTTGTAGCATGTTATTCTTACGATTAACGTCTACAACGCCTGATGATGCCTCGTGGAGAGGCGAAACACGTGTCGCAGCGACGACCAGGCCAGTCGTGGCAGCGACGGTGGTGGAGGGGGCATGCGGATTCTGTTCCAGATGGCGGACGACCGCAGCAGCCGAGGCAGAGACTACCGGAGCAGCCATGGCAGCGTCGGCATGAAGCACGCACTAACAGTAGTGGGTGGGTGCCGGCCGGCGCTAGGCCGCATGAACTAATTGGTGGCGGAAGCACACAAAGCAGGTTGGATCAAATTGCATGTAAGTTTGACTTTCGCAAAATAACGCCTGAATCTATTAACTATTTAGTATTTACTTTGAATGAGATGAATGGATGGACAATTGTCTCCGGAATTGAGGTAGTTTTGAGTGGAAGTAGTCGATGTCTCTGTTAGACAATAGAATTTCAAAATCTTAACATATATATATTCAATATGTTAACAAAATCAGCAACATATACGTTCAATCAGTAATTTTCGCAGATATCAGGTAATGTCCATTTACGCAAACATCGAAAGATACTATACAACGCTGATAAATTGGTTCAAAAACGAAATAAAAGCGTTTTCGGCGGCCATTGTGTCGAGAAAGATGGCGCCCTATTGTGAGGGCTGATGAAGCGAAAAGATAATTTTATGAGGCTCGTTATAAGATAACGTTATTGGGCTATTTACATATATATTGCAAGAATATGCGTCCATAATGTTCTATATATCTCTCATAGGCAATGGTAGTCCAGTGGATAAGGAACCATCTTATTGACCAACCGGTTCCCGGTTCAAGTCCTGGTATGTAGCACTCGTGTTTTCGAAATTATATACATATTTGTAATTATCACCTTCACGTCCAAGAAATTATCCATCTATCTATAACTTCACGCCAAATCCCTTGCGGAGTAGGCAGAGCGGAAAGCGCATGACTCGATCCTTACAAACCCTCTCGTTTCTTTAACTTTAATTACGCTCCTTGTACACACTCGCTCGCCGGTTTCTAAGGCTTCTGACATCACCTTCTGATAAAACACAATCAATTTGGTCATGGTAGGTAAGTCTTGGCCGTCCGCGACTACTACACCCTTCAACTTTCGCGTTGTATATCTGTTTCATAACTCTTTGTTCCTGCATCGTTTCTGCATGTCCGAATCTCGTCGAATTGTAGTAGTGTTGGAGCAAGTGGATGAAATTGTATATCTTGGAAGCGCTTATAGCACCGATGGAAGGTACACCGCTGATGTGGAGAGGCGAGTGAGTACAGGGAGCAGCGTGAATGGAGCGTTGGGTAAACTTCTAGGCACCCGAAATCTGAGCCAGAAGGCACAGCACGCTGTACACAACGCGGTGCTATCCCCAACGCTAACTTATGCAAGTGAGGGCTGGGTATGGCAGAGAGAACATGAAAGTAGAATGAATGCGGTCGAGATGAGAGCATTGCGCAAAATTTGTGCGTAATGTATGGAAATTGGATTGGAAATTGGAAATTGGATTGGAAAATGGCTTGTATGGAAACCGCACCCACGAATGTTAAAGTATATTTGTATGTATTGTATATCTTCACGCCAGGTCCCTTGCGGGGTAGGCGGAGAAAACCGAGCGCCATAAGATTCGATTATTACATACTTCACTCGCTTCTTTAACTTTCATAGCTCTTTTCATGCACGCTCGCCGGTTCATGGGGCTCCAGACATCAGGCTTAGGTTTGGTTATGGCACACGACCAATTTGGTCATGGTAGATTAGTCTCGGTCTTCCTCGGCTCCTACATCCTTCCACTTTTGCATTGTACATGTTAAACTAGATATTGCTAACCAACCGATCCCCGGGTCCTAAATAAATAAATAAATATTGTCGGACGTATAACACAGCGCCATCTAGTTCCAAAGTAAACGAAGCTTTTGTTATGGGTGCTAATCTGCTGATGAACATACGTAAATACATAGAAAACATCTAGACTAAGACAATCACGCATGTTCATACACACAAATGTTTGTCCTGTGTGAGAATCGAACCCACGAGCATTGTGTCAAAGTAGCGTTCTAACAACTGCGCCACCGAGCTCGACAAGCTTTGGCAATTAGGCTTTATTTCATACTAGCTGACCCGGTGAACTTCGTACCGCCTTACGATCAATAAATTGTGTGTTAACTTAGTAGATGGTATAAATTCTTTTAATACTTATTATCCTATTCCGGACGAAGACAAATTCAAAAATACAAAAATCATAAAAATCGGTCCAGCCGTTTTTGAGTTATAAATGGTGTAACTAACACAACTTTGTTTTATATATATAGATTAGTAAACCAACGATGTTCGTCCGTCCGTATCTTCTTCGTATTATCACGTTTCCTAATCCATTAGGATCGACGGGGTCCGCTACCTAAGCCTAAGGATTTGGCGAATATACTGATTTTTACATGGAGCGATAGCCGTCAGACTACCACCCATAGGGAAATCAATCTTTTCTTAGGTTAAGTGACACGTCTTTCGAAATATAATTTGTTGGACGGGCGGGTTTCCTCACGATGTTTTTCTTCACCACCTAGCAGGTGACAATCTATAATAATGTATAAAGTGGTAGAGTTTGTTTTGTGTTCTTTAACACCATGATTCCCACACAGGACACTGTGTGCACATGAACCGAATACTGCAGTAAAATAACAACTCCCTGGAGGGTAGTTGTGTCCCTGCCTGTGAGTGAGGTCACCGGTAAGCTCCTGAGAAGTTACTGTGTTAGCAGCAGAAGTAGCATCGCGCGTGATACGCTATAAGCTATGGTTATACCCATTCACATAAGGTAGGCCGTACGCTTGTATGCCTCCCAACACTCCCGATGTTGTAAAAAAGATATAGGCAGTCTCATCGAGACTCGAATTTATTTATGTCTGTGGCAGGTCGTGACTCTTGGCGCATGATCTCGCCTGTTGTCGGCCCTCACTCGTCATTGATTTGACGAGCTCGGTGGCGCAGTGGTGAAACGCGCTGTTACGCTACTTTGACACCAACGCTCGTGGGTTCGATTCCCACACAGTACAAACATTTGTGTGCATGAACATGTCTGTTTGTCTTGGTCTGGGTATTTTCTATGTATAATAAGTATGTATTTACAAAATAAAAATGTATTTACGTATGTTTATCAGTTGTCTAGTACCCATAACACAAGCTTCGCTTACTTTGAGGCTAGACGGCGCTGTGTAATTTGTCCGACAATATTTATTATTTATTGATTAAAAATATTTCTTCGTATGCGAATCGCCTATTCTGTATACACTGCTAAATTAAGAGGGCGCATGAAACTAAGTGGCGCCCTCGTTTTGTTTTCAGGAACACCGTTCCTATATGAAATCTATATGTTTGTCTGTGCGTTTGTCTGTGTGTGCGTTTTATTTCGAATATTCGAATTTTGACTTCAGATTCGGATTCAGCATAAAAAAGTAGAATAGGAATGTTCAGGAACACCGGTCCTATCTCTTAAGGATAATGGCAGGATAATGGTCAAATGGCCGACAAATAAAATGAAAAAAATTTCAATTGTTATATAATTGACGAGCCAGGTGTTCCTCTGGCAATGCAAGCTTGCGCTTTTTTCATTTGCTTGTATTATATGACCTTTCTTTTTACCAAATTGCATGATTCTAGGTCGACGGGAAGTATCCTATAGGTTTTGATTCCCTTGCGAGTGTCAAAACATAAACGGGACATAAACGGCCGTATCTTTTGATCGTGTTGACCTAGAAGTTTTATTTTTATACTGCTCGAAGGGATTGCACACCTGAGTATTTGATATTAATTTCAGCTTGATAGCTACACCCGTCCCTGAGAAAAGGCTCTTGACAGACAGATAGACGGACAACAAAGTGAGGATCACTGATGGTGGATGTGAATCCTAAGGGTTCCGTTTTGAGGTATGGAATCCTAAGAAAAAGGATTCGATTTCCAAACATAAACATTTGTGTTTTTTTTTATACAACTTTGGAAGGTGTACAAGCATCGGCCTACTTAATGTAAAGCGGTTACCGTAGCCTATGAACGTTTGTAATACATTAAGTATCACTCGCGCGATGCCTTCTTTGCTGCTAATAGAGCAACTCCTTAGGAACTTACCGGTGACCTCACTCACACACACGAACGCAACAACCCTCCAGGCAGGTGCTCCCCAGCCAACGTCGCGGTCAATATCGACGTTATTCACTTTTGCAAGAACCTTATTGGCTAGTAGACAGGGTGCATCACATGCAGGTGAGGTTGTATTTATATCAATTATGAAACATTAATCTTCACACATACGAACAAGGGAAAAATTTTTCATATATACGTTGTGGACAGCCCTGCTTGACGTATCTTCTTCTTCTAACTTTATCCCGTTTCCTTTTCCGTTAGAATAGGTTTTTTTTTTATAAAACTAGATTGGCAAACAAGCACGCGGCCCGCATCAGATTGTAAGCGGTCACGCAGCCTATTGACGCTCGCCACACCACGGGGATGTTACTCGCACGCTGCCAATCTTTTGACCTAAGGATGTATCGTCACAGTAATTTCTCTGCCATATCTCACCCTTCAAACCGGAACACAGCTGTATAAATATAGCTGCTTGGCGCTATATTTATACAGTACGCTATAATTGAGGAACCCACGCAGACGACTTTACCACCATATTATTCATTACAGCCAGTTCACTGCTGCGAAAATATTCAACAACACTATGTAATTAAATTTCAGCCTAATTATAATAGGGACAGAGCATGGCAACACCAGGATCCTGCCTCGACCCTTGTAATTCTGTTATGTTCATCCGCGTTTCTCTTTAAACATGGTTATATGTACTTACCAAATTAATTTTATAAAATCGATTGAAGAGTGAACAAATTTTGTTTTTTTTTTATGCTACATCGGGAGGCATACAGTCCACCTGTTATAATGTGGTAAAAATTTAGTCTGCCATATGTGGCTTCAGCCAATAAAGTAGTTCTCATAGACAATAATGTACTAGAATTTATCAATGATAGTGTATTTCTTGGAATTACGATAGACTTCAAATTGCAGTTCAAATCAGCTCCGCCGCATATGCAGTTAGGAGAGTTAGACAATTGACAGATATGGCTACTGCTCGCTTAGTCTATTTCAGCTACTTTCACAGCATTATGTCATATGGTATACTGTTGTGGGGAAGAGCGGCTGATATTGAAACTATTTTCATATTACAAAAGAGAGCCATCGCTCTATTTATAACGTGGGCGCCAGGGACTCACTCGGAGAACTATTTAAAGAAATAAATATCCTCACGGTTACTTCTCAGTATACGTAGGTCACACTATAAGTTTTGCGTAACTTAAAAAAACAACATGTTATAACCAAAATATTATGTTTATTGCTTTTCAAAATACTCTCCTTTACATTTTAAACATTTTTTCATGCGATCGAACCATTTTTTAAAACAGGAGGACCACAGATCTGAAGGCATGTTTTCTACGTGCTGATTGAACGCTATCACTGCCTCTTCGGAGTTGGTAAAAGTGAAACCTCTCATCAAATCTTTGATTTTGGGGAAAATACAGAAATCATAGGGTGCTAGGTCGGGGCTATGCGCAGGATGGGTAACGAGTTGTACTTTTTCGGAAGTTAAAAATGACTTTGTTTTGTTGGCCGTGTGTGTGCGTTGTCATGATGTAGGAGAACGCGGCTTTTTGGTCGTCTTTCGCGAACTTTTTCTAACACCCTGGGTAAATAAATGGTAGAATACCACTCGGCATTAACACTCTTTTGATCTTCAAGTGGATTGTGCAGATGGGACCCGTAGCTGAGAAAAAAAACGCGATCATTTTTTTACCAACGTTTCTCGCCTGCCTCACTTTTGTTGGCCCGTTCTCATTTTCAAACACTAATTCATAAGATTGCTGTTTTTTTTCGGGTTCAAAACAATAAATCCACGTTTCGTCTCCTGTGACAATGTTATAAACAGCATTAGAATGTCCGTGGTCGTACTTCAGTAGCATCTGTGAGCACCATTCCACGCGAGCCCGTTTCTGCTCCGCTGTCAGTTCATGAAGGATCCAACGACAACAAAGTTTCTGAACTTTCAATTTTTCGTGTAAAATTTTCTGAATTTGATCTCATGCCAATCCCCAATAGTTCTCGAATTGTCTCATAGGTAATCCGCGGGTTTTCTTCAATTAGCCGCTTAACAGTAGCCACATTATTTACGTTGACGGCAGTTGAAGGCCGCCCTTCACGAAATTCGTCATGTAAAGAAACTCGACCTCTCTCAAATTCAGCAAACCATCGCCTCACGGTGCTCAAAGAAGGTGCTTCTCTCCCAAAAGCATTTTGAAGACGAGCAGCACAGTCTTGCGAAGAGAGAGAACTTTTAAAATCATAAAAAATCATCGCTCTAAAATCTTTTCGACTCAATTCCATTTTCGTTGCGTACGTAGAACTTTGATGTGTGATAAAAAACAATTGACAAATGATTTCCCGCCAATTGTTTATTTTTATTACTAAGTAGGTTGCAACGTCTCAAAAAATATAACATTCGAAATTCAAATAGTTCCGATTAGCTAGAAGTGCAAAACTTTTAGTGTGCCCCATGTATGTATGAGAACATAATGTAAGCATGTAAAAAAATAGAGTCATTTTGAAAATTCTGTGAAAATCTTAGAAGCAGGAATAGATTGCGCCTGGCTTCTCGCGGGTAGTAAAGCAGTTTATGACTGCATGTTTTTACTGTCGTTGGGTTGCATCAGCTTGCTGCGTCGAATGTGTAGATAGATTATAGTAGGCAAGCCAACGGCAACGTTCAGCCAGAACAACGTCAGGCGGGTCCATCATTTAAATTAAAAGTTTTATCAAAATTTACATGAGTGCTTAAGGTAAGTAACGTATTTAAGTAGATAAGGATTAATACAGTCGTATAATATCCGATAAAATCTCCCAGGCGACTTGACATTTTTCGATATTTTCAACAAATTATCATCATATTTTAACCGATTTACACAAAACCTTAACAAATTATACACTAAAACCGTTGCGTTGCCGACCATGTAAGAACCACCTCACGCCTTTCTTGAAGATCCTGTAGTCCCTTGTGAAAACCTCGGCAGGAAGCTCATTCCGCAACTTAATCGTTCTTGTTGGAAAACTTCTCTGAAACTGCACAGTACACGACCATTGAGGTTGCAGTGTATGAGGATGACGTCGTTGGCGAGCTGTGCGATTGTAAAACGAGGCTGTTGGCACAATGTCGAACAACTCCGCAGAACACAACCCATTGTACAACCGGTAGAACACGCAAATTCTCTTCTCAAACTCAAGGGCTCAATACCGTACGTGAGTTCAGGATCATCAACGATCCTCTCAGCTCGTCTCTGCACCGAGTCACAAGGTCCAGGTGCTCCCGCCCAAAGGCGGCTACAGTACTCCATATACGATCTTACTTGGGACTTGTTTAACATAAGGATGTAGGAGCCAAGACCGAGTTAGTCCAAGACTCACTTAACACAATCAAATTGGTCGTGTTTTATCAGAAGGTGACGTCAGGAGCCCTAGGAATTATTTTATATACGACGTTGGGAGGCATATAAGCAAACGGCCCACCTTATGTAAATTGGTTACAATAACAAATGAAATCGCTTATACGAGAAATATTTCTCGCGCGCTGCCTTAACTGCTACTAACAGAGCAGCTCCCGGGAGCTTACAGCTAACATTGCTCATTCCCAGGAATACGGCAATCCTACAGGAATTACGGTTTTCTGTGAAATCTGTGGAGGTACTTCCCCAGTTTTTGCTTTTATACGCCCTACCCCTCTGAGAAACACCCAGACCAAATCAAACAGATATGTTCACGCATACAAATGTTTATTTTCGTGGCAATCGAACCCAAGAGCCTTGGTTGTACAGTGACCATAGCCATTGATGGCTACTCGATACGTCATTAATATCATGATAAGAATATTGTATGACTGTTTGTTCAATTAACCAAAAGATAACAAGCAGCCTTTTCGCGTTCCTCGGAGACAAGAAAATACTGAATTAACAGTATGTCCGCGGCGCGGCGGGAAGACGGCCACAATGCTATCTCCCGGCGAGATATCCGACAAAGGAAATAAAATTATGATCCTTTGTACCGCGCGCTCATTTAAAGCGCACTAGTTAGCGATAAGCCTCCTGATTTTAGCTGGGATTGCATCAAAACATGTTGTATAAGTCCGCTTCGGTAAACAAACCACAATGGCAATTTAAAAGACTTCGGCCATGAAGCAAAAAAAAACAGTTGAGAATGCGCGAGCTTGCATTGCCAGAGGAACACCTGGCTCGTCAATTATATAACAATTCAATTTTATTATTTTTTAATTTGTCGGCCATTTTGACCATGTTCCTTAAGAGATAGGAACGGTGTTCCTGAACATTCCAATTCTACTTTTTTATGCTGAATCCGAATCTGAAGTCAAAATTCGAATATTCGAAAAAAAGCGACAGACACACGCACACACAGACACACACACAGACAAACATATATATTTCATATAGGAACGGTGTTCCTGAAAATTAACATGACCACAGACTAACAATACTCTAGTGTTGCTAATTTTTAGCTAACTAACTTATTCTCTGTCTATGAGGCAGTACCTCTTGTAAAACTTCTTCTTCTAACACTATCTTTCTCTTAACATTACGTAATCAGATTCATTGTCTTGCTTGTCCCGTCCGCCTTATTCATTCCATTTGCTATCTGTTAAAAAAAAAATAGTATTTATCATTTCGATTAATTGTGTGTATGTATATATTTACGTATATATAACATTATGTATTTGCATACATGTTTATGTATTTATTTATGTATATTTATATAATTACTTTGTTGTCCTTAAGTTACGCTCTGCGTAGCTAGGGCAGCTACCTTGTTTTTTCACTTCTCCTCTACCCTAAGGTTATCTAGAAGACATCGCATCGCGATAACACCGCCCTTGTACTGTCTATTGTTTTTGTTTTTATGTATTTTCCTTTTAGTGCAATAAAATATATTAGCTAGAAACTGGCCACTGAAACTGCAAAATAGGCTAATTTAGCACTAATGTATAATATACATTATTTATACGGCTGCCGCACTGCAGCTGTCACTTTACGATGCCTCATAAAGGTACCCGAGAAGACTGAGTTCTTCGCGACTCGCATAGCAGTATTCCGAAGAGCATTGCGTCCAAAATCGACTGGTTCATCGAGCAAATTAAGGTTGGTGTAGAGTTAGACGGTATAAAATAATTCATTTCTTGTCTATACTATTATTTATTCTCAGCGTTAAGCGTATAAATTTTTATCAACACAAGTAATATCATATACAAAAGTTTTTAATATTATATTTTTTTCATTAAACAGTCGGTTTTGAGCTTCATCTATCTGACTGTAGTATTTGTCATGGTGGTCATGGTAGTACGGCAACCTTAGGCCGATGTGTTGGCGTATACACGCTACAAAGATAACATGTCATCTTAGTTAATAGATTCAGGCGTTATTTTGCGAAAATCAAAATTACGTGCAATTTGATCTAACCTGCTTTGTGTGCTTCCGCCACCAATTCGTTCAGGCGAACTAGTGCCGACCGACACCCACCCACTACTGTTACTAAATGCGACATGCCGTTGCTGCCATGACTGCTATGTAGTGTCTGTCTCGGCTGCTGCGGTCATCCTCGCCATTGGCCGTCATCTGGAACAGACACCGCATGCATCCGCCACCGTCGCTGCGACACGTGTTTCACCTCTCCACGAGACATCTCGTAGTTCTCATGAACCGATCTTACGTAGTAACTCAATTCGCCGCTACGGGTCGGGAGGTAAAGTAGAACCCGCGTTCTACTTTACTCTCTTTCGACGAGCTCGGTGGCTTAGTCGTGGATGACGCGACTTTGACAACAACGCTCGTGGGTTCGATTCCCATACAAGGCTAACATTTGTGTGCATGAACATGTCTGTTTGTCTTGGTCTGGATGTTTTAAGAGAGGAAGGGCGCATCAAAGTAGCCCGTCTGGGGAAGTACCTCCACCTCACAGAAAACCGCAGCCCAATAATAACTCTCTAGAGGGTTGTTGTGTTCCTGCGTGTGAGTGAGGTCACCAGTAAGCTCCCAAGGAGTTGCTGTGTAAGCAGCAGTGGAGGCATCGTGCCAGTGATACTATTACAAGCCTTACTAGGCTACGGTAACTGCGTTACATCAGGTAGGCCGTATGCTTGTATGCCTCCCTACGTTGTATAAAAAAGCTCTGATTGGCTAGTTCAGCGATCAACATCGAGTCACTTATCGGCTTATTGGTAAAAATTTTCTCCTATTGGTCAGTAGGCTCAAATCGCTAAGATATTTAGGCGCCAAAGACAATGTTTTGTGAGCGCGGAGTATCTTCATGGGCAATCTAGTGGTTTATGAGCTTGTTCTACAAGCACATGTATCCATGCAATTCTCTAAGCGACTCGTAATGGCTGTGTGCGTCGCTGTGGTCACAGATGTCACAGCTTTGATGTCGTCCGCTGCGATCACGACTTTTTATTTGGTATTCCATAAACAAATTTATGTCACGGTAATTGCAATTTTGTGTTCAAGGCTATAACAGCCGATGTTTTCGAGGATGTAAGGATGTTTGCTCTTACAGAATTGCATGGCAGAACAAGCTACATATGCCCATACGCACATCGTCAGCCATTCAACGGCAAATATCGGTCCGACCTAATGTGAACAAGAACTTAAGCTAAATTCTACATCGGTATTCTGAACATGTAACAGTTGATATTAACGAGAAATTACAAGTTTATAGTTTGCAGAGCTCGGATTGATAATACATTACACGAGGAGAATATTCAGTGGCGTTATCTAAATTTCATTTATTAATTAAATTACGGTTCACCTCGTCTCGTGAATAGTAATATGGGTTATAACCGCGACCTTCCGGCGGGAATCTTCCTACAAGCCGCGTCTTAAATCTGTAGATGCTGCGTAGACTTAACGCAGTGTGTCAGCCAAGTTCGAAAAGAAAAGGTCGACCCACCGCCTAAGATGTTTTTATATTATACGTCGTACACGCTCTAGAATGGCAATACGAAAGTAAGGTAATTGCCAAACTCGCATTCAGTTAGCCATGCTCTCGCGCCGCGTCTATACGTATTTCGCCACAAAGCATAAATTTCTTAAGGTCTCTCTCTTTCTAACGACAGGTATAATTTGTCTCTTTATTAGATCAAAGTGTGATAATAAATAACTGTACGTAGATATAGTACTACTTCCGCTATTTTAAAATACAATAATGTTGGTGTATAACGTGTCTACCTATTGATACGTCCCTGCCCATCGCCCAAAATTTACACGAAACATTTAAGCCACTTATGACTTCTCCTCTTCCCATTGCTTAAAAACTATTACTCCTACATACTTGCATTGTTATATGTATTTAAGAGAGGTAGGGCGCGTCAAATTAGCCCGTCTGGGACATATACCTCCACCTCCCAGGAAACCGTAGCCAAATAACAACTCCCTGGAGGGTCGTTATGCGCCTGCGTGTGAATGAGATTTCCAGTAAGCTCCTAAGGAGTTGCTGTGTTAGCCGCAGAGGTAGCATCGCGCGAGTGATACTTAATGTATAGCAAGCGTTCATAGGCTACGGTAACGACTTTACGTCAGGTGGGCCGTATGATTGTATACCTTCCGACGTTGTATAAAAAAATATGTGAAATAAATATTTTATATTGTTGAGAATGCGGGTGACATTTGATGAATTTAGAAATGCAAGGATATACCTATGCGAAACAAGTTTTCTCAATATCGTGGAGAAGGATCTACTGTGGATCTGAAGGTTTTCTACGGTTCTGCGGATCTTGAGAAAGCATTTGGTGGGATGGTGTGAAAGGATCTCTGGGATATTTCACCCAGATCTAAAATTTACGGTGCCTAGCTCCGCTCTGTCACTAATGAGGAATGTGCAGCATGTGTGCTGGTAGACTATAGCTTGTCACCCTGGTTTTGTATTAATATTGGTGTCAATATCATAATTATTAATTTTATATATAGGCAATTGTATTCATGGAGTAAAATCTACGAATGTAGGCATGCGAATTGTCCGTTTTATATGTTGTAGGAGTATTAATAGCCGAATCACTGCCCAGATTGCAAACACTAGGCATAATAATGAAAGAAGAAGAAAGCGCTAAAAATGAATGCGAAGTAACCAATATTGTGCTATTCGAAAGTGAGTATCCAGAACAACTAAGTGTTACGATCGATGACATAGTATTAAAACAAGGGATGAGAGAAATGCTTTTAACCGAAATGGAAGGAACCCCACCGATAAACCAGCGAGTACAGCCGCAAACTAACCCAGAAACAGCAACACGGTGCTAAATTCAATGCCAACATATGGAAGTGAAACATGGTTGTGGCAGACAGCGTATGAAAGAAGAATAAACACGTTCGAAGTTCGAACATTGCGGCAAGTTATGGTCGATTATTATAATTGGAGAAGTCGATTGTTTTGAATATAACTTCTTGATATTTTCATCAATTTGTCTTGGTTTTTAAATAAATTGCAGATAGTTGTACATACCTATATTATTGTATGTTTAAAATAACTATGAAATGCTATGAAACTCGACACCTGTCAGATTTCATCTTTTTTATCGGTGACACCAATTATCCCGAGGGTTTACCGAACTTGGCCTCCTTTTACATTTACGTTTTGTTGGGATTAAGGTATAAGTCTGTCATTTGATACATGATTAAATCACGTAAGCGTGCTACGAGATGTATGAAGCCATAAATCATTTATATATTTTATATAGAAGATATACTAAATATTACAGTTCTCTAGTTACCAATATCATGCAAAATTTTAATTTAAAAATTCCTGCACTCTGCAGAAACAGTAGGTCACCAGCCATTGTATCGTAATTTCTCCGTCATCAATATTATTTCTCTATTTAGGGTTCCGTACACAAAGGGTAAAACGGGACCCTATTACTGAGACTCCGCTGTCCGTCCGTCTGTTACCAGGCTGTATCACATGAACCGTGATAGTTAGACGGTTGAAATTTTCACAGATGATGTATTTCTGTTGCCGCTATAATAACAAATACTAAAATACAGAATAAATTAAATATTTAAGGGGGCTCCCATACAACAAACGTGATTTTTTTGCTCGTTTTTGCTCGATATTGTTATTCATTAAAAAACTGCTATGTATGTATGTATATCTTCACGCCAGTTCCCTTGCGGGGTAGGCAGAGAGAACCGAGCGCCATAAGACGCGATCCTTGCACACTTCACTCGCTTCTTTCACATTCATAACTCTTTTCATGCACGCTCACCGGTTCCTAAGGCTCCTGACATCACCTTCTGATATAACACGACCAATTTGGTCACTAACCTAGTCGTGGTCTTTTCACGAGCGTTGGTGTCAAAGTTGCGTCATTCACGACTGAGCCACCGAGCTCGTCATAAATACACTAAATACCTCCCGACGTAGTATAAAAAAAAATCTTCAAAAACAAGTCTTTGATAATCAAGTTACTTAGCTAGCTTTGTAGTGAAATGTAACATGGCAATTGACTCCCGTCTACAGAATTGAATAATCCCAATAATGGGAACATAGAACGGAATTATTAATCCTCCGGAGTAAAGACAACCAGCCTACTGCAAGGGGATCAGGTATCTCCCGTGCATTTGTGTATTGCAGTTGCAATCTCCGATTTACCAAAGGATGCATTCTGGCTTCCCATAGTTAGTTTGCTCTGTGGATTACGCATCAAGGTATGGAATTAAGTATCTATAAATTCTGAGCCGATATGTGGAACTCTTTGATACTCATTGCAGTGGCGCGCAGATTTTTGACAGGGTAGGCAGATTTTTTTTAAAGCTATTAACTTACCAAAAAATACAGCATGTTGATTTTGGTTACCCAGTCTTGTGGAAATAATGATGTATGTGATTGGTTAGCCACCTCAAATATCTATGGATTGATTGATTTTATATACATATCAATTTGCAGATATTCGAAGCGGCCCTTCGGCGCGTTTGTTTGATGTTCTGTATTTACAAATAATACCAGCAAAACGTCTGGTGTTTCATCGACCATTACAACAACAAAATCAGTGGTAGCTATCTGCTGTTTTATTGTTTCAATCATCACAGACGCTACACTGGAGATTAGGTCATTTTTAATACGATTTGACAATCCTGTAAATGAGCTAGTGCAATTTTAAAAACGAAATAAAATTTAACATCAATTTTATACGAAAAAAAGAAATGGCAATTTCTTTCACTCTAATTATATGGAGCAAACTACTCTTTAAAATAGTTACGTAGCAATGTTCGCGACACCTCGGTAATTTACGTCATGGTTCGGCTGAAAAGACACTGTCTATACTATGCGATTGTGTGCGTTATTTGTGTTATTGTGGGCAATGTATTTACAGGAATGCACACTACACTATCCGTATTACCAACGCGGCACACATACGTAAATTTAGACAGAAATAGTTTGTGTCTCTGCCGTTAGCTCCCATTGCGGCGCTAGTGTAGCACATCGATGTAGCGGTTACTAATGAATCTATTTTAATAACTTGCACCGATACCGATAGATGGAGCTGTTTTTAATTTTTTGTTTTAGATACGAAATATTAGTTAAAAACTATGTTTAAGAATTAAGAAACATCGGATGGTATTTATCAAATTGATAGGGTAGGTAATGTCTTTTTGCCTATATGGAGTGCACGCAACTGCTCATTAGATACGTTCATGAAGAAATTAACCTATGCAGAAACGAATAGACCGATATTCTATAATAAATCGATGCCCCGTTACGTTAAGCATATCGGCTTATTGCTAAAATATTCTCCCATTGTTCAAAAGACGCGAATCGCTGAGATAAACTAAAGAGAGAGCGCTAAAACACAACGTTTTTGTGGTGGTGGCGCGGTGTGCTCCGTGCGTAGTCAATTGATTTATTGGTTTGGGAATACGGACGATACGACCGTGTAGGAGCGGTGTCTGAGTTTGCGAAACTTTAAGGTTGAAGCGCTCATAGGCTACGGTAACCGCTTTGCATCTGGCGGGCCGTTTACTTGTGTTTCCCGACGTTGTATATTAGAAATTTATTAGAGAGCTCGATGGCGTCGTTGCGCGTGTCATTCTAACAGAACACGCAGGTTAAGCAACGTCGACCGCAGCCTGTCTATGGATGGGTTTTCTATCTCGAGTTTCTCCGTGTTTCGGAGGGCACGTTAAGCCGTCGGTCCCGGCTGTTGTTGATAAATGACAGTCGTTAAGCTAAGTCAGTGGTCCTCGCGCGGTTTGGAAACACTGGCCTCCGCCAATCCGCATTTGAGCAGCGTGGTGGAGTATGCTCTAAACACCGTCGGTTGAAGGGAGACCCGTATCCCTTCAGTGGGATGAGAGAGGGTTGATGTGGTGGTATATTAGAATTAATTTTAATATCCCTAAACCCATAAAATAGTACAGTTTCTCCCTCTATTTCTCTGCACTGACATTTTGGCCTCTAGAAATAAAACTATAAATGCGATTGAGATGCGGTTTTCACCAGAAAGTCAAACTAAATTGCATCTTTCTAATGGTATCAAAATGGAGTTAATTTGATAACCGGAAGTATTTAAAAAAGTACATTTTGTACTTCCAGGTTGTAATTACAGTCATCGCTCATTTGTATAGAACAGTAATAACAAAAGTGTAAAAGTAGTGGTGGGATTTGCGCGAAGCGCGAACTCCAGCACTTGTTATAAATAATATACATACATCCCGCACGTCCGAATAATGGATCTTTTACAACCGTACCGCTCGCCGACGGCGGGGAATTCACTCACACACTGGAGCCGTAATGGTCGCGTACTGTACTGTTCCAGCGAAGTTTTCTGCCGAGAACTCTCAAGTTGTCCCTGCCGTGGTTTTCTCAAGGGACTACAGCATGGAGTTCTTCAAGAAAGGCGTGAAGAGGTTCCTGCAGGGTCGACAACCCTTGTGACACCCCTGGTGGTTCTGTTACACTATTCGTGACGAGGTCCGTGGTGCAGTGTGTTCAATTCCCACACAGGATATTTTTTTAATACTATGTCGGGAGGCATATAAGCATACGGCCCACCTCATGTAAAGCAGGTACCGTAGCCTATTATCGCTTGTAATATATTAAGTACCATTCGCGCGATGCCTCTTCTGCTGCTTACACAGCAACACCTTGGGAGCTTACTGGTGACCTCTTTTTCTCTTTGAACATTTTGTGGGCACGACCAGTATGTTCTTACGAGAGGTAGGGCGCATCAAAGCGGACCGTCTGAGGAAGTACCTCCACCTAACGGAAAATCGCAGGCAATCCCTGGAGGGCTGTTGTATTCCTGCGTGTCACCAGTAAGCCCCTCAGGAGTTGCTGTGTTAGCAGCAGCGGTGGCATCACGCGAGAGATACTTAATACAAGCGTTCACAAGTTACGGCAACCGCTTTACTTCAGGTGGGCCGTATGCTTGTATGCCTCCAGAAGTTGTATCGATATAGCCTATGTCAGCCATAATGACGAATCGATTTTAACCTTATTCATGAAGTTTGAGATGACAGATGATGAATATCATAGCGTGCTAAAAACATAACCCTTCGTTAGGTTAACCCTGGTCTGGTGAAAATGGGGCATATTTTACTGTTAGCGAAAAGTATCACAAATGTAGGCCAATCACAAATTGAGCAATTTTTCGTGGCGCACATCGGTTTTTAAGTAATTGGCTGCTGCCAACAAGTTATTCTTTGTAGATTTGCTTTTACAAGTTTGACCCAAGAAGCCCAAAAATATTATCGAAACACAAAAGTATGAGTAAAGTAAGTAAAGTAACAATGACCCTGGGGTAAAGCTAAGAGTTAAACAAGGTTTAATAAGGTCTCAGCTGATGATTAATTCCTGAGTAAGCAATGCTGGTGTCAACGCACGAATATTCTTACTTATTATTTTTTTATCAAACAAACGTACGGCCTGCCTGATGGTAAGCAGTTACCACAACCCTATGGACATTTACAACACCAGGAGTGTCACTCTTGCGTTGCCGATCCTGTAAGAACCTCTTTACGCCTTTCTAGAAGAACCCCATGCAGTAGTCCCTTGGGCAAACCTCGGCAGGGAGCTCATTCCACAACTTAATAGTTCTTGGTAGAAAACTTCCCCGGAACCGCACAGTACGCGACCATTGTGGTTCCAGTGTATTTTATCCCTGTGATATGTTCCCGTGAGACAGTTTAGATGTATGAATCTTATTGCATTAGGATGTTCTATTTAGAAACATTTAGAGCTGCATGCGAGACACTAATACTGCTGGAAGATGACAACCATTGGGATGCAACGATGAAGACAGCCGTGCTGTGTCGATCACCAGCAACAGTTAGAACTCTGTTTGCTATTTTATTAAACACGAGCAATTCACATTTATTTCCGGCAAAAAAGCACGGCTCCTGTGGAATAGATCTAGAGCAGATAGAATAGACTTCATACAGACATAGAGACCAAATATCTCAGAAGCGTTCTTACTATTATGAATGTAATATTGTAGTTCTTTGCCGGTTTATCGTTTTTCAAATAGAAACTTAGCGACAAAATAAATCTCCATACAAAAAACATATCAACCCGATATGTTTTTTGTATGGAGATTTATTTTGTATACCCTCAGTACAAAATGCATGCCCGACAGTGATATAGGCTATTTTTTACCGCGGAAAATATCTTACTCCCACAGAAAAACGCGCTTTGCTCCCCTTTGACAACGCGGGCGAAGTCGCGAGTAACAGCTAATACGTAAATACATCCGAAAAGACGAATTTAGTGGTACATGCCCACGCCAGGAGCCGAACCCGGGACCGTCTGATAACAGGCCGGTTCTTTATCCACTGAGCTATCACTGCATCATAAGAAACTATTCCTTTTATGTTACTAAGAAAATATTTAAAAAAATCATCCGGAAATACCCACGGGAAAGCGAAAGAATGCAAGAATCCTTTCATCGTCCCATACGCGGCCTTCACTCTAGGAGTGTCAGCCTATCTGCTAACACTGACTCACCAAACTATGCCACTTCAGCTTTCAGACCTTGAAGGTTATGACAGCAACCTTTGTTGCCATTGAATTACCTCGTTCTGAATTTTACCGTTTAGAGAAACCCCATGTATACCCATTTCCATTCCTGGCTGTGAGACTTTGTGACTGTGCATCTGCCTGAAGTTATCACCTTCTATAATGGGATTCCAAATGCCAATTCTTGGCGCCAAGCAAGTTACATGCCTAGCCATAGCGACAAGAGCGTTTAAGAGGCTGTGCACAGCGTGCTCCGTGGTGGTTGTTCCTTAGTCTGCTTGCAGTTCATCTATTAACTATATACGAGTATAAGAAACTGTACAGTTCTGTCTATCCATCTGTATCTTCGCGCCAAATCCCTTGCGGGGTTGGCAGAGAGAACTAAACGCACATGACTCGATCCTTACAAACCTCAATCACTTCTCTAACATTCATTGCTCTTCTCATGCACGCTCGCCGGTTTCTAAGACTCATGACATCATCTACTGATGAAACATAATCAATTTGGTTATGGTGGGTAAGTCTTGGCCTTCCTCAGCTAATTTTCTCTAATTTTCTCGTTGTATATTTGTTTCGGAATTCTTTCTTCCTGCATTCTTTTTACGTGTCCAAACCAACGAAGCATATCTCATCGACACTCTCTTTTAGACCAACTCCATTTCTATGATCATTAATATGACGCGAATACGATTTACAAACGTTACGCCACAATTTTTGCATTACGCTCGCATTTCGACCAGTTAATATAAAATTAACCATAATTTACCATACTGTATTTGCAACTATTACATACCAAGGCAGTGATTGATATTTCAATAGAAAATCAAATGTCCCACTGCCAAAATAACTAAATATTGTCGCCCAATGAACGACGCGCCTTACAACTGACAGGCTGAAACCATGCGTGTGTGCGAATTACTTGCCAAACTATTTTAAGTCTTAGAGCTCGCTAGGTCTTGCGAATACTTGAAAATGTCGTGCGCCAACTATTTGGTATGCTAAAGGGATAAACAAAGTTTCTATAACTTACTTACACGCTAGCCGCAAGCCCCGAATTTTAGTGGAAGGAGTTCACGAATAAATTAAGAAAGTGAGGGCAAATACGACCTTACTGTTTTGACAACTCGCGTGTCATACATAGAGCATACAATCTTATGTAGTTACATGACACAATTAAATAATTTCTTGTTTATTTTTTCTTTTTTGTTATTTATTAGACGCGAGCAAAGGATTATTAATATCTTCTTCTTTTTCGTAGTATCCCGTTTCCTTATCCGTCAGGATTGGCGGGGTCCGCTATTTGGTAGCCAATCGCGGACGGAACGGATGGTGGGATCCGCTACCTGAAGCCGAAGGATTTGGTGAAGACACTAATTTTTACATGGAGCGACTGCCGTCAGACCTTCACAACCCATGGAACAGATGACACTTTTAATTCAAAGGTAACAGGCTTATATACCAATTACAGACAGACGTTATCTATTTTAATTAATCAATTAACTAGATGTCTCGCAGATAGGCTATAAGATAAGATAAGATAAAAAATATTTATTTGTAATTGGGCCCTCGAGGGCACTTTTTGGAAATATAATCTTATTGTATCTTATTTAATTCACTTATTTTACTTTTTCTTTTTTTCTTATCTACTAGCATTTCGGAAATGACCATTGGCGAAGAAGAAATGCCTAAAGAAACTTGCCAATATAGGTCTCTTTTAAAATTGACAATTAGATATTACAAAAAAAAATAATTACATAAGCATATTGGTACAATAATGATATCAAATGGTAAAATTAAAGATTATTAAGGACAGGTAGTCTGTGCTGAATTATTTCCAGACATCTTTGTCAGTTATATATTCATTAATTCTATAATAAGCTCTTCTACAGAGAGTATTTTTAATGTGCTTTTTGATTACATTGTCAGGAAAGGACAGAACTGTTTCAGGCAACTTATTATAAAATCGAATACAATTTACAAGAAAAGATCTACCAGTCCTAGCAAGCCGATGTACCGGCATACACAATTTATTTCTACTTCTAAGTTTTTCACTGAAATTTGAAAACGACTTTAAATTTTTACGGGTATACATTATGTTTTCATAAACATATTGAGAAGTAACAGTGAGGATATTTATTTTACTTTGAACAGATCCCTGAGGGATTCTCTAGAGCCCATGTTATAAATAGAGCGAATGGCTCTTTTTTGTAAGATAAAAATTGTCTTAATGTCAGCCGCCGTTCCCCACAACAGTATACCATACGACATAATGCTGTGAAAGTAGTTGAAATAGACTAAGCGCGCAGTAGCCACATCCGTATGTAGCAGAATTGAGCTTACCGGCAAGTCAACCAATATTTTCACACCGGCGGGCCACATTAAAAATTAGAGAGGTATCATCAGCAAATAGTACTACGTCCGCCATTTTCTGCACCATGTAGGGCAGATCATTCGCATATATACTAAAAACAAAAATGGATCCAAAATAGAACCCTGGGGCACCTCGATATTAACATTATTGCCTTTAGAATTAACCCCATTGATGTCAACTATCTGCAATCTGTTATTTAAATATGATGCAATCAAGTTCTGGGCTTTACCTCTAACTCCATAATAGTTCAGCGTGAGTAACAATGTCTGATGATCTACACAATCAAAAGCTTTAGAGAGATCACAGAAAACCCCAATAGCATCCTGTGATCTCTCCCATGCGTTAAGGATGTGCCTAACCAATGCCACTCCTGCATCTGTAGTAGATTTAGCAGCTGAAAAACCGTGTTGTGCATCATGAAAAATTTCATTGGTCTTAAAAAAGAGATGCAATTGATCAAGCATTATCCTTTCGAATATTTTACTCAAAACTGGTAGTATAGATATGGGTCTGTAATTCCCCAGCACGCTCTTTCCTCTGACTTAAATAAAGGAACAAGTTTACTAAATTTCATCAAGTCTGGAAACACACCTATATCTATAACTTCACGCCAAATCCCTTACGGGGTAGGCAGAGAGAACCGAGCGCCACGCGACTCGATCCTTACATACCTCACTCGCTTCTTTCACATTCATTGCTCTTTTCATGCACGCTCGCCGGTTTCTAGGACTCCTGACATCACCTTCTGATAGAACACGACCAATCTGATCATGATAGGTAAGTCTTGGCCTTCCTCGGCTCCTACATCCTTCCACTTTTGCATTGTATATCTGCTTCGTCATTCTTTCATCCTGCATTCTTTCTACATGTCCGAACCAACGGAGCATGCCTCTTCTTATTTTAACACCGACGCTCTCTTTCAGACCAACTCTGCTTCTAACCTCATCATTGCGGATACGGTCTGCAAGCGTTACACCACAGATTTTGCGCAACGCTCGCATTTCAACCGCGTTTATCCTACTTTCATGCTCTCTCTGCCATACCCAGCTCTCGTTTCCATAAGTAAGCGTTGGGACCAGCACTGCATTGTGTATAGCCAGCTGCGCCTTCTGGCTCAGGTTTTTACTGCCAAGAAGTTTTCCCAACGCTCCATTCACACTATTCCCAGCACTCACTCGCCTTTCCACATCTGCGGTGTACCTTCCATCCCTGCTGAAAGCGCATCCAAGATATACAAACTCATTCACTTGTTCCAACACTTCATCATCTACCGTAATTCTTACATTAGTTCTGGTTTCTTCTCTTTCAAATACCATAATCTTTGTTTTCTTCGCATTCAATAGTAAGCCTTCCTTCATACATTCGTCTTTCATCATTGTGACTAGTGTTTGCAGCTCAGATGGTGTTTCTGCTAACAGGACGGCATCATCTGCATACAGCAGACAGTTCACCACTAGGTCACCCATGCGTAATCCTACATTCGTCGATCTTATTCTCTGTAGACAACTATCGAGATACAGAATAAACAGCCTAGCAGACAACATGCAACCCTGTTTGACACCAATTTTGACATCAAACCAGGGTGACATGTTGCCATCTATTCGCACACATGCTGAGCAATCCTTGTAGGTGGACTGCACAGCACGCAGCAGTGAGCCGTCAATCCCATATCTCGGCAATATGCACCACAGTTCCTTTCGCACAACCCTATCAAATGCCTTCTCAAGATCCACAAAACCGCAGAAAACCTTCTGGTCTGTGGCCAGATGCTTCTCTACGATATTGCGGAGCGAGAAAACTTGATCCGTACATCCCCTTCCATTTCGGAATCCTCCTTGTGCCTCCCACAGCATTTCGTCAGATTTCACCCTCATTCTCCTTTCAATTATCTTTCCATATACTTTTGCTGCTAAGCTGATCAAACTGATGGCCCTATAGTTGGCGCAGTCCATGCGTGATTCCTTGCCTTTATACAAGGGTATGATGACTGCGCGTCCCCAGTCCATTGGGACCCTTCTAGTTCTCCAGCATAGGTTGCATAAGTACCAGAAGGCGTCCCGGACGTAAGTGCCACCTAGTTTGATCATCTCAGCTGTAATCATATCAATTCCCGCAGACTTTCCATTTTTCAAACTTCGTATCGACCATTCTATCTCATCCATAGTTATACCTTCATCGGACGCCGTCAACGTGGAGTGAGCATCAGACTCACTCTCATTGTCAGCGTCCGAGGTATATTCGTACATTTCTTCAAAATATTCACTCCACCGTTCTAACACTTCCTGAGTGTTTGCAAGAATGATACCAGCTTTAGACTTAATCTTTTTCATACTGGATGCCGACGAACCACCCCGAGACTTCTTTACCTCTCTCCAAAAGAGTTTGGTATTCGCCTCGAAGTTTCTCGTCAGCCTCTCTTCCTCATTCATAATTTGTCTTTCACGCTTCTCTTTCACTAAAGCCTTGGTTTCATTCTTGCATTGACGGTACATTTTTTTCTTCTTCTCTCTCATACTTTCATTTAAGGGCAAAGATGATACATAATCCAGCCACGCTTTCCTCTTTCTTGCTATGGAGGATTCAACCTCCGCATCCCACCAGGCATCCCCTTTCAATGTTTTATGCCTCTTTGCGCATCCACATGCTTCTTTTGCACTATCCACCATACTTTCTTTCAGAACTTTCCAGCAATCATCCACATCTGTGCCGGAAAGACTTGCATTTGCAAGTCTTTCGCTTACCAGATGTACATACATTCTCCTTACACTTTCATCTTGCAATTTTTCACTCCTTATCCTTTCATGATCTCCGAAAGGGATACGCACTCGCCAATGCCTCCACTTCTTGAAAAGTCCCACAAACCGGCTTACCACCAGGTAGTGGTCCGTTTCAAGAGTGGGACCTCTAAAGGCTCTTGTATCCATTATAGTATTTCGGAGACGTCTATCAATTATAATCAAATCAATCACACTTTTTTGGTCATTCCGTCTCCATGTATACGTGTGAATATCCTTGTGACGAAATAAAGTATTCGACACGAGGACGTTTCTTTCCATAAATAAATCTAGTATTGACTTACCTGCTTCGTTCACTCTCTTATCTCCATACGGACCAAGAACAGCTTCATAGCTGTATCGCTTAGTCCCAACCCATCCATTCAAATCTCCACACATAATCACTCTTTCATTCCCTTCAGCTAAGTCCAGAACATCCCTCACAGACTCCCAAAACTTCTCTAGTTCTTGAGCACACGCTGAGCTTACGGGAGCGTATGCTGCAACCAGAAATACTCACGTGATGCCCAGTTTAATATGAACCCATAGAAGTCTAGTACGACACCTACACCAGCACTGGCATGATCGTCCCGGTCTACCCCAGGCCATCATCCCACCGGGCAGATCATCGGTGTCGCTCCCCTTGCGCTTAGTCTCTGTCACACACAAAGCATCCAAACGTCTATCATTCATTAGGTCCATCAGCTCATTCATCTTATCACTCAGTCCACCTCTTACATTCCACGTGCCTATGCAGCACTCGGCTCTCTTCGACCCGCCAGAATTGGCGCTGCGTGGTGGGTGGCGGCCTCCACCGCCGCTTGCACCTATGTTCGCACCGACGGGGGCGGATCGGTGCGCGTCGCCTCCGGGGAACGCCCTAATCCGCACATCGGTGCGTTTTCGGGCCAGAATTGCAATCTAATCGATTGGCAGGGGTCGCGAACGAGCACGCTTCTGGCACATGACACCCTAGTTTGGCTCCCTATTGAGTGTGTCTATCTACTATCGAGGTGTCATGTACTGAATTAGAAAATGATATTATTATTTGTGTATAGACCTCCTAGTAGCGAGTATCTGCTATTTGAGCAAGTAATGCGATTACTTAACTAATAGGAAACAACGAGTCAAAATTGATCAATATCTCAGCGAGGAGGAACCGGTTACTTTTGGGGTTCCGCAGGGAAGCATAATTGGCCCGACACTATTTCTCGTGTATGTTAACGCACTATGCAACTTGCGGCTCACCAGGGGAAGGATCTTTACATACGCAGACGATACAGCCCTCTTCTTTGAAGGAGATAGCTGGTCGGAAGTTTTCAGCTTGGCTCAAACGGGTTTTGACAAGGTACAAAAATGGCTTCAAAATAACATACTAACGCTTAATACAACAAAAACCAAGTATATGACGTTTGCCTTCAAATCTCACCTCCTCCCATCGACCTCGCTTGCCATCATTGCACACAATAAACATTGCAACTTCCTCCCATGCTCATGCCCATTCATACAACGGACTAATAGCATCAAATATCTCGGTGTTACGATTGACCAAACTCTCACTTTCAAATTACATATTGACAGTTTGGTGTCTAGAATCCGAAAAATTATCTACATCTTTAAAGCACTGAAGCACCTGGCCGATACTAAAACGATCCTTATGGTATATTATGCTCTCTGTCAGTCCACTATAGACTACTGTATAACATCATGGGGGGGTGCCGCCATGACACACATGATCCAACTCGAGAGAGCTCAAAGAGCTATCCTTAAGGTTGGAGCTGGACTTCCCTACCGATACCCTACTGCTGATCTCTACCGGCACTGGAATGTCCTAACGATTAGACAATCGTTCATTCTCAATGTTACCCTTAAAATGCATTCCCAACTGACATATGACCCAGCATTAATAATAAACAAACGCAGAAAGGGTTCCGTCTGCAAAACTCAAAAATTTCGTACAAGTCTGTCCCACAATTTCTTCTGTTGGCTTGGGCCCTTCTTATATAACAAGATTAATAGTATAATTTTTGTATACCCGTTACCCAGATATGAATGTAAAAAAACATTATGTAACTGGCTTAAAACATTGGATTATAGAGAAACTGAAAATCTATTGATTCCCGAAATATAAATAAAATCCTAATCTAATCTTAAGCCTAAATCTACACTTATTTTATCATCATTACCTATCACCAATTTCCATATTCAACTCCCAAATGTCAATTTTCAATATTCAATTGCGCAATTTGAATCCTTAGTGATAATCACCCCAATGTTTTTCATTTCTGTTTATAACACTTTGCACACACTCAGCATTTCAACCATAACTTGCAGTCTCTTCACTCTAAACATCATACATTTTACGCGGCAACTTTCACACACGCACAAAATTTATAGTTTTACCAATTTTTTCATTCACACACACTTCCTAACAACTACTAGTATCTGTCAATCGAATTAGTCTAATTTAAACCTAACTTGGTACGGTAATTACTCTCACTAGAACTATATGTTTTTTGTTTTTTTTTTTTTTTCTCTCGTGTAGCCCGTGGAGTGGGGGCTCTGGCGACCGGTATCACAGGTTTCTCCCGAAACCTATTTCAGGCGTCAGTCTCACACAAAACAGGTCACATTTATTAGCAATGTCTATGTAATACCTAAGTTTTAAGTACCTTTTGTGATTGAGAAATAAATCTTTATATTATTATTATTATTATTAATTTATTTCGTCATAAGGATATTCACACGTATACGTATGGAGACGGAATGAACAAAAAAGTGTGATTGATTTGATTTTAATAGATAGACATCTCCAAAATGTTATAATGGGTTCAAGAGCCTTTAGAGGCCCCACTCTTGAGACGGACCACTACGTGGTGGTAAGCCGGTTTGTGGGCCTTTTTAAGAAGTGGAGTCACTGGCGAGTGCGTATCCCTTTCGGAGATCATGAAAGGATAGGGAGCGAAAAATTGCAAGATGAAAGTGTAAGGAGAATGTATGTGCATCTGGTAAGTGAAAGACTTGCAAATGCAAGCCTCTCCGACTCAGATGTGGATTATTGTTGGAAATTTTTGAAAGAAAGTATGGTGGATAGTGCAAATGAAGCATGTGAATGCGCAAAGAGACGTAAAACATCGAAAGGAGATGCCTGGTGGGATGCGGAGGTTGAATCCTCCGTAGCAAGAAAGAGGAAAGCGTGGCTGGATTATGTTTCATCTTTGCCCTAAAATGAAAATATGAGAGAAAAGAAGAAAGAAATGTACCGTCTATGCAAGAATAAAACCAAGGCAAAGACAAATTATGAATGAGGAAGAGAGGCTGACGAAAAACTTCGAAGCAAATACCAAACTTTTTTGGAGAGAAGTAAAGTAGTCTCGGAGTGGTTCGTCGGCATCCAGAATGGATAAGATAAGTCTAAAGCTGGTGTTATTCTTGCGAACACTCAAGAAGTGTTAGAACGGTGGAGTGAATATTTTGAAGAAATGTATGACTATGCCTCGGAAACTGACAATGAGAGTGAGTCGGATGTTTACTCCACGTTCACAGCGTCCGACGAAGGCATAACTATGGATGAGACCGAATGGTCGATACGAAGCTTGAAAAATGGAAAATCAGCGGGAATTGATCTGATCACAGCTGAGATTATCAAACTCGGTGGCACTTACGTCCGGGACGCCTTCTGGTACTTAAGCAATCTGTGCTGGAGAACTGGAAGGGTCCCAATTAACTGGAGACGCGCAGTTATCGTGCCCTTGTATAAAGACCAGGGGTCACGCATAGACTGCGCCAGCTATAGGGCCATCAGTTTCATCAGCTTAGCAGCAAAAGTTTATGGACAGGTGATTGAAAGGAGAATGAGGGTGAAATCCGATGAAATGCTGTGGAACGCACAAGGAGGATTCCGAAATGGAAGGGGATGTACGGATCAAGATTTCTCGCTCCGCAATATCGTGGAGAAGCATCTGGCCATAGACCAGAAGGTTTTCTGCGGTTTTGTGGATCTTGAGAAAGCATTTGATAGGGTTGTGCGAAAGGAACTGTGGGACATATTGCCGAGATATGGGATTGATGGTTCACTGCTCCGTGCTGTGCAATCCACTTACAAGGATTGCTCAGCATGTCTGCCGATAGATGGTGGCATGTCACCCTGGTTTGATGTCAAAATTGGTGTCAAACAGGGTTGCATGCTATCTGCTAGGCTGTTTATCCTGGGTTCCGGACCAGACGGTCGACCGTCGACGCCATTAAGCGCCTAAGGTCGGTGACGGAGGATGCGGAGCGCGAGGGTAAGGTAGTGGTGGCGGTGTCGCTGGACATCGCCAATGCCTTCAACAGCCTCCCCCATAGTACCATACTGGAGGCCCTCAAATACTTTGAGGTGCCTCCGTACTTGCGGAGGCTGTTGAGGGCATACTTGGAGGACAGGGAGGTGTGCTTCGAGGATGCGAGGGGCCGTATGGTCAGGAGGTCTGTCGGGTGCGGGGTTCCGCAGGGGTCCGTTCTGGGCCCCATTCTGTGGGACCTCGCATACGACTGGGTCCTGCGGGGCCGTCTCCTCCCCGGGATGAGTGTCATCTGCTATGCAGATGACACCCTTGTCACGTCCCGGGGTAAGACCTTTGTGGAGGCGGCGCGGCTGGCCGAAGTCGGAGTAGGACTGGTGGTCAGCCGTATAGAGAGGCTTGGGCTTCGGGTCCGTTTGGACAAGACCGAGGCCCTCCTCTTCCGCGGGACCGGCAGACGGGGCCCTCCCCCCGGGGCACACCTCCAAATAGGAGGAGAGAGGATAAGGGTGAGTGCCCAGATGAGCTACCTGGGCCTCACCCTTGACGGACGATGGACCTTCGGCCCCCACTTCGAGCGGTTGGGACCGAAGGTCATCAGAGCTGCGGCGGCGCTGGGTCGCCTCCTGCCCAATTTGGGCGGGCCCAGCGCCGCGCCGCTATTAGCAGATCCACCGTCTGAACTGCAAACACTGGTCACAACGATGAAAGAAGAATGTATGGAGAAAGGCTTACTACTGAATGCGAAAACAAAGATAATGGTATTTTAAAGAGAATAATCCAGAACTAATGTAAGGATTACGGTAGATTATGAAGTGTTGGAACAAGTATATGAGATTGTATATCTTGGATGCGCTTTCAGCAGGGATGGAAGGTACACCGCAGATGTGGAAAGATGAGTGAGTGCTGGGAATAGTGTGAATGGAGCGTTGAGAAAGCTTGTTGGCAATAAAAACCTGAGCCAGAAGGCACAGCTTGCTATACACAATGCAGTGCTGGTCTCAACGCTAACTTATGGAAGCGAGAGCTGGGTATGGCAGGGAGAGCATGAAAGTAGGATAAACGCGGTCGAAATGCAAGGGCTACGCAAAATTTGTGGCGTAAGGCTTGTAGACCGCATTCGCAATGATGATGTTAGAAACAGAGTTGGTCTGAAAGAGAGTGTCGGTGTTAAAATAAGAAGAGGCATGCTCCGTTGGTTCGGACATGTAGAAAAAATGCAGGATGAAAGAATAACGAAGCAGATATACAATGCAACAGTGGAAGGATGTAGGAGCCGAGGAAGGCCAAGACTTGCCTACCATGACCAAATTGGTCGTGTTCTATCAGAAGGTGATGTCAGGAGCCCTAGAAACCGTTGAGCGTGCATGAGAAGAGCAATGAATGTTAAAGAAGCGAGTGAGATATGTAAGGATCGAGTCACGTGGCGCTCGGTTCTCTCTGCCTACCCCACAAGGGATTTGGCGTGAAGTTATAGATAGAACAATATCCAAACGTTCTTTGGCTTTTTGGCAATTTTTTAATTTTAATTTTTAATTTTCTCCTCCTCTTATTGAAGACTCTTTATTAAAGCAACTGCCTATTTTATAATTACTAATACTAAATGACATTTCACTTTGTTTAACCAATGCTCAGTCAAATATAAACATAACAATGTTATATTTTTCCATAAAAAAATTGTACTACTTTTTCACAGCCAGCTATAGCTATCGTAGACGATATCGTATCTCTATGCGCCGACATCACGTACACGCATATTTCGGCGTCATATCACTCCCCCTTCAAAAAAAATATTATGAAGCTGCTTCCTGAAGTGTGAGTGTGACTGGATAGAATAGCGCCTCTTATTTGATCGTGAACCTATTTTTGTCCTTTTTCGTCGAGTTCGTTTACTACGTGCTGATTCGGAGCAATCACTTAGTGCGTGCTGTGGTACGTTTCGTGTTGTGTCTTCTTTATGATCGTTGAAAAGGAATGCGGGTTTACGCGATCAACAGATATGCACGTTTGCCTTTCGCCGATTTGAATTTTGAAGAGTTTGTCTGTTCTGTCTAACACTGGGTATGGTCCCACATATGGCGGGGTTAAACTCTTTTTTAGACGATCGTACCTGACGAAAACATGCGAACTTTTTGAGAATACCGGATGTACGAATATCGATTTCCTGCGTGATATCCTTTTTTACACATTCGTTACTTTGTTGATGTCATGGCGGAGCTGTTCTTTGAATTCCCCGTATGTCTATTGAGTTGAGTTGTTTTCGAAAAATTCACCAGGAAGTCGTAGCTGTGTTCCGTATATCATCTCGGCTACGTATGTACCCTGTATGTATCGAACGAATTTACTGTGGAGTCTTGTGCCAGTATTGCTGTTTTTAAAGAGGGATGCCATCTTTCTATCATTCCGTTCGATTGTGGATAGTATGGGGTTGATCAGATTTTTTCTATTCTCATTATCCTGGAGAGTTGCGCGAAGATTTCTGATTCAAATCGTCGACCCTGGCCTGTGCTGATTCTTTCTGGTGTCCCGAATCTTGTTATCTATCCGCTGTATATGGTCGAAGCGACGGATTCGGCTGTTATGTCTGCAACGGAAAATGCTTCTGGCCAGGACGTACCATGGTCGATTATTGTTATTATGAATCTTTTCCCTCGCAGGTCGGTAGCGGCCCGGTTATATCTGTATATATATGGGAAAAGCGCTGAGCAGGCATAAATGATCCGAGCGATGATATATCTAATATTGCTATAATATTATTTAATATTGCTTGGTGTTTCGCTGCCACTGGTATGCTGTTGCGATAAAAAATTACCATTCCGAAGTAACTCCTTAAATACTTTACTGTTCGGGGTTTGGGAAATCCAACAATAGCCTTCGTTTTTTCGTTGGTGCCACTGATCTCCTGACTCGCTATGTGATAACCTAGAAAATCAAGCTCTGTAGGCCAATTCTACTAAAAACCTGCAGATGCACGTTTACACTTGTCATTTGAGTCGTGCAGCAATAGTGCAGTGCCAATACATGTATTCTATTAAAATTTCCTGCACTGCAACGGCACTGTAACTACGCTGCAACTGTTCGTATTCTGCAAATGAATTACTTAACACCTGTCATGTTACCATATTTCAATCGAATAAATTGAATTTTCAGTAATGTTGACTCGTATAGTTTCAAACCCCATTGCCTACGGTTACCGGCGTGGAGATATTTCTAACTGAAAACAAGGTTTATTTAATCATATAGTCCCACAAACATCTCCCAAAACAAAACAAATGTTTTGTAATATAAATCACCGCTTCAGAACATTAATTTCACTTCGTAAAAGTTGTTTTTACTGTTACTTTTTTCTCCGGCGACGTAGGTAAAATCGAACAGTCTCGATAGCGGATATTTGTCGGGAATCGTAGCTTTATTTAAAGCTCTATAATCACTACATGGCCGCAATTCGCCGTTCTTCTTTTTGACTAGGTGTAAAGGGCTGGCCCATGGACTATCCGATGGCCGACATATTCCTATATTTAGCATATCTTGAAACTCTTACCGAACGAATAAATTACCAACACACATTCGGAAAAGCCCATTAATCGACTCTTTAAAAAAAATATTTAAAGATCACTATTTATCAAGTTTGTAATAAGTATATATATATGTATGTATAGTCATATAAGTGTATTTATGTTATATGTGTATTCATGTAAATATATTTATGATATATATGTGTATATTCGGTATGTATGTATTTTCTTGAAATTTATTAAGGCACGTACCGCGGCCCGCAACTGACGAGATATCCCACTGCTGAAGGTTGGCTGGAAGAGATCTATTTTAGAGATAAGCTTGCCTCTGCACTATCTTTACCAAACATTGTGACTTTTTTTATTTATATGTGCAATAAAGGAGGTTATGAAATGATTATTACGTGTGGGTATTTTATTCTGATACTAGTTACAGGCGTTGTCAGCTTATCTTACCTTATCGATCAGCTTTCTTCCATCTAAGTCGACGAGTAATTTGTGACGCTGGAGGAAATCAGCGCTAATTATCGAAATGTTTACGTCGGCTATAACGAATGTCTATTGTAATGGTGGTCGTAACCCCAAGTTTAGAGTTATTATCTGTTCACCATAAGTAATCGTATCTATTCAGCTACCGTTTGCTTCGTACAATTTCTAACCTGTAGCATGTTTCTGTTTGCCTGGTTTTCTTTTTAAAACTGATATATTATTTGCTCCCGTATCGGTCAAAAACCTCTCGCCACTTGGTCGGTCGGCTAAAATAAGGCGTTCATACAGGTGAATATCACAAGTTTCCAATCTGACCTGTGCAAATATATGGAGTTTCCCTGATGTTGCGACTGTGACACTAATTGATTAGCGACCGATGTTGCGACTGTGACACTAATTGATTAGCGATAATGCGCAGGGTTGTTCACATTATTACGCTCTGTTCTTGAATTTATTATGAAAATAACAAAGTCTAGTTCGACTCCCTGACCTAGACCTAGACCGATCGTGTGCGCGGGTAGAGCCGCGTCGGAATCTTGCGTTTGTGATGCGTAGCGCAGCAATTTCAGCCATTTGATTTGCCATTGTAGTAATCAAATTTATTTCGCTCACCGAAGACACGTTCGCATTGCTATTTTTAGAACTGTCCATTATTCTGTCGGCTCGCTTAGCTTTTCGGTGGTTACATCTTCTGTTATTGCGAGAACTGTAGTGATTGAGCTAGGGAGTTGTTTGAGCCACAGCTTCCGGATGGCTTAGTCGTTGATTTTTCCTCTACTTCGCTGTTTTATTCATCTCAAAAGGGCTCCTGATCGCCTAATTCCGTATCGTGTAACAACTTGAAAGTTTGTCGTTCCGATTGTTCATAACAATTAATGGGACGATCTTTTACGGTGTATTTGTTTTCTTCCGGTTGGTTGGAGATAATGTCGCTAATTTGATATATTTCTTCTTTTGTGAGTTGATCGATTACCAGGTTGTACTTGTATTCGTCCCCTTGTTTTTGCAAGGCGACGATAGGTTCGAATTGGTTGAACCAAAGCCTGGGTTGATGTTTCCAGAAGTGTGATATTCGTTCTGATATGCTGATGGCGGCAACTTCGATTTCCGCTGGGGTATTTTTTTTTGGCGTGGGACGTGCTATTCTGGCAGTTGACTAATTATTTTGCACAATTAAGGTCACTCGTAGAGTAGCAGTTTGGCTGCGTTACGTTTACGGGGTCACCATTGTTACATCACGTAGACGTGAGTCAATAACGTAGACCTTTTCGTGACACTTTTGATTCAAAGGTTTTTAAATATTTACATGGCCCTGAAAATAGCACGTTACGTTAGGGGCGTGATGATGCTAAATTAACATAATAAATATATATGAATATAGGCTAAAACTTCCTTATGTATATCACGTTTTGTTCTTTTTTTTTATTTTTATGTATTGTTTTGTTTATTAGTAAATTCGGTATACGTATTAGATAACCTTGTACTTTACTTTTAAGTACTCGTAATTTATAGTATTGTTGTAGTGAGTAGGTTGTACGTGTGTTCTTTTCTTTTGCCCATGTAAATTGTTCCATCAAAGACTCTAGGTTGGCTGGAAGAGATCTCTTTCAGGGATAAGTCCGCCTTTGTAACACTAGCTTTTATTTTATTGTTATTTTAATTTATTTTGAATGTAACGTACAATAAAGATATTACAACAACAACAACAACAACACGTCTGACTATTAAGGCTGCTATATTCTACATAAAAACAGACTAGGTTAGGTTCAGTTTTTTTATAATTTTCAGTACAAGTGCCCTATCTTAGCTAGAACTTAAATTTAGGCTGGTACCAAGGTATGAAAAAAAGGAATTGTTTGATACCTTGGTTCCTGCCAAATTTTATGAACCCACGTCAACTATGTGGAGTCTATTGGTTCTGATTTGTGATTTCTTGACGAATAGACAGACAGCGGGCCACTTCGCTGTCTATATAAGGTAGTGCGGAACTCTAAACGGGATAGTAACTACCTCCAAGACAGTTTATTTTCAGAAACTAATGACAAGTATTCTCAGTAACAAATCTCTTCTATTCAAATGAGCAATCTTTGTTCTAAGAGTCCCTTTCGTTAGTAAATTTATTTTCTGGAGCATCGAGAGGACACAATTAAGCCGGGGGTGGATTGGGCGGGAGGAGGGAGGAACGGAAGCGCCGCGATGTTCAATCAGCACGGATTACAAGAATACTCAGGAGCGCCGGCTACTTTTTTTTGACGCTTTGACATTCCTTCGCGACTTGTTTAACAATGTTTACACGCTGGAATTTGGGATTTTTTTTTCCAATATACAAAAAGGCACATTCCGCATTGAATGATGACGGAGAGAATAATACAAAGGTCTAAGTATCAGTTGTAGGTACTATGGGAAGTTTATACACTGAACAGCTCGCAGCTAGGTAGTAATGTTCTGGAACTAAAATAATATGATTAACTAGTAAATAACAGCAAGCTGTGTAGGCAGAGCTGATATTTTTTAAATTTAAAAAATATTTAAATATTTTATTTTTAATTTTTTAATTTTTTTAAAATATATGGAACCCTGTACGACATCTAGCGACGAGTGCTGTTACTTTTTCTGTTGATGGGAGTGCAGTGCAGACTCTGCACTGCAGAGTGGCCGGCCATACGTTTTCCCATATGTTTTTTTTTCTAATTGGAACGATTTTGGACCGTTCTTCCTCACCAACGAACATTTAAATTTCAAATTAAAGGATACAAAACTACAATATGTTAGCTATTAGTGTGTCGATTTTGGAGTTTCTCACTATTACCGTCTAAACGCTAGCTGGATGACATCAGTCTACCCCAAACGGCAATTTTGAGGGTAATGTGGCTCCGCTGGCTATCGCAGCTCTGCCAAAAATCCAATTAGAACACTGCGATACTGGTGGTGGCACAGACAGTTTCACAAATTCCACAATCTTAGGTTAGCTGGAATATCGTATAGGTTCTAACATACGTTTACTTGGCGTATGTACTTACGAGGAAGACCGAGACTAACCTACTCGTATCATGACCAAATTGGTCGTGTTTTATCAGAAGGTGATGTCAGGAGCCAGGAACCGGCGAGCGTGCATGAAAAGAGCTATGAATGTCACAGAAGCGAGTGAAGTATGTAAGGACCGCTTATGGTCTCGGTTCTCTCTGCCTACCCCGCAAGGGACTTGGCGTGAAGATATACACACATAGGTACATGTATACTTACGGACGGACAATAAAGCGATTTCTTTTATTCAACGTTGGGAGATATGTAAGCATATGGCGCACCTGATTTAAAGCGGTTACAGTAGCCTATGAACCTTGCAATACATGAAGCGCCGAAACATTGAGACCATGACAAACAACAAAACAAACAGGCATGTTCATGCACACATATGTTTGCTCTGTATAGGAATCGAAACCACGAGCGTTGTTGTTAAGGTAGCATTACTAACAACTCCGCCACCGCACTCGTCGAAATCAGTACAGTAGAGATGTAAGAGGTTTCTTTTGACATAGGAAACTTCCAAAATCAATACATCAAACATTCTCCCACTTACCACGAATGAAAGCCTGATGTATTGACTAAAAGTTCTTCAATTCAATTCGATCTGTGGTCGACCCGAACTTTGCGTTTGGCTCGCCGAACTCAGTGTGTCGATCCTTAAACAACTCAGTTAAAATGATGAACCCCTGTAAGATGTCACATAAAATATAACAAAAGCTCCACTGGACAAAAGGCAAAGGGCGTATGGGTTCGAATGTAATGGTTACCGTGGGGTCATATTCCAGAAGTGCCCACGACACTGAACTTCCCTGTGGCCCTGTGGTTTGTGGCCCCCCGCCAAAAAGATGATTTATAAGAGCTGAAGACTGGCCCTCCTCTAGCCTAAATCTGAACCCCTTAGACTACAAATTATGGTCAGTTTTAGAGGACATGGCCTGCACGAAACAACACGCCGATATTGTGTCTCTTAAGAAATCTCTGAAGCAAGCAGTGGCTAAACTTCCCATGAAAACAGTGTGTAAATCCATAGATTCATGGCCTGACAGATTAAAGGCCTGTATCAAAGCCAAAACTGGTCATTTCAAATATAATATTTTTTTTATTTTTTGCTGAAACATCCATAAATATATATAAGTATTATTAAGATTACATTACTTCATAAAAAATAAATACATATTCATTTGTAACTGAACTGCCTATTATAATACCTACAATATAGATTTCCATACCGGACTAGCTATTATAATACCTACAATATAGATTTCCATTAATTAATCACACATAGTTGATATGCAGCAGAAATTGGACCGGGGACAGTATAGATCCCTGCGGGATGTCAGCATTGATATCCACGCTACCGAAGCAGAAACCATCTGATGTGGCGTAACCATTTAATTAATTTAATATTTTGTCTATTTGTTCATTCCAATTAAATTCTGTTTAATTTATTTTGTGTAAGCCTATAATCGTTCGTACGAAATATAATAAAGTAATATTTATATGTAAAATATCGCTATAAACAGGAATTGTTAGTATGTAGTCCATTCATAATGTCTATTTTAAAAAATACCTAAGTATAGTATTGTCTTAGTTTTTCGCGATTGTTACACATTGAATTAAACAATTTTTAACGGATTTTTTTTTTTTTATTATTTTATTTTTTTTATTTTTAGTATCGCGTGTTTTATTTATTTTGTTGAACCTGACGTTTCGAATGCTTTGCAGCATCCGTGGTCGCAGGAAGACTCAAGGTTCAACAAAATAAATAAAACACGCGATACTTCCGTTAAAAATTGTTTAATTCAATACCTAACAGAGACATGTTACTAAAGGACCAGCCTCGTAGGATCATTCCCCTCTGTCATGGTACAAGATATTGTGATCCATTGCGCGCATAAATACTTCGCGCGTCGAATCGATTCTCTAACAGTCTTGTAAGCGTTATCGCTCAGGTAACATCATAAAGTGTTACACTAAAAATGCCAAACTGTGCAGTTTTGTCATGCAAAAAAAGGTCGAACACTTCTAGTTTGCAAAAATATTGAGTTACCTTTCACATGCAAGTATTATTTTATTTGCTTTCATATAAAAGAAATTAAAATGGTGTGATAACGATTAATACATGAGAAATCGATTCAGTAATCGAGTACTGATGCAATCGAATCATATTCCGCGACTTTGGTCGCATATCTCCTATCCCAAATTAGCGTAAATTATACAAACTTCAAAACAAAACAGTCCTTCATGCTGTGTAATAGAGTTCATTTAGCTAAAGACAAAAAAAAGGATATATGACGTTTCGTAATTTTTAATCTACCAGCTTCGATTTACGAAGAAGTTCAGCTATTTCACAACAGATGGCAGGCAGCGGTAAGAAAATCATTTTGAACTGTAGATGCCTCGAAATAAGGTTGACATTTCCTTAAAACATTATTTTCGTTTCTATGTAGTAGTTGTCTCGTCCCCCGTCAAAAATGGCAGAATTATTTACTAACAGAATCACGCGTATGGCGAGTCCTTTAGTAACATGTCTCTGATACCTAAGTATAGTTTTATGTAACGGTTTCATAGTCGGACAGCCTGATATTTTTTTAAGTACTGGGATTGTGATGAAACACTGAATTCCTTGCACGTCAGACCCGGTTTCCCAAAGTGTTACGATATAATGTTCCGGGATTGGAGGAGGGAAGTCAAATCTCAAACTTCTTCTTATTGTGCACACATTCCTACCGATTAAATTCGACGTCAGTTCCGATACAAAGTACGTAATGCGGCGGGTGATGCTTTTCTATTTTGTGGCTCCGAAGTAGTCATAATCTTACCAACCGGGAGTAATGACTTCCACTGTCCATTACGTTGCCAATTGTATCGGTTGCCCCCGGCAGAGCGGTCTGTTTTCCCGTAATGCATCATTGTCATCTTTGGAGCCAATTGCACATGAGGAAGGTTTTAACTTGAGAGGTACTTCCTTACACCCGAAAAGTATAGGTACTCATATAGCCCATTCATAATAAATTCGATATTTTCGCAAGAAAATCTGGCCGAGTTACAGCAAAACACAAAAATCAAATAGAATCAGCAATATACCCATGACCCCGAAAAACGCTTTTAAAAATTTATTACGACAAATAAATTCTCTCAGTTCGGCGAAATCAGCGTTACATCGATATTATTGCTAAATTATTTTCGCGTATCATTTGACAAGCGCGAAACAAAGGGTGTGGTTCTTTTACTGTTCCATAATGCGATATGTTCTCTTCAAAGGAAAAAAGCAATTTGTCGTTTACACTGTACCCTGTTATGTCCCTGTCTTATCTATATTGTTTCCCATTTATATGTCCCGCTCGATCGCCGCCACATGAGGGCCCTAAATTTAAGTAGAAATTTCCGGCTAGTAGGGACGGCAAATAAAATTTCTATTCCGGACGTTTGTTGTGGGGAAATACGGAGCGTGCGGTCTACAGGCAAAGAACAAATGTCTCCGGCGTTCAACCGTGCGCTGACATTCTGTAAGAATTCGGAATCTGTAAATTATTGGATGAATTCTGAACGCTTTTCAGATAAAAGTCGGGATTAAGTATCGTGTGAACGCATCGTCGAATTTAATTTATTGGCGATATTGGACAGTAACTTTTGGAAACAATGTAGAATATACAATGTTAAATACATACAATACTTCTATTTTCTTCGGCGATCATCGGCATTTCCGAATGCACAACGCATATTAATTTGCATGCCCAGTAATTATCAGACTTATCATCTGCAACTATTTAATTGCTTCTTTGGTTAGGGCACGCATATTTTGATATACAATCTTGGACGTGTGGTGGTGTGTTCCTCACGATGTCTTCCGTCCGTCCGTAACGTTGCACAAGAAGCGTCCAATGAAAATATGTCCAATCAGCCTTCAGCAACCCATTCTTCATCGCCAGTGCCCTCTACTAGTCATACATTGCCTGCATCTGAACCGGTGCTGTCAACCAGCTCAACAGATTTATTGAAACACCTGTCACCACTTCCTGATGCATTAAAAAAAACGTTTATTGAAAAACCCAAAAGAGCGAGATTATAACATCTTCACCATATAAAAAGGAAATAGAGGAAATACAGAAGAGGAGGGGCAATAAAAAAGATCAAACGGAAAACAACACAGTAAAGCCGCTAAAAAGATGTTGAAAACAAAGAGAAACATTCAAAGTCTTTCTCAAGAAGTTCGAGAAAACGAGACCGAATGCATCGTATGCGGAGAGACATTTGACGAAGACTGGATTCAGTGCCAGGAATGCAAAGACTGGGCCCATGAAGATTGTGTTTATATAGATGCATCGGATTTATATTATAATTGTGATGTTTGAAAGGCCAAAAGCGGTCGGGCCACCATTGATTACTATGTTCGGGGTTACCCGTCATTTCTTGTGAGGCCAAAAAAAAATAAGACCAAATTATTCTTAGGATATTTCTTTAAAAAACGTGATAAGATTCGAAATGTTTGATTAATGTCATTAAATAAGTTCCTAATTTTGTTTTAAGTATAAAATATAGAGAGAAATTTCGTTTATTTATTTTTTATTGGCAATTCATTCAAGTGTACGGGGCTACCGAATGCGAAGAAAACAAAGATAATGGTATTTGAAAGAGAAGAATCCAGAACTAATGTAAGGATTACGATTGATGATGAAGTGTTGGAACAAGTGGATGAGTTTGTATATCTTGGATGCGCTTTCAGCAGGGATGGAAGGTACACCGCAGATGTGGAAAGACGAGTAAGTGCTGGGAATAGTGTGAATGGAGCGTTGGGAAAACTTCTTGGCAGTAAAATCCTGAGCCAGAAGGCACAACTCGCTATACACAATGCAGTGTTGGTCCCAACGCTAACTTATGGAAGCGAGAGCTGGGTAGGGCAGAAAGAGCATGAAAGTAGAATAAACGCGGTCGAAATACGAGCGCTACGCAAAATTTGTGGCGTAAGGCTTGTAGACCGTATTCGCAATGATGATGTTAGAAATAGAGTTGGTCTGAAAGAGAGCGTCGGTGTTAAAATAAGAAGAGGCATGCTCCGATGGTTCGGACATGTAGAAAGAATGCAAGATGAAAGAATGACGAAGCAGATATACAATGCAAAAGTGGAAGGATGTAGGAGCCGGGGAAGGCCAAGACTTACCTACCATGACCAAATTGGTCGTGTTCTATCAGAAGGTGATGTCAGGAGCCCTAGAAACCGGCGAGCGTGCATGAGAAGAGCAATGAATGTTAAAGAAGCGAGTGAGATGTGTAAGGATCGAGTCACGTGGCGCTCGGTTCTCTCTGCCTACCCCGCAAGGGATTTGGCGTGAAGTTATAGATAGATAGATAGTACGGGGCTACCCGATCTTCCCCTACATAAATCCGAGAACACGAATTTAGTGACACATGACAGGATACGAACAGAGGTCCATAGTCTGTAGACCAATTCCTTATCCACTAAGCTATCATTGCTATTAATTTGATCTACATTGACAATACAAAAGTCATTTTAAAATTTAATTAGTTCACTCCCGAGTTGTAAAATGGAAATCGGAAATGAGGAGTGATCTCCAATCGGTCCAGGAGTCGGTCGGCCAGTGTAACTCTCGAGTCATTAAATCTCAAATGTCACGTCAACCTCCGCGAATCATTTAGACAAGCCCCGCTTAGGGCGCGGTGTTCGTTTCCACTTAGAGGCTTTCTCGCGGCGAAAAGCCAAATCGTGTCTCTCATTAAAATGTAACCATTCCCTTGGTTCGAACCGAAGCATTATTGATTTGAAGCAATTTCAATTTAAATCACTTACAAGCAGGGTTCGCCATCTTTAGCCGTAGTTTACATTATTAAAGTACCTATTTATTATTTTAACAACGCTTCTAAGTTTGTTTTACGCGGATATTTCTTATAGCTTTATACCGTTTTCTAATTTAATAGGTAGGGTCCGCTACATAAGGATTTTTGCGAAGGTACTAATTTTTACATGGAACGACTACCGTCATATCTTCACAAACCGCGGGGAAACATCAGATTTCTAAGGTTAATTCACACGTCCTTCGAAATATAATTTCTTGGAGCAAGTGATAATTATAAATATGTACATAAATCTAAAAACAGGAATTTAGTGGTACATGACAATAGGTCGATTCTTTATTCGAGAGTTCTTATTTTTTTATACAACGGGAGGCATACAAACACAAGACCCACCTAATGTAAAGCGTTTTTCGTAACCTATGAACGCTTGGAATACATTAAGTACCATACGATGCCACCTCTGCAGCTAACACTGCAACTCCAGAGCAGCTTACACCCACGCAGGAACTACTTCGCCACTGAGGTCATCGTAGTTGGTCGGTATGTATGTAATATTCATTGGTTTATTCATGATTGATTTAGGATGTACGTGGCTTACCATCGTCTTTAGAGCCAATGCCACCTAGGTACACCTACACGTGGTGGCTCCTGGTGACCCGTGAACATGAATCTAGTGAGAGGTCGGTAAGATACATTGCAAGAGGGGCAACGCAACTATGGAAGTTGGTACATACCCTTTCTATATAACGTCGAGAGGCAACCAAGCGTACGCATAGCCTCGTTTGCAATACAAGTATGGGTCGCGCGTTGCCTCTCCCGCTGCTAACGCAGAAACTTCCTGGTAACCTCACTCACACGCTGTAACACAACCCTCCAGAAAGTATCGTACTGTGTAATTAGCTATCATATTGTGTAACCCCAGAGTAGTGTCCTGCCTGCCCTCTACCCTTGCTTGTTAATAAGCAGGATGCTCCACGTGCCAGTAAGATTGGCTTTACTCTAAACTTGCGAGTGAACCACTTATACCTGAACCTCCTCCGTACCCCGTATTTCAGAACTTGGTGTTTCGTATTAAATACACAGTTTTATTATGCAATGTATAAATAAATAAATATTGTTGGACAAATTACACAGCGCCATCCAGCCCCAAAGTAAGCGGAGCTTGTGTTATGGGTACTAGACAACTGATAAACATACGTAAATACATTTTTTTTTTGTAAATACATACTTATTATACATAGAAAATACCCTGTATAATAATGTATGGAAACATGCAAGCATAAGGCCCACCTGATGTAAAGTGGTTACCGTAGGCTTTGAACACTTGTGATACAGGAATATCTCTCGCGCGTAGCAAACCCCAGCAGACAACACAGCAACTGCATAGGAGGTTACTGGTAACCTCACTCAACTCGCAAGAACACTACAATTGGGGGACTGTTGTATGGCTGCAGTTTTCTGTGAAGTGGAAATTCGTCAAATTTTTCTCCACCTACCTATTTTCTTTTCAAAGTTTTTAAATATTTATTTATTATTAAAGAACTACAATAAAGTACATAAATATTTTACTCGATCTAGTATCGGACAGCAGCCCATTTATATTTCGCTTAATATTTATTCATGATTCGGATCTAGTTAATCGTTGAATATTCGTTACGCCCAATCCCTCAACGTCAAATCATGTTTCCAGCGTACCTTATCTTCTCAAATAAACTAAGTACTTTTATTGAAACATTTTGATAGAATTATGTACTAGATTAGGTATTTCACACTAAGATGGCAGCGGCCGGCAGCTAATCGACGAAAGGTTGCAGTGGCAACAGTTACGTGTCATTTTGTTATCTAAGATAAATAAAATTTGTCAAAGTGTGGTTACTACGTTTGAATATAATCATTTTATCTTCCTCGGCACTCACGCGAGCTGGGTCTCGTGAGCAAGGTAAGGAAACTAACGAGAATTTTATTCTTCCTAGCATTATATAGTTTTCTAATCCATTAAGATTGGCGGGGTCCGCTACCTAAGACTAAGGATTTGGTAAAGATACTGATTTTTACATGGAGCGAATGCCGTGAGACCTCCACAATCCAGAGGGAACACTGGACGATTAGGTTAGATCACATGTCTTTCAAAATTTTATTTCTGGGACGTGTGACGACCAGTTCAACACTGTGGACTGCAATTCTGGACTCAAAGCCGCGTAAGTTACTTTTAGACGTATGTATGGAACAAAACCTCCTTGTCTCGAACACGTTCTTCCATCACATGGATATTCACATATAGAAGACGGAATGAACTTGTCTTTTCAAGAAGTGGAGACACTAGCAAGTGCGTATTCTGTTCGGAGATCACGAAAGAATAAAAAGTGAAAAATTGGAAGATGAAACTGTAAAGAGTACGTATGTACGTCTAGTCAGTGAAAGACTTGCGAACGCGAGTATTTCCGCCTCAGATGTAGACGGATGTCGAAAAGTTCTGAAAGAAAGTATGGTGGACAGTGCGAAAGAAGCATGTGGAGGCGCAAAGAGACTTAGAACACTGAGAGGAGATGCCTGGTTGGATGCAGACGTTGAATCTTCCGTGGAAAAAAAAGAGGAAAGCATGGCTGGATTACGTATCATCTTTCCACCAGAGTGATGGTAAGAAAGAGAGGAAGAAAGAAATATACTGTCGATGCAAGAATGAAACCAAATCTTTAGTGAAAGAGAAGCGTGAAAGACTACATATGAATGAGGATGAGAGGCTACCGAAGAACTTCGAGGCGAATACCAAATCTTCTGGAGAGAAGTCTCGAAGTGGTTCGTCAGCATCTAGAATGGACAAGATAAAATGTAAAGCTGGTGGCATTCTTGCGAACACTCAGGAAGTGTTAGAACGGTGGAGTGAATATTTTAGAGAAATGTATGATTATGTCCAGGACGCTGGCACTGTGAATGAGCCTGTGGCTGACTTGGCAGTGCCAACGTACCATGCGTGAGATTGAATGGTCGATACGAAGTTTGAAAAATGGAAAGTCAGCGGAAATCGATATGGTTACAGTTGAGATGATCAAATTAGGTGACACGTACGTTAGGGACGCCTTCTGGAGAACCGGAAGGGTCCCGAACGATTGGAGACGCGCATTCATCGTGCTCTTACGTAAATCCAATGGTTCACGTATGGACTGTGCCAGCTATAAGGCCATCAATTTAATCAGCTTAGCAACTAAAGTGTATGGAAAAATCATTGAAAGGAGAACGAGGGTGAAATTCAATGGAATGCTTTGGGAAACACAGGGTGGATTTCGAAGCGACAGAGGATGTATGGATCAAATTTTTTCACTCCACAACATCGTGGGGAAGCATCTGGCTGTGCACCAGGTTTTCTACGGTGGCTCGACTATTCATCCTGTATCTGAACAGTTGTCTTAAAAGAATAAGAAATATGAATGTGGGAATGCGAATAGGTGACTCAGTGGTCAACTGCTTGCTTTATGCAGACGACGCGGTATTAATAGCAGAATCACCATCTGAACTGCAAACACTAGTTACAACAATGAAAGATGATTGTATGAAGAAGGCTTACAATTGCACATGTGAAGAAAACCCAGATAATGGTATTTGAAAGAGAGATAACTAACGAAAAAGAACGAACACTGGGATTACGGTTGATGGTGTAGTGTTGGAGTGGATGAGATTGTATATCTTGGAAGCGCTTTTAGCAGCAATGGAAGGTACACCGCTGATGTGGAGACCAGCGAGTGCAGGGAATAACGTGAATGGACCGTTGGGTAAACTTCTATGCAGCCGAAATCTAAGCCAGAAGGCACAGCTCGCTGTACACAACGCGGTGTTAATCCCAACGCTAACTTACGGATGTGAGAGCTGGGTATGGCAGAGAGAGCATGAAAGTAGAATAAATGCGGTCGAGATGAGAGCATTGCGCAAAATTTGTGGCATAACGTTTACTGATTGCGTTCGAAATGACGTAAGAGAGTTGGTCTGAAAGAGTGTGGGTGTTAAGATAAGAAAAGGCATGCTCAGTTGGTTCGGACATGTAGAAAGAATGCAGGATGAAAGAATGACGGAATAGATATACAATGCGAAAGTGGAAGGATTTAGGAGCCGAGGAAGACCAAGACTAACCTACCATGACCAAATTGGTCGTGTTTTATCAGAAGGTGATGTCAGGAGCCCCAGGAACCGGCGAGCGTGCACAATAAGGGCTATGAATGTTAGAGAAGCGAGTGAAGTGTGTAAGGACCGCGTCTTATGGCGCTCGGTTCTCTCTGCCTACCCCGCAAGGGACCTGGCGTGAAGATATACATACATACAAATATGTACATAAATGCAAGTATACAAATTTAATAGTACATGCCCAGAATTCGAACCGAGGACCAGTAGTTTAATAGGATGGTTCTTTATCCACTGAGCTAACACTTCTCATGTGGGAAAAAGAAGAATGAAGATGCCACCTCTTCCTCTCCTCTCCACCAACACAGCAACTTCATAGGAGTTTACTGGTGACCTCACTGTCACGTAGAAGCACAACAACCCTCTAGGGAGTTGTTATTTGGCTGCGGCTTTCTGTGAGGTGGAGGTACTTCCCCAGACGGGCTGCTGCGCCCTACCTCTCTTAAACCTAACTTCTACCCGAACAAGCAGGTTAAGCAAGTTTCTCCATGCTGGAGGGAACGTTAAGCCGTCGGTCCCGGCTGTTGTCGATAGATGACAGTTGTTAAGCTAAGTCAGTGGCCCTCGGGCGGCTTGAAAACACTGGCCTCCGTCAATGAGCAGCGTGGAGGAGTATTTTCCAAACTTGATTAGGATGCGTATCCCTGCAGTAGGATGATTTACGGTTGATGTAGATTGTTCAGTTATTCAATTAATCCAATAAAATATATCTCCAGACTCCAAGCCCCAGAATATTCTCGAGGTTGCAAGGTGGCGATATGCAGAGAAAGGAACCACCATACGTGGATATGATAGCGCCTGATGAGATGGAGAAACTGTTGCCGTTCCTGGCAAGCTTGCAGCACAAGAAGTACCGCTTGAACGGAGAGAAGTTGGTGTGGTATTCTTTAAGGTAAGGGACTAAAGAAAACATTAAATATTCATCAAATATTATTTATTTCATCATCTTCACCAACAATTCACTTAAAAACATTGCCTATATTCATAATCGAAGCGCATTTGATAAAAATACTAAAATAAACAATCTATACTGCTATGGATGCTACGACCAACTGCGGAAACTGTACAAACAATTCACGGCCTTATCACATGGTGCATTGAGTCTAATATTAAAAAGACAATAACGCACGTACGTATTGGAACAACTAAAGGTCGATCCCCACTGAGGCAATCGAATCTAAAATAAACATATTGACCTTTGCAACTAATAATATACAATTTACTATATTGTGATAAAAAGGTTCTAGAATCGATTGCGAGCGTTCGGCAAGTTGCCGAATATTCGATCGCTCATTTCAAATCTAGCGTCAATTCAGTGGCGATATATCCTGAAACGATTCGTCAACACATTGATTGCCACTTAAGATTTTAAAACCCTGAAAAATATTATTATCAATTAACTGAACGCATATGGTGCGTTGGTAGCATGTCGTCGAAATCTTGTTCAACGCAACTGGTGCGTTGATGGCAATGAATGGGTTAATAAAGTGTAATCGATATGGTTCCAAGAGGCGAGTACATTTATATTTGACCTATACATATAAATTCGTCAAAATTAAAAAGCCGCAGTTGGTTAACAATGATATATGACCACATGGCACATCGGGAAAAGAGAACCAAATTAAAAAATTAAACAAAATAGTCATTATTTTTTTTCAATCTACGCGTAACATGTCAACCGCTCATAGGCGACCACTTTGCATCAGGTGGGTCGTATGATTGTATGTAAAAAATATGTATCTTCGCACACCAGCCGTTTCTCTATGACGTTGCACACAATTATTTTTTATAAACGTCGGGAGTCCACCTGATGTAAAGCAGTTACCGTAACTTATGTATACATTAAGAATTACTCGCGCAATGCCTCCTCCGCCGCTAACACAGCAACTCCTTAGGAGTCACTCACACGCAGGAACACAACAACCCTCTAGGGAGTTGTTATTTGGCTGCGGTTTTCTGTGAGGTGGAGGTACTTCCCCAGGCGGGCTGCTTTGAAGCGCCCTACCTCTCCTAAAACATCCAGACCAAGACAAACAGACATGTTCATGCACACAAATGTTTGTCCCTTGTGTGGGAATCGAACCCGTTGACGTCAAAGTCGCGTCATTCACGACTGAGCCACCGAGCTCGTCAATTAAACTTCTTCTTACCGTTACGCCGTTTCGTATTCCATTAGGACTGTCAGGGTCCGCTACCTAAAACTAAGAATTTGGAGATTTGATTTGATTGACTGATTTTGACATGCACACCACTGCCCGACTTATGGTCAATTTTTAAATCGATTTAGAATGTTCACAGGCCGTCGATCGATTTCGAACTTGTCTACTGTCGTTCCTTTTCCCCGATGCCCCAAACGGCGACAACCAACACGGCGACACATCAAGCTGTACGAAACCATTCAAAACACGCCTTTACCCACGGCGACATAAGGAGCAGGTGTGTACAGCTCGATATGTCATCGTGTGTACATAATGTGACCGCAATCGTAACACTAATGAGGTCATTTGTTAACATAATAAAAAAAATAAACATACTAACACGATTGAGTGTTTGTGATTTGTGACAACTTTATCATATTACTATAAACGAGCGAATATTGTATATTTAGTATATCTGAGAATGGATGCTATTTGTTGACACAACGGCGGGAGGCATTCAAGCATACGGCCCACCTGATGTAAAGCAGTTACCGTAGCCTATTAACACTTGTAATATATTGAGTATCACGCGCGCGATACCTCCCCTGCTGCTCACACAGCAACTCCTTAGGTGTTTACTGGTGACCTCACTCACGCGCAGGTACACAACAACGCTCTAGGGAGTTGTTATTTGTCTGCGGTTTTCTGTGAGGTGGAGGTACTTCCCCAGACGGGCTGCTTTGATACGCCCTACCTCTCTTTAAACATCCAGACCAAGACAAGCAGCCACGTTCATTGCACACTAATGTTTGTCTTCTGTGGGAATCGAACCCACGAGCGTTGGTGTCAAAGTCGCGTCATTCACGACTGAGCCACCGAGCTCATCAAACGTCTTCATCGGATGTAACGATTTGTAACAAATTTTGTATTTAGATACAACAATAAAATATATAAAAAGATAAAAAATATTTATTTGTCATTGGGCCCTCGCGGGCACTTAGACACGTCTTACATTTTTTGAAATATAGTCTTATTGTATCTTATTCAATTCTCTTATTTTACTTTTTTTTATCTGCTAGCATTTCGGAAATGATCACCGGCGAAGAAGAAATGCCGAAAGAAACTTGTCAGTATAGAAATAGCACCAAGAAGTGGGTGCAGGCGTCCTTCGTTCTCCTGTGATAGCCCGGTGTCTAGTCTGAAGGGATCGCAATTTTTTAGCGTGAATACAATACAGAAAACTAATAATAACAAAACACTACTTGATAGCTAAAGAATCAAACAATTCGTTGCGTTGAGTGAGGACTGACGCATCGCGCGGGGCGGGGGCGAAATCGCCGCCATTTTGAGATCATTACGCTGCATCATATAATTTCCTTTTAGTATGACTTAATTCCATTTATTCGTTACGAAGACGGTATTCTATTCATGTAAGAAACTCTAGTTTGATATTTTATTTAATTTTAATTATTATTTTGACTAATTACACATATCTATCTAGTCACAAACAAAACAAAGCTTGTACTATGGATACTAGACAACTGATATAACATACGCGAATAACTTTCTTTTTTCTAAATACACACTTATAATACATAGACAATACTCAGACTAAAACAAATATACACATCCAGGCAGACAAATGTTTGTCTCGAGTGGAAATCGAACCCACGAGCCTCGGCATTATGTACCGCCTCTCTTGGGTATATAGAAAAAAGAACGCTGTTTATTTCATAAAATAAATAATGTCACATGAACAAATTACTCAATCGCAAAACTCTACACAATAGTTAGTTTATCCGTTCCACCCCTAAAAATCCACCCTAAGGTGGAAAACTTTTTAAATTCAACCTGAACTGGTTGGACAAAGACGAGGTAAATTTCGGCCACGTAATGATGGATAATTGGGCTGGATTAACAAACTTACAACTTTCGGAAATACATCGCCGATCGGACAATAAAAAAACTATAGTTATAAAATCAATATTAACTATCGATAAAGATACAATTCATCGATAAAATTTATCGATACATAAGAATATTATGACTTTTGAGCACAACAGCATCGAGCACCTGTTCTTATTGAAACATTAATTAAAAAGGGAAAATGTTTAAAATTCGTATGCACTAAATCGTAAACAAGAGCTAATGTGTAGACATCATCATAAAAATGAAAATGTGATAAGTAAATTTTAATACGATAATTACTGCATAACGCTTTCAATCTGTTATGCGAAATGCGATAGCATAATTGCGTGAATGCGATAGCAAAACATAATGCGATAGCGCAACTAAGGTGAGAGCATTATATCGTAATATACCATATATAGCGTGATAGCATAGCCATGGTGCAAGCGATGTATGATATAATCTTGCAATATATATATATTAATGTGGCCTGGCAAAATGTCTTCATTGCGCCTGATGGAAAGCGTCAATGAGTACCAGAGAGAACAGTTATCACAGTGATTAACGCTGTGCTGGCTGTCCCTCACTTGACGGCCCGACAGTAGAATATATGGTGTCAACGTGATAGCATAATTTAACGTGATAGCATAATAGCGTGGCAAGAGTTATATTGAATTAAATCGCGTGATCGTGCTAACATAAACGGGCGACAGCTTATGTACAGTCAAGTTCATAAAAAATAAAAAGGGATATAAAAAAACTATATTTTTCTAAGAGACCTAGGAACCAACGAACGTGTATGCAAAGAGTAATGAATGTTAAAGGAACTAGGTGTGTAAGGACCGCGTCTTGTAGCGCTCAGTTCTCTCTGCCTACCCCGCAAGGGACCCGGAGTGAAGACATACATACATATAAAAAAAATTACATAGCAACATCAAAAATTTTTTTTTTGATTGGTCATAGATTTAGTGCACGTCTGTGCGTGTGGTTGATGAACAGCCGATGTTGCCATTAAACATAATTGTATGTGAATGAATAGAAGTGTCTAGCGAATTAGTTTGTTGATTTACAAGACATAAATAAAATAATAATGACATGTTGTAGAAAACGGCAAAATCATATCAAAAAATTTACGCTACATTTAAAAAATTAAACTTTTGTGGCTTTCATACATTCTGTACGAAATTCATTAGTACGTAGTGTATGAATAGAACGTAAGCGCACATTAACGGACCTGGACAGAAACAATTTTGCATGTACGAGTGCGGCACGATTGTTATTTCGCTTAATATATGAAGATATAAATGTATACACGTCGCATAGTTTCAAGATATTAACACATTTTTTTTATGTTTTTTTTTTTGTATTTTTTATGTATTTGACATTTATATATAATATAGATATTTTGTCATTATTTCATATCTTATCACCTGCGCTAATTAGAGGTGAAGTTTGTTTAATGATGCGGCTGAAAGTTTTTCCACGAATAAATAGCCAAATAATCCCCGAGTGCTATAATTTAAGTGCCTATTTTTTTTATTAAGGTTCCTTTGCAACGCACAATGAGAACACAGACGTTATCGTTTAAATTGACGAAATAATTACCTGGATTCGCGTCCGCCTAGTATAGTAATAATGATGTATCAGTAACGCGGCAAACAAAGCGGAAAGCAGAAAAAACCGAAGACGTTGTAAAAAAGCGAAAAAATATGACATCAACAAGTAAACAATTATATGAATATCTTTACACAATAAAGTACATCTGTTATTGCGTTCCTTCACGTCGTTTCCCTCACACTCTCTTTCCACCCTGTATAAATCAACCCTCAGAATAATAAATATAGTTTTTTAACACACTGACAGGAAAACACTCTGTCGACGTCATTGTAGGCTTCAATCTGACCTAAATTGATGACTTTGGGGCTTCTCCACTAGGATCCTCGCTTGCTTCCGGTAGGACCACCGGGACCAGAGTTCATTATGATCCATGATATAAACTGCAGTGTGATCCCACCTACGTTGGGGCTATTCCAGCACTCATGGGATATTACTGTACGTACAGTTGTGGGGGTTATTGAAGAACAATAAGCATTTATCTCTACCCAGTGGAACCATAGTGATGTCTGAACGACTCCTAGTGGGAGCAAAGGAATATGGGAATATCCCTTACTCATGCACCGACCGGAAGCAAGGGAGTGGGATCATAACAGAATAAGCCACCGTGAGGGATTTCACTGGTTAGGTAGCAAACGACTTAGCATTTAAAGTTGACAATATTCGTTCTCGACTTGGTTAAGTCGCCACAAATTCGAAAGCTATCGCAACCACCGTCACTAACTTGCTATTCTTGTAACATTAATAAAAATATAATTTGGAGAGTTATATTCCTTCTAGTTAACGGACATATAGAATACATAAATGCATACATTCCTTCAAACGTCTGGCAGTGAGATTGGAGATATTTGTATAATATTTGTACGCGATAAAATATTATTATAATGTATATACAGTATTGCTATTTCTCAGGCAAGTAACAGGTACTCTGCGTAAACTAGGCACAAAGTAACAAAAGCTTGACTATAATCCTAAAGGCTGGCATACACGATCAGTTTATCGGTTCCAATAGCAAGATACAGAGGTGTGATGAAGCGGAACTGTATACAGCACGAAAGGTCCTATACTGTATACGGTAGGCAAATATTCTTCTAAAATCTGTCCTAAAAATTTTTCATGCATATTACAGTATCCGCTTGTCGTGCCAAAGTTTCCATCTCACACGGATAGGATTGCAATGTCTTCAATTAAGTGATCGTGTTTGGCAGCCATATTAAGGACTGTGTTGGATGTTCGTCTGACATAACATTATATTGTGCTGCAGACTTAGCTTAACGTCACTTATCGACAGCAGCAGGAACCGATGACTCAACTCACAACAAACCCATTCTTGGACTGGCTGTGGTTGAAATCGCTTAACCGTCGTGGTATAATCATTGCGTTAAATCAATCAGACAAGCATTAAACACAGTCTAAACTGATTACAGGAAAAAGGGAAGATACGATAAAAATACGTAGGAACATTAGGACTAATGCAATTTTACCACTTGACAGACATACAGATGCGGTTATCTATTTGTATATTCACGCCAGATCCTTGAGAGAGGGAGGTAGCGAGAACCGAGCGCCACATAACGCAGTCCTTATACATCTCACTCTCTTCTTTAACATTCATGAATTTTTTCGTGCACGCTGGTCGGTTCCTAGGGCTTCTGACATCACCGTTTCTCAAAACGCGACCAATTTGGCCATGGTAGGCGAGTCTGCTGTCCTCAGCTCCTATATCCTTCTATTAGCTTGTTGAACATCTGTCACAATACAAGTACTTTGCTTAGTAAAAGCAAAGTACAGAGCGTGTATGGTTACCATCCGTTCGAATTTGTACGGACAGGTCCGGCCTTTTGGCGTTCTGTCCGAACTTTGTATGATCTTTTAGTGTCCGATTTATAGATGAAAAATGAATGGGTATGAAAATGAATACTCCTCGTGCATACAGAAATTATACGCGAACTAATTAAACTAATCGACAATTCAAGAAATGGACGAATCGACAGAACTTTGATTATCATACCACTTGGACAAATGGCCCAATACGATCAATGGGGCAATTCGACAAATCTACAAATGAACAAATTTGACAAATAGACCAATCTGTCAAATGGCCAATTCAATAAGACTTAAAAGCCATTTCGCAATAGGACAAACTCTACAAATGTCATTTTGTTTAACAATCTTCAGCCGTGGCTGTCAGTTTATTTATTAATTATCTTGTGATCCGAGTCTTAGTCCGTATTTTCGCTACCGTAACCTTCGACAATTTGACAAATGGGCCAATCTGTAAAATGGCCAATTCAATAAGACTTAAAAGCCATTTCGCAAAAGGGCAAACTCTACAAATGTCATTTTGTTTAACAATCTTCAGCCGTGGCTGTCAGTTTATTTATTAATTATCTTGTGATCCGAGTCTTAGCCCGTATTTTCGCTACCGTAACCTTCGACAATTTGAAAAATGGGCCAATCTGTCAAATGGCCAATTCAATAAAAGTCCATTTCGCAAAAGAACAAACTTCAAATATCATTTCGCTACACAATATTCTGCAGTGGCTTTCTGTTTAGTTATTACGCGATCATGCTTAGCCCGTTTCTTCGCTACCATAAAGTAAACATATCGTATCTTCCCTTCGACCATAAATCCTAATCCTTATTCTAAAAATACTTGTGTACTCAGAAAGGTCTATAGCTGGGCGGGTACTTGACGGGTATGGACAGGTGCGCGGCGGTCGCCAGGTACTTCCAGCCTAGTTTCTCATAGCACTCGATGAGTCGCTCCTCCACCTCCCTGGAGGGGCGGTCCTCCTGTATTTTGTTCAGGATCTTGATGGCCCGCCCCCAGTGTTCGAGGGCGAAACAATGCCACACCGCGTAGTGAAGCGCCTGTTGGAAACGATGCAGAATAAATAAATAACGAAAACTAAATATAATTAAAGCGCGTTCAACGAGACGAGGAAAAAAAATATTTTAATATTTTCAGGAAGACCGTTCCTATATGATATCTATATGTTCGTCTGTGTGTTTGTCTGTCGCTTTTTTTCGAATATTCGTATTTTGACTTCAGATTCGGATTCAGCATAAAAAAGTAAAATAGGAATGTTCAGGAACACCGTCCAGAACATGGTCAAAATGGCAGATTTATTTTTAATTTTGAATTATTATATAATTGACGAGCCAGGGGTTCCTCTGGCAATGCAAGCTTGCGCAATCTCAACTGGTTTTTTATAAAAAAGTTCCGGCTTTTACTGAGATTCGGTACAAATCAAGCGATAAATATCCCCGTCCTTTGTTCGTCCATTCCCCACACAAGACAAACATTTGTGTGCATGAACACAAATGTCTGTGAGGTGGAGGTACGTCCCTAGACAGGCTACATTGATGCGCCCTACCTCTCGACGAGCTCGCTGGCTCAGTCGTGATTGACGCGACTTTGACACCGACGCTTGTGGGTTCGATTACCACACAAGGCAAACATTTGTGTGCATGAGCATGTCTGTTTGTATTGATCTGGATGCTTTAAGAGACGTAGGGCTCATCAAAGGGAAGTGCCTCCACCTCACAGAAAACCGCAGACAAATAACAACTCCCTAAAGGGTTGCTGTGTTCCTGCGTGTGAGTGAGGTCACCAGTAAGCTCCGAAGGAGTTGCTGTGTAAGCAGCAGAGGAGGCATCGCGTGAGTGATACTCAATATATTACAAGCGTTAATAGACAACGATAACCGCTTTACATCAGTCGGGTCGTATGCTTGTATGCCTCTCAACGTTGCATAAAATAATCTCTTAAATACACAGAGACCAAGACAAACAGACGTGTTCATGCACACAAATGTTTGCCTTGTGTGGGGATCGAACCCACGAGCGTCGGTGTCAAAGTCGCGTCATTCACGACTGAGTGCGAATTTTTTTTTTGCTATAAATACCGAAATCGTTATATATGTGCCTATGATATTTGAGGAGTTTTCTCAAATCTTCATGAACCCCACTATCAGAATTGAATTTTATGATATGAAAAAACAATGGGACCAATCTGGAAGTATACTCTTTCAAAATAAAAAAAGATTTTTTCAAATCAGTTTAGAAATGACGGAGTTATGAAGTAACAAACATTAAAAAAAAAATACAGCCCAATTGAGAACCTCCTTTTTTGAAGTCGGTTAAAAAATAACATAAGTTTCCCAACATAGCACAGGTAAATATTTCCTAACATCCTGTACGGTCAGGGGGATGGTATTCCTACCTTGGCGTCGGTGAGGTCGCAGAACTTGAGCAAGTCAGAGTGGTTGCTCTGCAGCGCCTCGCTCAACTTCTCCTTGGAGGTGCTCTGCCATAGCTTCTTCAGCCGGCACAGCGCGGTGCCTTTCCTGCACAGCGCGTCCATCAAATACCCTCGCTGCTTCTCTTGCTCCCTGAAATTAAAAAAAAATGCACTAGTTAACAAATGCTTCGACGTAAATTCCAAAACTTACCACTCTTACAAATTTCTTGTGATTAAATTCGTTGTGAGTTCCAATGCAGCTGTAATTTAACCCCCGGGACAGCGATGAACTTCACTGTTCACTCACACCCACAGTGGTGGGTATGAGTGATCAGCGACGCTGCTTTGACACCAATTCTATTCCCACATAGGACATTTGTGTACATGAACATGTCTGTTTGTCTTGGTCTGGGTGATTTTAAGAGAGGTACGGTGAATCAAAGCATTCCGCCTGGGGAAGTACCTCCAACTCACAGAAAACACAGTAAGCTCCTAAGGAGTTGCTGTGTAAGCAGCAGAGGAGGCATCGTACGAGTGATGCATAATTTATTACAAGCGTTAATAGGCTACTGCTTTACATCAGGTGGCCCGTACGCTTGCCTCCCGACGTTGTATAAAAAAAAGGTTTACTGTGTTCCTGTGAGTGAGTCAAGTTACCAGCAAGCTCCAAAGGAATTGCAGCGTTAGCAGTGTTCATAGACTACGGTAATCACATTATGTCAGGTGAGCCATGTAGAATGGTTCCCGACGTCATATATATATATATTAAATAAATTAAATAAATATTGTCGGACAAATTACACAGCGCCATCTAGCCCCAAAGTAAGCGAAGCTTGTGTTATGGGTACTAGACAACTGATAAACATACGTATATACACTTTTTTTTTTTGTAAATACATACTTATACGTAGAAAATACCCAGACCAAGACAAACAGACATGTTCATGCACACAAATGTGTGTACTGTGTGGGAATCGAATCCACGAGCGTTGGTGTCAAAGTAGCGTAACAACGCGTTTCACCATTGCGCCACCGAGCTCGTCAACTATATAAAATATATATAATGTTACAAACTTACAGTTTGATCTTGTTGGCCTCGCTCCGTGTGTCATTCTTCATGCCCAGGTAGGCCAACAATTTCTCCTGGTCTATTGCTTTTATTACCTGAAAAGTGCGCAAAATTTTAACAATTACCTTCGTATTTGATACCATTCCCAGATCTACCCGTTCTCAAATGATCCCCATTCCCAGATGGTCTTGTAACCCACTCTCTAATGGTCTGATTCTCAGATCTACCCGTTCCCAAATGGTCCCACTCTCAGATGTACCCCACTCCGAAATGGTCTAATTCTCAGATCTACCCATTCTCAAATGATACCCGTTACCAAATCGTCCTATTCTCCAGATGTATTCCCCACTCTCTAATGGTCTGATTCTCAGATCTACTCGTTCCCAGATAAATAACGTTCCCAGATGTACCCCACTCCCAAATGGTCCCACTTCCAGATGTACCCCACTCCCAAATGGTCAATTCTCAGATCTACCCGTTCTCAAATGATCCCCATTCCAAAATTGTCCTATTCTCTAAATGTACCCCACTCTCTAATGGTCCGATTCTCAGATCTACCCATTCCCAGATAAACCACGTTCCCAAATGGTCCCACTCCCAGATGTACCCCACTCCTCAATGGTCTAATTCTCAAATCTACACGTTCTCAAATGATCTCCATTCCCAAACGGTCCTATTCTCCAAATGTACTCCACATTTTTATTAAGATACAATAAGATTATATTTCAAAAAATGTAAGACGTGACGCGACAATGGCAAATAAAGTTTTTTTTCTCTTTATCCACCTTTTACCTATATCGGCAAGTTTTAGGCACTCCTTTCGGCGATCCGGCCAATAGTCATTTCAGAAATTATATTTCATCATTTCTGAAGTTAAAAATATAAAAATAATAACTAATAGAATTGAATAAGCTACAAAATAAGATTATATTTTACAGGTGTGAAACGCAAGGGCCCAACTTTTTATTACATACTTGCCATAAAGATTTTCTTATCTTTTTATGCTTGCTTGCCTCCCGACGTCCTCGAGATCTCCGAGTGTTGTATGCAAGTAACTAGAGAGGGAAGAGTTATACGAGTAGCCCACCTTGTCTGAAGTAGCAATGAGTTGTTCACACCACGCGGTCGTCACGTCGGGGTCGTCGTTCGCGCGCGGCAGGCTGGAAATTTAATTAAATTATCTCGTTGATGTTAATTCTTGCACTTGTACAGATTCACAATTTTATTTATTAGAATAGAATACAGTAAATAGAAAATAAATGTACAATAGGCGGTGTTATCGCTAAAGCGATCTCTTCCAGACGTCCATACGACACGAAAAAACAATCCCGTAATTTTATTCATTAATTATTTTTACCGACCGGTTTCGCCTTAACGGCATTATCAAGGTATTTTATATAACATATCTTTCTAAATTAACATATCTTTTTATCTCTATCTATAAATTCACGCCAAATCCTTTACGGAGTAGGCAGAGAGCACCGAGCGCCACGTGACTCGATCCTTACGTACCTCCCTCGATTCATTAACATTCATTGCTCTTTACATGCACGCTCGCATATCTTTTTAAACTAGCGACGAGTGCTGTTACTTTTTCTGTTGATGGGAGTGCAGTGCAGACTCTGCACTGCAGAGTGGCCGGCCATACGTTTTCCCATATGTTTTTTTTTCTAATTGGAACGATTTTGGACCGTTCTTCCTCACCAACGAACATTTAAATTTCAAATTAAAGGATACAAAACTACAATATGTTAGCTATTAGTGTGTCGATTTTGGAGTTTCTCACTATTACCGTCTAAACGCTAGCTGGATGACATCAGTCTACCCCAAACGGCAATTTTGAGGGTAATGTGGCTCCGCTGGCTATCGCAGCTCTGCCAATTAATGTAAAATTAATGTAAAATAATTAATTAAATGAATATAAAGATTATAAGAAAAAAAGAACGCACGAGAAAGAATGGCGAAACAGACATAAAATGTGAAAGTGGAAGGATATACGAGCAGAGGAAGGTCAAGATCGTAAACCAATAAACTTGACTGCGCATGAGGGCACCGGGCGGTAACTAAAACCATTTTTTTTTATGTACAATGTCGGGAGACATACAAGCATACGGCCCACCTGATGCAGTTACCGTAGCCTATTAACGCTTGTATGTAATTATATTAAGTATCAATTGTGCGATGCCTCCTCTGCTGCTTACACATCAACTCCTTGGGAGCTTACTGGTGACCTCACTCACACGCAGGAACACAACAACCCTCTAGGGAGTTGTTATTTGGCTGCGGTTTTCCGTGAGGTGGAGGTACTTCCCCAGAGGGGCTGCTTTGATGCGCCCTACCTCTTTTAAAACATTCTGACCACGTGTTGACGTGTGACGTGTGAAAATATGAAAATATATTTGTTTGTTTGTTTGTAATTTCTTTATTGTACACTCATAGTAAATAACAATACAGTAAACATAAAAATAGAATTATAAATGTACAAAGGCGGACTTATATCTATAAGAGATCTCTACCAGCCAACCTTTGAGTGATTAGATACTTTAATGCAGAGTGGCGAGGGCAAAACCAATGAGAAATATGAATAATTAATAATAGATTAATATATACATATATATATATAATGTAAAAAAATCTCACTTCTTGTGGTCGGTGGGCGAGTCTATACCGTGGAGGTACGCGACGTGCGCTCCGAGGTACCCTGGACACTTCTCCACCAGCTCCTCGTACACCTGCTGCAGCTTGTCGCCCTCTGCCGAAACAAAGAACCACAGTGGGCACTTAAACGAGAAGCGATCATTGATTACGAGGGATCGCTATGATGTTACAAGCTACGGTGAAAGGTTATCTATCCACCTATATCATCACGTTGTCAATGCTCGACGGGATAGGCAGAGAACCGAGGGTCGCAAGAATCGATCCTTAGATACCTCACTCGCTTGACATTCTGCACCTTTTTTTTCTTTATACAACGTCGGGAGGTATACAAGCATACGGTCCACCTGATGTAAAGTAGTTACAGTAGCCTATTAACGCTTGTAACATATATCACTCGCGCGATGCCTCCTCTGCAGCTTACACAGCAACTCCTTGGGAGCTTACTGGTGACCTCACTCACACGCAGGAACACAATAACCCTCTAGGGAGTTGTCATTTGGCTGCGATTTTCTGTGAGGTGGAGGTACTTCCCCAGACGGGCTGCTTTGATGCACCCTACCTCTCTTAAAACATCCAGACCAAGACAAACAGACATGTTCATGCACATGTTTGTCTTGTGTGGGAATCGAACCCACGAGCGTTGGTGTCAAAGTCGCGTCATTCACGACTGAGCCACCGAGCTCGTCGTCAAATTCAGTATCGTCGCCAAATCCCTGATCTTAGTTAGCGGACCCCGCCAATCCTAATGGTTTAGGAATAACGCTAGGAAGTAGTCGTACCTAATTTGGTGAGCCAATTGGTAGAGAACTCCTTGTATGCATCCATATACTCGTCCTGCTTCGATTTGTCCTTGTCTTTGGGAGGGGAGGGCCTCTTGGGGGGCTCGCAGACCGCGTAGTGCAGCGTGTATGTGTCCACCTTGCGGCCGAGCTCGTCCTTGGCGAAGGTCACCGTGCCGGTGAGTAGGTGACCCACCGCCAGGTTGGAACGGCTTATTCTGTGGGAGAATTTTTTCTTATTCTGTGTTCTTACACTATGGGGATCACTATCCTAGATATGCACCTACCTTAAATTTAAATTGGTAACCTTTAAGGTTAGTCACGCTAGTAATAAGGATTTTTTTAGACTGGTAAACAAGCATGCGGCCCGCGCCAGATGGTAAGTGGTCACCGCAGCCTATTGACGCTCGCAACACCACGGGGATGTCACTCGCGCGCTGCCAATCTTGTGACCTAAGGATGTTTCGTCACGGTACCTAGTAATTTCTCTGCCATATCTTACAGTTCAAACCGGAACACAGCTATATAAATATAGCTGTTTGGCGGTACTTTTGTACAAAGTCTCCCTCTGGGAAAATAATATTGAGCAAGCACAAGAAGTGTTTAGTTCTGTACATATTCCCACAACAGTGGCTATATCGCTACATACACAAAGCAATAAATCACTTGACAACGCATGAAGCGCCGACATATCTCAGTGACTCAAGCTTTACTGCCTGCGAAGATATTTTAACCAATAAACCGACAAGTGACGCGGTGTTGATCCGCGAACTAGCCAATAAGAACTATGCGTTCTACTTCACCCCCCGACCCGTAGCGGTGAGTTGAGTTACTACGTAAAATCGGTCTTATTGGTTCTCCTTCATGATGGTAGGGTGTTGGGTGGGGTTTCCTTCATGATCTTATATAATTAAATTTGTTTATTTACTTTTTTATAGGCGGTTGAAACACATTCATATGGATATGGAGCATATGGACCGCCTGATGCAAGCGAACGCTTGCAAAACGGGAAGTATCGTAAGTGCGTCACACCCCTCTCTGCTAACACAGCAACTCCTCAGGAGTTTACTGGTAATTTCACTCTCTCGCAGTAACACACCAATCCTAAGGAGTTGGTATTTGGCAGCTGTTTTCTGTGAGGCGGAAGTGCTTCCCCTTAGAAGACTGGCTGCGGCCCATCTAATGGCAAGGGTTCTACCATAGTCTACGAACGCTAAGTATCGCTCGCGCGATGCCTTCTGCACAACAACTCTCTTAGGAGCTCATTGCCTTACTCACTCGCAGGAACACAACAACCCTTCCAGTGAGTTTTTATTTGGTTATGGATTTCTTTCGACGGGCTGCTTTGATGCACCCTACTTCTCTTAAAAACACCCAGACCCAAGCAAACAGACATGCTGATGCACACAAATATTTGTCCTGCGTGAGAATCGAACCCACAAGTCTTCGTCTTAAGGCGACACATCGAAAAATTAGACCAACTTTCATCGAATAGTATAGGCTAATGACTAAACTGACGGATCTAAGATTTTAATATAAATAACTTCATTTCTTTATCTTGAATTTGCTTGCTCAAATACGCGATTGTGTAAAATTGATTCGATAATAATTACTTTCGAAAACACCTCCTGAAATTCATTATTTTTGAAATTACAACGAAGTTGTTCTGTTTATACGCTTCAAAATTACTTAAATCTATTAGTAATATCTATGTTTATAATATGCTTGCTGCATATTTTGATAAGTGAAACATGAAATTTTTTAAAAATATTTTAAGTTTCTGACAATTTCTAAGTGATCACATTCGTCTTGGGTGCTACGTGTTTTCGACCTTATTGTGCGGTAATGAGGATTATAAACGCGTTGACTAACTACATCCAGCCAGTCCGGCTGCAGCCCGCTTCGAGGTGAGACCTATGTCGACTGTCTGCTCGAGCTCGCTCCATTTACATCGCGACACCGAAGTTTTTATAATTAATAGTTGTAAATATTCAATATTATAGTATTTAGCGTAAGTGTATTATTATTAGATATAAGTAGTAAATAATATTATAGGTTTATATATATTTATTATACTGTTGTAATAATGGGGAACACTAAAAAGAAAATATATAGAATAAAAATACAAAGAAAATGTTCGTAGAATGGGGGAGGCGAACAAGACAAGGTATTTATTTTTTTTAATTATTATATTCATTAAACATATTATAATAACATTGTGTGGACATATTTCTAGTTTTTAGAACAGTTCCTAGGTATGGTTGGCCCAAGCTATTTAATTCCTCTTCAAACTTTTTTTTAATTTTGCTTACTTAATAACTCTATATAAAACTGCATTAATTAAATAAGAGTTATTTTTTGCAGGAATAAACAGTAACATTTGATAATTGGTATACATTATCCACAGGCTGACCGCGTACCTATATAGGACGTCAAACTCCTTATTATGTCCATTATAATCTGACCGAACTCCGACTTAGAAGTTGTACGTCGGTGGAGGTCAGGTTACGTTGGAAATTTATACCAATAAGGTTCGCGTTCTCAGCACATAGCAACCAGTGGAGACTCTTTATTTCTTTGTATTAAAATAAAAACTTATAAAATAGAATATTTTTGCTGTTTTGTTTTTTAGGAGAAACTTACTAAATAAACATATTCCACTAGAAGAATCACTACTCGATTTATATGCTACTTTAACGTAAGTGTCATACGGGACGACAAACTCATAGTAACCATTATAAGCTCACCGAACTCCGACTTAGACATTGTACGTAGGTGAAGGTTAGTTTACGTTGGAAATTTATCCAATCAGAAGATAGAAAACCAGTGGAGGTTTTTTTTTTTTTTTTGTATTAAAATAATTACTAGTAAAATAGTATATTTTGATAGTTTTTAAAAAAACTCGGTATGTTTCATGTTAAAGAAGCGAGCGAGGTGTGTAAGTACCGAGTCATGTGGCGCTCACGAGGGATTTAACGTGAAGATATAGATAGATAGTATACTTATACCCATGGTACTCGTGAAAACAAATAATATTTACTATGAACCAACACTGAAAACACAAAAAAATCATCTATTCTATACATTGTGGTTAGTATTGAACTATTGTACGGATTAGATTTATTTTGCAACATCAGAGATGGTCCTGGTTCTTTCTTCTTGAGAGTTTAATAAATAACAAGGAAACGTACAACAATACAAACCACAGAGTATACATAAGTAAAATACAATAAATGTCATTATACTGAAGTTAAAGTTATGAAACAGCAAGAAAATCATTTGTCACATGTTTTTTTTAAATATGAATAGATTATAAAATCTATTTGTATATATGTATATTAGGGTGTCCCTTATTTTTCAAATTTTTATTTTCTAACGCATATGTCTTAGTTTTGTTCATTTGCTTTTAAAACACTCGGAAATTAATTTTTAACTTATTTGGATTACGATAATCCGTGCCGAATTACATCGAAACATGTTCATACAAGTTGCGCGGCAGTGCCGCACGTACTCGCGGTATTCATTTGTTCAAATTCAAAGTCAAAATCTTTTTATTCCGTAAAAATGGCTACATTTGTTTGGAATCGTCACATTTTTTTTCCCTACCGTGCAGTTTATGACTAGGTGAGCACTGATAAAAATACTGCCAAAAAACTCAGGCATCCCTCTTTTGGTATCCAAACAAATTTACATATTTTGTTAATTACATTATAATTGGATCGACTCACTCCCAGGCATTTTTATCATTAATATAGTCAGATACTTTATAATATGCCCTGCTACACAATTTGGCTTTAATAGTAGTTTTAAATTTGTTTATTGACAAATCTCTTATATTGCTGGGAAGTTTGTTATAGAACCGTATACATTGCCCCATAAAATAATTACTTGTTTTGTGGAGACGGCTTGCATATAACACAAGATTATGCTTATATCTAGTATTTATGCTATGAATATCACTCTTTTTACAAAATGAGTCTATGTTTTTATGGACATACAAAAGATTTTCATAGATATATTGCGATGCGACTGTTAAAATATTTATTTCTTTGAATTTTTCTCTAAGGCTCTCACGGGGACCAAGTTTGTAGATAGCTCTTATGGCTCTCTTTTGCAATAAAAAGATGGTGTTAATATCCGCGGAGTTACCCCAAAGAAGAATTCCATATGACATAATACTATGAAAGTAGCTGAAATAAACTATTCTAGCCGTATCAATATCAGTGAGCCGTCTAATAGTTTTCACTGCATAAGCTGCAGAACTTAGTTTTCCTGATAATTTTTCAATTTGTGGGCCCCTTTGTAGTCTGGAGTCAATTGTTATACCCAAGAACACAGTTGTCTCCACAGAGGCTAAATTAGTTCCATTAACATGTACATTGGTAGCCACCTGCCTTACATTAGGTGTTGAGAACTTAATTACTTTAGTCTTTTTATCATTTAAAAGCAGATTATTAACACTAAACCAATGAATAACTTTAGAGAGAGCATCGTTAACTTCGTCATAATTACCTAACCGTCTATTAATTTTGAATGTCAGTTATTCTCGTGATTAATACGTAATGTTTTAACTTTTATAAGATGGCAGTGGAATTGAGAAGCAATAAATCAAGTATTTTCTTAGTTGGAGACGTAAATTATCAAATAATAGGCGCAAAATTACCGTCTAACCGTCAAGTTCTTCCTGTACTTTTTTATAAAATTCGCGAAGTTAAATTGACTGTTAGTGAAAGCGCATACCTAGTCATTCGAGAGTGTATTATATTTAGGGAAAAAGCTAGGATCCCTACCAGAGCTATACCTAACTGTGTAAAATAACTTGTGAATCTTCACCAGGAGGGGAGTTGCAAAAAAATTCAAATTTTCTATTTCAATTTCAATCTAATTCAATCTGATAATTTTATTTCTCTTATTTATTCGAAATAAAAAAATCCTGTGTTTACTCGGCGCTATCAGCCATTATGACACTCGAACATCTATAACTTCAAGCCAAATCCCTTGCGGGGTAGGCAGAGAGAGCCGAGCGCCACGTGACTCGATCCTTACATATCTCACTCGCTTCTTTAACATTCATTGCTCTTCTCATGCACGCACGCCGGTTTCTAGGGCTCCTGACATCACCTTCTGATAGAACATGACCAATTTGGTCATGGTAGGTAAGTCTTGGCCTTCCCCGGCTCCTACATCCTTCCACTTTTGCATTGTATATCTGCTTCGTCATTCTTTCATCTTGCATTCTTTCTACATGCCCGAACCATCGGAGCATGCCTCTTCTTATTTTAACACCGACGCTCTCTTTCAGACCAACTCTATTTCTAACATCATCATTACGAATACGGTCTACAAGCCTTACGCCACAAATTTTGCGCAGCGCTCGCATTTCAACCGCGTTTATTCTACTTTCATGCTCTTTCTGCCATACCCAACTCTCGCTTCCATAAGTTAGCGTTGGGACCAACACTGCATTGTGTATAGCGAGTTGTGCCTTCTGGCTCAGGATTTTACTGCCAAGAAGTTTTCCCAACGCTCCATTCACACTATTCCCAGCACTCACTCGTCTTTCCACATCTGCGGTGTACCTTCCATCCCTGCTGAAAGCGCATCCAAGATATACAAACTCATCCACTTGTTCCAACACTTCATCATCAATCGTAATCCTTACATTAGTTCTGGATTCTTCTCTTTCAAATACCATTATCTTTGTTTTCTTCGCATTCAGTAGTAAGCCTTTCTCCATACAGTCGTCTTTCATCGCTGTGACCAGTGTTTGCAGTTTAGATGGTGTATCTGCTAACTAAACATATGTGTCCGAATCAACAAATGGCCCGCTTTAGCCTCTCGATAAACAATGTTGTATTATGTAGCTAGTGTTTCATTCTTCTTAAGGGGGATACATGCCGTCCAGTGGCGCCTCAAGGAATAAAATGTCGTATCTTAGCGTGGAAGATAAACATTATAAAGTCATGTGTTGCGTGTGTTACAAATACAATAACGTACTTTTACGTCATTAAACCAACAATTGAAATGTTTTGCTTTCGTTGTTATAGGCATAATTGCCAATAAACGGCCTCTTTTAGCACTTTTGCTTATAACAACGATAGTGGAATATTTTGAGTGTTGGTTTAATGACGTAAAAATACTTTACTATCTTCGTAATAAATGCAACATAAGATTTCATAATGTTTATCTTCTATGCTATAATATGTTTTTTTATTCAATGAGGGCGCCACTGGACGAGACCTAAGTAAGAACAACATAGATACCAAGACATGTTAACTTATAGAGATATAAACATAAAACGATGTCATTGATTTCTCTTTCAATAAACTTTTAAAAGTGAATACGTTTCTGTAGTTTTTATTACTATTATTACTATTGTTTTCCGTCTAGCTTAAATAAATATGTTTGGTTCAGTATGTATAAAGCTAAATAATAATTAAATCAATAATTTTTATTAAATATTGATATTATAAATTTTATTTAAGTGTGACGCGACTCTGTAGCTTTTCTGTTCGTTTGCATTGACTATACGTTGACCCCAGGTTACCTATTAGGCGCTAATTTCAAATTTTACAAATCGAGCGTCGAGTGTCAATTGAGGGGCGCGGGGTGATTGGGCGGAGCCATTTTAAAGCTTCACGATCGAGGTGTCGCCTTAAGGCAAGTCATTGCTAACCACTTCCTGCATTGCAAGCGTTCATAGGCTACAGTAACCAATTCACATCAGGTGAGACGTACGCTTGCATGCCTCCCGGTGTTGTAATAAAAATGGGTGCGTGTACTTATGTACGCGTGTGAGAAGTTATACTTCTCTGGCATCATTAAATAAATATATAACATTAATAATGTAATAATATTTAGTATTAATTATATTAAATAATAATATTTTAATTTATAAGAAGGGTTATTGGAGTAAAATTAAAAAACGTCTATCAAGTAGTAGCGGCGATGTTTATGGAATGTATTACATACAAGTCAAATGTAAAGTACAAATGTTATACATTTTTAACTATAGCGCCATCTACCGGTAATACCGTGAAACATTTAGCAGCTTCAACCTGTTACTTTTATGTTACAGTGATGCGCGCGCATCTTAAAATTACACTCTCATATTTTTTTCATAACGCGCCTAAAGAAGTATAACTTCAAAAATATTATGTTACTCACTTGTCAGAAGGCACGGCTGTGAAGTACAGAGGCAGTATCGTCCCGCTGGCCAGCGACCCAGAGAGGAACTTCTTGCCACCCGTCAACGCCTGCAAACAAAATCGTCTGTTTTACAATAGCAGAACATCCTAACAGCCCCAGGAGCCGGCGCGCGTGCACGAAAAGAGCTATGAATGTTAGAAAAGCGAGTGAAGTGTGTAAGGACCGCGTCTTATGACGCTCGGTTCTCTCTGCCTACCCCGTAAGGGACCTGGCGTGAAGACATACATACATACAACGTCCTATAGGATTCAATCTCAAATAGAAATTCGAGCACGTTGAAGCAGTGGTTTAATAAAGCTACTTTGACACCGACGCTCGCGGGTTTGATTCCCATTCACGATAAACATTTGTGTGCATGAACATGTCTGTTTGTCTTAGATGAGTATGTATTTACAACAACAAAAAATGTATTCACGTATGTTTATCACTATGTCCATGACACTATATACCCGTGACACAATTTTTTATTTCTTTAATCACTGGTTTTAACCCCGGTCATTTGATAGGCGTGCGCGGGGATATAGAACCAACGCGTAGAGGCCCCTTCGAAAAGATTGATGTAACGTATATACCCGCTGTGACCTACTCCAGGGGATATCAATGCGACGATATATCTATGAATAGGTCACGGCAGGTATTGGGACTATTGCCAATGTGTCGGAAATTATTGGGCTATTGAAATGAGATCTGGAGAGAGTAGAACTGGGCTATTAGAGAAGAGGGACGGACGCACGATACTCTTCTCGTGCACGTTCGCCGGTTTCTAAGGCTCCTGGCATCACCTTCTGATAAAACACGATCAATTTGGTCACGGTGGGCAAGTCTTCGACGAGCTCGGTGGCTCAGTCACACAAGGCAAACATTTGTGTGCATAAACATGTCCGTTTGTCTTGATCTGGATGTTTCAAGGGCGGTAGGGTGCATCAAAGCAGCCCGTCTGTGGAATTACCTCCACCTCACAGAAAACCACAGCCAAATAACAACTCCCTATAGGGTTGTTGTGTTCCTGCGTGTTAGTGAGTTCACTAGTAAGCTCAGGAGTTGCTGTGTAAGCAGCACAGGATGCATCGCGCGAGTGATACTTAATATATCTCAAGCGTTAATAGGCTACGGTAACCGCTCTACATCAGGTGGGGCGTATGCTTGTATACCTACCGACGTAGTATATAAAAAAAAAGTCTTGACCTTCCTCGGCTCCAGCATCCTCCTCCTTACGCGTTGTATATCTGTTTCGTGATTCTTTCCTCCTGCATTATTTCTCCATGTCCGAACCAACGGAGAATGCATTCTCTTATTTTAACACCGACACTCATTTGGTCATAAATAAATAAATAATAAAATGCACCTGCGGCTGCGAGCAGTAGACGTCAAGCGTGATCGGCTGCGGCAGTCTCTGCTGCACCGTTATTGGCAACTCCTGGAGCCTCTCCAGCAGGGAGCGGTTCTCGTGACGGACGTTCAGGCGGAGCACGTACTCACCCTTCTCCAGCTTCACTGAATACTGAAAAAATACACCAATTAATTGGCAACGCAAGAGTGACGCCCCTGGTGGTAGCAATAGGGAATATGCATGTGATTCAAATATGTGTGAAATAATTTAAAGAGAGGTAGGACACGACGTTAGCCCGCCTGGGGAAGTGCCTCCACCTCACAGAAGACGGTAGTCAAATAACAAGTCCCTGGAGGGTTGTTGTGTTCCTGCGAGCGAGTGACGTCACCAGAGGATGAGTTGCTGTGTTGACAGCGTAATGGTAACGTGCTAGCGACATTCTTTTTGTTGCTAGCGTTCATAGGCTACGGTAACCGCTTTACATCAGGCAGATCCTATGCTTGTTCGCTATCCGCCGTAGCATAAAAAAAATGAACTCTATTACTTTAAAATAGGGAATATGTATGAAAAATTTTTAGGAAAAAAATATAAAAGAGGAAATAGAGACAGGATATCTCAAAGTAAAATTTTTCTTCCATAATTAGTGCTGTTTGAAGGTGGCTTTTCATCACGTGACTTGAAAACGCTACATACTAAAAGGCCGCGGCAGATGACGTCACAAACTATGAAGAAATGTATGGATTCCATCTAAATATTAGCTGTATTTCCGCAATTGCTGTCGTAGTAAAACATGTTCAAAATATGACAATAATTCAAATTATGAACTTTTTTTAAGTATTATAGTATACTTTAAATTACTTTTTGGTATTGAATATTTATTTAATGTTATATAGCGATGGAAAGTATTGAATAAAAATATAAAAAAACATATGGATATTCAATATTACTATAAGGTAGCTCGTTTGGCTCTTTAGTGGTACGAACGGATTTGGATGAAATTAAGCACTCGGTTAATCAATAGAGTGCTCGATGGTGTCGTAGCGCATCTCATACTAACCGAACACGCGGGTTAAGCAACGTCGACCGCAGCCTGTCTATGGATGGGTTTATCTATCTCGAGTTTCTCCGGGCTCGGAGGGCGCGTTAAGCCGTCGGTCCCGGCTGTTGTCGATAGATGACAGTCATTAAGCTAAGTCATTGGCCCTCGGGCGGCTTGAAAACACTGGCCTCCGCCAATCTGCATTTGAGCAGCGTGGTGGAGTATGCTCTAAACCGCTTCGGTTGAAGGGAGACCCGTATCCCTGCAGTGGAATGAGTAAATGTTGATGTGGAAGCACTCAATTAAGGCATACTCTGGATTAACACACAGGCTGCTCTTTATCACGAAAATATTTAGGGAGCCTATGTCAAACCTGGAAAGCCAAAATGCACCGCAAGCGGAGCCGCGTGCAGCAGTCAGTTATACCTTGGAGGGGTACGCGTCCCCGACGGCCATGAGCTGCTTGCAGCTGTTGTACAACATCCACATCTGAGATTCGAACTCCGACTCGTACAGCATGTCGCACAGCAGCGACACTATCGGCGACACCTGCCATTAAAAAAGAACAAAGATTTTATTTTAAAAATGTTAGACGTGTCTAAGTGCCCGCGAAGTAAATAGCAGGGCAGTGCGGCCATTGGCCATTTCTATAAAAGCGCTATTATTAACAGTGAACAAAATATACAATGATAAGTAAATGACATGTCAAGAAAAATCTGTTCACGATTTTTTTTTATTGACTCAGCAGTAGCTCCGCTTCGCCTGATGGTAAGCGAAAAGAGGAGTCCAAATCGCAGCGGAAACTGACAAAGGACTACTCTAGTCCTGTCAGTTGACGCTACCTACCATGCTGGACCGCAAGATGCTTCTTTACGCTTCGTTTGAAGGATACCATATTGTAGGAAGGAGGGAAGAGAAGAGAGAGAGAAGAAAGGTATGGCGCATCAAAGCAGCCCGTCTGGGGAAGTACCTCCACCTCACAGAAAACCGCAGCCAAATAACAACTCCCTAGAGGGTTGTTGTGTTCCTTCCTGCGTGTGAGTGAGGTCACCGGTAAGCTCCCAACGAGTTGCTGTTCAAGCAGCGGAGGCATCGCGCGAGAGATACTTAATATATCGCTAACGCTAATAGGCTAAAAAAGAACACATGTGCAGGCAAGGCGTTCCACTTTTTAATGGCCGAACTATTTTTTTACGCTAATTACCTCGGTGGCGCAGTGCTTAATAACGCTGCTTTGACACCAGGACTCCGTAGGTTCGACTCCCACACAAGACAAATATTTGTGTGCATGAACATGTCTGCTTGTCTTGGTCTGGGAGTTTTTAAGAGACGTAGGGCGCGTCAAAGCACAAGTAATAATAATAAGCATCTGGGGAAGTACCTTTACCTCATAGAAAACTGCAGCCAAATAACAACTCCCTGGAGGGTTGTTTGCATCAAAGCAAAGGCCGACTGGGGAAGTTCCTCCAGTGCTGCTTTTGCTCGGGATGCTCTGATGCGTACCTCTCTTAAAATCGTAATAGGCGATTAGTAGTCTTCCATCGGTTTCTAATCTTTCCATTTTCGCGTACCGTAGCCTATGAACGCTCACAGCACATTAACTATAATGCGACCCCACGTCTGCTGCTATCACAGCAACTCCTTAGGAGCTTAGTGGTGACCTATATCACGCATGAACACAACCCTCTAGGGAGTTGTTATTTGGCTGCGGTTTTGTGTGAGGTGGAGATACTTCCCCAGACGGACTGCTTTAATGCGGCCTACCTCTCTTAAAATCTCTACTCACTGTGGCATTGATGGTATCAGTGCTTCGCTGCGAAGTTGGTGCGTGTGATAGTTATTTACCTCTGTAGCTTTGGCAATGTGGAAGTTGTACGTGTTGATCAGCTGGTATATCTGTCGGCTCGGAGGCACCACGTCCCTGGATGTCAGCGGGGTCAGCTTCGACTCCGATGGTCTGTATGTCGAGACGAGAATTACTAAATTAAAACAGTGTACCAGAACAGCTATAGCTCAGTGGATAAAAAATCGGCCTATAGACCAACTGGGCCCCGGTTCGATGCCCGGCGTCTACCACTAAATTCGTATCTTCGGATTTGTAATTGCTCTCACTTGCTCGGCGGTGAACGAAAACTTCGTGAGGAATCCCGCTCGAAAGAAATTATTAGAAGAAATTGTATTTCGAAAGAAGAGTGACCTAACGTATATAGAAGTCTTATGGTCGCTTATTCTTAAGATCTGAATTGAACTTGTGAGCTTTTATGATGTGGGAATTGTTTTAATTTTGTAACTTATAACCACGGACAGTGCGACTTAGCTACTGTTTCATTTTTCTAGCTGGCCTCATCACTGTAGCCAAGTTTGTTTGTTTTATACCCATAAATGTGACTATTTTAAATGTTAACTTGGTCCAAAGGCCCCCACGAGACAGGCTTGACCTAGTGTGGGGACCGCCAGCAAATCTGTAAAATGTAATGTTCTTTCTGTGAAATAAATTTATTATTAAAAAAAAAAAAAAAAAAACAACGAGAACTTCGTGGAATGAAAGTTGATGTAGTGACGAAAATTGAAAATGGTATGCTGAAATGGTTTGGTCATTTAGAAAGAATAAATGACAAAAGAGTTACGAAAGAACTGTATCAAGCAAGAGTGAATGGTGATGTCGGCAGGGGCCGCCCTAGACGCACACATATGGAATGGTATGCTGAAATGGTTTGGTCATTTAGAAAGAATGAATGACAAAAGAGTTACGAAAGAACTGTATCAAGCAAGAGTGAATGGTGATGTCGGCAGGGGCCGCCCTTGGCGCACACATATGGAATGGTATGCTGAAATGGTTTGGTCATTTAGAAAGAATGAATGACAAAAGAGTTACGAAAGAACTGTATCAAGCAAGAGTGAATGGTGATGTCGGCAGGGGCCGCCCTTGACGCACACATATGGAATGGTATGCTGAAATGGTTTGGTCATTTAGAAAGAATGAATGACAAAAGAGTTACGAAAGAACTGTATCAAGCAAGAGTGAATGGTGATGTCGGCAGGGGCCGCCCTAGACGCACACATATGGAATGGTATGCTGAAATGGTTTGGTCATTTAGAAAGAATGAATGACAAAAGAGTTACGAAAGAACTGTATCAAGCAAGAGTGAATGGTGATGTCGGCAGGGGCCGCCCTAGACGCACACATATGGAATGGTATGCTGAAATGGTTTGGTCATTTAGAAAGAATGAATGACAAAAGAGTTACGAAAGAACTGTATCAAGCAAGAGTGAATGGTGATGTCGGCAGGGGCCGCCCTTGGCGCACACATATGGAATGGTATGCTGAAATGGTTTGGTCATTTAGAAAGAATGAATGACAAAAGAGTTACGAAAGAACTGTATCAAGCAAGAGTGAATGGTGATGTCGGCAGGGGCCGCCCTTGACGCACACATATGGAATGGTATGCTGAAATGGTTTGGTCATTTAGAAAGAATGAATGACAAAAGAGTTACGAAAGAACTGTATCAAGCAAGAGTGAATGGTGATGTCGGCAGGGGCCGCCCTAGACGCACACATATGGAATGGTATGCTGAAATGGTTTGGTCATTTAGAAAGAATGAATGACAAAAGAGTTACGAAAGAACTGTATCAAGCAAGAGTGAATGGTGATGTCGGCAGGGGCCGCCCTAGACGCACACTTATGGAATGTTATGCTGAAATGGTTTGGTCATTTAGAAAGAATGAATGACAAAAGAGTTACGAAAGAACTGTATCAAGCAAGAGTGAATGGTGATGTCGGCAGGGGCCGCCCTAGACGCACACATATGGAATAGTATGCTGAAATGGTTTGGTCATTTACAAAGAATGAATGACAAAAGAGTTACGAAAGAACTGTATCAAGCAAGAGTGAATGGTGATGTCGGCAGGGGCCGCCCTAGACGCACACATATGGAATAGTATGCTGAAATGGTTTGGTCATTTACAAAGAATGAATGACAAAAGAGTTACGAAAGAACTGTATCAAGCAAGAGTGAATGGTGATGTCGGCAGGGGCCGCCCTTGACGCACACATATGGAATGGTATGCTGAAATGGTTTGGTCATTTAGAAAGAATGAATGACAAAAGAGTTACGAAAGAACTGTATCAAGCAAGAGTGAATGGTGATGTCGGCAGGGGCCGCCCTAGACGCACACATATGGAATGGTATGCTGAAATGGTTTGGTCATTTAGAAAGAATGAATGACAAAAGAGTTACGAAAGAACTGTATCAAGCAAGAGTGAATGGTGATGTCGGCAGGGGCCGCCCTAGACGCACACATATGGAATGGTATGCTGAAATGGTTTGGTCATTTAGAAAGAATGAATGACAAAAGAGTTATGAAAGAACTGTATCAAGCAACAGTGAATGGTGATGTCGGCAGGGGCCGCCCTTGACGCACACATATGGAATGGTATGCTGAAATGGTTTGGTCATTTAGAAAGAATGAATGACAAAAGAGTTACGAAAGAACTGTATCAAGCAAGAGTGAATGGTGATGTCGGCAGGGGCCGCCCTAGACGCACACATATGGAATGGTATGCTGAAATGGTTTGGTCATTTAGAAAGAATGAATGACAAAAGAGTTACGAAAGAACTGTATCAAGCAAGAGTGAATGGTGATGTCGGCAGGGGCCGCCCTAGACGCACACATATGGATCAAATTGGTGATGTGTTGAAAAAGGGCCAAATCAAAAGTACCCAACACCAAAGAGCATGCATGAAGAGGTCGATGAGTGTGGAAGAAGCGAGAGCGGTATGTTTGGATCGGTGCACCTGGCGGTCTATAGTCTCTGCCTACCACAATGGGAGACAGGCGTGATCATATGTATGTATGTGACCTAACCTAAGAAAGGTCTGGGTTTTCCTCTGGGTTATGAAGGTCTGACGACAGTCGCTCCATGTCATAACCAGTATTTTCACCAAATCCTTAGGCTTAGGTAGCGGACCCCAAAGAACGCTAAGAAGGGGACTTGAAATATAGATATTTTCAATTATAATTCTAGATACAAGCGTACGGCCTGTCTGATGGTAGGCAGTTACTGTGCCCTATAGATATTCAAGTTTCCGAAACTGTAAAAACCTCTTCACATACTTTTTGAAGATCCACATGCCGTAGCCCCTGGGGAAAACCTTACCAGGCAGTTCATTCTACAACTTGATAATTCTTGGGAAAAAAATAAGCGCACAGTACGCGACCACTGGCAGTTTAGGGGAAGTAACTCCCTGCCGGTGGCAAGGCGGTATACTTGCAAAAGGATGACTATCGATTATCTACAATATACAATTTTTATTAGTCTTAAGAGGGCGTACAAAGGTAAGTTTTGTTTTTATTAATATGTATAAGTAGCCAAAAATTTTATTATTGCTTATTGTGTTCACTTATAGCAGTAATCAAAATTATGACTAATTGTACATAAATAATAAATACAAAGTATGTCTCAAAAAAATATAATTATGGTTCTTCAGTGGCTGTATTGAGCATTTTTTTGAAATTGGTCTTAAATTCAGCGTTAGATATTAATAAAAACAAAATGAGGGCGCCACTTACCTTTGTACACCCTCATAAGACTATTAAAAATTGTATATGTTATCTTAATAAATTTCGTGCTATCGATACTATTGCCAGACTATCGATAGACTATCGATAGTGGCCTATAGAGCGGCATCACTAATTGTATCTGACATACCTGACGACGGGCTCGGTGTACTTGAGCTGGGCGGTCGGCTGCACGTCCTGCAGCCGCAGCGATGACACCGAGACGGCCCTGACGCCCTCGCCGGCCGCCACCACCAGCCGAGACCCGAAGTCCGGCTTCAGCCCGTGGAACTCGATGCTGTAGTTCACCGCCAGCTCGCCGATATTAGCCCAGTACTTCGCTATCACCACTTCTAAAGTGATGCCACCCTGAGAACATTTTTTTATATAGAAAGTCGGGAGGCGTACAAGTATACGGCCCTAATACAAAGCGGTTACCGTAGCCTACGAACGATTGTAATACATTACAGTGTCACTTTGCAATGCAAAGTAATAACCTCAATCTCATTGCGTTTGTTTGTTTGTTTGTATAACTTTAATGCGTTATCATACAAAGTATAAAACTTACATGATTTGCAAATTCGGACTTATTCCTTCAAGGAATCTCTTCCAGCCGACCATTGCTTTCGAGTACTTGAATGATAAGTGACACAAGTGATGGCGGTGGTTATTATGTACTAGAGGTGCTATCCTAAGTAAAAGTCTTACTCCATTTTGGTAATAATTAAAACTAGTGTCCGCTGCAGCGCTGAAATAATTTAGATCCCAAAGACTCGAAGATACATCACTAAATCGCTTCTAAAGGGTATTTTTCTCGCGACCAAAAGGTCAAAAGCGCCGTGATTTTCATGGCGCTTACGCGTTTCGTTCAACGTAGTGCAGCAATGAGTTGTTGCCGATCGGCAACAAAGCATGCCGCAAACATTTGATTCGCGGTGTTGGTTCTAGTACACTAGTACATAATAATTCAATGCTCAATCCATAGTAAGTTAGTAACAGTTTGCTTGTTTGAATGCGCTAATCTCGGGAACTACAAGTCGGATTTAATGAATTCTTCTTACATTTGATAGTTCAATTCTTAAGGAAGGTTATATAGGCTATTGCACATCACGATAACGATCATTAGAAGCCGAGGGCAAAAGAAAGTTCTTTCTTATACATCGTAATGTGACCTCGTAACCTGATGTAAACCGGTTACCGTAGCATATGAACGCTTATAATACACGTATCACTCGCGCGATGCCACCTCTGCTACTGGTGACCACGCGCAGCAACACAACAGATCCTCCAGAGAGTTATTAATTGGCTGCGGTTTTCTGTGAGGTGGAGTTACTTCTCCAGACGGGCTACTTTGACTACCTCTGTTAAAAACAACCAAGACCAAGACAAACGGATATGTTCATGCACACAAATGTTTGTCGTGTGTGGGAATCGACCCCACGAGCGTGAGTGATAAGGTCGCGTTTCTAACCGCTGCGCCACCAAGCTCCTCGTCGAAATTAAGAAAATGCGGCTGCCATTGCATACCGGGCTATAGGCCCGCGGACCAAGTCGTGGGCTGGAGCAAATTTTAGAATATTTAATAGATTCAGCAGAGAGCTTAGGGTTTTTTTTATATCACTAAGGTAGCATCAAGCACACGGCCTGCCTGATGGTAAACAGTCACTGTGGCCTACGGACATTTGCATCACTAGGGGTGTCTACTGATGCGTTGCCGACCCTCTAAAAACCTCTTCGCGCCTTTCTTGAAGAGCCCCATGCTGTAGTCCCTTGGGACTTGAGAGTTCTCGAAAGTACGCGACCATTGCGGTTCCAGTGTGTGAGGGTAAACTCCCCGCTGCCGGCGAGCGGTGCGGTTGTAAAATAATGCTGTCGGCATGATATCGAAACATTCTTCAGAACCCAACCCGTTGTACAATCGGTAGAACACACAAACGGAGGTAAAATCTCTCCTTAAACTTAAGGGTTCAATACCGTGTGTAAGCTTTTAGGATAGTCTACAATTCTCACAGCTTAAGTTGAATTTACATGAAATATGATGTAAGCTGCTTTCTGTGCTTCCGCCACCAATTAGTTCATGCGAACAAGCGCCGGCAGGCACCCACCCACTACCAAGTTGTTTAGTAGCATGTTATTCTAACGACTAACATCTACAGCGCCTAAGGATGCTTCGTGGAGAGGCGAAGCGCGTGTCGCCGAGACGACCACCGGAGCAGCCGGGGCAGCAACGGTGGCGGGTGCATGCGGTTTCTGTTCAAGATGGCAGGCAATCGCCAGGACGACCGCAGCAGCCGAGCCGGAGACTACCGGGGCAGGCATGGCAGCGACGGCATGTCGCATCTACTAACGGTAGTGAGTGCCGACGCTAGTTCGCACGAACTAATTTGTGGCGGTTACTATGGATTGAGCATTGAATTATTAAGCACACAAAGCAGGTTACATACAATTGCATGTAATCTTGAACATGTACTCACAACGAGTTGGAAAGGCAGCGTGGTTGGTGCTTCGGCGGTCACGTTGACCATCTTCTGCGTCTCGTGGCAGCGGCAACTTCTCCTGGGGACCATCTGCATCGTGTGTATCAGGAAACGGCCCACTTTCTCCTTGTCCTGCGTGGATATCCTCAGCACGCCCCACGTGGCCTCCGGTGGGACTGGAAACCACGGTAAACATTGATAATTGCTATTTAAAAAAAAACTATGATTTTGAACTTATAGAAGTATGGCAGTGACAAGCACTTAAGTGAAAACACTATTAACGAGCTCGGTGGCTCAGTCGTGAATGACGCGTCTTTGACACCAACGCTCGTGGGTTCGATTCCCACACAGGATAAACATTTGTGTGCATGAACATGTCTGTTTGTCTTGGTCTGGATATTTAAGAGAGGTAGGGCGTATTAAAGCAGCCCGTCTGGGGAAGTACCTCCACCTCATAGAAAACCGTAGCCAAATAACAACTCCCTAGACATTTGTTATGTTCCTGCGTGTGAGTGAGGTCGCCAGTAAGCCCCTAAGCAGTTGCTGTGTAAGCAGTAGAGGCGGCATCGCGCGAGTGATACTTAATATATTACAAGCATAAATAGGCCACGGTAACTGCTTTACATCTGTGCTTGACTGTGTGCTTGTATACCTCCCGACGTTTATAAAAAAAAGTAGGTAAACGCGGTTGAGATGCAAGCGTTGCCAAAAATCTGTGGTGTGGCGTTTATAGTCTGATTTGTTATAATGCAATGATGTTGTAAGAAAATGTTTTTAAGGCTAAACGGATACAGAAATACTATTAAATAATAATTGGTCGTATTTTAGCAGAAGGTGGTGGGCGTGGAGAGCTACGAATGTTGAAGGTGCAAACGAGGTGCGCTAGGCTAGTCTCTTGTTGTCAGTTCTCTCTGCCTACCTCGCAAAAAACGAAGCGTAAAATAAAAATAATTAGGTTATTTTTCGAAATAAATTATTTCATCTCAAATAATTTAGAATAATTATAAAATAATTAATATGACATTGAATTTTGTGTTATCATCCAGACAAACATTCCACTGCGAAAGGACCTGCCTCGCCACCGGGGACAATAATACCAAACCAAAAATCGAATGGATATAAACGAATGGACATAAATAAAGATGGATCAAAAACGGATGAAACAATGGAGAGATTAAAAACGGATGGGGGAAAAGGATGTACATAAAAACGGATGGATATGTCACGTCTGCCCGCATGAATTCCTTCACTTACCAATGACAAAGTGCCTTTTTATAGTGGCCGGTTTGAAGAGGACGTTCTCCTGCGCGATCTGCGGGCAGCCGGGCGCGGCCAGCTGCAGCGGCTCCGGCTGCAGCACGGTCACGGGCACGCGGAACACCGGCCCCTTGTCCGGACACCTCACGTCGTACGCGTTTATGCTACAAGACAAACAAACATACACTTACTTCGGAAAGTGGAACGTCTACGGCGTAGCGGAAAGTCCCGGCCATACTTGCAAATACTTTTTTTTTTATACAACGTCGGGAGACATACAAGCATACGGCCCACCTGATGTAAAGCAGTTAACGTAGCCTATTAACGCTTGTTATTATATTAAATATCACTCGCGCGATGCCTCCTCTGATGCTTACACAGCAACTCCTTGGGAGTTTACTGGTGACCTCACTCACGCGTAGGAACACAACAATCCTCTAGGGAGTTGTTATTTGGCTGCGGTTTTCTGTGAGGTGGAGGTACTTCCCCAGACGGGCTGCTTTGATGCGCCCTACCTCTCTTAAAACATCCAGACCAAGATACTTTCCGACTTTCATACCCTATACAAACTGCACGCCCGTGGAATACGCTCCCTTTTTTTATACGACATCGGGAGCACATAAACATACGGCCCAACTGATGTAAAGCTGTTACAATAGCCTGTACAGTAGCAAATGCTTGCAATACGTTAAGTAACACTCGCGCGATGCCACCTCTGCTGCTAACACAGCAACTCCTTAAGCACTTACTCAAGACCTCACTCACACGCAGGAACATAACAATGCTCTAGGGTGTTGTTATTTAGCTGTGGAAATTAGGGTTTCGCAGACTTTAAATATATAGGCTTTAAAAAGTGACTAAACGGGTTCTATGGTATTCCCGCGACGCATTAAGCTTAATTAGTATGTATTTAATATGTATGTATTTATATAATGTAGGTATTTATTAGCGATTATGTTATTGATCTATTTTTCCCATCGTCATTCATTGCTCCAATCAGGTACTCAAAAGTAATGGTCGGCAGGAAAAGATTGTTTGAAAGAATAAGCCCGCCTTTACAAATCATGTAACTTTTATATCTATCAATCTATAACTACACGCCACATCCCCTGCGGGGTAGGCAGAGAGAACCGAGCTTCATCTGCTCTCCTCGTGCACACTCGTCGGTTTCTAAAGGTCCTGACATCACCTTCTAATAAAACACGATCAATTTGGTCATGATAGGAAAGTCTTCGCCTGCCTCGACACCTACATCCTTCTTCTTTCGCATTGTATATCTGTTTCGTAATTCTTATCTCCTCCATTCTTTCTACATGTCTGAACCAACGGAGCATGCCTCTTCTTATTTTAACACCGACGCTCTCTTTCAAACCAACTCTGTTTCTAACATCATTATTGCGAATACGGTCTACAAGCGTTACGTCACAAATTTTGCTCAATGCTCGCATTCCGACCGCATTTATCCTACTTTCATGTAACTTTTATACTTTATTATTAATTATGGATAATGTTAAGTTATACAAAGAAACAAACATACTTAATAGATTCAGGTGCCATTACATTTCAGATATATATGATTTCAACGGCAACTGACAAAAGACTACACAGTGTGCTGACCAGCAAGATGCTTCTTCACGCTTCGTTTGAAGGATCCCACATTGTAGGAAGGAGGAAATACACGTGCAGGCAAGGCGTTCCACTTTTTAATGGTACGACAGAGGTAGGTGTTGCCGAACTTTTTGGTACGAGAAGAAATGTTCTCAACAGTGGAAAACTGACATGGCAAGCCTGCACGTGTGGTTATATGACGGAAGGGTGGAATAAGGAAAAACAGTTCTTCAGAGCACTCACCATAGTAAAGGCGGTAAAATACGCTTAGCGAACCAAATAACCCTACGGAGTTGAAGAGGTCCTAGGTTTTTGGTGACCTCTTCGTGGTCGATTATGCGGATAGCCCGTCGCTGCAAAATTCGAGAGCCTCGAGAAGATACTGTGCGGAGCCGTCCCAGAGATTCGAGCAATACTCCACGCAGGCCCGAACTTGACTCTTATAAAGTAGACAAAACTGATCCAGCGTGAGGAGCTTTTTGACCACATCCCTCCTTCTCCCTTCCTCCTCCAGAACACTTGCAGTGGACTGACATCACATCCACATAGAGTTCGGTTGTTTTCCCTACGTACTAAGAAGTTCGGCGACTCATTTCTCTGTCGGACTATCAAAATGTGGAATTCGCTTCCGGCGCTTGTGTTCCCCACTTCCTATAATCCCGGGTCGTTCAGACGAGGTGTGAACAGGTAGCGGGCCGTCAAGGGGAGGGCAGCCAGCACAGCACGTTAATCACTGTGATGGCTGTTCTCTCATCTGATTCTCTTTGACGCTTTACATCAGGCGTAATGAAACATTATGGCAGTCTCATTTAAAAAAAAAGAACCAGTGCACCCTGTTCAGGACTCCCGAGTTTATTGGAAGCTGTTGATATGAGACTCTCGATATAGTTTCGTTGGTTAAGGTTGCAGCCAATATCCATGCCTAGCATATTAAGGCTATCTTGCATATAGAGGGAGGCGCCCTGAAGACTGGGAGTGGGAAGGAATTGGGACATTTTTGTTGTAAACACGCACACCTGAGTTTTCTCGGCAATAAACTCAACCAGGTTATCGGTACCCCATTTACTAATGAGATCCAAACCCCGATTTAGCTCATCGACAAGACTCACGCTTCTCATCGATTTCAGTCCGACCAGCTCCAGACCCAGACCAAATACCGATCCAGGACCAAAATATCGCCCATGGACAGAACTGTCACCTGCATAGCAATGAATATTACTAAGTGGCAACATGTCATTGATATAAAGAAGAAAGGGGGTGGGCGATAGAACGGAGCCCTGTGGGATACCGGCATTCAAAGACATGAACCGCGAAGATCATCCATCTGCAAGTACGCGGATTCTACGCTCATGCAGGAAGCCAGCAATCCAATTACAAAGCTGGAGGGGCAGACCGTATGCCGGAAGTTTGGAGAGAAGTGCTTTTAGCCAAACCCGATCAAATGCCTTGGCAATATCTAGGCCGACTGCCATAGATTCACCATGTTTAACGATTGCCTCACCCCAGAGATGTGTCACATACGCTAGAAGATCACCCGTCGATCGTTTCGGTCTAAAACCATACTGACGATCATTAATTAGGGAGCGATCTTCTAGGTAGCGGATCAATTGCTCGTTAAGGATTTGTTCCATGACTTTACACAACACTGAAGTTACGGCAATGGGGCGGTAATTTGATGGATCAGAATGGTCTCCCTTTTTGGGGACCGGCTGCACATTGGCCTCTCTCCAAGCCTCCGGAATACAACTGGTTGAGTACGAGAGACGAAAGAGGCGCGTCAACACCGGAAACAACTCCGCTGCACATTTTTTTAGAACAATCGCTGGGATACCATCAGGACCACTGGCTTTTCGGACATCCAGTGAGTGTAGTTCAAAACGCACATCGCGCTGCCTGATGTGGATATCAGGCATAACGATTCCACTGGATGCTATCATATGTGGCGGCCAAAGACTTCTATGTATACTACTAGACAGGCTGAGCGGAACTCGGATTTTGCACATCAAGTTACGGTCAATTCTCCGCAACTCCTTTAGTCGGTTGCGAGCAAGCGAGACAAGCACCCCTTTGTTTCGTAATTAACCGAGAACGTTGCGGTCGACAAATAAGTTTCTTTTTTTGTTTTAAATGCCACGAAATAACAATTAATCATTATTATATTTACGTGAATACTTTGTTCAAGTGATTCAACTGTTATTTTTGGTAAGTAACTACTTTTTTTTGTATTTTACTATGAAACTGTACCTAACATGAATAATAGCCATGACACTATTGCCATCTCGTTTACTCTCTAGTAGCGTAAGTAGCGCTACCGACGATCACCTCATAGATCTATGTAACAGGTGCTCAAACAGATATGGAAATAGGTAGAAACTTAATTTTATTTGCAAATAGATAATTCTGTGATTTTGTATTTTAATACCCATTGAATCGCAATATATTCACAATAATGCCGAATTGCATACTTAGATACTGCAAAAATTATTCTCAAAGAACAAAAAAAGTTTTCTGAAGGAATAACTTTTCATAAGTAAGTTTTAATATTTTACTGTATGTACTATATAATTACACAATTGTTACTATCGTAGATTTCTCTGGATGATGTATTATTAGTGTATACGTATAGTATTATGTACATTATACTTTAATTTACCATTATATTGAAATGGTATTAGTAACAATCGAAGTCAAATTGGTAATAGGTAAAGTTCAATCGATTGTCGCGTCTGCGTGAGCAGCCTGTTCACTGCATCGGCAACCCTCTCCCGCTACCCCGCACCTCAGCCGGCGCGCTCCGAGCTACGACACAATATTTATGTTACTCAGCCTGTCTAGTAGTATACATAGAAGTCTTTGGTGGCGGCATGCTACAGTCATCGAACCGGGAGTTAGCCGCAAAGAGGCTGGCCATAAGTTCGGCTTTCTCCTGCGGCTGATGCGCCAGTGAGCCATCGGGGAATCGCAGTGGTGGCAGCGAGGGTTGGCAGAAGTTGACCTGCACGGCTTTGGCTAGTCGCCAGTAGTTACGCAACCCAGTAGGGTCCGACACTAGTTCCGTGCCTACTCGTGTAACGCGCTGGGCGTCTGCGCTTATGTATGCTCTCTTGCAGACCTTGGTGACAGTATTGCAGGCTGATTTCAGCGAGTTAATATTTGGGTCTTTGAGGGCGCGATCCCTGGTCCAAGCGCGATATACAGCCTGTTTGTTACTAACAGCTTCAGCGCACTCGCGATTAAACCAAGGGCGTCTTCGGCTTTTGATGACGATATCGGAGTGAGGAATGTAGTATTCCATGCCAACGCCGATCTCGTGAACAATGTCCGCAGCACTCGCCGAGAGATCTTTTTTGCTGAAACAGCGCTTCCCCCATGGCATCGGGCATGCCGTCCCAATCTGCTGACGAGTAGTGCCAGACACGACGCTTAACCTCCGTGGGTTGTGGTGGAACCGCGCTTGACACTGTGCTGAATACTAGGCAGTGTTCAGATGTGCCCAGGATCGCCCTGACCTCAACCCAGTAGCCAGAAGGGTGAGTGGTCAGCAGTAGATCCAGTCGATGGCTCCTGAACAGCGATACATATCTGGTATTCTGGTAGGTTGGTCTACCAATTGCGTCAGGCTGTGTCAAAGAGCGAACGCATGGGCGGTCCTTCCTGCATGGTTAGTTGTGCAGGATCCCAACCAGGAGTCTTGGTGAGAGTTAAAGTCCCCCAAACATACCATCTCTGCAGTAGGATACCGCTCCTGCGCTTCATCTGCCGCCCGACTCTTGTACTCAAAGAGCCGAGTTGTCTCCGTGTTCCTTGGCACATGTAAATACGACTCTGAAGGCCCAGGTTTACATGCACTCAGAGACGGGGAAGGAGGAATCCTCTAGGCAACGCAGACGGCCACAACACACATCCGAGCGGACACACAAACAGACCCCGGATTTCACGAGGAAATTCTCCTCAAGCACGAAACCGGGGTACTGGAGGTAGGACGTGTCCGCTGGACGATGGATCTGTGTCTCCGTCAAAAAAAAGAATGTGAACTTCGTGGCCAAGTCCCAATTCATCATCATCATCATTTCAGCCTGTATTTGTCCACTGCTGAGCACAGGCCTCCCCTCTAGATCGCTATTCGTCTCGATCCTGTGCCACCTGCATTTACCGAATCCCTACAAACCTCTTGAGATCGTCGCTCCATCTAGCGGAGGATTGGCCCACACTGCGGGTGCGAGTACGAGGGGGGTCGGGGGTCCTTCCATGCGATGCATCAGTACAGCTCCTTTGTCGATAAACTAATGGAGAAACAGTCCACGGCTTCGTCGATGCAATTCTCTTCCGCTTCACGCTTCCCTTCTGTTTTTCTCAGACTTTTCTTCTCTTTGACAGCGCTATTAAGGATACATGATCTTATAGGGAGTTATCCATAGAGGGTTGTTGTGTTCCTGCGTGTGAGTGAGGTCACCAGTAAGCTCCCAAGAACTTGATGTGTAAGCAGCAGAGGAGGCATCGCGCGAGTGATAATATATCGCAAGCGTTAATAGGCTACGATACCCGCTTTACATCAGGTGGGCCGTATGCTTGTATGCCTCCCGACGTAGTATAAAAAAAGTCTACAATATGTCACCTTGAATGTTAATGAATGTGTTAGCTCACATTTTAAAACACTTCATCATCTGCTCCCATACCGAAGGTTACCACATAATTGATGTTGATAAATTATGGTAGACTAGCTGTGCCCGCGACTTCGTCCGCGTGGAATATTATTAATTTATATTAATAAAAATAAATAAAATTTCTAAAATAAAAGTAGCCTAAGTTACTCCTTATTACATCAGCTATCTGCCAAGTCCCGTCAAAATGGGTCCAGCCATTTCAGAGATTAGCCGGAACAAACAGACAGACAGAGAAAAATTGGAAAAATATTCATTTTGGTATATGTACCGTGTATACATCCATATGCATTTAGTAAAAAGCGGTTATTTTAATATTACAAACAGACACTCCAATTTTATTTATCTGTATAGATAAATGTTAAATAACGATTTATAACACCGGTGTAGTAGCACCCTTGATGTTTAAGATTACAAGGCAAGTTTCTTTTGGCATTTCTTCTTCGCCAATGGTCATTTCCGAAATGCTGGTAGATTAAAAAAGAGAGATTAAAAGTAAAAAAAAAAAAAAAAATGGAAAATTATTAAGATACAATATGATTTAATTTAAAGAATGTAAGACGTGTCTAAGTGCCCGTAAGGGTCTAATGGCAAATAAATGATTTTTATCTTTATCTTATCTTTATCTACAAGTACCGACCTAGTGAAGTGCGGCCCCGCCGGCAGGGCGGTGCTGTCGACGCGCACGGCGATCGGCCGCGCCGCGTTCATCATGTCGAGGTGCGCGGGCAGCGACAGCCAGGGCGCGGCGCACGTCAGCGCCAGCCGCACGCCGAACTCGATCTGCTTCGGAATTATCGACTTGTCTGCAACACACGTAACGCTACATAGATTTTGTTGTATCTGTTCGAAATATGCGCACACAAATAAAAAGTAAACGGTGGCCGCCACGGGACGCCCGGCGGATACAATACAAATGTTTTATTATCAAAAAAGAAAATACCAAAAACATTTTTTTTATTTTTATTTATAAAAAATTTCAATATTCACTAAGATGTCTCCCATCTTCATCACGCCCGACAGATACAAATAGAAATGTTTTATTATTAAAAAAATATTTACCAAAAAACATTTTTTTGGTAAATATTTTTGACTAAAACTAAAATCATTTTTTGGTAATTTTTTTTTATAATAAAACATTTGTATCTGCCGGGCGTGTGAAGATATGAAACATCTTAGTGAGTATACAAATTTTTAATAAATAATAATCATAAACCATCGGATGGACATAGTAAACAGCTCATGCAGAGAAGCAACGTAGTGTCTAGTATGCGCACGCACACACGCAAGGGAACCGAGAGTGGCGGCGGTATGACGGCGTGAGAGTGCGTCATGCCATTTGTCGTCACGGCATACGGTTCGATTGATAAAACATTCGAGGTGTACCTTACATTAAGATTACATTACCTTACATTCGACGATTAAGCTAAAATAGTCACGTTGTAGTCGACCACTAACTTCGCAGTTAACGTATGACAGACCATGTATGGATCGATCACGTAGAGATTAGTATGTAAGCATAGTATGATAATTATTGGTGACTTGTAACTCTTAGTTTCCACGAAATAGACGATATTGTATTGCTCGAAGGGATAATGAATTTTTGTTGAATTAAAAGCCTCAATTAGGGGAATTACATTTCAAATAAAATAAAATAATGTCAAGTACAAACACTACACATTTTCAACTATAGCGCCATCTAACGGCAATATCGTGAAATATTTAATGTCAATGTGCAAAGATAGTTACAAATTATAAAAATAGAGAGCGCTGATGGTTTTTACAAGCTTTTATTTTCTACACTGGTGTTCATAGAATATATACTACATGGCTGAAAGTTGGGAGTTTCATTTATTCTTAGTTAGGTTTTTTTTTTATACTACGTCGGGAGGCATACAAGCACACGGCCCACCTGATGTAAAGCGGGTACCCTAGCCTATTAACGCTTGCGATATATTAAGTATCACTCGCGCGATGCCTCACTCACACGCAGGAACACAACAACCCTCTAGGGAGTTGTTATTTGGCTGCGGTTTTCTGTGAGGTGGAGATACTTCGCCAGAGGGACTGCTTTGATGCGCCCTACCTCTCTTAAAACACCCAGACCAAGACAAACAGACATGTTCATGCACACAAATGTTTGCCTTGTGTGGGAATCGAACCGCTCGTGCGTTGGTGCCAAAGTCGCGTCACTCACGACTGAGCCACCGAGCTGACATCAAAGCACCCCGACCGGGGAAATACCTCCACATCACAGGAAATCGCAGCCAAATAACAAACTCCCTGGACCATTGTCCTGCGTGCGAGTGAGGTCAGCAGTGAGCTCCCAAGGAGTTGTTGTATTTGCAGCAGAGGTGAAAGCGCGCGAGTGATACTTAATGTATTACCAGCGTTTATAGGCTAAGGTAACCATTTTACATCAGGTACACCGTATGCTTGTAGTAAAAGAAATTCGCCATTGGCCCCTCATGGAACTTGGACACATCTTAATTTTCAGGAACACCGCTCCTATATGAAATCTACGAATATTCCAATTGACTTCATATTCGGATTCAGCATAAAAAAGTAGAATAGGAATGTTCAGGAGCACCGTTCCTATCTCTTAAGGAATATGGTCAAAATGGCCGACAAATTAAAAAAAACTACTTGATTTGGTGTATAATTGACGAGCCAGGTGTTCCACTGGCAATGCAAGCTTGCGCATTCTCAACTGGTTTTAAATAAAATCTTACTATACCGTACTTAAATCTTAAAGATTTTTTTTTTTTTTTAAGGTTTCTCTCTCTTCTTAATGTTATCTTGTTCTCTAATCCATTAGGAGTGGCGGAGTCCCCTATCTAAGGTAGAGATGTGGCAAAGACACTGATTTTAACATGTAGCGACTGCCTTCAGATCTCCACGACCAGGAGGAAACCCCAGACCTTTATTAGGTAGGATCGCACTATCTTAGGACGGTTACTTCCTTAGGTAGGACTTTCGAAATATAATTTTTTGGACGTGCTGGTTTCCTTCACCGCCGAGCGAGTGATAATTACAAATATGTACATAAATCATTTCTATAGTAACTATTAAAGGATGATAATAATAAAATTAAAGATATATTAATGCAAGTGCTAAATCATTTCCAATGCTTTGTAATATCTTCGTAAAATTTGTTATTACTGTCGAGACGTAAAGAGATTTTGTAGCGTAACGCTTGCTGACCGAACGCGTTCATACTGATGATGTAAGAAGAGTTGGTCTGAAAGAGTGTCGGTAAGATAAGAAAAGGCATGCTCCAGTGGTTCGGACATGTAGCATGTAGCAATAATGATTGATGAAAGAATGACGAAACAGATATACAACGCGAAAATGGAAGGATGTAGGAGTCAAAGAAGACGAATGGTCACCTACCATGACCAAATTGGTCGTGTTTTATAAGGTGACGACCGAAGGCACTCTAGAGGGGAGACCTATGTTCAGCAGTGGACGAATACAGGCCGAGATGACGATGAAGTCCAAATACTCACTCTCTATGTCCTGATGATCCTGCAGGAACTGCGGCTCGACGGTGATCCCCACGTCTTTGGGTACGTCGGCAAGCCTGGGTCGCAGCAGGATTCCCTTCGCGTTACTTGTCCCGCACTGTATGCTGAATGTAACGTCTCGTTCTACTTGGTCGTGGTACGTTGAAAGGACTTCGAATGCCTGGAACATAGACACATTTGACGAGCTCGGTGGCGCAGTGTTGAATGAAGAGACTTTGACACCAACGCTCGTGAGTTAGATTCCCACACAAGACAAACATTTGTGTGCATAAACAAACATGTTTGTTTGTCTCGGTCTGGGTGTTTTTAAGATAGGTAGGGTCAAAGCAGCCCCTAGGGGGAAGTACCTCCACCTCAAAGAAAACCGCAGCCAAATAACAGAGGGTTGTCGTATTCCTACGTGTGAGTGAGGTCACCAGTAAGCTCCAAAGTAGTTGCTGTGTTAGCAGCAGAGGTGGCATCTCCCGAGTGATACTTAATGTATTGCAAGCGTTTATAGGCTACGGTAACCGCTTCACATCAGGCCGTTTGCTTGTATGACGTTGTATAAAAAAAATACTTTAATCCAACCTCGGAGAGAACCACATAACTCAGTCCTGATCTTTACAAACTAGGTTCAGATACCATAAAGTCCATTCAGGCAACCGAGTGTTCTCTTCTCTCTTTCCATCTCCTTATTTAAACTAAACCGATGCACAGAAGTCTAAATATAATTGGTTACCTTCTCGATATTGACCAGGCCACAGCCCTGCGCCCAGGGCTCCACGTGACTCAAATACGTGGCCGAATTCTCAAGGGCTCTCTTCACCGAGTATGGAGAATATGGCAGATTCTTCGCTTTCATGCCGGAGACGAGGGCAGCTGGAAAAATACATTAAAAACATGAATGCCAGTATCCAAATCTTCTTTTTCTTTTATACTACGTCGGGAGGCATACAAGCATACGGCCCACCTGATGTAAAGCGGGTACCGTCGCCTATTAACGATTGCGATATATTAAGTATCACTCGCGCGATGCCTCCTCTGCTGCTTACACAGTAACTCCTTGAGAGCTTACTGGTGATCTTACTCACACGCAGGAACATAACAACCCTCTAGAGAGTTATTTGGCTGCGGTTTTCTGTGAGGTGGAGGTACTTCCCCAGACGGGCTGCTTTGACGCGCCCGACCTCTCTTAAAATTATCTGTCAAAATGTATGGAATCTGGAAGTGAACTCACCGACGACGCCAGCCACGTGCGGGGCCGCCATCGAGGTACCGTTCATCAGCTGGCAGTTCCTCAACGTAAACCTGCAAACAAGTTCAAAACAAGATTGGCCAAGATGATGAGACATTTTTTTTATACAATCGGGAGGCATACAAGCAAATAGTCGACCTGATGTTAAGTGGTTACCATAGCCTATGAACGCTTGTAATACATTGAGTATCATTCGCCCGATGCCACCTCTGCTACTTACACAGCAACTCCTTTGTAGCTTACTGGTGACCGCACTCACACGGAGGAAGATAACAACCCTACAGGGAGTTGTTATTTGGCTGTGGGTTTCCGTGAGGTGGAGGTACGTCCTCAGACAATTTCAATTAGTAGCACACGGCCAGCGTAGGGAGCTGTTATATCGGCATATGCATTACTTAGAATATAAAATAATTATGCTGAGTTTCTCATTGCATTGACGTCAATGCAACAAGAAGCCGATGCCGCTTGCTATCCGCGATCATACTCGTTTCCAGTTCGGATTGGGCTTCCGTCAGAGACACAGTATTTTCATGAGAGTTTAATACATTCTCTTTTAGTGTTTAAAAATAGTTTTTTTTTTAAAAACCATCTTGCGACCCGCTCCGTAACAGCCCCGTCAACGACTGGCTGAAGATGTACTCACCTGGCCACGGAGGTGACGGCGCCGCCGGGCGCGCACACGGCCAGCCCCAGCGCTCCGTCGGCGGCCGGCCCGCGGGAGCTCCAGCTGAACGCTCCGCCGCCGAGCCGAGACCGCATGGAGTACGCTGCCGACATCATCTCCGGAGACACGTAAGCGCCCACGCCTGCACAGCACGTGCATACATTTCACGATCATAAATTACGTTGAACGGCAGTTGTTTCCATCCAATACGACCATGTTTTTGGCCTGATGTAAAGCGGTCGCAGTGCTTACAATATGTACACGAACACGTGATTAAATGAAACGTCGAATCTTTCTTAAACGAATTACTTCTCCTACGAGTAACAAATATATTTAAAGATCATATTATTACAACTATGCTTTAACAACTACTACTAATCACTGAAGAATTTTACCAGAGGGAGACTGTACAGTCGTTGTCTCCGTGGGTACCTCTGTCTCACCTATTTCTACCGCCAAGCAGCTATATTCATACAGCTGTGTTCCGGTTTGAAGAGTGAGATATGGCAGAGAAATTACTGGGTACTGTGACGAAACAGCCTTAGGTCACAAGATTGGCAGCGCGCGTGTAACATCCCCGTGGTGTTGCGAGCGTCAATAGGCTGCGGTGACCGCTCGCCATCTAATGCGGACCGCATGCTTGTTTGCCAATCTAGTTTCATAAAAAGTAAACTAAACAACATTTTTTTTTATTGTTTTTTTTAATTGGACATTTGCAACACCAGGGGCCTCTTCACGCCTTTCTTGAAGAACCCCATGCTGTAGTTCTCTGGAACCGCACAGTACGCGACCATTGCGGTTCCAGTGTGTGAGGGTGAACTGCCAGCCGTCGGCGAGCTATGCGATTGTAAAACAAAGCTGTTGGCATAATGTCGAACAACTCCTCAGAACACAACCCGTTATACAATCGGTAGAACACACAAAGGGAGCCAAAATCTCTTCTGATACCCAAGGGCTCAATGTGTGGGTTCAGAATCATCAACGATCCTCACAGCTCGTCTCTGCACCGAGTAACTAGGTACCAGCTGGTATCCAGGTGCTCTCGCCCAAAGGCGGCTACAGTACTCCATATGCGGTCTGACTTGAGACTTATACAAAAAAAAATGTTTATTCGCAAACGTAGTTAACAAGCTGTGGCTCTTTGACACCAACGCTCATGGGTTCGATTTCCACACAAGGCAATCATTTGTATGCATAAACATGTCTGTTTGTCTTGGTCTGGATGTTTTAAGAGAGGTAGGGCGCATCATAGCAGCCCTTCTGGGGCAGTACCTCCACCTCACAGAAAACCGCAGTCAAATAACAACTCCCCAGAGGGTTGGTGTGTTCCTGCGTGTGAGTGAGATCACCAGTAAGCTCCCAAGGAGTTGCTGTGTAAACAGAAGAGGAGGCATCGCGCGAGTGATACTAGTTAATAGGCTACGGTACCCGCTTTACATCAGGTGGGCCGTATGCTTGTATGCCTCCCGACACGTAGTATAAAAAAAGTAGTTACCGATGAGCACGGGCTGCGCGATGTCCGGCGGCGCGCCCACCGTGCAGAGCGCGGGCCCGTGGTTGCCCGCGGACACCACCCACGAGCAGCCGTACCGGTTCACCACCGCCAGGATCATGTCCCCCACGCGACTGTAACAAACAAAACAACTCATTGACATTATTGCCGAGAACAATGGAGAAACCTCCTGAATTCAATCTTCCCAGATATAATTCTAACAACCAACCACACCCATACTTTATGAACTCTGTGGGGCAGTGGTTAGTAACGCTAGTTTGACACAGCTTGTGCGTTCGATTCCCACACGGGACAAACATTTGTGTGTACCAATTTTTTTTTTATACAACTTCAGGAGGCACTTAAGCGTACGACCCACCTGATATAAAGCAGTTACCGTAGCCTATTAACACTTGTAATATTTTAAGTATCACTCACGCGATGTCCTTGGGAGCTTACCGGTGACCTCACTCGCACGCAGGAACACAACAACCCTTTAGGGAGTTATTTGGCTGCGATTTTCTGTGAGGTGGAGGTACGTCCTCAGACGGGCTGCTTTGATGTGCCTTACCTCTCTTAAATGCGTCTTAAATATGTCTACAAAGTACCTATTAAAAGCTTATAAAAAATATTTACCCAGCATTAGACCAATGAGCATGCTCTCCATAGCTCATATTAATAACATCTATCTTCATGGTCTTGGACAACTCCATAACCTTGATACACGCCCTGACGAGCGCAGTGCCGGTTTCCATGGAGCCCAGCCGGCTGTCTCCAATGGTCAGGGACACTATTTTAGCGCCGGGGGCCACTCCGTTCTTGTCAGGTTCATCAGGGAAGTAGCCAGCCGCTATTGCCGCTACGTGGGTTCCGTGAGTGGCTGGAAACATGCAAACAAATATTTCTATCAATTCTTCTTCTTTCTAGCGGTATCCCGTTTCCTAATCCAGACCTCACTCACACGCAGGAACACAACAACCCTCTAGAGCAGTGGTTCTCAAAGTTGTCTGCGCTACGACTCATCTAATACAAGTTCCCAAATTCGGGACCCACCTATAGGAAATTTTACCGTTACCAATATACCTAAATAAAGGACTTTTCAAATAACAAACAAAGTTTAAGTTTTTTTTTAAGCGCCGCCCGCGCTTACAATCCGTCCGGCTGCCCAGCGGTTGGATCGGTAGGGTGGTGTGCCGTTTTGCAGGCAGGGCCCACTTAATGTTCGCTCGCGACCCACCACTGGGTCGCGACCCATAGTTTGAGAAACCTTGCTCTAGAGAGTTGTTATTTGGCTGTGGTTTTCTGTGAGGTTGAGGTACTTCCCCAGACGGACTGCTCTGATGCGCCCTAACTCACTTAAAAGAGTAAGTAAACGTGCGCATTTCCTCACGATTGTTTCCGTCACTCTTCACAGGGCAGCGTGCCCGACCAGTCGCGACGGTTATTACAGTTATTTTATCGTTTGCACGTATAAAAGTGATCCGACCTGAATAATTTTTATATTTAATTGATTTATTAAGTACTAGCAGAAGCCCGCGGCTTCGCACGCATGAGATTTGAGCTTTTAGTAGCCTTTATTTCCCTGTAGACATCAAATGGTTTCTGTTTAAAAAAAATCATAGTTCAGGGTCGTAGATGCAACCATAGAGCGATTCCATTTTCGTACAGCGCCATCTATTGACCTTTACAGGAGGCAACGTATATGTATTTTATTTATATTACATAAAAAATGCGTTGTTATTTTATATTACAAAAAATACGTATTCTATGAAAATAAAATACAAAGAAAATTGCAAAGTCCCCCGAAGGGGAAGATATTTCCCCCTAATTTTAACAGTTTGTCATTTTTTACGCAGGAACCCTAAATATTTACGGGATAAAAAGTACCCTATATTCTGCTCAGTCCTCTACCTACCAGTGAAAGTCCCGTCAAAATCGGTTCAGCCATTTCGAAGATTAGCCCGGACAAACAAACATACAGACAGACAAAAAAGTTAAAAATGCGTATTTAGGCTTTGGTAACGTAAAAATAATAATATGAGCTTAAGATAAAGGCTTTATTTTGAAATCACAGACAGACACTTCAATTTTATTTATATGTATAGATTATCTCTTTATTGTATGTAATTTTAATTAAAATCAATAAATAGATAATAATTATATTATACCTTAATTATTTTTAAATTTAAATATTTGACAATTAAACTATTACTAAACTAACAACGCCTTTCCTTCCATGGAAAATAGTTCTGGACGAGATGAACCAGTTAGCTCATTACATATTCTACCTATATGGCCTATAACTATTTGCTATTGCAACTGTGTTCATAGCTAACTAAAAGTTTGGTGTAATCTGTACCTACTTAGTGAACAAACTGGGAATCCATAATTCATCCTCAAACTCATATATAAATTTTATATTTACATAATTTTTTGTACTACACAGTTACTTTAGCCTATGAGCCTATCCAGCATCAGAGGTGACTTTTTTTTATACAACGGCGAAAGGCATACAAGCATACGGACCACCCGATGTAAAACTGTTACCATAGCCTATGAACGCTTGTAACACATTAAGTATCACCCGCGCGATGCCTCATCTGCTGGTAACACAGTAACACATTAGGAGCTTACTAGTGACCTCACTCACACGCAGGAACACAACAACCTTCTAGGGAGTTGTTATTTGGCTGCAGTTTTCTGTGAGTGAGGTGGAGTTACTTACCCTGATGGGCTGCTTTAGTGTGCCCTACCTCTCTTAAAAACTCTCTTGCATTGTACACTACACGTTTAGTACCGAACTTTTATTTATTTTACAGGGTCGGGAAACTCGCCATTAGTTCATGTTTACCGTATTTAGTACGGTACATAAATACAAACTCACAGCACATGCCGACCACCTCCAGGGTGCGACCCTCGTCGTGCACGTTGATGGTCACAGTCATCTCGTCGAGGGGCGTCAGGTGCGAGTGATCCCGCGTCACACTGTACTCGCCCAGCAGCGGGCCGGTGGACAGGTCACCAGCCTCCGACGTGTCGATACAGGCTCTGGAAACGTCCGAAGAATTTCCCATCCATTTCATTGAATAACAATCAACTGACCCTATGTAGGATGCGGCGATATAGGAAAAAAGGAAATGGTAGCATAACCCCGCCAAACACTGATACAAACACACCTTAACATTTAAACGCCTCTATTACAGGAGTGAAGAGTATGTACTCACCGCCACACGGTCCCATCGTGGTACAACACACAATCATACGTTGGCCCGAGGTCTGTGTATTTCTTCTCCGCATTCTGTAGTACCTCCACTCTGGCCTCCAATTCATCCTTCATCAGCTTGTCATCGGGACTCAAATTGGTGTTTTTCGATACTAGAACAGTAAATAGAAACATAATGTTAGAAGAGTACAGCAAATTTAAACTTTATAATAAGAGCAGATGGAATTGTTTTTCTTTTATTTAGTATGTTTCCAAAGACATTTATATTTCACTACAATGGGCTTAATCATATTGCCTTGCAAAGCCATATTCGAAATGGATTCATTAAATTTTCAGTCAGATTTCACATATTTAAGTGAAAACTTTTCAATTCAATTGGAATTGAAAAATTTGCACTCAAATATATGGAATAATATTTCGAGGCAATGTGAATAGCCTACAGGTAGTCAAAGGAAATCAGTTGGAGAAGTACCTCTTCACAAAACACTATAGTCCAATAACAACTCCCTGGAGTATTCTCGTTTTTTTCCTACAAGTGGATGACGTTACCAAGTAAGCTCTCGAAGAGAATTGCTATCTTAGCAGCTAAGCTGCAAATGTGTGAATAACGCTTTCTATAATGCAATCTGTCATAGGCTATAGGAGGTAACCTCAAAGAAAACTGCAATCACACTGCACACAGCATAACAATTCCCTGAAAACCCTTCAGCTGTGGTCCCGCAATTGAGGGAGTTTACCAGATGCTCCTACGGAATTGCTACCTTAGTTGTAGGGGTAGCAATATGTGAGCAATACTTCCTGTGTCAGGTACTGCATCATCAGGTGGATGGTATAGTTGTATACCTCCAGACATTACTTAAAAAAACGTTAATTATTAAGCAATGTTTTTTTTTATACAACTAGATTGGTAAACAAGGATGCGGCTCGCATCAGTAGGCAGATTCTACTAAAAAACTGCAACTGCACTGCAGCACGGCGTGTGTCAAAATGTGTACATTTTGACATTGCGTTAAATATCGCTGTTGTCAGATCGCTTAACAAAACGTCAAAATGTACACATTGTGACACACACCGCGCTGCAGTGCAATTGCAGTTTTTTAGCAGAATCGGCCTACAGATGGTGAGCGGTCACCGCAGCGTATTGACGCTCGAAACACCACTGGAATGTTACTCGCGCGCTGATAATCATTTGACCTAAGGATGTTTCGTCACAGTACAAAAAGGAAAGGTTCTTCTACATTTACTTTTTTTTATTTATACCACGTTGGGAGGCATACAAGCATACGGCCCACCTGAGATAAAGCGGGTACCGTAGCCTATTAACACTTGCGATATATTAAGTATCACTCGCGCGATGTCGCCTCTGCTGCTTACACAGTAACTCCTTGTGAGCTTACTGGTGACCTCACTCACACGCAGGAACACAACAACCCTCTAGGGAGTTGTAATTTTGCTGCAGTTTTCTGTAAGGTGGAGGTACTTCCCCTGATGGGCTGCTTTGATGTGCCCTACCTCTTACTATAATTATCATATACAGGGTTACAGGGAAAGTCGACCTAGATCCGTTAACAACTTGTAGTAGAGGTAATTACAAATAGATTTGGCTATGGAATGTTTTATCTAAAAATGAACACTTTTAGAAATAATCGAAATTAATTTTTTTTTTTTAATACCACCCATGATCATGTAGTATTCTTTAAATATCGCCTGTAATAACGTGAAGATGTCAAATTATAATTTTCCTTTTTTGTAATCACCCACATCTATATTTTTATAAGAATATTTCTTTTTCGTGAGGATATTTATCAATTGACTTCGCCACTACAAAAAAAAAACTGTTATAAAATCACAGTGAGTGGACAAACCTAGGAATCAAAAATAAATCATTGCACAAGGGTGGAATTAAAAAATATATATTACGATCGAATATCTCGAAAGGTGTTCACTTTCAGATAGGACATTCCATAGTCAAAATGTTTGTAATTACCTCTACTATAAGCTGTTAATGAATTTAAGTCTACTTTCCCTGTAAACCTGTATATACGTACCAACATCAGTGTCAAACTCTTGCATTTGTTTGTTGGCCTCAGCAAAGGCAGGCTTGTGTCCGACATCCCAAGTGTGTTCCTTACGGTGCTCCTGCATGCGTTCCTTCAACTTGGTGGGGTACAAGCTGAACGGGTGGAGTACTCCCACTCGCCACACACCTGATGGATTGCTCCATGATTCTGGTATCTGTGTAATAAGAAATTCAGCATGTCTTCATAATAATTATAGCAAGCATGTTATGGAATTCCTTGGTAAGGTATATATTTTTATTTTTTTATACTTTTTTATACACTTTTGCATTAATTTTATTAATTAATTAAAAACATGTATAAAAACTGACTTTGTAATCTATTTTCTGATTTGTAATATCTTTTTATTTACACTTTTTATTCCCATTAGAACCTTCTACAATCTAGGATCATCATAGTGGCCAAGATTAGAATAGGGCTTTAAGACATATGGAGGAGGCTTGTAATTAGTTTAGATTTATTTATAATTACCATTCACAAGAAACAATAATGCTAGAGGACTACCAAGTAATAATAAATAAACAAATACAAATAGAAATATTCTTCAGGTATTTAAAAATCAAATATTCCCCTAAACTCATCATCAAAAGTCCTATATGACCCTTCACATTGCTTGCAAAAACCTAGCTAAATTTAGTCAGCAACAGCCACAGGCAGTGGATGGTGCAACCCAAAAACAAAACTTTTTATCAGTACTATAATTAGGAACACATATCAATGAAGACAAATTATCACAAAATTGTTAAGTTCACATTTATCTTTTCATCTTCTATTGACAGTACTGTGAACCTACCACATACCTATCAGAATCTAACACATTTAATTTCAATGTATCGTTTAATATGAGAGAACTAACTGAACACTACCTTTTCATTACATACACCCCACTGACCACTGAGTTTTTGGGGTTCCTTGCATCTATTCTAAGAGGCTATCGATAGGGATAAATAATTGTTTTTCCAAACATCCTACTTGTTCAAATTCTGAACTGTTCAAAACACATACAAATTAATATTGTTAGTTTCGTATAGTACCAAACTACTTCTTGTTTAAGTATTATGATGTCTATCCATCCATTGCGTATTTGAAGTGATTCTTTATCATCTCAAAAACTCTTTGGCATGTGCTGCACCATGATATTAAAGAAAAGAGGCTAAGGTAAATGAGATGCATTAAAATAGGCCAACTGGTGAAGTAACTCCACATCATAGAAAACTACAGCAATCTACTAACTACCTAGAGCAGGGTTTCTCAAATTATGGGTCGCGACCCAGTGGTGGGTCGCGAGCGAACATTGAGTGGGCCCTGCCTGCAGAATGGCACACCACCCTACCGATCCAACCGTTGCTGGGCAGCGGGCGACTGTCAGCCGCCCGGACAGATTATAAACGCGGGCGGCGCTTAAAAAAACTTAAACTTTGTTTGTTATTTGAAAAGTCCTTTATTTAAGTATATTGGTAACGGTTAAATTTCCTATAGGTGGGTCCCGAGTTTGGGAACTTGTATTAGATGAGTCGTAGCGCAGACAACTTTGAGAACCACTGCTCTAGAGGGTTGTTGTGTTCCAGTAAATGAATGTAACTTATTGCTGTGTTATCAACGAGTATGATGATGAATGAGCAATACGTATTGGAAGCATTCATAGACTAACCATTTCACATAGATTGGATGTACACTGCCATAAAATAAACTATAGCTCATAAAATGCATGTAAAGGAGAATAGAGCCCCCATACAATTATATTCAGCTCTTGTTTGTAAAACTTTTCTAATCTGTTACCATAACTTAATCAGCTGACACGGGTTTGGTTTCCGACAAAAAAAAATAGACATATAAAACCCTGCAGTTCAGGGACAAAGTGATTTAAAAAAAATTGTGATTTAAACCCAGTACAGTCACAAACTTCACTTACTTTTAATTTGCGTCCTGTAAGGCCGGTAATGCACCCGTCAGTAACTTTCTTTATAACCGTACTCGTATCCACATCGCCGCACCCACTGCAGTCAAACCTCTCTATAACTTTAGTTTCTCCAGTACTGGTCACCTAAAATATAAAAAAGGAGATCAATAATAAAAACGAAAAATGTCCAAATTGCAACTAAGAAATCATGACAAGACACATTTTATACCTTGAGACCAGCCGCCGCCGGGTCGACTCCGGAGTCAAAAATAGCAATAATTGTTTCTCGACCATCATAATTGGGGTTTTTATTTAGAAAAGACACGACACCTGTTTCTTTTTTCGGCAGTAATCCCCATACAGGAAAATCACAGTCGATGGGTACGTCTGCCATTTTTGATGATTTGATACCTAATGTTGCCAAAACAAAAAAGTTCAGATGTAATGAAAATAATCAGTCAGGCAGGGATCAGGGAGTATTATATTCTTTAATTTGCATGCACTCGCACGACACACAAACACAACGCGATGCGTGAGAAAAGTCACGAGCACGGCGAGCTCAGTATAAACACGACACGTTTTATGTACTAAGCTCGTATTTTGAATTATAGCTCCGGGATAGTAGTCCCAGAGGCAGCATATAGTATTTACACGAGCTTGTTCTCTTCAATCGGCTGCTGGGGTTTGATTCGATCGCGCAATTGGCGTACATACATATGTACTATTGCAGAGAATTTTATTTTTCAGAATCTATTCAATGAATCGCTCAAGAACAAAGATTATATTTCTTAGAACTCTTTCAAATTGTCTGTAATTTGTTAAACACAACAAAAGCATTACAAGAATAATAAAAGAAGCGGTCAATTGCAAGTTGGACCGGTGGCCGTTCCCGTTCGTGAAGGATTTTTCAAAATTTACAATAAAGCTTTGTTTGTTTGTATATTATTTTTATTATTTTTCATCATTACAAAACCCACACCAAAATTGACCCAAATGAAATGCAAATTTGTTTGAGTCAACATTGACGAGCCAGAGGGTCGAGTGGCTAGCAATGATTGTTTTAGACAAAGGGTTTCATTACTTACCGCACAACACAAATTATCGTATGAAATTGTATGTTTGTTTTAGTCTAGGCATTTTCAATCTATCAAGTATGTATTTCCAAAAAAAGCTATTTGCGTATATTCACGGCGTGATTCGTTAACCCATAGTAAATAAATTTACGTAACTGAAACCAGTAGGGGTAACCACATTGCCTCGTAGCCATATTTGAAGTTATCTGTCAATGCGTAAGCAATCTGAGTGAAAACTTTTGAAATCCATTTCGAATATGGTTTTCCGAAGCAATGTGGATACCCTTACAGATCCGAGTAGGGTACGCGCCATATTTTCCTCTGCATCACTAAAATTTTATCAACTACATAACTAAAATTAATGATTTCAGATTTTTATTTCATTCTCATGTCATAGCCAGAGTGTAAGGAGGGGCTTTAGACCAGTTCCTTCTTGTACTCTGATTCCTGAACAAACTTATTTCTACGGTTCGAGGCAAAACCTGCATGAATTCGATTCGCATTTAACCTGGTAGTTTTTTGGTAGTGGTAGTATTGAATTTAGTTTAGCTAGCTCAAATCATGTTTAATCTGATTTTTATACCCTTTACAGACTTGTCGCTCGCCTCACGCTTCGCCTTACAACACGCGCGGGAAAGTAAATGGACCAAGAAAATTCACAATAAAAAAACATATGTAGTAAAATTTGAATAAAGTCTAAAACTTAATATATGTACCTAAAACTCTTTAAGAAATATAAATAAGGATTTTAATTACATAGACAATCAAATCCAGATCATTTGTTGAAAACTTGACAGAACTGTTTTCGCTTACAATCAAAATTAAAACTATTGAGTATATGGTATTGTATAGTATAGTAATATCTAGTAAGCAATGTGGTTTAACATCTTGCCGTCCTTTGTGATTGTAACCGCTGGAATAGGACTCCCAGGTGTTGGGCTTTATTGGTTGCATTACCTTGTTCTCGGGAATGTAAGTTTTCAAGTTCGCACTAAATTTCTTTTACTTAATCTAGTTCTACTACTTACCTTATCTACAATGTTTTGAGAAGCTACATACTACATTTTGTACATTCACAATTTGAGTCAATGTGGTCCCATTCGTATTCGTCATAGGTATTTTTTATTTTAATAATAGCTGTAGTAATATGTAACTGGCGGCCGCTGACGCGCACTACGGGGTAAGCGAGTCTCGCAGACGCATTACGTTTTTAAAAAATATCATGTAGAGGTTAAGAAATCGTTATCCCTGATCCGATCATCATTTCATTAAAAATCTTGAGAATACATAAATTAAGACAGACTGACACGTCGTTGTTTCAAGCCGACTGACTAACACCGACTGTCAAGGCGCGCGGCCTCATTTCTAAGCCCCGCCTAGCCCGGCCTCTTTTTCGTTGGGTCATTTTTGAAACGTTATTGCTGCTTCTATGCTTTTTAAGTTCACTGATTAGTACATTTGATTAGTCATAGACGTAATAAAAAAGTTTAAACTTTTTTTATTACGTCTATGTGCGCCTGTTGCTTCGTACTAAAACACCGATGTACCGTTATGTTATGTAGTGTAGTCAATGTAATGTCCATTTCTTTGTATGTGAAGCATAGATTTTTATGAAAAATGAAAATGTTTGTCGTATATCATATGCACTATCTACATGATCTGATGCTCAGAGGAAGTATATTCCTCTGAGATCTGATGATTCAGATTCAGAACTATCTGATTCCGTCCCCTTACCACAGATTATATTGTCTAACAGCTTAATAACTTAATCGAGTGATACTTTCTAAAATCTGAAAGTAACATCACTCTCAGTAACGTACGAGTTACAGTTTATAATAAACGTTCCTGATAACGATGCCTACTCTTGATTTCCTCTATTTCTCCAGTAAACATATTACAAAAACTTTCACACACATCGTGTTTAGTTTTCGTTTTCAACATTTTCATCGTAATACTGTATATCGTTCGCCCTAGCCAATTATTTTCGTTACTCCTATTTTTCAGTCATATCATTAAGTCGAGTACAATTATTTAATCTATTTTTAATCTTCATTTTTGCACGGTTTATGATTTTATTTGTATAATTTCTGTGACTAGTATATGATATAGTTATTATTCGGATCGACGAAAAGTACGCGGGTATCTACAAAATAAATAAAACAACGTGCCAGTGCGCATAAACTAATCAAATAAAATTAATAATAACTAGGTTAACTATAATATGAAATATAAAAAAATGAGCATTGTATATATATTCATATATCAAAAATTAAATAACTAATTTACCGGCGAGCGTGCATGGGAAGAGCAATTAATGTTAAAGAAGCGAATGAGGTGTGTAAAGATCGAATGACGTTGCGCTCGGTTGTCTCTGCCTACCCCGCAAGGGATTTGGTGTGAAGTTGTAGTAGCAGTAATATGTATATTTTGTAGACCGTATTCGCAATGATAATGTTAGAATCAGAGTTGGTCTGAAAGAGAGTGTCGGTATTAAAATAAGAAGAAGCATGCCCCGTTGATTCGTATATATAGAAAGAATGCTGGAAAAAAGAATCACGAAACAGATATACAATACGAAAGTAGAAAGTAGCAGCTGAGGAAGGCCAAGACTTACCTATCGTGACCAAATTGATCATTATAGGTAAGTCTTGGTGTTTTATCACAAGGTGATGTCAGGAGCCTTAGAAATCGGCGAGCGTGCATAGGAAGAGCAATTAATGTTAAATAAGCGTATAAGTAAGGATAGAGTGGCGCTCGATCGTCTCTGCTTACCCCGCAAGGGAATTGGCGTGACGTTATAGATAGATAGATGGATATATTTTTATCACATAGCGACTGTCAAAAGTCAAAGTCAAAATCTTTTTATTCCGTAAAAATGGCTACATTTGTTTGGAATCGTCACAATTTTTTTTCCTACCTTGCAGTTCATGACTAGGTGAGAACTGATAAAATTACTGCCAAAAAACTCAAGCATCCCTCTTTTGGTATCCAAACAAATTTACATAATTTATTAATTACATTATAATTGGATCGACTCAATCCCAGGCATTTTTATCATTAATATAGTCAGATGCTTTATAATATGCCCTGCTACACAATTTGGCTTTAATAGTAGTTTTAAATTTGTTTATTGACAATTCTCTTATATTGCTGGAAAGTTTGGAGGGAAGTAGAACCGTATACAATTGCCCCATAAAAGAATTACTTATTTTGTGGAGACGCCTTGGATGTAACACAAGATTATGCATATATCTAGTATTTATGTTATATCACTCTTTTTACAAAATGAGTCTATGTTTTTATGGACATACAAAAGATTTTCATAGATATATTGCGATGCGACTGTTAGAATATTAATTTCTTTGAATTTTTCTCTAAGGCTCTCCCGGGGACCAAGTTTGTAGATAGCTTATGGCTCTCTTTTGCAATAAAAAGATGGTGTTAATGTCCGCGGAGTTACCTCAAAGAAGAATTCCGTATGACATAATACTATGAAAGTAGCTGAAATAAACTATTCTAGCCGTATCAACATCAGTGAGCCGTCTAATAGTTTTCACTGCATAGGCTGCAGAACTTAGTTTTCCTGATAATTTTTCAATTTGTGGGCCCCATTGTAGTCTGGAGTCAATTGTTATACCCAAGAACAGTTGTCTCCACAGGGTCTAAATTAGTTCCATTAACATGTACATTGGTAGTCACCTGTCTTACATTAGGTGTTGAGAACTTAATTACGAGTACTTTAGTCTTTTATCATTTCTTTCTTTTTTCTTTCTTGGTTCGTGCACCCGCGGGACGGGTGCGTACGGGCCTCGAGCTAGTGCGCTCATTACCCGGGCATTCTCCGACAGTGAATCACTGCCGGGTGTTTTATTCCCGCGAAAAGGGAGTGGAAGAAAGATAAGATTCTTGTTCCTCCTTCTACGGGGCCGCTTCTTGGTTTTGGTTTGCCTCGCCGGGTTAGCCGGCGGGACAAGCGTTGTAGATAGTTGTCCCTCTGCCTCTAGCGGCGCTAATAACGCGCTTTGCGCAGCAGGCTGGGACGGTGCGACCTGACTCGGCCGGCCACGGCGATCTCCGGCTGTTTGCCACCCCTCAGCTTCCTCTTCTTGTGTGAGCCGCTGTGGGATGGCGCGCCCGACTGGTTGCTTTACTGGTGGGGCCCCGGGCAGTTGAATGCCCCGTCGCCTTGCCTCCTCAACACTGCGCAACGCCTGTCGTTAGCGGTATGGTTCTTACCGCAGTTTGCGCAGTGGAGTGGTTGGCCCTCGGCGACTTGGTACTCTTCTGTGGTGTGTCCGCCTGAGCACCGGACACACTTCAGGGGTTTGAAACAGTTGGCGGACGAGTGTCCGAACACCTGACAGCGGTGGCATTGAGCTAGTCGCTTGTGAGATCTCCATACCTCTATGCGGATCCCAGGCATGTTGAGCATCTCATCGATCGCATGGAGGCGATGAAGCTCCTCCCGCGACAAGTGCTCGAGTTGGATGTAGTAGACACCGCTGTGTCTACCCGTTTTGGACATTATGGGCCTAACCAGTTTAGTGTTATTCGAATTCGGCGGCGACGACTGCCACCGGCGTATCAAACGGTAGCCCGCGTACGGCTATCTTGGTGGGCAACTCCTCGGCTACTGAGTATCAGAACCACGATAGTGTGGGTTCAGTTTCGCTGAGGTTTCTGAGATATGCTTGTACCGCGCGAAATTCATCGGCGGTCTTGGCAACCAAACGGACGCCTCTACCGTGCGGCTTTGCGTTAGGTGCATGGCCTAATTTTGTAAGCAACACTGAGAAGTGTTGCTTGGCTTCGCTGCTACGTTGGCGTAGGACGGAGTGGGCGGCATTAGTATGGGCGACTGAGACATTCTTTGCTCGGTGATGACTTATATACTATAATTGATGGGGATATTGTATTATTATTAGTTTTACTTTCATTTTGACTATTGTTATTATTACTATTTACATTGCCAGAGTAAAACTCTATTGTTTTGTAACCGAATTTAAAGAATTTGGAATACCTTCCAAGGTACCATTACGTAATGTCAAATTATCTCACTGCTCAAAAGAAGCAGGGTTGTTAGCAAAACTTTTGGCTGGTTTCTTAAAACAATATGATAGCGAATCTGCTATTTGACTTTTATAAAAATTGCTAAGATAAAATTTCGGCTTCACTAAACTTCTCGCCGACCGTTGATCCCACATCATGTGCGTTGAGTCAGTGGCAAGTTCTCAGCATACACTTTATACATAATTATATTATATACATATCTTTTTTCAGTGAGTTATGGTGTAAAATCATAGCTTCGATTTACCTCCCAAAAGCTTTAAATATTGTGTTTGGAACGTCTGTTTTATAGCAATTTAGTTTCTGCCGCCTCGAGTTCTAAACTTTACTAGAACTATTGTTAGTATTTTAGTTAGTATATAGTATTTCTTAATCCAGTTAAGTATCGATAGTCAGGCGTTTGTCCTTCATCTTATCTTTTAACAAGCTCGGTGGCTCAGTCGTGAATGACGCGACTTTGACACCAACGCTCGTGGGATCGATTCCCACACAAGATAAAAAATTGTGCGCATGAACATGTCCGTTGGTCTTGGTCTAGATGTTTTAAGAGAGGTGGGGCACATCAAAGCAGCCCGTCTGGGGAAGCACCTCCACCTCACAGAAAACCGCAGCCAAATAACAACTCCTTAGAGGGTTGTTGTGTTCCTGCGTGTGAGTGAGGTCATCAGTAAGCTCCCAAGGAGTTGCTGGGTAAGCAGCAGAGAAGGCATCGCGCGAGTGATACTGAATATATCGCAAGCGTTAATAGGCTACGGTACCCGCTTTACATCAGGTGGGCCGTATACTTGTATGCCTCCCGACGTAGTATAAAAAAAGTCGGCCAAGTGCGAGTCGGACTCGCGCACTAAGGGTTCCGTACCATTATCTATAAAAACAGCAAAAAAAAAACATGTTCCTTGTATGGGAGCCCCCCTTAAATATTTGTTTTATTTTAATTTAATTATTTATTCTTAAAGTGAATATATAACTAAATATTCTGTGAATAATTCAAGCGTCTACCTGTTGCCGTTATCAATATCAAGCAAAAATGAGCAAAAAAAAAATCGGCCAAGTGCGAGTCGGCCTCGCGCACGAAGGGTTCCGTACCACTATCTATAAAAATGGCAAAAAAATCACGTTTGTTGTATGGGAGCCCCCTTGAATATTTGTTTTATTTAAATTTAATTATTTATTCTTAAAGTGAATATATACCTAAATATTCTGTGAACATTTCAAGCGTCTACCTGTTGCCGTTATCAATATCGAGCAAAAAAATCGCGTTTGTTGTATGGGAGCCCCCTTAAATATTTATGTTATTCTATTTTTTAGTATTTGTTGTTATAGCGGCAACAGAAATACATCATCTGTAAAAATTTCAACTGTCTAACTATCACGGTTCGTGAGATACAGCCTGGTGACAGACGGACGGACGGACGGACGGACAGCGAAGTCTCAGTGATAGGGTTCCGTTTTACCCTTTGGGTACGGAACCCTAAAAATCACGTTTGTTGTGTGGAAGCCCCCTTAAATATTTATTTTATTCTATTTTTTAGTATTTGTTGTTATAGCGGCAACAGAAATACATCATCGGTGAAAATTTCAACTGTCTAACTGTCGCGGTTCAAGAGATACAGCCTGGTGACAAACGGACGGACGGACGGACGAACAGCGGAACCTCAGTAATAGGGTTCCGTTTTACCCTTTGGGTACGGAACCCTAAAAAAGATACTTAGGCATTTTTAGCTAGGTACCAAGAAATTACATATATGATATTTTCTATTAACATTGAAAAATTATTGCATTATAATGTCTAAATTGAGCCTTATCATCATTTGTATATTTTTTTTTAATATTTTTAGGTAATCGTTTCCAATATTCTTCGTTGGAGTTTTTTAATATCTACCTTATAAGACCCATATAAATTATTATTATATTCTGAGCCTTTTCTATGGTACTCGTAGTTTGTGTTTCAACACTGTAAGTGTACTAAGAACGGAGCGCAGTTTGTTAATATAATATTTATGTGGTCCCTAACTGAATCGGCTATCAATTATCAATCTGATATATATATATATTGTTTAATTAATTCTATAGTACAGTACTACTACACGACTAATTTGGTCATGGTAGGTTAGAATTCCTAATCTACCATGACCAAATTGGTCGTGTTTTATCAAAAGGTGAGTCAAGAGTCCTAGAAACCGGCAAGCGTGCATGAAAAGAGTTATATACGAGTATGTTAAAGAAGCGAGTGAAGCGTGTAAAGTCCGTGTCTTATGGCGCCCGGTTATTTCGCTGCGGTTTTCTGTGAGGTGGAGGTACTTCGCCAGACTGGCTGCTTTGTTGTGCCCTTCCTCTCTTAAAACATTCAGACCCAGTCAAACAGACATGTTCATGCACACAAATGTTTGCCTTGTGTGGGAATCGAACCCACGAGTGTTGGTGTTAAAGTCATGTCATTCACGACTATTGTCACATGTACATACATCCGAAAACTCGAATTTAGTGGTACATGCCAGGATTCGAGATCACGTGTATTCAAAATACATGGGATCGGTTTTGATTTTTATTAAAATTTGTATCAAAAGTTGCTTTGATATTATTTGTTTATGTTATATATTACGAGTTCTTGCTTTTAGATTATTAAGGTGACAATTTTTGAAGGTTTCACTTCTATCGCGTGTGAAGTGCACACATGTAAAGCGGATACCGTAGCCTATGAAGGCTTGGAGTAGGTACATGGGGCACACTAAAAGTTTTGCACTTCTAGATAATCGGAACTATTTGAATTTCGAATGTTATATTTTTTGAAACGTTGCATTGTAACCTATTTAGTAATAAGAAAAAAACAATTGGCGGGAAACCATTTGTCAATTCATCTCATATGCAGATGACATGGCTATAGTTTTTTATGGTAGAACATGGAATGAGGTTAGGATTATTGCCGAGTCTGGGCTGTTTGAGGTTGCTAAATGGTTAACGAAAAATCTACTCACTTTAAATATATCTAAAACTAACTATATGTGTTTCTCTATCTATAACAGAACTCAACCCGACAATGATTTTGACATGAAAATTCATTGCAAACATGCATGTAATATCAGCTGTAGTTGTCCGTCAATAACTAGGGTAGGCTGCGTTAAATATCTTGGAGTAATGGTAGACCAGAGACTGTCGTGGCAGTCTCACATAGACCAGGTTGCATGTAGAATTCGTAAATTAATGTGGATATTTAAAACGCTTAGATATGCTGCACCACAAAAACTATTGAACCGTATTTATGTTTCGTTAGCTCAATCCATTATAACTTACTGTATTCCATTATGGGGCGGTGCATTAAAAACTAAACTTTTAGGACTTGAACGGGCTCAACGGGCATTAATAAAGGTTATGTATTTTAAAAAACGTAGATTCTCAACCCAGGCTTTATATGAAATATCAAAATTACTAACAGTCAGAAAATTATATATATTACATTTAGTTCTAAAAAAACATAAAACCATGGTGTACAATCCTGATATTGAAAAGAGAAGAAGAAAAGATAGGGTAGCAATAACACTTAGCACACATAGTAGTTTTATTCAAAATCACTACCTGCATATGTCATCGCATGTATATAATTATATAAACAGAATTCTGGAAATTTACCCCAATACCTGTTGGGAATGTAAAAAGAGACTTACAGTTTGGTTAAAACCTCTGCAGTATGAGGAAGCTGAATACATTCTTAAATATACCGTGTAAAATACATACATTTACAATAGTTCTTTATGTAATTTTATTTAGAAGCAATTTTATTTACTGGTTATTTTGATAATACACAACAAATAATTTAACCTAACTTGTATAAATACTTAATACATATTTATTATAGATAATACTTTATGCATACACACACCACTCTCACACATTATACACGAGCGCGCATTCATTCATTTACACATAGGTACATATTTTATTCATGGTTCAGTAGAAGATTGACGTATTACTCGCAATCTCACTTAATTGTTTTATGAACTGGAATTGTATAGATTGCTAAATGTTTTTATTTTACTAACCTAATGACATGTTGTTATGGAAGAGCGGCTCTTTCTGGCACAGGTGTTTTGTACACTTAAAAGAAAGAGTCAGCCATTGCTATTGTAAAACTTTGATGGTTAAGAAATAAACATTTTTTCATTTTTCATTTTTCATTTTCATTTTCAATTGTTTTTTTTTTCACACATCAAAGTTCTACGTACGCAACGAAAATGGAATTGAGTCGAAAAGATTTTAGAGCGATGATTTTTTATGATTTTAAAAGCTCTCTCTCTCTCCGCAAGACTGTGCTGCTCGTCTTCAAAATGCTTTTGGGAGAGAAGCATCTTCTTTGAGCACCGTGAGGCGATGGTTTACTGAATTTGAGAGAGGTCGAGTTTCTTTACATGACGAATTTCCTGAAGGGCGGCCTTCAACTGCCGTCAACGTAAATAATGTGGCTACTGTTAAGCGGCTAATTGAAGAAAACCCGCGGATTACCTATGAGACAATTCGAGAACTATTGGGGATTGATATGAGCCAAATTCAGAAAATTTTACACGAAGAATTGAAAGTTTGGAAACTTTGTTGTCGTTGGATCCCTCATGAACTGACAGCGGAGCAGAAGCGGGCTCGCGTGGAATGGTGCTCACAGATGCTACTGAAGTACGACCACGGACATTCTAATGCTGTTTATGACGTTGTCACAGAAGACGAAACGTGGATTTATTGTTTTGAACCCGAAAAAAAACAGCAATCTTGTGAATGGGTGTTTGAAAATGAGAACAGGCCAACAAAAGTGAGGCAGGCGAGAAACGTTGGTAAAAAAATTATCGCGTTTTTTTTCTCAGCTACGGGTCCCATCTGCACAATTCCACTTGAAGATCAAAAGAGTGTTAATGCTGAGTGGTATTCTACCATTTGTTTACCCAGGGTGTTAGAAAAAGTTCGCGAAAGACGACTAAAAAGCCGCGTTCTCCTACATCATGACAACGCTTCTTCACACACGGCCAACAAATCAAAGTCATTTTTAACTTCCGAAAAAGTACAACTTGTCACCCATCCTGCGCATAGCCCCGACCTAGCACCCTGTGATTTCTGTATTTTCCCCAAAATCAAAGATTTGGTGAGAGGTTTCACTTTTACCAACTCCGAAGAGGCAGTGATAGCGTTCAATCGGCACGTAGAAAACATGCCTTCAGATCTGCGATCCTCCTGTTTTAAAAAAATGGTTCGATCGTAAGAAAAAATGTTTAACATGTAAAGGAGAGTATTTTGAAAAGCAATAAACATAATATTTTGGTTATAACATGTTGTTTTTTTAAGTTACGCTAAACTTATAGTGTGACCTACGTATAATTAAGTATCACTCGTGCGATGCCACCTATGCCGCTAACACAGCAACTCCATAGGAGATTTACATACCTTCATTTACTCTCCTTTCAACGTAGGAACCGTCGTATGACAGGTCGGTAGAACGTAACGTGCAAGGATGTATTCAATTTGACAAAAAAAGTGATTGTGAGAATTAATGTGTAAATCCTCTTGTAATATTTTTTTATACAATGATTATTATCTGTTAATATTATAAAATGATCTTCCAGCCCAAAACAATCTTTAAATTCACTTAAATATTTAAATTCACAGTGAAAAATATTAAACTTTAATTTATTTCACTTGCACAACTTGTTACGTACTATGTCTACGTTCAGCCATTTTGTACTAGAGATGCGACTGAATAATCGAAACATTAACTCTTTATGTTTCGAATATTCAGTCATAGTAGTTTTAATTGTTCTACTTTTCTTAACGAGTCGGAAAATTAAAGCATGCGAATGACAATTTATTATGATGATGAATTGACTTATGTGGATATATACACAAGTCAATCTGATGATGTGTATGTACGGTGGTAAATGAAACAAAATAAAATTTAAATAATAATATTTTATGTTAATTATTCAAATTCAATGGTTCACAACCTAAATTATTGTCCGAGTCGGATGAATTCAAATCACTACTATTTTCGTCGTCAGACTCGGTAAACGTTATTATGAGGGGCGTCTCGTCGATGACATTGTCGATATGGATATCTCGATCCCAGTCCACAAATACTTCCCGTTTCGTCTTTTCCACAACTTTTGCCCAATGTTCACCCGTAACACTTTCAATTGCGTTTTCTAATAATTTTAACATTTTGGTAGCCGTAAATGGTGGTTCAGTATTGTGTCGTGCTGCATGACCTAAAAAAAGGTAGGAGTGTTTTTATGCGAAACATAAGTATAATAAAATGAAAATTTTATTTATAGGTTTAAGGTAGCGGTGACTACTTACTATCAGGCAGCCGTATATACGTGTTTGCCACGTTATGCAGATATGTATATTAGAATAAATAAATAAAAAAAACCTTTAATTTGCGCCCAAATCAGCTCAATTGCGTTATATTGACAGTGGTATGGCGGCAGTCTTACGACTTGATGGCCCCTTTCCTTTGCCATTTCGTCTAACGCATAAGTTGGCGTTGATGACTTATGAAGTCGCACCAAATGCAGGAGCTCTACTTTCAACATGGTTAAGTCCGCTGCAACTCCATTTTCGTTAAGCCAGTTTACCAACTCACTTTTTCGGTTAGCCTGTGTCGGGGGCTTATTTAATTGTACCGAATGGTATGGAGCGTTATCCATAATAATAGTCATAGGCTCTTTTAAATTGTCCAATAAAATGCTTTTTCATTCATTCTTTAAATTTCTCGTAGTTCATCTCCTCGTGATACTCCGTAGTTTTCTTTGATTTAAAAGCCAGCAAACAGTTGGGTATGAATCCACTAGCTGTACCAGCGTGGCAAATGATAAGGCGCTCTCCTTTTCCTTGCGGGACTTTCGTCGAAGAGTGTGCCGTGTCGTCCGTCCAACTTTTATTTGTAGTGTGGTTCGCGTTAAGCCACGTCTCGTCTAAAAAGACCACCTTCTCCCAATCGGCTATGTTTTTAGCCCTTCTTAAAAATCGGCACCTTGCAAGCACAATGTCCTTCCTTTCCATTATGATTTTTCGCTTATCCACTTTTTTAAAAGAAAACCCAATTGTTTTGAGAACTTTGCTCAAAGATGTAATACCACCTTTGTACAGATCTGCCTCTTTTAAGGATTTCATCAGGTTTACTAATGTTGGTAGCTCCATTTTTTTATAGTAACCATATATGTGGTTTCTAATCGCATCGGCAGTGAAATTATCTACGTCGGTTACTGGCTTCACTCTCTTTCGTTTTTTATTCGGAGTTGATAATTTATTTGTGGATGTACCGGCTTGGCCAAACTTTTCGCAGGATATACTCGAAACAGTACTGCGTCCAATGTCGAGAGCATCACCAACTCGTGCTACAACTTGATTCACTGGTAACAACGGCCCACCATTTTGTTGCTCGCGTTCAAAGTAGTCACGAAGCCGCATTACCAATTCTCTCGCCTGACTATTCAGAACGGTTTTTTTGGTTCGCTTGGGCATGATAGAGGAGCCTCAAACAAACAAACAATAAACTTAACGAAAAACAACAAGATAACAACAATAAACTTAATAAATAACAACAATAACTGCAACAATTTGAACTCTAAGAAAAACTACTAAAACGGCACGTAAAGCATACAAGGCGATAGCACTCGTACTAATCATACAACAACCTGTCAGATGTCAGTATGTGAGACAAACAAAATGGCTAGCGGCCGGCACGGAAGTGTTGCCACAAAAAAAAAGACATCGATTTTAGTTGATTAGCGCTAGCTTTAGGTGCCATATTATTAGGTAACTACGTAATTCCTATTTATAACTTTATTGTATTTACCCATAATGTACTTTTTATATTTAAAATTATTATTATTCTTTTAATCGATGGAACATATACTAGGCCTGTAGAATCGATAATCGAAATTTACTCATCCAAGTTGTCTTGTCTCTAGTTAAGTCAAATGGATTGTCAAATTGAAGTGTCATACGACGGTTCCTACGTTGAAAGGAGTGTAGTTGTTGATACAATTTCGCATCAATATCTGGCAACACACAGCGTGCTGTCAAAGTGGTTGAAAAAGTTCTTCTAAAATTACTTGTGTAATATTTTGTTCTACACGAATATAATATGTGGTACGAAATCGTTCCAAGTTTCATGATTATAACAGCAGGTATCGGTATACCTGGCTGGGGTCTATATCACATTCACAACTTAGTCCTAGGAAACGTAAGTATACACATGTCATACAAACTAGTAACTATTAGATAACCACTGTACCACAGTATGTCCACAGATATTTTGAGTAGTACAGATTAATCATAATATTTTTATTACAAACTGTTAGATAACCAGCGCACACTGGTCTTGTGACTATCGTCATGACAGGTTAGCGCTGACACACGGTCATTTAATGCTGGTCACCCAAAATGGAAAGAACAATCGACCTTTGTAAATCTGTTACCGTAGCCTCTTTGCAATATAAGGAGAATCCGTCAGTCTCGGCTCGCGTCCTGCTACCACTAGCTCAGCCGTTTAGTGAGTTGTTATTTGACCTGTGGTTTTCCATGGGATGGAGGTGCTACCCCAGACGGGTTCTGTTGTTGCGCCTTACCTCTCTTAAAATACACAGACCAAGGCAAATAAACATGTTCATGCATGCAAATGCTTGTCCTTGTGAGAATCTAACCCAAGAGTGTTGGTGTCAAAGTAACATAATACTGCGTTTTGCCATTGCACCACCAAGCTTGTCAGTTTGCAGGAACACAACAACCCTCCAGTGGGCTGTTATTTGGCAGCCTTGAATTTTTTTTTATACCACTAAGGTGGCAATCAAGTATACGGCCTGCCTGATGATAAACAGTCACTGTAGCCGATGGACATTTGCAACACCAGGGGTGTCACTCATGCGTTGCCGAAATTGACAGTACATTGAAATATAATACGATGTGATGACAAAACTGTTACTGTTCTAACGAAATCTACTGCCACAGAATTGTTAACATTAGGGTAATATAAATCCGTTTGTCAGTGTAAGGTTAAGCTGGTACTTTGTAATTAAGGAATGCAGTATCTATTATTATTACAAATACATATTTTGGTTTAAGTAATAGTCTCTCTAAGTCATCTAAGTTTATAACAACTTAAACAACTACCTAATACGATTTTTTCGATCCGATTCTCGGTGCATGTGTATCGATCCACCAACGGATCGAATGCTATAGTATCGATACAAAAATCAAGCGGATCGTATTTGATTGTATCAATCCACAAAATTATCGGATCAGATCGAACATGCCTACAGTTTCCTATATCCAGCCTCTGTCTACAGGATGCATGATGGGTTAATAAAACACATCAAATTAACAGATATGTATTATAGGTAATAGTGTTAGTCTAAAATATTTAATTCTTATAGGTCAATGTTCTTATAATGTCTTTATTTCCCATGTTATATAAAAATAGACATTGTAGGCTTTTTATATACTACCTCACACATTTCTTATATCTTATAATAATTTTATATTCTACCTATGAATTTAACAGAGATAGAATATATTAAGGCTCCATATGATAATACCCCAAGATAAAAGTAAAACAAAACAATAAAACAAAACTTATTTCCAGTAGATTTACTACTTACTTACAATCTGAACATTTCTTGCAATAGGGAATTCCATTAATTGTCAATATATTAAGGGATGGGGTAAGGCAGAAATGTATGGTTTTAGAAAAAAAATTGAAAATTGCAGTTACACACTTCGCCTGCTTGGCTTTTTGTACCACGCTAACCTAACCCAACAAAGGTCTTTTTACGCAATTTCAATAAAGATTAATGACGTGTCATTACAAGGCTAGCTTGCTATCTCACCATTCAAAATGAAATGTTAAAGGAACTTAACCTAAAAATATATCAAAATAATGTAACTTCTTAATTTTTTCTCACAATTTGTTTGATTTTGAGGAAAAAAATCAGAACTGTGTTCTTATTTACAAGCTCTTTGACCAAAAACAGTGAGCAAAAAATGTTGGAAGTGTCATTTCTAACTAGAAATTTTTAGCACATCGTTGAAAAAACAAATCACACTAGCTTACTTGATTACCAAAAATCGACAACCCACAAACTGTATCCGCCTTATTTTTGCTGCTGCCATTTCATTTCTGGGTACAATTTGAATGTTACAGACGTTCAAGTAGTATAGTTCTTCCATTTTCGTCCCTGGTGTTATTTAAATGTTTCGAAAAGAGATATCAACGTTATAGAAGCGAGTGATAAGTGTAAGGCCCAAGTCATGTGGCATTCCGTTCTGTCTGTTTATCCCGCAAGATCCCGCTTAGCAAGAAGATAGTAAAATTGATATTTATTGACAAATTTCGTTATATTCTATTTTAATAATGTGGCCCATTGTTGATTATTTAAATATGATTTTGCCAAAGTAGAGATTGCAAGAGCCACATTCTCATTAACAGATACCATGGCAGATAGCGAATAGCGGCTGAGTGTTCAAAACACTACCTAAAAATTAAAGTTAGTACTATTCCTAGTCAAATATACTAGTCAAAACTAAATAAGGGCCAACATGTTTTTTCAGTGTTCTCATGAATTAATGCGATTCAAAGGTTGATTAATGATTAGATTAGATAAACTGTTTAATTTTTAAATTACAGGGCATAAAATAATGACGGAAACAATTAAAAAAATCTTTTGATACAACTTTTTCTAAAAATGAACATTATTGCAAAAAAAGACACTTACTAAAAAAAATCGGTGGAAAACAAAAAAAAGGTGTTGGTTGATTTTAGACGTTCTTCAATATCTGGTGTGCCTTCGTCGTTTTCGAATGCAGTTTTGAAGCCTGGAAGGTACACTCACCACAAAGTGTACCACTGTTTCTTGAGGAATTTGTTCCTAGCTTGATTTCAGCACGTTGATTAGCTGTCTTTAATTGTACACGGGTTGGTTTGTGCTTCGAACACTGCGTTTCAGTAAATCCCACATGTGTTCGATGGGATTTAGGTCCGGACTGTTTGCAGGCCAGGGCAACACCTGTATACCAGCCTGCTCAAGGACTTCTCTGGTGGCTCTAGCTGTATGAGCGCGAGCATTATCGTGCATTAGATGGAATCTTGCACCGATTCTCTGTGCAAATGGAACCGCATGGGGTCCTATGACCTCCTCGATATAACCTTGAGCTGTAATTGTGCCTTCATTGAGAATTACCAGCTCGGTTCTGCCTGACATAGAGATTCCTCCCCACACCATAACATTAGGGCCCCCAAATCTGTCACTTTCATGAATGCATGCATCTGAAAATCGCTCACCTTCACGCCGCTAGACCCTAATGCGACGGTCAACACTGAAAAATTTTACTTTGCACTCATCTGTGAACAATACTGTGCTCCAATCCCTGATATCCCAGGCCAGATACTGCCTTGCGAACAACAATCGGTTTGTCTCCTGGAGACCTGCTGGTCCTCATGTAACCGATTCCTAATAGTTTGATCACTCACACGTGTACCCGTCGCCTGCCGCAATCGGTTTTGTAAGGAGCGGGCTGTGATGAAGCGTTCTCTACGGGCAGTCAAACGCATGGAGCGGTCCTCCTGTGCGGTAGTTGCCCGAACTCTGCCAGATCCCCGTCTTCTGGTTAGTCTCCCAGTCTCTTGAAAGCGATTCCACGCATTTTGAATCCCTTGTCGGGAAAAACCCAGCTGCAACGCCACAGAACGCTGCGAATGGCCTTCTTGAAGTAATGTTACGGCCCTGGTTACGGTTGGTAAGTCCATATGTCGTCGAATCCTCGGCATAACGTTCTCAAAATGTTAATTCAGCCACTAGTTGAACAAAACTTAAACTGTTCTTGACAGAATCTTCACTTTGAATGAGTTTAAAATCCGTCTTAAAATTGGGTAGAATCAAGTGGTTACAAGAAATTATCAAAATCTTACCACTTTAAAAACAATGCAGGTGGAGTACTCAAAAAGTGTTTGTAAACACTTTAGGTAACACCACGATAAACCACCCGCTACTTGAGAATGCATAAAAAATAAATTATCGCTTCTGATGTCAAAATAAACAAGTGGACCTTATTTTGTTTTGACTAGTATATATTAGTAGACAGTATAGATAGGGTGAGAGCAGTGATAGGCCAGTGGTATATAGAACCGGCCTCTTAAACAACTGGTCCCCGGTTCGAAGCCTAGCATGTACCACAATTTGTGTTTTTGGATTCTCGGCCGTGAACGAAAACATTGTGAGGAAACCCACACGTCGCAAGAAATTACGACGTGTGACCCGTCTGGTTAACCCTCTAGGTCGTGGAGGTCTGACGGGAGTCGCTCCATGTCTAAATTAATATCTTCGCCAAATGTTTAGTCTTAACTAACGGAACCCGCCAATCATAATGGGTTAAAAAAACGGGATTATGCAAAGATGTAAAGTATAGATAGGAAGATATAAAGGTGACATACATGAACTAACAAAAAAAACATATAAGTACAGTCACAGTAAATACATACACACCGAACGCGGTTTGTATGTGTGCGCGCCCGAACGTATGCGTCGTCGCACGCACACACTGACAAAATTTATCGCTGCTAAAGGTACGCCAGTCGTGGCTACGCCGTGCTTAATACTGCCTGTGTCCACTCACGCACCGCCGCTGCGCTCCCGCTCGTAATAATTTGTACGTGTACCTACCTACTTTAACTACAAATTCGTAAAGATGTCTAAAAAGTAAAAAGAACTTTTTTTCAGTATCAAATGTGTAATTTTGTTAAAAAATCACAAATGTCCCAGAGAAAAAAGTACTTTAATGCCTATCATTTTAAGCTACTGTAAAAATATTAAATTTCCGAATATAAAGATTATAATTTTGATAAGTGTAGTAAATGAAAAAGTAAAAAATAGTTTAGTTTTAGTGTAAAAACAAAAATGGGTGCGTGTACATATGTATGCGCGTGAGAAGTTATACTTCTCTGGTATCGTTAAATAACAAATCCCTGGAGGGATGTTGTGTTCATGCGAGTGAGTGACGTTACCACGCAACTGCAGCCAAATAACAATTCCCTGGAGGGTTGTTGTGTTCATGCAACACAACAACCCTCCAATGACAAGTAGGTATGTAACAGTGACAGTGATATTGACCTCAATGAGAGCACAGATGGTGAAATGGCAAGAATTGAGATTTTTTCTGATTAAAACATAATATAAACATATTTGTTATTCTTTTTGCATATTTTGTTTTCCCCAATCTAAAAACATACAAATAATTATATTTAGAAATTATATTACGGTACTTCTATTTCCTTAATGTCTGTCGGCAAACTTCGTGTTTAGTCAAATAGTCACTCGTTGGTTAAATATTCATTTTAGTTCCGCACATAATGGTCACACATTAGAACCTCCTCTGTTTTGGAAGTCAGTTGAAGAAGTATTTTATGTTGTTTATATTTTTATTAATTTCGTTGGTATACTACATATGTTGAAAAGGATTAAATTATATTAAGGGAAGTAGTTTTACAGCTCTATATAGTTCACGCGGCATTCGAAACAAAACAACAATAAAGTACTCAGTTCTGAATTCAAATTCTGATAAACGATAAATCTAATAATTGATGGACATGGAAATTCGCATTCGTTTGTATTTGAAAATGCGATGATTGTCGAAGTGCAATATTTACCGCCGGGCACTGTACATATCTCTGGTAAAGAAAAACTTAGATAGATAAATAAACTGGTGGTAGGTATCTGAACTGCAGGACTATGAAGTGTAATCCTGGACGCGGAACAAGACATGTAATTCCCGGACAATCCCGGACTTCCCGGCCATCTGGCAAGCCTATACATAGATGCCTGGAGTTTTTAAGCAATTAAGGATGTATATGAGTTCCCTCTTCCAAACGGCACTCATACAAATAGTTATTAAGGTTTTTTCTTGGGCTCAGAATACCGGTAACGAATAAGACCAAAACGTAACCTAATTGTAGCAGTTATTGAATGTTTGTCATTGTGCCATGTTTGGATGTTAGGAAAGCCCCACTTTAGTATGTTAATTCAAATTTTTAAGTAAAATTTTGGATGTGTGGTTCGCCATTGCTGCCTTAATTCAATCCAATCTCTTTTTAATCGCATATCTGCCAATAATCTAGATCTCTGGGAAGGCTGATGTAGTACTTGTCGTCAATCATCATCATCCGAGCGTTAATCGCGGTCGCGTCCTACGCTTTCGTTTCGGAGTCCATGGTCCGCTTTCCGGCTTTTAGGCCCGGTGCCCATTATCGGCATCGGCACGGCTGAGGATTTTAGGTGATAAATAGCATTATACATTAACTTCATGGCTATAAAGTAGAAATTTCCATGATATATGGTCGTAGTAACAAAAATACCCCTTCGGTACGCCGCCGCCCGCCGCGCCGAGGCAACATTCGGAGGAGGGGAGGCATCCGCCATTTGGATCATTTGGCTCACAATTTGTTTTTAAGAGAAACACGATATTGAGACGCTTCGGCAAGTTTGAGGACGGTGCGGCATGCTTAAGGACGTCTCGTCGTCCCTAAGGACGTTGCAGCATGCCAAGGCATAGTTTCCGACAGTGTGCGCTTGAATGTGGGGATGCTGAAGGATCCCTTTCCTTGCCGATGCCGATAATGGGCGCCGGGCCTTACTCTTCCATTTCGCGCGGTCTTCGGCATCCCTTATAGTGAGGACTGAGGACCATTGGCACGCATGTTATTTCACACGCCGGCACATCTGGGGTCTACTCCTTCTACCAGAACCGAGCGGAGGACGGTGGCATGGCTAGACATTTGTTCCCCACGTAACTTGCCGGTTTTCACAAGACATTTAAGAGTTTTGTAATTTGACAATCATATTATTATTTAATGTAAACATTGTTTAGGATATTATATTATTTAAGTTTTGCACGTTGATAGAAACAGTAGAATATAATTGATTATTATTCTTAAAATATAGTGTTTTTTATTGTAGCACTTCAGACGTTCCCTAAAGGAGAGATGGGACCGCATCACCTACCAGCGTGATGCTAGACTCACTGGCAGCCCGTACAAAGTTAATGTAAGTAAGCGTTATGTACTCAGCCATGAAAGTTGAGTTCATTTTAAAAACAATATTCGGGGAGTATAAGCATATATAGTTCACCTGATATACTGTACTGTGAAATACAGGAAGTATCACTCGCGAGTCTCCAGGCAAGCTATTAACACAGCAGCTCTTCTTCTCTTAGTCTCACTCCTATTTGACTATAGTTTTCTATGAGGTGGAGGAACTTGCCCGGTCGGGCTGCTTATGTGCCTTCAATAAAATAACAAAATGCGTGCACCACAATAGTCTCTCTGTCTACTCGCTCGCGACGCAACTATCTACAAGTTACTGAAACATTCTATATATCGTAAAATGTCTAAGTGCCGAGATAGACAAATGCTCTAAATCATGATTGGAAAGTTGACCTATTCTTTGTTATATACTAAAGGTCATTTGGAATATTAACCTGGGGGTCAGATGAGTATGAATTCGACGAACGCGGTAAAGTTAATTACCGCAATAAAAATCTAAACTTACTCAAAATCAACGATAATAAAAAAAAACTACCCACCAAAATTAAAACTATATTTTCCTTTAAGTTATTGACAAATTGTCTATACTGTAAAACGTCAATGTCAATAGGTACCTACACAGGACGTCCTGATGTTAATCCGCTTTGCTTATACCATGTCCAGAAGGAGCGAATCATCTAGCGCGAATGGATACGTTACGTGCGTCGGCGAGCTACTCGTATTTGACGTCAACACCACAGATCACCTAATAGTTACTTACTACATAACAGATGAAGATAAATTACTTCGTACAATATCTTGTATACCTACCGAGATATCAGTCTACTCTGTCTCGTTAGGAATGGTTGCGTGCTAAAATGTGCCTAATTGCGCGAGCCATGAGTTATTATTGCTTCGCAGCCGACACCGTCGGTGACGGCAACAGTATTGCCAGGGCTGGCTGTTTAGATAAAAATATAATTCCAGAATAACTTTGTAATAATTAAATTTCTCGTGGCCATTTTTGCATGTATTATTTCCTTAAATATAATTTTTTAATTAGAGTAGGTAGTGAAAAAACCTAAAAATTATAATGCTTAATGCAATAATTGGTAACTTCTAGCCTTGTCTGAATTCGCGGTTATTAAACTTAATTGTAGCAAACAATTCTGAATCTAAAAAAACAGTCCTGTGGGAAATTAGCGCAAGGTGGCTCAAAATGTACATTTTTCAATATAAAAAAAAAATGTGCTGCTTGGCCTTTGTCTCACGGTTTGTCTTATAATTGTCAATAAAGGTAGTCTCTAGTTGTCTCACATACTTATGAAACGCATCTGGTGGTGCTTTTAGATTTCCGTAGAAGGACGAAGTTTTATTAAAACTAGATTCGCAAACTGTGTGAAAGCATTTTGTATTGCCTCCTGGGAAGAACATTTTTACCACGTAGAAAATTGTCCAAATCACGATTAAAATGGTAGTAAGTTGGAACAAGGTCTGGCGAGTACGGAGAATGACGTATGGTTTCTAACTACAGCTCCTGTAGAGTTACAACGGTTTCTCGTGCAGTGTGAGGTCTTGTGTTATCGGGGTCGGCGTTATGGGGTTGTTATGAGGTTGCAGTCTTCTGTGAGGTTTAGCGTAAGTGGCTCACTATCATTTTAAGAGCAAGGCACGGCACCATGCTAATTAACTAAATAGGCTCTAGGAATAGAGAGTAGGGCGCATCAAAGCAATGTGACTATGGAAGTAACTCCACTTCCACAGATGGCTGCTTCGAGGCACCCCAAGTCCACCCATTAAAAAGAGTCCATCATATTACCACTAATCAATGTTTGTATTCTTTTCAGGGACTAGAAGCAATTCCAGACGAATGAAGTAGAAGATTTTAAAATGTAGCTCTAAATAATTAACCGTTTTGTTGTAATAAATTGTACATAACTAATCTTGTTTTAATACATTTAAAGTTGAAAGTTTAATATGTAATGCCCCATACTACACAGTAAGCACCAAAACATAGTTTTGAGAAAATAGTTTTTTTAGTAAGTATATTAGCTTTCCATTGATGCTAGTAATTTATCAGGATACCTTAAATTATAGAGAAAAAGTACGCTCTTTTTGATTATCATACTCCAAAGCACAGGCAATGCCCTGCCGAAGCATTTTCATTCCATGACCTCATATTCTTATCCTATAAAGTGCGCCCTCCTAAACCTAAACCCAAAATCCTCTTGCAGCGTAATTTTAGTAACATTGATATTAATCGTTTGCGCGAGGATGCTCTCAATGCTGACTGGTCAGCCATTGATTTGGCCGCTTCAGTTGATGACCAAGTGGAATTGTTCAATGCAATATTGTTAAATATTATTTGATCATCATGCTCCTGTTCGGCCTGTCAGAGTGAAACATCTCTCTGCGCCTTGATTGACTGATGAAATTAAAAGTTGTATTGCCAAGAAAAATAAGGCCAAAGCTAAATCTGATCCGGACAGATACACAGAATTTTATATTCTAGCGCGAAACGTCTACAACAGAATGTGTAGAGATGGTCAAAGACGCCATATTCATAAATCTGTCTATAATGAAAATCCAGCGAAAGTATGGAAATTAAATAGTTAATAGATTCAGGCGTTATTTTGCGAAAGTCAAACTTACATGCAATTTGATCCAACCTGCTTTGTGTGCTTCCGCCACCAATTAGTTCATGCGGCCTAGCGCCGGCCGGCACCCACCCACTACTGTTAGTGCGTGCATCATGCCGACGCTGCCATGGCTGCTCCGGTACTCTGCCTCGGCTGCTGCGGTCGTCCGCCATCTGGAACAGAATCCGCATGCCCCCTCCACCACCGTCGCTGCCACGACTGGCCTGGTCGTCGCTGCGACACGTGTTTCGCCTCTCCACGAGGCATCATCAGGCGTTGTAGACGTTAATCGTAAGAATAACATGCTACAAGTGACAAATCCATCGCAGTGCCGTCCCTTATATTGAATTGAGGGTGGGGGTGGATGGTGTGAGCGAAAAGATATTTAATAGTGGGGAATGGTTTACGGTATACCGTTTTTATAAAAAAAAACAATCGCCCAGAAAGGTCACACTTCGCTGAGCATCTCATAGACAAAGGACATAACTTATCCCCCACTAATACATATAAAATTTTACACACCATAGACAAAGGTTTAAAACTAAATATTAGGGAGCAATTAGAAATTAATAAACATAAAAATTCTAAAATTACTCTCATGAACAAACAGACTGACGTAAACCAGTAGTTTGGATCGAATTGCCTGTAAATTTGACTTTCGCAAAGTAACGCCTGAGTCTATTAACTATTTAACCATTCTCGATTACTCTGACTCCTGTTATATTAATATTACCGAATAGCAATTAGATAAACTTGAGCGTCTTTTACAAACTTTGTATTCGGTGCATATTTGGACTCCGCAAATATGACCATATCTCTGATTTTCACTCTCGTCTCAAGTGGCTTCCCATTCGACTTCGCCGTAATCTACATATCCTGTCTCTCCTTTACTCTATTATTTTTAGTTTTTCTTCTGTATATTTGAAGGAACCTTTCTCATTTCACAGTGGCAAACAGGGACGTAATTATTCGCAACGCTCTTGCCCTCTTAACGCCATCACACTCAACCCAGTATATTACATGAATTTTTTTTCGGTGCGAGCTATGCAGCTCTGGAATGCTCTGCCATTGACAACTCGAAGTGCAGAAAGTATATTCAGTTGTAAAGATCGAGTTAGTACATACTATCTTTCCTTTGTCCTGTTTTAATTTTGTTCTTTTTTTGTCTCTGCTGTATAACTTTGTAAGTGAATTAATATATGTATCAATCGTCATTATTGTTTTTGATTATAAACAAGTAATCTTGTTGTAGGTTTTCTAGTTATACTGCTCCACCTATCTGCCTGAATTTTTGACCACATCCGTTAGTCGTTGATCGCAAATTGTTTACACTCGAGGTATTTGTGTTACTTACTAATTGCTACTACTTTACTATAATTGTTATATTTAAAGGTTTTTAAATATTCGTGTCGCACTATTCATGATATAACAGATGTAATGCACCTAAACACTATTTTTGCGCTTGATTTGAACTAAGCTATCAAATGAAATGAAGTATACCCAAAGATCTTTCATATGCCACGAGTCCCATCACAGTAGGAAAATGTTGATAAGTAGGCCCACGGTTCATACAAAAATGCCCATGGTCCTTTGCAGAAAACTTTATGCTAAGCAGTTTCTGATTTCCGATGTAGGTTCATTCAATACATGAATGCAGTAACGTTGTTACTATCTGCACTTATATGTAGAGACCATCTACGTTTTATAATTTACTGCATTATTGAGTCGGAAAGAACCCCTAGATTCTAGGGGAAAGTATAATTTACGCAGTAAATGGTGTGAATATTGTGTATTTATATGATGTGATTAAAGCAGTGGCGTAGCGTAGTGGGGGCGGCAGGGGCGGCCCGCCCCGGGCAGCACTTTTTACTGGGCGGCAAAATTTCTCAATAAATAGTAAAAATAATTGAACATTTCATATTTTTATCGCAACTACAAATTCGGACCAATTGAAAAGAGCACGGAATTTTTCATTACTTATTCTGTGACGAATTCGGGGAATTCCCTTACTTTAAATATTTTGTAGCCACTGCTGACAACAGCGTCTATACTGACTTGCGGGGATTCCCCGTAGGTATTTTATTTTAAAAACTAAAGGTATAGGTAAGCCCCTTCAAGGAAGGAAGTACTTGTTGCTTGGACAATTCAAAGAGAGTTTTATTGGTGGATCGTCTGTTATCCATTTCACATTGTCTCGTATCGTAATTTATGTTACGCTTTAAAACTGTAATTTCTGTGCAAATAAGTACGTGTAGTGGTTGTGAAATTAATGAGCTTTGTAAAAAATTTAATTTTTGCGCTACGTGTACATTCAACAGTGTGAACTGTGACTTTTTAATTTAAAATCTAACCCGAATAATGCAAATAATGATGCCTGTTCTTGTGGTTCTTGCCCAAAAATTCTCTAGGATTAATGTATGTAATGTTATAGTATACATTAAATTGAAATACCTAAATGGGAGGGCGGCAAAATTGTCTTCCGCCCCGGGCGGCCGACACCCACGCTACGCCGCTGGATTAAAGCCTAGACTACTTTGGGCATACAAGGTATTACATACTATTATGGGTTAATGCAAATAATACAAACTCAAAAAAGTCATGTTTGGGGTAGAGTTATAAAAATTAATAACGATGTGCTTCAAATTATGTTACATGTCTGACAATAAGTAGGTACTTTAACACGTGTATTTACAGTAGCTTTTAACTATGTATAATAATAATATTACTGTTACTATTAACACAAAATGAGATAATTGATAAATTAAGCATTCGGCTCACCTGATGTTAAGCAGTTACCGTTGCCTATAAACGTTTGCAATGCATTAAGTATCACTCGCGCGATGCCACCTCTGCTGATAACACAGCAACTCCATAGGAGCTTACCGGTGACCTCACTCACACGCACGAACACAACAACTCTCTAGGGAGTTGTAATTGGGCTGCGGTTTTCGGTGAGGTGGAGGTACGACTACTTCTCCAGACTGGCTGTTTTGATGCATCCTACCGCTCTTAAAAACACCTAGACCAAGACAAACAGACATGTTCATGCACACATATGTTTGTCTTGTGTGGGAATCGAACCCACGAGGGTTGGTGTCAAAGTAACGTTACAGTGCGTTTCATCACTGCGCCATCGAGCTTGGAAATATAGTTTAGGATGAAGTGAGGCATTCGCATTGCCTCGGACTCCTCGGAAAGCCGTATTCGCAATTTATTCAAAAAGTTTTCCAACAGATTCCATACATTTGTAGAAGTCAAGCTGCCGATCACATCTTAAAGCTTCTCAAATTCCTGTGCCTTAGATTAGTGACTATCTTCTACTGACAACAGCCGGCGGTTCAAGTTAATATGAATTATCGAGTTAACACTATACCATATTCACTTGGGCTTGAACTAAATACAACCATAAAAAGGGTTATTTTAAATGTCGCCATTATAACAAAATAAACTTTCATGAAACAGAATACAATACATTTAGTAAAATGTTTAATTGCACATAAATAAAAATTGTGAAGTTAGTACAAATCCCGGTGCGTAACTTCACTTAAAATAAAATAGCAATCGGTGGCGCAGGTGCACTTGCTTGAAAAGGTGTTCATCAGTTTATAATTTTAAACATGAATTCTTAAATGAAAAACTAAAAGAAATAGTATACGAAATGATTTAAGTAGTTTATTTATATTTAAAAAAATATGATTTTAACTAGTGTTGTCATCAGTATCTCCAACTAGTAATTTTGTTCGAAGTTTACCCAACAGCGTCGGTAATTCTTTTACAGTAAGGTGAAAATTGTAAACACAATATTATTACATCTTTATCAAAATCGTCAATGCCTGTGACTGGTTTTTCACGCCCTCTTTTCTTAAGGGTCCTAAATGCGACTAAGCATTCTGATACTTTCTCGTAAAATCTTTTTCACAGTGAAATCGATTTGTTAGTATATTCTGGTGTTTATTTCTGAGAAAATGGTGTATTGTTCTTTTGAAAAAAAATCTTGATTTTCTGTTTATGTTGATTGTTTACATGTGATAAAAATAATAAAAACAATGAATAAATAAAAAAAAATAACAAAAACTTTTCTACGCATCAATACTGTAGGTCAGCGAGTACAGGATAATTTTTTTTTCGGTTCTTTTTATCCCCGAGGGGAAAGGCAAAGGGATCTGGCCCATACAGCCAAGTCATCAGTTTAGAACCATTTGAAAATCTTAATTCTATGTTCCAGCTTCAGGAACTGTGCTGAAAAAATACTTGGGAAGGGTACCCAGACCCAATCAACCCAATTTAAATACCACCCGTAAAACGATAGTGATTTTTACAAGGTTTTCTTGATGAACTTATTCACGTCTTCCAAAAAGTGCATAAACGTGTTATATTTGAGTTTTTTCATTACTGTATAATTTCACTAGCACTTATGTTACAAAATACTATCGAAATTGTCACACAAAACTAATTTTATACTGAATTGTAAAAATTTCAAGTAAAACAAAAATGTCACTCGTCAAAAGCGCGGGATGAAGTCCGAGTACAGGATAAGAAAATCTGCTGAAGTTAACGGTGGTTGCCAGAGTTGAAAAAGAAGGCAATAGAATAGTTTTCTCTTGTATTGTTATGACTACATATAAATTCCTTTCTTTTTTATAAAGAATACAAAATTCCTACGGATTACCTACATATTTTAATGTAAAAACATGTCTAGTCTAGTCAATGGATAGCTGTTTCGTAGATATTACAGTGGAGTTTCTGGCGGTAGCCTTCCACAACATCTTGTACTATGCGGAGGTGTACCCAACTAGTATTTTCGAAACTAGAAAAAAGTACAGCACAGTTGTGTATCATTGTGTCCATCCAGAGGTGAAACAGTACATCGATTTGTGCCTGAGGAGTGCCCGAGAGTGCTTAAAAAACGGACAACTTCACCGCGTTGTTTTCGCGCTAACCAACAATGTTTATGAACAAATCATGAAATTTGTGTTCGATATTCAAAGAAAAGAATATTTTGACGAAACAGCCGATGCTTACTTAGTCCAAGTCGAGCAGAATCTTCGTGCGTTTTGTCTAAAATTATCATCGATAAAGGAACATTTCAAAAAACTTCCTGAAGACAGTAGTTTTACTATACATCTTCATACAAATGAATCCACAGCGGTAGCAATGGCAACTAATCCAGATTTTGAGGACTTTCCACTAGTCGAAGTTGATGAAGAAGTCAACGAAACTAATATGATTCTTCCATTGAGGAGTTTTCCAATAAGAAGTTTCAAATTGGATAGTTACGTAGAGGTGTGTGTTACGGAGAAAATTAGTTAAGAAGATAGGTTATTTTAAATATGTGTTCTGTAAATATATAATATGGAATGGCAATTTGTATTCAATTAGGGGGGACACATCCAAAGGTGTTAAAATAAAAAGAACTTAAGAGGGTGCACAAAGCTATAATAAGTGGCGCCCTCATTTTGTTTTTATTAATAACGCTGAATTTAAGACCAATTCAAAAAAAAACGGCACTGAAGAACCATATTTACGTTTTTTTGAAACATATCTTGTATTTATTATCTATGACAAGTAGCAAAAATTTTAATTGTTGCTTATTGTGGCCACTTATAGCAATAATCAAAAGTATGAGTAATTCTACATACATCATAAAAACAGAATATGTCTCAAAAAACATAAATATGGTTCTTCAGCTTGCGCAATACATGCGTGATCCCTTGCAACAACATACAAGGGCACGATGACTGCGCGTCTCCAGTCTGCTGACCCTTTCAGTTCTCCGGCATAAATTGCTTAAGTACCAGAAGGCATCCTGGACGTAAGTGCGCCCTAGTTTGATCATCTCAGCTGTGATCATATCAATTCCCACAGACTCCATTTTTCAAGCTTCATATCGACCATTCAATCATCCATAGCTATACCTTCATCGGACACCGTGAATGTGGAGTGACTCACTCTCATCGCCAGTGTCGGAGGCATATTCAAAATATTCACTTTACCATTCTAATACTTCCTGAGTGTTAGCAACAATGACACCTGCTTTACATTTTACTTTGTCCGTTCTGTATGCCGACAAACCACCCCGAGACTTCTTTATCTCTCTCCAAAAGAGTTTGGTATTTGCCTCCAAGTTTTCGTCAGCGTCTATTCCTCATTCATTATTTGTCTTTCACGCTTCTCTTTCACTATAGCCTTGGTTTTATTCTTGCATATCTCTTCTTCTCTCTCATACTTTTATTTAAGGGCAAAGATGATACGTAATCCAGCCACGCTTTTCTCTTTCTTGCTACGAAGGATTCAACCTCCGCATCTCCTTTCAATGTTTTATACCTCTTTGTGCATCTTCATCATGCTTCTTGTGCACTATCCACCATACTTTCTTGCAGAACTTTCCAGCAATCATTTGCATCTGAGTCGGAAAGATTTGCATTTGCAAGCCTTTCACTTACCAGATGTACATATGTTCTCCTTACACTTTTATCTTGCAATTTTTCACTCCTTATCCTTTCATGATCTCAGAAAGGCATATGCACTCGCCACTGCATCCGCTTTCTGAAAAGTCCCACAAATAGGCTTACTGTCCATTTCAAGAGTGGGACCTCTAAAGGTTCTTGTATCCGTTATAGTACATCGGAGACTTCTATCTTATAAAATCAAATCATCCCGGTCTACCCCAGACCATAGGGCCCCATCATCATCCCACCGGGCAGATCATCGGCGTCGCTCCCCTTGCGCTTAGTCTTTGTCACACATAAAGCATCCAAGCGTCTCTCGTTTATTACGTCCAGCTCGTTAATGTTATCACTCAATCACCTTTCACATTCCACGTACCTATGCAGCACTCGGCTCTCCTCATCACGTCGGAATTACCGCTGCGTAATGGGTGGCGGACCCTCCCGCTGCATGCATCTATGTTTGCACCGACGGGGGCGGATCGGTGCGCGTCGCCTCCTGATGACACTTTAACCAGCACACCGGTGCGCTTTCAGGCCAGAATTGCATTCTAATTGATTGGCAGGGGTCGCGAACTAGTGAACTTCTGGCCATGACCCCCACCATAGCTTTATTATATTTTTTAATCATAATACAACCTTTAAATGTTCAGTAGTCTGCTTTATGACATCAAAATTCCGCACTGAACAAGTGTAAAGAGCTGATACTAGTAAATATGCTTAGCTTAGAGAATTTGAGAATGATATAATTTTTTTACTCATTTGCTGCAAGTTCGATTTGTGATATGTACTAATTTTCGATAGAAGAGATGAATGAATGAAGAAATGAAAAAAAAATCGATAGAAGATGCGAAATTACGTTGTATGAATAATCATTGCATTGATTCTTACATGCAATACACAATTTAAGGCGACACATCGAAAAATTAGACCAACTTTCATCGAATAGTATAGGCTAATGACTAAACTGACGGATCTAAGATTTTAATATAAATAACTTCATTTCTTTATCTTGAATTTGCTTGCTCAAATACGCGATTGTGTAAAATTGATTCGATAATAATTACTTTCGAAAACACCTCCTGAAATTCATTATTTTTGAAATTACAACGAAGTTGTTCTGTTTATACGCTTCAAAATTACTTAAATCTATTAGTAATATCTATGTTTATAATATGCTTGCTGCATATTTTGATAAGTGAAACATGAAATTTTTTAAAAATATTTTAAGTTTCTGACAATTTCTAAGCGATCACATTCGTCTTGGGTGCTACGTGTTTTCGACCTTATTGTGCGGTAATGAGGATTATAAACGCGTTGACTAACTACATCCAGCCAGTCCGGCTGCAGCCCGCTTCGAGGTAAGACCTATGTCCACTGTCTGCTCGAGCTCGCTCCATTTACATCGCGACACCGAAGTTTTTATAATTAATAGTTGTAAATATTCAATATTATAGTATTTAGCGTAAGTGTATTATTATTAGATATAAGTAGTAAATAATATTATAGGTTTATATATATTTATTATACTGTTGTAATAATGGGGAACACTAAAAAGAAAATATATAGAATAAAAATACAAAGAAAATGTTCGTAGAATGGGGGAGGCGAACAAGACAAGGTATTTATTTTTTTTAATTATTATATTCATTAAACATATTATAATAACATTGTGTAGACATATTTCTAGTTTTTAGAACAGTTCCTAGGTATGGTTGGCCCAAGCTATTTAATTCCTCTTCAAACTTTTTTTTAATTTTGATTACTTAATAACTCTATATAAAACTGCATTAATTAAATAAGAGTTATTTTTTGCAGGAATAAACAGTAACATTTGATAATTGGTATACATTATCCACAGGCTGACCGCGTACCTATATAGGACGTCAAACTCCTATTTTGTCCATTATAATCTGACCGAACTCCGACTTAGAAGTTGTACGTCGGTGGAGGTCAGGTTACGTTGGAAATTTATACCAATAAGGTTCGCGTTCTCAGCACATAGCAACCAGTGGAGACTCTTTATTTCTTTGTATTAAAATAAAAACTTATAAAATAGAATATTTTTGCTGTTTTGTTTTTTAGGAGAAACTTACTAAATAAACATATTCCACTAGAAGAATCACTACTCGATTTATATGCTACTTTAACGTAAGTGTCATACGGGACGACAAACTCATAGTAACCATTATAAGCTCACCGAACTCCGACTTAGACATTGTACGTAGGTGAAGGTTAGTTTACGTTGGAAATTTATCCAATCAGAAGATAGAAAACCAGTGGAGGTTTTTTTTTTTTTGTATTAAAATAATTACTGGTAAAATAGTATATTTTGATAGTTTTTAAAAAAACTCGGTATGTTTCATGTTAAAGAAGCGAGCGAGGTGTGTAAGTACCGAGTCATGTGGCGCTCACGAGGGATTTAGCGTGAAGATATAGATAGATAGTATACTTATACCCATGGTACTCGTGAAAACAAATAATATTTACTATGAACCAACACTGAAAACACAAAAAAATCATCTATTCTATACATTGTGGTTAGTATTGAACTATTGTACGGATTAGATTTATTTTGCAACATCAGAGATGGTCCTGGTTCTTTCTTCTTGAGAGTTTAATAAATAACAAGGAAACGTACAACAATACAAAACACAGAGTATACATAAGTAAAATACAATAAATGTCATTATACTGAAGTTAAAGTTATGAAACAGCAAGAAAATCATTTGTCACATGTTTTTTTTAAATATGAATAGATTATAAAATCTATTTGTATATATGTATATTAGGGTGTCCCTTATTTTTCAAAGTTTTTATTTTCTAACGCATATGTCTTAGTTTTGTTCATTTGCTTTTAAAACACTCGGAAATTAATTTTTAACTTATTTGGATTACGATAATCCGTGCCGAATTACATCGAAACATATTCATACAAGTTGCGCGGCAGTGCCGCACGTACTCGCGGTATTCATTTGTTCAAATTCAAAGTCAAAATCTTTTTATTCCGTAAAAATGGCTACATTTGTTTGGAATCGTCATATTTTTTTCCCCTACCGTGCAGTTTATGACTAGGTGAGCACTGATAAAAATACTGCCAAAAAACTCAGGCATCCCTCTTTTGGTATCCAAACAAATTTACATATTTTGTTAATTACATTATAATTGGATCGACTCACTCCCAGGCATTTTTATCATTAATATAGTCAGATACTTTATAATATGCCCTGCTACACAATTTGGCTTTAATAGTAGTTTTAAATTTGTTTATTGACAAATCTCTTATATTGCTGGGAAGTTTGTTATAGAACCGTATAATTGCCCCATAAAATAATTACTTGTTTTGTGGAGACGGCTTGCATATAACACAAGATTATGCTTATATCTAGTATTTATGCTATGAATATCACTCTTTTTACAAAATGAGTCTATGTTTTTATGGACATACAAAAGATTTTCATAGATATATTGCGATGCGACTGTTAAAATATTTATTTCTTTGAATTTTTCTCTAAGGCTCTCACGGGGACCAAGTTTGTAGATAGCTCTTATGGCTCTCTTTTGCAATAAAAAGATGGTGTTAATATCCGCGGAGTTACCCCAAAGAAGAATTCCATATGACATAATACTATGAAAGTAGCTGAAATAAACTATTCTAGCCGTATCAATATCAGTGAGCCGTCTAATAGTTTTCACTGCATAAGCTGCAGAACTTAGTTTTCCTGATAATTTTTCAATCTGTGGGCCCCTTTGTAGTCTGGAGTCAATTGTTATACCCAAGAACACAGTTGTCTCCACAGAGGCTAAATTAGTTCCATTAACATGTACATTGGTAGCCACCTGCCTTACATTAGGTGTTGAGAACTTAATTACTTTAGTCTTTTTATCATTTAAAAGCAGATTATTAACACTAAACCAATGAATAACTTTAGAGAGAGCATCGTTAACTTCGTCATAATTACCTAACCGTCTATTAATTTTGAATGTCAGTTATTCTCGTGATTAATACGTAATGTTTTAACTTTTATAAGATGGCAGTGGAATTGAGAAGCAGTAAATCAAGTATTTTCTTAGTTGGAGACGTAAATTATCAAATAATAGGCGCAAAATTACCGTCTAACCGTCAAGTTCTTCCTGTACTTTTTTATAAAATTCGCGAAGTTAAATTGACTGTTAGTGAAAGCGCATACCTAGTCATTCGAGAGTGTATTATATTTAGGGAAAAAGCTAGGATCCCTACCAGAGCTATACCTAACTGTGTAAAATAACTTGTGAATCTTCACCAGGAGGGAGTTGCAAAAAAATTCCAATTTTCTATTTCAATTTCAATCTAATTCAATCTGATAATTTTATTTCTCTTATTTATTCGAAATAAAAAAATCCTGTGTTTACTCGGCGCTATCAGCCATTATGACACTCGAACATCTATAACTTCAAGTCAAATCCCTTGCGGGGTAGGCAGAGAGAGCCGAGCGCCACGTGACTCGATCCTTACATATCTCACTCGCTTCTTTAACATTCATTGCTCTTCTCATGCACGCACGCCGGTTTCTAGGGCTCCTGACATCACCTTCTGATAGAACATGACCAATTTGGTCATGGTAGGTAAGTCTAGGCCTTCCCCGGTTCCTACATCCTTCCACTTTTGCATTGTATATCTGCTTCGTCATTCTTTCATCTTGCATTCTTTCTACATGCCCGAACCATCGGAGCATGCCTCTTCTTATTTTAAAACCGACGCTCTCTTTCAGACCAACTCTATTTCTAACATCATCATTACGAATACGGTCTACAAGCCTTACGCCACAAATTTTGCGCAGCGCTCGCATTTCAACCGCGTTTATTCTACTTTCATGCTCTTTCTGCCATACCCAACTCTCGCTTCCATAAGTTAGCGTTGGGACCAACACTGCATTGTGTATAGCGAGTTGTGCCATCTGGCTCAGGATTTTACTGCCAAGAAGTTTTCCCAACGCTCCATTCACACTATTCCCAGCACTCACTCGTCTTTCCACATCTGCGGTGTACCTTCCATCCCTGCTGAAAGCGCATCCAAGATATACAAACTCATCCAATTGTTCCAACACTTCATCATCAATCGTAATCCTTACATTAGTTCTGGATTCTTCTCTTTCAAATACCATTATCTTTGTTTTCTTCGCATTCAGTAGTAAGCCTTTCTCCATACAGTCGTCTTTCATCGCTGTGACCAGTGTTTGCAGTTTAAATGGTGTATCTGCTAACTAAACATATGTGTCCGAATCAACAAATGGCCCGCTTTAGCCTCTCGATAAACAATGTTGTATTATGTAGCTGGTGTTTCATTCTTCTTAAGGGGGGTCCAGTGGCGCCTCAAGGAATAAAATATCGTATCTTAGCGTGGAAGATAAACATTATAAAGTCATGTGTTGCGTGTGTTACAAATACAATAACGTACTTTTACGTCATTAAACCAACAATTGAAATGTTTTGCTTTCGTTGTTATAGGCATAATTGCCAAAAAACGGCCTCTTTTAGCACTTTTGCTTATAACAACGATAGTGGAATATTTTGAGTGTTGGTTTAATGACGTAAAAATACTTTACTATCTTCGTAATAAATGCAACATAAGATTTCATAATGTTTATCTTCTATGCTATAATATGTTTTTTTATTCAATGAGGGCGCCACTGGACGAGACCTAAGTAAGAACAACATAGATACCAAGACATGTTAACTTGTAGAGATATAAACATAAAACGATGTCATTGATTTCTCTTTCAATAAACTTTTAAAAGTGAATACGTTTCTGTAGTTTTTTATTACTATTATTACTATTGTTTTCCGTCTAGCTTAAATAAATATGTTTGGTTCAGTATGTATAAAGCTAAATAATAATTAAATCAATAATTTTTATTAAATATTGATATTATAAATTTTATTTAAGTGTGACGCGACTCTGTAGCTTTTCTGTTCGTTTGCATTGACTATACGTTGACCCCAGGTTACCTATTAGGCGCTAATTTCAAATTTTACAAATCGAGCGTCGAGTGTCAATTGAGGGGCGCGGGGTGATTGGGCGGAGCCATTTTAAAGCTTCACGATCGAGGTGTCGCCTTAAGAGAGTAGGGCGCATGAAAGAAAAAAATTGTGACGATTCCAAACAAATGTAGCCATTTTTACGGAATAAAAAGATTTTGACTTTGACTTTGACAAAGCAGCCCGTCTGGGGAAGTACCTCCACCTCACAGAAAACCGCAGCCAAATAACAACTCCCTAGAGGGTTGTTGTGTTCCTGCGTGTGAGTGAGGTCACCAGTAAGCGCCCAAGGAGTTGCGAAAGCAGCAAAGGAGGCATCGCGCGAGTGATAATATATCACTAGCGTTAATAAGCTACGGTACCCGCTTTACATCAGGTGGGCCGTATGCTTGTATGCCTCCCGACGTTGTATATAAAAAAACCTCGAGAAGACGAAATAAGTACACAATATTAGCGGGATCACATTGTAAGTGGGGAAATAAGTAATACGGTTCCTGCCAATGTAATTACTATGATTATATTTCAGTTCATGGATGCAGTAAGTGGGCCGTATACCTGTTTGCCTTCCAACGTTGTTAAAAAAAAAAATGTGTTCAATACTGACTTTTATTTCGATTAACAAATGCACTGCAATTAACAAATACCATCTAGATTAGTTAATTTAACTTTTAAACAACGCAACCTCGAGTATATCTCATCCCAATCGACGTATGCTCCTATTAACTTCCTTACATTATTAATACCGTCCTCATAAGCAGCTCGTCCATGCAAAAGTCTTATATTGTCAAAGACGAGGATATCACCATTGGTGGTTTTAAACTTGGCCGAGAATCGATGGTTCAGGTCGAGAAATAAACCGTGGGCAGCGTACCAAGGTTCGACATTCTCAATGGGTCCTGGGAAATGACTACCCCTTTGTGGAATTGAAAAATTGATTCTGGTCACGCCACCATCTTTGTCTAGGCATATGACAGGACCTCTATGCAGCTTGAAGAACTCATTGCCGTGTTCTACGCCTATGTCACTCCATTCGACCTCAGTTTCCGTCAACAACCTGTATTCGACAGGATGGTTCTCTTTCATATAATCTGCTACGAAATGACAATCTGACAATAGATTTTCACCCCCAGCGCTTTTCGTTTGCACCAGACAGTGCAGTAAATTTGTACCAGGGCAATACTCATAGTACGGCAAATCAGTATGCATTTGCAAGTTACTAGATAAGTAGGCGACGTTGCTGGTGTTTTGGACATTCTGCACTATGAATTTGACGCCGTAGTGAGTTTGTTTTGTGAACCCAATTCTTTCTACAACAGCGTCTAATGCTGTTTCAGAGTTTGGAGTGTTCTGGATAAGCGCAACTCCGTACACTGCCACTTTATGTAACCAATCGTGTAGAGCTTTGTCGGATTCCAAAATATCCTTATAGTCATGCCTGCTGCATATCTCTTGGAAGTGGTCGCCGTGCCATGTTATTTTCTTTGGTTTATATATTGCTTCTTTGTACCTCTGCTGATGTTCCGGTGTGAAACTCCTGAACTTGAGCCAGTTGAAGCCGTATCTTGAAGTATGGCCGTCTGACCAGATCACTTGAACAGAATCCGACTCCTCAACAACGGATTTAGGTTTCACACCAACATTGAAGTTACTCCAGTCCAAGATCCGACTTTTCGCCGATGGATGAAAGCACTGTTTGCACTGACAGTTGTCTCTAAGCCAAACGTTAGGGAACTTGAGTTCTTCGCCACTTATGTTTAACTTGAAGTAGTTCTGTTGGTTTCTTTCGTGTATTAAGTTATTTTTTATGTTTATTACGCGGAATTGTTTTAAAATTTGCCTTGTACTTTGGACTCGTCTTAAAACAAACATTATATCAGCTCCCTCGCGTTGCAAATACCGAGACAATACAAATTAAACAAGCGATGATAAGTTTATCTGCAAGTCTAAAGTTAGTTATATTTAGAATGAGTTGAACCGGTCTGTTTACAGAGCCATGTGCCGAGGCAAACGGAACTAAAGATATATAACCGGATCCGATTATATGGTTCATAATGCTTATTGAAACTAAATAGGTAACTAGGTATGGCTATTTAAAATAACCGGCTTATTACGAATCGGTCGTCAGTCGATACTGTTTAGGGTTCTATGGTAAATAAGGAAACCTTCCACGGTCGTTTATATTACTATTGTAGGTACGCGACTTACTGCGATTTGTTTTTATATTTTCCCGATATTTCGGAGACGTTTTAGACGCCATGGTCACGGGATGACTTGAGTCGCAGTAAGGCCCGTTCCTACAGTAGTAAGAAGGAAATCTTAGTCTGGCCATGTTAAGGAACACAGAAAAGTCGGAAATATAATAGGCTTTTAGAAAAATCACTACAGAGTGTAGGTTGTATTTTTACTATTTTATTTGTCTGTGATCGGTCGTGAATCGTGATTATTGAAATAAATGAGTGAAGTGTTATAAAATGTTTATATATTACCTTTTTTTATGCAATATCCGGAGGCATACCGGCCGACTACGAACGCTTGCTATACATTAAGTACCTATCACTCGCGTGTTGCGTACCTATCGCCCGAGTGATAATGTATTACCAGCGATCATAGGCTACCAGTATGGCTCCTAACGCTGTATAAAAAAACCCTTCAGTAAAGCGACTAACCTAGTGCGAACCAAGCTTTATACCAGACATATTGTTTTAGTATTAGCAAATATAGATAATGAATTTAAAAGTAATTAATTTTCATGATGAAGTAGGCTTAACTTGTTTACTATTGCATAATTGTCGACAAACAAACGTGGTTCAAACAAACCACCGAATTTCATATCTTTTTATATAACATTTCGCAGGAACACAACAATCTTCAAGAAAGTTGTTTGCGGTCTTCTAGAAGATGGATTTACTTCTCCAGCCGGGCTTCTTCGATGCGTCCTATGACATTTACTCAGCGACTCGTTTGTTATATAGCGGTGCACCACGTACAGGTGACCTTAGCTCTGACGCTGAACATAATAGTGAGCCATATGTGTTATTCTGTACATAATGAGTTACAATCCAAAATGTCAGAGTACTATTATTAATATAATATAATATTTTTTTCCAACGGACCCTATGACTCAGTCCACACATGGGCTGCGCTGCACTAAATAATATCTCCTACCCATCCGCGCCCTTGTCAGTTTGACGAGGTCTGATGGGAAAATTGATTCCCCGTCAGGGAAACCTATTTGATAGCCGTTCCTGGACGCATTTTCGAAGTCGGTTTCACATATTTATATATCGACGAGCTTAGTGGCGCAGTGGTAATTAACGCGACTTTGACACCAACGCTCGTGGGTTCGATTCCCAAACAAGACAAACATTTGTGTGCATGAACTTGTCTGTTTGTCTTGGTCTGGATGTTTTAAGAGAGGTAGTGCGCATCAAAGCAGCCCGTCTGGGTAAGTACCTCCACCTCTCGGAAAACCGCAGCCAAATAACAACTCCCTAGAGGGTTCTATTGTCTTAGGTTTTCGCGATTGTTATACATTGAATTAATCAATTTTTAACGGAAATATCGCGTGTTTTATTTATTTTGTTGAACCTGACGTTTCGAATGCTTTGCAGCGTCCGTGGTCGCAGGAAGACTAAGGTGATATTTGTCTTACATTGGTTATTCATTTATTACATCTACCGACATGGATGGATTAATTATATATGTTCCGATTCACACAAAAATCACAGGTGGTACTTGCCAACCATCTTCTCAATAGAGAAAACACACTGTTTTCTTATTCCTAGAGTCTCGGAACACAACAACCCTCTAGGGAGTTGTTATTTGGCTGCCGTTTTCTGTGAGTTTGAGGTACTTCCCCGCACGGGGTGCTTTGATGCGCCTTACCTCTTAAATTCTCGAGTCTTAGTCATTTTGCTATTGAGGTAAATAGCTTTTTAGATATTGATTTTAGGCATTTTGCGTTTTAGACTTCGTGCTCACAAGAGGGCCTTTAAGGTTCCCCGTCAGGGAAAACTATTTGATAGCCGTTCCTGGACGCATTTTCGAAGTCGGCTTCACATATTTATATATTGACGAGCTTAGTGGCGCAGTGGTAATTAACGCGACTTTGTCACCGACCGTCGTGGGTTCGATTCCCACAGAAGACAAACATTTGTGTGTATAAACACGTCTGTTTGTCTTGGTCTGGGTGTTTTAGGAGGTAAGGCGCATCAAAGCAGCCCGTCTGGGGAAGTGTCTCCACCTCACGAAAACCGCAGCCAAATAACAACTCCCCATAGGGTTGTTGTATTCCTGCGTGTGAGTGAGGTCACCAGTAAGCTCCTAAGGGGTTGTTGTGTTACCTACCTCTTGTAGGTTGTATTTTTAGCAGCCCGTCTGGGGAAGTGCCTCCACTTCACAGAAAACCGCTGTCAAATAACAACTCTCTGGAGGGTTGGGAGTGAGGTCACCAGTAAGCTAAGGAGTTTCTGTGTTAACAGCAGAGGTGGCATCGCGCGAGTGATACGTAATATATTACATGCGTTCATAGGCTCACGGTAACTGCTTTACCGTATGCTTGTTTGTCCTGGATACCAGTGTAAGGTAGTGCTTATGTGTGCACTCCTTATGTGAGTGGTCAATGAAAGATGGTGCTGGTTTTACAACGCATTTAATAACGCGACCAGTTTACTGGCGCGACCGCGACACAGCGCTGCGCGTTGACCACTCGTCTACATAAAGTAATTAGGTTACAACTGCATGCCAAGCAAATAGGTAATATATCCCCTACACCAGCTTTGACCATGTGATTCGACAATCCTAAGCTTATACATGGTATTGAACAGTTAAGGAGAGATTTTACCTCCCTTTGTGTGCTCTATCGATTGTGCGGGTTGTGTTCTGAAGAATTGTTTCATATGATGTCGACAGCTACTTTTTACAACTGCACCGCTCGCCGATGGCGGGGAGTTCACCCTCACATACTGGAACCGTAATGGTCGCGTACTGTGTGGTTCCAAGCTATGGAAGGAGCTCCCAGCCGAGGATTTTCCAAAGGACGCATGGAATTCTTCAAGAAATGCGTGAAGGTTTTTAGAGAGTCGACAACGCGTGAGTGACACACCTGGTGTTGCAAATGTCCATACACTGCAGTAACTATTTACCATCAGGCGGGCCGTATGCTTGATTGCCACCTTAGAGGTAGAAAAAATGCCCCCCCCGGTGTAAAAAAAGAGCAGCCAATAAATTAAAATATGGTTTAAGGTCACAATAAAAAATCTTTAAAAATATAACAATTTATTTAATAAAAATAGAATAACAGGTTACAAAGGACATGGCGAGACCGATAGTGTAGATAGATAGATATCATATTTATTTTCATCTTCATTCACATACAACAAATGTTTACATTAAAATAAAATTTACAAAGATAACAAACAAGCACACATGGTATGTGCCAAAGTATGACATATAAATACCTATGTTCAACAATAAAGATATTTAGTATTACAAAATATAATACGTTTTTAACAGAGGTAGGGCACAACAGAGCAGCCCGTCCGGGGAAGTGCCTCCACCTTACAGAAAACCGCAGCGAAATAACAACTCCATTGCCATTCCCCATTCGTTCCTCTATTTGACATCTGTCACGACTGTATAGTATCTGACATTTGTCTTTGTCTGTATTACATTCCATTAAACATCATCATCAAATAATAAATATCGGGGATTTGTTACACACATTTCTGTTTTGTGTAAGTTGTATAGGTGGATGGGAGCTCGACACTCAGGTCAAGCAGCGTCGACCGCAGCCTGTCTATGGATGGGTTTACCTATCTCGAGGTTCTCCGTGCTCTTCGGCGGGCACGTTAAGCCGTCGGTCCCGGTTGTTGTCCGATAGACGACAGTCGTTAAGGTAAGCCAGTGGATCTCGGGCGGCTTGAATACACTGGCCTCCGCCAATCCGCAATTGAGCAGCGTGGTGGAGTATGCTCTAAACCCCTTTAGTTGAAGGGAGACCCGTATCCCTGCAGTGGGATGAGTAAGGGTTGACGATCCACCTGATGTAAGGCGGGTACCGTAGCCTATTAACGCTTGCGATATATTAAGTATCACTCGCGCGATGCCGCCTCTGCTGCTTACACAGCAACTCCTTGGGAGCTTACTGGTGACCTCACTCACATGCAGGAACACAACAATCCTCTAGGGAGTTGTTATTTGGCTGCGGTTTTCTGTGAGGTAGAGGTACTTCCCCAGACGGACTGCTTTGATGTACCCTACCTCTCTCTACATGTATTTACTAGCTGCTGTCCGCGACGTCGCTTTTTCTTCCTTTCTTTCCTTTTCCTCGACTTCTAAGACTCGTATCGTGATGTCGAATATCCTATAATATTCCTGAAGAATTATGCTATCAAATGCAAAAAGATTTTTTCAAATCCGACTAGCAGTTTTAGAGAACTAACAAACCATTCCACTTTATATACTAGTTAGTGTTTAGCCTATAATCTATTTCAAGAATTGAGCAATCAAATACGTTTATATTCCTATTTTTTATGCAAGACGCATCTAAGTGCCCGGGAGGTAAATAATTTTTTTTTATCTTTTTCTGCTGCATTTTTATGTACATTTTTAGTGATGTACAAATATTGAAGTAAAACTTCTTTACGCACGCTTGACTTGGGGAGTAAGCTGGTGAATGCGTGACGAGAGCGTTACGGAAACTGTGATCGGACGAGGCGAACGGAAGTTGAGAGGGAGATATAAGTTAGTGAAGATAGAAAGAGGGAGATTTACGTTTCATATATTACAAGGGCAAGAGAGAGAGGTGCGAGCGCACATTTTCTTTCTCTCATAGCGAGTTAAGTTTCGTATATGTAAGACACAGTGCAGGCCTATTGTCTGTATCATACTATGGAGCTAAAGAAGTTTTACTTCAGTCGTGTTGTCTAAAGCACACTCGTTTTTTTTTATTGTATTTTCCATATATAAAATTAATATTCAACAATCGGGTTTAACTTAAGGTTAATTCTGGTAACTTAATGTTTTAGCTTCACTTTGATCTTGTGGTAAGCATTCCCCAGGATGCCTCTAATATTCCAGATATCTTCGAATTTCTCCGGCTGCGTGTTGAAGTTGCTATCAGTTGCTTTTACCCATAACTCCAGCTGCAAACAAACATTACTGGTTAAAAAATTCACACCCGCAGTTCTATATACACGCGTTTGACGAGGTCGGTAGCGCAGTTTGACACCAACGCTCGTGGGTTCGATTCCCACTTTTATGTTAAACATTTGTGTGCATGAACACGTCTGTTTGTCTTAGTCTGGATGTTTTTAAGTGAGGTAGGGCGCGAAAAAGCAGTCCTTCTGGGGAAGTACTTCCATTCCATTCCATCCAAGAAAAGTCGCCACCGTCCCACACATACCTCTATCCTTTCTTCTACATTTATCAACGTCTTCACGCATGCTCGTCGGTTAATGTCTATCAACGCTTGCAATACATTACGCATCACTCGCGCGATGCCAACTCTGCTGCCGACACAGCAGATCCTTAGGAGCTTACAGGTGACCCCACTCACTCGCAGGACCATAACAACTCTTGTGGAAATTATTATTTAGCTGCGATTTTCTCTGCGGTGGAGGTACTTCTCCAGTTGGGCTGATTTCATGCGTCGTACCTCTCTGACAAATCAAAACAAACAGACATATTCATGCACGCACATTTTTATATGTGGAAATCGGCGTCAAAGGTTGCATAAGGACCAACATATATGTGATCACGCCTGTCGCCCCTTTGGGTTGGCAGAGACTATGGTACGCCAGGTGCACCGATCCAAACATATCCCTCTCGCTTCTTCTACACACATCAACCTCTTCGGTTTTGGGGTGCTTTTGATTTGGCCCTTTTTGGCACATCCCCAATTTGATCTATATAAATCTCTATCCACTCTTGCCTGATCCATAAGGACCTCTATACATATTTTCCAAAAGTGTAATATAACTTTTTTACATATTCAGTTCATGATGCTGAATTACCTCTACAAAATAGTTCTAAGGCGGTCTTATAGTAAACTTACATCACGCTGTCCTTTCTTGACCGGTATGGCGGCCTCCCAGAGAGTCCAAGCGTAGTGCTGCCTGTGCGGGGCGTCGTCGGCTGCCGCAGGAGTGGCCTCGATCCAGGTCCGGCCGTTGTCGGGAGACAAGTCCACGCGGAGAATCTTAGCACCACCTCCAGAATATGCATAGCCTGAAGACAAGAAATTAAAAAGATATTTATTTGCCATTAGGCTCTCACGGGCACTTAGACACGTTTTCCTTTTTGTTGTATCTATATAAAAAAGAGATTAAGGCTATAAAATTCATAATTTATATAGCTTTAATCTCTTTTTTTTAACCTACCATCATTTCGAAAATTACCATTGGCTAAGAAGAAATGCTAAAACTTTCCAATTAATTTCATCCTTCTTAGCATTATCCCGTTTTCCTATTTCTTAGGGTCGGCAGTATCCGCTACTTAAGCCTAAGGATTTAGCGAAGATACTGATGTTTACATGGATCGACTGCCGTCTGATCTCAACAACCCAGAGGTAAAATCAGATCATTCTTAGGTAACGTCATTCGAAATACAATTTCTCGGACGTGTGGGTTCCTCACGATGTCACGATTTTGCCAACACCATGAGACATTTAACGTCTACCATCAAAGTGGGCAGTTGATAAAACCTTACAAATTAATAATAATAATAATAAATATCTTTATTACGTTTTCTTACATATGTTACAAAAACAAGTATTTCAGACTTCCTTTTAAGTATATATATACCTGTATTAGGAAACCCCGCTCTTCTAAGTCTAGTATTAAAGTAAGGTCAACAAATTATTCATTTACTTTACAAGAGTGCTGAAGTCCAGATATTGTGCACCTCCATCTCACAGAATATCTCAACCAAATGTGTAAGTGAGGTCGCCAGTAAGCTTCTAAGGAGTTGCTGTGTAATGAGTAGAGATGGCATCGCGCGAGTGATACTTAATTTGTCACAAGTGTTCATAGGCTACGGTAACCGCTTCACATCAGGTGGACTGTATAGTGTGTACTTCAAGATAATGAGACGAATGTTGAATTTCAGGAGTAGGATGATTGCAATGTTTATTTATGATGATATTGATCATACTTGAAAAATGTTTTTATTAAAATAATGATATATTTATGTAAACAATACACGTGTACTACACCACGGTTGTTATGACGCCTTATCCCACACATGTTGACCCACGTATAAATTTTATTTATATGTTAAATGTTTTATTTATTTTAAAATCTGTTTAGAAATATTAAAGGAAAAAATAGCCTTGCCCACGGCAGGGGTGCAAGTATATATGAAAAAAAAAACACGTATAAAGCTCGGACCTTGTAATAAACACTGTATAATGCCCTCTATCTCATTCTCTCGCACGTTAAATCCTATGGATGTATGTGGTTGTCTCTTTTTACTGTCGCTTTTTCGTTTCATCGAGTTACAAATCACAACGATCCAAAAGAAACTTTCACTTCAAAAAATACTGTGTTGTTACAGTAGCCATGGCTAACCACATCACCACCAGCCACGTCACCAATTGAAACTGCTCCTCTTACCCCTGACGTGGACGCGGCCTCCGTGGACGGGCACGGTGTCGCCGTGCTGAGGGTCGCATATGGCCGAGGTGACCGGCAGGCTGTAGACGGGCGGCGCGGTGCTGAAGTCCGCCGTCTCCCACGTCTTGGACGGGTTGAAGCCGCGGTAGTCCTTCTGGTGCCAGTGCGAGGGGCTCTCGTCTTCCGATATCGTTATTGACTCTATAAACATTGTTGGACAAATTACACAGCGCCATCTAGCCCCAAAGTAAGCGAAGCTCGTGTTATGGGTACTATACAAGTGATAAACATACGTAAATACATTTTTTTTGTTAACACATACATATGTTAACATATACATAGAATATATTCTGATCTTTTTTTTATATACAACGTCGGAAGGCATACGAGCATACGGCCCACCTGATGTAAAGCGGGTACCGTAGCTTATTAACGCTTGCGATATATTAAGTATCACTCGCGCGATGCCTCCTCTGCTGCTTACACAGCAACTCCTTGGGAGCTCCCCAGCGGCCAGAACCGATAACCGCTCGGGAAGAAAGGACTTAATGTAGATGCATATAAATCTAGACGTAAGAAAGAGTCGATGTGATAAGGAGAGTATCTGTATTAAGATAAGAAGAGATTACGTCTTTCTTCTCATGCACGCTCGCCGGTTTCGAGGACTCTTGACATCACCTTCTGATAAAACACGGCCAATTTGGTTATTGTAGTTTAGTCTTGATCTGTCACAGCTCCTAAATCCTTCCACTTTTGCATTGTATATCTGTTTCGTCATTCTTTCATCCTGCATTCTTTCTACATGTCCGAACCAACGGAACATGCATTTCTTATCTTAACACCGACACTCTCTTTCTTACGTCATCAGTACGAAGGCGGTCAGCAAGCGTTACACCACAAATTTTGCGCAATGCTCTCATCTCGACCGGATTTATTCTACTTTTATGCTCTCTCTGCCATACCCAGCATTCACTTCCATAAGTCAGCGTTGGGACCAGCATTGCATTGTGGACAACGAGCTGTGCATTCTGGCTTAGATTATGGCTGTTACCCAACGTTGCATTCACGCTTTTCCCTGGTTGTCTCTCTTTCAAATACAAAGCAAGCAAGAAGAAAAATTCACGAAATAGATATACGCAACTGGGAAAGAGCTGTTTTGATGCAGCCCTTTTAGGGAAGGGCCTCCACCTCACAAAAAACCACCGTCAAATAACAACTCCCTGACGGACTGTTGTGTTCCTGCGAGGGAATGAGGTTACCTAACTATACTTCTAAGGAGTTATCGTGTTAGCAGCACAGGTGGCGACACGCTTGCATTGCAAACGATTATAGACTACGCTTGTCACTTTACATTAGATGGACCGTAACCCTACATGCCTCTCAACGTCGTATGAAAATATATATATATACATGTTAATATATATATATATATGTTATTACAATCAACTTTAACGAGCTCAGTGACGTAGTGGTCAGTAACTGACACCAACGCTCGTGGGTTCGATTCCCACACAGGACAAACATGTACATTTGTCTTGATCAGAAGAGAGGTAGGGCGCATCAAAGCAGCCTGTCACGGGGTAATACCTCCACCTCACAGAAAAACGCAGCCAAATAACAACTCCCGAGAGGGTTGTTGTGTTCCTGCGTGTGAGTGAGGTCACCAGTAAGCTCCTAACGAGTTTCTGTGTAAGCAGCAGAGGAGGCATCTGACGAGTGATACATACTATATTACAAGTGTTAATAGGCTACGGTAACTGCTGTACATCAGGTGGGCCGTATGCTTGAATGCCTTCCGACATTGTATAAAAAAATATCTTGTTTTCGCTTACCATCAGGCGAAGCGGAGTCAACTATGCTGGGCTAGTATAAAAAACTTACCAAGCCACTTGACACTCCTGACAGCGGGCGCTCCGGGCACCACGACCCTGAGCGGGTACCCGTGGTCGGGCGGTAGCGGCTGGCCGTTCATGTGCGTGGCCAGCAGCACGCGGCTTGCGGGGTCCGCCGCCATGTGCAGCGGGATGGACGTACTGAAGTTGACCCCCGTCGCGTCCATGTCGGACCCTGTGAACTGAACAGAAGGGAAGTTGTTCGTCATCAATCTATCACACTATGGCTATATTTCGTTTTATATTAAGATGGCAGCAGGCGAAAGTAATTAGACCATACAGTCTTATATAGCTCGATAAATTTAAGTGTATACGTAGGTCACACTATAAGTTTTGCGTAACTTAAAAAAACAACATGTTATAACCAAAATATTATGTTTATTGCTTTTCAAAATACTCTCCTTTACATTTTAAACATTTTTTCATGCGATCGAACCATTTTTTAAAACAGGAGGACCACAGATCTGAAGGCATGTTTTCTACGTGCTGATTGAACGCTATCACTGCCTCTTCGGAGTTGGTAAAAGTGAAACCTCTCATCAAATCTTTGATTTTGGGGAAAATACAGAAATCACAGGGTGCTAGGTCGGGGCTATGCGCAGGATGGGTAACGAGTTGTACTTTTTCGGAAGTTAAAAATGACTTTGTTTTGTTGGCCGTGTGTGAAGAAGCGTTGTCATGATGTAGGAGAACGCGGCTTTTTGGTCGTCTTTCGCGTACTTTTTCTAATACCCTGGGTAAACAAATGATAGAATACCACTCGGCATTAACACTCTTTTGATCTTCAAGTGGAATTGTGCAGATGGGACCCGTAGCTGAGAAAAAAAACGCGATCATTTTTTTACCAACGTTTCTCGCCTGCCTCACTTTTGTTGGCCTGTTCTCATTTTCAAACACCCATTCACAAGATTGCTGTTTTTTTTCGGGTTCAAAACAATAAATCCACGTTTCGTCTCCTGTGACAATGTCATAAACAGCATTAGAATGTCCGTGGTTGTACTTCAGTAGCATCTGTGAGCACCATTCCACGCGAGCCCGCTTCTGCTCCGCTGTCAGTTCATGAGGGATCCAACGACAACAAAGTTTCCGAACTTTCAATTCTTCGTGTAAAATTTTCTGAATTTGGCTCATACCAATCCCCAATAGTTCTCGAATTGTCTCATAGGTAATCCGCGGGTTTTCTTCAATTAGCCGCTTAACAGTAGCCACATTATTTACGTTGACGGCAGTTGAAGGCCGCCCTTCACGAAATTCGTCATGTAAAGAAACTCGACCTCTCTTAAATTCAGCAAACCATCGCCTCACGGTGCTCAAAGAAGGTGCTTCTCTCCCAAAAGCATTTTGAAGACGAGCAGCACAGTCTTGCGGAGAGAGAGAACTTTTAAAATCATAAAAAATCATCGCTCTAAAATCTTTTCGACTCAATTCCATTTTCGTTGCGTACGTAGAACTTTGATGTGTGATAAAAAACAATTGACAAATGATTCCCCGCCAATTGTTTTTTTTATTACTAAGTAGGTTGCAACGATTCAAAAAATACAACATTCGAAATTCAAATAGTTCCGATTAGCTAGAAGTGCAAAACTTTTAGTGTGCCCCTAGTATATATGTAGTGCATCAAAGCATTTATTATATATTTTTAAATTACGGTAATAGAAAGACAGAAGTAAACGTAACCATACAATTTCACACATACATACATACATGAATTGAAATCGTAAGCTCGGTTCTCTCTGCACACCCTGCAAGCCAGTTCCCATGCATGGTATGCAGAACCGAGCTCCACAAAACATGGTCCTTCCACTCCTTGCTCTTTAACAGTTGTAGCTCTGTTCTTTCAATTGTATCTTTTATATATAGCATACGTCCCATCTGATGTAAAGCGGTTATCGTAGCTAATGAATGCTTGCAATATATCAAATATCACTCGCGCGATGCCACCTATGTTGGTAAAACAGCAACTTGGGACAACTAGTGACTTCACTCATACGTAAGAACACATCTCTCCAAGGAATTGTTTGGCTGCGGTTTTTTTTTTATTTTTTTTAATTTCCGGTCCCGGCTGTTGTCGATAGATGACAGTCGTTAAGCTAAGTCAGTGGCCCTCCACACCACGGTGTGATGAAACACTTTCAGTACTCACCATGACGTGCATCCCATCGGTGTGTTTCATGTCGACGCCGCAGTGCACCGGCACGTCGTACAGAGCGACTCCGCTCCACGCCGCGGTGTGATGAAACACGTTCAGTACTCACCATGACGTGCATCCCATCGATGTGTTTCATGTCGACGCCGCAGTGCACCGGCACGTCGTACAGAGCGACTCCGCTCCACGCCGCGGTGTGATGAAACACGTTCAGTACTCACCATGACGTGCATCCCATCGATGTGTTTCATGTCGACGCCGCAGTGCACCGGCACGTCGTACAGAGCGACTCCGCTCCACGCCGCGGTGTGATGAAACACGTTCAGTACTCACCATGACGTGCATCCCATCGATGTGTTTCATGTCGACGCCGCAGTGCACCGGCACGTCGTACAGAGCGACTCCGCTCCACGCCGCGGTGTGATGAAACACGTTCAGTACTCACCATGACGTGCATCCCATCGATGTGTTTCATGTCGACGCCGCAGTGCACCGGCACGTCGTACAGAGCGACTCCGCTCCACGCCGCGGTGTGATGAAACACGTTCAGTACTCACTATGACGTGCATCCCATCGGTGTGTTTCATGTCGACGCCGCAGTGCACCAGCACGTCGTACAGAGCGACTCCGCTCCACACCGCGGTGTGATGAAACACATTCAGTACTCACCATGACGTGCATCCCATCGATGTGTTTCATGTCGACGTCGCAGTGCACCAGCACGTCGTACACAGCGACTCCGCTCTACACCGCGGTGTGATGAAACACTATCAGTACTCACCATGACGTGCATCCCATCGATGTGTTTCATGTCGACGTCGCAGTGCACCAGCACGTCGTACAGAGCGACTCCGCTCCACACCGCGGTGTGATGAAACACATTCAGTACTCACCATGACGTGCATCCCATCGATGTGTTTCATGTCGACGTCGCAGTGCACCAGCACGTCGTACACAGCGACTCCGCTCCACACCGCGGTGTGATGAAACACATTCAGTACTCACCATGACGTGCATCCCATCGATGTGTTTCATGTCGACGTCGCAGTGCACCAGCACGTCGTACACAGCGACTCCGCTCCACACCGCGGTGTGATGAAACACATTCAGTACTCACCATGACGTGCATCCCATCGATGTGTTTCATGTCGACGTCGCAGTGCACCAGCACGTCGTACAGAGCGACTCCGCTCCACACCGCGGTGTGATGAAACACATTCAGTACTCACCATGACGTGCATCCCATCGATGTGTTTCATGTCGACGTCGCAGTGCACCAGCACGTCGTACACAGCGACTCCGCTCCACACCGCGGTGTGATGAAACACGTTCAGTACTCACTATGACGTGCATCCCATCGGTGTGTTTCATGTCGACGCCGCAGTGCACCGGCACGTCGTACAGAGCGACTCCGCTCCACACTGCGGTGTGATGAAACACGTTCAGTACTCACTATGACGTGCATCCCATCGATGTGTTTCATGTCGACGCCGCAGTGCACCAGCACGTCGTACAGAGCGACTCCGCTCCACACCGCGGTGTGATGAAACACGTTCAGTACTCACTATGACGTGCATCCCATCGGTGTGTTTCATGTCGACGCCGCAGTGCACCAGCACGTCGTACACAGCGACTCCGCTCCACACCGCGGTGTGATGAAACACGTTCAGTACTCACTATGACGTGCATCCCATCGGTGTGTTTCATGTCGACGCCGCAGTGCACCAGCACGTCGTACAGAGCGACTCCGCTCCACGCCGCGGTGTGATGAAACACGTTCAGTACTCACTATGACGTGCATCCCATCGGTGTGTTTCATGTCGACGCCGCAGTACACCAGCACGTCGTACAGAGCGACTCCGCTCCACACCGCGTTGCTGATGGCGCCTGTAGCCCAGCTGATGCCCTTCACTGGTTTCACCTGCTTTTAAACCAATACACTCATCGGTACATCTAATTGTAGTATTATAAATACCTAGTTAAATGCCATATCGTGCACGACGAACTGTGAGAAATATCGGCGATTATAAGCTCTTGCTATTGAGCTTGAGTTCATGGAGAGGTTTGTTTTTTTTTGTATTTTTTACCGATTGTACAAAGGGGAGTTCCGAGGAGTTGTTCGATTAGTTTTACAATTTAATGGGTTTTTTTGGGATTTCATCCTCACACTATGGAGCGGCAATGGTTGCGTGCCGTGAATGATGTTGTTGAATGAACTCTCTTCCGAAGTTTTCTCTAGATTTTAACATGTGTCTATAGGTTACGGTAACTGCTCACCATCAGCAGTATCACTAGCGCGTTGTCAACGCTACTACTGCTACTAACACAGCAAAATCTTTGGAGTTTGCTGGTAACCCCACCCACTCGCAGAAACAAAACAACCCCCCGGAAAGTTGTCACTTGGCTACGGTTTTCTGTGATGTGGAGTAGACATTGTCATACACACAAATATTTGTCTTGTGTGGAAATCGAAACCACGAGCGTTGGTATTAAAGCTATTGCCAACCACTGGGCTGTGTTCTATAGATAGTAGTCTCAAGACGATTGTGCCCCTAATCTTTCTTGCAGTCCAGAAACCAACCTTATCCATCTCGCTGCGTCGGTTCCCAGCGCACATGAGCGCCGCCCTGACGGTACTCCTTGGAAACTTGTCGAGGTCCTTCAACGAGAACTCCACCACTTTGGTCCTTGTGGACTTGATGAGCACCCGCAGCTTGTGGTTCTTGGCGTCCAGCTCTGGGACGGGCATGTGCTGGCGGACGTAAAACAATTCGCTGCAAACAAAAAAATGCTTGGTTTCTTCGAGAAATACACCTATATAAACTAATTTAAATTGCAAAACCCTATCTAAATACAAAATTCGATCCAAATCATTAGAGCCACTTCCGAGATACACGAATATAACACGAGGGTCATTTGAAAAGTTCTTAGCCTAACATACTTAATGAAACCACACGATTTTGAGTTTATTTTTATTTTTCAACATACTCTCCTCCGAGCTCAAAACACTTTTTCCATTGACCCGGTAAGGCTTCGATACCCGTTTTAAAAAATCTTCGTCTAACTCCTCAAAATAAGCGTCCACGGCGGCTATGACCTCTTCATTTGTAAAAAAATGTTTACCACCTAAAAATTTTTTCAGCTTTGGGAACAGATAAAAGTCGGACGGTGCTAAATCCAGTGAATATGGGGGATGAGGTAACAATTTGAAGCCACATTGATGGATTTCTGCCATGGATTGCACAGAGGTGTGAACGCGCGCATTGTCCTGATGAAACAAGACTTTTCTTCTCAATAAACCTGGACGTTTTTCTTTGATTTCTTCTCTCAAACGACGCAACAGGTTGCAATAGTAATCGGAGTTTATTGTTTTACCCTTTTTTAAATAATCCACGAGAATTATAACCCTTTGCATCCCAAAAAACGGATGCCATGACTTTGCCCGACGATAAAACCACCTTTGCCTTCTTTAGGGTGGGCGATCCTGCTCTTTTCCATTGTTTCGACTGTTCTTTTGTCTCGGGTGTATTGTGGTGAACCCAGGTTTCATCCATGGTTATAAATCTTTCAACAAATTCTATTGGGTCAGCTTTATAACTCTAAACAGTCGCAAGAAGTTGTGAGTCGGTTGCGTTTTTGTTCCACTGAAAGCAGTCGCGGTACCCACCGCGCAGACACTCTACTACTCACACACTAGAGAATCCAAGTTCAGTAGTAATTATATGTGTTCGCTCAGATGAGATGCCTACAGTCTTAGCTATCTCCTAGACAGTCAATCTTCGATCAGATAAAATTAAATCACAGATTTTTCTTTGTTTTGTTCAGTGGAAGCAGTCGAAGGCCGGCCACCACGGGGCTCATCTTGAATGGTCTCACGACCACGTTTAAACTCTGCCACCCAGTTTTTAACAGTCGCATACGAAGGAGCGGACTCACCCAAAGTAGCAGACATGTCTTCATGTGTAGCTTTTGGAGTTAAACCTTTCAAATTCAGGTATTTTATCACTGCACGATGTTCAATTTTATCCATTTTCAAAAATAGCTCGGACTTGACTTACGGTATCACGTGTAAACAAACAATGAGTTACTGTGAATAAACTAAACTGTGCATACTTGTTGCTAAATAATGTAACTATAAATTGAGGGTAGTTATAAAAAAAAAACCAATGACTTTAACCATGTTAGGCTAAGAACTTTTCAAATGACCCTCGTACATATATTTCTGCTCCTACATCCTTCTACTTTCGCGTTGTATATCTGTTCCGTAATTCTTTATTTCAACATGTTCGAAACAATGCATGCCTTCTTACTTGGTAAAAGTAGCGTTATTAACCACTGTACCACCGAGCTCGTCATCATCAGTCATATGATGTAAACACGGTTTTTCTTGTAGGAAATCTACATGACGACGACATAGTGGACTACAGTGATGAAGAGCTGTGGGTGAAGGAGCCGTTGAGAGATCGGCGGCTGATCGTGAAGACTGCCAAGTCACTTTTACTTTTCACTTTTTAATTTTTCTTCTTACTTCTTACATTGTTATACATTATGATCATGTCAGCCTGTATTCGTCCACTGCTGAACACCTCCCCTCTAGAGTGTCATTCGTCTCGATCCTGTGCCACCTGCATCCATCGACTCCCTACAAACCTCTTGAGGTCGTCGCTCCATGTAGTGGGGGGTCGTCCCGCACTGCGTGTATACAGGGACGGCATTCGATAACATGACTGCCCTGGTCGTCGCTGCGACACGTGTTCCACGTGTTAGTCGTTAGTGTAACATGCTACAAGTTTCTCCATGCGGTACACTACTTACTTGGGCGTATCGAAGTGTTCGACCTGATACTTGGGCGGTATCTCGGCGTTGAACGGCTTGGCAGTCTTCACGATCAGCCGCTGGTCTCTCAACGGCTCCTTCACCCACAGTTCTTCATCACTGTGGTCCACTATGTCGTCGTCATGTAGATTTCCTACATGAAAAAAGAATAACCGTGTTTACATCATATGTATAGCTGATGATGACGAGATCGATGGCACAGTGGCACTTTCACACCATGGCTCCTGAGTACGTTTCCTACACAGGACAAACATTTGTGTGCATGAACACGTCTGTTTGTCTTGGTTTGAGTGTTTTTAAGAGATAGGGTGTGTCAAAGCAGTCCGTCTCGGGAAGTACCTCCACCTAACAGAAAACCGCAGCCAAATAACAAGTCTCTGGAGGGATATTGTGTTCCTGCGTGGGAGTGAGCCCACCAGTAAGCTCCTAAGGTCTTGATGTGTTAGCGGCAGATGTTGCAAACGTACTGTTTAACCACTTTACAACAGGTGGGCCGTATGCTTGTCTCGCAACATTGTATAAATGTGTAGGAATCGAACCCACGAGCGTTGGTGTCAAAGCTGCGTTATGAATCGCAGCGACAGCGAGATCGTCAAAGTGCAGCAGTGCAGCTATGTTCAGCAGTGGCCGAATGAAATGATGATGAAATTCTTAGCATCGTTTGCAGGAATACAACAGCCATCCAGGCAGCTGTTGTTTCACTGCGTCCTCCGTAAGGCGGAGGCAACTCCCCAGTCCTTATTTACCATCACTGTGTCTTGATTTTCGCCAGAGTTTTATTTGCAAATTAGTATGGTGTACCCTACACCATGTGTCGCTGAGACTTTGATTTTAAAAATGATACCACTACCTCTCCTTAGCGTCATCCAGTTTCCTAATTCACTATGATTGGCGGGGTCCGCTGCTTAAGCCAAAAATAAAGATTTGACGAAGATACTGATTTTTACATGGAGCGACTGCCGTCATATACATACATACGTTATTTTGCGAAAGTCAAATTTACATGCGATTTGATTTGACCTGCTTTGTGTGCTTCCGCCACCAATTAGTTCATGCGAACTGGCGCTGGCATCCATCCCAAATGAAACTGACCTATCCTATACTGTTCCAGCAACTGAAATACTTGTGGTGTCTTGTGCATGCCGTACACGTTCCAGAAGGGCTCGATGCTGAGCCCGGCCGCGTTGTATATCTGCTCCCCGCCGGGGTGCGAGGGCAGGAACTTGGTCACGTCGTACACGCCGTGTCTGTACGTCACCCAGAAACTGCCTCTGGAAGAGCAACGTTTATATTATTATAATGATATGCCAGTGGATAAAGAATAAGCCTATCGACCAAATGGTCCCTGGTTCGAATCGTAGCATACTACGAAATTTGTGTCTTCGGTTTTCTGTAAATATTTGTAATTATCACTTGCTCGCCGGTGATAGAAAACATCGTGAAGAAGCCCGCGCGGCCAAGAAATTATGTTTTGAAAGACCTGTGATCTTACCTAAGAAACTTCTGGTTTCCTCTCTGGGTTGTAGAGGTCTGGCAGTCGCTCCATGTAAAAATCTGTATCTTCGTCAAATCCTTCAGCTTACGTAGCAGACTCCGTCAATCCTAATGGATTAGGAAACGGGATAACGCTAAGAAGATGTGACGGGAGAAAAATAAAAGCGAATGCAGGAAGTAAATTGTTGGCACATTATTATAGTGTGCAAAAAAAAAAAATATTGTTAGGTCATTGAAAAATCGAAATTATTTTTCAATAAGTACGAGTTCCGTCGTGGCACCTATGCAGCACAGGCGGCATGCAATATCAACGACGTATATTGTCCAGGTACCGCAAGTGATTGTATTATGCGCTTTTGGTTTGATCGATCTCGTTTCGTAAATTTTGGTCTCGAGAAAAGAATTTTAAACCACACTTGATGCAGTTTCATCTCGAGCCAGTAGGCCGATTCTACCAAAAAACTGCAACTGCACTGCAGCGCGGCGTGTGTCAAAATGAAATTTGACGTTTCGTTAAACGTCGCTGCTGTCAGATCGCTTAACGAAACGTCAAAATGTACGCATTTTGACACACGCCGCGCTGCAGTGCAGTTGCAGTTTTTTAGTAGAATCGGCCTACAGGTCTGAATTAGCAGCAGCCTTAATAGTAAGTGAGAAACCGATACTGATTAATTTACGTCCAACTTGAAAAAAGAAAAAGTTCGGAAACTTAATACGGTATGAATTAGCTAAACAACAACAACCAAATCTCGCCGAAGCTTGCCTTGTCATTGTACACTATTGACAATCCAGTTCAGAATCCTCTATCAGTATCAGAACACTCAGTGGGTGGCTCAGTTGTGCATGACGCGACTTTGACACCAACGCTCGTGGGTTCGATTCCCACACAAGGCAAACATTTGTGTGCACGAACATGTCTGTTTGTCTTGGTCTGGATGTTTTAAGAGAGGTAGGGCGCATCAAAACAGCCCGTCCAGGGAAGTACCTCCACTTCACAGAAAACCGCAGCCAAATAACAACTCCCTAGAGGGTTGTTGTGTTCCTGCGTGTGAGTGAGGTCACCAGTAAAGCTCCCAAGGAGTGGCTGTGTAAGCAGCAGAGGGGGCATCGCGCGAGTGATACTTAATATATCGCAAGCGTTAATAGGCTACGGTACGTGCTTTACATAAGGTGGGCCGTATGCTTGTGTGCCTCCCGACGTAGTATAAAAAAAAGGTTTTTAATAAAAACACACGCTTGCGATATTTCAAGTAAACTCGCTCGATGCCTCTTCTACTGCTTACACAGCAACTCCTTGGGAGCTTACTGGTGACCTCACTCAAAACGCAGGAACACAACAACCCTCTAGGGAGTTGTTATTTGGCTGCGATTTTCTGTGAGGTGGAGGTACTTCCCCTGATGGGCTGATTTGCACACTATCTCTTAAAAACTTCTAAACCAAGACAGACATGTTCATGCACACGAATGTTTGTCCTGCGTAGGAAACGAACCCCGGAACCATGGTGTGCTTTGATGCGCCCTACCTCTGTTAAAACATCCATACCAAGACAAACAGTCATGTTCATGCACACAACTGTTTGCCTTGTGTGGGAATCGAACCCACGAGCGTCGGTGTCAAAGTCGCGTCATTCAGTACTGAGTCACCGAGCTCGTCAAAATTATCTATCTAGTGAACTACATCCCGACCTTGTGTTAAAAAGAGTATGTGGGTACTAGATATAGGTACGAACTTATTATCATGGTGGCTGACCTCCTCGGCCCTGTACGTGGGCAGCTCTGGTCGCTTGTCACCTGCCTCAAATCCCGTGTTCTCTTTGTTGTCCATATCCTTGTGGTGAGTTTCATTTTTGCCATGCAATTGTTCTGTAAATTTAAATATATATATATTTTAAATAAATATGTTTGTATACTAATGGAATGGACAGACATTGCCCAAAAATAAAAACAGTAAATCCTGTAACTCGATCGCAGCACCACCCACCTCTCCAATATTGAATCTAAACAATTCTTGAATCCATTTACATATACACAAAAAATTTCATCAAAATCGGTCCAACCCTTAGTCCCAACCCGGTACATGTCAATGCAGGCAGGCCTTCTAGGGAGGTATGTATCAAGGGGGGCAGAATATCTTTTTCTCTACTATTCAAAGCAATTAAAAAAGATCTAAAAAATGTTCGGACACTGTAAGCGATTTTTGTGTGAATCGGAACATATATAATTAATCCATCCATGTCGGTAGATGTAATAATTGAATAACTAATGTAAGACAAATACCACCTTAGTCTTCCTGCGACCACGGACGCTGCAAAGCGTTCGAAACGTCAGGTTCAACAAAATAAATAGAATACGCGATACTTCCGTTAAAAATTGTTTAATTCAATAAAAATAACAAACTGGACGAAGATTAGAAAGCTGACAAAGAAACTCATTTGCAATCGCTGGAAGACGAATTTCGCCGATACTATTAACCTGTTGTTTACCGGGCGGTCGTCTACGACCACAAAATGTATGGGAAAACGTATATAGCGGGTTCTGACCGGTTAAGACACTGATTCAGAGTCTCCTGTATGGCATATGACCAGAAACCCATTTTTTTGTAAATGTCTCACAATTACCAGAAGTTCGAGAAGAATTTTATGTGATGAAAAAATTAAAAAGGGGGCCTGTAAATATTATTTATAGTTCAGGGAAGCTCAACAAAAGAAAGGTTGGGAAACCCTGGTTTCGGAGTTCAGTGACATACATGGACAGAAGAATTATATATACTTCTTCTGTAGATGTGTTTGGTGTGTAGGGGTAATTCCCCAGTAAGACTGACACTATGTACCCTGTCTTAAAACATCCATACAATAAACTGACATGGTTCTGCACACAAATGTTTGTCTTGTTCAGGAATCAAACCCATGTCTTGGTATTATAGTAATTGTTAACTACTCAATGGGCATGTCAAATGATTTTTTTATACAAGTTGGGAGGGATACACCACCCAGTGAAGCAGCTACAGTAACCTATAAATGCTTGCAACACATTAAGTATCAGTCGCATGCTGCTACCTCTGCTGCTAACACAGTTACACCTTAGGAGCTTACTGGTAACCTAACTCACACACACAAATACAACAACTGTCCAGGGAGTTGTTATTATCCAAGTATAGCAAACAGTCATAGGGGATGGTAACCACTTCGGTGGGGCCGTTGCTTAATAGCTTCCTCGCATTATATAAAGGAGTAACCTAAGAGTATCATACCAACCATTCACAGCAGTTCCAACAAGCACAGCTCCAAATACAGCAGTTCCAATGAGCTTGTTGTATTTCCTGTGATCTCCTCTCTCGTCGCTGCCACTGTGGTATGTAACATGCCTCGCAGGTACTGACGTGGATGACACATACAAGTTCCTTCTAATAGATCTGAAACGGTTAAACAGAATGCATGCACAATTAATACTCCTCGTGTGGCAAGCATTCACTGGCTAAGGCAATTGTGTCACATTAGGTAGGCTGCTTGCTTATTGGCAGAGCTGCGATAGCCAGCGGAGCCACATTACCCTCAAAATTGTCGTTTGGGGTAGACTGATGTCATCCAGCTAGCGTTTAGACGGTAATAGTGAGAAACTCCAAAATCGACACACTAATAGCTAACATATTGTAGTTTTGTATCCTTTAATTTGAAATTTAAATGTTCGTTGGTGAGGAAGAATGGTCCAAAATCGTTCCAATTAGAAAAAAAAACATATGGGAAAACGTATGGCCGGCCACTCTGCAGTGCAGAGTCTGCACTGCACTCCCATCAACAGAAAAAGTAACAGCACTCGTCGCAAGTTTTATACAGGCCCACCACTCATTCCCACCACTGTGTCGAGTAGGAAGAGTAGGAAGTTTTCGAATTGACTTCCCCTCTTGGCAAAGTGAGAGACAGCAATATGACAAATAAGGCATTGAGCAGTCAGAAAATGTTATATACGTTTTCCCATACATTTCGCGGTCGTATTCTACCACCCGGGTTTCGAAGGGTTAAAAGACCTCAAAGCGATGGCTAGTCAAGTACTCAACTGCCGTGCACCACGGTTCATCAGATATTTAACACTATTAGGCTACATGCTTGTTTAGCACATGACATGTATAAAAACTACAAGAGTAGAAACAAGACAAGTAAACAAGTAAATCATTCCCATGCTTACCTCACACTTAATTGGATATGTTTATTATTATAACTGATTCTTGATCACTATTCGATGAGATCAATGGTGATTAAGTACCTTCACATCACAAAAAAAATTAAAAACTAAATTCTTGAGAATAAAAATAAAGACATATCATTTTGAATGGTTCAGTGAATGATTGAGCAAGATGAGCCAGTAATAAATCATTATTGTTTATTGAAATCACCTAAGAAAATACTGTTGCTAGGTTTGAGCTGTGATCACCAAGAGCCAAAAGAGTGACTTGTCTATGGACTCTTTTACCACCACCAGGGATTTGGTTATTTTCACCAAAAATAATTATGATTTTGGAGTACACTACCTCAATTTTTAATCTTCTTTTTTCTATAACACTATACACTTCTATGTTTTGTCCTATTGCATGGAGAATGTTGGGGGCTCCCACTCTCCTGTCCACCCCTATGCTTAACTTAATGACAAATAATGGGACCTGTATTGACATGTACCGAGTTGTCTATAGGGGAAATCTGCCACTTTTTTGTCTCAAGTTAAAAAAAACTCTGTTTCTTTTAACTTTTCCTAAAAAATGGAGGCATATATATACTCTTCTGCCAGTGAGCGACTTTAAAAGTATTGGAATTTCATCTCAATGACACAGGTTATTTTATTTAACTTACCATACACACACTTGCAAGTAAATACAGTTCAGTTATTAGAAACTTGGTTTATTTAACCTACCTTAACAGCACAGTCCTGAGAGACATGGTAGTTTTGGAGGAGAAAAAGACGACTAGACGTTATAAACATCAATTCGATCACGCCACTATCAATGGTCTAAATGTAACCTTGACTTGATGAGATCTTTATCACTAATATTGTCTTAAAAATAACAATACAGACACGTATGTACATAATAAATTAAATTCGACGACAAAACTTTTAAACTCTTGACATGACATTGACATAAAGTAAATAAGGTAGTGTTGCTAGATAGGACCCGAAGAAGTGAGGAGTCCTCACTTCTTCGGATCCTATCTAGCTAGCTATAAGAAGTCCTCACTGAGGACTTTTCCCGCGCTTTTGACGAGTGACGTTGTTGTTATACTTGAAATCATTACAATTCAGTGTAAAATTAGTTTTATGTGACAATTTCGATAGTATTTTGTAACATGAGTGCTAGTGCAATTATACAGTAATGAAAAAACTCAAATATAACATGTTTATGCACTTTTTGGAAGACGTGAATAAGTTCATCAAGAAAACCTTGTAAAATTCCTATCGTTTTACGGGTAGTATTTAAACTGGGTTGGTTGGGTCGAGGTACCCTTCCCAAGTATTTTTTCAGCACAGTTCCTGAAGCTGGAACATAGGATTAAGATTTTCAAATGGTTCTAAACTGATAACTTGGCTGTATGGGCTAGATCCCTTTGCCTTTCCCCTCGGGGATAAAAAGAACCAAATAAACCTACCAGGATCTGATGGCAAAAAGGGAAAAAAGAAATTGATCCTAGCAATACTGGGGAAATTGGAGTAAAACGTTACTTTTTTTTCCTTATAGCGCTCAGAGGAAGGATACCTTCTCTGAGTTATAGCGGCTGATTCTGTGTGTGATACATACAAATATAAAAAAATATCCAATGATCAAGGATAATTTTTGAAAATCTCACTGTGGCGAATGTGGGTTCGAAATTTAGATGAAAACTCCAATTACTCTGTTCATGAGTTTATTAATTAATTATAGGCTATCAGAACTTGAAAATGGTTCCAAATACTGCACATCCATAAAAAAGTTTTCATCGGAAGAGGAAGACGCAGTATTTATGATAAACCTTTCCTCCTGCATCTCAATTAATCGATCTTGTTCTATGAACTGATTTTCAATTTTTATTACATGTTCACAAGATTTTCGCCATTCATCGATCCCTATTTGAGAGAAAGCTTTTTGTGTTAAAGATTTTATATCACTTGCAGGTCTATTGACGTTTTTACCCGCAACTTTTGTTTCATTATTCCCCAGATTAATTCTATGGGGTTTAACGTACAATGATATGATGGGAGCCTCAAGACTTCGTGGCCGTGTGATTTTAAAATCTCATCTATCTGATATTTAGGTTCAGACTTATGATTTTTCACTGCAAAAACAGTAATTGACATTTACGCCAATTATCGTCGTAAGGGATGTTGTTTGTTTGAAGCCATTCTTTTATAACAGCAATACGGTCGGCTTGTGTAGGCGGTTTTATTTAATTAGAGAAGGTTTTGTAAGGTTGGGAATCAACTTCTCTGTAACCCATTTTGTAAAGTTATCTTTATTCATAACATGGTGGTAGTCAGCAGATGTACTCTTCTACCTATACACCAAACAACAGTTTGGCACAAAACCATTTTCTCCACCAGCATGTACAGTGATCCATCTAGGCCCTGCCGAAATACCTTTAGATGGGCCTGCAATATCTTTATTTTGCCAGCATTTGTTCACTGAACATGAACCGTGGTTTCATCTAAATAAACCACATCTAGCTTATCATCGGCTTCTCGATTCTTTTGCATACGCTCCAAATACTGGAATCTGTGTATCTTTATGTCATGTCGCTCCATTAAAATAGTCCTTTTTGATTGGCACTTCACGAATTGGAATTTGATGTCTTTCAAAATAAGTCTGAAGACAAAATAAGATTGTTATTTTTAGATTACTATGTTTTTAGATTATATTCAAACTGGAAGAAAATGAAATTCATTTTTGTTACCTTAATAATTCTCTTCCTCCATTGAAATTGATTTCCTCGCCTCTGTTAGATCTGCCTTCAGCAACAATTCGTCTTATGGTAGTATTAGAAACCCTTCAAATAAACCAAAGTATCAAGACGTGTCATTCCTACTAACCAGTCAACGCTTGCACATGGCCCAATATCGATGATTGTGTTTGTTCTGCACCTTGTTCATCAAGTATTCTTTGATAATCATTGAAAACAATATTTCCTGCTTGTGATCGAAGAGGTTTCTTCGACATTTTTACCACTTTTTAAAGGAAATTTTAAAGCCAACCAAAAATCAATTCCTCGAAATTTCTGTTGACAGATGACTTTTTTGTTGCCATATGAAAATAGCCTTTTTTAAAACTTTTTTTTTGCCATCAGATCCTGGTAGACCAGGCCTGTAATAGGTTGCCAGTTTGAAAAATGAAGCCTGTTCCACTTCAGTTCTCGCCAGTCGCCAGTAAGCGAGATCGTACCGTATGCTACACATGCATCAGAAAGTAAAAAGCCGTATAAACTTGTCCTGTGTAGTGCAAAAATAATTTCATGTATTCATATTCATTTAATCACATGAGATTTGTTACATTAATCGAAAACATTGGAGGTCATATAAGATGGTAATATTTCATGTCAACAAATCACCTTTACAAGGTAATCTTGATGTTACAATAGAATAAACAGTTGCGGTAGTAAGCATTGAAATGACAGTAAATCAACAGGAGGACATATAAAAATAAATGTCGCAATAATAATAACATAATACATCTATGTTCGTTTCTCAGTTCGTGTATGAGGCAGTGGATCACGGTCATTTGTCAACCAGGATGTGGAGCTTTTCCTGGATTGGTAGACCCAATAAGGATTCAACGCGGTATCTTCCAGGGTGACAGTCTGAGTCCGCTGATATTTTGCCTAGCTCTGAATCCCCTTAGCACTCTGTTAAGAGATTCAGGGCTGGGTTTCCGACTCCGTAGAGGGGGCGAGATTATTTCTCACCTGCTGTACATGGATGACCTCAAATTGTTTGCACCAAAGAAACATGAACTGGTTGACTTGCTGAAAGTTACTGAAACTTTCAGCAATGCCAATGGTATGGAATTTGGTGTTGACAAATGTGCGGTCATTCATGTAGAGCGGGGTAGAGTTGTAAATTCAGATTGTTTGCAACTCTCTGAGACAATATCCCTCAGCCCTCTCTCTGATGTTGAAACATATCTTGGTATGTCGGAGTCTTTAGGTACAGCCGATGAGGACATGAAACAATCGGTGACGGAGCGTTTCTTTGGTCGTCTGACAAAAGTATTAAAAAGTCTTTTGTCAGGTGCCAACAAAGTACACCTTCGGCATCCTAAGGTGGACGCAGACTGAATTGGACGCCCTGGATGTGAAGGTCAGAAAACTGTTAACGACGCATCGCATGCATCACCCTCGATCATGGGTGATGATGAGATTGTACATCCCACGGAAGTGTGGGGGTCGTGGCTTTTTAAATGTCAAGAACCTACACCACCGTGAGGTGTGCAATCTCAGGGATTATTTCCTTCATTGTGAAAGTGGGATGCAATGCGACGTTGTAGCAGTTGATAAGGGCCTTACGCCGTTATCCTTGGCAAATGAGAACTGGCGCAAACCATTGGCGGTTACTATCCAAAGCCGCAAGGACATATGGAAGAGCAAGGAGCTACACGGGCGGTTCTACAGGGCTCTTAATGGGTCTGATGTAGACCCACTCGCGTCGGTGGCCTGGCTACGTTTCGGTTACCTCTTTGGGGAAACTGAAGGTTTTGTCTGTGCAATTATGGACGAAGTTATCAAGACGAATAACTACTGGAAGTATATTCTGAAGGACGGTATGTTCGACATTTGCCGAGCATGCCACCGTCCCGGCGAGTCACTCAGGCATATAGTCTACGGTTGTTCTCATCTTGCTAACGGCGACTACTTGCACAGACACAATCAAGTAGCGAGGATTGTACACCAGCAACTTGTACTTAAATATGGCCTTGTAAGCTCTGATGTACCATACTATAAGTATGTACCAGCGCCAGTTCTCGAAAATGGCAATGTCACGCTCTACTGGGACCGGTCTATCATCACAGACAGGACTATTGTCGCCAATAGGTCTGACATCGTGCTGATAAATCAGGGGGTGAGCCCTTTGATGTCACCATTCCCCGTGATGACAACCTCGTGAAAGCCGAGAAAGAAAAATCTTTTAAGTACTTGGACTTGGCTCACGAGGTTACCGCTATGTGGCGTGTGGATTCAACGATTATTGTTCCGATAGTCATGTCAGTGAACGGACTTATAGCGGAGAGCCTCGACCGTTACCGTGGGATACGTTGACCTTGACAGTTGGATCAAGAACCAGATTCAGAAAGTGGTTCATTTGCCGGCCCGCATTGTGAGAAAGTTCCTCACTACGGAGCCCTAACCACCGGTAGCTTGGGTCTTCGCTCCGCTACCGGCGAGTGCCCATTTTTTTATATTTTTAAATGTATTTTTTGCGATATTTTATATTTAAAAATATAAATAATGTGATGAAATAATAACATAATAATACAATAAATTCAAAGTTCATTTTATCTATCACTTTACGCCAAATCCCTTGCGGGATAGGCAGAGAGCACCTAGCGCCACATGACTTGATTCTTACACACCTCACTCACTTCTTTAACATTCATTGTTCTTCTCATGCACGCCCGCCGGTTTCTATGGCTCCTGACACCACCTTATGATAGAACACAATCATTTTGATCATTGTAGGTGAGTCTTCGCTTTCTTGGCTCCTACATCCTCCCGCTTTTGCGTTGTTTTGTGCGCTGTTTCCTAATTCTTTCTTCCTGCATTCTTCCCACATATCCGAACTAATGGAGTATGCTCCTTATTATTTTAACATCGACGCTCTCTTTGAGACTCTGTTTCTAATATCATCATTGCGAATACGGGCTACTAGTATTACGTAACGCTCCAATTTAGACCGCATTACATACGCATACTTTCATACTTTGCCATACCCAGCACTCGCTTAAAAAAACGTTGGGACCAGCACTGCATCGTGTATAGCAAGCTGTGACTTCTGGTTCAGGTTTTCCCAACGCTCCATTCACACTATTCCCAATACTCACTCGTCTTTCCACATCAGCGGTGTACCTACTATCCCTTCTGAAAGCACATCCATGATATACAATCTCGTCTACTTCATCATCAACCGTAATCCTTACATTGATTCTGGTTTCTTCTCTTTTAAATAGCATTATCTTTGTCTTCTTCGACTTCAATAGTGAGCCTTTCTCCTTATAATCGTCTTTCATTATTGTGACCTGTGCTTGTAGTTCACATGGCGTTTCTGCTAATAGCACGGCATCGTCTGCATACAGCAGTTCATCACTAGGTCACCCATGCGCATTTCTACAATCGTACCTTAACTTACCGTACCTTATCGTGACCTTATTCTCCGCAGACAACATCGAGATACATTATAAACAGCCTGAGAGATAGCATGTAACCCAGTTTGACATTAATTTTGACATGCTACCATCTACCCGCACACATGCTGAGCAATCCATCGGATTACACCGTCATTCTCCTTTAATTACCTTTCTATATATTTTTGCTGCTGTCAACTGCAAACTGATGTCCCTATAGCTGGCGATGTCCATGCGTGACCCCTTGCTCGATGACTGCCCGTCTCCAGTCCATTGGGACCCTTCCAATTCTCCAGCACAGATTGCCTAAGTACCAGAAGTCGTCCCAGACGTAAGTTTCATCTAGTTTCCATCATCATCACCATCTCAGCTGTTATCATGTCAATTCCCGCAGATTTTCGATCTCGCGAATGGTCTTCAAGAAGCCCCACCTCGAGCGGTTGTGCTACGGAACGGTCTATCGTAACACTTAACAGGCACGAAGTTGACCGGTGTAGCTGCCCTTAATTAATGGTGCTAGTGCAGGAACAATACCACTATCCCACAGAACTGCATCTTGTCGACCGGTTCAGGCGCGGAGCGGAAAGCTGGAATACTGATGGCGAACAATAACCTGAACATCAGAGAACATGAGAAAACCCGCTCGTCCAAGAAATTATATTTCGAAAGACCTGTGACCTTACCCAAGAATGATGATAAAATCAGACTCTTCGGCAAATCCTTAGGTTTAGGTAGTGAATCCCGCCAATCTTAATGGATTAGGAAATGGGTCAACGCTGAGAAGAAGAGATTCAGGCGTTATTTTGCGAAAGTCAAATTGACATGCAATTTCATCTAATCTGTTTTGTGTGCTTTCGTCACCAATTAGTTTATGCGAACTACGCCGGGCGGCGCCCACTCTTTTAGGAAATGTGCAACATTTCATGTTCGAAATGTTTTTTTTATTCACCTTAGGCGGGAAAGATGGATACTTCGAAAATTCGAGTAATTTTTGAATCCGAATTCCGACGCGGAACTAATGCGGCAGAAACGGAACGCAATATCAATGCTGTGTTTGGAGAGGATACTGCTAATGAACGCACCTTGCGTTTTTGGTTTATAATGGATCGCTTTCGTAATGGAAACTTCGACTTGAAGAACGAACCACGTGGAAGACGGCCACACAGGTGAATAACGCTGAATTGAAGGAGATGGTGGAAGCCGATCCGAGTCAACCTACCCAGGAATTAGAAGCATGGTTTAAATATTGACTCATTTGCATCAAATCAATAAGAAAAAATGGGTTATGTACGTGAGAAGTTATACTTCTTTGGCATCATTAAGTAAATATTTAACATTAATAATTTAATGATATTTAGTATTTAATAATATTTTAATTTATAAGAAGGGTTATTGAAGTAAAATTAAAAAAAACGTCTTTCAAGTAGTTGCGGCGATGTTTATGGAATGTATTACATACAAGTCAAATGTCAAGTACAAATGTTATACATTTTTAACTATAGCGCCATCTACCGGCAATACCGTGAAACATTTAGCAGCTTCAACCTGTTACTTTTATGTTACAGTGATGCGCGCGCATCTTAAAATTTCACTGTCATCATTTTTTCATAACGCGTCTAAAGAAGTATAACTTCAAAAAAAATATGAAAAATGGATGCCTTATGACTTGACTTATCTGCAGAAAGAAACGCTTGTTGAAACTTGTGCTACCTTGTTTAATCGGTACCTTTTTATTGGTCGGTGTTTTTATTGGTAAGCTTTGCACTGCTGCGGCGTTTGACCGAGTCAACCACTTTTTTTTTATACAACGTCAGGAGGCGTACAAGCATACGGTCCACCGGATATAAAGCAGTTGCCGTAACTTATTAACGTTTGTAATATACTAAGTATCACTCGCGCGATGTCTCCTCTGCTGCTTACACAGCAATTCCTTAGGAGCGTACTGTGGGCCAATTCTGCTAAATAACTGCAACTGCACGTTTACGCCTGTCACTTGAGTCGTGCAGGAATAGTGCAGTGCCGATAGGTGTAGTCTACTAAAATATCCTGCACTGCAACTACGCTGGAACTGCGCGTATGCTGCACTGCAATGGCACTGCAACTACGCTGCAACTGTGCGTATCCTGCAAGTAAACTACTTAAAACCTGAAATGTTGCCATATTTCAATCTAATAAAACTGAATTTTTATTTAATGTTGACTCCTATAGTTTCACTATTGACTTTGGTTGCCGGGGTGGAGGTATTTCTAACCGAAAAGAAGCTTTACTTAATTATATTTATCCACAAACATCTCCCAAAACAAAGCAAATATAATTCACCGCCTCAGAATATTATTTCACTTCGCAAAAGTTGCTCAAGAGTAACGTTAACAAAACTGCAAGTAAACTCCTTCAAAACGTCTGCCACCGGTATACAAATGTCAAAATAATTTATCACAATACAGTAGGAAACGTGCAGTTGCAGTGCAGGTTTTTTAACAGAATAGCAATTCACTTACTGCAATATTCCTGCAACGTCGCTGCTGTCAGATCGTTTAACAGAATACCGAAACGTCAAAATGTACGCATTTTGACACACGCCGCGCTGCAGTGCAGTTGCAGTTTTTAGTAGAATCGGCCCACTGGTGACCTCACTCACACGCAGGAACACAACAACCCTTCAGGGAGTTGTTATTTGGCTGCAGTTTTTCTGTGAGGTGGAGGTACTTCCCCAAACGGGCTGCTTTGATACGCCCTACATCTCTTAAAACAAACAGACATGTTCATGCACACAAATATTCGTCCTGTGTGGGAATCGAACCCACAAACGATGGTGTTAAAGTGGCGTTACTAAGCACTGCGCCACCGAGCTGGTCAGCATCACATCAAACTCCTCGGAACACAACCCGTTGTACCATCAGTAGAATAAACAAAGGGAGGCAGATGTAATAAACTTCGCATTAAAGTAACAAATATCTCACGACGTTTGCATGTCGTTAGGCTGACGCTGTTCGTAATGAGATTTTAAAGACCTCGTGGAGATGCAATTTAACTTTCATACGGTGCAGTAATTTTCAATTTACATTACCGACATGAATTTCAGATATAATAATTAATTGCGTCTTGTTGCCTTATATCACGCGGGGAAAACTAAAACTGGCCGCTTATAAATGAAACAGAAAAACTTTAAATTTGAAAATAGAACTTGGTTGGGTACATGTCTGTTTTTACCTTGTGAGAATGGCACTAGTTTTTCATAAAGATTAAAGATGAATAATTTAATTCCCATTGGGCCCTCGCGGTAAGAAACAAAAACTAAGATACGTCTTACATTTCTTCTTGAAATTTTATATAATAATTTTATTAATTTTTCAACATTTCGAAAATGATCATTGGCCAAGAAGATATGCGGAAAGAAACTTGCTAATATAGATATTTTTTCATTTAATATTACAATAAATATATGTTACTTTAGTAAGTCTCAGTTCAAGAATAATTATGATGCCAAGGGTAAATAATACTGGACAAAATAATATTAAAAATAATGCATGTGTTGAATTATTACATTCATTGTCAGAAGTCTATAAGCACAAAGAGTAGTTATGATTTACCTTCTGAACATATTGTCCCAATAGCACGAAAAGCTAAATAAATAAATAAAGCAAAATAAATTTGCATAATATACAACATATAAAAATTACGTGAAACCGCGGGTGTAAAGACGGCTTTTACTGCCTATTATGGATATAAATTAACAGTGTTTAATAACATTAGTGTGTGATAAAATAATGGTCTGTCGATTCTTACTTTCATAAAAAAATTATGACTGTTCACGCCTATAAACGCCTGTTCTCGGTCCCACATTTTCAGCAATGGAATCAATGAACTACCTTATAGAACGGCGAAAGTACACAGATAATAATGGTACATACTTCGATAGATTAAATTGTTGTTTCCATATAAAACGCCAATTTCATATGTAAGGACCTAACAATAGAACTTACTCCCTAATTCTAAATATATACTGATTATTGCGTCACGCATCTGTATATTAAATTCCATTAATTGACGTGAATGTGCACGATGCAAGAAGTACGTACATTAATGACCACACTTAATCGTATTGTCTGTTGACTTTGTATAAAATAAAATTCTTCGGCATATAGCTAAAAGCCAGGTTAAGGCAGATTGCGTAACTTTTGGCTTAAATGGCTCCATCGCCGTCGGCCGCATATGCCGTCCCTGGTATTGCTATATATTATACTCGAATTATTGTCTATATGTTATTGTACCTATGCACCATCGTGCAAGAAATGAGAAAGTGAATTAAAAATTGTAATCGATAAAAGAACAAGAGTTTAATAAAATAATTTAATGAGACTAATTTGGAAAACTTTAGGAATGGATTTATAAAATTTTCGGGGAGCGGATCAGATGCCACAGATCCTAGCCTGCTGCGCCCTAAACTTGGTATCGACGACACTGGGAGATGAGAAATCTTTCCGTCCAGGCTGTGCGTGGTGTACCTCCAAGAGTTCTCTCCAGAAGGCGTCTCGAACCGGGTGTGACGGTGCGATGTAGTGGTAGAGAAGGCCGCGGTTTCTCTCAACCGCCTCACTGTACATGTACAATTTCCGCACGATAAGCACGATCAAAGAGTTTGTTCCGCCATCGACTACCATAGACACGGCTGCCTGCTGAAGTAGTTTGTAGACAAACGATTTCAGGAAATAATACAACAAAGAATGGGAATGTTAATTACTGACAAGCTTGACAAGTTATTAACGGTTACTTAAAAAATGGTTAGGCACATTCATTTCAAGATGAACGGTTGTTGTTTTATAGTTAAAAAGATTTAAAAGGTGCAATAAAAAATTTAAATCTTCAGATGGGTAATAATTTAGTTTCATAAAATGCAGGATGCGTCAAACGTTCACTTATCTATAATTTAATAGACGGGCTCGCCTACACGGCTACGATTATGAACTTGGTGAAGCGCAGAGACGAAGAGAGAATTTGAACTTCTACATAATACAGAAGTTCAAAAGAATGTTCCACGTGCAGAGGCTTAGATCGCTAGCGGTAAGAAGGACGTCACCAATCGATTCTAAAAACATCTACACGCACAAAGACTGTACTTTACACTTATATTTAATAATAAAAAAATCAACGCGCCCACAATATGCACTAACGCGTTTAGTTATTGCGATTATCAATTCAGACAATACAATTTTTAATCACTTTTACTGCGATGCGACACATGCTAGCAAAAGTCTACTTGAAAGATATTAATAAAACAGTGTTCACACATTTAATATTTAGTAAATTTTGATTTTGAAATTAATCACACACAGCTCGACGACTAAACGTCAATCGAGAAAGATCTTATCTTCCGTGTCGACTCCTTCATCTGTATTTGCCATCAGCTGCTGCTTGACTAATATTTAATTTAACACATCACTGATATTTCGTTAATGCAAACTTTTTCACTTTATATAATTTTAAACCATATTGTTCAAAATCAATATCCAGCAGATTGCCTGATCCATCAAACGGCGTAAACAGTCCAATGTCTCTCCGTCTCACGTGATACATGGCTCAGCGTGATTATTTTAACGGGAAATTTCCATATAGTAATCTCGATGTGCTACAAAACACAACTCACTGCAACTCCCTATGTCGTAGGTAAGTCTATCTATCTATCTACCTATAACTTCACGCCAAATCCCTTACGGGGTAGGCAGAGGACATGAAGTCCAACCGACATGAAGGATCTCAGACCTATAAGCATTTTGCCATTTCTATCTAAATTGTTGGAGAAAGCAGTTTGTGTCCAGTTAACGAAATTTGTAGAAGCTGAAAGCATGCTACCCCAATTACAATCCGGTTTCAGAAAGGGACGTGGCACAATAACAGCTTTACTTGACGTAGTAGACAACATATTATCTGAACAGGATTCAGGTCAGGGTACGATACTGACACTGTTAGAATTCTCGCGAGCTTTTGACAGTTTAAGTACTCGCCTCCTACTTGCTAAATTGTCTTATTACGGGGTGCAACCAAAATCGCTCGAATGGTTCGAGAGTTATCTTTGCAATCGTTCGCTATCTGTAAAACTAGTGGGTGATGATGGTGCTTTACTATCTGACTCAAAACCTGTTCAGCGGGGTGTACCTCAGGGGTCATTGCTAGCCCCACTGCTTTTTATAATTTATACCGCCGACCTTGCCAGAGTAATAAAGAATTGCAAATTTCACTGTTATGCCGATGACGTTCAGTTATATATTTCTGACAAGCCCGAACGTATTTGTTCTGCAGTAAGTCGACTCAATGAGGACCTGGAATGTATTTTGGAGTGGTCTAAGCGCAATTACTACTAAGTCAAAGTATATGGTAATCGGTACTAAATTACAAATCTACAAAATCATAAATAATGACCCCCTTGTGACTATTGACGAGCTCGGTGGCTCAGTGGTGGAACGCGCTGTTACGCGACTTTGACACTAACGCTCGTGGGTTCGATTCCCACACAGTACAAACATTTGTGTGCATGAACATGTCTGTTTGTATTGGTCTGGGTATTTTCTATGTATAATAAGTATGTATTTACAAAAAAAAATGTATTTACGTATGTTTATCAGTTATCTAGTACCCATAACACAAGCTTCGCTTACTTTGGGGCTAGGTGGCGCTGTGTAATTTGTCCGACAATATTTATTTATTTATTTATTTATTGATGGTAAGCAAATAACTCGAGTTGAAGAGGTAAGGGATCTAGGCATATTGTTTGACTGCCAGTTAAGATTCGAGAGTCATGTGCTGAACTTAGCGAAGAGTTGTTTTTACCGGCTAAGTGTACTGTAAAGGATTCGAAACTTTCTTTCTGTAGTCTCACGTATAAGTATCTGTGAATCATTGATTTTGTCCAGATTGAACTATGGTGATCTTCTGTATGGTCCGAGATTACTGAGTAGAACAAAAAGGTTGGTGCAACGAGTGCACAACGCCTGTTGTAGATTTTGCTATTCCATACCACCACGAAGTCACGTATCGCCATATTTGATCGCCAATGCGTCAATGCTTAATATGGAATCACGGAGAGAGTTGCATTTGGCGAGTCTATTATTTGATGTTTTGAAATATAAGAAACTAGAATACTTGCATGAAAAGTTGAATTACTCCACTCGCTGTAATGCAAGAAAAACACGTTCTGTGCTAATGTTTCATAGGCATCGGACTGAGGCCTTTACTGGTAGCTTCAGGTATGCGGCAACGAAGTGTTGGAATAATATCCCATCGCCGATCAGAACTATTTACAGTAAATTTACTTTTAAAGCTCGATATAAATCTTTTGTTGTTGGAGAAACAGAAACAAGGTATCCCTAAAAACTTCGCTTGTCGCATATCTGTATCTGCCTCATTATCTGTCTGATGGAGACAACGTGAAATGCAATTCAATTATTTTTTTCTATTTTATTCATTTATTATTATTAGTAATTACTACTACTATAACTTCACGCCAAATCCCTTATGGGGTAGGCAGAGAGAACCGAGCGCCACGCGACTCGATCCTTACATACCTCACTCGCCTCTTTAACATTCATTGCTCTTTTCATGCACGCTCGCCGGTTTCTAGGGCTCCTGACATCACCTTCTGATAGAACACGACCAATTTGGTCATGGTAGGTAAGTCTTGGTCTTCCTCGGCTCCTACATCCTTCCACTTTTGCATTGTATATCTGCTTCGTCATTCTTTCATCCTGCATTCTTTCTACATATCCGAACCAACGGAGCATGCCTGTTCTTACTTTAACACCGACGCTCTCTTTCAGATCAACTCTCTTTCTAACATCATCATTGCGAATACGGTCTACAAGCCTTACGCCACAAATTTTGCGCAGCGCACGCATTTCCACCGCGTTTATTCTACTTTCATGCTCTTTCTGCCATACCCAGCTCTCGCTTCCATAAGTTAACGTTTGGACCTGCACTGCATTGTGTATAGCGAGCTGTGCCTTCTCGCTCAAGCTTTTACTACCAAGAAGTTACCCAACGCTCCATTCCCACTATTTCCAGCACTTACGCGTCTTTCCACATCAGCAGTGTACCTTTATCCCAGCTTAAAGCGCAGCCTTTTCTTTTCCCCATTATTAAATAAAAGTCATCAGTATGCGCCCGAAAAAATATGCTAGATGCGCTACAGCAACGTGGCAGCCCCGTCAATACCCTGAACCATATTGTTAAGGCTTACACAGACGACGCACAGGGACGTATGCTGCACTATATGCTTCAAATAATAAAGTAGTTAAAAGATTCAGGCGATATTTTGCGAAAGTCAAACTTACATGCAATTTAATCTAACCTCCTTTGTGCGTTTCTGCCGCCAATTAGTTCATACGGTCTAGCGCCGGCCGGCACCCACCCACTACCACTAGTAGATGCAACATCTTGACGCTGCTATGGCTGATCCGGTAGTCTCTGCCTCGGCTGCTGGATCTGGAACATAATCCGCATGCCCCCACCACCACCGTTGCTGCCACGACTGGCCTGGTCGTCGCTGCGACACGTGTTTCGCCTCTCCACGAGGCATCATCAGGCGTTGTAGACGTTAACGTTAATCGTCAGAATAACATGCTACAAATGATAAAGTGGCGAGGTGAAAATAATGCAGCCATCAAAGGGCGAGAGAAATGAATTTCTTAAAGGCATTTACGACTGCGTATTAAATAATACGCGCGATAAAATGTGGATATAAATCAAAGGGAAAATAAGTTTAGTGAGGTCACAATGGGGTTTTATAGACCTCTTAATTGTATTTTATGGCTTTCAGTATAAATTGTATACATTCTTTTTAGCCGACTTTAAGAAATGGGTGTATATTACTACATTTTTGCGTAGTAATATTATGTCATATCGATTGACATACATAATGCTATACTTTGCGTTATGTATGTCCATCGATATTTCGAAAACCACTTATTTATTTAGGGTTATTTTTTTTATACAACGTAGGGCATATAAGCATGCGGCTCATCTGATATAAAGCAGTTACTGTAATCACTGAACGCTTACGTGTTCCTCTAAAGTTATTTATTACGTATTCCTCGTGCGATGCCACCCCCGCTGTTAACACAGCAACTCCTTAGCAGCTAACCGGCAACCTCACTCGCAGGAACACAACAACTCCAGGGAGTTGTTATTTGGCTGTTGTTTTTAGTAGATGTTTCTCCAGACGGGATGCTCTGATGCGCTCTACCTCTCTTGAAAACACACAGAATCTATATATATAAAAGGAGAAACTGACTGACTGACATATCAACGCAGGGCCTAAACTATAAAGGTCAGAAACTTGAAATTTTGCACAGGGGTTCCTTTTATAACGTAGGGGAGCACTAAGAAAGGATTTTTGGAAATTCATCCCCTAAGGGGGTAAAACGGGGGTGCAAATTTAGTATGAAACTTTGGCGTTTATGAAGTTATTCGAATGAAATTCAGCATGAAGGTTCTTTGCTGATAGGCATGAAACATGAGTAAAATATTTTTTCAAAATTCATCCCTTAGGGGATTAAACACGGGCGCAATATTAGTATGAAACTTTGGCGTTTTTGAAGTTATTCGAATGAAATTCAGCATGAAGGTTCTTTATTGAAAAGCATGAAACACGAGTAAAATATTTTTCTCAAAAATCATCTATCTATATATATAAAAGGAGAAGCTGACTAACTGACATATCAACGCAGGGCCTAAACTATAAAGGTTAGAAACTTGAAATTTTGCACAGGGGTTCCTTTTATAACGTAGGGGAGCACTAAGAAACGATTTTTGGAAATTCATCCCCTAAGGGGGTAAAACGAGGGTGCAAATTTAGTATGAAACTTTGGCGTTTTTGAAGTTATTCGAATGAAATTCAGCATGAAGGTTCTTTGCTGATAGGCATGAAACATGAGTAAAATATTTTTTTCAAAATTCATCCCTTAGGGGATTAAACGCGGGCGCAATATTAGTATGAAACTTTGGCGTTTTTGAAGTTATTCGAATGAAATTCAGCATGAAGGTTCTTTATTGAAAGGCATGAAACACGAGTAAAATATTTTTCTCAAAAATCATCTATATACTCGTATATAAAAGGAAAAGCTGACTGACTGACTGCCGTTTTTGAAGTTAGTGCCTTGAAACTTTATACAGATACTCTTTATTAAAATCCAAAAAAGTAGTTTCAAAAATTCCACCCCGGGTGTAATGGAGGTCAAAAGTATTTCTTGAACTAAAATTTGAATTATTAAGAAATTGTTATTTTTTAAAGTGAGCTGCTTTAGACTGTAAATATACTCTCGCACAAGACGTCAAAGAAGTAATTTCAGCGTTTTTCAAAATTCCACCTTTAGGGGCTGAAAAGGGGGTTGACAGTTTGTATGGAGCAGAAAACTTTTTGAAGTTAGTGACTTGAAACTTTGTATAGATACTCTTTATTAGAATCAAAAAAATTCGTTTCAACGTTTTCAAAAATTCCACCCTTAGCGAGGTGAGGTGAGGTGAAAAGTGGGTTGAAATTGTGTTTGAACGAGACGCTAATCTATATTAATAGAAATGGAGTTCCTGTCTAATTCACTGACTCACCAATAGGCTTTTGTAATGCATATGAGAGATAAGAAAGATTTTTTTTAATTTCAACCCAGGCAGATATTTTTTTAAGTGGCTTGAAACTTTTATGTTTTTAAAATAGGCAATGTTGAGAATAAAGAGGTGCTTTGAGTGTATACAGCCAGTATCAAATAGTTAATGAAAACCGAACAGGCCGTGACATATCTTCATTACTACACAAATAAGAATATTTGATACTTTTACTAACTATTTAATGCGGACTGTACTAAAAAATAAGAAGTAAAATAAAAATAAGTAAAACTGCTGAAATTCCAAAATCTACGCGTGCGAAGCCGCGGGCATAAGCTAGTATATATATATATACTCGTATATGTATATATGAATGTAATTTATATTAAAATGATTATGTCAAGATCGAGTTGGGGCACTGAAGGTTTTCTGTACTAACTACTTTTCGTAGACCGTCTATGGAGGGGTTTAGTATTCTGGAGTTATTTCGTGATTTAAAACGCGCGTTATGTCGTCGGCCCCGAGTTTTTGCTTCCGACCTTTCCAGCTATAATAACCACTCTACATGAGGCGGGCCGTATTATTGTAAACCGAACGTAAATACGGAACGTAAACGTATATAGTCCCCCGTCGGTCCCGGCTGTTGTCGATAGATGACAGTCGTTAAGCTAAGTCAGTGGCCCTCGGGAGGTTTGAAAACGCTGGCTTCCGCCAATTCGCATTTGAGCAGCGTGGTGGAGTATGCTCTAAACCAGTGGCGGCTGTACCTTAAGTACGCTCGTGCGCTGAACCACCAATTTAAAAGATTTAAAAATTACAAAATATTACTTCATCTTTAAATTACCATGTTAATATTTATTTTTGAAACATACAAAAACATAACAAATAAAATTTAAAATTATAACAAATAAAAGACAAAACAATTTAAGCGCTTTGCTAAACTATTAAGACTTATTTTCCCTGTAAAGAAAAATTCTCGTGCGCTTCGGCGAGCGCACGAGGACTGCTAGTATAACTTGTATGAGCGAGCTAATACGCCTGACGCGTGAAACAAAAGATAGTTCAAAGAAATGTACTGAGAAATGAGTCGGTTCTCGTGCGCCGCACGTGCGAATCGAAGATTACCGAGAGCACCCGATGATGACCCGATGTTTAACGAAATTTGAAATTTGAGTTCGACGGCGGCCATGATAGACCTCTCCTTATCAGTATACTCGTAGTTTCGCTGTATCTGTGACGCGTTAATTATTGTTTGTTTATATTAAGTAATTGATTTTTTTTTTAATTTACATCTTTTATATAAATTGTTGCAATTTCTAATATTAATACTTGGTGAGCAAGTAAAGTGCACCACTAGTTCGATAACCCACCAGCCGCCACTGCTCTAAACCCCATCGGCAGAAGAGAGACCCGTATCCCAGCGGTGGGATGAGTAAGAGTTGATGTGGTGGTTGTGGAACGTAAATACAAAAACTGAAATTAGTATGTCCTCACTTCACTAAACACCAGCTATCTACGCAGTAGGTTAATTTACTCGATACAAACCAGCCTCAGATTTCATTCCCAACATTCTTGACATGCTATCGAGTCCAATAATGTCATGGAACAATGATATTATTTGGATATGGCGTTTTCTTCCAACGTTGGGGGCATACAAGCATAGGGCCTGATGTAAAGTGGTTGCTATAGCCTGTACTGCACGCTCAGTCTATTTCAATTACTTTCACGGAAAATAAGTACCCACGCAGACGACTTTGTACAAAGTCTCCCTCTGGTGAAATCATACATTTCTTCATAGTTTGTGACGTCATCTGCCGGGGCCTTTTAGTAGAACCGTTTTCAAGTCACTTGATGAAATGCCACTTTCAAACAAAATTATTTCGCAAACTAATTATTGTAGAAAAATTTTACTGTGAGATATCTTCCTGTCTCTATCTCCTCTTTTAAAATCTATGCATATTCCCTATTCTTCACAAACAAATTTATTTAAGCGGTCACTTATTATATTGAGCAGTCGATAATGTTATTTTTGTACCAATATACATCAATTGATTGCAATATCTAACAAATTTGACGAGCTTGGTGGCTTAGTCGTGAATGACTCGACTTTGACACGGACACTCGTAGGTTCGATTCCCACACAAGACAAACATTTGTGTGCATGAACATGTCTGTTTGTCTTGGTCCGGATGTTTTAAGAGAGGTAGGGCGCATCGAAGCATTAAGTCTGGGGAAGTACCTCCACTTCACAGAAAACCACAGCCTTTTCTTCTTTTCTAATATGAGGTGCGTGTAAGTCTAAGTTGTTAATAACGCGACTTTGTCACCGACGCTCGTGGGTTCGATTCTTACATTGGACAAACATTTGTGTGCATGTACATGTCTGATTGTCTTGGTCTGGGTGTTTTTAAAAGAAGTAGGAGTTGCCATGTAAGCAGCAGAGGAGGCATCGCACGAGTGATATGTGAATTTTCTGTTAGGTGGAGGTACTTCCCCAAATCGCTATACGCAGCGAAATAACAACTCTCTGGAAGGTTGTTGTGTTCCTGCGTGTGAGTGAGTTCACCAGTAAGCTCCTAAGTAGTTGCTGCGATACCAGCAGATTCTTTAAAGAATGTGAACTTAATCATCACGACAATATTCTGCATTTGTTTTCAGCATACTTGAAAAATGTTTTTATTAAAATAATGCAATACATTCCATCACGCCTGTCTCCCATTGGGGTAGGCAGAGACTATAGAACGCCAGGTGCACCGATCCAAACATACCGCTCTCGTTTCTTCTACACTTATCAACCTCTTCATGCATGCTCTTCGGTTTTGGGTACTTTTGATAAAAAATAATGCAATATTTATGTAAATACACGTATACAATACACCACGGTTGTTATGACGCCTTATCCCAAGTTTCGTTATAACGAAACTTGTGTGTGCGTAAGTGCGAGGGTTGTACACACACGTACAACGCTCGGACCCTGTAATAATCGATGTATAATGCATTCTATCTCATTCTCTCACACGTTACATACTATAGATTCATGTAGTTGCATCTTTTTACTGTCGCTTTTTCGTTTCATCGAGTTTCAAATCACAACGATCCTAAAGAAGTTTTCACTTCAAAAAGTGTCCGCGTGAGCACAAAGGATATTTATATTTTACAATGATGATTAAAATGTAGCAAAAATTACATGCCGCATCCAATGCGATGTTATGTGATTTGTGATCCAGTACTTAAGGCCAATATCTGCGATCTCAGGCAGAAAACATTCCTTGTTTGCCATGCGCTACATGCCCGCCGAGGCACCACTCTGCCGAATGTATTTATGTGTCGTGCACTGTACCGATCGTAATCTTGGAAACATAGGGTTGCCAGCTCCGACGAGAGAGAGAGAGAGAGAGGTTTCAATGCATGTGTACATAATGGTAAGTTGAGTTCGTTCGTAGAATATTTATTGATATTATAATACAGCTGAGTCTAGAATCTATTTTTGAAGCGAAAACTTGTTTATCATCGTTGTATTTTGAAACTCGAATATACGAAAAAACCGACCAAGTGCGAGTCGGACTCGCGCACGAAGGGTTCCGTACCATTATTTATAAAGACGGCAAAAAAATCACTTTTGCCGTCCAATTTTTTGCCGTTGTTATTGCGGCAACAGAAATACATCATCTGTGAAAATTTCAACTGTCTAACTATCACGGTTCATGTGATACAGCCTGGTGACAGACGGACGGACGGACGGATAGCGGAGTCTCAGCAATAGGGTCCGTTTTACCCTTTGGGTACGGAACTCTAAAAACGACAGTAAAAAGAGACAACTACATACATTTATAGGATTTAACATCATTAAAAATACTCTCTGTAAAATAATTAAATATTATAGAATTGATGAACATAGAACTGACAAAGATGTCTGGAAATAATTCAGCACAGACTACCTGTTCTTAATAATCTTTAATTTTACCATTTGATATCATTATTGTACCATTATGCTTATGTAAATTTTTGTAATATCTAATTGTCAATTTTAAAAGAGACCTATATTGGCAAGTTTCTTTCGGCATTTCTTCTTCGCCAATGGTCATTTCCGAAATACTAGCAGATTAAAAAAAAGGAAAAAATTAAAATAAGAGAATTAAATAAGATACAATAAGATTATAATTCAAAAAATGTAAGACGCGTCTAAGTGCCCGCATGGGTCTAATTGCAAATAAAGAATTTTTATTTTTATTAAGGCATTATTACAGAATAGAAGGCATTTATTACAGGGTCTAAGCGTTGTAGGTGTGTGTGCGCGCCTGCGTATTACGAAGCTTGGGATAAGGCGTCATAACAACCGTGGTGTAGTACACGTGTATTGTTTACATAAATATTTCATTATTTTAATAAAAATATTTTTCAAGTATGCCGAAAGCGAATGTAGAATATTCTCGTGATTAAGTTCACATTTTCGAAGAATTCATTTCTACCACACATACACATACATATATATAATTTATTTTTTACTATTGACACTCGAAAAATGGCTCGTGATTCTTCAAAAACAGTGAATAAAACGCTCTTTATTTCACTGAGTGGTGTTAGTAGATGCATGCCGCCGCTGCCCTGGCTGTTCCGGTCGTCTCTGCGAGTGTTCGCCGTCTGAAATGTGAACCGCATGCACCAGCCACCGTCGCTGCCCTGGCTGCTCCGGTTGTCTCCGCGACACGTGTTTCGTCTCTCCACGAGACATCCTCAGACGTTGTAGATGTTAGTCGTTTGAATAACATGCTACGAATGACGTTAATAAGCTGACACTTTATCCACACAGCTATCAGTGTTCGATTTACAGAAACGTACATCACAAAATAAATAAAGGAGTATTCACACACTGCCTTAATTATACAACAATAGGAAGAAATAAACTACCAGCAGTGATACTAACCTAGTGAAGAAAGGACCAACCTTGTGACCAACAGCCATGCAATTCTCTAAGCGACTCGTAATGGCTGTGTGCGTCGCTGTAATCACAGATGTCACAGCTTTGACATCGTCTACTGCGATCACGGCTTTTTATTTGGTATTCTATAAGGCTGTAAGCGTACGCGAGGCTGTTTGCCTTGTAGAATTCCAATTCCAAACGCAGCCTTGCGGCGCTAGTGTCGCACAAATGAAAAGCGACACTAAGCAATTGCAATTTTGTGTACAAGGCTATAACAGCCGATGTTTCCGAGGATGTAAGGATGTTTGCTCTTACAGAATTGCATGGCAGGACCGGTTCGAATACTGGCATATACCATAATTCCTGTTTCCGGATTTATATACAAATTTGTAATTATCACTTGCTTGACGGTGATGGGAAACGTCGCGAGGAAACCCGCATGTCCGAGTAATTATATTTCGAAGGACGTGTGACCTACCTAAGAATGACCAAATTGCGGAGGTCAGACAGCAGTCGCTCCATGTTTAAATCACTATCTACGCCAAATCCTTAGGCTTAGGTAGCGGACCCCGCCAATCTAACTAACTTATGGAAGCGAGAGCTGGGTATGGCAGAAAGAGCATGAAAGTAGAATAAACGCGGTCGAACACTACTAATATACATTCAATATTATTTATTGGTGTAGATATATTTTTAATAGAGTTAGTGCGCATTAAAGCTGGCAAAGTATCTCCACCTCACAGAAAACCGCTGCCATATAACAACTCCCTATAGTGTTGTTCTGTTCCTGCGTGTCAGTGAGGTCATCAGTAAGCTCCTAATGAGTTGCTGTGTTAGCAGCAGAGGTGGCATGGCGGGAGTGAATTTAATGTATTTCAAGCGTTCATAGGCTACGGTAACCGCTTTACATCAGTTGGGGCGTATGATTATCAATTCTGATGTTGTATAAATGTATATATAAATATTTACTACTCAAAACAAAATAGGGGTCACCATGTACGAGTATTTTAAGTAATCTGAATTGAGAGAGATTTGGAGGTTGGTAAATGATAAAAGTAATTTTATTATTTGTATTTTTTTATTTATTAATATTTTTTTTATACAACAAGATTATCAAACATGCATGCGGCTCGCATCAGATCATCAGTATTCCACAGATGAGCTCGATGGCGAACTTGTCACTGATGCTCGTGGGTTCGATTCCTCCTCCACTATTTTCCACCTCTGCTGCTAACACCGCAACTTCATACGAGCTTACTAGTAACCTAAAGATAGATTATAAACTAATACAATGTTTAATAAGCTTGCAATGAGTTATTGCAACAGTAAAAACAGATACATAAATGGCGGGGCTTGGCGATCACTATTACAAGCGGCCAATGTCGGGGCAGGTTCAAGGTCACACGGGGTATGAAAACCTTTCTCTTTTTTTAGGGTTCCGTACTCAAAGGGTAAAACGGAACCCTATTACTGAGACTTCGCTGTCCGTCCGTCCGTCCATCTGTCACCAGGCTGTATCTCACGAACCGTGATAGTTAGACAGTTGAAATTTTCACAGATGATGTATTTCTGTTATAACAACAAATACTAAAAAATAGAATAATAGAAATATATAAGGGGGCTCCCATACAACAAACGTGAATTTTTTGCTCGTTTTGCTCGAAATTGATAACGGCAACAGGTAGACGCTTGAAATATTCACAGAATATTTAGTTATATATTCACTTTAAGAATAAATAATTAAATTCAAATAAAACAAATATTTAAGGGGGGCTTTTTGCCGTTTTTATACATAGTGGTACGTGCACCGAACCCTTCGTGCGCGAGTCCGACTCGCACTTGGCCGATTTTTTTTATACTACGTCGAGGTATACAAGCATACGGCCCACCTGATGTGGTACCGTAGCCTATTAACGCCTGCGATATATTAAGTATCACTCGCGCGTTGCCTCATCTGCTGCTTACACAGCAACTTGGGAGCTTATTGGGTATCTCACTCACACGCAGGAACACAACAACTCTCTAGGGAGTTGTTATTTCGGCTGCGGTTTTCTGTGAGGTGGAGGTACTTCCCGAGACGGGCTGCTTTGATGCGCCCTACCTCTCTTAAAATCATTATATATTAATATTTTTTATATATTAGCCTGTCGGGGCAGGTGCAAGGTGACACGGGGTATGAAAACCTTTCTCTTTTTTTTTATACTACGTCGGGAGTTATACAAGCATACGCCCCACCTGATGTAAATCGGGTACCGTAGCCTATTAACGCCTGCGATATATTAAGTATCACTCGCGTGATGCCTCCTCTGCTGCTTATACAGTAACCCCTCTGGAGCTTCTCTATCACAGTAGGATGGAAATTCACAGTTAATTAGGATTGTATTAGGAATTTTGTACATCGCATTGAGATGAAAGTTGAGTTTGTACTTTTTCGACGCAGTGGTGTAACGAGCTGTTACGTTACCCTGACACCTACGACCGTGGCTTCGATTCCCGCACAGAACAAACATGTGTGTTCATGAAAATGTGTTTGTTTTCGTCTCGGTGTTTTTAAAAGAGGTAGGGCGCATCATAGTAGCCCGTTTGGGGAAGTACCTCCGTCTCACAGAAAACCACTGCCAAGTAACAACTCCCTAGAGCGCTGTTTTGTTGTCACTAGTGAGGTCCTACGGAGTTGATGTGTTAGTAAGACGAGTGAATGTTGACAATCGGGTGAACGAGGCATTGGGAGTATTGCTGAAAAACCTTGAGCCAGAAGACACGTGCGAGAGGTAGGGCGCATCAATTCAGCTCGTCTGGGGAAGAGTCTCCACCTCACAGAAAACCGCGGCCAAATAACAACTCCCTGAAGGGTTGTTGTGTTCCTGTTGTGAGTAAGGTCACCAGTAAGCTCCTAAGGAGTTGATGTGTTAGCAGTAGATTGGCATGGCGCGAGTGATACTTAATGATTGCAGGTGGACATATGCTTACGGTAACCGCTTTACATCAGGTGGGCTGTATGATTGTATGCCGCCGATTGTATGTAAAAACTCCTAGAAACTAATAGAGTTCGGTAAAAATGAAGTAGCTTGTCATACAAAACCCATAACTAATGGAGAAACCTTTCTCCGAGGCCACTGAAACGGCGGAGAAGAATATGATGTTGTTGTTGTAGTCTCTTTATTGTACAAATATACATAACAGATACAGTGACAAACTTTTAGTATGTACAAAGGCGGACTTATCTCTGTAAGAGATCTCTTTCCGCCTTCATCAGAGGGAGACTTTGTACAGTCGTCGTCTGCGTGGGTACCTCTGTCTCACATATTTCTACCGCCAAGCAGATATATTTATATTGTGTGTGTGTTCCGGTGTGTTCATGTGGATGCGCAAAGAGGCATAAAACATTGAAAGGGGATGCCTGGTGCGGAGGTTGAATCCTCCGTAGCAAGAAAGAGGAAAGCGTGGCTGGATTATGTATCATCTTTGCCCTTAAATGAAAGTATGAGAGAGAAGAAGAAAGAAATGTACCGTCTATGCAAGAATGAAACCAAGGCTTTAGTGAAAGAGAAGCGTGAAAGACAAATTATGAATGAGGAAGAGAGGCTGACGAAAAATTTCGAGGCAAATACCAAACTCTTTGGGAGAGAGGTAAAGAAGTCTCGGGGTAGTTCGTCGGCATCCAGTATGAACAAGATTAAGTCTAAAGCTGGTATCATTCTTGCAAACACTCAGGAAGTGTTATAATAATAATAATAATAAGGAGCTACACGGCCGCTACAACAAGGCCCTACACGGGCCTGATGTAGACACGTTGGCTTCCGTATCCTGGTTACGTTTCGGGGACCTCTTTGGGGAAACCGAAGGTTTTGTCTGTGGAATTATGGACGAAGTTATTAAGACGAATAACTACCGGAAATATATCATGAAAGATGGCACGCTAGACATCTGTCGAGCGTGTCATCTTCCTGGGGAATCTCTCAGACATGTTGTTTCCGGTTGTTCTCATCTTGCTAACGGCGAGTACTTACACAGACATAACCAAGTAGCCAGGATTATCCATCAGCAACTTGCTATGAGATATAGTCTATATAGATATATATAGATATATATATATATATAGTCTTGTAGTTAATGAGGTGCCATATTACAGGTATACGCCCGAAGCAGTTCTCGAAAATGACCATGCCACATTATACTGGGATCAATCTATTATCACTGACAGGACTATTGTAGCCAATAAGCCTGACATTGTATTAATAGATCGATCGACGCGCCAAGTAATCATTGTTGATATCGCTGTTCCACATGACGTTAATCTTGTGAAAGCTGAAAAAGATAAACAAACAAAATATCTTGATTTAGCTCACGAGATTACCGACATGTGGGATGTCGATTCAACAATCATAGTTCCGATTGTTGTATCGGTCAATGGCTTAATAGCCAAGAGCCTCGACCAACATCTGAAGAGGCTCGCGTTGGGAAGCTGGATTAGGGGCCAAATACAGAAGGCAGTCCTCCTTAGCACGGCACGTATTGTGAGGAGGTTTCTGTCTCTGTGACCTTGACCACTGATAGTTTGGACCTTGTTCCCGCTATCAGAAGGAAGCTGTTTTTTATATTTTTAAATGTTTTTTTTTTGTAATGATATATTTAAAAATATATTTAATAAGATTATCATTTAATAAAGGATATAATAATAATATCTTTATTGCATAAAACATGGTATACATAGATCTTAATTTATGGTCGAGAACATTCATGTTTTGCTAACGGAGAAGATAGCATGCAAGTATTACAATAAAATTTGACAAAATTAAGTGATCATTATTTATAAAAAAAAATCTTTCAAATTATAAAAGTTATTATCATTCAGCCATTTGCATAATTTTGTCTTGAATAACTTGATATTTAACATTTTTATGTCAACTGGTAAATTATTATAAATTTTAACACACATAGCTATACAACTTTTATTATATTTTGTTAATCTAGGGTTATCGTCCAGTATAAGTCTATATGGATCACGTCTACTCCTTGAATACAGATTAGAAACACTCTTAAAGTACTTTATGTGCTTGTGTACAAATATACATACCTCGTAAATATACAAAGATGGAAGTGGTAACAAACCAAGCTTTTTAAATATTGGCTTACAAGAAACATCAGATGGGAGACCATATAACGCTCTCATACATTTCTTTTGGGCAACAAATGCTCTATTTATGTCGGTGCTGTTACCCCACAGTACGAGTCCGTATCGCAATACAGATTCTACGTAGGCATGATAACACGTAATAGCCGTATTGATATTAGTTATATTTTTGACTTTTTTTAGAGCATACACGAATTTGTTAATTTTATTAGCTACTTTTTCAACATGTGATTTCCAGTCTAAATTTTGGTCAATATTCACACCTAAAAATTTTATTTGGGTTGTGTTTTGAATTCTTTGGACATTTAATTGTAAATTATTATTTGTATTTGCTATTCTATTAAATTGAATGTATTTCGTTTTTTCCAAATTAATTTTTAAATTATTAATGTCTGTCCATTTTATAACTTCGTCAATTGTATTTTTAATGTCATTTTCATGATCTCTAATTGTTGAATTAAACAATTTTTTAACGGAAGTATCGCGTATTTTATTTATTTTGTTGAACCTGACGTTTCGAACGCTTTGCAGCGTCCGTGGTCGCAGGAAGACTGCATAAATAAATAAAATACGCGATACTTCCGTTAAAAAATTGTTTAATTCAATGTGTAACAATCGCGAAAACCTAAGACAATACTATCTCTAATTGTATTTCCTTTTTTGTCAGTGGTCACAATAATAGAAATGTCATCAGCGAATAAAGTACATTTATAATTTGTTATATTACTGATGTCATTTACGTAAAGTATAAATAATATTGGGCCCAGTATACTTCCTTGTGGGACGCCACATTTAATCGATCTATAACCAGATGAATAAGTAGTCATTTCACTGTTTTTATCAATCTTGTTAATAGTAACATATTGCTGTCTTTTGTTTAGATAGGATGTTAACCATTCATGCGTAGGCCCTCTAATTCCTATAAGGTCAAGTTTTTTAAATAATATGTCATGTGAAACCGTGTCAAAAGCTTTTGACAAATCAAAAAACAATGCAGTAGTCCAATAATTTCTATTAAGCTTAGTCAATACTGTTTTCAAAAGACAGAAAATTGCCAATGTTGTTGACTTCTGTTTTTGAAAACCATACTGTTCATCACAAATTAATTTATATTTATTTAGAAATTCAAGTAACCGCTTGTGCATACATTTTTCAAATATTTTGGAAAAGATCGGTACTAAAGTAATTGGTCGATAATTACCGATGTCCTCCTTATTACCACTTTTGAATAGCGGCTTCACAATTAATAATTTCAATGCTTCTGGAAAAGTTCCAGACGAAAAAGAAAGGTTCACCAAATGGGTCAGAATACAGACTAGTTCATAAGCACATAATTTTATGATTTTAGTATTGATACCATCATATCCTTCGGAGCCAGTGTTCTTCAGTGATAGAATTTCCAATAAGACTTCATTTTCTGACATTGGTCTTAGAAACATCGAGTTATTTCTAGTATTTTGTTTATAATTACTGTTAGTGACATTCATGTTCGAGTGGCAACTTGCATCAACAAAATGGTCATTGAAGGCAGTGGCAATTTCTACAGGGTCACTTGTTGATTTGTTTTTTATTTTAATATTAAATGTATCATGGGACATTGGTTTATAAATTTCATTTTTAATTACTTTCCATGTCGCTTTACATTTATTATCATTTCTGTTTATAAATTTGATGTTTGAGTTCTTTTTTGCTTTAAATATACATTTTTTCAATATATGAGAATATGTAGTATACTTATATTTATTTACATGGTTTTTATTTTGATAATATTTATATCGCAGTGTACGTTTAAATCTGCAACTCTTTTTAAGTCCTTCGCTTATCCAATTTTGTTTATTTTTTGCATTATTGTTTATTTTCATTTTTATTTTTGGAAAGCAAAGATTGTAGAGTAAGCATATAAACTCATGAAATTTGTTGAATGCCGTATTTAAATCAATTTCCTCATAGACATTTGACCAAGATAAATTATGTAGGCACTCTTTAAATTTACGGATATTGTCAATGCTAAAATCTCTTTTGTATGTATAGTAAATGGCTTTTTTTTGCTCTTTATGCTCTACAGAAAAACTTAGCATTTGCGCTGTTTCGTGGTCTGATAGATGAAGGGGCAGGACCAAAGCATTCGCATCTGTGATGTTACTCAAGATGTGGTCAATACAAGATAATTTACGCGTTGGGACATCTATGTGATGTTGTATATGTGTTAGAACGGTGGAGTGAATATTTTGAAGAAATGTACGAATATGCCTCGGACTCTGACAATGAGAGTGAGTCTGATGCTCACTCCACGTTGACGGCGTCAGATGAAGGTATAACTATGGATGAGATAGAATGGTCGATACGAAGTTTGAAAAATGGAAAGTCTGCGGGAATTGATATGATTACTGCTGAGAAGATCAAACTAGGTGGCACTTACGTCCGGGACGCCTTCTGGTACTTATGCAACTATGCTGGAGAACTGGAAGGGTCCCAATGGACTCGGGACGCGCAGTCATCGTACCCTTGTATAAAGGCAAGGGATCACGCATGGACAGCGCCAACTATAGGGCCATCAGTTTGATCAGCTTAGCAGCAAAAGTATATGGAAAGATAATTGAAAGGAGAATGAGGGTGAAATCTGACGAAATGCTGTGGGAGACACAAGGAGGATTCCGAAATGGAAGGGGATGTACGGATCAAGTTTTTTCGCTCCACAATATCGTAGAGAAGCATCTGGCAGACCAGAAGGTTTTCTGCGGTTTGGTGGATCTTGAGAAGGCATTTGATAGGGTTGTGCGAAAGGAACTGTGGTGCATATTGCCGAGATATGGGATTGACGGCTCACTGCTGCGTGCTGTGCAGTTCACCTACAAGGATTGCTCAGCATGTGTGCGAATAGATGGCAACATGTCACCCTGGTTTGATGTCAAAATTGGGGTCAAACAGGGTTGCATGTTGTCTGCTAGGCTGTTTATTCTGTATCTCGATAGTTGTCTACAGAGAATAAGATCGACGAATGTAGGATTACGCATGGGTGACGCATGCCGTCCTGTTAGCAGAAACACCATCTGAGCTGCAAACACTAGTCACAATGATGAAAGACGAATGTATGAAGGAAGGCTTACGATTGAATGCGAAGAAAACAAAGATTATGGTATTTGAAAGAGAAGAAACCAGAGCCAATGTAAGAATTACGGTAGATGATGAAGTGTTGGAACAAGTGGATGAGTTTGTATATCTTGGATGCGCTTTCAGCAGGGATGGAAGGTACACCACAGATGTGGAAAGGCGAGTGAGTGCTGGGAATAGTGTGAATGGAGCATTGGGAAAACTTCTTGGCAGTAAAAACCTGAGCTAGAAGGCGCAGCCGGCTATACACAATGCAGTGATGGTCCCAACACTTACTTATGGAAGCGAGAGCTGGGTATGGCAGAGAGAGCATGAAAGTAGGATAAACGCGGTTGAAATGCGAGCGTTGCGCAAAATCTGTGGTGCAACGCTTGCAGACCGTATCCGCAATGATGAGGTTAGAAGCAAAGTTGGTCTGAAAGAGAGCGTCGGTGTTAAAATAAGAAGAGGCATGCTCCGTTGGTTCGGACATGTAGAAAGAATGCAGGATGAAAGAATGGCGAAGCAGATATACAATGCAAAAGTGGAAGGATGTAGGAGCCGAGGAAGACCAAGACTTACCTATCATGATCAAATTGGTTGTGTTCTATCAGAAGGTGATGTCAGGAGCCCTAGAAAACGGCGAGCGTGCATGAAAAGAGCAATGAATCTGAAAGAAGCGAGTGAGGTATGTAAGGATCGAGTCGCGTGGTGGAAAACACGCTTTGTTTCCCTTTGAACACGCGGGCGAAGCCGCGGATGCCAGCTAGTATAAAATCCTACTAATATTATAAATGCGAAAGTTTGTATGTATGGATGGATGTTTGTTGCTCTTTCACGCTTAAACGGCTGAACGGATTTGAATAAAATTTGGCACGTAGATAGATTATGATCGGGATTAACACATAGGCTACGTTATTTGACTCCACGCGGGCGGAGCCGCGGGCAGCAGCTAGTATGTACATACATATGAACACACGAATTTAATGACGCCCGCCAGTATTAGAACCGGGGACCTGTTAGTCACAAAGCCGGTTCCTATCCACTGGGCTATCAATGCTGTGTCATGCTGTATACTATACGCGTATTTCCTGGCCCTACCATCAGAAGAACTGTCTCCCCCCTACCATTCCAGTCACGTCCGTACTTTGTACCCCCCATATTTTTATTGACCGCGCCGTGGCGGCCGTCCCCACCGACGGGGACGGGGCCTGGCGACTTTTAATGCTTTTCGTGAAAATAATATAAATTAAAGCACTTTGTTACTTTGAGTCCGTCTTACATCGATCACTGCATTCAAAGGCTTTACTGAGTTCTGTCTGATACCTACTCGTACGTCCACCGTTCTAGTACTGTTTGCGGTGAAGTTAATGGCGGCTTTAAATTTACTTATCGGAGGAATTACGAAAATATTGTTCAAATGGATGTTGGCGAGCTCGGTGGCGGAGTTAGAAACTTTGACATCAAAGCTCGTAGGTTTGATTCCCACACACGACAAGCATTCGTATGAACATGTTTGTTTGTCTTGGTCTGGGTGATTATACGAGTAATATAACAATAATTTTCCTTGGTACGGTTTTTTAAATTATGAACTGTTTTTAGGGTTCCGTACCTCAAAGGAACAAATATAACCCTTATAGGATCACTTTGTTGTCCGTCTGTCTGTCTATCTGTCTGTCTGTCTGTCTATCTGTCTGTCCGTCTTTCAAGATCCTTTTCTCCGGGACGGGTGCAGCTATCAAGCTGAAATTAATATTACATACTCAATCCCTTCGAGCAGAGAAAAAATCAAACTTCTAAGTTAACGTAATCAATAGATACGGCGTTAAGTCCCGTATATATTTCATATTTTTACACTCGCAAGGGAATCATAATAAATAGGGTACTTCCCGTTGATCTAGAATCTTGAAATTTGTTATAAGAATGTCATGTAGCACAAGTAAATATATAGTTACAATACATAAAAAAAAATACGAAAACAAATTGCTAAATAAATATTTTGCAATTTGTTTTCGTATTTTTTTTCTAGTACCGAGGGTTCCGCCCTCGGTGCTAGAGAACGACTAGCACTTGACGGCTTTTGTTTTTTATATAACTTTAAGGAATATGCAAGCATACGGCCTACCTAATGTAAAGCGGTTACCGTAGCCTATGAACGATTTCAAAGCATTAATATCAATCGCGCGTTGCGACTCGTGCTACCGACATAGCAAATTCTCAGGAACTTACTGGTGACCTCACTCATTCGTAGGAACACAACAATCCTCCATGGAGTTGCGATTTGGCTTCGCTTTTCTGAGAGGTGGAGCTCCCCAGACGGGGTGCTTTGATGCGCCCAATCTCTCATAAAAACCCTTTCGCAACAGACATGTTGATACACACAAAAGTTTGTCCTGGTTGTTGGTTCTTCACAAATGGTTGTTGTGTTCCTGCGAATGAGTGAAGTTACCAACAATCTCCTGAGGAGTTGTTGTATTAACAGGCCGGGTTCATTTTATGTTTCATTTGCTGGACATTACTTCCGTCTCAATTTTTTTCTATTTCTCTCGTTTCTATTCTCACCCACTTCGCGTTCAAGTTTTAAACTGTATTACGTTTCGTGTTTCCATTTCATCCTTTAGGGGTAGGATATATAAAAAAGACGTCAAGTGGGAGTCGGACTCGCATACGGAGGGTTCCGTACCATTATCTATAAAAACGGCAAAAAAAAATCACGTTTGTTGTATGGGAGACCCCTTAAATATTTGTTTTATTTTAATTTTATTATTTATTATTAAAGTGTATAATATAATATATAACTAAATATTCTGTGAATTTTTCAAGCGTCTACCTGTTGCCGTTATCGAGCAAAAACGAGCAAAACAATCACGTTTGTTGTATGGGAGCCCCCTTAAATCCTTCTATTTTTTAGTATTTGATGTTAGCAGCAACAGAACAGCCATATCTTTTGCTTGCGTTGACTTAGAACAGGTATGGGCAACCTTTGACATGTTGTGAACAAAACAAAAAAATTAAGTACACTACTTATATATATATATATATATATATATATATATATATATATATATATATATATATATATATATATATATAAGTAGTGTACTTAATTTTTTTTTAATTGGGTTTTTTCAAAATGTCTCGCGGGCCGGGTGGTGCCCACATGTGACTTAGAAGTTTGATTTTCCACTACTTGAAAGGGATTGCAGAGCTGAGTATTTGATATTAATTTCACCTTGATAGCTCCATCCGTCCCTGAGAAAAAAGTTTCTGACAAACGGACATACAGACGGACAACAAAATGATCCTACAAGGGTTCCGTTTTTCCTTCTGAGGTGCGTAACCCTAAAAATAGAAAACAATATCTATTTGATTTGTAGAATATAGGTTCGTTTCAATCCATGTAATACTTTTTACAAACAGAAGACACAATCATAGGCCCAGCTGATCTGATGTGATGTGCCCGATGCCACCTCTACTACCAGCACGGCAACTCCTCAGGAGCTCACTGGTAATGTCACTCACTCGCAGGAACACAACAAGTCTCCAGGTAGGTCTTATTTATATAACGTCTGGAGGCAAACAAGCATACGGCTCACCTGATGTTATATAGTTACCGTAGCCGATGAACGTCAGAAGATCGCGCGATGCCACCTCTGGTGCTAACACAACAACTAATTAGGAGCTTACTAATAACGTCACTCACTCGCAGGAACACAACAACTCTCGAGTGAGTTGTTATTTGTTTGAGGTTTTCTGTGAGATGGGCTGCTTTTATGCGCCCTACCTAATTCTCTTAAAAACATCCAAAACAAACAGACATAGTCATGCACATAAATGTTTGTCCTGTATGGGAATCGAACACCACGTGCCTAGGTGTCAAAGCAGTGTTAATATGCAACTGAGCTCATCAAAAACGCTTTGATTGAAACGCTTCTAGACTAAATTAAGAAAATGTACGAAGAGATTGATTTAAAACTGATGGGAAGCGCCGACAAACGAGGTGATATCAACCGTTTCATCTCCGCCGCGGGACGAAGTATAATTGAATTTTTAATGCATTCTCCGAATATCGCACCGCTGTCTAAATTGAATATCGAGAATTTGATTACTGCTCGACACTTACTCTGCTGGTAACCTCACTCACAGGGAATTATTATTTGGCCGTCGTTTTCTGTGACGTGTACTTCCCCGGAAGGTGATTTGATGCGAGGTGGCGCTACGAGAGGCATTCCATGCCACCATTGGCGCTTGTATAACGCGCTCTTACGTTACTTTGACACCAACGCTCGTTTTTTTTTTTTTTTTTTTTCGCCCAAGAAAGTTGAAGACCCACAAAGGAAGGACCAACCCACACCCGGGTGTGCATTGGTCATTCCTCCGTGAGGGGCACCCTCCGGAAAACGGGAGGGAGGAGGTGAAATCTTTCAAAGATACCATTTCGTGCGAACGAACTGATTATGTCGGATTTCCACCGACTAAAACACCCCCTGGGACTGCCTCTAGCCGGGAAGGCTACAAAGGCTTCATCTGAAGCGATCACCCCAGGGGAACGGGGTGACGCAAGTGTCACTCTAATAAGAGCATACGCTTAGAGAAGAATCGACTTCCTCCTGAGGACGCCGACCCTGGACCCTATAAGCGCCTAAACCGAGCGACCAGAAGGGTGCTCACATGATGGAGGAGTGTTGCCCTAAGGAGGCTTCGGCCGCTGCATAGCGGTCCACCCAACGCTCGCGGCAACTGGTAGTGAAATAGCCCCGACCCGTGAATCGATCTTCACCATTATTGCTTCAAGATAACGCAAGACCTCACGCTGCACGAGAAACCGTTGTAACTCTATAGAAGCTGCATTTAGAAACCATATGTACTCGCCAGACCTCGCTTCAACTATCTTTTTTTTCGTGATTTGGACATTGGACAATTTTCTATGTGGTAAAAAAGTTCCCAGGAGGCAGTACTTCCCCAGAAGGGTGCTTTGATGTGAGGTGGGACTACCATAGGCATCCCATGGCACTATTGACGCTTGCATAACGCGCTGTTACGTTACTTTGGCACCAACGCTCGCGGATTCGACTCCTACACAGGGCAAACATTTGTGTGCGTGAACATGTCTGTTTGTCTTGGGTGTTTTTGAGAGAGGTAGGGCGCATCAAAGCAGCCCGTCTGGGGAAGTACCTCCACCTCACAGAAAACCGTAGCCACATAACTACTTAGAGGATTGGTATGTTCCGCACGTGAGTGAGGTTGCCAGTAGACTTCTGTGGTTTTTAGTTCCTTTTTAGTTCCTGGGCGTATTTTGAAAGGCGGTTTTTTTATTAAAAAATAATTAATTTGGGCTTATTAGTAGTGTGAATAAAAAAAAACAGAGATTGAAAGTCATCATCAAAACTTTTGTTGAATGGAACCACAAACCGAAATATTATTTGTGTATATATTCATGTTATTATTGTATTTCTCAAAAACCGCTTTATTAATTTCGATAAAATTTACATGGGACTACCTCTGAAGTATGATCTACCAAACAAAAAAGGAATCATCAAAATCAATTCATAATTGGCGGAATGATCACGTAACAAACATAAAAATAAAAGGACATGCAATCGAATTGAGGACCTCATCCTTTTTTGAAGTCTGTCAAAATCACTGTTGTTCCTAAGTACATTCCTTGTGAGAGGTCCTGCATTTCGCGTTAACCGCTTTACTAGTGTTCGACGAGCTCGTTGGCTCAGTGGTGGAACGCGCTGTTACGCTACTTTGACACCAACGCTCGTGGGTTCGATTCCCACACAGTACAAACATTTGTGTGCATGGACATGTCTGTCTTGGTCTGGATATTTTCTATGTATAATAAGTATGTATTTACAAAAAAAAATGTATTTACGTATGTTTATCAGTTGTCTAGTTATACCCATAACACAAGCTTCGCTTATTCGTTTACTTTGGGGCTAGATGGCGCTGTGTAATTTGTCCGATAATATTTATTTATTTTATTTTATTTACCTCGGACTTGCTTGCCACATTCATTTTACTATCGATTATTTGGTGTAGCTTATTTTCATGCAGTGTAAGTACTTCGCTACTTGCTACCGTTGTACCTGGGACTGCATCTCCTTCATCCGCTTGCTAAATTGTAAAATCACTCCCTTGACTTAGCGCGTTATACAACATCGGAAGGTATACGGCCTACCTGATGTAAAGCAGTTACCGTAGCCTATTAATGCTTGTAATATATTAAGTATCACGCACACGATGCCTCCTCTGCTGCTAACACAGCAATTCCTTACTGGTGACCTCACTCACACACAGGAACACAACGACCCTCTAGGGAGTTGTTATTTGGTTGCGGTTTTCTGTGAGGTGAAGGTACTTCCCCAGACGGGCTGCTTTGATGCGCCCTACCTCTCTTAAAACATCCAGACCAAGACAAACATACATGTTCATGCACACAAATGTTTGCCTTGTGTGGGAATCGAGCCCACGAGCGTTGGTGTCAAATTCGCGGCATTCACGACTGAGCCACCGAGGACAATAGTTATTATTCGTGATACTGCGTCGATCAAGGAAGTCGTTTCTCGCTCCCAGTGGAGCCGGTAAGTGGATACGAGGAGCAGGTGACAGCCGTGATAGATGGTGCGAGCTGGCATCCAATTTACATCGAGGAAATTACGATCACATGTACAGCTCGGTGGCATCGACGCAAGTCTTATCAACGCAAGGTAAGCAACAGTCGGTAGTCTGCCGATGGATGGCTTGTACAAAAAATCGGCCAAGTGCGAGTCGGACTCGCGCACGAAGGGTTCCGTACCACTATCTATAAAAACCGCAAAAAAAAATTACGTTTGTTGTATGGGAGCCCCCTTAAATATTTATGTTATTATATTTTTTAGTATTTGTTGTTATAGCGGCAACAGAAATACATCATCTGTGAAAATTTCAACCGTCTAACTATCACGGTTCGTTAGATACAGCCTGGTGACAGACGGGCGGACGGACGGACAGCGAAGTCTCAGGGTGCAGTAGATCACGCGCTAAGCCAAGGGAGTGATTTTACAATTTAGCAAGCGGATGAAGGAGATGCAGTCCCAGGTACAACGGTAGCAAGTAGCGAAGTACTTACACTGCATGAAAATAAGCTCATAATAGGGTTCCGTTTTACCCTTGGGTACGGAACCCTAAAAACGGTGTAGGAGCCAGGCAAAGATTATGACCAAATTTGTCGTGTGTTGTGTCAAGTGAAGGTGGTAGTCCTAGGTACCGGCGAGCGTGTGCGAAAAGATTAATGTTAAAGAAACGAGTGAGATGGGTAAGAAATAAGTCGTGTACTAATTTTCTTTGCTTAATGCGGAAAGGATTTGGAGTGAAAATATATATTATATTTGTTATTTTAACGCTTGCGATATATTAATTATCACTCGCGCGATGCCTCCTCTGCTGCTTACACAGTAAGTCCTTGGAAGCTTATCGGTGACCTCACTCACACGCAGGAACACAACAACCCTCTAGGGGGTTATTGACGAGCTCGGTGGCTCAGTGGTGGAACGCGCTGTTACGCTACTTTGACACCAACGCTCGTGGGTTCGATTCCCACACAGTACAAACATTTGTGTGCATGAACATGTCTGTTTGTCTTGGTCTGGGTATTTTCTATGTATAATGAGTATGTGTTTACAAAAAAAAAATGTATTTACGTATGTTTATCAGTTGTCTAGTACCCATAACACAAGCTTCGCTTACTTTGGGGCTAGATGGCGCTGTGTACTTTGTCCGACAGTATTTATTATTATTTATTATTTTCGTTATTTGTTAATTGTAGTTAGAGTTATTTGTAGTAATTTGGCTACGGTTTGCAAGGTGGAGGTACTTCCCCAGACGCGCGGCTTTGATGCGCCCTACCCCTCTTAAAACATCCAGACCAAGACAAACTGCCATGTTCATGCACACAAATGTTTGCCTTGTGTGGGAATCGAACCCACGAGCGTTGGTGTCAAGGTCGCGTCATTCACGACTGAGCCACCGAGCTCGTCAAAAGCAGACATTTAGAAGCAGTGAAAATGAAAGTAAGAAAAAGCGATTCATGGGATAAAGGGGTACGCGCGAACGAAGTCGTGGGGAGCGCCTATTATACTAGATAATACGAGCCAGGTGGCGTAGTGTTTAATAACGTTACATTGTCACCAACGCTCGCGGGTTTGATTCCCGAATTTTAGGGTCGCGTGTCAACGCAAGAGTGACACTCCTGGTGTTGCAAACTGTTCATGGCCTGCGGTAACAGCTTACCATTAGGCAGGCCGTACGCTTATTTGACACGTTATGAAAACATTTGTGTGCGTGAACATGTCCTTTGGTCTGGCTGTTTTCTTTGTGTATCAAATATATATTTACAAAAAAAATGTATTTACGTATGTTTATAAGTTTTCCAGTACATAACACAAGCTTCGCTTACTTTAGGTGGTGTAGTAATTTGTCCGACAATATTTATTATGATACACTAGCTATCCGCCCCGACTTCGCACGGGTGATATGATCGCTGCCAAACTTCACAGGATCACCTGCTGGGCTAATCTGAAGATTCACTGAAAATTTCATTAAAATCTGCCCAGCCGTTTTTGAGTGCACAGTGGACATACAGACAAACATTCATTTTTATATATATAGATTTCTCCACGAGTATTGCAAATGTAATTAGGCTACAGTAACAGCTTACTGTAGGCAGGATATTTGTTGCCACGTAAGTGATGTAAATTCTATTCTGTCGTTATCTCAAAGTTCTTATCAGCAAGTCATCGAGTCAAGAGTGGTGTCGAACAGGCCAGCGAGCCTCTCCGCCGGCCTTCCGCGGTGTGAATGGACGGGTCTGAGTAAAAAGCTCCATCCAAACTTGATGAGGGCCAGCACTTTTTGTGAGCTTCGCGGAAGCTCCTTCCCGCCTACAACGGACATTAAAAGGGACAGCCGCTTAAGGGGTATATTCACTAACACCTGTATAATAAAATTAATGTAGTCATATAAAACTTAAAGAAGAAGAGGCATGCTTGGTTCGGACATGTAGAAAGAATGCAGGATGAAAGAATGACGAAGCAGATATGTAATGCAAAAGTTGAAGGATGTAGGAGCCGAGGAAGGCTAAGACTTACCTACCATGACCAAAACCCTCGCCACTCTGCAGTAAAATATCCAATCACCCAAAGGTTGGCTGGTAGAGATCTCTTATAGAGATAAGCCCGCCTTTGTACATTTACAATTCCATTTTTATGTTTATTGTATTGTTATTTACTATGAGTGTACAATAAAGAAATTACAAACAAACAAACAAATGGTCGTGTTTTATTAGAAGGTGATGTCACATGCCCTAGAAACCGGCGAGCGTACATGAGAAGAGCAATTAATGTTAAAGAAGCGAGTGAGGTATGTAAGGATCGAGTCACTTAGCGCTCGGTACTCTCTGCCTACCCCGCAAGGGACCTGGCGTGAAGTTATAGGGTGGGATCCACAGATCGACTTCGCGTCACTTATTCTTTCCTCCCATTGGTCAGTAGTCTCTCGTTGAGTTATTTAAGCGCTAAAGCACTACGTTTTGGCGAGTCAGGAGTGCCTTTATGCGCCGTAATAATTTATTAGTTGTGCCGTAGCCTAAGAAATTTAAGATAGGCAGGGCGCATCATAGCCGCCCGTCTGGGGAAGTACCTCCACCTCACAGGAAACCGTAGCCAAATTACAACTTTCTGGGGTTGTTGTGTTCCTGCGTGTGAGTGAGGTCACCTCAGTAGTTGCTGAATTAGCAGCAGAGGTGGATCCCGCGAGTAATACTTAATGTATTACAAGCGTTTATAGGCTACGGTAACTGCTTTAAATTGGTGGGTGTATGCTTATATGCCTCCCACGTTGTATACATATAAAAAAACGAACGTTCGCAATTCGGAGGTATCACTCGCGCGTTAGACGTCTGCTGACGCAGCATAGTAGCTATTAGCTGATTAAAAGGTGGGTAGGCCACATTCCCACCACTGTGTCTCCTGTGTAGCTAGAATTAACAGCGGTGACCACCAACAAGGCAATGAACAGTGAAGTCCATTGTTGTCCCGGGGGTTAAACTACAGCTACCTTGGAACTCACAACGGATTTAATCAGAAGAAATTCGTAGGAGTAGGAAGTTTTGGAATTGACTTCCCCTCTTGGCAAAGTGAGAGACACCAATATGACAAATGAGGCATTTAAAAACCTCAAAGAGATGGCTAGTCAAGTGAAGCTCAACTGCCGTGCACCACGGTTTATCAGATATCTAACACTATTGGTATCTAAATTGTGAGTTGTTACCTAACAAATCGATTCCAATAATATAGATTGCATAGTAAACGTGGGTAATTAAACAAAAGAAAATCCAACGGGGCGAGGTAACACTAATTCCCGTGTTAGACATGGAATCGACCTTTGCCATCAGCTTTGAGGTCCAGCACAATGTACACGGCCCACTATAGTAGTGAATGTGACATTTCACACCGGTTGCTTTCCCTCAATAGATTTTCACTGAATTTTTTTATGTTAACCGATTACGTCCAAGAGTCATTGTGTGGATGTCGTTTCACGGCGGGACACCGGCATAAAGGATAATACTTTTCTTATAATATCATGCGTAGTCAGGATATTTTGACGTGTGATACGGTTTTGTATCGAAGGTATTAAATTGAAACTTTATTCAAGCAAATGTTGGTGCATATTATGTTAGGAACAACCTACAATACCTTTTTGCATTAAAATATACTGTGTTATAACTTATTTGTGCACATTTAAATAATCTTAGAACATTAATTAATTATTTCCTGGCGGGGTATGGTAGAGAGAACCGAGCGTTTTTAATATTAATTCAAAAGACCTTTTCATGTACACTCGCCGGTTTCAGGGGCTCTGACAAAACGTTACAATGCTAACTTTCTGCATGCAAAGTTACTGTCATGAATCTAAATTTTATTTGTTTAAATATTGGTAAAAACGTTTCAAGAAACAATAAAAACTACCACTACAATACTATCTTTCTGCATGCAAATTGTTCAAACTCTATTTGTATAATTAGTGATTAAACGAACCTGTTAGTGAAATTCTATCATAATTATACTCGGCTTCGTCCTCGAGATTAGACTTTTAGAGGATTGCTCGTGAAATAGTCTTGAGATTTAAATCATATGTTGAGTTAAAACCGCTGTTATTTTATATTTATTAGAAGTATTATTTCTTATATAAATAGACATCATTGTAAGATATCCCTTATAATTTAATTACCAAAATTAATATCCACGAAACATGATTTACGAGTACATATACAGATTGAGCGAAAACATCAGGTTCTCGTCGCAAAGAAGCCTGTAATAAATGTTTGAAAAACATATTAGTGCCAGTACTGTAACCCGTCGTCCGTCTGATGACGAAGAGCGGGACAGAATATGGACACGGTCACCCAGTTCTCAGGCAGAGAATTGCAGATCTAACGATTCAGCATTTGGCTAGTCTCTTGAAGGATTTTTGATAAGTATTTTACCGAACCTCTTAAATAAAACTTAACTGGTGTTTTAATTAACTCACCAATTTTGATTCTAATTATCTTGACAGCAATAGTTAATAATGTATGTGTATATAACATTATAAATCTGTAAAAATATTTAAAAAGAAATTAAAGACAATTTTACTGGATGTATTTTCGGAATAGCTGGATTTGTAAACGATGTTAGTTGACAGTTCGCAAGTCCCGTCATTTAAACTATTCGTAAATCCTTAAGTTACGAGTACATTACATTACAATAAGTACCATTAAATTCTAGTGCGTAATAATGTTACGATTGATAATAAGAATGTTATTAAGAACTAGTAGGTTAAAAAAGAGTGCATATGTTTTTCGCCAATTAACTGTTTCACAGTTTGGCGTAATTAGTTAAGAAAACTGTCCTGTAAATTATAACTTGATTAAATAAATAAATAAAAAAAAAAGTTAATAATGTATTATATACTGTAATGCATAATATATATGTAACTAGCTACTCGACCCGGCTTCGCACGAGTGATCTGATCGCTACCAAACTTCACAGGATTACCCGCTGGAATGATCTGAAGATTCCCTGAAAATTTCATCAAAATCTGCCCAGCCGTTTTTGAGTCCATAGAGGACATACAGACAAACATAATTTTTTATATATATAGATAAAATAAATAAATAATTCACATATTCGCAGAAAGGTCTAATTTGTTTACTATTTTTTTGTAGTACATTTTTGGGACATTTCTATTCCTCAATGCCTTGACGTATTTGTCTCGAGTACACATCTGCGTCTCTATTTTCCGAGGAAAGGATTTTCGACAGGAAAAGTAAACGTTTACGTTTGTACATAATTGATTGGTTATATTTATCAGAGGATATTGATTGTGTGTTGCCAACTGCCAAGGAGCTGTTAATACAACATATTAATTAGCCAAAGTAAAATTTTAAATTATCTGGATAATTTATGTGGCATGCACACCACACTTCGCTGACTACTAGGTTTCCCTTTACCACAGCCTCCCCCGCTTTTATGAGGCGTCTGAAAAAAAAACCCATGTCGCAAAAAAAGCAAGTCGTCAGAACTTACTGGTAACTAACTTGCAGGTACCCTATAACGCTCTAATATAAAGGGAATTGTTATTTGGCTGCGGCTTTATGTCCCCTACCTCCTTTGAATAGATAGACTATAAAGATATATTTTTGTTATATTTACGGGTAGACAGTCATTTAAAAGAAAACTTTAGACACTAAATATTTGTCCAAATTCCATATTTGTCCTGTGACACGATTTAACTTGCAACTTTTTTATTGTATCACTAGTGTCCTGCCCCGGCTTCGCACGGATGTTATGTTGGTGGTTGATTAAATTTTCAGGCAATCTGAAGATCGCCTGAAAATTTAATCAAAATCGGTCCAGCCGTTTGGAGTCCATATGGTACATACATACATCGAATTTTATATGTAAGATCAGCGGCGTATCAAAAGGTAGACACGTTATACACTTTGCTCTAACAAAGAGACAAATGATAGGTACATACATACCTGTCGTTAGAAAGAGATGAATATATATCTTAAAAGGTTATGGTATACGGTTTGTGGCGAAGTATGTATAGCCGGGACGCGAGAGCGTGGCCAACTGAATGCGAGTTGGGCAATTACATTACTTTCGTATTGCTATTCTGGAGCGTGTACGGCGGATCTATAACTATAAAACATCTTAGTGTAAGATGAATACTTTGTAGAAATGAAAGTGGCTATTTTTGTTGGTTTGTTCTCTTGCGGTTGCGGTTACGAAATGTTTGTTATATAATTATATAATTAATCACGTGTAAATGTTACTAAACTCCTCCTAAACAGCTCAACTGATTTAGATGGATTTTTTTATGTTTGTTTTAGTAGGAGGTTTAGAATTGAACCTAGCAAGTGGCGTCACAATCGTCTCCTATGTTTTTTTTTAATTTTTGGGCAGGACTACGTCTGTCTTATATCCGCTAGTAAATATAATAAATATATAAATTAATTAATATCTTCTTTTTGTTTCCTAATCCATTGGGATTGGCGAGATCCGCTACCTAAGCCTAAGGGTTTGGTAAAGATACTGATATTGGCCTTCAGACTTCCACAGCCCAGAGGAAAAATCAGACCTTTCTTAAGTTAGGTCACACTCCTTTCGAAATCTATTTTTTTGTACGTGCGAGTTTCCTCACGATGTTTTCCTTCAAGAAGCAACATAACAACCTAGCTCAGCAGAAACATAACAACTGTTTACTGTAAAAAAAACCGCAGCCAACTATTACTACTACTATAACTTCACGCCAAATCCTTTACGGGGTAGGCAGAGAGGACCGAGCGCTACGCGACTCGATCCTTACATACCTCACTCGCTTCTTTAACATTCATTGCTCTTTTCATGCACGCTCGCCGGTTTCTAGGGCTCCTGACATCACCTTCTGATAGAACACGACCAATTTGGTCATGGTAGGTAAGTCTTGGCCTTCCTAGGCTCCTACATCCTTCCACTTTTGCATTGTATATCTGCTTCGTCATTCTTTCATCTTGCATTCTTTCTACATGTCCGAACCAACAGAGCATGCCTCTTCTTACTTTAACACCGACGCTCTCTTTCAGACCAACTCTGTTTCTAACATCATCATTGCGAACACGGTCTGCAAGCCTTACGCCACAAATTTTGCGCAGCGCTCGCATTTCGCAGCCAAATAACCTAATTTCCTGCCAGTTAAGTTACCATCAAGAGAGTAGCTGAGGAGACGCTGTGTAACAAAGGCAGTAACTACGGTGACATTACATAAGGAGAGCTGCTTGTTTGCCTTCCAACGTTGTATAAAAAAATTGAAACCACTACCCTCATATAAGTTCAGACCTCGCCGAGCAAATCATAAGATACAGCCCCATGGGCAGCTCATTAATAATGATTCACAACCCCCAAAGGCCACCGGCGAACCGATATATCTTTCAGAAGTAAGAAACTAGTTTTCAATTTACTGATGTACATGAAATAGTCTATCTATCTATAATTTCACGCCAAATCCCTTGCGCGGTAGGCAGAGAGAACCGAGCGCCACGTGACTCGATCCTTACATATCTCACTCGCTTCTTTAACATTGATTGCTCTTATTGTGCAGGCTCACTGCTTTCTAAGGTTCCTGACCTTCTGATAAAACACGATCAATTTGGTCATGATTTTTTGAAGTGAAAACTTCTTTAGCGGCGTTGTGCACATTTTGGGATGAGTAAAAAATGCTAAACTCGCGTCAGGACACGGGACCCTGACCGTAAGATTTTGGTGAGAGTTCTGCAGCGCTAAAACATTAGTTGTCTAATTAATAGTCTAATTAAACAATTAAAACATGAAGCGCTAGATCGTTCATAGGGAATTATTTTCTCGCGACCAAAACGTTGTAAGCGCCACGAAATTGTTGGCGTTTACGAGTTTTGTTCAACGTAGTTTATCAACATCGCTGTTTGGTTTAAGCGGCGCGGTGTGTTTGAGTTTTAGAGATTGGCGATGATGATGCCGGTAATGATGATGGTGAAAGAGTCGTTGAAATTATGGATGAAAGTTGATTTTTCTGAGAGATAAACTTTTAATGTAAAATAATTGTAATAGTTCTGAAGTGTTAAATTTTTAATGTAATATAAATTGACATGTTTGTGTACGATAGCGCAATAAATGAATATTGTATTTTACCACATACATGATAGTACTTTTATACTGATAAATAAAGCAATTCGTGCGAAATTATTCCCTAACCATTTCAAAATATTCAAAAATGCACAACGTTAATGTTCAAGTTTTCACTTCTGCCGGCACTCCCGGAGTGCAACCCGTTTTTTTATATGTTGGGCGCATACAAGCATGCGGCCCACCTGATGTAAAGCGGGTACTGTAGCCTATTAACGCCTGCAAAGCAAATGTTCTTATCCCATACAGCCAATTATTCAGTTTAGACCCGTTTTAAAATCTTCTTAATTCTAAACGTCCCAGCATCACGAACAGGAAGAGTTCCCAGATCTAATCTTGACGTTTCAATACCACTCGTGAAGCGATAGTTTGAATAGCCATCTGGCAACACTAACTCAAACAGATCTAATTTCTTGGTCATTCTCTCCCGAAAAATATCGGCTTTTAGAAAATTGAATGATTGAATACAATTATGTGTTCAATTAAAAAAATGCTAAGAATTCTCTGTGGAAATGAAATAGTCATCAGTAACCTCTTAAGGAGTGGCTGTGTTAGTAAGTAGACGTGGCATCGCGCGAGTGATACTTAATGTGTTGCAAGCGTATGAAGGTTACGATAACCGCTTTACATCAGGTGGGTCGTATGCTTGTATGTCACTAGATGTTGTATAGAAAAAGGAGATTACGATTTAAATAAACACGATTATCATAATACAGTCGTGTTTGTATGTTAATGGCAGATATCACGGCCGTTGGTCGGATGTGTTCGATTTTGCGTAATTGTACAATTGCTGAGTAGTTATCGGTTATTTCCGGTAGGCAGGGCGATAATTACACCTTGTGTGGCGATAAACCCTCAACTAAACAGATAAATGCAATGACTAGTCTATAATGCAATAACTATTGTTTGAATAAATAATTACAGTTTTTTTTTTTTTATGGTACTTGGTCATTTATTAATAGGCCAAGTACGGAACGAAAAATGTAATAACATTGTTTTAATACAACGTTGGTGATATCTTCGTTCAAGTCTAACTCTCTGTAAGCGTTCCGTACTTGGCCTGTTTATTACATTGTTTTTTATACAACTTCGGGAAGAATACAAGCACACGGTTCACATGTAAAGCGGTCACCGTAGAATATGAAAGCTTACAATATATTAAGTATCACTCGCGCAATACAACCTCTGCTGTCAACGGTCTTGTATTTTTTCCTTTTTAATAGACACGTTGCTTAAGGAAAATCTATCCGATTTCCAAATTAGTAGATTATGTACAAGCATACGGCCCACCTGATGTAAAGCGGTCACCGCAGCCCATGAACACTTGAAGTACATTAAGTGTCACTTGTTGTTTGTCATACTACTTAATGTATTACACATTAAGTAGTATGACGCTACCTCTGCTGCTAACACATCAACTCCATATGAGCTTAGAGGTAACCTCACTCACTCGTAGAAACACTACAACCCTCGAGAGAGTTGTTATTTGAATGCGGTTTTCTGCGAGTGCTGCATACAGGCTACATGGATGCGTCCAACCTCTCTTAAAACTTATTTTCTTTTATAAATCGTACATATACAAGCATACGGTCTACCTGATGTAAAGTAGTTACCATAGTCTATGAACGCTGATACTATATCACTCGCGCGATGCTACCTCCGCTGCTAACATAGCAACTCCTTAGGAGCTTATTGGTGAACTCACTCACTCGCAGGAACGCAACTACCCACCAGGAAGTTTGTTATTTGGCTGCGGTTTTCTATGATGTGGTGGTACTTCCCCAGACGGGATGCTATGATACGTCCTACTCTATTAAAAACACCCAAACTAAGACAAACAGACATGTTCCTGCACACACATGTTTGTCCTGTGTGGGAATTGAACAAGCGTTGGTGTCAAGTAATGTAACAGCGCGTTTCACCACTGCGCCAGCAACCTTGTTCAACTTACTTTTCCAGTTCGACGACGGACAACTGAGCGGGAAACTTTGTCACCTAACTTCTCTCTTATCAGGCTCTTAACCAGCGACGTATCAAAAGGTAGACACGTTATACACCAACATTATTGTATTTTAAAATGGCGCAACTAGTACTATATCTACGTACAGTTATTTATTAACACACTTTGCTCTAACGAAGAGATAAATGATAGGTAAGAAAGAGATGAGTATATATCTTAAGACATTTATGCTTTGTGCCGAAACGTATAGCCGCGACGCGAGAGCGTGCCCAACTGAATGCGAGTTGGCCAATTACCTTACTTTCGTATTGCCATTCTAGAACGTGTACGACGTATCTATAACTATAAAAACATCTTAGCTCTTAACCGCCATTTTGTCACTCACCCGATTTATTCACTTGTACGCTTTATAAACGTGACAATACGCAGAGGTCAAAGGTTCCTTAAACTAAAAATAACTCGACCTTTGTTGGTTCGGATTGGCAAGTGCTCCCGGCAGCAGAAATTTTGTAAAGGTCAAATCAAACTACTTTGATGTGACCTTTATAAAAACTTACAACGGTTCCTGTCCCTGCAGATGGGATCTTTTCAAACTTTTAAAGTAATAATCACATGTATAAACTTAATAGGAGTTGTAGAAAATAAATGAATAACTAGGTAACTTTTCAGTAATCAGTAGGTTGGTTAAATGGCGGGATATTTTGATTTGAGGTTCAAATATCCCGCCAATTACAATTGCTACTTTAGAAAAATAAAATGTTGCCTTATAGAAAAACAAAATATTACCATTAGAACTTAAAAATTACTAACCCTAACACATGATGAACTTACGGAGTCATACTCAGAAATCGCAAGATGTTCAATTAGTAATTTCGAGGCAATTTTTTACATTTTTGCTTTATGTGAAATCAAGTTTTTTCAATTTAATCTAAATAACTTGCTTCCGCTCCTGATTACATGCACACAAAGTAGTTTTGATCAAATTGTCTGTAAATTTGACTTTCGCAAAGTAACGTGAATCTATTAACTGTTTAATTCGTGTTTAGGCTGGACTGTAAATAAAAGACGATTAAAAAGGTAACAATTGAAAACATGAATAAAAAAAAATACTTATTAGTTGATAATGTTTGACAACGACGCTCGTGGGTTCGATTCCCACACAGGACAAACATTTGAGTGAAGGCTGTTTGTCTTAGTGTGGGTGATGCGCCCAACCTCTTTTAAAAACACCCAGACCGAGACCACGAGCTTTGTTATCAATGCAGCATAACTAACCACTCCGCCATCTAGCTCGTCATCTGAGAGCTTTATGAAAGGGCTCCTTATGCTTTTAAAGTATATCTAAATTAATATTGTAAAGAGAAAACATTTGATTTGATAGTTAATGATTCAGGCGTTATTTTGCGAAACTCAAATTTACCTGCAATTTGATTTAACCTGATTTATGTGCGTCCGCCACCAATTAGTTCGTGCAAACTTGCGCTGGCCGGCACCCACCCACTACTACTGTTAGTAGATGTAACATGCCATCGTTGCCATGGATGCTCCGGTAGTCTCCATCTCAGCTCGCCTCACTTGGTAACATTCATTGCTATGCAGATGACAGTACGGTCCATGGGCGATATTTCGATCGGCCTGGTGCTGGTCGAACAGAAATCGATGAGAAGCGTGAGACTCTTGTCATTGAGCTGAATCGGGGTTTGGATCTCATTAGTAAATGGGGTTCCAATAACCTGGTTGAGTTTAATGCCGAGAAAACTCAGGTGTGCGCGTTTGCAACAAAAATGTCCCCATTCCTTCCCACTTCCAGACATCAAGGCGCTTCCCTAAGTATGCGAGATAGCCAGAATATGCTCGTTGCGACCTTAACGAACGGCGATGACAACTGAACAACGGCTCTGCACAATATCTTTTCGAGGCTCTCGAATTTTGCAGCGACGGGCTATCCGCATAATCGACGACGACGAGGTCACCAAAAAACTAGAACCTCTGCAACTCCGTAGGAACATTAGCTCGCTAAGCGTATTTTACCGCCTGTACCATGAGTGCTCAGAAGAACTGTTTTCCCTTATCCCACTCTCTCCCTTCCGTCATAGAACCATTGTTGAGAGCATTTTTTCAAGTACCAAAAAGTTCGACAACTCCTATCTTTGTCGTACCATTAAAAAGTGGAACGCCTTGCCTGCACATGTGTTCCCTCCTTCTTACAATATGGGATCCTTCAAACGAAGCGTGAAGAAGCATCTTGTTTGCATGGCAGCGTCAACTGACGGCACACGGACGGTGTAGTCTTTTGTCAAAAAAATAATTGCTCTGACTTCTGTTCAGTGGTGCCACTTAGTTTCAATGAGAATAACATCAGATCTTTAATACCAATCACGTGGGTTCATCACAAAGCTACACTCCGAGCAATGATAGTCCAGAGGCCGAGGAACCGGCGTATTGACCAACTGGTCCCCGGTACGTATCACGCGGCACTCAATTTTCACGGATTTATGTACATATTTATCATTCGTAAAAGAGCATATTGTCACACGTTCAAGAAATTATATTGACGTGTGACCTATTCTAAGAAAGGTCTGGTCCCCCTCTGGGTTGTAGATGTCTACGGCAGTCGCTCCGTGTAAAAGTCTGTGTCGTCACCTGATCGTTAGACTTAGTTAGCGGAAAGGTCTGGTCCCCCCTCTGGGTTGTAGATGTCTACGGCAGTCGCTCCGTGTAAAAGTCTGTGTCGTCACCTGATCGTTAGACTTAGTTAGCGGAAAGGTCTGGTCCCCCCTCTGGGTTGTAGATGTCTACGGCAGTCGCTCCGTGTAAAAGTCTGTGTCGTCACCTGATCGTTAGACTTAGTTAGCGGAAAGGTCTGGTCCCCCCTCTGGGTTGTAGATGTCTACGGCAGTCGCTCCGTGTAAAAGTCTGTGTCGTCACCTGATCGTTAGACTTAGTTAGCGGAAAGGTCTGGTCCCCCCTCTGGGTTGTAGATGTTTACGGCAGTCGCTCCGTGTAAAAGTCTGTGTCGTCACCTGATCGTTAGACTTAGTTAGCGGAAAGGTCTGGTCCCCCCTCTGGGTTGTAGATGTCTACGGCAGTCGCTCCATGTAAAAGTCTGTGTCGTCACCTGATCGTTAGACTTAGTTAGCGGAAAGGTGTGGTCCCCCCTCTAGGTTGTAGATGTCTCACGGCAGTCGCTCCATGTAAAAACCTGTGTCGTCACTTGATCGTTAGACTTAGTTAGCGGACCACGCTAATCCTAATGGGTTAGGAAACGGTATAACGCGAACCAGAAGATTAGAGACCTATACTCATTAAAGAAAAGTCAAAATCGAATCATGAAGAACTTTTAAATTAAAAACTTTACCGCATTAAACGATTTAATGCACGTTTAACGCTTAACATTAATGTTTAACATTAACGTATTTAAGAGATACAATGTATGTCGTAAACACGCCAAGTAATCATTAATATTTAGTGTTCACCCGATTTCTACTATAAATAACGTATAACCGGTGATTAATCTCATTATTTCACAAAAACCGAGTGCGATATGTGCTACGATGATATTTAAATACATTCCGTGTCTCTTTCTAATCCAGTTCTCTGTGTCACAAGTCTTGTACGATGCGTACTTTGGAAAACCGTTGACGGAAGATAGGAATAGTACGCTGATGCTGCAGAATGCCACTGGGTAAGGTATTTAGAGATGACGGGAAAGGACGCCCAGAGAGTTTCTTTCTGTTCGGTGACCTGTTAGTAATAGACCGTACGCTTGTGTTGATATCTTATCTCATTAGTGTTAAAAGGAAAGATATTAAACTGTCCTTTGCTTTCATACGAGTAAGATAAGTTACAGTTTTGTACAGAAATTCTAGATGCACTCGTGCATCAAGGATGAATATTGACTAAAACATCTGCACATGGCAGCAAATATTCTATTAATGCTCCAAAATCATTTTTCAAATAAGGTTAGTTAGGGGTTGTCATGTATATTCGTGTCAATAGAAGGATTTGTGGTTAGAATTTCAAATTTCGAGCTTATAGAGAGTTGGTCTGGGCATTCTCCGTCTCGCTCTTTAGAGTGCTAGCTGACTTGTTAAAACGAGACACACATCCGGAAACTGCTACGTTCACTTGACTAATTCTCCAAAATGCACCTGTGGCAGAGCTGAGTCAATTATAGTCATTCCAAGAAACCTACCTGTATTTTCTACATCTATATTTTTACGACAGGTCCCTTGCGGGGTAGGCAGAGAAAAAGGAATGAAATATAGTGTCATTAGCAAATTCATTTTATCATAATTAGGCTCTGTATCTTCCTTCAAGAAGAGGTTAAGTGAGCACTATCTTACACATGATAAGTAATGTTATATATATTCAATGCTATGTATTTATATGTGTATAACTATAGATTATGTATAAATATGGAAAATATAATTCTGCATAACTTTTAACTCACAGCCAAAATAAAATTACTCCACTCACGTTAGGGGTAGCTGGAAGATATCTCTCAACTTGCACCTTTGCACACAATTTTCTGTATAACCTACATTGTATATATTGTTATGCAATAAAGGATATATAATTAACTATTCGTCAAGCCTGCCTCCAAAGGGGCAGGCTTCACTTTCTCATGCAATTATTTAGAACTGTCTTCGACGTTGTCTTTCTGTTGATATCAAAATTTATATTTATTGATTATGTTACTTATGTTTGTAGTTGCACTGTGTCAGTGGCGCCGTGCAGGAAGTACGAGGGTCGGCGAGTTGATGGCACTTGCACGAATCATAAGTACCCATCCAGGGGTGCTTCTGCGACGCCCATGCTCCGGATGGTACCGGCGAAGTATGGAATGAGTGCGTACCTCTCTGATAAACATTGTATATGGATTTACTATGCATTTTAAAGGCTACATCATGTGCACCGAGGTGGTTGGAAAACGAGGCTTTGTTATTTAAAAAGGCCAATATCTCGTTTAGCGCACTCTTCGATGAAAACAGACAACGACGGATCAAGCTTTTCACGGAACTTATATAGTTACTTTCGATCACTAATTTATTAGTGATCGTCGCAGTAAATGTGAAATTTAAATGATTTTGCATAGCTTGATCTGTCGCCTTGTGTACATTCAACAGTATCGACAACAATAATTATGTAATCCTTGCGTTACGTTGGATTTTTTAATGCGCGGGTATTGTTTTGTCGTTGGCATCAAAATGGCTACAATGATTTAATATTTCAGCTATTAAATTAAAGGTAACTTCCAAATAGTGGGTAGCAATGAATTAAACAAATACACCGTTTTGTTGCTACTTTTGATGCTGACTAACTGTAGCATTGAACTCATTACGCGCATTCAATACAACATCAGAGAATACTTTGAAAGGTTGTTTAAGGTCTGCTGCTAGCGTCTTGTTAGATGCATCGTTCAAAACATCACCCCGTGTAACTCACTAGTGCTCTAGTGCCTTCGATGTAGTCTCCATGTAATCATTATTTAAATTGTTACTCCGTGTTAGTGAGATATAGCCGATAGTATCTCTGAAATATGACGTAGCAACGGTGTTGCATCGACTCGATCAGAGATTATATAGTTGCGAAAGCGCAATGAATTTTAAACAATGAAATCTTCGTGACATCCCATTCGGATGGTTTTTATCTCGGTAGACCCCTTGACATGTATAGTTATTATAGTTATGAAAGTCTTATATGTAATATCTATGTTAGTCAACTTGGTAACATTTTAGGAGTATGTATGAAAGGAAACCTCCTTGTGTCGGGCACTTTATTCCGTCATGAGGATAATGATACGTGTACGTGATGAGCTCGGTGGCTCAGTCGTGAATGACGCGACTTTGACACCAACGCTCGTGGGTTCGATTCCCACACAAGGCAAACATTTGTGTACATGAACCTGTGTGTTTGTCTAGGTCTGGATGTTACGAGGAGAGGTAGGGTGCATCAAAGCAGCCCGTCTTTTTTTTTATACCACTAAGGTGACAATCATGCATACGGCCTGCCTGATGGTAAACAGTCACCGTAGCCTATGAACATTTGCAACACCAGGGGTGCCAACCCTCTAAAAACCTCTTCACGCATTTCTTGAAGAACTCCATGCTGTAGTCCCTTGGAGAAACCTCGGGGAAACCGTCTGGGGAAGTACCTCCACCTCACAGAAAACCGCAGCCAAATAACAACTCCCTAGAGGGTTGTTGTGTTCCTGCGCGTGAGTGAGGTCACCAGTAAGCTCCCTAGGAGTTGCTGTGTAAGCAGCAGAGAAGGCATCGCGCGAGTGATACTTAATATATCGCAAGCGTTGCTACACTACGGTAGTATGCTACCCGCTTTACATCAGATGGGCCGACGTAGTATGAAAAAAAACCGAATATGGAATGAACAAAAAAGTGTGTTCGAATTGATTTTGATGTATGTCCTACTCCAAAGTAGTATCATGGGCACATGACCCCATAGAGAGATGATAATGTTCGTGATGCAAAGGCTTTGAGTGAGCTTTCCACTACCTCTGCGGAGCCAGCGCCGTTGATGACATTCCATGGTCGATACGAAGCCTGAAAAATAGAAAGTCAGCAGGAATAGATTATGGTTGCAACTACAGTGACCAAGTTAGGTGACACTCGTGTCCGTCACGCTTTCTGGTTTTTCCGTCATTTATGCTGTAGAACCGGAAAGGTCTCAATGTAATGCTTTCGTTTTCTTTTTTAAACCACTAAGGTGGCAACTTAATGGTTTAAAAAAAGAAAAAAAAACAATTCATTGACACCTTTCCGGTTCTACAAGCGTACGGTCAGCCTGATAGTAAGCAGTTACCGTAGCCTATGGGCATTTGCAACTCCAGGGGTGTCACGCATGCGTTGCCGACCCTCCAAAAATCTCTGCACGCCTTTCTTGAAGAACTTGCTGTAGTCCCTTGGAAAAACCCCGGCAAGGAGCTCATTCCACAATTTAATAGCTCTTGGTGGAAAACTTCTCTGGAACCGCACAGTACGCGACCATAGTGGTACCAATGCATAAGGGTGAACTGCCAGCCGTCGGCGAAGCTGTGCGATTGTAAAACATTACAATTGAATGCGAAGAAAACCAAGATAATGGTATTTGATAGAAAGACAACCAGAACGAACACTAGGATTACGGTTGATAATGTAGTGTTGGAGCAAGTGAATGAGATTGTATATCTTGGAAGTGCTTTTGAGCCGAGACGAGAGATGTGAATGCAGGAAACACTGTGAATGGAACGTTGGGTAAACATCTGGGCAGTAGAAATTTAAGCCACAGCCTAATTTGTGAAAGAAGGCACAGCTCGCTGTACACAACGCGGAGGTAATCCCTATGCAGACTTATGAAAGTGAAAGGTATGGCAGAGGGATTGACTAAATTTTGTGGCCTAACGCTGGCTGACCGCGTGCGCAATGATGACGTAAGACAAAGATTTGGTCTGATAGAGAGTGTGCGTGTCAAGATTAGGAAAGGTATGCTTGGTTTTGACATGTAGAAAGAATGCAGAATGACATATTTACAAAACAGATATGCAATTCGAAAGTGGAAGGATGTAGGAGAAGACCAAAACTCACCTACAAGACCTACCATTACCAGTTGTTCATGTCTTAACAGAAGATGATGTCAATAGCCCTGGGCACACGGCCAACAGGCGAGCGTGAACCAAAATAGCATTTAATGTTAAAGGAGCAAGCGAGCTGTGTATGGACCGCGTCTTATGGCGCTCGGCTCTCCCTGTCTGCCCTGCAAGGGACCTGGCGTGAAGATATTACTTCATACTATTATTGCAAATGTGTTAATTGCATGTATTCAATAAAATTGGTCTAAAATGACAGCTCAATGGCGTCGTTGCCTGTGTCATTCCGAACACGCAGGTTAAGCAACGTCGTCCGCAGCCTGTCTATAGATGGGTTTATCTATTTGAAGTTACTCCGAGCTTCGGAGGGCACGTTAAGCCGTCGGTCCCGGCTGTTGTCGATAGATGACAGTCGTTAAGCTAAGTCAATGGCCCTCGGGCGGCTTGAAAACACTGGCCTCCGCCAATCCGCATTTGAGCAGCGTGGTGGAGTATGCTCTAAACCCCTTCGGTTGAAGGGAGTCCCGTATCCCTGCAGTGGGATGAGTGAGGGTTGATGTGGTATAAAATTGGTCAGCTTTAAATAGTGAACTCGTAACAAATATTTATTTTGTACACAGACAACAGTCTGCGGCCAGCAATGAATGGATCAGAGTTGCCATCTACACGTCTTATCCGGACCAAGACCCTGGAGGATGGCTATGCTGAAGACCACCAGTTTAACGTTCTTGCGACCCATATCTTCGTTTTCTCCGCCCTTGACATTGTGGACTTATTTTATTTACGTAAGATTATTTTATGGTTGTTATATCTTTTTTGACGAGCTCGGTAGCGCCGCGGTTAATAACGCGACTTTGAGACCAACACTCGTGGGTTCAATTCCCACACAGGACTAACTTTTGTGTGTTTGTCTTGGTCTGGGTGTTTTTAAGAGAGGCAGGGCGCATCGAAGCAGCTCAGCTGGGGAAGTACCTCCACCTTAGAGAAAACTGTAGCCAAATAACAGACTCCCTGAAGGGTTGTTGTGTTCCTGCGTGAGAGTGAGGTGACAAGTAAGCTCCCAAGGAGTAGCTGTGTTAGCAGCAGAGCTGGCATAGCGCGAGTGATACTTACTGTATTATTGTGTACAGGTGGATCGTATGCTTGTATGCCTCCCGACGTTGTATAAATAAATATATAATAATAATCTTTCTCAAATCTTTCGTAAAATGGATTTTGTTATATGCGAATACCGTACAAGAATAATGTAGGCAATTGTATGTACTATCTTATAGTGTGAAAGGTCCTCTATCTTTTTCGAGTTAAAACCATTTACATCTGTTTTATTGCACCCTATCAGTTAACAAACGTGGCCGATGAACTCATAAGGCGCGTAAGTGAGGCAATTTAGATATTTAATAACAAGGCCATGACTAGAGAAGTGCATCCATCTTACAGATAATTGCAGAAAAATATGACAAGCTGCAAGAAAAATAGGATAAGTTATTGAAAGATCAAGAAATATGCTCGTAAAGTGGTTATTGTCAGAAACCAACCTATATCAGACATATTGCCTGCCTGATGGTAACCAGTTACCGTAACCTATCAATCAATCGTTTGTTTTGTAACAATATTGCATTGTACAGAAAATTAATAAAGATATAAAAACACACACATACAATTAATAATTATAAAGTTAACAATGAAAGGATCAAATGTTCTACATGTGATACAATGACTACCCAATAACATTTCACCTAACCAATAGAAGAATTGTCTTTGCAGTAAGATTTGTAGCTGTCAGCGACTGTTGCGTTGGGAATACTCCAAACATGGCGAACCCGGCATGTATACCGATCACAGTGGCCAGGGATGATCCGTATCTACGTCGGACCGGCATCAGATGTATGAATCTGTCTCGAATAGACAGTTTCCAGGACAGGGGCTGCATTCCAAACAGTCTTCCGCGGGAGCGGGTGAGTATTGTTACGAGAGAGTTCATGTAACAGTGAGTAGTAGCGGTAGCCCAGTGGAGAAAGTACCGGTCATGTGACCAACTGGACCCCTGGCATGTAGGTACCACTAAATTCATATTTATCAAGATTTACGTTCATATTTGTAATTATCCATATTTAGGAGCGGGTTTCGTCATACTCACCACTAAATAGTTAATAGATTCAGGCGTTACTTTGCGAAAGTCAAATCGCCCAGAAAGGTCACACTTCGCCGAGCATCTTATAGACAAAGGACATAACTTATCCCCCACTAATACATATCAAATTTTACACACCATAGACAAAGGTTTAAAACTAAATATTAGGGAACAATTAGAAATTAATAAACATAAAAATTCTAAAATTACTCTCATGAACAAACAGACTGACGTAAACCATTCCCCACTATTAAATATCTTTTCGCTCACACCATCCACCCCCACCCTCAATTCAATATAAGGGACGGCACTGCGATGGATTTGTCACTTGTAGCATGTTATTCTTACGATTAACGTCTACAACGCCTGATGATGCCTCGTGGAGAGGCGAAACACGTGTCGCAGCGACGACCAGGCCAGTCGTGGCAGCGACGGTGGTGGTGGGGGCATGCGGATTCTGTTCCAGATGACGGACGACCGCAGCAGCCGAGGCAGATACTACCGGAGCAGCCATGCCAGCGTCGGCATGCACCAAGTACTAACAGTAGTGGGTGGGTGCCGGCCGGCGCTAGGCCGCATGAACTAATTGGTGGCGGAAGCACGCAAAGCAGGTTAGATCCAATTGCATATACTCACCACTCTTGGCGGGCGGGTTGGTGATCGCAGTTTGAGGCAGTGCACGGTATAACGCTGCTGCCCGTCATCCGGTTGTGTGTTCCCCTCGGCTGACTCCTGTGGCACCCAGAGACGGGGTGGCACAATTCTATGCCGGCAGCACACGGTGAAAGATTGCGATAGATTTTCTCGTCCAAAATACCTCAATATCTCGAGACGAAAGTCTTCGACCAGCGTGTGTTGCCAGCGATGACTTACGGCACAGAAACGTGGTCCCTTACTACGGGCCTCATACGAAAGACGAACGACGTTGCTTAACCTGCATGTTCGAATAGAATTACACGCGCCAAGACGCCAATCATGTGCCTCAATTACAGTATTATAATTATACAAACATAACAATTCTGACTAGCCCAGTGGCGCAGTGGTTAATAACGGTACTTTGACGCCAGCGCTCGTGAGTTCGATTCCCACACAGTACAAACATTTGTGTGCATGAACATGTCTGTTTGTCTTGGTCTGGGTCTTCTATGTTTAATAAGTATATATTTACAAAAAAGATGTATTTACGTATGTTTATCAGTTGTCTAGTACCCATAACACAAGCTTCGCGTACTTTGGGGCTAGGTAGAGCTGTGTAATTTGTCCGACAATATTTATTATTTATTATTATATCTTCACGCCAGGTCCCCTGCGAGGTAGGTAGGCAGAGAGAACCGAGCGCCATAAGACGCAGTCCTTACACACCTTCCTAATGCATGTTTGTAAATATTGCAGTATTCAGTTCAAACACCACTTCAAGACCTGTCTGTTGTATACGGATACACTGCAGAGAGAGAGACACAGATAAGAACTTACGAGAGAGGGTTACTCAAAGCAGAGATGAGGAACGGAGTGGAGATACCACCTGGCACTGCGATCACCTGCATCAATAATAGACAACCGGTAGAGAATACATGCTATGAATTTGGTAAGACATCATTCATTTGATAGGCGTGCGCGGGGATATGGATCCAACGCGTAGAGGCCCATTTGAGAAGATCTATGTAATGTAGTTATGTTTGACAAGCTCGGTGACGAAGTGGTGAATGACGCGACTTTGACACCAACGTTCGTGGGTTCGATTCACATACAGGACAAATATTTTGAGTGCATGTACACGTTTGTTTGTCTCGGTCTGGGTGTTATTAAGAGAGGTAGGGCGCATCAAAGCAGCCCGTCTGGGGAAGTACCTACAACTCACAGAAAACAGCAGCCAAATAACAACTCCCTAGAGGGTTGTTTTGGATGCCTCCAAGAGAGGTAGGCGCATAGTAGCATCCCAACTGGGGAATTACTGTTTAGGGTCGGCAACGCAAGAGTGACACCCCTGGTGTTGTAAATGTCGATCGGCTACGGTAACTGCTTACCTTCAGGCAAGATGTACGTTTGTTTGCCACCTTAGTGGTATAAAAAAATCTCCGCTTCACAGAAAAGAGCAGCCAAATAATGCTGTGTTCCACCGTGTGAGTGAGTAGTCACTAGTAGTAGATGCTTACTGGAACCTCAGGAGTTGCTGTATAGCAGCAGAGCTGATATCGCGAGAGTGATACTTAATATATTGCAAGCGTTCAGTGACTACGGTAACCGTAACATCAGGTAGGTGGTACGCTTTTTTATCAGATGGTAAGCGGTCACCGCAGCCTATTGACGCGCGCAACACCACGGGGATATTACTCGCGCGCTGCCAATCTTGTGACCTAAGGCTGTTTCGTCACAGTACCCAGTAATTCCTCTGCCATATCTCACCCTTCAAACCGGAACACAGCTATATAAATAGCTGCTTGTCGGTAGAAATAGGTGAGACAGAGGTACCCACGCAGAAGACTTTTGTACAAAGTCTCCCTCTGTTAAAACGCTTGAATAGACGATTCTGTTGCTTCATATATTGTACAAGTCACATTGATTATCAAAACCGTAAGCTACGCACTTAATTCAAGAGAGCCCTACGCGCATCAAAGCAGCCCGTCTGGGGAAGTACCTCCACTTCACAGAAAACCGCAACCAAATAAAAACTACCTAGGGGGTTGTTGTGTTCCTGCGTGTGAGTGAGGTCACCAGTAAGCTTCCAGGAGTTGCTGTGTAAGCAGCAGAGGAGGCATCGCGCGAGTGATACTTAACATATCGCAAGCGTTAATAGGCTACGGCACGGTACGGATTACATCAGGTGGTCCGTATGCTTGTATTCCTCCCGACGTAGTATAAAAATAAGAGCTTACATACGAGCTTTAGACGAGCTCGGTGGCGCAGTGGTGAAACGCGCAGTTACACAACTTTGACACCAACGCTCGTGGGTTCGATTCCCACACAGGACAAACATTTATGTGCATGAACATGTCTGTTTGTCTTGGTCTGGGTATTTTCTATGTATAAAAAGTATGTATTTACGTATGTTTATCAGTTGTCTAGTACCCATAACACAAGCTTCGCTTACTTTGGGGCTAGATGGCGCTGTGTAATTTGTCCGACAATGTTTATTTATATTTGTCTATTAAGAGAAGCATTATGTATTTATTTGTCTATTAATTTTCAGGTGATTCTTACGGCGGAAATCTATTGTCGGGTGGAGTCCAGGCAAGTTTGTGGTTTTACAGGGAGCACAACCGACTCGCACGGAAACTGGCCGACGTCAACCCGTGCTGGGGGGACCAGGAGTTGTTCGAAACGGCGAGGCAGATCAACATAGCTCAGTGGCAATATATATTCTACTATGAGTTAATTCCCGAACTACTCGGTAAGGAAATTTTAATAAAGAATATGGAATATTTCACGTTCCTGTAATGACTGGTTGTCTTCTGCAATATCAAGCTTTCCTTACTGAAAAATATTATTGAAGTAAAACTTGTTTACGCACGCTTGACTTGGGGAGTAAGCCGCTGAATGTGTGACGAGAGCGTTACGAAAAGTGTGATCGGGCGAGGCGAACGGAAGTTGAGAGGGAGATATAAGTTAGTGAAGATAGAAAGAGAGAGAGTTACATTTCGAATATTACTGTCGGGGCAAGAGAGAGAGGTGCGAGCACACATTTTTTTTCTCTCATAGCGAGTTAAGTTTCGTATATCTAAGACATAGTACAGGCCTATTGTCTGTATCACACTATGTCAGCTAAAGAAGTTTTACTTCAGCCGTGTGGTCTAAATCACACTCGTTTTTAGGGTTTCGTACCCAAAGGGTAAAACGGAACCCTATTACTGAGGCTCCGCTGTCCGTCCGTCCGTCCGTCTGTCACCAGGCTGTATCTCATGAACCGTGATAGTTAGACAGTTGAATTTTTCACAGATGATGTATTTCTATTGCCGCTATAACAACAAATACTAAAAAATAGAATAAAATAAATATTTAATGGGGCTCCCATACAACAAACGTGATTTTTTTGCCTTTTTATAGATAATGGTACGGAACCCTGCGTGCGCGAGTCCCACTCGCACTTGGCCGATTTTTTTTTAACAGATACGTTACTTGATAAAAACCAATCGAAATCTCAAATTCGTATGTTATTTGTTATTACTCTAACACCAAATTAAAAAGCACAAAATTTGTGGCGTAATGCTTGCTGACCGCATTCGTTATGATGACGTAAGAAAGAGAGAAAGAATGTTTCGGACATGGAGAAATAATCAAGTAACAACAAGTAATCAACAAGGAGAATGACGAAGCAGATATACAATGAGAAAGTGGAAGGATGTAGGAGCCGAGGAAGACCGAGACTAACCTACCATGACCAAATTGGTCGTGTTTTATCAGAAGGTGATGTCAGGAGCGCTAAGAACCGGCGAGCGTGCATGAAAAGAGCTATGAATGTTAAAGACGCGAGGGTGGCGTGTAAGGACCGAGTCTTATGGCGCTTTGTTCACTCTGCTACCCCTGGGTTGAAGTATATACATACGTACATATTTTAACAGCAACGCTCGTGGGTTCGATTCACACAGAGGACAAACATTTGTGTGCATGAATTTGTCTGTTTGTCTTGGTCTGGGTGTTTTTAAAAGATATAGAGCCATGGGGTGTATGTGGCCCAAGGTAACCTTTAGAGCCAAAGCCAACCTCACCTGCACGTGGTACAGGCTTATCAACAGACGAGGCTCTGGCAAAAGAGAGGTAGGGCGCATCGAAGCAGTCCCTCTGGGGAAGTACCTCCACCTCACAGAAAACCGCAGCCAAATAACAACTCCCTGGAGGGTTGTTGTGTTCCTGCGCGGGAGTGAGTGATAGAAGACGAAGAGTTGTTGACAGCGGGGTGGCTGCGCGCTAGCGACATTCCTTTTCTTGCTAGCGTTCAAAGGCTATTTGTTAGTCGGAGTATAAAAGTCTTGACGAGCTCGGTGGCTCAGTCGTGAACGACGCGAATTTGACACCAACGCTCGTGGGTTTGATTCCCACACAAGACAACCATTTGTGTGCATGTATATGTCTGTCTTGGTCTAGATCTTTTAAGAGAGGTAGGGCGCATCAAAGCAACCCGTCTGGGGAAGTACCTCTACGTCACAGAAAACCGCAGCCAAATCCCAATTCCCTAGAGGGTTGTTGTGTCCCTGCGTGTGAGTGAGGTCACAAGTAAGCTCCTAAGGAGTTGCTGTGTAAGTAGCAGAGGAGGCTTCGCGCGAGTGATACTTAATATATTACAAGTGTGTACAAAAAAAAGGTGGGGTCCTGTGTAAGCCTCGTGATGTTGTATAAAAAATGCAGTCGCTATAGTTGGTGCGTTGATCAAAGAGATAGTTTTGTGTTCAGGATTAACGTCTGTGGTATTTTTAGGAAGGAAGAATGCATTAGATTATGGAGTGATACACGATACCAAGGGCTACGTGAATGATTTCGACGAGAGGTATCAGCCGGGTGTCTACCACGAGTATGTTGTAGGCCATCGTTGGTTCCACAACTTTCTGGATGGCCGCGCTGAGTGAGTGGCTTTCAAGTTATTTTTTGGTAAATCCAAGTTTATCGTTCTGATCCGCGGCGATATTTTAAAGGCTCTTATCACAGTACTTTTTCATTAACTTTTAGATATACTTAAAAAGCAAAAACTTATTTAAATTCAAAATTTCATGCAAATCGTTATAGCCGTTTCTGAGATACGCGAAGTATATTTATACATGTATTCGTGTATGCAATAAGTCGAAGGTTATTCTATGAATATTAAAGAAGCGAGTGAGGCGTATAAAGGCAAAGTCACGTGGCGCTCGGTTGGAAATTGGCGTGAAAATATAGTACAGTAATCCGTCCAAACGTTGGCACCCAACCTTTTATGAGCATCCATACGTAATAGACAAATAAATAAGATATAGATTTTTGACGAACTCGGTAACGCAGTGGTTATTTTCAATTCCCATACAGGACAATCATTTGTATGCACATGTCTGTTTACCTTGGTCTGGGTGTTTTAAAGATAGGTAGGATGCATCAAAGCAGCCCCTCTGGGAAAATACCTCCACAGAAAACCGCAGCAAAATAACAACTCCCTCGAAGTTTATTGTGTACCTGAGTGTAAGTGAGGTCACCAGCAAGCTCCTAAGAAGTAGCAGTGTAAGCGGCAGGGGTGGCATCGTACGAGTTAATGTGTTGCAAGCGTTCATAGGCTACGATAATCATCAGGTGGGCCGTACGCTTGTAAGGCTACCAACGTTGTATAAATACTAATAATTGTTCTTCCAATTATTAGGAAAGAATATTTTACATTGCAGCTTATACAGCCGAGATGGCAAGTACTTAGGAACCCGGACAGTGGTGGACGATGAAATGAGAAGTGGAGTATTCGAAGTGAACAACACGGAGGCGGACTTCACCCAAGGGTCGTTCCGACAGCCCGCTGCCAAGTTCGATTTTGTTTTAGAACCTGATGTGAGTTCATGTTTTTAGCTAATTTATTATCGAATGCTTGGTCGATTGCTTGTCCTGGTCAAAAATTTCCATCAGATCCCAACTCGCAAAGGAGCTGGGACCATGCCATCTGCAAAATTCAATATAATGAATTATTACACAGAGCTTCAGACTTTGAACAAGCGAGACTGAGGGCGGCAGAGTGTAAGGATATCTGGCGCTGGCTACAAGCCTACCCGTCGCCTAATACGGGCACTTTCATGGACCCTGACATCCTCAGGCTGGCTGTCTGCCTGCGACTGGGAGTCCCGATATGTACTCCACACAACTGCAGTGATATCGATTAGTTTGGACACAAAGAACTTAGTTTTCAAAAAAGTGCAGGTCGTTTCTCCTGTCATCCCGCGCTCAATGACATTATCCGCCGGGCCCTCGCTTCTGTCAACGTTCCAGCTATTCTGGAACCCACCGGCCTAGCCAGGGACGAGGGTAAGCGATCCGACGGGATGTCGTTGATTCCAGATTCTCATATTTACGTGTGTCATGACATCTGTGTGATGGTAAATACCGTAGCTAATAGACATATGTACCACCTGGAGCATGACTTGTGCCTCTGGTGCCGTGTATTACATTGTCCACCTTATCTCACCGTTAGATGCCCACGAGTTTAACTGCTCTTCGCGCCGTAGGCAACGCTTGGCACCCTACGAGTTATTTAATTCTCTTTCCGTAGTGTCTCTGCCTCTTTCCCCTTTAAGAGTTCGGTTTAAGGCAACGCAGACAAAGACGCCTCCACTACCATCCGAAGGCGCTCGTTGGTAATCCTAATTAACCTGTTTCCTTGTTGCGCACTCCCACCACTCTTGAGCCCGCTGTAATTCCGAGTGACGAGCGAACTAGCGGGGAACGGCGAAGTTTTCCGCTGACGACACAAGGTTCACGAAGTACACCAGCATCGTTTGCTCTTCGGTACGCTCTACGATGGAGAGGACCACCAGACATGGTACCTGTCCTCCTCGTTCATGACATGCTCATACTGCTCGCATAATATATCATTTCACTCATGACGATGGATGGTCCGGTTTGACACAGTGTGATCTGAGTGTCACCGGTACATCAGGGCGAAATCGGTAGAGTTCTCTGCCTTTGGACTCTACATCCCACCGAACTTGCCACTCACTGTAGCTTCTCAAATTTCGCGCTTTCTAAAATTCTGCTCAAATCACATTCGGTCGCGATCCTACGCACCCCTTCAGTTGCCCAGCATGGTTCAACTTCCAGATCTGCTTGTAAAGCTTATGTCAGCACAGCATAAGGGCAGCCGTGCTGGTGGATATATCACTTTTTTCGTGTGCTTTCGTCATGAGAACAGAGTAACCCCTCCTCAGTAGGACATTGCGACAAACATACATAAGTACTGTGTGCCATCAGATAGCAGCTGCATAGGTGAGTGTAGCCACGTACATTCCACGCTATAATATTGTCAGAGTCCGATATTTGAAACCCCAAGATGAAGAATTTCTAATCTAAGATACGGGCTCATTATGTGGGGAAACGCAGTAGACATAAACCGTGCCTTTCTGATTCAAAAAAAATGCATAAGAGCAATATGTGGGGCTGGTCCGTGGGAATCGTGTCGACCACTTTTCAAAAAATTAAAATTACTGACGCTACCCGCTATGTACATTTTTGATATCTGCATTTTTGTCAAAAAAAACCTACATTTATACACCAAAAGACATGAAGTAGTAAACTTTTCTGCAAGATATCCTAATCGTCTGGCTGGACCCTCTCATAGTACCACCTGCTTCGCCAAAAATAGTTATAATATGTCTATAGTATTATACAATTTATTACCTGACGATATTAAACACTTGCCTATGAAAACTTTTAGGTCTCGCTTGTTCAGTGTACTTTGTGACAGCTGTGTATATAACATTGAGGAATTTAAAAGAATAAGATATAGTATTAAGTAAAGCTCGAGGCTGCATTGGTGGCTCTTTATACATTGATTATTATTATTATTAAATTTATGACATTTCCTATTTATTATTATATCTTAGACATAAATCGATGTTATCAATAATTATTAAATATTCATTTGATAGATATGACATTGCTTTGACATATTATGTAAACTAAAATTAAATTACAACTTATTCTTTCACTTTGCATGCCAATTATTGGTGCGACACGCTTGTACCTACCGTTATATTGTATACCTATTTACCGTGTTTGCTTGCAAATAAATTATTTGATTTGATATTTGATTTGATTTGAAGGAGATAACTCCGCTATTTCACCAATACACGATGCTGCGCGCTTCCCTATTCGGGTAGCAAGTTGGAGAAAATCCAGGGCACGATCCACCTCTACTCCGTAGCCCTTCGGCATTCTATAGATTTTCGGTGCACATTCTCTACTTCGCTTTGTGCGGCATCATCGGCCACTAGGCATTGACGAATGCGACTGAGACGTCCAGGAATATCTATTGAACGCGTACTAGCATACAGAAACTCTGCATCTCTTGGAGGGCTGTAACTGTTCATATACCTGGAGAAAACTCGTGCTGCTCGGAGATTCCACCAGTAATCTGCGAGACCCACCTCAGAATGACGCGCTATAAGATTACCCGAACGTTGCCCACATTGTGCGAATATATTTTTCAGATTCTTCAGAAATTAGATAACTGGTGGAATCTCTGAACACCAGCACGAGTTTTCTCCAGGCATATCAACAGTTTTGGTCAGAAATAAATTATATTCGGTAATCAAATAGTCTCATTTTGAGGGAATCCTGCGGTTGGGGATCTCAAGTCATTTCTAGCTTAACTAAAAACAAGTTTAATCTATTACAAACTACTAAAGCTTAGAATCAAATGCAGTATCTGTACGTGCCACACTCATAAGCATTAAAAAATCCACCAAAAAAAATCGTTAATTTTTCCACAGGTAGCCGAGAGAATTTTTGGGGAATTCCAAAGCGCAGCAGATCTGGGCGCAATTGACATCATGAGAGGACGGGACCAGGGTCTGGCGCCATACAACGATTACAGGAAACTGTGCGGGCTGCCTGTGGCACATGAGTTCGAAGATATCAAAGAAATTCCCTCTGACGTAATATTCCAGTTAATACATAAACAACTGTTTTCAGTTCCCGCGCGTGTTAAGTTCAGTGATGTACGAGTATGTATGTAATGAACATAGAGCTACTGAGAGCTTAAAGGTGTCGTTGCTCGTGTCATTCTAATACCCAGGTTAAGCAACGTCCACCGCAGCCGGCTATGGATGGGTTTATCTATCTCGAGTTTCTCCGTGCTACGGAGGGCACGTTAAGCCGTCGGTCCTGGCTGTTGTCGATAGATGACAGTCGTTAAGCTAAATCAGTGGCCCTCGAGCGGCTTGAAAACACTGGCCGCCGCCTTTGATTTGAGCAACGTGGTGGAGTATGCTCTAAACCGCTTCGGTTGAAGGGAGACCCGTTCCCCTGCAGTGGTATGAGTAAGGGTTGATGTGGAGGTGATATCCACAACATTAGTTTGTAAAATACAAGCCTTTGTATTGTTAGGCTGTATTTTAAAAACCAATATTCCGTCAAAATTATTTAAAATCAGTTGAAGTGTTGGACTTTATGGAAAAACACATGGACACGCTGTTGCATGCATACATTTAGTATAAATATTACGTGACGTGTGTAAAGTCACATGGCACTCAGTTCACAATTCAATAGAAAAAGTTAGATAGGTAGGTAGTAAATTAATTTTACGTGTACTTAAGTAGCTAATAGTTACCTTAACACTATTGCTGAGATGTGAGTTTTTGAATTAGAAAAAGCTTTTCTTTGCTTGACGCGAATATTATCAATGATCACAACTTGCTAGCTGAAAAGCTTTTAATACTGTATCACAGTTATATTATATACTGGATATTCTAATATAAAATACTACTGTAGATGGTGAATTAAATATGTAAATCATTATATTACTCGCAGAAACTAGAACAAATGCGACGTATCTACGGCTATGTAGACGATGTTGATGTAATGGCGGCGATCTACAGCGAGAAGCTGCTCAAGGGAGCATGGGTGGGCCCAACTCTATTCTGCATTATGGTGCACAACCTGGTCCATTGGAGGAAATCTGATCGTTACTTCTTTGAGCATGGAGATATACCGACGGCTTTAACTTTGCGTAAGTAAGATTTCACACTTCCTTATCGCATGCTATTCTTTTAAATACAAGAAGGGAACCAACACAGGTCTAGCAACTGTAGCTAAAATGGCTTTATATAATTTTTGTAGTTAAATCCAGCCTTTATCCATCCAGCATTAGGGGTGTGACCCGTTCTGGTAAAGGAGAGATATGACCAAGTGTGAGTCTATCTTAATTTGTCTATGCCGACTTGAAAAGCACATTTGCTGTATAGCTAACGACTATAACATGTTAATGATATTTTCAGTAAGCTTGTTTTCGAACTTAGTGGTATAAAAAAACTCTTTAGGATCTTACTGGTAGCCTCACTCGCAGGCAGGAACACGACTACCCTAATGGGTGTTGCCATTTGGCTACGGTTTTCTGTGACGTGGTGGTACATTCCTTCATGATGACGAGTGCGTTTTTCTCTAAAACACGTATTTTACAAAATTTATAAGTAATTCTTTTGTACAAATTTTTAAAGTACACAAGCGAATATCGGCTTAATTACACTGACGGAAACATACGATGCGATTTAACCGTGCGTTAAATTGCACGGTGTTGTATGGTCACAACTGCGTTACCAAACAAGGCTAATATATATATATATTTATACTACGTCGGGAGGCATACAAGCATACGGCCCACCTGATGTAAAGCGGGTACCGTAGCCTATTAGCGCTTGCGATATATTAAGTATCACACGCGCGTTGCCTCCTCTGCTGCTTACACAGCAACTTGGGAGCTTATTGGGTATCTCACTCACACGCAGCAACACAACAACCCTTTAGGGTTTCCTGTGAGGTGGAGGTACTTCCCCAGACGGGCAGCTTTGATGCGCCCTACCTCTCTTAAAATTATTGTATATTAATATTTTTTATGTATTAGCCTCGTTTGGTACTATTATATATATAATATATTAGTATTGTTTTTTACAGCTCAACTTAATGAAGTCAGAAGGGCAAGCACTGCGCGGGTATTATGCGACAGCGGGGATAAAGTGAGCAAGATTCAACCGCGGGCCTTGCTGAATATATCACCAAAGTACAGTCAAATTTCATAACACCTAATGCACATTATTATCTACATCTAAAGAGAGGTACGGTGCATCAAAGCAGCCCGTCTGGCGAAGTAGCTCCACCTCACAGAAAACCGCAGCCAAATAACAACTCCCTGGAGTGTTGCTGTGTTCCTGCATGTGAGTGAGGTCAATAGTAAGCTCCTAAGGAGCTCGCTGTGCTAGCAGCTGAGGTTAATAGGTTAAGGTAACCGCTTTCCATTAAGTTGGTCGTATGCTTGTTTGCCTCCCGACGTAGTATAAAAAAAGAAATATTAGAATAGAATTTCTTTACACAACGTCGGGTGGTATACAAGCATACCGCTCACCTGACGTAAAATGGTTACCGTAGCCATTGATTACTTGCTAGGAAACATCGCTCGCGTATTTACTGCTTCAAGCACAGCATTTTATTGGTAACCTCGCTTCATGCAGCAACTCATCAACCCTCCCGGGAGTAGTTATTTCGCTTTGGAGACAACTGTTCTGTAAGTTCTGTTCTGTTGTTCTGTAACAACAATTCTCAACATGCGACTTGATCTAAACAGCTTTGTGTGCTTCCACAACCAATTAGCGCCGGCCGGCACCCACCCACTACCGTTAGTAGATGCAACATGCCGACGCTGCCATGGCTGCTCCGGTAGTCTCGGCTGCTGTGGTCGTTCGCCACCTGGAATAGAAACGTGGCACAAAATGGAATAAAATGGCAGCGACGGCATGCATCTACTAACGAATACGTGAATACATTCTAAGATCCGTGAATACATTCTAAGATCCATGAATACATTCTAAGATCCGTGAATACATTCTAAGATCCATGAATATATTCTAAGATTCGTGAATATATTCTAAGATCCATGAATACATTCTAAGATTCCTGAATACATTCTAAGATCCGTGAATACATTCTAAGATTCGTGAATACATTCTAAGATCCATGGATACATTCTAAGATCCGTGAATACATTCTAAGATCCGTGAATACATTCTAAGATCCATGGATACATTCTAAGATCCGTGAATACATTCTTAGATCCGTGAATATATTCTAAAGTTGGTGAATACATTCTAAGATCCGTGAATATATTCTAAGATCCGTGAATATATTCTAAGATTCGTGAATACATTCTATGATTCGTGAATACATTCTATGATCCGTGAATACATTCTAAGATCCGCGAATATATTCTAAGATCCGTGAATACATTCTATAATTCGTGAATACATTCTAAGATCCGTGAATACGTTCTAAGATCCGTGAATACATTCTAAAATTCGTGAATACATTCTAAGATCCGTGAATACATTCTAAGATCCGTGAATATATTCTAAGATTCGTGAATATATTCTAAGATCCATGAATACATTCTAAGATTCGTGAATACATTCTAAGATCCGTGAATACATTCTAAGATTCGTGAATACATTCTAAGATCCATGGATACATTCTAAGATCCGTGAATACATTCTATGATTCGTGAATACATTCTAAGATCCATGGATACATTCTAAGATCTGTGAATACATTCTAAGATTCGTGAATATATTCTAAGATTCGTGAATATATTCTAAGATCCGTGAATACATTCTAAGATTCGTGAATACATTCTAAGATCCGTGAATATATTCTAAGATCCGTGAATACATTCTAAGATTCGTGAATATATTCTAAGATTCGTGAATACATTCTAAGATCCATGGATACATTCTAAGATTCGTGAATACATCTGAACCTATTAAGCTTATATTTTGTATAATATTTACAGCAATAAATTAACAAACTGCAAGAAAATTCCTGGCATTGATCTGTCAAAGTGGGTTGATGATAAATGCCATAAAGAAAGCCGCCAGGTGAAGATGGAAAAAGAAGCTTGGATATTCCCAGAAGCTGACTGGAAATCATACATCTAAAAAGTGGACAATATATTTCGATATATTCCTAAATAGTTGCAATGGGAGTGAATATCGAAAAGTAGTGAAGTATAAAATTCAAAGTACATGTAATTGGAAAGTATTGTACAGCGGGCCACAATTAAAAGTATACCCCCTCGACCTTAGTACGAGGGCAAAATAACAGTTGTTTTTTATGTGAAAACATTACAAATATATATTATACTATAAAGGCAGAAGTTTACATTAGAATATTATATCAGAACGCAATAACAATAATTTATAGCTACTGTAAAGATTATCTTTGTTAGTCTAGTTTGGTGAAGTCAGATAAGGAGGTAAAGTTGATCATGAGATTAGTGTATAAACATGCTGTATATGGAGTCCTAAATTATATAGCAACAACATCACTCTCACTTTATTAAAAAATATCTAACTGATGACTTATACTTTGAACAGAGACTCACCTGATTTAATAATAAAGGTATATTTATCAGCAATTATTTACATTTTGAAATAAAAAAATAAATTGAAAAGGAAATAAATGATATAAAATTATTAATATTTATAACATATATAGGTATAAACTAATAACGTAGTGGTCTGCCATCTTTATCGATAACTTCTTGTAACCAAATATGCATTCCAGCTACCAATTGTGTTCACCAATTGACAATGGTTTTCTTTGGTTTTGACCCTCGAGGAATCCCAGTTGAGCACCATTTGACCCCACACATTTTCAATAGGATTTGAATCCTGACTCTTAGAAGGCACTCCTTAAACACTGTACGCCACCCGTGTCTTCATAACGCCTGATCCATAGTCAAACAGTCCATTGTTACAAAATAATAATTAAAAATCAATTTCAACTTACCACTGCAATAAGTTAATCCAACAAAAAACAAAAATGGTTGAAAATACTTACGGTTATATGAAGTCGATTAGCAATTTCGCGAATACTCATGTTTGTTCATTATTTGAGTTTTAATTAACACTGTTAAGCGCGCCATAATTCAACAAAAAGTCATTATCAATGGAAAGATAACACAAGGAGACCCAGCCGATATGTGTATTTTGGACAACAAAACACTTGAGGATTGACTGTTAATTCATATTAAACTAAGCTTGTAATGTTGATACTGTTGATTGTAGGCGCTTGGTGGAATTTTGAAGACATCGCGTTAATGTTAATACTTGCACTTGTACAGATTCCACTTCACAATTTTATTTAATAATTATTTTTACCGACCGGTTTCGCCTTTACGACATTATTAAGGTATTATAAGGTATAACAACCGCCATATGTTGTATATTGTAGTGTTGTATATGAAGTGGAATCTGTACAAGTGCAAGTATTAACATTAACGCGATGCTAAGCTTGTAAATTCCTGCTCATTTCATCGAAATACCCTCTTTTGAATGATTTAACACAACACAAAGTATGCACACGGTTCGGGAAGGAAATATAATTATTATTCGGGCTCATAGATGGTTGTCGCAAAGATTATATATATATATATATATAAGATTATATATAACGGTATTTTCTATGTATAATAAGTATGTATTTACAAAAAAAAATGTATTTACGTATGTTTATCAGTTGTCTAGTACCCATAACACAAGCTTCGCTTACTTTGGGGCTAGGTGGCGCTGTGTAATTTGTCCGGCAATATTTATTTGTTATTATTTATTTATTATAATTTGCAAATAGTTCATAAAATTGAGAAAAATACGAATGCCTTGGGATTTGCAACCAGGATTTTAATAGGCTGAGCTACTTTACGTAGTTTGGTCCTGGCTAAGCTACGAGTCACTATGAAGAGTATTTTAAGATTTAGTAAGTATGAGCAATACAAAAATACGACTATCAATGAGATAACTGGCGAGAAACGAGTCCATTAATGAGTTGCGTATTCGTAATTCCATTGCTGCACATTTAAGTGAAAAGCAAAAGCTGGCACTGCAAATAAATCAACTTATGACGTAATATGGATATTGTCGATTTTAACAAATGAACTATTTGTCTGCATGGCCCACTGTAACTACGAAATATGATTGGAAATAAAAAAGTTTGAACGTTGCATTTGTTTTATTTTATAATGAATCTACCAAATTTAACAGTAATTTTAATGTTTAGAATTTAGTTTGAAATTGCATTTGTTGCAAACTGCCTTTTTCTCCTTTCTCTTTTTAAATTCTGTAATGTAGTAAATACATCATAAAATAATGACATCTAGTACTTATGGGTATGTTTTTATTATATATCAGGTTTTGTTGGCTACAAGCGTTTGTAAAAAATAATTTATTGCATTTTCTTACACTTAAAATGAACACTTATTTTAATCTTTTTATTAAATACTAACGTATGTTTTATTTTCTTCTTCGTCAAATCCTTAATCTTAGGCAGCGGGCGATCCTAATGGATTAGGAAACTGAATAACGCTAAGAAGAGAAGATAAATAGATTGTCTTAATATATCCTAATTCTGATAATATAACATGTCATATGTTAGTTTAGCACTAACTCTTCAACAAGAAGGTAATAACCATATGGCAGAGGATATTTTGAATATTTCGGATTACATAAATATTAAATTATTGGTTACTAAAAGTTAAAAATAAATGTTCTTTATCCTTTTTTTTAAATCGTCAGTAAATATGCAGTCGGTGACAAAGTTGCGTTATTAACCGCTGCGCCACTAAGATCGTCAAAATATTTAAATATTTATTAGGATACTTAACCTGGACAATGTCAAAAACCTACTCAGAAGTAACCGTGATGATGTTGATGTCTTTGAACAGTTCCAGTGACTTCCTGAGTTATTTGTTCCCCAAGCTCATATTATAAATGAAGCCGACAGCTCTCCTCTGTAAGATAAAAAATGTCTCATTATCTGCCGCTTGAGAGCTCGATGGCGTCGTTACACGTCGACCGCAGTCTATCTATGGATGGGTTTATCTATCTCAAGTTTGTCCGTGCTTCGGAGGGCACGTTAAGCCGTCGGTCCCGTCCCGGCTGTTGTCGATAGATGACTGTCGTTGAGCTTAAGTCAGTGTGCCTCGCCCTCGGGTGGCCTGAATACACTGGTAGCCGCCATTTGAGCAGCGTGTAGGAGTATGCTCTAAACCCCTTCGTTTTAAGGGAGACCCGTATTCCTGCAGTGGGATGAGTAAGGGTTGATGTGGTATCTGCCGCTTTACACTGCCATCTCTACCCACAATACCATATTATTACATAAAAGATTCTGAATTGGTTCACTCGCAATAATTTTTTTGAAACCCGACTAAATAAAATGTATAAAATGTCTTCCAAATGTGAACAAGATCGTCTGTCCATCGTGAGGGGGGGGGGGGGGGGTGTTGTGAAGATCGCAGGGAGCCGTTGGTTGCAAGCAGCACGAGACCGATCACTGTGGAAGTCTAAGGGGGAGGCCTATGTTCAGCTGTGGACGTCTTTCCGCTGATATGTTCATAGGAAGAATATCCGACTGACAGAGATTTCAGGATTATTTTTTTATACGTTATGTTAAGCGGTTACCGTAGCCTGTGAACGCTCGCAATAAAAGTATTACTCGCGCGATGCCAGCTCTGCCGCTAACACAGCTACAGGTGACATCGCATGCAAGAACTCAACAACCCTCTAGGGAGTTATTATTTGGCTGCGGTTTTCTGTGAGGTGGGGGTTACTTCCCCAGACGGGCTGCTTTGATGCGCCCTACCTTTCTTATTTTTATTATTGAGCATGTGTATTAAATTTTATTTTACAAGTTTTTAATTTTTTTTCGTAATTGAAATGGACTGCTTGAAAGAAGACCTGTATTGGCAAGTTTATTTGCTAATAATTTTATTTTTACTGCTACTAGATTAAAAAAAGTAATCTTTGAAAAATGCATTTTAGTAATAATAATCGTGATGGTTGTCAATGACGGATTGAGTGGGAAAGACATGGGTTTGTTGAGACGCGGAACGAACTAAAATGCTATATCAATTGCAAATGACATTATCCTTATAGTATTTAAATACAATTTGATGAATGAGGATTCAACGAATGAAAAAGGAATGAGGATTTCAAACATACCAAAGTATTTTTAGCTATAGTAGTAAATGTAACAAGCAACATTGTAACTTTAACAGTAATTGGGATTCGTAATTTGTAGGTTAATCGGACGTGACTTAATTAATACTTGAATTTGCTCAGATTCATGTTAGATCATTATTGTTTTATTATCACGTGCAGGTGGTACATCCTGCATAATTAACAAATGAGACCATGGCGAAAGAGAAGCACGGCGTATCATAACACCCTTCTGGGGAAGTACCTTCACCTCACAGAGGTTATTCTGTTGCTGCGAGTGAATGAGGTAAACAGTATGCTCTTGAGGGACTGCTGTGTTAGTAAGGTGACAACACGCAAACGATACTACCTATATTGCATACGTTCATAGGCTACGGTAACCACTTTACATCATAGCCAACCCGTGTTTGCTTCCCGAAGTTACATAAAAACATTACTATGCGTTAAAATATAAAATTATAATGAACATAAGACTAGTTGTACGCTGACGAATTTTCTACTAAAACAGATTTCTTCCATGATGGTAAATATAGTCACTAAATATTAAATGGCAATACCTCGTGTCGTAGACTTTTTAGTTTTAACTTGCCACGCTTACGAGTGTTAAAATATCATTTAAAATTCAAACAGTAGATTAGGCAATTGAATAATGCATGACTGATTTGGCCATTGAAACGATTTTATGGAAGTATTATGATGCGTCTTGCATGCTTGTCAAATTAAAGGCTGAGTATCACGGCTAAACCTTGGCCACCCTGACATTACGCAATTACCATAGCCTACAAACAGAGTCTAAGCTCGCTTAGCGATAACTCAGTGGTTAAGAAACCACCCTATAGACCAACCGGGAACTGGCAACTGGTTTGAATTAAAGCGGGAGCATGTACCACTAAATTCGCGTTTCCGGATTAATGTACGTATTTCTCACTTGCTCGACGGTGTAGGAAAAACATCGTGAGGGAATCCTCACGTCCAAGAAATTATATTTCTAAAGACGTTTGACTTCACCTAAAAATACCTGCTTTTCCCTCTGCGTTGCAGAAGTCGCGGCTGTCGTTCCATTTAAAAATCAGCGTCTTCGTCAAATCGGATTAAGCAACGAGATAACGCGAGGCAGTAGATTACAGCTACGAACGCTTGTTGTACAAGCAATATCAATCATGCGTTGCCACCCCAGCTGTTAGCGCAACAACTCTTCAGGACTTTTATGCAACGTTGTGAGGCGTACAAACGAGCTCGGTGGCTCAGTCGTGAATGACGCGACTTTGACACTAACTCTTGGTCTGGATATTTTAAGAGAGGTAGGGCGCATCAAAGCAGCCCGTCTGGGGAAGTACCTCCACCTCGCAGAAAACCGCAGCCAAATAACCACTCCCTGGAGGGTTGTTGTGTTCCTGCGTGTGAGTGAGGTCACTAGTAAGCTCCTAAGGAGTTGCTGTGTAAGCAGCAGAGGAAGCATCGCATGAGTGATACTTAGTATATTACAAGCGTTAATAGACTACGGTAACCGCTTTACATCAGGTGGGCCGTATGCTTGTATGCCTCCCGACGTAGTTTAAAAAAAATGGTCCATCATCATGTGAAGGGGTTGCCGTGGTCAATCAATGCTTACAATAAAATAAGTATCACTTGTACGCTGCGACCTCCGCTACTAGCACAGCAATTGTTTAGGAGCTCACTGATAACCTGACTCACACGCAGGATCCAACAGCCCTGTAGAGAGTTATTATTTGGCTGCGATCTTCTGCGTAGTGGTCTCCATTTGCGCTGCTTTGTCGCGACCTACTTCTCTTTCGTCGGGGGTTCATTTGTTAATTAGCAGAGTGTACCACATGCAGGTGTAGGTCAGGATGGCTTTTACTCTAAACATGATAGAGAACCACTACAGTCTTTAGTGGTACTCCTTCAATGGTGGGAACGTAACGAACCCCTGGCAGTTATGTTACTGTGGTATTTTGCAAGGTGGTACTTTCAGCCCGGCTGGTTCTGATATATTGCTTTAACTATGCTATTTTCAAACCCTAGTTTCATAAATCATATGTGCTAGTTTTTTTCAGAATGATATCTTCAAGACTAATCAAAATCATGAAATTGTAACAACGTGTAATTGTAATTGTAACAATAATGAAGTTGTAACAGTGTTAGGTAGTTAATTGAAAGGAAGAATAGTTTCATAGTAATAATTGATTAAATATGTTTATTTTCTCAAAATCAACTACTACCTCACGTTCCTTTGTTTTTTTTTACGAGTAAAACATAAAATAATAGTTGTTAAAGTATGAAATTGCCGTTTATAGTAATAGATACTTTGAATTGACATTAAACCTTCATGGTGTAAGGTTTTCGAGCGAAACTTGTTCACACTATCTTTTACCTATTAGGGGTGTATTTTTAAAAAAATCTTCAATATGTGATTTTAGAATTTCAATTGTTTTTTTTATTCAGCTTATACGGAAAAGTTAAATACTTTGAAAATCCGAGTAATTTCTGAATACGAGTTCCGACGGGGAATTAACGCGGCAGAAACGGCACGCAATATCAATGCTGCGTTTGGAGAGGAGACTGCTAATTAACGCACCGTGCGTTTTTGGTTTAAACGCTTGCATAATGTTGTATAATCGACTTGAAGAACGAACCATGTGGAAGACCGCCCACACAGGTGAATAACGCTGAATTGAAGCAGATGGTGGAAGCCGATCCGAGTCAAACTACCCAGGAATTAGCGGCATGGTTTAACGTTACCTTACCTACAATATTGACTCATTTGCATCAAATCAATAAGATAAATAAATATGAAAAATCGGCCAAGTGCGAGTCGGACTCGCGCAGGAAGGGTTCCGTACCATTATCTATAAAAACGGCAAAAAAATCACGTTTGTTGTATGGGAGCCCCCTTACATATTTATTTTATTCTATTTTTTAGTATTTGTTGTTATAGCGGCAACAGAAATACGTCATCTGTGAAAATTTCAACTGTCTAACTATCACGGTTCATGAGATACAGCCTGGTGACAGACGGACGGACGGACGGACGGACGGACGGACGGACAGCGGAGCCTCAGTAATAGGGTTCCGTTTACCCTTTGGGTACGGAACCCTAAAAATGGGTGCCTCATGATTCGGTTGATTTGCAGAAAGAAACGCGTGTTGTGTAGCCTAGTTAAAATTAAAGAATATATTATAAAGACATGTGACGGAAAGTGAATAGAGAAAAATGGCTGACCTGATATGGCCGCAACCGTGCCCTAAAGCAAAGCTTAGGTACCAATAATAAGGTAATGGTAACTGTTTGGTGGTCTTTTCATGGCGTTATTCACTATAGCTGTCTCATATCTGGTCAAGCAGATGTTTCTGTGCCGAACTGCGAACAATGATGGCGAAACTGGCAGTGAAACAGCCCCGACTCGTGAATGGATCTTCTCCATTATTACTCCATGCAACGTAAGACCTCACACTGCACGAGAAATCGTTGTAACTCTACAGGAGCTGCTGTTAGAAACCATACGTCATCCTCCGTACTCGCCAGACCTTGCTCTAACTGACTGCCATGTTTTTCGTGATTCGGACAATTTTCTACGTGGTAAAAAAATTTCTTCCCAGGAGGCAGTACAAAATGCTTTCACACAGTTTGTCGAATCTAGATCCTTAGAGTTCTATCGCAAAGGCATAAATAAACTTCCGATTAGATGGCAGCAATGTATAGATAGTGAGGGCAAATATTTTGATTAAACATCTTAGAAAAAAACGAGGTTTAATTTTTCAGTACAAATCGGCAAATTCACCCTTTAACCCCAAATATAAAGTTTAAAAATTCAGAGAAACAGAAATAAGTTGCGTATGTCGGTATGTCGGCTTCCTATGACTAGTACATTTTTAATCTCTTTTTAGGGTTCCGTACCCAAAGGGTAAAACGGAACCCTATTACTGAGGCTCCGCTGTCCGTCCGTCCGTCCGTCTGTCACCAGGCTGTATCACATGAACCGTGACAGTTAGACAGTTAAAATTTTCACAGAAGATGTATTTCTGTTGCCGCTATAACAATAAATACTAAAAAATAGTATAAAATAAATATTTAAAGGGGCTCCCATACAACAAACGTAATTTTTTTTGCTTATTTTTGCTCGATATTGATAACGGCAACAGGTAGACGCTTGAAATATTCACAGAATATTTAGTTATATATTCACTTTAAGAATAAATAATTAAATTAAAATAAAACAAATATTTAAGGGGGCTCCCATACAACAACCGTGATTTTTTTTTTGCCCTTTTCTAGATATTGGTACGGAACCCTTCGTGTGCGAGTCCGACTCGCACTTGGCCGATTTTTTTCTTATTCGATTCTGTAATAAACTGCCTAAAACAGTTCTGTAAAAAGGCTGTTTACAGAGTTAATGAATATTTGACTGACAAAGATGTCTGAATATGATGTAATACATGCATCAGTCCTATAATTATTACTTATTGACATTATTATTAAAACCGGCCAAGTGCGAACCGGACTCGCGGACCGAGGGTTCAACTTGTAGGTATGTTATAAATAGTAGTCCATTACGTTTTTCCCTTTGAGACATGGAACCATAAAAACGACTATATTAATAACATTCTTTTGTCAATTCTTATTTGTCAATGTCATTTTTTAGGAGTGGAGTGGAGATAATAAAAAAATAGTGTGTGTGTCAGTTCGACGGACGACTGGAGTTTACTCCTTGCGTTAATGTCTTTGAATAGGGCAGTCAGGTCTAGCAGCAACCATTTTCAGGATGCAGTTGCCACTGTTACGTAGACGCTGCAACAAGGAAGCCGCTTTTTTACGAATGATGGCATGAAACTCATGTGTATTTGAATCCGCAAACATATTCGAGGCGCTACAGCGCCGCGGCAGTCCCAAGAGCATCCTGAAAGCATTGTTGTATTGAACTCGCAGGGCGTCATAGGTTCGGCGCGTGTACGTCACCCACAGGCCGCTCGAGTAGAAAGATTGGCAGAATGCCTTAAAGAGAGTCACTTTAACGTCTAAAATAATAAGAATAATATTTACATTATTCATTAATGTAAACTATAGGCTTATCAATGAACTTGATCCGCGTGCTTTTCGGATTCGTCTTCATTACGACTCGAATCAATTTCTTCCATATTTTCCAATGTTTTTTTAACTATAATCACTTAATGATTTGTTCAGTAGTACATAAAATATACCAAGCTTCGTATGTCAACAGTTACGCAGGCGCGCATACACACGTACTAACACACGTAATAATCACGACAATATTCTGCATTCGCTTTCAGTATACGTGAAAAATATATTTATTAAAATAATGAAATATATTGTTATGACGCCTTATCCCAAGCTTCGCAATATGCAGGGCGCGCCTGCATATACACATACGTACAACTCTCGGACCCTGTAATAAACACTGTATTATGCCTTCTATCTCATTCTCACGCACGTTAAATCCTGCTGATGTATATTTTTGTTTTTTTTTACGGACGAGCGTAACGGCATCATTTTTTGTTAACACGTTCACTTTATTTTACTCCTCATAACTATTCCGTACCGGGTCTTATAACTTAAAATCGTTTCTTAAGGAGTAAACTCCAAAAAGAGAAAAACGGAAACTATGTGAAATTAATAAAATACTACTACCAATCAAAAATTCTTTTTTTTATTTAGTGAAATATTCGGTTCCAACCTCAAGGTATTATCGGGTTATGTTAATAAAACACCAAATAGCTCGGTAAGGAAGTAAAGTTTATTGAACAACTCAGACTATATGTATGATAACTGATATGTTGTGATTGCGCGATTCAGAAAGCGCGTTTTGTATGAAGATTTTAATATGAAGCAAACTCGATAAGTAGATTGTTATAGTGAATGTTTTTGTGAATCTAAGAATGAAATTTATTGTCCTCAATGCTTGTACATAATTTTAATTACTTACTCCATTAATAACAAATTAACTAATTAATTACATTTGACATTCCGCCCACCAAGAACGTAATGAGAACTCTACTTAACGTTCTTAATTCGACATACCGCCCACCATGAGGTCAAGGGGGTGTAGTGCTATATACAATAAGCGACATGAATTTGATCATAGTTTAAAAGAGTAATAAAGACTAAGATAAAAACTATAAATACAAAAAACAAATATAATGTACATTTAATCTGTTACTGGCAAAATACATAACTTTGATGTAGGCCTTTTCAACAAAGAACCATTGCATTTTAAAGTTACGACTCTAGTAATCCCGTCCAAACCAGGATGCTTCTTAATTACCTTGCCAAGTAACCATCGCGCCGGAGGAAGATTATCTTCCTTTACTAAAACTATGTTGCCGATTTGCGGTTCAGGGATTAGGTTCGACCATTTGTATCTCTGCAAGCAATGCACTAAATATTAATTTGACCATCTGCGCCAGAAATCCTGCACCATTTTCTGAGTCACTTGCCAGCGTTTTAATGAGCTAATATTGCTTGTTTCATAGTTACGCTCTGGTACGATAACTAAAGGCTCACCAACCAAAAAATGACCAGGTGTTAATGGCGACGGGTCCTCATGATCATCAGGCAAAATAGACAACGGTCTAGAATTCAGACAGGCTTCAATTTGAGAAAGTATAGTAGACATTTCCTCGTAAGTGAGAGTAGATTCATCGATGATGCGCTTCAAGTGAAATTTGGTAGACTTCACACCTGCTTCCCATAGTCCACCGAAGTTTGGTGCACGGGGAGGTATGAAGTGCCACGTGACATTGTTGTTATTAATCCACTCTCGAATTTCTAAGGCGACAGATGAATTCTCAGCAGCTACCAGCCTGTGTAGCTCTTTGGATGCACCCACGAAATTCGTCCCATTGTCGCTCCAAATGTCACTCACGTGGCCTCTTCTAGCAACAAACCTTTTAAAGCCGGCTATAAATCCTTGAGATGTCAAATCGCTCATGACTTCCAAATGTATGGCCTTGGTGACCATACAAATGAAAAGACATATGTAGCCCTTGTGAGAGCGATTACCACGTCCCTTGGCTATTCGTATATTTATAGGGCCCGCGAAGTCGACACCGCTGTTAAGAAAAGGTCGTGCTGGTTTTACCCTAGTGCCTGGCAATTGGCCCATTAGCTGATTCTTAGTCACTGCTGCGTGTCGAATACACACAATACATTTCCGTACATAGGCTTTCACAATACGTTTAGCAGAGATTATCCAGTACTTAGCACGCAAATAATTCAACATCAAGGATGGTCCACCATGCAACGTCGTCTTATGAGCTTCATCTACAATTAAGTTCGTAAAATGACTTTCATGAGGCAGAATGATTGGGTGTTTAATATCCTCAGAAATATTAGCATTTTGAATTCTGCCTCCAACTCTCAAAATTCCTTTTTCATCCACGACAGGGCATAAAGACTTTAACTTTTTCCGATTGTCTTTGAATTACGCATTTTGACACTGTCTTATGCAAATCTCCAGGGCCTCATCGATTTCTAAACTCGTAAGGTAAGGTTCCAATTTTTTGTTCCTTTTCTTGTACTCCCAAAATTTTAGAAATCGTCTGCAAAATGCAACAACGCGAACTAGTTTCTAAAGTGAAAATTTAGTCCACACCGAACTGTCTTCAAATTTGGGATCAATTACCAGGTGAGCCTTAATATTTCTTTTTTCCAGATCAGTGGACACGGATGTTGGTCTTTTATATTCAATGATCGCGTTTCTTAGCCATAAAGGACCATGCAGCCACATTTTATCTTGAATAAGTTCAAGTGGTGTGCATCCTCTGGATGCTATATCCGCAGGATTTTGAGCTGATTGAACATGCCCCCAGTGTGTATTATCGAGTTTAGACAGAATTTCCGACGTTCTGTTTCCAATGAATGTAGTCCAGCGACTAGGATGACTACTAAGCCATGCTAGTACTACTGTCGAGTCTGTCCATCCATGTATTTTACCACTGTTTACGCCCATAGCCACTTCTGTAATGAGCTTGGCCAATATAACAGCTCCCATTAGTTCCAGTCTAGGAATTGATACTTGCATCGTTGGTGCTACTTTGGTTTTTGCAGTAATAAGATTGACGCTTATGTCACCATTTATTCCAATAGTTCGTAAATACACAACAGCAGCGTACGCGGTGTTAGAAGCGTCATAAAACCCGTGTAATTCCATACATGAGTCATCAGCTCTCGATTCGACCCATCTGGGAATATGGAGTTCTCGAATTCTAATTAAGTTACGTCGATACTCAGACCATTCAATGAGTAGTTCTCTCGGTAATTCTTCATCCCAATCGATTCCAGCTAACCACAATTTTTGAATCATAACTTTAGCTATGATAACACAAGGTGCTGCCCATCCTAAAGGATCAAACAGTCGTGAGATATCAGAAATCACACGTCGCTTGGTAATGGGAATCTGCTGAATAGGAAGTTGCACAGAGTAATGAAAGGAATCAGAATCCTTGTCCCAGGAAAGACCCAATACCTTGACCACTTCATCCATCTTTATATCCATTGTCCTCTCCTGTTCCCCTTGTCTATCCATGACCTCTTCTGCTAAATCCCTGTTACTAGTAACCCATTTCTGCAGATTAAATCCACCCTTGCTTAATAATGCTCTCATCTCTTTGTAACTAGTCCTTCCCTCTTCTACAGTCTGACAACCAGTCATGAGATCATCTACGTAAAAATCCCTTTTGATTTTTTCAGCCACCGTAGGAAAATGTACGCCTTCATCTTCAGCCAGCTGTTGCAACGTTTTTACAGCCAGGTATGGAGCAGACGACGTACCAAAGGTGACCCTCACTAATTTATAGTCTTGTATTTCAGATTCAGGATCATCTCTCCACACCAGTCTCTGACACTCTGCGTCTTCAGCTGCAACAACTATTTGACGGTACATTTTAACGATGTCTGCGCTAATACATATCGGATGCATACGCCATCTCATGATGATGTGACGCAAGTCTGGCTATAGTGTAGGACCAACCATCAATGTGTCGTTGAGGGACACGCCATTGGAACCCTTACAGGACGCATCGAACACTACTCTGACTTTAGTCGTGGATTTGTCGTCACGTATAACGGTGTGGTGAGGTAAATATACGCAATCAGTCTTCTCAAAATCTTTACACGCTACACGTACCATATGACCAAGGTCCAAGTATTCATGTATTACGTCGGAGTACCTGGATTTAAATTCAGGATTCTTCTTAAATTTGTTTTCAAGAAGATTGAATCTTTTGAGGGCAATGTCTCTTGAATTGCCGTACTTACATTGAGGATCGTCTTCACGAAATGGCAGTCGTACGACATATCTTCCATTTGCATCTCTCTGAGTAGTTCGACTATAGAAGTCCTCACATAGTTGTTCTTCCTGAGTCAACAATTTTGTGGTGAAAGACTCTGATTCGATTTGCCAGAATTTCTTTAGGATCTCATTATCATCAACATGGTTATGAGTGCTAACGAGGACATTGTGGAGGCATTGAGTTGTATTTGAATGATTATGATTATGATTCAAGCGATTTGTCGGACCAGATAAGATCCATCCTAAAGCAGTATTCTGAGCGGTTGGTAAGCCTTTAGGACCATTGATCAAACCTTCTCTCATTACCTGTCCATAAACATCTGCACCAAGCAAAATGTCGATTTTGTTTGGCTTATAGAATTCTGGGTCAGCAAGAGCAATTTCGTTTAATTGTGGCCAGTCAGGACTAGCTATCTTCTCTGACGGAAGCAAGCTGGTGATTGCACTTATGACATGCGCTCGTATCTGGATTTGGAATTTAGGGTCATGGCGTGATTGTATATTTATTAAAACGATATACTTAGAGGATAAAGCACTCTTATCACCACCTAATCCAGATATTACGCTACTACTAGGCACCTTTTTGAGGCCCAGTAGTTGAACAGCTGCTTCTGTAACAAACGATGCTTGTGACCCTTGGTCTAGTAGTGCTCTAAATAGGTGTAAGTGGCCGTTTCTTGATTGAGCTTGAACTAAAGCTGTCGCTAACAAGATTTGGTTAGGCATACTCTCTTTGGAGAAATGCGCTGTGACGTTTGAGGTTGATTGAGGACATTCTAATGCTATCTTCACATTAGACACTGTCGATTTGACTACCCCCCCCCTACTACTGGTTGAGATACACCAGTAGCTTTCAGTCCCGAGGTTGGCATGGGGTGAAGCATTGAATGGTGCTTATGCTTGCAGATACGACACTTGGTGGTAGAACGACAAATATGAGATGAGTGGTTAGGGCCTAAACAGTTGAAGCAAAGACCGTTGGTTTGCACAAAACTATGTCGAGAATTGTAATCACACTTAGCGAAGTCCTTACAATTGCTTATTTTGTGATCAATTTTGTTGCAGAATGGACAAGGTTTTGACTCGACATTGAAAACATTTGAAATAGCATGCATGACTTTAGGTTTGTGATGTGAAAGATTTGATTGTTTTGGTTTTGGATTATCATCTAAAAATTCAAGTGATCTAAATTTTGACTCTAGAAATTCCCTTAATTGTTTCAAAGTTGGCAAATCATCGGACGTGTTTATTTGAGCTTCCCATTGTTTGCGGGATTCAAAATCCAATTTCGAACAAATTATGTAAATAATTATAACGTCCCATGAACTGACATCAATTCCCAAACCTTTCAGACCATTTAAGGTATCTGTTGTGACGTCTAACAGATCTTTCACACCGCTACATGATACAGTTCCAATGCTGGGCTTATTCATAAAACGCTTTAACAGATAATTAACCAAATATTTTTTATTATTATATCTATTATTTAAAATCGAAAAAGATTCGTGATAGTTAGCTGCTGTAATTGGAACATGACGTAGAAGCTGCTCGGCTTCCCCAGCAAGGTGACTTTTTAAATAATGCATTTTTGTACCTCGTCTAGGGATGAATTATTATGAATCAACGATGTATACAAATCTTTAAAAGTTGTCCACTCAGTGTACTTTCCGGAATAGACCGGAATGGAAATTCTGGGCAAGTTTACATTCGCCGTTACATGACATACTGATGATGGATTTGACACAAAACTACTAGAAATAGGTTCTGCATTAAGTAAAGCTTCTTTCAAATCTGACTTGTAGTTAATATAAATCTCTTCAATACTTTCATAGACATTATTTATGAAATATTTATCTTTTAACAAATCACTAGTAGCTTCATCAATTATGTTTCTATGTGTTTCTGTTACTAATTTCCATTGCTCTTCAAGTGCATCTAATCTAGTAGTTAAGTAAGATTTCTTCGCTAAACGATCTTTTGGCGATTTCCTAAAATTTTCGTAAGATTTTCAATGCTAGTTTTGGAACAGTATTGAGATTGTGTCGATGCCATTGCAGTAAATTTAACGTTAAGATCAAATTAAAAATATTTTACCTTAACTTAAAATTTGTTTAAAACTAAACCTTAGAATTTTTCTAAGTCCAATAAAATTTCGAAAAAAATACAAGTGTTTGCAACTTGGACAAAAATCGGGCACAGATTCCTCGTCGCTACACTTTTTGTAAATTTATTCTAAGTTCTAACTAACATGCAAAATTTTACAAGTCTAAGTTTTTCTAAATTTTATAAGTCCAAAATTCTTCGAAACTATTCTATGTTACAAATTGAATTCTTCAAATTTTTCTAAGTTCATGGAATGTCCGGAATTTCTTGAAGACGCAAAGAAATCACAAAATGTACTCACAATTTTTCACTGACAAACCACTCAACACACGTAGCACTCCGTCCGCTTGTGATGTCACTGCCTGTTGTCGTCACTCACTGCCGCTGCCTCCTCCCGTCTTACTTCTTGCCCCTTGAACAACTCAGACTATATGTATGATAACTGATATGTTGTGATTGCGCGATTCAGAAAGCGCGTTTTGTATGAAGATTTTAATATGAAGCAAACTCGATAAGTAGATTGTTATAGTGAATGTTTATGTGAATCTAAGTATGAAATTTATTGTCCTCAATGCTTGTACATAATTTTAATCACTTATTCCATTAATAACATATTAACTAATTAATTACATTTGACATTTCTTATTTGTCAATGTCATTTTTTAGGAGTGGAGTGGAGATAATAAAAAAATAGTGTGTGTGTCAGTTCGACGGACGACTGGAGTTTACTCCTTGCGTTAATGTCTTTGATTAGGGCAGTCAGGTCTAGCAGCAACCATTTTCAGGATGCAGTTGCCACTGTTACGTAGACGCTGCAACAAGGAAGCCCCTTTTTTACGAATGATGGCATGAAACCCATCTGTATTTGAATCCGCAAACATTTTCGAGGCGCTACAGCGCCACGGCAGTCCCAACAGCATCCTGAAAGCATTGTCGTATTAAACTCGTAGGGTGTCATAGGTTCGGCGCGTGTACGTCACCCACAGGCCGCTCGAGTAGAAAGATTGGCAGAATGCCTTAAAGAGAGTCACTTTAACGTCTAAAATAATAAGAATAATATTTACATTATTCATTAATGTAAACTATAGGCTTATCAATTAACTTGATCCGCGTGTTTTTCGGATTCGTCTTCATTACGACTCGAATCAATTTCTTCCATATTTTCCAATGTTTTTTTAACTATAATCACTTAATGATTTGTTCAGTAGTACATAAAATATACCAAGCTTCGTATGTCAACAGTTACGCAGGCGCGCATACACACGTACTAACACACGTAATAATCACGACAATATTCTGCATTCGCTTTCAGTATACGTGAAAAATATATTTATTAAAATAATGAAATATATTGTTATGACGCCTTATCCCAAGCTTCGCAATATGCAGGGCGCGCCTGCATATACACATACGTACAACGCTCGGACCCTGTAATAAACACTGTATTATGCCTTCTATCTCATTCTCACGCACGTTAAATCCTGCTGATGTATATTTTTGTTTTTTTTTACGGACGAGCGTAACGGCATCATTTTTTGTTAACACGTTCACTTTATTTTACTCCTCATAACTATTCCGTACCGGGTCTTATAACTTAAAATCGTTTCTTAAGGAGTAAACTCCAAAAAGAGAAAAACGGAAACTATGTGAAATTAATAAAATATTACTACCAATCAAAAATTCTTTTTTTTATTTAGAAACATGTATTAAATAAATAAGCACAAACGATTTCCTACGTATAGGATTTTAAGATAAATAAAAATCATGTATTTACAGTTTCATGGGTTTTATTTACGTAGGTATATAATTTGTTTACTATTCGTGAATGCGAATGCAAATGAAAATATTTGGACAATGAAAACCTTCAAACAAATGAAATTAATACCTTTAAGAATAAGGTAAAACGGGACACCATCGACCGCCATATTATTTAAAATATTTCATTATTTATATAATTGAATGAACAATTTATTTTTTAAATAACTGACATATGAAAATATAAAAATGAAAATTTAATTATTTACATATTATAATTCCAAATATACGACTAAATCGGACAACAGAGTCTTGTATTGCGGTTTCACATATTTAAGATAATGAATGTTTTGTACCCCATTTTTTTCTATTCATCATATATATGATATCATATGATATTTTGTATAAATTTGATAACTACTCGACTATCGCTTCAAATACCGAGCAAGGTATCGGGCAGCAGAAGAAAGATGTCGGTCCTCGATGACCCATTTTGCGGAACGCGTAATACTACAGTTTCCGGTACAAAATATTTCACGTACTGCATTTTTTTCTTATACAACGTCGGGAGGCATACGCTTGTATGCCTATCTGATTTAAAATTGTTACTGTAGCCTATAAACGCTAGTAACATATTAAGTATCACTAGCGCGATGCCACCTCTGCTGCTAACACATCAACTACTGGTGACCTCACTCACACGCATGAACACAACAACCATTCAGGGAATTTTTTCTCAGCGGATTTTCTGTGAGGCGGAGGGCCCCAGTCGGGTTGCTTTGATGCGCCCTACCTCTCTTAATAACACCCATACCTAGACAAATAGACACGCTCATGCAAACAAATGTTTGTTCGGTCTCGGAATCGAACCCACTAGCGTCAAACCAATGCGGCTGCGTCCTTAACACAGCCTGTCTCTTTGTTTCATCATCGTGCGATACACATTGTAGCGTTTACGCCCTTGTACGGACGATATAAATCATCAAAACACGCGATCAAACATCAATATTTAATGGTTATTACATAATTAATACAATAGATGTGGGTATAAATTACGTATTGCCGGCAATTATTATTAGTGTTTCACAAAAAACGAGTACGATATGTTCTACGATGATAATTAAATACATTTCGTGTCTCTTTCTAATCCAGTTCGCTGTGTCACAAGTGTTGTACGATGCGTACTTTGGAAAACCGTTGACGGAAGATAGGAATAGTACGCTGTTGCTGCTAAATGCCACTGGGTAAGGTATTTAGAGATGCCAGCCTGGGCCCTACTGTTGCTTTCTTCTTGGTGTCTGCTTATGACTAGGCAGGCCGTACTCTTGTATGAAATCTTATCATATTCGTGTGAAAACATTGTATGCAGTGGGTATTTTCTATGTATAATAAGTATGTATTTACAAAAAAAAATGTATTTACGTATGTTTATCAGTTGTCTAGTACCCATAACACAAGCTTCGCTTACTTTGGGCTAGATGGCGCTGTGTAATTTGTCAAAAAAAAAAAAAAACAACGGATATTGTGTAATGTCATTTCTTTTCACACGATTTAGACATAGCTTACCTAACCGAAATTATTATTAATGTTGCTGGTGACTGGTGATTGGTTATAACCCGTGTGACAGGTTATGAACGGTGTCACTGGTTATGAACAGTGTGACCTGTGTGTTTGGTTATGATAGAACAGGATTAGGTACGTTTGTGTGACTTTTTAGGGTTTTGTATCTTTCTGTCGATCCTGTGTCTTTTGAACTGTATTAAGTAGACAGATGTTTTTTAGGAAATACGTATTTCTATTGCCGTCTCAAGAATAAACATTCAAAATTAAATTAAAACTTAAAGCTGGCCCCCATTGAACTGTCATTTTTGTGACTTCCAATTACCCGATTTTTTATTTATAGTGTATATCACTGTATTAACATACCATACAGCAATACCATATTATTTATTTTTGTATGTAATTTCACTTTATTTAATTGCAGATATAATTTGTATGTAATTGTAATATATATAACAATACTGATTGATAACATTTATTTCTGTTTGCAGTTGCACTGTGCCAGTAGCTCCATGCAGGAAGTACGAGGGTCGACGAGTTGATGGCACTTGTTCCAATCACAAGTACCCATCCAGGGGTGCTACTGGGACACCACTGCTCAGGATGCTGCCACCAAAGTTTGGGATGGGTACGTACCTTAATGTTTGTTTAACTTTAGACTATAAATTTTATCCTAAGTCTGACCTGCCTCATACGCGATAGCAAAGTACCCTAATTTGTCGTCGTTAATCTTTAAGCGCTGGATTAGGAAGATGTTTGCGGTATAAGAGTAGTGATAGCGCAGTGGATAAAGAACCGACCCGGATCAGGAAACGGTTTATTAAGTAACAGGTCCCCTATTCGAATCCTGTCATATCCCACTTCCCCACTACTAGGTAAGACAATTCTAGATTTATCCATGGAACGAAACCTCCTCGTGTCGATTACTTTATTTCATCACAAGGATGTTCACACGTATACATGGAGACATAATGACCAAAAAAGTGTGATTGATTTGATTTCAATAGATCAAATCAAAATCTCCTCTCATCAAATCAAAGTATTCGAAATACTATAATGGATACAAGAGCCTTTAGAGGTGCCACTCTTGAAACGGACCGCTACCTGGTGGTAAGCCGGTTTGTGGGACTTTTCAAGAAGTGGAGACATTGGCGAGTGCGAATCCCTTTCGGAGATCATGAAAGGATAAATAGTGAAAAATTGCAAGATGAAAGTGTAAGGAGAATGTAAGTACATCTGGTAAGCGAAAAACTTGCGAATGCAAAACTTTCTGATTGAGATGTGGATGATTGCTGGAAAATTCTGAAATAAAGTATGGTGGATAGTGCAAAAGAAGCATGTGGATGCGCAAAGAGGCATAAAACATTGAAAGGAGATTGAATTTAACAATTTTTAACGGAAATATCGCGTATTTTATTCATTTTGTTGAACCTGACGTGGTCGCAGGAAGACTAAGGTGACATTTGTCTTACATTGATTATTCAACTATTACATCTACCGACATGGATGAATTAATTATATATGTTCCGATTCACACCAAAATCGCTTACGGTGTCCGAACGTTTTTTAGTAGATCTCTGGGTTTGTGACTTGATTATTTTTAGGACTGGATCCCAAGCAGGTGGTACTTGCCAACCATCTTCTCTATTGAAATTGGGGTGTTTTCTTATTTCAATAGCCTCGCGTAGCATTCTCGGCATGTAGCGATTCTCCTTGGCGAGGATTTAATCGTTACATGCCAAGAATGCTACCAGTGGGCAGTCTTTATGTACTGGCAGTTATTGAATTTTACCAGAGTATAAATAAATAAATAAATAAATATTGTCGGACAAATTACACAGCGCCATCTAGCCCCAAAGTAAGCGAAGCTTGTGTTATGGGTACTAAACAACTGATAAACTTACGTAAATACATTTTTTTTTCTAAATACATACTTATTATACATAGAAAACACCCAGACCAAGACAAACAGACATGTTCATGCACACAAATGTTTGTACTGTGTGGGAATCGAACCCACGAGCGTTGGTGTCAAAGTAGCGTAACAACGCGTTTCACCACTGCGCCACCGAGCACTAGACAGAAATGATTATCTAAAATTAATGAAATTGTATTTTCTTCTTGTTATTCCGTTTTCCAGTTGCGTGCACTCCATATAGGCAAAAAGACATTGCCTACCCTATCAATTTGATAAATACCATCCGATGTTTCTTAATTCTTAAACATAGTTTTTAACTAATATTTCGTATCAAAAACAAAAAATTAAAAACAGCTCCATCTATCGGTATCGATGCAAGTTATTCAAATAGATTCATTAGTACCCGCTACATCGATGTGCTACACTAGCGCCGCAATGGGAGCTTAACGGCAGAGACACATACTATTTCTGTCTAAATTCACGTATGTGTGCCGCGTTGGTAATACGGATAGTGTAGTGTGCATTCCTGTAAATACATTGCCCACAATAACGCACACAATCGCATAGTATAGACAGTGTCTTTTCAGCCGAACCATGATGTAAATTACCGAAGTGTCGCGAACATTGCTACGTAACTATTTTAAAGAGTAGTTTGCTCCATATAATTAGAGTGAAAGAAAGTGCCATTTTAAGATATTTGTGTGTGTGTGTGTGTTGTGTGAAGTGTATGGTCGATTCATAAAATATATTGACGTAAGTTCCGACCGCACCGCGAACACTTTAAGTACCAAAATAACATATTGCAGAATCTGTCAGAAATTAATTGTTTGTCGAAATTAATAGCACAGACATACGACGGCGCGGCTGTGCCTTCATCTGAACTGAACGGCGTTCAGTCGTTGATTCGCCAGCAATGTCCACTAGCTGAATATGTTTGGTGTTCTGCCCATGTCCTTAATTTTGTAGTTTCCAAGTCCTGTGAACGTATGCCCGAAACTAAACGTTTTTAGGGTTCCGTACCCAAAGGGTAAAACGGAACCCTATTACTGAGGCTCCGCTGTCCGTCCGTCCGTCCGTCCGTCCGTCCGTCTGTCACCAGGCTGTATCTCATGAACCGTGATAGTTAGACAGTTGAAATTTTCACAGATGATGTATTTCTGTTGCCGCTATAACAACAAATACTAAAAAATAGAATAAAATAAATATTAAAGGGGGCTCCCATACAACAAACGTGATTTTTTTTTTGCCGTTTTTATAGATAATGGTACGGAACCCTTCGTGCGTGAGTCCGACTCGCACTTGGCCGATTTTTTTCATCTCGTAAAAACATTAGCCAATTTCTTTAAGACTAGTACCAAAAAGCAAAACCACTACAATAAAATGACTGATATAAAAAAATTGCCTCGCGTTGCTGACACACGATGGATATACAATTCGCGTACTGTAAATGTCATTTTTGGGGTTCCGTACCCAAAGGGTAAAACGGAACCCAATTACTGAGGCTCCGCTGTCCGTCCGTCCGTCCGTCCGTCCGTCTGTCACCAGGCTGTATCTCATGAACGGTGATAGTTAGACAGTTGAAATTTTCACAGATGATGTATTTCTGTTGCTGCTATAACAACAAATACTAAAAAATAGAATAAAATAAATATTTAAGGGGGCTCCCATACAACAAACGTGATTTTTTTGCTCATTTTTGCTCGATATTGATAACAGCAACAGGTAGACGCTTGAAATATTCAAAGAATATTTAGTTATATATTCACTTTAAGAATAAATAATTAAATCAAAATAAAACAAATATTTAAGGGGGCTCCCATACAACAAACGTGATTTTTTTGCCGTTTTTATAGATAATGGTACGGAACCCTTCGTGCGCGAGTCCGACTCGCACTTGGCCGATTTTTAATTATTTTTTTGACCACACATTTAATTGAAATGTTTGAGGATATGACCGAAAACGAAGGCTCCTGGGATGGCGAGACCTTAAGTCGAGCTTCGTCATTGTTGTACAATTTAAAAGAGTTTGAATTCCAGTTTTTTCTCCATATATTTAACAAAATATTCGCAGAATCTGATGTGCTTTATGAAATTATGCAATAAAAGACGTCAGATGTTTCTTATTGCCTCAAAAAATTTAAGTTTGAATCGTTTTTAGAATCACTCATATCTAAGTTTGAATTCATTTTCGAAGACGTAAAAAAAATTACGGGACCGCCCAAACGAAAACGTAATGTTGCGGACGCAAAAATCAATTTCAAGCGAATTTTTATTGAAATTATAGACAACATATACTTTCATGCGAAAATTTCAATAAATATAATGAGCAATTTCCGGTAGATTTAGTAACGCAATTCGTTAATGTTTATAAATCATACGACTTTAACTTAGACCGCCTTATCAATGAGCTCAAATGTATTTATAAATCCGCTGAATTCGAAAACCTCAGTATTTACAAAATTATAGAGCATTTTTACGAACATAACATAAATACAGTTTTTCCCGAAGTATTGCGTTTGGCAAAATTAATTGTTACTGTTCTCGCGAGCTGTGCTTCGGCCGAAAGGTCATTCTCGTCGCTGAAACGTATACATACTTATCTAAGAAATACACATGGCCAGCATGTCTTCCGAAATTGAATTTCCTCGTGGTATACCGCCGAGCATACGCAGACGATACGATAAACGAATTTAGTGGTACATGGCACCGCCAGAGTTCGAACCGGGACAAGTTGGTCAGTTGGGCGGTTTATCCACTGGGCTATCGCTGCTAGCTAATGAAGTATCATGAAACAAAAAATACAGAGCTTTATCTAAAGACTTCCTCTACTTTTTTTTTAATACCACTAAGGTGGCAATCAAGCATACGGCCTGTCTGATGTTAAACAGTCACCATAGCCTATGGACATTTGCAACACCAGGGGCGTCACTCATGCGTTGCCGACCCTCTAAAAACCTCTTCACGCATTTCTTGAAGAACTCCATGCTGTAGTCCCTTGGAAAAACCTCGGCTGGGAGCTCATTCCACAGCTTGAGTGTTCTCGGAAGAAAACTTCTCTGGAACCGCACCGCACGCGACCATAGCGGTTCAAGCGTGTGAGGATGAACTCCCCGCCGTCGGCGAGCGGTGCGGTTATAAAAAGACTACTATCTACGTTACAGACAATAGCCTACGGCCCGCTACGAACGGTTCAGAACTGCCGTCCACCCGAATTCTTCGCACCAAGACGCTGCAGGACGGCTATCCTGAAGATCACCAGTTCAATGTCCTTGCTACCCACATCATAGTATTGTCTGTCGGCGACGCAGTGGATTTCTTATACTTGGGTAAGTTTACAACTTTTTTATGCAACGTCGGGAGGCACGCAAGCATACGGCCCACCTGATAAAACGTCGTTACCGTAGCTTATTTATTTTGACGAGCTCGGTGGCGCAGTGGCGCATAAAGCGTGTTAATGAAGTTGTTTTATATGAAAATAACCAATAACAAAGCGTCCATGAAACGAACTATGAATGTTAAAGAAGCGAGTGAGCCTACCCCGCAAAGAACTTGGCGTGATGTACCTAGTCTTGCCATAAGTACTGAAACAAAGAAAAAAAAAATCTATTGCAAATAATATTTATTACTTTTACAGTTTAATACATAAATATAAAACAATTTAAATTATATTCGAAGTCTTCCTAGTCTAGTTAGTCTTCCTGCGACCACGGACGCTGCAAAGCGTTCGAAACGTCAGGTTCAACAAAATAAATAAAACACGCGATACTTCCGTTAAAAATTGTTTAATTTCAATGTGTAACAATCGCGAATACCTAAGAATTCTATATTCGAAGTGGCTGATAAAGGTTATTCGAAGTGGTCTCCATTGGCTACCATACAGTCCTTTAAACGTTGAGGCCAGTTATCAAAAGAAGCACGCACTCTTTCTATGGGAAAATTCTTCACTGCCAATCGTACGGATTGTTTTAGGGACTCCAAATTATCATGGCGTTTAGAGCAAGCCGTATCTCTAAAACTAACCATAAATCATTAAGATCGGGACTAGACGACGGCCAGTCTTCAGCTCTGATGAAGTCCGAAACGTTCGTTTCCACCAAGACTGCGTAGACCGAGCTTTATGACTCGGCGCCGAGTCTTGCTGGTAGGACCATTCTTGGTTATTGAACATGGTGTTGTTAAGGGGCTTCACTACCTTCTCAAGAATGGTATCTTTATACACTTGTGCCGATGTTTTGATACCTTTTTCACAAAAGTATGGCTCAGTCACTCCTTCATAGCTAATACCCCACCAAACCATCACTGAAGTCGGATAGTGCCCACGGTGCACTCTGTCGACTAACTGGGGAGCTTCCATAGAGCTTTGAGCATAAATACGGTCATTTTGTTTGTTAAAATGTTGCTCAATTGTAAAATTTTTCTCATCCGTAAACAATTTTTTTTCTGTGACCTCCCTTTGCGTACCGCTTCAGTAGTTGTTTCGATTTTACCACCCTATTCTTTTTTAAATTATCAGTTAAGAAATAACCAGTACGTCTCTTATAGGCTGCAAGTCCTAAATCATCTTTTAAAATACGCGACATGGTTCTAGGTGCTATCTTCATCTCCCGAGATAAAATCTTTTGTTTCGTACGAACACTACGTGGACGGTCAGATCTTTTTCTGTCACAAACAGAGGAGGTCTCATTGTACCTATTAATAGCCCGGTACACAAACATTTTACTAATACCAAGCGTATGGAGAGTTTTAAAAATTGCATTTGGCTCCATACCTACTTTGTGTAATGCAATCACAGCGATTCGGTTCTCTTTATCACCCCACTCCATTTTAATATCGCAAAATATTGTACAATGTATAGGCGCCAATATGAGAAAACACAATGAACAATCATATAAAAATGACAGATTCCAAATTCAAATGTAATATTTTGTTTATTTATAATTGTAACTGTATTTATGGCCAGACATACATATGTATATATGTACATAGAAGGATGACAGTTTTGTTAGCATTTTATGTGAACGCCCGCAACACATTAAGTCCTTAGGCTTACACAGCAACTCCTTAGGCTTAGCACTGGTAACCTCGCTCACACGCGGGATGACAGGATTCCTCCAGAGAGTTTTGAGCGGAGGAGTTACTTCTCCAGCAGGCGTGCTTTGATGCGGCCCACCTCTCTTGGGAGTTTACTTAATTTAGTACTACAGGGTATAGAGTGAACGGAGTGTAGAAACAGTAGAAACTTGAACAAGTTTGGAATCAGCATTGCATTGTGTATAACGTTTGATGACTGATTGCACGGTACCGCCATATCTATACAGATAAATAAAATTGGAGTGTCTGTTTATAATATTAAAATAACCGCTTTTTACTAAATGCATATGGATATACACGGTACATATACCAAAATGAATTTTTGTCTGTCTGTCTGTCTGTCCGTCTGTCTGTTTGTTCCGGCTAATCTCTGAAACGGCTGGACCGATTTTGACGGGACTTTCACTGGCAGATAGCTGATGTAATTAGGAGTAACTTAGGCTACCTTTATTTTAGAATTTTATTTATTTTTATTAATTATTAATATAAATAAATAATAAAAAAAAACTATTCCGCGCGGACGAAGTCGCGGGCACATCTAGTGTAAAATACCTTGATAATGCCGTAAAGGCGAAACCGGTCGGTAAAAATAATTATTAAATAAAATTGTGAAGTAGAATCTGTACAAGTGCAAGTATTAACATTAACGAGATGTCTTCAAAATTCCACCAAGTGCCTACAATCAACAGTATCAACATGTATAACGTTATGGCTAACTCACTATAGACCATGTGGTGGCACAACGAATTTAATCACAAGACATTTATAAGAGTAGGAAGTTTTGGAAAGTCAATTCCAAAACTTCTTACTCCTACAAATTTCTTCTGATTAAATTCGTTGTGAGTTCCAAGGCAGCTGTAGTTTAACCTTAGTGTATTAGTACCTTTAGTTCATTACCTTGTGGATGGTCGCTGCTGTTAATTCTGGTTGCACAGGAGAGACAGTGGTGGGTATGAGTGGTGGGCCTGTACCGATAAGACCATGTGGTGCTAATCCCAACGATAATGTACGGAAGTGAGAGCTGGGTTCGATAGAGAACATGAACAAAGGAACAAATGACGTCCTGATACGAACCAGAACCTGAAAGTAGAATAAATGAAGCCGAGATGAGAGCATTGCGCAAAACCTTTACACGTAGTTCTTAATTTAATATATACAAAGCCAGAAGGCATACATGCATACGGCCCACCTGATGTAATGTAGTTACCGTAGCCTATGAACGCTTGTTAGCTAATAATATTAAGTATCACTTGCGCGATACCTCCTCTGCTGCTAACACAGCAACTCTGTAGGAGCTTACTGGTGACCGCACTCACACGCGGGGACACTGAAACCCTCTCGGGAGGATTAGCTGCGGTTTTTTATGAGGTGCATTACTGCAGCACACACATGCATGTAAAAAAAAAATGTTTATAAATATAAGTAATTAGAACCTAGCTTTACTATAGCACTATAACTTGCTGTATGTGTGTATTGAAGTGGCAAATAAATTAATGTCTATTGTCTAATGTAATGTCTTAATGTCTAGGTAGAGGTAATTCCCCAGATGGGCTATTTTAATGCGCCCTACCTCTCTTAAAACACCCAAATATGCACATAAATGGTTGTCGTGTGTGCGAATCGAACCTTGAACCTTTAACCACTTTGTAGGAAGTAGTGAAATTGAATGGGATTTTCATTGCAGCTGGATATGCGGTATTGAGCGATTGCTGTATAGGAAATACTCCAAACAGGGTGAACCCGGTGTGTATACCAATCACAGTACCAAGAGACGACCCATATCTACGTCGGACTGGCATCAGATGTATGAATCTCACTCGAATAGGCAGTTTCCAGGACAGGGGCTGCATTCCAAACACTCTTCCGCGGGAGAGAGTGAGTATTAACTTGTAAACAGTCTTATAACACACTTGCACAGCGGGCGGTAATTGCTTCATAATGTCTATAAGTGTAAATGCTTGTTTCTTAATTTAACTACATCACATCTTACTAATACTTCCGAATTAAAAAAAGCCGTGAAGTGCGAGTCCGACTCGCGCACTGAGGGTTTCGTAAAAACATATTTTTTCAAATTATTTTTGCAAAAATAGTTTTTTTTTTATGTAATTTTTTTTTTTTAAGATTTTTTCCTTTACTTGTGCTACATGACATTGCTTCTTACCAAATTTCCTATAGGTTCTGATTACCTTGCGAGTGTCAAAATATGCACATAAACTTAGCATAAATATAAACAGCCGTATTTTTTCATTACGTTGACTTAGAAGATTAATTTCATTGTTCGAAGGGATGCAAACCTGAGTATTTGATATTAATTTCAGCTTGATAGCTTCACCCGTCCCTGCGAAAAAGGGTCTTGACAGACAAACAGACAGGCACACAGACAGGCAGACGAACAACAAAGTGACCCTATAAGGGTTCCGTTTTTCCTTTTGAGGTACGAAACCTTAAAAATAGTAATAGTTTTTTCAATCTCTAGAAATTAATTGCTTTGTTACATCATACATCTTAAAATTAACTAAATTTATTGTCTCTGATTTTTTTCGATAACGCATTCATTTTTTATTTATAATAAATGAGTCAAGGCTGTGTAATAAAAAAGAATAATACAATTGAGTTTTGATGAGTTTATTATAACTTTTAAAGATTATTACAAAAATAATGAAGCAGATTTACAATGCAAAATTGGAAGGATGTAGGAGCCGAGGAAGGCCAAGACTTACCTACCATGACCAAATAGGTCGTGTTCTATCAGAAGGTGATGTCAGGAGCCCTAGAAACCGGCGAGCGTGCATGAGAAGAGCAATGAATGTTAAAGAGGCGAGTGAGATATGTAAGGATCGAGTCACGTGGTGCTCGGTTCTCTCTGCTTACCCCGCAAGGGATTTGGCGTGAAGTTATAGACAGATAGATAGATATTATAACGTTTATGAGGGTGTACAAAAATGGAGTATGGTATGCCCTTGTGTATGTACCCTGTGGATGTATATTTTAACAATGTTTACGTGATAAATGTACATACATGTAAGTGTATGTACATTTGCTTAAACGAAGAACTACTATTTATTTTATTTTACATTAATACAATATGGTAGATGTCACAGAGGGCTGAGCTGAGTTTCTAGAAATACATCACATACTTCATTTAAATGAAGGTATGTTTTACGTTTTTCTTCTTGAAAATTGCATAGGTATATGTCGTTGTTCAAGGTGTATGATTATCAAAAGAACAGTATCGGATCCAAAGTACTCCCCTGAGTGACTCCATTTTGCTGACTAGATGGGATCGAAATTGTTGTTCTTTTCCTAACTTACCAATCAATATCGCAAATTTCATATAAATTTCAAATGCTTTTGTAAGGGCAAAGAATGATTTTTCAGCCAGTTCCTTCATTTATTTCTGTTGTGACACCCATTAAAAACAATAATCTCGTAAGCCCAAGAGATTCGGTTTGACAGGTTGACGGTAAAACCGAAGGTCCTTTGTGACCTAACTATTTAAATCGCGTCAGCCCCAGCACTACAAATAAACATTTTAATGTGTTAGAGTTATCCGACTTGTGTCATTATTATTCAAGCTCTATGTTATTATGTATAGAGACGATTTATAGACAAATAGGCGATTTTTTAGTTCTTCTTCTAGAAGAACTGCCGGCTTCATTAACTACAAAATGTAGAAAGTGTAAATTCGTTTCTAAAGTTTCGGCAAAAATGAATTATTGATTATTATGTACCTTACACAATAAAAACAAAAGAGAGATACAATGAACAAAATATTACATTTGAATTTAGAATCTGTCATTTTTATATGATTGTTCATTGAGTTTTCTCATTTTGGCGCCAATACATTGTACAATATTTTGCGATATTAAAATAGAGTGGGGTGATAAAGAGAACCGAATCGCTGTGATTGCATTACACAAAGTAGGTATGGAGCCAAATGCAATTTTTAAAACTCTCCATACACTTGGTATTAGTAAAATGTTTGTGTACCGGGCTATTAATAGGTACAATGAGACGTCCTCTGTTTGTGGCAGAAAAAGTTCTGGCCGTCCACGTAGTGTTTGTACGAAACAAAAGATTTTATCTCGGGAGATGAAGATAGCACCTAGAACCATGTCGCGTATTTTGAAAGATGACTTAGGACTTGCAGCCTATAAGAGACGTACTGGTCATTTCTTAACTGATAATTAAAAAAAAAAGAATAGGGTGGTAAAATCGAAACAACTACTGAAGCGGTACGCAAAAGGAGGTACACAGACAAATTTTGTTTATGGATGAGAAATTTTTTAAAATTGAGTAACATTTTAACAAACAAAATGATCGTATTTATGCTCAAAGCTTTAAGGAAGCTTCCCAACTAGTCGACAGAGTGCAACGTGGGCACTATCCGACTTCAGTGATGGTTTGGTGGGGTATTAGCTATGAAGGAGTGACTGAGCCATACTCTTGTGAAAAAGGTATCAAAACATCGGCACAAGTTTTTCAAGATACCATTCTTGAGAAGGTAGTGAAGCCCCTTAACAACACCATGTTCAATAACCAAGAATGGTCCTACCAGCAAGACTCGGCGCCGGGTCATAAAGCTCGGTCGCAGTCTTGGTTGGAAACGAACGTTTCGGATTTCATTAGAGCTCAAGACTGGCCGTCGTCTAGTCCCGATATTAATCCGCTGGATTATGATTTATGGTCAGTTTTAGAGAGTACGGCTTGCTCTAAACGCCATGATAATTTGGAGTCCCTAAAACAATCCGTACGATTGGCAGTGAAGAATTTTCCCATGGAAAGAGTGCGTGCTTCTATTGATAACTGACCTCAACGTTTAAAGGACTGTATGGCAGCCAATGGACACTACTTCGAATAAGCTTTTTATATTTTAAATTGTTTTATATTTATGTATTAAACTAACACACTGTAAAAGCAATAAATGTTATTTGCAATAGATTTTTTTTTCTTTGTTTCAGTATTTATGGCAAGACTAGGTATAATGTTGATAATAAACTCAAAGATTTGACAAGTAATGACAGATTTTTTATCACGTCCACGCGGTCGCTCCATTTTGCCAGAGTGAATGACATTTCTTGACATCTGTCACTTCGTTCAGAACTTCCGCAGGCATTTGGATACATACCAAAGATTCGAGAGCCACAGATAATCCAAGATTTTTATCACTTGGCGTGATATTTTAAACACAAATGTACGGTAAAGTTTAGGGTCCTTGAGAGGGAGCTAAGTTTTTGTTTCCTACTTCGATTTTCAAAAGTTCGGCTTTCGAAGGTTACAAAAATTTCATTCTTTTAAAGACGCCGCAGGGTTACGAGGTTAAATGATAGCAATCTCGTAAATATGGAGAAAAGTAGATTTTGTTACTCGAATTAAAAGTTACTTTAGTAAAAAACAAATTACACAAAAACCTGGTGAGATATTATGGGAATTACGCTCCTACTATGATTTACAAGTAGCGGTAATTCATATCGTTATTTGTCGTGGTCGAACAGGCACAAGTAATGCTGAATGTGTTGAAGCAATTTGTTTACAAATACAGCGTGTTGTCTTCTTCTCACTAGTTTTATTCTGTTTCCTCATTCATTAGGATTAGCAGAGTCCTCTGCCTAAACCTAAGAATTTGGCGAAGGTACTAATTTTGACGCGCAGCGACTACCATCGGACCTCCACAACTCAAAGGGAAATCATAGTTTTATCAGGTCACACGTCTTTTTGGAATTATATTTTCTCGGACGTGCTGGTTTCCTCACGATGTTGTCCTTCACCGCCGAGTAAATGATAATTACAAATATATACCTAAAATTGTAATCACGAATTTTAATGTCCACGCCGGGATTCCAATCGGCGACCATCGTTTTATAGGCACGTTACCATTAGGCTATTACTGCTCATAAGAATACAATGAATTGTCATATTTCAATATTTCTCCTAACACACATATTCTAAAATATTACAGTATTCCGTTCAAACGCCACTTCAAGATCTGTCGGTTATATACGGATACACCGCAGAAAGGGAGAGACAAATCAGAACATTCGAGAAAGGATTACTCATATCAGTGATGAGAGACGGAGTGGAGACACCGCCCGGCACTGCGGTCACCTGTATTAATAATAGACCACCACTGGAGGTAGCTTGCTACGACTTTGGTAAGAGAAATACTTTAATATTATTGTAATATTGATAGTATGAGGCTACGTGACGTGTCTCTCGCTGTCTCTCACACTAATATTTGTAGTATGCCGGTAGTGTATAGAAAATGTTGGTGATTAATTCTATCCTGATATCAATGCGTTTTCTCTTTTGCATATTTAGACTATCACATTTAATCATAATATGCTATCGGTTGTTAATAATCTAGTTATTAATAAATTTAGCTGTTAAATTGCAAATAAATGATCTCCGAAATGAAAAATTTACTAAAAACAATTTTATCTCATAGAGGGCGTCCCAAGGCAATGGCACACGGAGGGAAAGTATCTTAAATTTTTTATATTGTAAATTTTACTGAAAGCAGATTTCATTTTGATTTTAAAAATCTGAACTGGCAATCGAACCCGCCAAATGTGAAAGAAAAACCACATGCATTTCAGGATAATATAAATATGGTTGGCATACGCCATAGCGACCTACGTTTACGAAGCTGCACGCACCCACGGGTCGCACCAACTGTAGACATAACTCATTCATTCTAAGAGCAACCTCTCTATCAACAATTCCTCCATGGATGTGGATCTGTTCTGGACCTGCACCGCCTCTGTCAGGCGTCACTTTGCCGACAGCTCTTGCATCACAATTTGTCTATTATTTACCTATATTTATTTTATTGTTTATGTAATTCTGCAATCTTGTCTAACGTTGTTTTTTCCTTCGTCTTCTGTTTGTATATTAATACCATGTGATCTGAACTGTTCTTCATTTCCATACACATTGGTGGGGACTTGTAATTAGCTCAGATATATTTATAATTACCATTCATAATGCTGTAAGACTCCCAAATAATAATAAATAAATAACGATCGTAATGGTTAAAATCATAGGGATTATTTTTTCCTAAGTAACATAGCATCTTCAATAAAAAAAGATCATGAAAACATTTTATTAAAAATCATTACACTAAACTGAAAACTTATAATAATAATAATAATATAGCCATTTATTTCCTTAATAATTAAAAGTACATTTCATTTTTGATAAATTAATTTCATTCTTATTAAAATTTAAATTAAATCTCTTAAAAATCACATTAATATTTCAGTTTCAGCATGCATATTTTTATATATTATTAAGGACCTCTCGACGAGTATAGGCCTCCTCCAATTTTCTCCATTTAGTTTTTTCTTGAGCCTCTGTTATCCAATTATCTCCAGCAGTCTTTTTAATTTCATCTGACCACCTTTCTGGGGGTCTACCTCTTTTTCTTTTTCCGGTGGGACCTGTCCATGTGGTAACTATCTTCGTCCATTTTTCATTTTTCATTCGAGCAATGTGTCCTGCCCATCTCCATTTCAATTTCTGGCAGTGTGATAGAGCGTCTATGATATTAGTTTTTTTCCTTATTTCAGTGTTTCGTTTTCTGTCTTTAAGTTTCAAGTTTAGTATGCTCCTTTCCATCTTTCTCTGACATGTTTCGATTTTTCTTTTTGTTTGTGTATTATAAATCCATGTTTGACTAGCGTATGAGAGACAAGGTAAAAGGCATGTGTCCAGAATTTTCTTTTTTAGTCTAATGGGGAAGTCAGCCTTCAGAATTTCCTTATAACTCCAGAATTTGTTCCATGTCATATTAATGCGCCTGTTTAATTCATCTTGTAGTTTACATTTCTTGAAAGAAATCTGTTTTCCGAGATATATGTATTCTTGTACGTATTCCAATTATTTATCATTAATTTCAATTGATATTTCAGAGTTGTTTGTCATAATTTTTGTTTTATTTGTATTCATTTCTAAACCTACACCCTGGCTAGCAGTGTTAAGCTCATGTATCATAGCTTTAAGTTGTGATGCCGTTTCTGAGAATAAAACTATGTCGTCTGCAAATCTTAAGTTATTTAAATATTTTCCCTCTATGTATATACCTTTGTTAGTCCAATTGACTGTCTTCATGATGCTCTGGAGTACAGCTATAAATATTATTGGAGATAAGGGGTCGCCCTGTCTTACGCCCCTGCATATATTTATTTCCGGACCCTTTCTATCAAGTTTTACTCGGCTAACGCTTTTTTTATAAATATCTTGTATTAGTTCGATTATTTCTAGTGGTATTTCGCATTCTTGTAGAGCTTTCCACATGCTATCGTGAGATATTGTATCAAAAGCTTTGGTGTAGTCGATAAATGCCAGGTAGAGTGGTTGTTTTTGCTCTGGTATTTCTCTATGACTTGTTCTAGGACGTGGATATGATCTGTTGTCGAGAAACCTGACCTGAACCCCGCTTGTTCTACTGGTTGATATTTTTCTACAAGAGATGATATGCGGTCCTTCAAGCATGATGCGAATAATTTATAGATGCCTGGTTGTAAGCTGATAGGTCGATAATTGTCAATATTGGCTGGGTCTCCTTTCTTGTATAATAGTATGATGTCTGAGTCTGCCCATTCTTTTGGTACTTTTTTACAATCTAGAATTTTATTGAAAAGGGTTGTCAGTGGCAATGCTAGTAAAAACCTTCCCGTAATGAGTATTTCGTTTGATAAATTGTCTGGTCCGCAGCTTTTTCCTTTCTTTAAAGTCTCTATCTTCTTAATGATTTCATCAGTGGAAAATTTTTGTAGAACTGGGAGTGGTGACTTTATTGCGCCTTCAAGATTTTTATTAGAAGGCGTGTTTGAGGTACTTTTCTGATAGGTATATAGATTTCTGTAGAAATTAGTTGCTATCTCTATTATTTTTGATCTTGAGAACGTTCCTTTCTCACATGATTTGTCGTTAAGGCGTGGAATCCATGTCTTTGTTGAGTTCAATTTTTTGTAACCTTTTTTTAAGCTTCCTGTATTATTTAGATGTTCTTCAATTATCTTCAATCTATGACTTTCGTATTCTTTTTTAATCATTTTATGAACATTTTTGTACAGATTTTTCAGTTCCATTTGTTCTTCTTTTGTCGGAGCTTTTTTATGCTGCAGTTCATTTCGTCTATTTAGAAGCTGCCTTGTATTTTGGGAAATTATGCTTCGCTCTTGGTTATACGACTTGTTTAAAGAGTTTAGTGCAGCAGCGATATTTTCTTTCAGCATTGTGTAGTATTGCTCTACATTTTCACATTTATTAACATCAGAATTTTTCAGATTGTGTTCCAGGTTTTCTAGGAATATTTTTTCATCATGTAGTGTTTTCAGAGTCGTATGATTATGGCCATATTTAGCTCTACTTTTCTTTAATTTTGTTAATAGAAAAGTGCTCCTCACCATTCTATGATCACTAGGAAAATTAAGCTGGTTTATAATTTCGATGTTAGTGAAATTTTCTTTAATGTTGGACAAGATATAGTCCAATTGGCTTCTAGTTTTTCTTGGAGATAGCCATGTCCACAGTGCACAGTTTCTTTTTTTAAATATGCTATTAATTACAGTAAGGTTGTTTTCATGTGCAAATTGTATTAGTTTTTCGCCTCTTTTGTTTCGTTTGCCGTAGCAATATGGACCTAGTACTCTCTTTTCTTTGACTTTTTGTTGCCCGACATAAGCGTTGAAGTCACCCATAAGAATAATCTTCTTATTGCTATTATCAAGAACTTCTTGCAGTTGGTCATAAAAAGTGTTTATATCGCTGTCACTCGCATCGCTAGTTGGTGCGTATGCTTGAATAATAGAGAGATCAGTAGTATCTATCCTTAGGTTCAATATACATATACGGTCCGATACTGCAGTGAAGCTATCTATGTTTTGTTTTAGGTGTTTTTTAATCAGAAATCCAACACCATAAAGACCTTTCTTTACGCCATAGTAGCAAAATATGTGTTCGTAATCTTCTAATATGTTGTAGCCAGTTCTTCGTACCTCAGATAGTCCAATTAAATCATATTTTATCTTTGAAACAGCGTCTTTAAATTCCAACAGTCGTGCATCTGTAAGTAGAGTTCTTGCGTTGTATGTGCAAATATGGAGTTTGTAGAGTGGAGGGTTTTGGTCGTTTGTCCCCGCGGTGACCAGCCGAGTTGGGGAACATCGTGAAGAGGTCGCAGCGTTTCGTCAGATCTTATGGAGTGGTGTCAACGTAGAGCTAATAGCAGGGAGGTTATCGGTAGCAGTAGGTGGATGCTCTTTTTCCATGTTTCTTACAACAAACCTGTCGATATTACAGTTTTGTTTCTTCGGAGGTTTTTTCACGTTTGGTTGTCTAGTATTGGAAGGTGTGTTTAAACTTTGAGGAGATTCTGAGAGGTTTCTCTTATTAGGATTTTTACATTCTTCTTTTGGTTTGTTATTTATATCGGTAATTCCTGGTAGTACTACAAGCCTATTGTATTTGAGGAATGCTCTTCTGCCCTTACTTTTTTCTGCTAAAAGTTGGTCTTTCAGTTTCTTTCGTTCTTCTATTATTTCAGGAGGAAAATCTTCTTTTAAATAATACGCACTGGAATTCAATGCTTTCTTGTGTTTCAGAAGTTGAATTTTTGAGCTCATTAAACTTAAAGTTATAACAATAGCTCTTATTTTACCATCCTGCTTCTTACCAAGGCGTTTAACGTGTTCTATATTTTCCTCCTTGAAATTTAATTTCATTGTATTTGCTATTATTCTTGTTACGTTTGTTTGCAGTTCAAAATAATTTCTTTCTGTTTCTTCCACTCCAAAGAAAACCAAATTTTTCCTCCTGGTCAGCCTTTCGAGTTGTTGTATACGGTGCCCCTGATTTTCAACGGTCTTTTCTAGTAAATTATATTTCGCTTCTAGACTTTCAAATTTGTCATCAATGTTATCGTTTATTATTTTTGGTATAGTTTGTTTCAAATCTCTAATTTCGTTGGTTTGCTCATCTAGTTTTTGTTGTATATTTCTAATTAATATTGTTAATTCTTCCATGTTATTTTTTTTTATTATATTATTATTTATTTTCTTATGTATTTACTGTCCGCTGTTAATACGTAGAATTGTATAATATTGTGGCGATCCCTGCGGCTGTTAACGGAACTACTTGGTTCTTGCCCATAAAGCAGTTAAGATGTAATTTTTCTACTCACCGCTAGATGGCGCTGCTCACATACGTCGATAATAAAATCGAGCCGTTTTTATGAACAAAATTTTTAGGTTATAATATATAACAATGATAGATATTATTCATCTCAGGTCTTTTTCTGGGTGTTAATACCTTTAATATTTTAAGAAATTATGTGCTCAGTAAGGCAATTTAGATAATTTGAAGCACAAACACTATAAGTTCAGTGGAAAAAATCGCGGTTACGTGATATTATTTTTGTCCGATTTTAGCACTATTTTACAGTTTTTATTTGTTACACCAATTTCAAATGTACGTATTTTAAATCACATTCACTTTTTATTATCTTTCTGTTATGGATTTTGTAACACTTTATTTTATAACTTAACAACAACACGGAGACGATATTGACAGTGGCACTGTAGCGCCCTCTCCCTCTGACTGAAAACTTACAATTTAATTCAAATGTTCAAAATGTGATCCATTCTTTAGTATACAAATTCGCACTTTTTTAAAAAAACAAATGACTCATTTGACCAACTAATGGTATACAGAAAATGTTCATCCTCAAGGATGAACCTCTCGATATGGTGACAGAAATTAAGTCGTCTTTCGTCATCATCCGGCCGTACCAGCACGCTTAAAAATTTACGTGTCTCATTTCCGAATTATTTTTACTACAATCAGCTAGTCGCATTGTAACCTAAGCTCACAAAGAATTGCATACTGGTACTACATATTTATATATGTAGTACCAGTATGCATTTCTAAGGAAATACTTGAATTTCTTAAGTGTTTAATTTAATGTCATGTTATGTAGCATGCTATTTTAACGACTAACATCTGCGGCGCCCGAGGATGCAAAAGGTGTCTTAGAGATAACCAGATTTAAATACGGTTAGGTATTTGTCAGATACACCCTGTTCTCAAGATTATTAAGAAATCAGCAGATGGCAAAGTATAAGTTATATCCTTGTTGTGGCTGAGACAATAAAGTTATATTGTATAGATCCTTTTATTTTCAGGGGATTCCGTAGCTGGCAATCTATTGTCAGCTGCAGTGCTAGTAGGTCTTTGGTTCTTCCGGGAACACAACCGCATCGCACGGAAATTGGCAGATATCAACCCATGCTGGGAGGACCAGGAGTTATTTGAAACGGCGAGACAAATCAACATAGCTCAGTGGCAATATATATTATATTATGAACTGATGACCGAAGTGCTTGGTAAGGAAAAAATTTGCAACTTCATTTTAATTCTTGTTTGTCCAAGGAGGTTGAGGCCTACCTTATGTTAAACGATTATCAAGACTTACGATACCATATCGTATACTTAGCCGTTTACAATACAAGTAGTAAAAAGCGCACATTACAATCTCATGGATTATAATCAGCTTCTCCTAAAATTTCTTAATACCTTGGATGATTTCAGTAAATTTGTTGTCCCCTAAGAAATTTCTGAATCCAGACGAAGACTGTGCTTTGAATTACATTCTGGATCAGAGTATCAGTTTTTAAATCAGCGTACAGGGTAAGCCTCTGTGACTTTTCAGGGAAAAAGAATGCATTAGACTTTGGAATAATATACAATACTAATGGCTACGTGAATGACTTCGACGAGAGATATCAACCAGGGATCTATCACGAATATACAGTGGGTCTTCGGTGGTTCCACAACTTTCTTGATGGACGTACTGAGTGAGTAGCTTAACTTTAACACATTTAGTTTCTTTCACATAATAGCACTAGCACTTCGAAGACAACATTGTAGGAATTCTGAAGAGAGGCGATCTTCGGGGCTTTATACCGACAATCGGCCAACCTGCAGAGATCTTAGAGCTTCGGAGACACTAGCTTCTCTTGTTATAGCAAGTGGAGCAACAGCAACGACCTCAGCATCCGCCGCCGCAGCAGCCTCAACAGCACCAAATAACCAAAAACCTGGTCAAAGAGGGCCGCTGTCAATAATTTAAAATTATATTTCTATGACTATTTTTTAAAGAAAATTATTTTTTTATATTTTTATGTGTTTATCGCGCAAAGGGTTTGATCTTTTTTGAGACGTCGTATTTTTTTCAAATACCATTTTTAGTGCAGATTGTAGTGTTTGAACTGAGTAATTATGATCCAAAAGTTTAAGCATATCATATTGAGATTGTAATAGTTATTTTTTATAGAGTGCAAAGTGGATTTTTAACCGCGAGCTCTATTTTGATGACCGAACAAGCGAAGGATTCTAAAATTTAAGCGAATAAAAACGGCTTTTGCACTCTGATATCGAAGAATGGGGGGATATCTCGGAAAGAGTATTTTTGCTCTTCGAAAAAGAAATTAATCAGTCAGGTTAATGTATAATATATATTTATAGACGACATAAACCTAACTTAGTAACAGCAAATTTTTTGTGTAGTTTGTACAGCCAAGATGGAAAGTATCTGGGGACCAGGACTGTTGTCGACGACGAGCTGAGGAGTGGTATATTTGAATTGAACAACACTGAGGCTGATCTCACTCAAGGGTCGTTTCGACAGCGCGCTGCCAAATTAGACTTTACTTTAGATCCTGATGTGAGTTTAATTTCTTGTATAACTTACATAATATGTTTTATGGCTTGGACTTGATTTGATCACCAAACGAGGCTATGGCAAAAAAAAATAGAACATATATAAAAAAACATTATTTCTTATTTGCCGCATGCCTTTGTCTTATATTATTTAAATTCAATCTTATTGTATCTTATTCTCTTAGTTATCAATTTTCTTTCTTTTCGGAAACGACATTTGGCGATGAAGAATTGCCGAAAGAAACTTGCGAATACAAATCTCTTTTCAAATGGTTAGATAAAATAATGAAATTATGAGAGCACATACAATAATAAAGATGCCAAGTTGTAGAATGAAACATAGGTGATTGCCTGTGCTGTATCGTTTTCAGACAAATGTTGTCTGTTAGATGTTCAACATTATCCGAGTAATTTCTTTCGGTTTTAACAATGAGGGCAACTACTGTATTACTACTGTTTACTACTGTCTTCTGACAAACGTGAATGAATAAAGCACATAATAACTATGAGAATAGAAGATACAAAACTTAAATTGCCACGTGTCTAAGCGAGGGCCCAATGGCAAATAATGATATAATATTTATTATTTTTCATCTTTATTATATCTTAACTTTCTATATACTAGCGGATTATATATACTAGCGGACCCGACAGACGTTGCCCTGTCCGAAAATAAGACCAATAAGTCCTGTAACCGGATCGCAGTGTCACATACCGGCTCCAAATGGAAATCTAAGCCATTTTCGAATATACTTAAACACACAAAAATTACACGAAAATCGATCCAACCGTTTACGAGGAGTTTAGTGACACATGTGTATAGGTATGTCACAGAACAGTGATGTTCAGGAGATATATATAGTCCGGCCATAAGTTCTGTTACAAATGAATATGTACTCGTATTTATTTTTTTATAAAGTAATGTAATCTTAATAACTTACATGTACATATTTATGGAAATTTCTAATCTTTTATGGTCTTCAACAGAGGAAGTGTTGGTATATCTGTCGATAGTACGATATACGAACATACGGCTGATACCAAGCTTTTGAAGTGTCTTGGATATGACCGATGGCTCCGTACACACTTTGTGCAATGCAATCACTGCAATCCTATTTTATTTAACACCCCATTCCATATTGTAATTTGATAATTAACACGGAAAAAATATGTAAAACGGCGGGAAATCGAAAGAAGCTTTCAACATAATATACGCGTTCCAAATTCAAAATAATTAAAGAGTTGAAAAAAAGAAAAGCTTCTATGTAATAGTATTTATGGCCAGACTAGTTATATAGTACAAGATAATTCGTCATATTCCTGTGTGAGAGTGAACACCAGTAAGCACATGAGGAGTTGCTGTGTTAGCAGCAAAGGTTGCATGGCGCGAGTGATACTTAATATATTACAATACCACGTGACCTTAAACGTTTTAAATTCAGATTATATTTTTTGATTTGGAATGACCTCGAGTTTAATTAGTACAGCTCCAAAAACTAGTCGGCAATAATGAGCGGGAGGGGATTAAATTAATCCTATGCTAGATTATTGGTACAAAAAATCCCGTTACTAAGCAATCGGTTTTTTATACAATGTCGAAAGGCATACAAGCATACGGTCCACCTGATGTAAAGCCGTTAGCGTGGCCTACGGACGTCAGCTATGTAAGACGTGTCACTCGCGTGTTGCCAACCCTGTTGCAACTCACGTCACAGCAATGCCTTAGATGCGCATTGGTGGCCATACTTGCTTGCTGGAACACGAGAACTCTGGAAGTTCTTGTTTGGCTGCGGTTTTCTGCGAGGTGGAGGCACTTCCTCAGTCGGGGGTTTTTTATACCACTAAGGTGGCAATCAAGCATACGGCCTGCCTGATGGTAAACAGTCATCGTAGCCTATGGACATTTGTAACACCAGTGTCACCCATTCGTTGCCGACCCTCTAAAAACCTCTTCACGCATTTCTTGAAGAGTTCCATACTGTAGACCCTTGGAAAACCTCGGCTAGGAGCTCATTCCACAGCTTGAGAGTTCTCGGAAGAAAACTTTTCTGGAACCGCACAGTACGCGACCATTGCGGTTCGAGCGTGTGAGGGTGAACTCCCCGCAGTCGGCGAGCGGTGCGGTTATAAAAATCGGCCAAGTGCGAGTCGGACTCGCGCACGAAGGGTTCCGTTCCATTATCTATAAAAACGACAAAAAAATCACGTTTGTTATATGGGAGCCCCCCTTAAATATTTGTTTTATTTTAATTTAATTATTTATTCTTAAAGTGAATATATAACTAAATATTCTGTGAATATTTCAAGCGTCTACCTGTTGCCGTTATCAATATCGAGCAAAAACGAGCAAAAAAATCACGTTTGTTGTATGGGAGCCCCCTTAAATATTTATGTTATTCTATTTTTTAGTATTTGTTGTTATAGCGGCAACAGAAATACATCATCTGTGAAAATTTCAACTGTCTAACTATCACGGTTCGTGAGATACAGCCTGGTGACAGACGGACGGACGGACGGACGGACGGACGGACGGACGGACGGACAGCGAAGTCTCAGTAATAGGGTTCCGTTTTACCCTTTGGGTACGGAACCCTAAAAAGTAGCTGTCGGCATCATTTCAAATAATTCTTCAATATATGCTGCTATAATATGTCCAAACTCTCTTGAAAATACGTATGTTCATGCACACAAATGTTTGTCATGTATGGGAATCGAATCCACGAGCCTCGGTGTTAGAATAGCATTGCCGACTACTCGAACTTTCGGGGATTTTAAATTTTGAACAAATAAATATTTTAGTTTTTATTTATATAAATTATTATGCATTTATTTACTACTCGATTTATTTAAGTTGGATTTTTGTATTGAACAATGGAATGTTAAGCTGGATTTTTGTATTGCAAGTCATTTATGAAGGTTAGTTCTCTACCTTCACCGCAGAAAAGGACGCTGTCAATTTTTTTATACAACTAGATTGGCAAACAAGAATGCGGCCCGTATTAGATGGTACGCGGTCACCGCAACCTATTGACGCTCGTAACACCACGGGGATGTTTCTCGCTCGCTGCCAATCTTGTGACCTAAGGCTGTTTCGTCACAGTACCTTGGCGACTGGCTTGGCGATAGAAATAGGTGAGGTAGAGGTACCCACGCAGACCAATTTTGTACAAAGTCTCTCTGGTAAAATTGTGAATTGTTATCTTTTTATATAAGATTTAGGTTGCGAGAGTTCCTGAGGGGTATTATATTTGCAGTGGGAGTAACAAATGACTGACATTTTTAGCCTTGCAATACATCTAGACTACAGTAACATCTCAAAATATCATCTATTTGTTAGGAACTGGTGTAATATCAACAAATCCATTTATAGGTACATTCATGAGTATATATTTTCCACAGATAGCTGAACGGGTCCTTGGGGGTCGTCAAACTGCATCAGATTTGGGCGCTATTGATATGATGAGAGGACGGGATCACGGCCTGGCGTCATACAACGACTACAGGAAACTGTGCGGGCTGCCTGTTGCTCACGAATTTGAAGACATCAAAGAAATTCCTTCTGATGTAATATTTATGTTTATAAGTATATATGTATACCCAAACAGGTGATTGTAATTTTTTACACGTATAGTTGCATATGAGAATCGTACGATCCCGGAAGAAGTAGTTAACGCGTGCGGTAAATTTGTACTGTACTTGTAATTAGCACTGGAATAATGTCAAGAAAGATAGAATAAAAGGGTTATTAATTATAATATCATAGATTATAATCCATAGGCTCGGATTTCTGAAAGCCGACCAGATCCTTAATGGAGGATGTAGATTCTTCCGACGCTGAGTGGCAGTTAAATACCAAAAGATATGCCCATATCGTTTGGTATTTAACTCCTCACTGCGATTACATATGTTCGTGAGGTCCTGAACCATGTTTTAAATGTATATAAATATTCAGCCTGTTCTAATTACTTTAAACAACTACTACTACTATAACTTCACGCCAAATTCCTTACGGGGTAGGCAGAGAGAACCGAGCGCCACGCGACTCGATCCTTACATACCTCACTCGCTTATTTAACATTCATTGCTCTTTTCATGCACGCTCGCCGGTTTCTAGGGCTTCTGACATCACCTTCTGATAGAACACGACCAATTTGATCATGGTATGTAAGTCTTGGCCTTCCTTGGCTCCTACATCCTTCCACTTTTGCATTGTATATCTGCTTCGTCATTCTTTCATCCTGCATTCTTTCTACATATCTGAACCAACGGAGCATGCCTCTTCTTATTTTAACACCGGCGCTCTTATCTCTTACTTTAAACAAGAACGAAGAAAAATGCAGTGATCGTGACATTTTTGACGTTATAACGTCTTATAAATCGATGAACGCCGGCTGCACGCACGAAAAAGTGTCACATTCGGCCTGAGCCGAGCATGCAAGCGAGAGCGCGGAACAAGCGATAGAGAGGAACGATCGGCCTAAGCGTTCGACTTGTGACGCATCTATCTCTCTTCCACTCCATCGGCCGATGCATCCGAGTAGAAGAGAGACAGTGGCAGGAAACAACCTACAACTGTTTTGTCAACTATTGAATGTTTTCTTATGACGTTATCACGTAAAATTATTGTCTGTAAACCGACTTTACAGACAACTAATTTATTATTTTTTTAAGATATTCAAAGGTATGTTTGTAACAACAATATATAAAGAAGTAGTATATTCCACCATGGTGCTTCATCGCTAATAGACAGAGTAGACATATAAATAGTCGTACGTTTTCCACAGAAACTAGAACAGTTGCGGCGTATCTACGGCTATGTAGACGATATCGATGTTATGACAGCGATCTATAGTGAGAAGTTGCTCAAGGGAGCATGGGTGGGCCCAACTCTATTCTGCTTTATGGTAGAAAACCTGGTACATTGGAGAAAATCTGATCGTTACTTCTTCGAGCATGGAGATATACCGACAGCCTTAACTTTACGTAAGTAATTAATATAAAAAATAAAAGTGTGAAAACGGGACCAATTTTGGTCAAAAAGACTAGCGTTTGACGCCAGAAAAGAATTTGAACGGATGCTAATTTCCATAATATTTTGTATTCAATTACATTTAAAAAATCGTTAAAAAGAAAGTTATTTTTGACACTTAATTTATAACTGGGCAAGTTTTACTTATATTAATCTCATGTGAAGAGGACCGACTTAATTTACCGAATCAATGGACAGTTACAAGTCCTAAAAGCATGAAACTTCTAATGCTATTCATTTTTCACAGTTATTACATTTCTTTTTAAGGTACCCAAAGGGTAAAACGGACCCTATTACTGACACTCCCCTGTCCGTTCGTCCGTCTGTCACCAGGCTGTATCCGTGATAGTTAGACGGTTGAAATTTTCACAGATGATGTATTTCTGTTGCCGTTATAACAATAAATACTAAAAAACAGAATAAAATAAATATTTAAGGGGGCTCCCATACAACAAACCTAATTTTTTTGCTCGTTTTTGCTCCGTATTGATAACGGCAACAGGTAGACGCTTGAAATATTCACAGAATATTTAGTTATATATTTACTCTAAAAATAAATATTTAAAATAAAATAAAACAAATATTTAAGGAAGGCTCCCATACAACAATCGTGATTTTTTTGCCGTTTTATAGATATAGTACGGAACCCTTCGAGCGCGAGTCCGATTCGCACTTGGCCGATTTTTTTTATACCCCGACGCACAAAGAGGGGTGTTATAAGTTTGACCACTACGTTTGTGTATATGTTTTTATCTGTGTCACCGTAGCTCTTAAACGGGTGAACTGATTTTGTAGCCGTTTTTTTACTTGAAAGCTGGTTTTCTGCGGTGGTTCATAGATATGTTTATCAAAATCGATTCAGCCGTTTCAAGATTATAAGCTCTTTTGTTAGCTGCGGTCGGTGCGGTGCGGCTTTCAACATATGTGTGACCAAAAATTGGAAACACCCATATATGCTACATAACTATTGTTTACTTTCTATATGTTTTTTAAATTTATAATGTACCAGCATTTAGGAAATGACCATTGGCGAAGAAGAAACACCAAAACACAAGTTAGTTTTATTATATATGTGTTATAAAATCATCAATTAACTATTGCAATAAATTTATGTCAGCATATTGGTACAATAATGATGACAAATTACAGAATTAGACATTGCCTGTGCTGAAACATTTCCAGACATCTTTGTCAGTTCCATGATAAGCTTCTTTACAGAGAGTATTTTTGATGTGCCTTTTGAAGAAATTTAGTCGGGAAATAACTGAACTGTTTCAGACAATCAAATTGTATTTACTAAAGCTTCTGCAGGTAGACCGCATGCTCGCTTGCCTCCCGTATATGTTGAACAAAAACCAAGAGCTGCCATCTTGGGACCAGAATATATATATATATATTTTGCAAATATGAACAGAAAAACAAATAACAACTCCCTAGAGGATTGTTGTATTTCTGCGAATAAGTGAAGTTACCAGTAAGCTCGTAAAGAATTGCTGTGTTATCAGCTGAGGTGGCAAAGGCCGAGTGACGCTTCCTGACAACGGTAACCATTTTACATAAGGTGGGCGTATGCTTGCATGCCTTCCGACGTTGTAAAAAAAAATGATTGAATTTGAGCACTTTTAACCACTCCACCAACGAGTCATAAACGAGTTAGATAAACGCATCACATGGTCTAGTGATTATTTTGTGCGTGTTATATCGAATTGAATAAATTTATTCAAGTGTGTTAATTAATGTGAATTACATAGCATCGCACGATCGCGTGCGCGTTTATAATGTAGGCCAGCGCTCGGTGGCGCAGTACTTAGTATAGCTACTTTGACACCAACGCTCGTGGGTTCGATTCCCACACAAGACAAATATTTGTGTGCATGAACATGTCTGTTTGTATTGGTCTGGGTATGTCTAAGAGCGATAGGGCGCAACAAAGAAGCCCGTCTGGGTAAGTTGTCTGGGAAAAGCCAAGCAACGATTCAGCGTCAAAAGTAATATCCTAAGGATTTGCAGTGTTAGCAACAGTATTTAGTGCATTTCAAGCGTTCAAAGTCTACGATAACCGCTTTACATAAGGTAGGCGGTATGCTTGTATGCCTCCTAATGTTGTATAAAAATATTTATTTTCAGCTCAGCTCAATGAAGTGAGGAAGACGAGCACAGCGCGCATTCTATGTGACAGCGGCGATAAGGTGAACAAAATCCAACCTCGGGCCCTGCTGAACATATCAAAAAAGTATGTCCATATTTTAGAATTACAATAAAATGAAGTGATATCAAATTTAGTCTACGGATATGTCTATATCGTCTCTGTGTCTCAGAGAGTCGATCTCAGCTGTTATCGATAAATGACATTCTTAAGCTTGCCGAGTGTCCATTGACTATTGACGTTCGGACGGCATGGATACACTAGCCTCCGAAAATCCGCAGTTGAGCAGCGTATGTTGAGGCAAAGTATGCTCTTAGCACCTGTTCGATTGAATTACAAGTCCATAACACCGGTAGGCAAGCAACTATACAGCTCACTTGAGATAATGCGATCACCGTAGCCTATAAATACTTGCAAAACACGAGGTACTCGCGTGTTGTCACCCCCGCTGATAACACAGCAACTCTTTAGGAGCTTATATTGAAAGAGAATTTGGGAAACTTAACAACTATCTACATATTCACGTCTAGTTCCTTGTGGCATAGGTAAGGAGAACCGAGCTCCAGAGTAGCTCCTTACATGCCTTCGCTTCTTTAATATTCATAACTCTTCATGCACGCTCATTTCTAGGACTCCTCACATCCTCCATGTATGTAAAATTGATTGCTAAGCATTAATCTCGCAAAAATAAGAAAAGCTAGACCGATTTCATTATTGTTTTCTTATATTTTCAACACGTTATGACAAAGTAGCGGGTATCAGCTAATTTCTGATAAAACATGACCAATTTGGTTATGGTAGGTGATTCTTGGTTCTTCTCGGCTCCTTCATCCTTTCTTCACATTTCATGTTGTATACCTGTTTCGTCATTCATTCCTTTTGCATTCCTTCTATATGACCGAACCAACGGAGGATGCGTCTTATTAACTTAATAACTTCTTAACTTTAAAAGTAAATTGTCTTAAAAATAGTTGTGGGTGCAGTATCATATTAAGGTTTCAAGTCACTGGGGAGCTCAGGGACGCAGTGGTTAGTAACGCTATTTTGACACCAACGATGGGTTCGATTCCCGCACATGTCAAGCATTTGTGTGCATGAACATGTCAGTTCTCTTGGTCTGGATGTTTTTAAGTGAGGTATGGCGCATCGAGGCAAGTCTGGGGAAGTACCTCCCACCTCACAGAAAACCGCAGCCAAATAACAACTCCCTAGAGGGTTATTGTGTTCCTGCGTGTGAGTAAGGTCACCAGTAAGCTCTTAAGGAGTTGCTATGCCAGCAGTAGAGGTGGCAACGCGCTATTGATACTAAATGATTGTAAGCGTTTGTAGGCTACGGTAACAGCTTTACATCAGGCGGGCCGTATGCTTGTATGCCTCCCAACGTTGTATAAAAAAAAAGTCAGTAGCGTCCGGGCGGCTTGAAAACACTGGCCGGTGCTAATCCGCATTTGATCAGCGTGGCGGAGTATGCTCTTAACCCATGGTCCCATAAACGAAAAGAATACGATCTCAGCGTAGTTAATGAGAATTGATTGCTGTGTTAGCAGCAGTGGTGGCATCGCGCGAGTGACACTTAATGTACACAAGCGTTCATAGGATGGTATATGGTAGCCACTGTACACCAGGTGGGCCGTATGCTTGTATGCCTCTCGACGTTGTATGAAAGAAAAGAAAAGCGTATCTTCTTATCTTTACGAGAATTGATAATCTTACGTTTCATAATCCTTTCGCAGTAATAAATTAGTGGACTGCAAGAAGATTCCTGGCATGGATCTGTCCAAGTGGGCAGACGAGAAGTGCCACAAAGAAGGACGTCGCTCCAAGATGGAAAAGGAGAGTTGGGTGTCTCCAGAAGGAGCTTGGAACCCATATATTTATGAAAAGTGACAGATAAGAAAATGGGAACAGGTTAGAAATTACAGAAGAATAATGTGAGAATTCAGAACATGTAAGAAAATAAATTTGAATTCGCCATTTGTTGTTTTTTATATAAAGTATCTATCATGTGGATTGTGATATCCTACTGGATCTGGTAGTGGAAATAACAACTATATTAATCGACTAGTCTCTAGTTCCAATTCTAGTGTAGGCATGCAGTGATTTCAGATTTACATTATTCGCAACTATCACTCAGGGGCGGTGATGGAACACATGGACAGGAAACACAATCGTCTAAAAAAAATTTTTCCGAAAACGTGTGAACTTCGTTCAAGAAAGGTCTCTCCCTGGTTTTCCTTCTCGGTTTTAGAGGTGTGACGGCAGTGTTCCATGTCAAAATCAGTATCTTCTCCAAATCCTTAAGCTTAGTGAGCGGACCTTGCCAATCTTAATGGATAAGACGGAAGTCGGTCGTTTGGTACTGTATGATTTTTTAGGGTTCCGTACCCAAAGGGTAAAACGGAACCCTATTACTGAGGTTCCGCTGTCCGTCCGTCCGTCCGTCTGTCACCAGGCTGTATCTCATGAACCGTGATAGTTAGATAGTTGAAATTTTCACAGATGATGTATTTCTGTTGCCGCTATAACAACAAATACTAAAAAATAGAATATAATAAATATTTAAGGGGGCTCCCATACAACAAACGTGATTTTTTTTTGCCGCTTTTATAGATAATGGTACGGAACCCTTCGTGCGCGAGTCCGACTCGCACTTGGCCGATTTTTTATATATAATGTCGGGAGGTACACAAGCCTACGGCCAACCTATAAAGCGGTTACCGTAGCTCATTAACTTTCCAACACTCTGTTCTCTGCTAACACAGCAACTCCTTAGGCTTACTAGTACCTCTCTTATACTCTGGAACACAAGAAAGCTCTAGGGAGTCGTTATTTGGCTGTGATTTTCTGTGAGGCGCAGGTACATTCCCAGTATGTATACTTGTGTTACATGTCGTAAGCCCTAAATAAATAAAGTTATATAGGTATGCGAAAAACACAGTACCATAACCTTCCAATGTATGAGGATAAATTCACTGCCAACGGCGAGGTATGCGATTATAGAAGAAAGCTATGGGGATCATACAGACCAACCACCCTAACTACCCAATGGAAGGTAAAGTTTTATTTTGCCCGTACTCGGTTGACGAGCTCGGTGTGTTAGTGACGCTCCTTTGACACTAACACAAATATTTGGGATCGATCCCACTTCCCACAAACTTTTGTGTATATGAACATGTCTGTTCGTCTGGTCTGGGCCTTTTTAAGAGAGTTAGAGCGAATCAAAGTCCGTTCATAAATATATTGAGAAGTAACAGTGAGGATATTTATTTCTTTGAACAGTTCCCTGAGGGAATGTCTGAAGCGCATGTTATGAATAGAGCGAATGCTTCTTTTTTGCAAGATAAAAAATGTCTCAATGTCGCTCTTCTCCAGGCTCTTCTCCTTTCTTCTTCTTCTACGACATAATGCAGTGAAAGTAGCTGAAATAGACTAATCGCGCAGTAGCCACAGCCGTCAATTGTCTGATTCTCCTAACTGCATATGCAGCGAGCTGTATGCCGATTCTACTAAAAAACTGCAACTGCACTGCAGCGCGGCGTATGTCAAAATGCATACATTTTGACGTTAGGTTAAGCGATCTGATAGCAGTGACGTTTAACGAAACGTCAAAATGTACGCATTTTGACACACGCCGCGCTGCAGTGCAGTTGCAGTTTTTTAGTAGAATCGGCCTACTGAGCTTATCGGCAAGCTTAGTAATATGGGGGGCCGATTGTTATTAAGAGGCTACTGTATTTTCAAGAAATATTTTAATTTATTATTCCATATGAGAAGTTCCGTAGGTATTTGCAGAAGTCACATTTGGAAGACTAAATTTGATACATTTGGCTTTAGTCGAGTTTATCATAAGATTATTAAAAGTGACAGTAAAAATACAAAAGTGACTATAGTACCCCACGAGTGGTTTATTTGAAGACTTGTGCATTATTTAACCAACATATACCTATTGATATAATAAAAACTGTTATTAGACAAAAAGAATAGGTAATTTGTCATGAAATGAGATTTTCAAGACATCCCTTAACATTGAACCCATCACGGAACAGGATATAGATAACATTAAATTCATTTATTCCTTTTAAACCCATATCGCTGCCTACTAAACACCCAAATACCTCTGTCTACCCCTTGCCAAAAATAACGAGGATAATATATTTTCTAATACAACGCGTTTCACGAAGCACTGGTGAGATTTTCCTCGAAGTCAAATAGAGGCTGTTTTTATTTTCATATGGAAATTAAACCGAGCGGGCCCTTTAATATTGTCTCTGGTTACCAATGTCAAAGATTTTTCTTGGTATTTGAAAAGGTCTCTGATAATGCGTTTTATTTTGTTTACGGAAGTTGTTAGAATTTTTTTACACGAGGCGGTTTTTTGCCATTGTCGGCGGCTTGTATATCTATATACCATCTATAGTTATCTATCTATAAACGATATATCTATAGTTTTTATTTATTTATTTAAGCAACACAACAGATAACAATCACAGTGAAATAACAGTGTAGAACAATTAACATATTAATTTTTTGCAATAAAGTATTTAATTAATAATTAATAATAATTAATTAATTAATTAACATATAGAATTAAACAATTTTTAACGGAAGTATCGCGTGTTTTATTTATTTTGTTGAACCTGACGTTTCGAACGCTTTGCTTCCTGTCTTCCTTCGACCACGGATAATTAATGTAAGACAAATATCACCTTAGTCTTCCTGCGACCACGGACGCTGCAAAGCGTTCGAAACGTCAGGTTCAACAAAATATATAAAGCACGCGATACTTCCGTTAAAAATGGTTTAATTCAATGTGTAACATACGCGAAAACCTAAGACAATACAAACAGATCACAGTTAACACTTTTTATACAGATATTGATTATTTTAATCGGAGTAAACAAAATAGGTGTACCGTGCACAAGACCTTCACGACGAGAGTTTTTGTCGTTGTCACGTGGAACATTTGTATGAAAAAGCTGCACCACCAGATCACTTCTGGAATCCAAGTTTGTTTACATATATATCGACGGTAGGGACTTTAGGCAATGGTAGGGGAGCGTATTAATTTTCGTTTATCTATCTATTTATATCTTTTGATTTGTTTATTTAATAAAGAAACTTTTTTACTTAGGTAACTTCATTTCATGGATGAGTTCTGTTGTTGATTGTAGGAATGACTGAGATCTCCATGCGCACAGCGTATTATTACCGTCGTCCTCCTGCAAGTTAAAGCAAGTTGCCGGATTTAAGAATCAACGTGTCCTCCCCCTGTCTTCAGACTTCGATCATCATCATCATCGTTAACATAGGACTTCGGACAGTCCTATTATATTCCAAGGCAACTTGCTTAGTTGCTCTTCCAGCTACACTATTTTCTCGTCGGTCCTCATTGTACGCGTGTTGTATGTTGCCAGGGCCAGTCCGTAGTGGTGATCGCCGCGGCGTCGGAGCCTGGTATGTACCACTGAATTTGTTTCGGAGGATTTATATTTGTAGTTATCACATGCTCGGCGGTGATGGAAAACGTTGTGAGGAAATCAGCACGTCCAAAAATTATATTTTGGACGCGTGATCTAACCTAAGAAAGGTTTACCAAATCCTTGGCTGGCTTAAGTAGCGGACCCCGCTAATCCTAATGGATTAGGAAACGGGATAACTTTAAGAAGAAGAATAAAATGGAAGTACAAGTTATCGCATAGAAATTACTACCAGACATATGCATTGGTATATCATTGACGTACGGCAGTGAAACATGGGTATGGCAGAAGAAGCATAAAAGCAGGGTTAACGCCGTAGTAATGAGAGTGCTGAGGAGTTTGTGTAGAGTGAGAATGATTGATAGAATACAAAATAGCACGTATGTATTTTGTTTTCCCTTGTAGTACAATAGTGATTATACAAACAAACAAAAAATAGCACGATGCGAGAATTTTGTGGAATGAAAGATGATGTAGTAACAAAAATTGAAAAGATATGCTAAGATGGTTTGGTCATTTAGAAAGAATGAATGACAAAAGAGTTAGAAAGAAGTGTATAGTGCAGGCGAGAGGAATGGAGATTTCAGGAGGGGCCGTCTCATACGCACACATATAGATCAAATTGTTGATGTGTTGAAAAAGGGCCAAATCAAAAGTACCCAAAACCGAAGATTTACATGAAAAGGTTGATGAGTGTGGAAGATGCGAGTGGGGTATATTTGGATCGGTGCATCTGGCGTTCCATAGTCTCTGCCTACCCCAATGGAGAGAGGCGTAATGATATGTATGTATGACTGTGGTTTGAAATTTAAATTCCCTAACTTAGATTTCAAATCGCTTCTGACGCAGTAAAACGTTCCGTGGGAACGTGACTTTATTGTTCTCAATGTTCCATCCTTTAGCCAATAAAAGCTTTGTATAAGTTATAAAAAAAACAAGTTAAGAGCAAAATAATGTATTTCTTGTTTTTCAAGGTACTTGGCATTTTCAACATTTTCTTCATTCGTTCGTTTTTTCGAACACGAGGATGACTGAAAGCCATTGCAGCCTCTTCTTCCCAGGTATTTTATAAGAATTTTCGGAAATAAAAAATGGACAGGATATTATGTCTGGACAATGTGATCACGTAGATTTTTGCTTTGTCGGAGGGTATACTTTGTTTTGTTTACCTTGTGCGAACTGTCATGATGCAAGAGAATGCGGTTTCTCGGTCATATTTTTAGTATTTTCAAGCACATTGTGTAAACAAAAAGCTGTGTACCAGTCAGCGTTAACACTTCTTTAATCGAAATCAAATCGAAGGGATTTGGATAAAATTTAGCACACAAATAGAGTTTCTATCTATCTAAACTGTGAAGTTTCCAAGTTCATTGTGGTGTAGTCAGAGAGAATTAAGTACGTCTCACTTGCTCCTTTTATATTCATAGCATTTTTCATGCACGATCGCCGGTTTCTAGGGCTCCTGATATCACCTTCTAATATTACACGACATATTTGGTTGTGGTAAGTGAGGCTAAGTCTTCCTCGGCCCCTATACTTATCTTTCAACGTTTGCGTTGTACATCTCTTATGATATTCTTTCATATTTCATTCTTTCTACATATCCAAACCAACGGATCATACTTGTTCTTAATTTAATGCCGATACTCTCTTTTAGACTAACTCTCTTTCTCGCATCTACATCGCGAACTCGGTCTTCTTTGTTATCATGTATCATAAGTAAGTATTTACAAAAAAAAAGGAAAATGCATTTACGTATGTTTATCAGTTGTCTAGTACCCATAACACAAGCTTCGTTTACTTAGATTCTAGATAGCGCTGTGTAATTCATCAGAGACTATTTAATATTATTTAATTGTTAGTCTTGAGCTCCTGGTTTTTTCTCTTTCAAATATGATTGTCCTTCTTTTCTTCGCATTCACTTATAAGCCTTTCTTCATACCATCCTCTTTCATCATTGTGACTAGTGTTTGCAGTCCAGATCGTGGGCCAGCTATTAATACTGCATCATCTGCATAAATCATATAATTCAACTCTAGGTCACCCATGCGAAATCCAAAATTCGTATATCATATTCTCTGTAGACAATTCTTAAGATACACTTCAAACAGTCGACCCGGCAGCACGTTACTCTGCTTAACACCTATATAGACGTCAAACCAGGGCGATAAGCTGCCACCTACTCGTACCCATGCTGTATGTGATTACATAGAGAACCTGTAAGAACATCATTACTTTTACACTGTATAAGTCCTCAAAAGTGGACTGTACATCACGTAGTAGCTTACCAACCAAGGGGTAGTTCCATATCGTAGATCTGTGATAGCCTAGTACAGATCTAGGATATGGAATTGCGAGGAAACGGGGCCCCGTTGGTTACAAGGTTGGTTCTTTATCCAATAGGCCCTAGTGGATCAAGAACCATAGTTGTGACCAACGGGGCCTCGTTTTCAATACTGGCATGTACCACTAAATTCGTATTTTCGGATTTATGTTCATATTTGTGGTTGTCTCTTGCTCGGCGGTGAAGGAAAACATCGTGAGGAAATCCGCACGTCCAACAAATTATATTTCAAAGGACACGTGGACCTTACCTAATATAGATATGGTTTTCCCTGTCTGACGGCAGTCGCTCCATGTAAAAATCTCAGTATCTTCGCCAATTCCTTAGGCTTAGGTAGTGGACCCCGCCAAATCTAATTTGTAACTTGATTGGGAAACGGGAGAACGCTAAGAGGTAGAAGGCCAATTCCATATCTCGGTAATGTGCCATAGTTCGTTTCGCACATCCCAGTGAGGTATGTAAGTCTGTGACGCTCATCTCGCTCTGCCTACCCCTCAAGAGAATTGGCGTAAAAATTTATAAAAAAAGAATTCCTCGGGAACGGAGTCATTGACAGTAGTTAAATATTTCAGAGAGGTAGGGCGCATCAAAGCAGTCCGTCTGTGGAAGTCCCTATACCTCACAGAAAACCGCAGCCAAATAACAACTCCCTAGAGGGTTGTTGTGTTCCTGCGTGTGAGTGAGGTCACCAGTAAGCTCCCGAGGAGTTGCTGTGTAATATCGCTAGCGTTAATAGGCTACGGTAGCCGCTTTACATCAGGTGGGCCGACGTAGTATATAAAATGAAAACCTTGTAAGGGGTGAAACAACATTCAGTAAAGCCTGCAATGGAACCTTTTTTAATTTCTGTTGCCGCTCCAGCTGGATGTAGAACTAAATTAAAAACATCCTGCACCTGAAGTTGACCGGATTATGTTTCGGTAAAGGAAAATATGTTAAAATATCCTTGTGCTTAGTACCGCTTATATAATACATGATAATGTTTGACGTCGAAGAGATTAAAATATTTAAACAAAGGAATCTTCATCAGTCGCCAATTGCTTTCATAGAGAGTAGTGGATAAAGAACTAACACCCGCTTCGAATTCAGGCGAGGGCAGATTGTACCAGATCCCAGACTGTACTAAAGTCGTCTGCATCACCTCTGTCTCACCTATTTCTACCGCCAAGCAGCTATATTTATATAGCTGTTTTCCGGTTTGAATGGTGAGATATGGCAGAGAAATTACTGGGCACTTTGACGAAACATCCTTAGGTTGCAAGATTGACAGTGGTGTTGCGAGCATGTATAGGCTTGCCATCTGGGGCAGTTGTATATAAAAAATCGTATTTTTGAATTTATCTACATATTTGTAACTAGCTGTGGCCGCGACTTCGTCCGCGTGGAATTAAACAAAAAAGTTATTGTTCAGTTATAATTTTATTTATTTGATTTGATTATAAGTACCTAAATAAGCAGAGTAAAATAGCGAACAGCAAAATAATAATACTTATGTATTATGTACTTCGACCGCGCGGAATAGTTATTTTATTATTATTTATTTATATATATTAATAAAAATAAAGAAAATTTCTAAAATAAAAGTAACCTATGTTACTCCTTATTACATTAGCTATCTGCCAGTGAAAGTCCCGTCAAAATCGGTCCAGCCGTTTCAGAGATTAGCCGGAACAAACAGACAGACTGACAGACAGACAGACAAAAATTGTATAATATTCATTTTGGTATATGTACCGTGTATATATCCATATACATTTAGTAAAAAACGGTTATTTTAATATTATAAACAGATACTCTAATTTTATTTATCTGTATAGATTATTAGCATGTGTTATTAGCAGGGGCCGCTCTAGAAGCACCAATATGTTTCAAATTGGTGATGTGCTGAAGGACCAAATCAAAAGCACCCTAACCGAGCATGAATAAAGAGGTTGGTGAGTGTGCAAGGAGCGGGAGAGGTTATGAGTATGTTTGAAAAGGTGTACTCGGCGTCTTTATTACCCCAATGGGAGACAGGCGTGATGATATTATAAGTTTTATAATCATCACTTGCTCGGTGGAGGGAACCACGGGAAACATCAAGAGGAAACCCGCACGTGCGAGAAATTATATTTCGAAAGACGTAAGATTTTACCTAAGTAAGGTCTGGTTTTTCCTCTGAGTTGCAGAGATCGGTCGACGATCGGTTCATGTAAAAATTTGTATCATCGCCAAATTCTTGTGCCTAGGTAGGAGGACCAACGGGACTGCTAATCCTAACAGAATAGGAAACGGAATAACGCTAGGAAGAATATTGATGTGGAGGAGATTCTCCATCGATAATTCATGATCACTGGGATTAGGGTTTTCCTTCAGCTTAAGCGGATTTGATGACTTCACTAGAAGTTTTAACTACGACTTTTTTTATACAACGTCGAGAGGAATTCAAGTTACCGTAGCTTATGAACTCTTGCAATACATTAAGTATCACTCGCGCAATGCCACTTCTGCTGCTAACAAAGCTACTACTTATACTCACTCGCAGGAACACAGCATTCATACAGAGAGTTCTGAGATACTTCCACAAATAAGCTGCTTTTCGCCCTACTCTCTTTATAAATGACTAGTACCTAGACCAAGAAAACAGACACGTATAAGCGCATTAATGTCTGCTCTGTATTAGAATCGAACTCACGAGTATCTATGTCAAAGTAGCGTTACTAACTACGGCACCATAAGTACACATACATTTTTTTATAACGTATAATTAAATTGATTTAGATGTATTGTCTCATTTCGGCAGACATCTCACAACAAACTTCATGAAAGTTCCACAGTAGTTGATGGGCTTATTCATTGATACTTAGACTAACATCGCATTAGCATAAGATCCCTTCGACAGCAAACACGGTATTATCCGGTGAGAGTGTTTGCTCGGGATCAGTGCCGTTTTGCAAGCTCTTAGCACACGCCCATCTTTCCAGCAAAGGAAAATCTCTGTTTGCTTGAACACAAATCCCATAAAGGAAAATACGCAGAAAGACTTAAGGTTCGCCATTGGATATTTTATTTCTTTAATAGAATAGAAATATTGAAGGCTTACATACATACATAAGTATTATCACGCCTGTCCCCCATTGGGGTAAGCGGAGACTATGGAACGCCAGGTGCACCGATCCAAACATACCTCTCTCGCTCATGCTCTTCGGTATTAGGTGCTTTTGATTTGATAATTTATTGAAGACTTGTATGTATGTATGTATATCTTCACGCCAGGTCCCTTGCGGGGTAGGCAGAGGGAACCGAGCGCCATAAGACACGATCCTTACACACTTCACTCGCTTCTTTCACATTCATAGCTCTTGTCATGCACGCTCGCCGGTTCCTAAGGCTCCTGACATCACCTTCTGATAAAACACGACCAATTTGGTTATGGTAGGCTAGTCTTGGTCTTTCTCGGCTCCTACATCCTTATACTTTCGCATTGAAGACTTCTTTAAAAATATATCATCTATGTATAACTACACGCGAAATCCCTTGCGGGGTAGGCAGAGTGAACCGAGCGCCACGCGACTCGATCCTTACACACCTCACTCGCTTTACAACAACGTACAAACACGTACACGTACAAAGGTAAGTGGCGTCCTCATTTTGTTTTTATTGATAATGCTGAATTTAAGACCAATTCCAAGAAACGCTCAATACAAACACTGTTGTATTTTGAAACATATCTTGTATTTATTATCTATGTACAAGTAACCAAAAATTTTATTATTGCTTATTATGGCCACTTATAGCAATAATTAAAATTATGACTAATTGTCCATAAATTGTAATTATAGAATTTAGTCTCAAAAAACATAAATATGGTTCTACAGTGTCAGTATTGACACCGCTCCTAAATGAATTCTATATATTTGTCTGTGTGTGCGTTTTTTTCGAATATTCGAACTTTGACTTCAGATTCGGATTCAGCATAAAAAAGTAGAATAGAAATGTTCAGGAACACCGTTCCTATCTCTTAAGGAACATGGCCAAAATGGCCGACAAATTAAAAAAAAAAATTGAATTGTTATATAATTGACGAGCCAGGTGTTCCTCTGGCAATGCAAGCTTGCGCATTCTCAACTGGTTTTTTTTTAGAATTGGTCTTAAATTCAGCGTTTTTATTAAAAACAAAATGAGAGAGCCACTTAGCTTAGTACGCCCTCTTAAATTTCGTTACTTTTTAGGGTTCCGTACCCAAAGGGTAAAACGGAACCCTATTACTGAGGCTCCGCTGTCCGTCCGTCCGTCCGTCCGTCCGTCCGTCCGTCCGTCCGTCCGTCCGTCCGTCCGTCTGTCACCAGGCTGTATCTCGTGAACCGTGATAGTTAGACAGTTAAAATTTTCACAGATGATGTATTTATATTGCCGCTATAACAACAAATACTAAAAAATAGAATAAAATAAATATTTAAGGGGGCTCCCATACAACAAACGTGATTTTTTTTTGCTGTTTTTATAGATAATGGTACGGAACCCTTCGTGCGCGAGTCCGACTCGCACTTGGCCGATTTTTTTTATGCATTTTCGCCTGTTTCTAAGGCCCCTGACATCACCTGCTGATAGAACACGATCAATCATAGTAAGTAAGCCGAGGACTTTCACAATGGTAAGACTTACCATTATGAAAGTCTTCGGCTCCGACATGCTTTTACTTTCGAGTTGTGTATTTGTTTAGTAATTCTTTCCTCCTGCATTCTTTCTATATGTCCGAAGCGACGGAGCATGCCTCTCATTATGATGTAAATATTTCTCATTATGATTGTTTACATTTTCACATAAATTTCTCGTTTAATACATGGGGCACACTAAAAATTTTGCACTTCTAGCTAATCGGAACTATGTGAATTTCGAATGTTATATTTTTTGAAACGTTGCAACCTACTTAGTAATAAAAAAAAACAATTGGCGGGAAATCATTTGTCAATTGTTTTTTATCACACATCAAAGTTCTACGTACGCAACGAAAATGGAATTGAGTCGAAAAGATTTTAGAGCGATGATTTTTTATGATTTTAAAAGTTCTCTCTCTCCGCAAGACTGTGCTGCTCGTCTTCAAAATGCTTTTGGGAGAGAAGCACCTTCTTTGAGCACCGTGAGGCGATGGTTTGCTGAATTTGAGAGAGGTCGAGTTTCTTTACATGACGAATTTCGTGAAGGGCGGCCTTCAACTGCCGTCAACGTAAATAATGTGGCTACTGTTAAGCGGCTAATTGAAGAAAACCCGCGGATTACCTATGAGACAATTCGAGAACTATTGGGGATTGGTATGAGCCAAATTCAGAAAATTTTACACGAAGAATTGAAAGTTCGGAAACTTTGTTGTCGTTGGATCCCTCATGAACTGACAGCGGAGCAGAAGCGGGCTCGCGTGGAATGGTGCTCACAGATGCTACTGAAGTACGACCACGGACATTCTAATGCTGTTTATGACATTGTCACAGGAGACGAAACGTGGATTTATTGTTTTGAACCCGAAAAAAAACAGCAATCTTGTGAATGGGTGTTTGAAAACGAGAACAGGCCAACAAAAGTGAGGCAGGCGAGAAACGTTGGTAAAAAAATGATCGCGTTTTTTTTCTCAGCTACGGGTCCCATCTGCACAATTCCACTTGAAGATCAAAAGAGTGTTAATGCCGAGTGGTATTCTATCATTTGTTTACCCAGGGTGTTAGAAAAAGTTCGCGAAAGACGACCAAAAAGCCGCGTTCTCCTACATCATGACAACGCTTCTTCACACACGGCCAACAAAACAAAGTCATTTTTAACTTCCGAAAAAGTACAACTCGTTACCCATCCTGCGCATAGCCCCGACCTAGCACCCTGTGATTTCTGTATTTTCCTTTGATGAGAGGTTTCACTTTTACCAACTCCGAAGAGGCAGTGATAGCGTTCAATCAGCACGTAGGAAACATGCCTTCAGATCTGTGGTCCTCCTGTTTTAAAAAAAGGTTCGATCGCATGAAAAAATGTTTAAAATGTAAAGGAGAGTATTTTGAAAAGCAATAAACATAATATTTTGGTTATAACATATTGTTTTTTTAAGTTACGCAAAACTTATAGTGTGACCTACGTATAATTGGATTAGAAGTGGTAAAAGTCCTATTTTTTAGAGACAACGTTTAGAGAACTCTGTGGTAAGCTCACTCCCTTTCTGAAAGAGTTCAACCCTCCAGGGAGTTGTTATTAGGCTACGGTTCTTTGTGACGTGGAGGAACTTTCCTGGTTGGACTTACTTCTTCTTAGCGTTATTTCGTTTACAATCCATTAGGATTGGCGTGATCCACTACATAAACTTAAGGATGCCGCGAAGTTACTGATTTTTACATGGAGCCGTCAGACCCAGAGGGAAAACCTGATCATTCTTAGTTAAGGTCACACGTCTTTCGAAATACTATAATTAATTACTATGTATTAATTATAAATGTGTACACAAATTTAGTGGTACATGCCAGAATTCGAAATGGGGACCTGTTGGCCACAAGGCTGGGTCTTTACCCATTGGGCTACCACTGCTCTTGCGGCCTACCTACTTCTCTTCTAAATAACATATAAATCAAATTGAAGTGTCTGTCTGTGATTACAAAATAAAGCCTTTATCTTAAGCTCATATTATTATTTTCACGTTACCAAAGCCTAAATACGCATTTTTAACTTTTTGTCTGTCTCTCTGTCTGTTTGTTTGTCCGGGCTAATCTTCGAAATGGCTGAACCGATTTTAACAGGACTTTCACTGGTAGGTAGAGGACTGTTCAGAGCAGAATATAGGGTACTTTTTATCCCGTAAATATTTAGGGTTCCTGTGTAAAAAATGAAAAACTGTTAAATTTACGGGGAAATATCTTCCCCTTCGGGGACTTGCAATTTTATTTTTGTTATTTTCATAGAATACGTATTTTTTGTAACATAAAGTAACTACGCATTTTATATGGAATATAAATAAAATACATATACGTTGCCTCCTGTAAAGGTCAATAGATGGCGCTGTACGAAAATTGAATCGCGCTATGGTTGCATCTACGACCCGGAACATTGTTTTTTTTTTTTTAAACAGTAACAATTTCATGTCTACAGAGAAATAAAGGTTAAAAGCCCAAATCTCATGCGTGCGAAGCCGCGGGCTTCTGCTAGTAATATAATAAAATACAAAGGGATTGCAAATAAGCGGCAATAAATGTCACATCTCGTTTACAAAACAATCGCTTTAAGTGTCTGCTAAGCCGGGAGTTGCGGCGGCACCATGTAACATGACTAATTAATCCCCATGGGCTGCAATCCAATTATTACATTGTCGTATTGGACTCGCTGACTGGAATCAATATTAATTATTGGATATATTGAGTGAGGGGCTTTACCGTAACCCCGTGATATGGGTACAGTGTAGTTCAGCATTGAACTGATTCGAAATCAGAACTATTTCATTTGAAACGGCTTTCAACCATTTCAAATATCTTTTTAGTGTTACCACGTATTCTAATCCAAATAGGATTGCAAGACCAAATAAAAATGGATATACTGGCTTCACATCTTTCATCAAAGGATTTTTAGAAATTTTTGTGAGAGTGGACGGAGTTAGTGATTCTATGGAAATTGCGAATCTTTTTAAAACGTACTTTAGGGTAAACTCGCCGTTAGGCCCGTCGCTGTCGGGGCGCGGTGCTGCGATTGTCCATGGGGGTGAACCCATGAGATTGTCATCCAAACAGGTGGCGTCTACTATTGAGAAGATGACAAAGGATGGAAATCGTCAGGTCATGACGGTCTTCGTGTCAAGCATCTGCAGTGTGCGGGAATCCACTTACCTAGAGTCGTACCTATCCGACGATTAAATGAGAATGTATGTTGTCCCCATTAAAAAAGATAGGACCGGTAACATATCTGATAAGAGCAATTATCGTTCCATCTCACTAGCGATAGTGCTTGCTAAGGTGCTGGATAATTTGCTTAATACACAGTTGTAAAAGCATATCGTCTGACACGACGCCCAGTTTGGCTTTCGTTCCGGACTGTCTACAGAGACTGCAATACTGCCCCTAAAGCATACTGTGCAGCACTACACTGGGAGACGTATACCTACCGGTTTACGCGTGCTTCCTAGATCTTTCCAAAGCCAGATCTGGTTTCCAAAGAAAGATCTGGTAAATTATGATATACTTTGGGGAAAGATGAGGAAGCATTCCGGAGGTGGTCTTTCGTCTATTTGACTTTTATTACTGGTATTCAAACCAGAAAAATTGGGTGAGATGGAGCGATTCATGTTCAGATGAGTACGGGTTGGAGTGTGGAGTGAGACAGGGAGAGTTGACGTCTCCTCTGCTCTTCAACTTGTACATGGATGAATTAATCGTTCGTCTCAGTAGTATGCGTGTTGGATGTCACGTGGAAGATATAAGCATAAATAATATTAATTACGCGGATGATATGGTGTTGTTGGGACCGACAGTAGCATTCATCAGAAAAATGTTAAGTGGTGAAAAATATGCAACACGTACTGACTCTTATCTACAACGTTAATAACAGTCAGTACTTGGTCTTTAAGTGCCCGGAGACTGTACCACCCATGTCACTTAATGATGTTGTCCTTAAACGGATATGTCAGTTTAAGTATTTAGGGAACTATGTCGCCGATAAGCTTAAAGATGAACTAGATATGGAGCGGGAACGTAGATCGCTGGCGGTGAAGTGAAACGTGTTGGCTCGTAGGTTTGCGCGGTGTTCCGGTGAATGTCTTTGATATTCTCTTAGGTATACTTCGCTCAATTAATTTTTCTCCCTCTGTGATGGCATGGTTCGACTCTTATCTTCGAGGTCGCCGGCAATGCGTCAAACTCGATGAGAGATCATCGGAGTGGATTGATCTGATTGCAGGTGTGCCACAGGGCGGTATCTTATCTCCACTTTTATTTTCCATTTTTATAAATGAAATATCCAAAGTTCTCTCTTCTCCCTTCCACCTATATGCAGACGACTTACAGATTTACAACCATTTCTCAACTACCGAAGCTGATGACACTATTGCGGCTATAAATCGCCAACTACGAGCTATACATATATGGGCTGATAACCATGGTTTACTAGTAAATCCATCGAAGTCTCAGGCTATCGTCGTAGGTAGTAACCAATTACGTAGTAAGCTCAATTTTAATAGCTTGTCTAAAATTTATTACAATGGTCTACAGATTCCCTATGTCGACAAAACCAAGAATCTTGGACTGATAATTGATGGTACACTGTCCTGGACTGCGCATGTTAATGACATTAGTAAACGTATGTATTACACATTTCACTCTCTCAAGCGACTTCAGAACTTTTTGCCTTTTAAAACTAAAGTTATGTTGGCTCAATCTCTCTTACTCCCCATTCTCGACTACGCAGACGTTTGCTATTTGGATGCAACTGAGGAACTACTCAACAAGCTAGAAAGATTGCAAAATCTGGCTATACGTTTTATTTTCGGTCTTCGTAAGTACGACCATGTTTCGGAGTTTCGTGTACAGTTGAAGTGGCTTCCTATTCGACTTCGCAGAAATGTGCACATACTATCCCTGCTTTTCAAATTAATTACCAATCCCAATTCCCCTCAATACCTCTGTTCACGTTTTCCACTCCTTCCACCGCCAACTCGATCCCAACGTTCCTGCCATATAAAAACTTTACATTTCCCTCTAGCAAACACAAAATTCTTTTTTAACTCGTTTACTGTATGTGCTGCTAGACTTTGGAATAAATTACCACTAGAGATAAGAGAGAGTCCTTCTGTATTTAGTTTCAAGAGAAGACTAAAGACGCACTATCTAAATATGTTATCATCTAACGACAAATAGTATGTAGCTATATATATGTATATATATATTTGTATATATGTATGTGGTTGTATGTCGTATGTATGTATGTATATATTTTTTTTTTATTGTATCTGTTTTTATTTTGCTAGTTGGCACATATATTTGTCATAACCCTTGTACAATTTCGTTCCACATTCATTAGGGTTGGCTGGAAGAAATCTCTTGAAGAGATAAGCTCACCTTTGTACACTGTATTAGTCAATGATTATTATGTACTATTTGTTTGTGCAATAAAGAATAAAAAAAAAAAAAAAAAAAAAATGTCACGCTATTGAAGGCCTACTGTCAGACTTTCTACACTAGCAGCCTGTGGACAAACTGCACGCAAAGATCCGCCAGTGTCCTACGAGGCCAATATGATAATGGCTTCAGGATACTCATGGGGCTGCCCCGAATGAGGCTTATGTAGTGCGTCATGTCAATGTTGACACTAACGCACACTGGCGACTATTATGCCATCAGGTGAGTGCCGCATCATTGCTCAGGAGAGTGTGCGGCAGCTCCAACAGCATTTTAAAAGTAATAGCGAGAAAAGTTACCGACCCGGTCGTGTGGTGCCCTATATAATTAACTGATATTAGTATGTAAGTATATTATATGTAACTAACAAATATGGATCTTGTTATCTGATTACAAATAATTTCAAATACACATATATGTATATCAAATTGGTGATGTGTTGATAAAGGACCAAATCAAAAGTACCCAAAACCGAAGAGCATGCATGAAGAGGTTGATGAGTGTGGAAGAAGCGAGAGCGGTATGATCGGTGCACCTGGCGTTCTATAGTCTCTGTCTACCACAATGGGAGACATGCGTGATGATATGTATGTATGTACATAATAAACGTAAATTAATACCCATCCTTTGTACGATTGACGTTTAGTATACTCCATGTAGACGCTAATTGGCCAAAGCCTCTTTGCTCGTAAGCCGATCACTGTTTTCCTTAGGACCTTGACTGGGAGCGGAGAGCGACGGAGTGAGCGGGGAACAACACGTGAGATAGATAGATAAAAAGTATATTTGCATCAAAGAATACATATGTAAAACAATGAGATTGAATTTTTACCGAGTATAGGTGCCTAGATTACAAAAAAAAACCAGTTGAGAATGCGCAAGCTTGCAGTACCAGAGGAACACCGGGCTCGTCAATTATACAACAATGTTTTTTTTTTAATTTGTCAGCCATTTTGATCATGTTCCTTAAGAGATAGGAACGGTGTTCCTGAACATTCCTATTCTACTTTTTTATGCTGAATCCGAATCGGAAGTCAAAATTCGAATATTCTAAAAAAAGCGACAGCTAAACGCACAGACAAATATATAGAATTCAAATAGGAACGGTATATAAAGGTATATAAAGGTTAGGTTAGGTATAATATATAAAGGTTAGGTTTCCTGAAACTACAAAAACAAATGGACAAAATACATACAGTATAATGTTTTTTTTATACAAAGTCGGGAGGCATACAAGCATACGGTCCACTTGATGTAAAGCAGATATCACTCGCGCGATACCTCCTCTGCTGCTTACACAGCAACTCCTTAGGAGCTTACTGGTGACTTCACTCACACGCAGGAACACAACAACTCTCTAGGGAGTAGTTATTTGGCTGCGGTTTTCTGTGAGGAGGAGATACTTCCCCAGACGGGCTGCTTTGATGTGTCCTACCTCTCTTACAACATCCAGACCAAGACGAACAGACATGTTCATGCACAGAAATGTTTGTCTTGTGTGGGAATCGAACCCACGAGCGGTGGTATCAAAGTCGCGTCACGACTGAACCACCGAGCTAGTCAAGAAGAATGTACAGTGAAGTTCAAGCATGTGTGTCGCAGTGATACAAAGAGGCAGGAGCTCAGGGAGCGAGAGTCATTGGACGCCACGGTACAACTTGCGATTTAGATTTTTGACTTTCATCGAGCTCGGTGGCGCAGTGGCGAAACGCGCTATTACGTCACTTTGACACCAACGCTCGTGGGTTCGATACCCACACAGGACAAACATTTGTGTGCGTGAGCATGTCCGTTCGTCTTGGTCTGGGTATTTTTAAGAGAGGTACGGCGTATCAAAGCAGCCCGTCTGGCGAAGTACCTTCACCTCACAAAATACCACACCCAAATAACAACTCCCTAGAGGGTTGTTGCGTTCCTGCGTGTGAGTAAGGTTACCAGTAAGCTCCCAAGGAGTTGCTGTGTAAGCAGCAGAGGAGGCATCGCGCGAGTGATACTTAATATATCGCAAGCGTTAATAGGCTACGGTACCCGCTTTACATCAGGTGGGCCGTATGCTAGTATGCCTCCCGACGTAGTATAAAAAAAAGATAAAAAGTTTATTTGCATCAAAGAACACACATATAAAACAATGATTTTTATATAGTTTTTTATTTTTATAGTTTTAGTTATAGTTTTAGTATAGTTTTAGAGGCTAGATTAAAAAAAAACATACAAAAACAAATAGACAAAATACATACAGTACAATGTTTTTTTAATTTTTTTATACAACTTCGGGAGGCATACATCAGGTGGGCCGTATGCTTGCATGCCTCCCGACGAAGTATAAAAAAAAAATATCGCAGCAACTCCTTAGAAGCTTACTGGTGACCTCCGTCGTATGTACCTTTTGTTTATGTCCGTACGTTTTTTACCAGAGGGAGATTTTGTACAAAAGTCGTCTGCGTGGGTACCTCTGTCTCACATATTTCTACCGCCAAGCAGCTGTATTTATATAGCTGTGTTCCGGTTTGAAGGGTGAGATGTGACAGAGAAATTACTGGGTACTGTGACGAAACAGCCTTATATACGATGATGATGAGAATAACGTACTACAAATGCCTACATAAATAGTACTTATATGACAGATGCTTCAGATGGCAGGCAATCGCAGAGACGACCGCAGCAGCCGAGACAAGACGACCTAAGCAGCCAGGCATCTAATAACGATGGATGCCGGCCAACGTCAGTTCACATGAATTAATCGGTGGCGGAAGCACGCCAAGCAACGCTAGTAACTATTATATACGATTAACATGGGCGGTCTAAAGTAAAAGCATAAGGTCGAGTTTACGCATTGGAATACCGCTCAGGATTTGCGACGAAAAAAATTTTAATAAAAACTAATTTATTGATATTACAAAACCGTAAAAAGAAAATTACAATGAATCTTTTCGCTCCCCAGTTCTGTGATGTTTACATAGATTAATTTTGACAATTTGTTTTAATTAGAACCCCGACAGGTGGGCACAGGTCTCCAATTAAAACTCCCAGAGTTTCTCAAACATTCTCAAACACTTAATAATTCGAACCGCTCGCACAAATATGCAACTCAAGTTTTTTATTGGAAAACTTTGCTTGGATCCAGTTAGTGGAAGATATTGGAACTCGCTACTTTCGTAAAGAAGGAAACATACTGAGTTTTCGATAAGTACTTGTTCTTACAAGCTTTTGTTTAACTTCGCTCTAAAATTTATTCCTTGATATATTCACACCTTGTCTGCCAATTTGGAGTCCAGTTGAGCTAAATTATGGAGTACTGTTTTGAGGACATACCAATACAATGTTATAATATTTTTGATGTGAAACAACTATTGGTGCGTCATGGCAGTAAAATCGAATTGTATGCCGTGACGGCAAATGGCATGACGCTCTCTCATAGCGTCACGGCGCCTTTACGACGCCACTCTCGGGTCCCTTGCGTGTGTGCGTGCACAGCTAGCCACTCCGTTGCTTTTCTGCTGCTGATAGCTGTTTACTATATCTATCATATATCATACATATATCATATATACAGTCAGGTCATAAATTCTGTCAAAAACTTTTGATGTAATTAATGATACACTTTTTGATAATTATGTAAAAGTTATATATGAAATGAAAGGTCATTAAATGTACAATAAAATTTTATTTACATTATTCGAAATTCTTAATCGACGCGGCCAGTCATCGATCGCAGCACGCACCACGTTTATATCTATTTCTGCCGCTACTTTAACCAGAGATGCTCAGAGAGACTCCAAATTCTGATGAGGTTTAGCGCAGACTTTCTTCTCCAAATGTTGCCATATCTTGTAGTCCAGTGGGTTTAAATCTGGACTAGAAGAGGGCCAGTCTTCATGCTCCATGAAGTCAATTCCACTGGCGGTCAACCAGTTTTGAGTGTTTCGTGCATTATGAGCTGGTGCAGAGTCCTGTTGGAATATCCAGTGTTTCTTTTTGAACATTGTTTGAGAAAAAGGTTCTAGTATGTTTGCCGACCCGTAAAAACCTCTTTACGCCTTTCGTGAAGAACCACATGCTGAAGTCCCTTGGGAAAACCTCGGCTGGGAGATCATTCCACAACTTGAGAATTCTCCGAAGAAAACTTCTCTGGAACCGCACAGTACGCGACCATTGTGGTTCCAGGTTGTGAGAGTGAGCTTCATGCCGTCGGCGAGCGGTGCCTTTGTAAAAACAAGCAGTTGGCGTCATATCGAACAATTCTTCAGAACTCAACTCGTTGTATAATCGGTATACACACACAAAGGGAGGCAAAATCTCGAATTAAATTAAGGGCTCAATATTGGCTGTAAGGTTAGGATCGCCGACAATTCTTACAGCTCGTCTCTGTGCCGAATCACAAGGTCCTAGCTCGTATACAAGTGCGCCCGCCCTAAGGTGACTGAAATACTCCATGTGCGGTCTGACTTGAGTCTTTATAATATAAGTCTTTGTTCCGCGTTGAAGTACAATTTTGCTCTGTTGAGTACACCAAGATTCTTGGATGCCAGTTTGACCTTCTCCTCCAGGTGATTTCATTGACATGCAGCAGAAACAGCGTCGGAGACCCACTCGACTTAAGAATGTCGAGAGAGAATAATGCCCGCCGGGCATCTCGCTGGGTAATAGCTATCATAGTCTCTGCCTACCTCAATGAGAGACAGGCGTGATGATATATATGTACGTGTTATAATACATATCCTACATTAGTAACGTTCTTCTAGCTTATAGGCAATATATTATTTCATCCATAGTAAGTAGCGGAATACTAAAAACTAAGATATATATTACCATCTCCATGTCGTCCCCAGAGATCCGTCATCTACGTAAAACCGTCGCTGTGAGCCGAAGGAGCCAAGGCCCGCAATATTACCGGCTGGTCAAGGATATGGAGATTTTCCACGTTGTGACGAACACAAGTCATAAGCTGAAGCGTTTGCTGGCTTTTTATACACCGTCGGGAGGCATAATAACACGCGGCTCACTTGACGTAAACTCATTACCGTAGACTGCGAAGACTGCTCTCAACTCGTTAGAAGCTTAGGATCGCCGACAATTGGTAATCACACTGACTCGCAGGAATACAACAGCCCTCCAGCGAATTGTTTGACGGGCTTCTTTGATGCGCTCTACTTCTCTTAATAGCGCTAGACAGAGACAAATGACCGCCATTACCAGCGACGAGATAAACAGCAGAAAGGAAATAAAATACCTCCCGCGGGCCAAGAGGCACACCTTTGGCGGGCCATTCTTTTTTTTTTTTTTTTTTTTTTTTTATACCACTAAGGTGGCAAACAAGCGTACGGCCTGCCTGATGGTAAGCAGTTACCGTAGCGTTCGGACATATTATGATACAAGCACCATCGTGCTCTCTTACATCAACATTGCGAACGTGGTCAGTAAGCGTTACGCTACAAATTCTGCGTAATGCTCGCATCTCTACCGCATTTATTCTACTTTCATGCTCTTTCTAGAATACCCAACTTTAACTTCCATATATTAGCGTTGGGATTAGCACCGCGTTGTGTACAGAGAACTGCGCTTTCTGGCTAGATATTGACTGTCTAGAAGTCAATCCAACTCTCCATTCACACTGTTCCCTGCACTCACTCGAATCTCCACATCAGGGGTGTACCTTTCATCCCTGCTAAAAGCGCTTCCGAGTTATACAATCCCATCCACTTGTTCATTATTGTGACCAGTGTTTGTAATTAGGACGGTGTTTCTGCTAATATCACGGCATCTTCTGCATACAACACACAGTTCACAACTAGGTCGCCCATGTGTAATCCTGCATTCGTTGACCTTATTCTCAACAGACAACAAGATACGGAATAAACAGCCTAGCAGACAGCATGCAACACTGTTTGACATCAATTTTGCCATCAAACCAGGGCGACATGCTGCCATCTATCTGCACACCCGCTTAGAATTTCTTATAAGTGGTCTGCACAGCGCGGAGCAGTGCATCATCAATCCCATATCTCGGCAATATGTCTCACAGTTCCTTTTGTGTAACCCTGTCAAATGGTTTTTCAAGATCCACAAAACCGTAGATAACCTTCTGGTCTATGGCCAGAAGCTTCTCCCCGATATTGCGAAGCAGATAACTTGATCAGTTATCATCATCCCATTTCGGAATCCTCCCTGTGCCTCAAACAACCTTTCACCGGATTTCACCCTCATTCTACTTTCAATTACCTTACCTTATACTTTTGCTGATAAGCTGATCAAACTGATGGCCCTATAGCTGGCGCAATCCGTGGGTAACCCCTTGCCTTTATTTCTCCACCATAGATTGCTTAAGTACCTGAAGGCGTCCCGGACGTAAGTGCCACCTAGTTTGATCATCTCAGCAGTAATCATATCAATTTCCGCTAACTCTCCATTTTCAAGCTTCGTATCGACCATTTGATCTCATCCATAGTCCTTCATCGGACGCCGTCAACGTGGAGTAAGCATCAGACTTACATTCAGTGCCAGCGTCCGAGAAGTATTCATATGTTAATTCAAAATGTTCACTCCACCGTTCTAACACTTCCTAAGTGTTGGTAAGATCCATAAAACAGCATAAAGCCTTCTGGTTGATAGCCAGATGCTTCTCCACGATATTGCGGAGTGGAAAACTTGATTCGTATATTCTCTGCTGGTTCGAAGTCCACTCTGTGCTTCCCAAATCATTCCATCGGATTTCGCCCTCATTTTTCTTTCAATATTTTTTCGTACACCTTTGCTTCTAATCTGATCATCGATTTATAGGTTGGGTCTTTATCTTATTTTATGATATGAGAAAGCGTTTGAAACAAAAAGATTTTTTTTTCAAAGAAATCTTCTTGTGTGAACCAACGGAACATGCCTCTTTTTCTCTCAAGGTCCGAGTGGTTTGATCAAACCCACGGGCCTTGAAGCCTTTCAGACCAACCAACAATCTTTCAGACCAACTCAGTTTCTTGTCTACACGCGTTACATATCAAATTTTGCGCAACGGTCGCATTTCGTAAGTAAGCGTTGGGACCAGCTATTACCAGAGGCTAAATAGGAGGAAAGTATGATATCGATGCTCACTCACTGAATGATTATTCTGGACCATCCTAGACAACAGGGTCATTATTTCATTGGATAGATCATCGATTTCATTTAGTCTCTATCAAAGACATAGCATATAGGCATCTCTCATTTTATTTTGATTACATTCATCGTCTCATTCATTTTATTTTTCATATTCCATGTGCCTATGCCACATGGATCTTTGGTCTTGGCCTTTATCAAGTGCGCTATGGTTTCGTGTAGGTCGGTGCGTGGCGCTTCTGAGGAATGCGCTAGCCTGCACGCTAGCACTAACGTATTTTTTTTTTTTTATATTAGTTCAGCATAGCCCCTCGTTGCCTGATGGTAAGCGAAAGAGGAGCCCAAATCGCAACTGCAACTGACAACATACTACATCCCGTATCCTGTCAGTTGATGCTGCCATGCTGACCCGCAAAATGCTTCTTCACGCTTCGTTTGAAGGATCCCATATTGTAGGAAGGAGGGAACACATGTGCAGGCAAGGCGTTCCACTTTTTGATGATACGACAAAGATAGGAGTTGCCGAACTTTTTGGTACGCGAAGAGATATTCTCAACCGTGAAACTATGACATCGCAAGCCCGCACGTGTGGTTCTATGACGGAAGGGTGAGGGTGGGATAAGGGAAAACAGTTCTTCAGAGCACTCGCCATGGTAAAGGCGGTAAAATACGCTTAGAGAGCCTATGTCCCGACGGAGTTGAAGAGGTTCTAGGTTTTTGGTGACCTCTTCGTCGTCAATTATGCGGATAGCCCGTCGCTGCAACCTATCGAGAGCCTCAAGAAGATACTGTGCGGAGCCGTCCCAGAGATGCGAGCAATACTCCACGCAGGCCCGAACTTGTGTCTTATAAAGCAGACAAAGTTGGTCCGGCGTGAAGAACCGGCGCACCCTGTTCAGGACTCCGAGCTTTCTTGAGGCTGTTGAGATGAGGCTCTCGATGTAATAACGCTGGTTAAGGTCGCAATGAATACCCATACCCAGCATATTCAGGCTATCACGCATACTGAGGGAAGCACCCTGAAGACTAGGAGTGGGAAGGAAGGGGGACATCTTTGTTGTAAACGGGCAAACCTGAGTTTTCTCGGCATTAAACTCAACCAGGTTATTGGAACCCCATTTACTAATGAGATCCAAAACCGGATTCAGTTCAACGACAAGACTCTCACGCCTCTCACCGATTTCTGTCCGACCAGCACCAGGCCGACCGAAATATCGCCCATGGACCGTACTGTCATCTGCATAGCAATGAATATTACCAAGTTGCAGCATGTCATTGATATGCAGAAGAAAGAGGGTGGGCTATTTATCGATTGCCTCCCCCCAGAGGTGCGTCACATACGCTAGAAGATCACCCGTTGATCGTTTCGGTCTAAAACCATACTGACGATCATTGATTATGGAGTGGTCTTCTAGGTAACGGATCAATTGATTGTTAAGGATCCGTTCCATGACTTTGCACAACACTGAAGTTACGGCAATGGGGCGGTAATTCGATGGGTCAGAACGGTCTCCCTTTTTGGGGACCGGCTGCACATTGGCCTCTCTCCAAGCATCCGAAACAGAACCGGTCGAGTACGAGAGGCGGAAGAGGCGCGTCAGCACCGGAGACAACTCCGCTGCACATTTTTTAAGAACAATCGCTGGGATACCGTCAGGACCACTGGCTTTTCGGACATCGAGTGACTGTAGTTCAAAACGCACATCGCGCTGCCTGATGTGGATATCAGGCATAACGGATCCACTGGAGGGTATTGTTGGTGGTTGCGTGCTACAGTCATCGATCCGGGAGTTAGCCGCAAAGAGGCTGGCCATAAGATCGGCTTTCTGCTGCGGCTGATGAGCCAGTGCGCCATCAGGGCATAGCAGCGGTGGTAGCGAGGGCTGGCAGAAGTTGGCCTGCACGGCTTTGGCCAGTCGCCAGTAGCTACGCGATTCAGTAGGGTGCGCCACTAGTTCCGTGCCGACTCGTGTAACGCGCTGGGCGTCCGCTCTTATGTATGCTCTCTTGCAGATCTTGGTGGCAGTGTTGTAGGCTGATTTCAGTGAATTAGTATTCGGATCTTTAAGGGCGCGACCCCTGATCCAAGCGCGATACGCCGCCTGTTTGTTACTAACAGCTTCAGCGCATTCGCGATTAAACCAAGGGCGTCTCCGGCTTTTGATGACGACATCGGAGTGGGGAATGTAGTATTCCATGCCAACGCCGATCTCATCAACAATGGCCGCAGCACTCGCCGTTAGATTCTTCTCACTGAAACAGCGCTGCCCCCATGGGACGGAAGCAAAGTAGTCGCGCATACCGTCCCAATCTGCTGACGAGTAGTGCCAGACACGACGCCTAACCTCTGTGGGTTGTGGCGGAATCGCGCTTGGCACTGTGCTGGATACTAGGCAGTGGTCAGATGTGCCCAGGGGCGCCCCGACCTCAACCCGGTAGCCAGCAGGGTGGGTGGTCAGCAGTAGATCTAGCAGAGAGGGCTCCTGACTAGCAACATCAGGTATTCTGGTGGGTTGGTGCACCAGTTGCGTCAGGCTGTGCGAAAGAGCGAACGCGTGGGCGGTCCTTCCTGCATGGTTAGTTGTGGAGGATCCCAACCAGGAGTCGTGGTGAGAGTTAAAGTCCCCCAAACATACCATCTCTGCAGTAGGGTACCGCTCCTGCGCTTCATCTGCCGCCGACTCATGTACTCAAAGAGCCGAGTTGTCTCCGTGTCCCTAGTATGGGGTCGGTATAGGCACATGTAAATACGGCTCTGAAGGCCCAGAATTACATGCACCCAGAGGACAGGAAAGGAGGAATCCTCTAGGCAGCGCAGACCGCACATACATCCGAGCGGACAAACAAACAGACCCCGGCTTTCGCGAGGAAATTCTCCTCAAGCACATAACCGGGATACTGGAGGTAGGACGTGTCCGCTGGACGCTGAATCTGTGTCTCCGTCAGGAAGAGCATGGCGGGCTGTGCCGTCTCTAGGTGTTGGTGGACGGCATTAAGGTTAGAGTGGAGTCCGCGGATGTTAGCGAACTCAACCTTGAACAGGGTGGTGGGGGACTGCACCGCTGTTACACCATCTTTTCCTATTTGCGCTGTCATGAGTAATGTATAGAACGGAAGCGTGAAGCGGGAGAGAATTACCACGACATTGGGGAAGAAACGCGGTGGACTGTTTCTCCATTAGTTTGTCGACAAAGGAGCTGTGCTGATCCGTCGGACGGAAGGGCCCCCGAACCCCCCCGGAAGTAGTCGCCGGGTTCCCACCATCCGGTCACCAATCGGCACGACGATCTACCCCGAGATTATGCGCGGTATGAAAGGGCAGCCTCTCAAGGTGGTTAGTTTTGATTGGGCCCCTGTACTATACCGCGGGCGGCCAGCGGAACAACCGTTTCAACGGGTCTCCCTGGCCGATGGGTCAGCTCAGTCCTTCTGACGATGGATAGACAGAATCTACCACTGTTCCCGCAATATCGCGTCAACAATCCCCCGAGCACTGGTTATACACCAGCTGATCCCGAAACGCGACGTACATAGGTACGCCACTTCAAGGGTGTTTCGCCGTGTGTACGGTGGTGGCCAACCAGGCGGGTATTTACCCTACCACCGGCTAAAACGTATAGACTAGGGAGTTTCCTAGAAGCGCCAAATCCACTGGATTGGTAGGGGCAGGGACGACCACGTTTGCGCTGTTGATCCCCGTATGATCCTGTTATATGATCCCCGTATTTCATCGCCGTTCGTCGTTCTATCTTATCACTTATACCACACTCCAAGAGCCAATTTGTAACAGTCTCCCGTTACCGCCCTTGAGACGCTATTTAGAGCTCCATCTCTTGAATTTAAATCGTTCATTCGATAGATAGATGTATTATCGGATTCTATACAATGAGGTTCCGGAAATGTTCGGAATATACAAAAGCATTTGATACAGAGAAATGCTTATAGCGACGTGAATAGAGCAAGATAATGTTTATTGCACTATCTGTCTATATCTTCGCTAGGTCCCTTCCGGTGCGTACAGACAGAACTATAAAGTTTAGTTATGAGGATTGTACAGTATGTGTGCGGGTAGGTGGCTGCTTGTCGCCCTGGTTTCATGTCAAAACTGGTGTCAAACCGAGTTGCATGCTATGCTAGGCTGTTTATTCAGTGTCTCGATAGTTGTCTGCAGAGAATAATGTCAACGAATGTAGGATTGCGCATGGATGACCTAGTGGTGAACTGGCTGCTGTATGCAGTATGCAAACTAATTGTTTGCATACTGCATACAGCAGACAGTTCAGTATGCGTCGTTGTAAAAAATAACATTATAAATACAATATATTTATCCGAATATATTCTCCAATGTCTATTGAAATTTGGTAAACCGGAAAGGGATCAACACGGCAGCTGGATTAACCGAGCTGTATTAATGAAGACAGCCGACTCGAGACGTCCGTCCGTCCGTCCAGGCGTCAGGCCCTCGTCCGGTGCCGGCTATTAACTAACGAGGGTTCGTGCATTTTGTACGAATGTCGAATAGTATTTACAAGAGCATTATGAATTCGTAGTTTTTGTACTGCTTTAAATGGTAAATATAACAATTTGGAGTGTAATTTCCTTACATTGTTATCTTTAGTGGCAAAGCCTCACTCGCACGTAGTGGACCTAGATGATTAAAAAAATGGAATCAGAATCATTTATTTCCATAAAACCTAGGTACATTATATATAAAATTTCCTTGTACATTTTGCCTTATCGAGGCGTGAAGTATATAGGAATAAAGGACCGTGAAAGGTGTCCTCAAAAATATATACAAATTTTATGTTTAAAGTAACTTTTCAATTAACAAATAATCTAATAATAATGAAAGACGATTGTATGGGGAAAGGCTTAATATTGAAAGCGAAGAAGGCAAGGATAATGGTACTTGATAGAGAGGAAACCAGAACCAATGTAAAAATTACGGTTGATGTTGAAGTGTTGAAACAAGTGAATGAGATTGTATATTTTGGATGCGTTTTCAGCTGGGATGGAAGGTACACTGCAGATGTGGAAAGACGAGTGAGTGCTGGAAATAGTGTGAATGGAGCGTTGGGATAACTTTTTGGCAGTAAAAACTTGAGCCAGAAGGCGCAGCTCGCTATACACAATGCAGTACTGGTCCCAACGCTTATTTATGGAAGCGAGGATGGGTATGGCAGAGAAAGCATGAAAATAGGATAAACTCGGTCGACATGCGAGCAAAATTTGTGGCGTAATGCTTGTAGACCGTATTTACAATGATCAAAGAGAGCGTCGGTGTTAAAATAAGAATCCGTTGGTTCGGACATGTAGAAAGATGAAAGAATGACGAAGCAAATACAATGCAAAAGTGAAAGAATGTAGATGTCAGAATATCAGGAGCCCTAGAAACAGGCGAGCGTGCAAGAGAAGAGCTATTAATATTAAAGAAGTCAAAGTCAAAATCTTTTTATTCCGTAAAAATGGCTACATTTGTTTGGAATCGTCACAATTTTTTTCCCTACCGTGCAGTTTATGATTAGCTGAGCACTGATAAAAATACTGCCAAAAAACTCAGGCATCCCTCTTTTGGTATCCAAACAAATTTACATATTTTATTAATTACATTATAATTGGATCGACTCACTCCCAGGCATTTTTATCATTAATATAGTCAGATACTTTATAATATGCCCAGCTACACAATTTGGCTTTAATAGTAGTTTTAAATTTGTTTATTGACAATTCTCTTATATTGCTGGGAAGTTTGTTATAGAACCGTATACATTGCCCCATAAAAGAATTACTTATTTTGTGGAGACGGCTTGCATGTAACACAAGATTATGCTTATATCTAGTATTTATGCTATGCGTATCACTCTTTTTACAAAATGAGTATGTTTTTATGGACATACACAAGATTTTCATAGATATATTGCGATGCGACTGTTAAAATATTTATTTCTTTGAATTTTTCTCTAAGGCTCTCCCGGGGACCAAGTTTGTAGATAGCTCTTATGGCTCTCTTTTGCAATAAAAAGATGGTGTTAATGTCCGCGGAGTTACCCCAAAGAAGAATTCCATATGACATAATACTATGAAAGTAGCTGAAATAAACTATTCTAGCCGTATCAATATCAGTGAGCCGTCTAATAGTTTTCACTGCATAGGCTGCAGAACTTAGTTTTCCTGATAATTTTTCAATTTGTGGGCCCCATTGTAGTCTGGAGTCAATTGTTATACCCAAGAACACAGTTGTTGAAGCGAATAAGGTACGTAAGGATCGAGTCACGTGGCGCTCGGTTCTCTCTACCTACCCCGCAAGAGATTTGGCGTGAAGTTATGAGGGTGCACAAAGCTAAGTGGCGCCCTCATTTTGTTTTTATTAATAACGCTGTATTTAAGACCAATTCCAAAAAAAACGCTCTATAGGGCACTGAAGAACCATATTTATGTGTTTTGAGACATATTCTGTTTTTATTATTTATGTAGAATTAGTCATACTTTTGATTATTGCTATAAGTGGCCACAATAAGCAATAATTAAAATTTTGGTTACTTGTCATAGATAATAAATACAAGATATGTTTCAAAAAAACGTAAATATGGTTCTTCAGTGCCCTATAGAGCGTTTTTTTTTGGAATTGGTCTTAAATTCAGCGTTATTAATAAAAACAAAATGAGAGCGTCACTTAGCTTTGTGCACCCTCTTATAGATAGACTTACATTCATACTTATGTATACAAGTGTCGGTAATTGACATTTAATTAATTATACTCTAAGTCTTGAAGAATAATGGAAAACTTCTCAAAAAATCTTCAAAATATAACTCTTCAATAAGCGGTACATATGTCATATACTCGAGAGACAATCTATGTTAATTACGGAGTTGATAGTTTGTTTCTTGAAATGCGCTAATCTCTGGAATTACCGAGCGGATTTGAAAAAATATTTTCGCATTTAATTGCCCAATTCTTGAGGAAGATTCTTCTCCTTCTAAGCATTATTTCGTTTCCAAATCCACTAGGATTGGCGGGGTGCGCTACCTAAGCCTAAGGATTTGGCCAAACATACTGATTTTTACATGGAGCGACTGCCGTCATACCTCCACGATCTAGAGGGAGAACCAAAACTTTTTTCAGGTAAGGACATCTTCTTTCAAAATATAATATCTCGGACGTGTGTGTTTCCTCACGATGTTTCCTTCGCCGTCAAGCAAGTGTTAATTACAAATCCTAATCCTAATAATAGGATTATTAGGATTAGGATTAGGATTAGGAGTAACATATACTTTTTATTAAAAAAAATGTGAGCGAAGCCGCGGCGAAAAGCTAGTATGTACATAAATCCGAAAACACGAATTTAGTGATAAATACCAGAATTCAAACTGGGGGCCAGTTGGTTAATAGGCTGTTTGTTTATCCACTGGACTATCACGGCGGTGGACGAGGGTGCGGGCAGCAGCTAGTTTAATGACTATACTGAGCATTTATACATTGAGGAATCCTTTGAAAAATCCTCCTTTTCATATACGATATAAAACCACCATCACCTTAGCAGTGATGGCCCAGTGGATAGGGAACCGTACTATTGACTAACTGATCCCAGGTTCGAATCTTGCCGGGGCCATGTAACACTAAAAACGTGTTTTCGTATTTATTTACATATTTACCATTTATTTATGTATGGCGCTGGCAGGTGGCGCTGTCGTCACGGAATACATCGAGTCCGTGTTTATGTAGAAATAAAAATACTATTTTAGCAATTTAAGTGATAAAAATATAGCTAATGTATATAATCTGGAATAAATATAAGTGATTATTATTATCTCGCAAATCTCATCAGTAATTGTGAACATAAAACTAATAATATCGTAGTGAAATTGAACACTTAAAAATCAAGTTAGTTATTTATGTGCGACAGTTATGATTTGTATTTAGCTTCAAAAATAGAAAATAAACCGAAATGTGGAAACATTGTTTAATAATAACATTACTTAAATTTGCAAGTGAAGTACCTATACAGAATATGAAAAAGGACGAAATCGTGACAATAATAGTGAATGAGTGTAACTGCAGTTGAGCAAAACAGTGATCTCATGAAAATAAAAATCTAAATAAACATTTATATTTATTAATAATAATTTGCATTTAGAAGTATAATTTATTATAATAAAAAGTGGACGGTGATACGAAATAAACCGTGACGGTGCATAGTGCATTTACTGACTTTGAATATTATACTAACGGCTATAATGACAGCTTCCTATTGGAAGAGATCCAAAATTTAAGAAATATTAATATTGTTGTGTTGGCGAAGAAGACAAAAGCGTTTATTTTGTTTGAAGCTCACTACATGGGTCCCCAGTTCGAACCCCAGCGGGTGCATGGACTTTTTAAGGTACGCAATTGTTACGACAATGTTTATCTGTCGTTCATTCTGCAATCGGATATTTAATTGAAAGACTTAAGAAAAATAATATATGATTAAAGCAGTGACTAAAGTGGCACAAAAATACGAATATTGTTGCTAATTGAGAGCCGCCTATTACAAATAAGTAGTTGCTCTAAGATGGCGTCCTGCGGCAACTTGGATCAGTCGGATAAAATATTGGAAGACGAATTTGATGGTGTAACGTTACGTATACAAACCCGTAGGAACGTCTTGCCACATGGTGATGATGATGAATCTTTTCTAAACAATTCTTATCTAGAAATTACCCATCAAAGCCTACCGAATGTAACTGCGCACGGAATAATAAACACTCAACAAATTGAAGAGATGAAAGAAACAATAGATAAATTAAACTTGGAATTACATATAGCTACTACTGAGATTGATACTCTAAATTTAGAAAATACGGAACTTAAAAATAAAATCAAAGGATACGAAAAAAAGATAAAATTATATAAGTCTGTTGGAATACAAGATAATAAATGTCTGACATCTTCACCTTTGAAATTCTTTTCTCCGCAATATCGTAAGTTGAAATCTACACGTACACCAATAAGCTTTCCGTGCACTCCGTTACAAAAGGTTGCAACAAATACAATCAAGTTTCAAAACATAGATTGTAGCATCATTAATACGACACAATACAGTGACAAAAACCTAAAAAACAAATCGGTGAATGAATTTGCGACAATAATTATTGACAAAGAAGATGAAAGCACACCACACAAAAAAAAATGTAACTACACACAAATGAATAAAAAACCAGGGATAAATAACAATAACAAGATTTGCAGCAGTTATTTCCAGAGAGATGTCGCTAGTAGTTCATCAGCCAACAAGAGACATCGGGTTTTGATTCTTGCTGACCAGACAGCTTCAGGCATTAGAAATAAATTGCAGACAATACTAGGTGATAAATATATAGTAACTTGCTATTTAAAGCCACATGCACATGTAGATCACGTATTGGACTCATGTGAGTTATTATGTAGGGATTTTGACAAATCAGATTTTATATTGATTTTAGCGGGGAGTAATGACAATAACTTGATTAAGCTGCAAACATTTTATTATTACATGATGCAAAAGATTAAACATACTAATATTCTAGTTGGTGAAATTTGCAGGAATGACTATTTTAATGTTCAAAAGTTGAACCATGTCATTAAATCGATTTGTTCATATTTTAGCCACACTGGGTTTATATTGTTTAGTGATAATAATCATGTAGGGGGTAGATTGTTTGATAAGTTACGTGCATGTAGATTAATTGTAAGAGAAATATTAAGAATAAATTATAAAAATAATTATGTTGATTACATCACGGGACTACAATGTCGTAAGAAAATGTTGTTACTTAACAGACAGAACATTAATGTTGGGACACAAACTGATATGTATAGAATAGAATGCTCAGATAGGCGTTGTATTAATATTGACTCAAAAAACTCTGTCATCAGCGCTGGCACTCAAACTGATGACTGCTTGGAGAATGCGTTTTTTCTTGCACGACCAACTCCATAGCACTACAGACAAAGATTTTTTACTTTCTGATCGTAACGAAAACTGTAATAGTAATTTGACACAGATAAATATATTTCATCAGAATGTATGTGGAATAAATAATAAAAAAGATGAGCTTGAAATGTATTTGGACAGTCAAAGCACTGTATACCATTACTTGTGTATTAGCGAACATTTCCTTAATGAAAATCAGGTATCCTTATTTACTTTACCAAATTATGTGCTCTCAGCTTACAATACTAGAATAAATAAAAAAAGAGGAGGAAGTCTAATACTAGCGCATAAGGACAGAAAGAATAAAGTGTTGCCTATAACAAAAAAAATATACATAAGAGATAGCTTTGAAATATGTTGTCTTAGAGATATAGAAACTGGTGTCTGTATTTGTTGTTGCTACCGGACTCCTGAAGATAGTAATTTTGACACATTTATGATTAGATTTGAAGCGCTTTTGGAGCACTTTATCAATAAAAAAACGATTGTTTGTGGAGATTTTAATGTGGAGTTATTGACTGATAATAAAAAACGTGACGAACTACTAAATCTTTTAAGATGTTATAATTACAGACCTTTAATATATGAGAATACTTTTAAGAGAAATAATTCAAATTCATGTATTGACAATATGTTTACAAATATACCTAAGCACAATATAATGGGTTGTAGTGTCGATCATAATGGATTGGCGGATGGTCATGGAGCACTAATGTGCAGTATAAATATACCTAACATTGACTGTCGTGCACAACACAAATCAAAAGTCTACGTCGTACAAAGAAATTTTAGTAAGAAGAGCCAAGCAACGTTTAGAGAAAAAATATTAAATAAAAAATGGAACACAATGGGGGTTAACAAGTTCATAAAGACATTTAAAGACCTATTTCAAGAAAGTTTTAAAAAGAAAAAAAAGCTTGTTTCTGTGAAATCTGACTCAGAGCTAAAATGGGTTACGAAAGGGATTAAAATATCCAGTAAAATGAAACGCTTTCTTTGTGTCGAAAAAATGAACTATAACAATGAACCTGTTAAAAATTATCGTAACAAATATGTTACACTTTTTAGAAAGGTTATTAAGGATGCTAAAAAAAATCGCTGTATGTTCTCAAATTCTCAAATCTGGAAATATTTCTAAGGATATATGGAAGATAATTAACAGACACAGAAATAAAATCAATAAAAAATATCAAGAATTTCTTTTGAAGAATGAAAGCGGCGACGTAACTAACCCCGCTGAAATTGTCGATATGTTTGCTCAACATTTTAATATGACTAACAGCATTGAGTCCCTAGATATAAATAAAGCTAGCATGTATCTCGAAAGCTCCGTGACACGAGTACCACAAGAGTTAAAACTAAAGCCTACAACGCCTGAAGAAGTTTCTAAAATTATAAGGACGATGCATAATAAAAAATCTAGTGGACATGACGAAATTCCTATTAATATAATTAAAGATAATATTGACATTTTAGCTCAACCTCTAAGTGATTGTATAAATGAATGCCTGCAAGAAGGATTTTTCCCTGATCAACTAAAGTTGGTCAAAGTTGTACCGGTACATAAAAAAGGTTCAAAGACGGATCTAAACATGTTTCGACCTATCTCATTATTAACAACGATGTCGAAAGTTCTGGAGAAAGTATTAAAGACGAGACTAGTTAGGCATCTGAAGCTAAATAAAGTTCTGAATAAAAGGCAGTTTGGTTATCAGACAGGCGTTGGAACCAGAGATGCAATAGAGACCCTTATAAATGACGTGGTTAATGTGTTAAGCGAAAAGAAGAAAGTGGCTGGAATTTTTCTCGACTTAAGTTCTGCGTTTGATGTCGTAAGCCATGAACTATTACTTAATAAACTGAGCCACTATGGCATAAGAGGTAAAGCATTACAACTCTTCAAGTCCTATTTAAGTAATAGAAAAATGTTTGTTCAGATCAAATGCTTAGATGAAAATATGTGTGAAAGAGAATATAAATCGAAAATCTTTGAGGTTAAAACTGGCGTGCCACAGGGAAGCATATTGGGACCGGTTCTCTTCACAATTTTCATTAATGACATGGTAGATTTTATGTGTAATCATCTTTTGGATTCAATAAAATTAATAGTTTATGCAGACGATACTAATGCCATTTTAGCAGCTGAGAATCAAACAAATCTTACAATGAAGGTTGATAAATCCTTACAGTTGTTCAAAGATTGGTTTGACGCGAATGGTCTTAAGATAAATACCACTAAAACAAACGTGATGTTATTCCGAAGAAGCTCTAAGGACAAAGATGACCTAGTTATCACTTCAAGTGACAATAACTTATGTGTGGTTGAGACCGTTAAATTTCTCGGAGTACATATTGATAGTCTCTTAAACTGGAGAAATGAACTTAAAGAGGTAGAAAGCAAAGTAAGTTCGGCATGTTACGTACTTAGAAGCCTAAGGGATGAAGTAGATTTAATTCATCTTAAGATGGTATATCATGCTCTCATAGAGTCCAAACTTCGATACAGCATAATGTTCTGGGGTAGAAGTTATGATTACAATATTAAGAAGGCCTTCATCTTACAAAAAAGGTCAATCCGCACTATAGCCCGTATACGACAGCAGGAGTCGTGCCGAGAGCATTTTAGGGCTCTTGGGATTATGACTGTACCGGGCCTATATATTCTGGTTGTGTTATGCCACTTAGCCAAACATATACATGAATTTGAAACTAATGAACAACGTATACACAGAGAAAAAACAAGAAGAAAAGATCTTGTCTCAAGTATAGTGCCTAATTTAACGATCGTAAAACACACCACGCGCTATCAGTCAATAAAATTATTTAACAAACTGCCTATGGAATTGAAATCTATTATTTATCAATTTGAATTTAGTAATAAATTGAAACAATTTTTATTGAGAAAGTGCTACTACTCCGTTGACGAATATATGAATGACGCCTGCTGACATTGTTTGAATAGTATTGAACATTTCGTATTGTATTTAATTGTGTGTATATTTGTAATTATTTATAATGTAATTGTGACATTTTTAAATTGTAAATTGTAGATGCATGTATTTTCAACACAATATTTTATTGTTATGAAATAAATGAATTGAATTGAATTGAATTACCAATTGCTCGCCGGTGAAGGAAAACATCGTGACGAAATCCACACGTCCAAGGAAATATATTTCGAAATAAAAAATCGGCCAAGTGCGAGTGGGACTCGCGCACGAAGGGTTCCGTACCATTATCTAGAAAAAAGGCAAACAAATCACGTTTGTTGTATGGGAGCCCCCTTAAATATTTATTTTATTCTATTTTTTAGTATTTGTTGTTATAGCGGCAACAGAAATACATCATCTGTGAAAATTTCAACTGTCTAACTATCACGGTTCATGAGATACAGCCTGGTGACAGACGGACGGACGGACGGACGGACGGACGGACGGACGGACAGCGGAGCCTCAGTAATAGGGTTCCGTTTTACCCTTTGGGTACGGAACCCTAAAAAGCATGACCTCCATGTAGAAATCAGTGTCTTCTTGACTTCTCTTCGTCCTTAGTGGGGAGAGTCTGGTGTACTGAGATACAGGCCCTGCCTAGTTCATTCACCAGTCTCTCACAATCTATACATTGTTGTTTTATAACCAAACCACTTGATTTTTTATATACATGTGTATTTTATAAGATTGTGGAGAAAAATAAAGAAAATTTTGAATTTTGAATTTTAGTCTTGGTAGCGAACCCCGCAAATCTTAACTGATTAGGAAACGGGTTAACGCGAAAAAGACCAAGTAAAACCACCCTTACCCTCATATATTAATTTAAAACCGTAACTTTGCTGTCGAAACGTGACCCAAGAATGAATCAAAATTAATACAAGTAAAAAGACATTTAATAAGTAACAAGTGAAGCTAATGCGCCGAGTTGGCGGCGAGATGTCGGCGCCTGTTCAAACTCTCGTCGGGGTAATGGCGGGCATCCATCAAGCTGGGGATTACGCCCGATGACAGACTAATGACAGCACCTTACACAACTTATACAGTGACTGGCTTTTTTATAATCAATTGCTATTTAACCGTCTTCAAATAAGGAGCAGGGTTGATAGTTGCGTAGGTTCGTTGTCCCTGTTTTTGACGTGAAAAGTCTTTGTTATCAGTCAGTAGAAATTAATTTTGTACAAAAGTCGTCTGTGTGGGTACCTCTGTCTCACCTATTTCTACCGCCAAGCGGCTATATTTATATAGCTGTGTTCCGGTTTGAAGGGTGAGATATGGCAGAGAAATTACTGGGTACTGCGACGAAACAGCCTTACGTCACAAGATTGGCAGCGCGCGAGTAACATCCCCGTGGTGTTGCGAGCGTCAATAGGCTGAGGTGATCGCTTACCAAATAATGCTGACCGCGTGCTTGGTAGTGTATAAAAAACACAAATGAACGAAGTGTCTTAGGTTTTCGCGATTATTATACATTGAATTAAACAATGTTTAACGGAAGTATCGGGTGTTTTATTTATTTTGTTGAACCTGACGTTGATGTTTCGAATACAGCGTCCGTGGTCGCAGGAAGACTAAACAGGTTGTGAGATACTATATATATATATTTATTATTAGGACAAAGCACATACACTTAAAACAAACAAGTATGCACATACTCAATACAAACATAACACATACATTCTAGTGCCCAACACGCGGACGCAATTTGTAAGCGCATGCATGGGGGATTCATGTAAACCTCTGAATTAAATAAATAAATAAAATGATTTTATTTCGACCAACTTAGATCATACAGTATGTTAGTTAGAGATATTAAAACACCTTAGATTATCTTATCGTTTGTATAGTAGATTAGGGTTATATTTCTTTGTTCCTCAGTATGTGAACCATTGAGCAATGGTTCACATACCGAAGATCATATTTTTTAGCAAACATGCTCAGGATGCTGTTGGAGCTGGCCCGGACCCTGCGCGCCAGGGATGCACACCGTTTTCGCATAGTTGCAAAAAAGCAGTCTACTCTAGCTTCGGCGAACATCCCCGACGCGCTACAATATCGGGGCATCCCCATCAGCCTCCTGAACGCGTTGTTATATTGAACGCGTAGAGCGCTGAACTGCTTGTGCGCGTAATCAACCCACGGGCTGCTCGTGTAAAACGATGTACAATAAGCTCGGAATAGTATAATTTTAACTGATGAATTGCATTCAGACTGCAGTCTTATGTTGCTATGTCTTTTGATGCGTTCAATAATAGTGGCTTTTATTATACTTTGTAACTGATTTATTGCCGCCTGCAAATTTACATGTATGTTTCTACGCGGGTGACTCCTATGGGACAGGCTTAGCCTAGTTTAGGAGTCACAGGATACTGTAACATTGGCAATGATTGGTTGTAATAAATATATTTCTATTTCTATATATATATAATTTGCAACTACAGTATCTATTTTCCTTTCCTTTCAGGAGCCAGTGGACAAAGAACCGCCATTGGCCTACAGGTCCCGGTTTGAATGCTTTTCATATACCACTATATTTGTGTTTCCTGATTTATGTACATATCTGTAATCACCACTTGCTCGGCGGTGAAGGAAAACATCGTGAGGAAATCTAAAGGTGACCTGAGAAAGGTCTGGTTTTCCCTCTAGGTCGTGGAGGCCTGACGGCAGCCGCTGCATCTACATATCTTTAAATAGCAATTTTTTGATGAGCTCGATCGCTCAGTCGTGAAAGACGCGACTTTGACACCAACGCTCGTAGGATCGATTTCCACACAAGACAAACATTTGTGTACATGAACATGTCTGTCTTGGTCTGGATGTTTTAAGAGAGGTAGGGCGTATCAAAGCAGCCCGCCTGGGGAAGTACCTCCACCTCACAGAAAACCGCAACCAAATAACAACTCCCTAGAAAGTTGTTGTGTTCCTGCGTGTGAGTGAGGTCACCAGTAAGCTCTTAAGGAGTTGCTGTGTAAGCAGCAGAGGAAGCATCGCGGAAGTGATATATGTTACAAGCGTTAATAGGCTACGGTAACTGCTTTACATCAGGTGGACCGTGTGCATGTATGCCTTCCGACGATGTGTAAAGAAAAATATCAGTATCTTCGTCAAATCCTTAGACTTAAGTAGCGGACCCCGCCGATTCTAATGGATTAGGAAACGAGATCGTGCTAAGGAGAATAATTTAGAGGAAAACCATTACCCGGTAGTGTATATGTCTTTGCATGCAATTTGATCTAACCTGCTTTGTGTACTTCCGCCACCAATTAGTTCATGCGGCCTAGCGCCGGCCGGCACTCACCCACTACTGTTAGTACGTGCTACATGCTGACGCTGCCATGGCTGCTCCGGTAGTCTCTGCCTCGGCTGCTGCGGTCGTCCGCCATCTGGAACAAAATCCGCATGCCCCCACCACCACCGTCGCTGCCACAACTGATTGCCTGGCAAATAACGCCTGAATCTATTAAGTATATGTCTTTGGCTACTACTTGCCATCGCGCGGTGTGTATTTGATTACTCTGCGGTACATTGATCAAGAGAGCTCGATGGCGTCGTTGCGCGTGTCATTCTAACCAAACACGCAGGTTAAGCAACGTCTACCGCAGCCTGTCTGGATGGATGGGTTTATCTATCACGAGTTTCTCCGTCGGAGGGAACGTTGAGCCGTCGGTCCCGGCTGTTGTCGATAGATGACAATCGTTAAGCTAAGTCAATGGCCCTCGGGCGGTTTGAAAACGCTGGCCTCCGCCAAACCGCATTTGAGCAGCGTGGTGGAGTATGCTCTAAACCCCTTCGGTTGAAGGGAGACCCGTATCCCTGCAGTGGGGTGAGTAAGGGTTGATGTGGTACATTGATCAATGGTAGACAACATTTCAAGAAGTGATTCTAATTGATCATAAAGGATATTTATTACCATAAAAGATATCAAACAAACACAGTGGTTGGAATGAGTGGTGGGCCTGTCCCGTGCCATATTAAGCAAATAAAGAATAAAATGTCGCAAAAATAAATCGGTGAAGTTACTTCTGCTGGGTAATAGAAGTAACTACGCCGATTTACTTTAATAAAATATATAAAATAATTAAATAGAATTTTGAAATTTACGTGATAAATTAAATCCTAGAAAGGTAATTTGATCTTTAAAAACGTATCTCAGTTATCAAAAAATTAACAGCTCGAACAATTTATAAAGTCTTGCAAAGTATTTTGTCTCAACTACAAAGTTCAGCTGATGATTCTGAGATAAGCTCTAAGGACCTTGTTCCATGTAAAGATAATATAGGAAATACATTTTCTATATTTTCATTAATATATCATTTAATAAGCTAATCAACTCCGACTCAAGTGGATGAAATATCGTACAATAGCGAAAATATTCGATATGAAGATGGTCGTCGTCGTACTCGATGACCGGCTCAAAAGACGTGACGAAAGATTTATTTGGAAATATTCTAATACGATTAGTGAAAAAGGATTTGAATATAACATGTATATATAAGATAGTTATTTTGATACTGTTGATTGTTTGCGCTGGATGGAAGTTTGAAGACATCTTGTTAATGATAACACTTGTACAAATTCCACTTCACAATGTTATTAGATGCTTATTTTTATTTTACGTTGGGTTTGTTTGTAATGAATACCTTGATAATGCCATAATGGCGAAACCGGTCGGTAAAAATAAAAATAAGTAATAAATAAAATCGGGGAAGTGAATCTGTATAAGTATTTACATTACAAGATAAGATAGTAGATACGAAAACTATACATATCACTAATAATGCGACATTTCTTTTATGAGTAACAAACTAAATTTTGAAACATTAGTTTTTCAAAAAGCAAAATACCTAAATTTATCTTCATAGGCGAAGATTCATGTTTATTCGTATATGTATTTATGATAACAAATTTTTTCGTATTTTTAAAACTCTTGACTTGGTTTCCCGAAGGGCGATACCGCGAAACTAGGAACTAAATTCGTCTCTAGAAACTATCTTATGAAAAAGAAATAATTCGCTGTAGCACTTAATATAGTTAATCAAGAGAAGAAATATGACAGTGCAGGATTTCCATAAGAAATTAGAGGAGATTCTTGTAAATTTAACTCTGACATTACCATACAGATGAAGAGAGAGAGAGAAAGAGCACCAGTGAGTTTTCGCTGTGAATCTATTTCGTTTAGCTCGCTTTCACAGTCGGGCGACATGAGCGAAGCCAAACAAATATAGCTTCGCTTCGCTCCCAGTGTAGCCGGTGCTTGATGACCACAACAGAAAGCTCGACATCTTTTCACCCATTCATGAAAAATTACATGTGAGATACTCGTACTTACATCGATTCGTCTCGAATCTCTTTCAGAGTCCATCGGCGCGGGAGCTGACGACAGTCATTCTCAGCCTCATAATCATGTAGATCATGTAACTATCGGGTTTTTGTTTATTTACTTTGACCTCAAGGGTTTATCGTCAATGTTCTCAAAGTATTTAGGCCAAATTTTTAAGGAAGACCACCTGTCGCGATCGAATTGGTCGTGTGAAATTGGAAGGTCGTGTCAGGAGCATTAGGAACCGTGGAGTATGCGTGAATTATGAATGTCAGAGAAACGACAAGAGAGGTAGCGCGCATCAAAGCAGCCCGTTTGGGGAAGTACCTCCACGTCACAGAAAACCGCAGCCAAATAATAACTGGAGGGTTGTTGTGTTCCTGCGTGTGAGTGAGGTCACCAGTAAGCTCCTGAGGAGATGCTGTGTTAACAGCAGAGGTGACACGCGCGAGTCACACTTAATGTACTACAAGCGTTCATAGTCTACGGTAACTTGTTGTAGAAAATAAAAATAGTTCAAATTTGGAATAAATATGAATTCCAATACATGGATTAATAATTTCGAAATTACAGAATAAAAGACACGCGGTTATAGCACGCGACATGCGGCCATGTTGCCTCCGCCGACCAACAGCGACGGTTTCAGCAATTTCAGCATGTATGACACTCTCACACAGACTCTGACAAGGGTAATGTAAATGAAAACATAAAATACGCCTGACGAAAAAACTGTTTCGTAAAACAACAGCATCCTAAAAACTGTGGCGGATAGACCGCATTCACAGATAATGCGTCACTTAGTGCGGGGACCACGTCTGCAGCCCTGCATGGTCAGATATGAATACAGAATAGCATCTACTAACTTTAGACCTAAGCTCTTTTTGCAAGTATGTACTAACAAATTTGGATCACTGTTATCTGAAAATAAAGACAATTTGAATTTGTAACGATAATGTGGTAAATAAGCATACGGCTCGCCTGATGGAAAGCTACTTCCGCAGCCTTACAACGATAGGGTCATCACTCGCGAGTTCTTAAAAGTATGTATGTATACCTTCACGCCAGGTCTCTTGCGGGGTAGGCAGAGAGTACGGAGCGCCAGAAGACACGGTTCTACATACTTGACTCGCTTCTTTAACATAAATAGCTCTTTTAATGCACCCTCGCCGGTTCCTAAGGCTCCTAGGAAATTCTATATCTAATTTAGCTCTATCCTTAAAATAATTTTATTCTTACTTTTAGTAACGAAGTCTTCAATATTGATAACTATAAATAAAGCAAAGAGTTTGTTTGATTGAATTCACAAGTTATAGAACTACCAGTTGGATTTGGAAAATTCTGTTTAGTTCTGATCGCCCAATCCTTACAACCTATAGGTTATACGTAGGGTTACATATATTTCGCAAATAAAAAATCGATTTTTTGCATAAATACATACATACATTTTTATTTGTGATATAACTACAAATTTAAGGTGAAAAAGGGTCTTAACAGACAGGTAGACAGACAGACGGACAACAAAGTGATCCTATAACGGTTCCGTTTTGCCTTTGAGGTACGGAACCCTAAAAATAACGTTTTCGTCCATCTGTCGAATGTCTGTAACGGCAAGACCGATTCTGACGGGATTTTCACTGGCAGATAGCTGATGTCATGACGAGTAACTTAGACTGCTTTTATTTTACAAAAACTAGAGTTCCGTAGGTAAAATATAATCCATGAAATAGTGAAACAAATGTAATTTCAAGTCATGTCCTATAGTAATAACTAAAATTACACACATTTCAAAGCAGAGCATCGAATGTGCTTATTAGTTTCTTTACTCCAAAAGTAAACAAAATTTACGTACACAACAAAATTGACCAAAACATTTTAAAATATTCCTTTGTTCGGACACTGGAGCGTATTTATCTCATGCATCGGACACCAACTCCCGCTTTCCTAGTCTGTTATTACTGCGGCCATTTCTCTGCTTTTTTTTTTTGTTGAAAAAGCGAGTGATTTAGGGCTTTGTTTTATACAGCTTTCGTGGTCAGTGTTAGCGAGTTATCTGACCGTTAAATATAGTTTAACGGAGAGTGGATTTTAGGATATTATACTCTGAGAATACTAATAAAATTATATTCTTTTAGGGTTTTGTAATTCAAAAGAAAAATCGGAACCCTTATAGGATCACTTTGTTGTCCGTCTGTCTGTCTATAGTCATTTTCTCAGGGACGGGTGGAGCTATCAAGATGAAATTAATATCAAATACTGAGCTCTGCAATCCTTTCGAGCAGTGAAAAATCAAACTTCTAAGTCAACGCAATCAAATGATACGGCTGTTTATGCCTCGTTTATGCGCATATTTTGACACTTGCAAGGGAATCAAAACCTATAGGGGAAGAAGCAGTGTCATGTAGCACAAATAAAGGAAATAATCCGAAAACAGTAAATTTGTAGTCACGTCACAAAAAATTATTGCGAAAATTATTTGTGAAAATATTTTTTTACCCTTTTTCTATTTTTGAACCCTCGCTTTTTTTGAATTTTCTACAAACTAGTGCACTTATATGTGCGTCGTCGGATATTTGTTGTCGCCGACTGCACAGTCTTGAAGATAGGTACCTGTCGGTACTATGGGTGCATGTAAATCGTGGCGGCCACACCCATACAACCTTTTCGTGTATGCAGTACCTCGCCACTCTCCTACTAAGTTCCAAGAAGACATTCAAAGATACACTGGAAGAGATTCCTTATAGGAATATGTCCGCCTTTGTATATTTATATATAGTTGCATTTACCAGAGGGAGACTTTGTACAGTCGTCGTCTGCGTGGGTACCTCTGTCTCACCTATTTCTATCGCCAAGCAGCTATATTCATACAGCTGTGTTCCGGTTTGAACAGTGAGATATAGCAGAGAAATTACTGGGCACTGTGACGAAACAGCCTTAGGTCACAAGGTTGGCAGCGCGCGAGTAACATGCCCGTGGCGTTGCGAGCGTCAATAGACAGCGGTGATCGCTTACCATCTGATACGGGCCGTATGCTTGTTTGCCAAACTAGCTGTATAAAAAAAAAAAAATTTCTTTGCTATTTTGTGTACAATAAAATGCGTTTAAAACCAGTTGCTTAATCAGATAATTGCAGTTTAGTAGTACGGAATAATATTTATATATAGTATTTACCATTCGCGAGTCTCGGCTGTACGTTTTCTCTGGCCCGAGTCCAATCCATTCCGACCTTCTTCAAGTTTTGGCCGTGTAGAGTACTCATCATCTCGAGTGCTCACAATAAACAGAAGTGTGGACCTTACACAGCCTGACGAGCTCGGTGGCGCAGTGGTGAAACGGGCTGTTACGTTACTTTGACACCGACGCTCGTGGGATCGATTCCCACACAAGACAAACATTTGTGTGCATGAACATGTCTGTTTGTCTTGGTCTGGATGTTTTAAGAGAGGTTGAGCGCATCAAAGCAGCCCGTCTCGGGAAGTACCTCCACCTCACAGAAATCCGCAGCCAAATAACATCTCCCTAGAGGGTTGTTGTGTTCGTGCATGTGAGTGAGGTCACCAGTCTCCTAAAGAGTTGCTGTTAGCAGCAGAGGAGTCATTGCGCGAGTGAACTTTGGTAATGTATTACAAGCGTTGATAGGCTACGGAATCGCTTTACATCAGGTGCGCCGCATGCTTGTATGCCTTCCAACGTTTATAAAATATCGTTGTAACAAACGTACGTCGTCACAAACCCTATATTTCTTATAACATTACTTATCCACACTAAGTTGTACAAAGAGTTAACCGCTGAATACAAATTTCAGACTTGAGGATTCACCTCGAATATGTTCCAGTTTTTATGCCATTGAATGGTGGAAGTTTCCAGAATAGCCCAGAACGTAGTGAATTTCTATCGACGTCTTCAATAGTTAGGACAGATATCTCAATTGAATAGTTTGCAAGTTCCGCATCGAAGGCTTGCCCATTCCGTAGCAATGCATTTATACTGAAGTTTTACAATGTGCGATCGGATTTCGACACGATATAAGTTTGTTTACTCTTCAAGCGGTGGTCGATGACGATCTTGCTGGCACAGAGGCTCGTGACGCCATTTTGACATCAAGGCTCGAGGGTCCGATCCCCACACAGGACAAATATAAGCGTCCACGAACATGTTAAATTTGTCTTTGGATGAGTGTTCTTAAGAAATGTAGGGAGGACGCATATCAAAGCAGCTTATCTGGGGAAGTGGCTTACGTTACAACCTCTAAAACAACTCCCTTGATGGTTGTTGTGTTCCTGCGAGTGTGAGAGCTTATAAAGCTTTTAAAGAATAGTTGTGTTAACAGCAGAGGTGGCATGGCTGGACTGATCTTTAATGTATTGCAAGCTTTCATATCGGTTCCCGCTTTACATCAGTGGGGCCGTATGCTTGTATGTCCCCAGACGTAGAATAAAAAAAAATGATGAGCTCGGTGGCGCTGCTGTTAATAACGCGACTTTGACACCGACGCTCGTGGGTTCGATTCACACTCAGGACTTTTGTGTGCACGAAAATGTCTGTTTGTCGCGGTTTGAATGTTTTTAAGAGAGGTAGGGCGCATCAAATCAGCACGTCCGGGGAAGTACATCCATCTGTCAAAAAACTACAGTCGGGCTCCTCCCTGGAGGGCTCTTGTGTTCCTGCGAGTGAGGTTGACTAGTAAGCATCAAAGAAGTTGTGTTAGCAGCGGGGGTGGCAACGTGCGATACTATACGATACTTCCTACAAGCGCTCGTAGCTTATGGTGACCACTTTGATCAGGTGAGCCGTGTGCTTGTTTATCAAACGAGTATGTATACAAAAAGTACTCGTTTCAACGTTCAGGGGTCCACGACAATCCAAATATTGTTCAGGAACACCGTTCCTGTAGTTTGCGAGTTTATCTGTGTGTGTGTGTTTTTTTGGAATATTCGAATTTTGACTTCAAATTCGGATTCAGCATAAAAAAGTAGAATAGAAATGTTCAGGAACACCGTTCCTATCTTTTAAGGAACATGGTCAAAATGGCAGATAAGTTAAAAAAAAAAAACTGAATTGTTATATAATTAAAAGTTAAAATAAGAAGAGGCATGCTCCGATGGTTCGGACATGTAGAAATAATGCAAGATGAAAGAATGACGAAGCAGATATACAATGCAAAAGTGGAAGGATGTAGGAGCCGGGGAAGGCCAAGACTTACCTACCGTGACCAAATTGGTCGTGTTCTATCAGAAGGTGATGTCAGGAGCCCTAGAAACCGACGAGCGTGCATGAGAAGAGCAATGAATGTTAAAGAAGCGAGTGAGATATGTAAGGATCGAGTCACGTGGCGCTCGGTTCTCTCTGCCTACCCCGCAAGGGATTTGGCGTGAAGTTATAGAGAGAGTTATATAATTGACGAGTGGTGGTCTGGTGTTCCCCCGGCTATGCAAGTTTGCGCATTCTCAACTGGTTTCTCTTTGTATTTTATAAGTTACCTTAGAATTAATCGATCTAAGTTATATCTATATGTTGTAATACAGTAAGTATTTTAAGTAAATAAAGATTATTATTCATTTCTTAATGTAAGAAATGAAACAGTCATAATAATTACATTTTTAAATATACAAAACTAAAATACATTTTAAAATATAAAAAAACAGTATTCCACCGATAGCAGGAACAAGGTCCAAACTGTCAGCGGTCAAGGTCACAGAGACAGAAACCTCCTCACAATACGTGCCGTGCTAAGGAGGACTGCCTTCTGTTCCCAAGGTGAATCTGTTCAGATGTTGGACGAGGCTCTTGGCTATTAAGCCATTGACCGACACTACAATCGGAATCATAATTGTTGAATCGACATTTTAAACAACGTACTACTTCAATCTCATCCATGAATCTACATGTGGCAAAATCGATATTTTTTTTTTCTTTTATTAAAATAAGGTGCTTGCGTATTTCCGGGGAAAGTTGGTTACTCATCAATTTTCTACCGCAGGCTACAGGACGATGACGCAGTATTTTTACATCTTTCAAGTACTCTGACAATGTAATATACATTTCATCTTTTATATTTTGATTATACAATGCTGACAAAAACTTTGTGTCGTCTATTTTATCAGGAATGTATTTTATAATAATACGTCGGCGTCCTTTGGGTTTTTCAAGGTTCAGTCCTGCCGATTTAATGCCCTCTACCGATTGTAGCTTTCGGATTTGAGCATCATTCGATACACGTAGAACTACACCCGATATGGCAGTTTTCTTGACGCCTACAATTTGAAAACCATCATCGAATGGCTTGATGACTTTCATGAAAGCTTCATTCGAAGCTTCTGATGTTTTGAATTCTGCAGATTGTGTGTCTGTGGGATATGCCACAATGCAAGGCATCACATCACACATCACACACATAAATAATATCGTCAAGAAAGCTTCTCAAGCTCTGGGCTTTGTAATGCGTACCTCTGCGGACTTCAAAAGCATAAATACTTTTAAAATATTATACTGCACGTATGTTCGTAGCGCCCTTGAATGTGCTTCACAAATTTGGAACCCACAATATATTATTTACAATAATAGAATAGAGAATATTCAAAGGAAATTCATTTAATATATTTGTTTTCGCCTAAAAAATAAATATCGACCAGAGGAATATTTAAAGTACTGAGCCAAATTTCATTTGTTACCTCTCTATAAACGCCGTGAAATTGCTGATGTTCTGTACTTTATCAAAATTAATACGAATGCCATAGATTGTCCTACATAGAACTATTATCCAAATTAAAATTTATTGTTCCACCAATATGATATAGCAGATACACCATCTAAACTGCAAACACTGGTCACAGCGATGAAAGACGACTGTATGAAGAAAGGCTTACTACTGAATGCGAAGAAAACAAAGATAATGGTATTTGAAAGAGAAGAATCCAGAACTAATGTAAGGATTACGATTGATGATGAAGTGTTGGAACAAGTGGATGAGTTTGTATATTTATTTATTATTTATTTATTTCATATTACAACAATAAGACTTATGATTATATCTAGGACGATATGCTAAAAAGCTAACAAGCTTTATGCGCATACCGGGCCGTCTAATATCTTGTGTGCATGTGATGTTTACATTGCGCATGACAAGAGCTCTTAGAATTAAGGCTAGAATACAGTTACAATTGCCTGTTAATAAAGATACCGGTGACTTTTGTTTATATTATCTACAGAAGCACTAGTTTCATCAGAATCAAATATCAAAAAGATAGCACAATATTTGTTAGTGTCAACGGCACTTCCCTTCTTCCAATAACGAAACGGCTTAGTGATGCCTTTATAAGGCTAATTATGAGCATAAGTGCAACAGCGGTGCACGGCGCACGGGGCACCGATGCATAACTGGCCGTATGAAGTGATTGTGGTCGAGTGTGACGTGTACTAGCGCATGGCGGTGGGAGACATACCGGTTTGAATGCCGCGTACAGAGTGTTCTTTTCAGTTGCATAAGTATAATGATTTTTATTAATGTATGCGTGTATTGATGTGCATTGAGTATAAAATATGTAGGTTAGTTTTATGTATGTAATTTATTGAATTGCTTAGCTACTAGTATCAATATTAGATATCATTATTTAATTACAATTAAATACTTATTTAAAATGTACCTATATGTAAATTATTTTATTTATGTAATGAGCCATGTTTGTTGTATTTGAATATTTTATTTAGTATCCTTCGGACGTTTAGGTGTGAAGTAGTCTTTTAATTTCCATTTTATATTTTTTTCGTTTATATTATTTTTTAAGTTAGTGGGTAATTCATTCTTTAGAGTTGCTATTAGATAGTTCGTCGTTCTTTTGCCGAACAAGTTGTTAAATTTTGGAATCACCAGCTTCTTGTTAGTAACTCCACGTGTAGTGTTTGTTTTTCTAGATAACACTTGAATGTTCGTGTTAAAAAATTCTTCCTTTAGTAATGTGTATTTAATTTTAGTGTGTATGGACATGATTTGGCAATATGAGAAAAGGTCGTGATAGTTATTTTTATATTGTTTTTTAATAGCTGGATGTACTATTGTTTTGAGAATTCTTATTTGTAAATCATATATTTTATCTAGATGTGATTTACATGTACGGCCGTAGCTACTGAGGCCATATGACACTATTGATTCACCTAGGGCTTTGTAAAGTGAGAGACGTACAAAGTAGGGTGTTTTGTTTTTTATTAATGTGAACTTAGTGAGTAGTGCTCGTAGTTTGTCACAAACATGATTAATATGTCCTTTCCAGTTTAGTCGGCTATCTATGGTGAGTCCTAGATATGTTTGACTGTCAGTTAGTTCTATGTTAGGACATAGGCACGTTTTTGGGCTTGGTTCAATATGGAGACAGTTGTGGTCATGAGCAATAAGTTTGCCTAGGATCGATTTTCTATTATGGCTTGAGCTTATATACATGAGCTTAGTTTTGCTTGCGTTGAGCACTAGTCCTACGTCATGAGACCATTTATTAAGCAACGTAAAGTCTGATTGTAATCGGTCTAGTGCTCTACTCAGGTCATGATCAGCCGCCACCAGGCAGGTGTCGTCTGCATATTGAAAGAGCTCACACGAGTTTATGATATTTGCCAGATTATTGACATAGGTCAGGTAGTGTAATGGCCCTAAGACTGATCCTTGTGCTGTACCTTCTGTGACGTTTACTGCACTACTAGTGGCGTCACAGACTTTTACACGATAAGCCCTGTTGGTCATATAGTCCCTACACCACTCCAGCAAGGGTCCACGTATGCCGTGGTCTTCTAGGTTGTGTATAAGTGCATCATGGCGGAGAGTATCGAATGCACTGCTGTAGTCTATGAACATTACGAGGATGTGTTTGCGTTGGTTTAGGCTTTTATTTAGACTATCTGTGAATCTAGAAAGTAATTGAGTAGTACTTTTATGAGGTTGGAATCCGTACTGTTTGTCTGTTAGTATATTGTGTTTACCATAGAAGTCGTATATTTGTTTACTAATATATTTCTCTACAATTTTGTCTATAGTTGGTAGGATCGTGATACGTCGATAGTTCTCGTATTCGTTTTTTGGACCTTTTTTATGAATTGGTCGTACCAGTCCCGTTTTAAGTTCGTTTGGGTATTTTCCTGATGTCACACTAGTGTTGATTAGCTGTGCAATAGCGGGAGCTGTCTTTCTACCTAGTGCTGTTATATCACTTGCTCTTATGCCATCAATCCCAGGTGCTTTATTTGGTTTGACAGATTTAATTATTTTACTAACACTATCATCGGTAGCTTTTTTAAAACGTATTGATATATTGCATGGTTTTCTGTAGGTTTCTGGATTAAGTAGCTTGTGTGTACATGTGGGAAGAATACTAGCAATACTTTTTTTAAAAGTGTTCGCGAATTTATTGACAATATCAGTTGTTGTTGTAAACTTATCTTCGAAAGCATTTTTTATGGTCTCGTCTATTGAGCTATTTATCCTGCCCGTTAATCTATTTAGTATATCCCATAGTTGCTTAGGGTTTCCTTTGCTCCGAGTTATTGTTTTTATTGTGTCTTTGTTTTTAGCTTTTTCGGCTAGTTTATGTGCGCGATTTCGAGCTCTATTGTATTGTAATTTCAGTATCATATTATTACTATCCCTTTTCCATTTTGTAAATAATTCCTCCTTATACTTGCACGCATCTATAATTGTTTTATTTAGCCACGAACTGTTTTGTTTTGATGTTTTATTCGTGTTTTTAGTTTGTTTCGTATTTTCATAGCATTTAAGAAAGCTGCTTTTAATATTATTATAAATTTCATTTGGGCAACTAGATTTCCCTATATTGTTCCAATTTAGGTCATGTAACATCTTGTGTAGCTTTAAATTATTATACACAGTTTTAAATTTTGCAACATCCTGTACTAGTGAGCCAATGCTCGCAACTATTATCGCTCGATGATCTGCCAGTGTTATGTCGAGTGCCGCGGTGTAAGTGTCTTGTGTTCTCTTATCTTGGATGCGCTTTCAGCAGGGATGAAAGGTGGCCGCAGATGTGGAAAGACGAGTGAGTGCTGGGAATAGTGTGAATGGAGCGTTGGGAAAACTTCTTGGCAGTAAAAGCTTGAGTCAGAAGGCATAACTCGTTATATACAATGCAGTGTTGGTCCCAACGCTAACTTATGGAAGCGAGAGTTCGGTATGGCAGAAAGAGCATGAAAGTAGAATAAACGCGGTTGAAATGCGAGCGCTGCGCAAAATTTGTGGCGTAAGGCTCGTAGACCGTATTCGCAATGATGATGTTAGAAATAGAGTTGGTCTGAAAGAGAGCGTCGGTGTTAAAATAAGAAGAGGCATGCTCCGATGGTTCGGGCATGTAGAAAGAATGCAAGATGAAAGAATGACGAAGCAGATATACAATGCAAAAGTGGAAGGATGTAGGAGCCGGGGAAGGCCAAGACTTACCTACCATGACCAAATTGGTCATGTTCTATCAGAAGATGATATCAGGAGCCCTAGAAACCGGCGTGCGTGCATAAGAAGAGCATTGAACGTTAAAGAAGTGAGTGAGATATGTAAGGATCGAGTCACGTGGCGCTCGGTTCTCTCTGCCTACCCCGCAAGGGATTTGGCGTGAAGTTATAGATAGATAGATAGATTGTTCCACCAAAAAAATCCCTAAGATACCATGCGCCTTACCATTTACCACTAGTTCATGTAAATTATCGCAAAAATTCGCTTTTTTTTGCTGCGAGCGGCTAGTAAACTTAACAAACTAAACCGTCAACTAGAGTTGGATATATTCAATAATAATAATAATAACCCCGCAGGGCAGCTTGTGGCGAGCTGTTGGTGCGTAACGACACCACGGGTACCCGAGTGCTCCAGAGAGTCGATCAGGGCCTTCGTCTCCGGCGTGTCTTCGTCGGTCGGAGTGTAAGAAGGCCCGCAGGACTCTCAGCTCTGGCTTGCCTTCATTGGCCGTCCAGAGAGGAGTCGATAGAGTATATTGCCCTAGCAGGTGATATGCTCCAGGGGTGGAAGTGGCTAAAGGGCATAACAGTAACTTCGGAGAAAGCACGGCACACCTTTCGACACCCCCGAGTCACTCACATCGGTGTTGCCCCCGGCCAACTTTCTCTGGCATTTCGGGGGTCCATCTAGTGAGTGGCGAGCCACCGCCTGTCGAAGTAACATCAGATAGGATAGTTATGGCAGGTGTCTGATCTCTTCTGTAATAGCCCAGTACTAAATAATCCCTCGAGATCTCATTTCAATAGCTCAATTATTTCCGACACATTTGCAATAGTCCCAATACCTGCCGTGACCTGTTCGTAGGTATATCCTCCCATTGACATCCCTTAGAGCAGGCCACAACTGGTATATTACATTACATCTTTCTTTTCGAAGGGGCCTCTACACGTTGGATTCATATCCCCGCGCACGCCTATCAAATGACCGGGATTAAAACCCGTGAAATAAGAGATAATAATAATAATTAATAATACTACGATATTGATTTTTCTCACCACAATTTTGTACATTGGTAATTGGTATACACAGTATGATAAACCAACCTGTGTTAGAGTCACCAGTACGAGCCAATACGAGCGTACCGTCGCGGTCGGTGAGGCGGCAGTAGAGCAGTGATTTCTTCAACATGTGCACTGTGTACATTTGTAACTATTTACACTTGTTGATTGTTGTAAATCCTCTGTATGTTACCTTGTGTATATTGTATGTAAATCGAGAAATATTAGAAAATATGTAATTTAATAATTTTTCGTGCAATTATCCAAATTATATGACTATACACGAAGACTTATTTGGCTTTCAGGTGCTTGGAATAAGTTTTTTTAGAAAATATTGCAAAAGCTGTTAGTCTTCTAAATAAACTGACAGATTCCAAATTCAAATGTAATATTTTGTTTTAGTCTCAAGTCGTGAGGCATAAACGGCACGTTGTAACATTCTAGTGTATCAGCCGGCATCGGATTAAGTTTTAATGGCCGCTGCAATAAGTTGCTTTAATTGGATGCGATATACCGAATACAATGTAGAATAACGGAGGCGAAGTTACAATAATACACAATGCAAATTAATACATGTATTTATATGAAGTTATAATGGTACATCTAAGAGAGGTAGGGCGCATCAAATCAGCCTCTGGGTATGTACCTCCACCGTACAGAAAACCGCAGCCAAATTACAACTCCCTAGAGAGTAGTTGTGTTGTAAGCTCCTAAAGAAACTTCTTATGTCCAAGCAAATTAAAGATGAGATGATATATTTGCAAAAATAAATAAAAAACTTTACAAAATTACAAATACAACTTATTCTACCGTCGCAAGGGCGTGCAAATGTTATGGTGATCAATTTAAATAGTTACATGATTCTAAAATTAAGGAAGTGTAAATAATTAATCATTGATACATTTGTCATTAAGTTATTCACTCACAGTATAATAAGATTTATTTAGAAGCCATTTATGTATTTTTTTTAAATAATGTAGTTCTTAAGCTTTCGAAATTGTCCGGTAAATGATTAAAAATATTTATAGCCATGCAATGTACATTGGTGCAATATAATGCAAGCCTCTGCTTAGGTGCATGAATCTATCCTTGTGTACTTCTGGAAGATATACAATCACCATGTCTAATGAACAAATATTGAAATTTTTTAACAAAAATACATATAAAGACACGAAAGAGGTAAAATATTCGATTTTTTTTTAAATAAAGGCTTACAACTGTTCATTGGATCTACATTATATATAAACCCGTTAAAGCTCGCGACCCAATGCTTTGCATATCCCACAGAGACACGATCCGCGGAATTCAAAACGTCCGAAGCTACTTAAGAAGCTCTCATGAAAGCCGCAGCAAGTGTTAGGAACTTTAACATTAGTAATAATTCAAATTGATAGTACCTTATATTATCAAGATGTGCGAGGTTTATAATGTACCTAATTATAAATTAATTTTACAGTTGTCTTACTATTTTTAATAATGTTTAAGCGTAAAAACTTATTTTTAAAAATATAACAGCCACGCACAAGCGCTACTTACTTCCTGTTTATATTTGTTTCATAGATTCAGGCTTTATTTTTTTTCACCGATTTTTTTAGCGATGCGACCTCTGCCTCAAAACACATGTTCACACAAACAAATATTTGTCTTGTGTGGGAATCGAACCCACAAGCGTTGGTGTCAAAGCTGCGTCATTCACGACTGAGCCACTGAGCTTGTCTAAGTTATATTGCTAAGGTCAAATTTACATGCAATTTGATCTAACCTGCCAATTAGTTCATGCAAACTATATTGTGGATTTAGCAATTCGAACCTACTGACCAATGGGAGAATATTTAAACCAATAAGCCAATAAGTGCCTCGATATTGATCCGCGAACAAGCTACTTATATTGTGCGTTCTACTTTACCCCCCCATCGGTAGCGGTGAATTGAGTTAGTATATAGTTTCGGTATCATCGGTTCTCCAAAGGAGGAAAACGAGACTCATAAGATAATGTTGTGCCATTTATAATCCAAAAACATTTGTATGAGTCCAAAATACTCAACTCTCTAGAGAGTTGTTGTGTTCCTGCGTGTGAGTGAGGCCTCCAGTAAGATACTATGGAGTTGCTGTGTTAGCAGCAAAGGTACCATCGCGCGAGTGATACTCAATGTATTGCAAGCGTTTATAGGCTACGGTAACCGCTTTACATCAGGTGGGTCGTATACATGTAGGCCTCCCAACGTTGTATAAAAAACGGGTTGCACTCCGGGAGTGCCAGCAGAAGTGAAAACTTGAACATTAACGTTGTGCATTTTTGAATATTTTGGAATGGTTAGGGAATAATTTCGAACGAATTGCTTTATTTACCAGTATAAAAGTATTATCATGTATGTGGTAAAATACAATATTCATTTATTGCGCTATCGTACACAAACATGACAATTTATATTACATTAAAAATTTAACACTTCACAACTATTACAATTATTTTACATTAAAATGTTTGTCTCTCAGAAAAATCAACTTTTATCCATAATTTCAACGACTCTTTCACCATCATCATTACCAGTATCATCATCGCCAATCTCTAAAACTCAAACACACACGCACACTCGCGCAAGCGCCCTGCGCCGCTTAAACCAAACAGCGATGTTGATAAACTTCGTTGAACGAAATGTGTAAGCGCCAAGAATTTCATGGCGCTTACAACGTTTTGGTCGCGAGAAAATAATGCCCTATGAACGATCTAGCGTTTCATGTATTAATTGTTTAATTAGAGGTAACTAATGTTTTAGCACTGCAGCGAACTTAAGTTCTAATTCTCATCAAAATCTTACGGTCAGGGTCACGTCTCCTGACGCGAGTTTAACAGTTTTTACTCATTCCAAAAAGTGCACAACGCCGCTAAAGTTTTCACTTCAAAAATACTCCACTCTCGGCGTTTCGCTCGTGAAAGCCTCTCGTTTAACAGTGAGTATTGAATGAGAATCGATAATCGATTTGCTACCGGCCGGGAACTATATAGTACCCCACTATAACACTTCCTAGTAAATAGCTCCGCCCGCCCACGGGAGCAGAGCGGGGGTAGCCGGAGCACCGGCTCAATCTGCCCTTATGTATGTACATTAGCCAGCGATAAAGTATCCTAGTGGATAAAATGCCTTTTAACCGACTAGTCTCTATTTCGAATACCACTAAAATCCTGTTTTCGTGATTTATATTCATATACACCAGCAAATTAAAATTACCCTAACTCGAATTTTAGGTAAATTCGTTTTTTTTATGCCAAGTTGCTTAAAATGTGGTGTTTTATGTGTAGTAAAAAAAAAAATCGTGAAGAAAAAGACAAAAATGACGAAGTTACAAATCATATACAGCGCTAACTAAACGTACTTTTGTAAATCACTCGATCTATATTACGCCAACTATTATTACAGATTCTGTAATTGTTAATAGATTCTGGCGTTATTTTGCAAAAGTCAAATTCATATGCAATTTGATCTAACCTGCTTGTGTGCTTCCGCCACCATGCTAAGCATTTTATTCTTACGATTAACGTCTACAACGCCTGATGATAATGAGGCGAATCGCCTCTTCACGAGTAACGGTAACAGCTTCTAGATTTACATAGATCCTGTCTAATGTACAATGTGTAAAGTCAACACCCCTTGAGGTTGCGGAGGGGTTATAGAGGGGTTGATACCGTCTAGTACTCAAAAAAAATAACTTTCGTAACGTGTTAAGGTAAATTATGTTTACCACCCCTCAATTTTCAATAAATAGTTATGAGTATAGTCATCAAAGTAGGGAGGGAAAATGACGAATGAATGTAGCACTTGTAGCATTTCATTCTTACGATTAACGTCTACAACGCCTGATGATGCCTCGTGGAGAGGCGAAACACGTGTCGCAGCGACGACCAGGCTAGTCGTGGCAGCGACGGTGGTGGTGGGGGCATGCGGATTCTGTTCCGGATGGCGGACGACCGCAGCAGCCGAGGCAGAGACTACCGGAGCAGCCATGACATCGTCGGCATGTTGCAGAGGCATACAAGCATACGGTCCACCTGGTGTGAAGCAGTAACCGTAGCCTAATAACGCTTGTAACATATATCGGTCGCGCGATGCCTCCTCTGCTGCTTATACAGTAACTCCTTAGCAGTTTACTTGGTGACCTCACTCACACGCAGGAACACAACAACCCTCTAGGGAGTTGTTATTTGGCTGCGGTTTTCTGTGAGGTGGAGGTACTTCCCCAGACGGGCTGCTTTGATGCGCCCTAACTCTCTTAAATTGCTGTATTAACAGCGCACAAGCAATGATAAATAAATAATAAATAAATATTGTCGGACAAATTACACAGCGCCATCTAGCCCCAAAGTAAGCGAAGCTTGTGTTATGGGTACTGGAGAACTGATATACATACGTAAATACATTTTTTTTAAATACATACTTATTATACATAGAAAATACCCAGACCAATATAAACAGACATGTCCATGCACACAAATGTTTGTACTGTGTGGGAATCGAACCCACGAGCGTTGGTGTCAAAGTAACGTAACAGCGCGTTCTACCACTGCGCCACCGAGTTCGTCTTTACGTTGCAATCGCTCATAATCACAGGTACGTACCCACTTTACCTTTTTTTGTAATAAAAACCTGTTTTCAATGGAATGTAAATATTATAAAATTAATTGCAAAACTATAGACTGGCTATATTTTGAAATACACTACACCCTTATTATGCCTTTGAAAGATTACCAGGTTACAGCGGAAAGCCGCACAATACTCTGAAAGGTATAAAATAAATCTCACACCGTTAGGGCTTGTTATTTCTACGAGCTTCATTTTTCTCGCCAATGTCAACTTTAATCCGTTACAATAGGGGTCATATGATACCGTAAGGCCGCGGTTTGACTGACAGAGATTTGTCACAAACTACTCTCCAATAAATAAGCGATCTTATGTGAATCTTCTTCCTTTTGACGAGCTCGGCGGCGCTGTGGTTCGATAACCACACAGCCATGCAATTCTCTAAGCGACTCGTAATGGCTGTGTGCGTCGCTGTGATCACAGATGTCACAGCTTTGACATCGTCTACTGCGATCACGGCTTTTTATTTGGTATTCTATAAGGCTGTAAGCGCACGCGAGGCTGTTTGCCTTGTAGAATTCCAATTCCAAACGCAGCCTTGCGGCGCTAGTGTCGCACAACCATGAAAAGCGACACTAAGGAATTGCAATTTTGTGTTCAAGGATGTTTGCTCTTACAGAATTGCATGGCTGGACAAACATTTGTGTGCATAAACATGTCTGTTTGTCTGTTGTCAGGAGAGGTAGGACGCATTGAGCAGTCAGAACCCGTTATATACGTTTTCCCATACATTTCGCGGTCGTATTCGACCACCCGGGTTTCGAAGGGTTAAAGCTGCCCGTCTGGGTGAGTACCTCCACCTCACAGAAAACCGTAGCCAAAGAACAACTACCTGGAGAATTGTTGTGTTCCTGCATGTGAATGAGTGCACCAGTGAGCCTTTATGCAGTTGCTGTGTTAATAGCGGAGGTTACTCGAGTGATACAGTATTACAAGCGTTCATAGGCAACGGTAACCGCATCTCATCAGGTGGATCGTATGCTTGTATGCCGGACGTTGTATAAAAAATGCGAAAGCAATCTTATTTATATCTTTATCCCATTTCCTAATTCATTAGGATTGGCGGATCCCGTTTCCTAAGCTATTGACCTCCATTTACTGTTGCCGCTATAACAACAAGTACTAAAAAAAATAACGTAAATATTTAAGGAGGCTCCCATACAACAAACGTGATTTTTTGCTCGTTTTTGCTCGATATTGATTAGATAATGGTACGGAACCCCTCGTGCGCGAGTCCGACTCGCACTTGGCCGGTTTTATAGATTAGGTCACACAAATATAATTTCATAGATGTGCCGGTTTCGTAACGATGATTTCTATCACCGCTGAGCAAGTAATAATTACAAATATGTAAATAAATTTGAAAACTCTAATTCAGTGGTGTATGTTCACAGCAGTCTTCGAACAGGAGACCAGTTGGTCAATAAGCCGGTTCTATATCCACTGGGCTATTACTGTTCAAGAAAGCAAACCTATCTGAATTTTAAATTGTGTACCAACGCCTGTGTTGCCAACATATTTTAATGATGTGCAGTCGTCACTGACTATTAACCGTTTTAGTTTACACATTTATGTTCGAAACTAGTGTCGTCTGTCTATAAGGGCGAGGCATTTGGTTCAGCTGTTGGGGAGTAAGCTGGTGAATGCGTGACGAGAGAGTTATGAACAGTGTGATCGGGCGAGGCGAACGGAGAGCTTTACAAAAAGTGTAATCGGGCGAGGCGAACGGAAGTTGAGAGGGAGATATAAGTTAGTGTAGATAGAAAGAGAGAGAGTTACGTTTCGTATATTACTGTAGGGGCAAGAGAGAGAGGTGTGAGTACACATTTTTTTCTCTCTTCCTCTCATAGCGAGTTAAGTTTCGTATATGTAAGACACAGTGCAGGCCTATTGCCTGTATCACACTATGGAGCTAAAGAAATTTTACTTCAGTCGTGTGGTCTAAAGCACACTCGTTTTTTTTTTAAATAAACATTCATAATTTTACCTCTTGGTTTCAAAATTTATATTGGTCTTTTAAAAATGAATGTCATATGGAATTCCAATAACTAATATTTTACAACACATGTCGCAGAGATGGTCAGAGCAGTAACGGTGACAGTTGCCTGCGGTTTCTCTTCTAGATGGCGGGCAATTGCAGAGACGATCGTAGCAGCTGGGAGAGTGATAACCTGAGGATAAGGCACAACCAAATGTTGTGTCAAATGTGTGTTACATTTTTTTTTGGTGGTACTTGGCTCTCTCTGTCTACCCCATAAGCGCGGCGTTTGTGTGATAATTACGCAAGCCACATGTTTGATATTTGTGAACGATTTTTAATGTGAAACATTTATTGGCGCGCCTTTCCGTGATGGCAAATGGCATGACGCTCTCTCATGCCGTCATGTCATGTGTGTGCGCCTACTAGATACTTCACCGTTTCTCTGCATGAGCTGGTTACTATATCTATCCGATGGTTTTTGATTTATATTTATTAACAACATGAATCACTAAGATGTTTCACATCTGCGGGGAGTGCCATTTTTTATTATTTATGTCCAACATAATGATGTACCAGGCAAACGGGTAACGAAGTAACGTTACACGAGTCCGAAATAGATGTTCTGGTAACTATTAAGAATTCGCTATCCTCCGATACCGGGTACATCCTACCGGGTCGATGGTACTGGTGACCTTGATCACACGCAGGAACGCAATAACCCTCGAAGTGGTTGCTATTTGGCTGCATTTTTTTTGTGAGGCGAAAGTAATTTCCCAGATGGGCTGCTTTGACACGCCCTATCTCTCTTGTAAACACACAAACCAAGATAAACAGACATGTTCATCCACACAAATTCAAAGGAGCCGAGGAAGACCGAGACTAACCTACCATGACTAAATTGGTCGTGTTTTATCAGAAGGTGGTGTCAGGAGCCCCAGGAACCGGCGAGCGTGCATGAAAAGAGCTATGAATGTCACAGAAGCGAGTTAAGTATGTAAGGACCGCGTCTTATGGCGCTCGGTTCTCTCTGCCTATCCCGCAAGGGACTTCTTCTTCTTCTTGTGGTCATACGCCCACGGGACGGGCGTGAATGGGCCTCGAGCCTATGGCTCTTTGCCCAGGCAGTCTCCGGCAGCGTACCGCTACCGGGTATTATTTTCCCGCGAAAATCTGGGGTGGACAAGAAGAGAGAAATGCAGTTGGTTATTGCCGCCGTGCACGACACTTCGCAAAATAAGGACGAATACAGATGGAATATTTGTTCACATAAAAAGTGAAGAAATGTGGGGAGGACAATAACAAAAGAACAACGAAGACACGCAGAACAAAACACACGTAGTCGTAGTCGCTGGACTGACTATAGGCTGCATTCAGGCGGATGGATCGGAGATCAATCACGTCTGAATGCAGCCTCCTACTAAAATAGGCCCTGCCAGCCGATAGGACGCCCGCGGGCACACAGAGCCAGATATGTACAGCAGCTGCTAACCCGCGTGACGTCCCAGACTTAACAGGGCTGCCGACCTAGCTAGACCTGTTTTGGATGCATTCAGACGGATGAATCCTAGGATTAATCACGTCTGAATGCACCCACAAAGAGACCTCCGTGGCCGCCGGGGAATGCCAGCGGACTTCACGACACCAAATACGTACAGTGCCGGAACCCCGCTTGACACCCCCGCAGCTACACAGAGTGTTACGACACGAGACAATACAATAAGTTCTACGGCCTCTTGTAGGCAGATGATGGGCGCGTGAGTGCGCACACCCGTAGATATGCACAATCACGCGCCATTCTGTAAGGCAAGTTATTAGTATAGATAAATAGTGTACATAAGATAATATATATAAGACATATAACATGTAGGACAGATACATATATGGTGGCAAATTTTAACTTAAAAGCCCTAGTACTCGACCTGACTAAAAGTTTTTGTCGCGTCTGTGGGACACCTCACCCTTGTGGGTCCCCACAGACGTCGGTTTTGGGAGTAAGCTAGTTTTCCGCGGTTTCGGCCTAACATTTTGGTGCGTCTGTAGGACACCTCACCAGTGTGGGTCCCTACAGACGTCAGTTTTAGTGGCTAATTTTTTTGGTGCCTGTGGGAAAGCTTCCGTTTGGGCTCCCCGCAGGCCTCCTTTGGTCCCGGGCTACTTGAATTTGTTTGTACGGTGGTCGGTTGACAACACCTAAACTTGTGTTATCAACCGACCACCGCATTTGACTCTAAAAGTTATATTGGGTTTTGTTATGGGCGCAGCGGAGCATCGCTCTGCTCGCCTAGTAGATCGCGTGGGGCGTCGCGACGGGCGTCGGGCGGCCTACAATGTAATGGGGCTATGTTTCGTAGGTGCGCGTACGAGGATTGGTCGGCACGACTAAACATTTTTCTCGTAAGATCGATAATGTGGTCGTGCAGCGACTGTACGCGCACACTACGGATTATGGTGGCGTTGGATACGTATCGCCCGGCGCCCGTGCAAAGTCGTAACGCGATGTTCTGCTGCGCCTGCAGTCGTTTACGCTGCCTTGGAGAGCAGAGCGCGTACCATGCCGGGGCCGCATACGTAAGTCTGCTGCGAACGTAGGTTTTGTATAGCCCTATTTTCGTTCGCAGCGGTAGTTTAGATGTTAGGACCGGTCGCAGAGCACTCCGCGCTGCTGCCGCTTGTGTGATTGCATGGTCTACATGCGCGACCATGCTCAGCGACCGGTCTATATGGACCCCTAGATAGCGCGCTCTCCTCTCCCAGGCGATAGGCTGTCCTTGCAATGTGAGCGGTCGTGGGACGCGCCTGCGGCCGACCTGTAGCGCGACCGTTTTGTCCACATTGACAGTCATCCGCCACAGGTCGAACCACTCCGGTAACACGTCCAGTACTCTCTGCAGCCTGTTCGCCGCGATCTGCGGCCTCTTGGATCCCGTGAAATAGGCGCTGTCGTCTGCAAACAGCGCCAGTAAAACTCCTCTTTCCCCCTCGCGCCTTTGCGCCTCGGGCAGTTGAGGGATGTCGTTAGTGTACACCGCGTACAATGCTGGAGATAAGCAGCTACCCTGCGGTACACCTGCTTGAATGGGGCGGGTCTGTGATTCAGCATCCTCCACTGAGACAGTGAAGGTGCGGTCTTTCAGGAAGGACGCTACTACGCGCACGAGCTGAGGAGGCATAGTCGTGTGCTCCAGTAACTTGTAGATGAGGCCTTCGTGCCACACACGGTCGAAGGCCTTCTCTATGTCAAGTAGGACTCCGACCGTAGTGTGGCCTCGGTCCCTGTTTTCAATACAGTACTGGAGCACACGAGCTAGCTGCAGCGTTGTAGAATGTTCGGCTCGAAAGCCGAACTGCTCCTCTCTGGGTGATAGGTGTGGTTTGATCCGATGTAATAGGAGTCGCTCCAGTACTTTGGAGCCGTGCGCGAGTAGCGTGATAGGTCTATAATTGGCCGGGTAACGCCTGTCCTTACCCGGCTTGGGAAGTACAATGACCCGCCCGGGGCGCCAGCACTGTGGGAAGTGCGCTGTGCGCAGTACGCCGTTAGCGATGCGCGCCAGTGCCGCGACGCCCCTTCTGGGTAGCTGCTGGAGCATGATGTTAGTGATTCCGTCCGGTCCCGGCGCCTTCCTCCTCGGGAGGCGCCCCATAAGTCGACGGACCTCGGCCGGCGAAACGAATGCGCCCCCGTCGAGCGGTTGCGCCGGGGCCGCAAGGAATTGCTCCACGCGGTGTATCACCTTCGCGTGGTGTTCTTTAATGACATCTGGTGTATCTGGTCTCACGGGATTGGTCTTGAATGTGTTGGCAAGATGGTCTGCCAACACTTCTGCCCTCTCTTCGGCTTTGTACTTCCTTTCGCCCGCCGTATTATACAGCGGGCACACCGGTGGTCTGGGGTTTGTAAGCTGCCGGTTCAGTTGATGCAGGTTGGCGCGCTCTTCAGTGATCTCATCTATGAGTTTGTCCCAGGACGCGCCACGCCATGTCTCAACTCGAACCGACAGCCTCTCGGTGATCTTGTTTAGGTCCCGTTTGACGCACGGACAACGAGTGCGCGACCACAGCTTCCTTAACGCGCGTTTCTCGCTTATCATCGCTTTGATGTCTCTCGGGAGGTCCTCTCGCCTTCTTGGCGTTGTTGTGGTTGTGGAGGTGGCTGCCTCCTTGGCTTTTTGCATCTGATTAGTGAGGTGTAGTACAGCCGCCTCCACTTCGCCGGGGGTCGTTAACGACCCCCCGAGAGAGAAGCCGGCTAATGCGTCGCGGTATTTGGTCCAATTGATCTTCTTTCGCTGTGGCCGCTGCACTGTGTGTGGTGCACACAAGTCAATGGTGGCCATAATCGGTAGGTGGTTGGTGTCGGTCGAGTATAAGACTTCGACCGAGGTGAAGTGTGGTACTGACTTGATGAGCACCACATCCAGCACATCTGCTGAGTGCCTGACGTTAGTGGGTATGTGCGTTGGTGCAGACGGGCCCATCACAGCATACCCACTAACGTCCGCATGATGTTTGAGTGTGCGGCCCGCTGGGTTGGTGAGTCGTGATCCCCATCCTGGGTCCTTGGCGTTGAGGTCGCCCATCACGAGTGTCGGGCCGCTCTCAGCAAAGATGCGCTGTAGGTCGTCCGTGCGTAGGGTCCGTCTGGGCGGATGGTATGCAGCGAAGATCCGCATCTCTACGCCCCCCACCCTTAACCGCACCCCTATATTTGCCAGGGTGTGGAAGGGTAGGTGTGCTAACTCTTCATGCACGCAGTCCCGCCGTACTAGCACCGCAGTGCCTCTAAATGGGATGCCCCGCGGCGACAACTGGTCTCTGCGGTACATGAAGTAGTTAGAGATGCGGATCGTCTTATTTGGCCTGAGCTTAGTCTCGCCCAGTAATATAACATGAGGGCTATATTCCTGGGCGAGCGTTCTAAGCGCGGCCAACTTGCCATCCATCCCTCCGGGGTTCCAATAGATAGCCCGTAGTTCTCTATCCATGATGGGTCAACAGTTGGGTGAGGGCTTGCGTTGCCGCCGTCCATATATCAACCCCGGCGGCAATTGACTTTATCATCTCTACTAGGACCATTACTATCTGCGCGATTGGGTCGCTAGTAGCTTTCCTTGATGTGCTTGGAGTTCTAGTTCGCGGTATATAACCCGCCGGGGCTGTATTCACATCGTTGTAGCCTCTGAACGCACTATAAGCAACGTTAGTGCGTTCAGGGCGGGCGGTTTGTGTGTATTGGCCGCCCTCCGTACGCGGTTGGGCGGCGGCGGCGCCACTGTGTTTGTTTACTTCCGTGGCGTTGGTGCGGTGGCCGAGTTGGGAACTAATCCGTACTTGTCGGCGGGCCGGCGACGGCGCTCTCGACGTTTGTTGCGACGCGGGCTGCGATATTATTTGCGTCGCCGGCTGTTGTAGTTGGCTCTTCTTCTTCTTATTACGTCTCCTCCTCTTTGCTCTCCGCTGCCTTTGCCTTTCTCCGGCTGGGTTGGCAGGCGGGGCCAGTGTAGTGGGCATCTGTCCCTGTAGTGGGCCCATGAGCGCGTTCTGCGCTGCTAGATGGGTCCGTCTGGGCTGCGGTATTTGTTGGGTCTGGGCTTCGGGGCGGCCTCTACGGTTGATTTGCTGCCATCCCTCTGCCACTTCTTCCTGCGTCAGTGGTTGAATGTAACGCTGCGCCGATGTCTGCCTAACCGGCGGGGCCCCGGGCAATTGGATGCCCCGGCGTCGTGCTTCACGACGCAGTACGGCGCAGCGTTTGTCGTTGGATTTGTGGTCTTTACCACAATTCGCGCACTTTCTTGGCGCGCCTTCCGCCAGCGGACATGAGCCCACTAGGTGCTCCTCTGCACACTTAAGGCACTTCAGGGGTCGGTAACAGTTTGTCGATGAGTGCCCGAACCCCTGGCATCGGTGGCACTGCGCGAGTCGCTTCAGGGATCTCCAGGCTTCTATAGTTACCCCCGGCATGTACAGCAACTCGCTAACTGCATATAGACGTCGTAGTTCGTCTTGGGACAGATGCTCAAGCTGGACGTGATATACTACGCCTGCTGAGCCGCTCTTAGATGGGATGGGCCGCACTATCTTTACTGAGTAACCCAGCGACTCAAATGCTGCGGCCACATCTTCGACAGGCGTGTCTAATGGGAGTCCTCGCACTGCCACTTTGGTGGGGAGCTCCTCTGCTACTGAGTAGCAATACCATGAGAGGGTGGGCTCGTTCTCTCCAAGCAGGCGGAGATAGGCCTGCACGGCTCTAAATTCTTCCGGGCTTTTGGCGTAGAACCGTATCCCTTTCCCGTACGGTCTGGCGTTTGGTGCATGGCCTAGTTTCTCGCGTAGCGTCGCGAAGTGGTGCGGCCAGTTGGGCAGGTTTTCCACGGTGATGGGCGGATATAATTTCCGCACTTGGGCCTCGTTTAATGTTGTAGGCGTCGGTGGTCTTGCAGCCGGCGGGCTTGCAGGCAGTGCTGCTATTCTTGCATATGAAGTGGAAGGCTGCGGTGACAATGCAACTTCCATGGCCGCACCATCTTCTTCATTACTGGCTATTTGCCTGTATGAGGTCCCCTGCGTGCCGTGCGAGTGAATTTCTCGTTGACTGTGCTGCAGGGGGGGGCGAGGCGGAGGAGGAGGACGAGGCTAATAGGCCTTTGCCTATGTTTAAGTCGGTAAGGCCTTCGTTGGAAGAGGCAGATGAGAAGTGAGGCGAGCCCGCATCGCTAGTGAGCGTGCTCTGCCTCTGCAATTGCTGACGTTGCATGGTATCCGATAGTGAGCGTGGCCTATAACGCTTCTCTTCGTGCGTAATACTTGTTTCCGGCGACAGCGGCTGGGCAGTACGCTTAGGCATCCTGGGACTCGCTGGCGTAGACGATGGCCCGGAAAATTGGTCGATTTTGGAGAGGACCGCGGTAACGAATCTACTCTCGGAGGCCGAGCTGACTCCCAGGTCGGCAGGCGTGATGTTAACTATCTCCCCTGTCAGGGTATCTCTTCTGGCAATCTGTCTGCCTCCAAACGGGGCGGCAGGCTTTCTCCCCTTGCGGGGGGCGAGGGGTTCAAATCCTTCCGTGGGAATTCTCCTTGGCGGAGGGGTGGGGCTGGATGGAGACAGTGGGCTGTCCTGACGGTCAGCCATGTCTATAAGGTTCCGGGCTGGGCCCGCCTAGTGGCGCCGAGCTATTTTGCCGTCTATCGTAATGATGTTCGACAAAATAAGGCGACTGTGCGGACTCAAAAAGAGGGTGTATAGGTTGTAATCTGCTAGCAGATTACAACCTATACTGATGGTATATCTGGTTTGCCTACCTCTTCCCGCGTACGGTCGGAGGTTTGCAGACCAGCAATAACCCGACTCGGCCGAAACGAGTCCGGGGAACAACACAGCTCCCGTTTTTCCCGAAGGAATTACGGGTGCGGACACAAAGACAGTTACGGTGGACAAGTAAGTGGAACGGACAGACGAAAACAGACAAAAAATATTTGGACTTAATTAACGTTTTTCACAATGAAAAACGTTAATTAGTTCCCGTCTGACGCACTGGCACGAAGCCCGAGCGCCGACGAACCTACCCGAGACGACCCGAGCAAAAGTGTACACACCTAGCCGGCAGTACCGCGACGACGGGAGCACCGCGCGCGAACCGAGGTTCAACGAACGACGCCGCCGACGCCACACGAACCGACGACAGCTGTGCACACTGTTGACTGCAAACGCAGCGGGGCCAACTAACACAACGAACGGTCGACGAGACGTGCGCGGACAGGGCACAGGAGGAGCCTCCTGGTCACTCTCCACGCACAACACGAAGAATCGGACGCGGGGAAGGGGGTGGGGGGGGATACTGCAAGCAGCAAGTGGACAGCGACGCTTTCCTCGTCCCTGAGCAAGCTCGAGGGAGAGTACACACGTTTGACTGCTGGTCCAATACGAGTGGCCGAGTTCTCCGTTGCCAACACACAAGTGCGCCGGGTCCAGATGGCTCAACCAACACGCCAAAGGAAAAGGTGCAGGAAGCGTCCTACTCACTGCAGAAGCAGCGGGTGGGGCCAGCGACGGTTCACCTCTCTGGAGCACACGAGAGCTACACAGATCAGCGCACACGTCGGGCCGCAAGAGAGAAGTGATCGTAGGGCGTCGGCACAAGTACCAACGCGATCCGCTCAAACGACTCTCTTCCCGCAAGGGACTTGGCGTGAAGATCAGTCGTTCGCTCAGAGCGATACCGTTCGGACGCAATCACAGTGCTCGCACGCCACACGAAACTTGCTACCACCAACATATAAAAAAAAAAAAATAAGTAAAATGGTGAAGTGTACGAAATGCTCAAAATTGATAAATAAAAAAAACTCCAGGACTTCAATGCAGCAAGTGTAATAAATGGCTTCATGCCACCTGCGCCGCGATCTCAGTAGAACAGTTGACAGCACTGTCCTCCACGGATGCGATTGACTGGAGATGCAGAACCTGCGTAGGGAACACCAAACCTAAACGACTGTCAACCATTGTGCCTGATGAGGAGGAAGCAGAGGAGAACACTGATACGGAAATACACCAAATATACGGGAATTCCCAAACAGTACACCACACATTGAATGAAATGCGTCAAGAAATCAAAAATATTATCAGAGAGGAGCTACAACGATCGTTGAAATTTTACTCAGAGAAAATCGATGATTTCGACGTAAGGCTAAATGACTATGAAAAAAATATAAAAACGCTAGAAAATCAGTGTACTGATTTACGGAGTAACCTCAAAAACATGACTTTAAAATGTGAAGTGTTAGAAACTAGATTGAACCAGCTGGAACAAAACCACCAAAGCAATCAACTAGAAATATGTGGAATTGTTGAGTCAGAGCAAGAGAATACACAACAGATAGTAAAATCTGTCGCCGGAGTCTTACAGCAGAATCCAGATGATGTATTGAAGGTTTATAGAAAAAAGATATCGACGAAAGCAACACAGAGGAAAACCGTCCCTGTAATTGCAGTCACCCTGCGTGAGGGAGCACGGGACCAGTGGCTGGAGGCGGCTAGATCTACTACCATAACACCAGGTGATATTCAAAAAGAAGCCAGAGGCAAGGTGTACATACGGGAGTCGCTGACGCCGGCAAATGCATTCCTCTTATGGAAGACGAAGAGTGAGTTGAAGGAACAATTCTCGTTTATCTGGTGTAAACACGGTTCTATCCTAGTGCGTAAAAATGATAAGGACATGAGGGTTTATGTTATTCGTACAGTATATGACATTGCAAAATTGAAAGATAGCGGTGTAGACAATAAATCGAAAGTTAAGCAAGGTATGTAAACATAGGTGAGTAATGTTGATTTTGTTTTTATTTTCTTCATTTTTAACTGTCATTATAATATATTTACTGTTTAACTCTAATTATGAATGATGAAAACATAACAGAAATAAAATGCATTCACTGGAATGATTTCACTAATAAACTACCGATGCACAATAAGTCACTGTTATTATTTCATGTAAATATACGCTCAATGAATAAAAACTTCGCTTGCTTGGAAGAAATTGTCACGAATTCTACTCACACAATTCATATTATAATTATAACAGAGGCCAATATTAAACAACATACCTCTAAATTATTCGAGTTGAGAGAATATAATCTTTACACTGAATTAAGGTCGGATAGAAAAGGGGGAGGCATATTATTGTACACACATAATAGCATAATCTTCTCACGAAATAGAGTAATAACAAACGAGATGGAATGTATACTGGGCGAAATCAGCATGCCTAACAGTTGTAAATACAGTATATGCGCCATTTACAGGCCACCCGACTCAAATAAAAATAGATTCATACAGGAACTAGCGAATGTCGTGAAGCTATACTCAGGTAAACAAACATTTATTACGATGGGGGACACGAACCTCGATATTAAAAAATCTAATCCGATTATAAATAATTACTTAAACACCAAATCCAGTCTAGGCCTCGCATGTGGAATTACCAGCTACACTCGCATAGAAAAGTATGGGGACAACGTAAGTATGTCCTGCATAGACCATGTATTATTACGCAACACAACAGATCGGGACGTATACACTGCAGTAGTAAGCTCGGCTCCGGCCGACCACTGCATAACCGGTTGTGCTATCGTTGACGCGCTATACAATAAAAATGACTCAATGCTACTATTGCCAACCGTCACAAAAATAAATAATAGTATGTTACGTAATGAATTATTACAACTAGACTGGGAAACTTGTCTTAATCTTACTAACCCGAATGACATAGTAAATCATATTTATAATCAATTTAATAGTGCCTATATGAAATGTAGTTATGAAACCCCAATTATAAAGAGTAAAAGAAAATCATGTGAATGGATTAACACGAGGTTTATAAATATGTGTCAAAAACGCGACGAACTTTATAACATATGGCAAGTAGACAAAACGAACGCAAACAAAAGATTACTATATAACAAATACAGAAACAGAACAAACAAATACGCGCTAAAATTAAAAAATACCTACACAATGCGAAATATTAGTTGCAACTTTAAAAACCCGCGAAAGATATGGCAACTTATTAATAAATTAACGGGAAACATTGTGAAACGATTAGATGATATTCTACTTAAAACCTTCAATTTAGACGCGCTATCCTTAGCTAATAATTTTGCAACTGAATTCAACAGTAATATCAAAAATGTAACTAAATCTAATTTCTGTAATAGACAACTCTTAAATCCAATTTCATATGAATTAATCCCTGATCGAACTATAAGGATACCCCAAGCACAAAAACATAAAATTGATAAAATAATTAAAAACATAAATCATAAAAAAAGCCCTGGCTACGATGGTATTCGAGCCTGTGATGTAGCGTATATTTCTGATAAAATGGTAATCATATCAACACATTTATTAAATTGTTGCATAAAAACCTGCATTTACCCGGAATTACTAAAAGTAGGTGTAATTAGACCATTACACAAAAAAGGTGATCAACGAGACTATAACAACTATCGCCCAATAACGATTTTGTCGTGCTTAGATAAAATAATGGAAAGATATTTAGGTGATCACATAAACGAATTTTTGGCAAAAAATAACATAATAAACACTAAACAATACGGGTTTCAAAAAAAACGAAGTGCGACAGAACTCCTACGGAATTTCACGAATGAAGTCAATAGTAAACTCAACGATAAATTACATGTTCTAGTCGTATTTATAGACTTCAGTAAAGCATTCGATGTTTTGAGGTATGACATGCTATACAATAAACTTGCTAGATGTGGTATACAGGGACCGACATTGGAACTCTTAAAAAGTTACCATAATAACCGCTCCACCACTGTTAAAATAAAAAATCAACATAGTTCTCTCATCCCCACAGAAACTGGTACAGCCCAAGGCTCGATTATTGGTCCTACTGAATACTTGGTCTATGTTAATGACATGTGTAATGTCATAAATAAAGCATCAGTATATCAGTTTGCAGATGACACTTGTCTACTGGTTGCTCATAAAAATATAAATGAAGCACAACATATTATGCAAACTAACTTTGATTTATTGTGTAAATGGGCGCACGATGTCGGGCTAGTGATCAACAGCAATAAAACAAAACTTCTTCACATTCATTCATCTCACAATGAAACTGACATCATCCCCCATATCGTGTCTCATACCCACCTATGTCTACATACATCCAATAATAATTGTACTTGTCAGCCAATTGAAAATGTAAAAACTCACATGTATGTTGGACTTGTGATTGACGACAGACTCAACTGGAGACCCCACATACAACATATCTGTGCTAAATTGAGATCTATATTAAACAGACTTGCAATATTAAAATATAAACTTCCATATAGAGCACTTAGACTGTTGTACCTGTCACTAGCTGACTCTATCGTCAACTACGGCCTGTGTAGTTATGGATTGACATACAAAACATACATAGACGATATTTACAGGTTGCAGCGTAGAATTCTAAAAACAATAATTCCGAAACACGTTATAAAACAATATAAAGATGACCAGGCTATATTCCAGTACTGTAAAGTAATCAATATATTTGATAAAATTAAATTTAATATACTTACTCAAGTAAATGATCCGGCATATTTAGATGAAATAAGAAGAACAGCCAACTTGAGACAACTAAGGCATACCCCTAAATATCGTCTACCCAAAACTAAAAATGCATATGGCACTAGAATATTAAAATATGTCATACCAAACTTAATCAATGAACTGCCAGCGGAACTTCAAAAATTATACATCGAGAAACACAAATATAAAGGTCGATACAAACATTATTATTTACAAAATGTACACCTGCGAAATGTGTGAGTGTTGTGGAACTGCACGCGAACATTATATTGTAGTCACTGCATGTTGATGTAGCACTTGAACGACGCACCTACACAGATAAACCTTTATAGGTTTTCGTGTAAGTAATTATCAATTATGAGATGTAATATTTAAGGATATTGATCAATAAAAATAAAAAAAAAAAAAAAAAAATATACATACAAATTTTTGTCCTTCGTGGAATTCGAACCTACGAGCGTTGGTATCAAAGTAACATTAGTAACCATATCCTATCTAAACTGCACGAGACAGGCAATATAGGTAGTGCAATCAGAACTTTAAAATGTATCTACACTGAACGTTTACGAGACCCAAATCACCAAAACGATCGCTTATACCTTCACGCTGGCGATTGAACCGCTGCCGCTATCTACACGGGGCACATAAATCGAGTTTTCAAACACGTGCTGTTGAATTGTGGACTTTAGTAGCTGAAGTATAAAGTTCTCGAAGGTAGCAAGTGTTACTGTAGACACTCCACGTGCCGTATGAATTGAAGAGTTTTATTATGATTTTCAAACAAACATAATGGCGCACGGAACGTGTTGTGCTGGTAAACGATGCCTGAGTTATTTTTATTAGGTCATACATTCTAGGTAAGATCTAGCCTTAGGTATCGCGCCGTTAATTATTTTTTTTTCTAAGCTTTTATTTTTTATTTTGTATGGTTGTTTGTAATAGATTAACTTAATAAATACTTCAGTTTTAGTTTTATTTAAGATACATTATTAGCGAGTAAAATAAGCTATATTTTATTTACAAAAAATTACATATGGTAGCAGACAGAGGGGGCATAAAGGTAGGATAAACGCGGTCGAAATGTGAGCGTTGCGTAAAATTTGTGGCATGACGCTTGTAGACCGTATTCGCAATGATGATATTAGAAACAGAGTTGGTTTGAAGGAGAGCGTCGGTTTTAAAATAGCAATTGGTTCGGATATGAACCAATTCATGAACCGGTTCGGAAATAATGCAAGAATAAAGAATTACGAAACAAATTTCCGCCAAATACGACGAGATATTTCAAGATCGATCGCTGCCGGTGAAATAAACTCTCGCCTCAAATCATCGACTCTGTGGCGCTATGAGACGAAACTTCAGCTGACGACAAACAAACCGTAGAACTTCATTCCGAGGCGGCACCAAGTTCTCAGGTCGGCCAGTATAATATAATACTCTTATTCTTCTTAGTCATTACCCCTTTTCCTAATTTATTAGAATTGGCTGGGTCCGCTACCTAAGCCAAAAGATTTGGCAAAGAGACTGATTTTTACATGGAGCGACGTTTCCTCACGATGTTTACCTTCACCGCCGAGCAAGTGATTATTACAAATACACATAAATACGAAAACACGAATTTAGTGGTACATGACAGGATTTGAACCTACTAGACCGATACTTGGGCCACTGGCCTATCAGTCTCTCTCTTTACCATTAATTATAAATCAAGTTATGTACTTTTTACACTACATGCAGAGGTATGCCTGCATAAGGTCTACTTGATGTAATGTGTTTACCGTAGCGTATGAACGCTTGGAATACTAGCACTTTGCCACCCCTACAGCTAACACATCAACTCTTTAGGAGGTTACTGGTAACCTCATGCACTCGCAGGAACACGATAACCCTCCAGGGAGTTGTTAGTCGGTTGCGGTTTCCTGTGTAGTGGAGGTAACCAGTCGGGTTGGTTTGACGGGCGCAACTTCCCTTCAAAACACCGAGACCAAGACAAACAGACATGTTCATGGACACAAATGTTTGGCCTGTGTAGGAATCGAACCCACGAGCGTAAGTGTTAAAGTAGCCTTGTTAACTACGTCATAAAACATGGTATCTTGAAATTAAGATGACCCTTGTCTTGAAGTTAAAAGAGGTGGGGCGCATCAAAGCGCTGTCTGGGGAAGTACCTCCACCTCACAGAATACCGCAGCCAAATAATAACTCACTAGTGGATTGTTGTGTTCCTGCGTGTGAGCGCTGTGGAATTGCTGTGTTAGCAGTACAGGTGGCATCGCGCGAGTGATACTAAATGTATTTGAAGCATTTATAGGCGATGCTAACCGCTTTACATCAGGTGGGCCGTATACTTGTATGCCTCCCGACGGTGTATTAAACAAAAAAATCTATGTAATCATGTTCAGGTAGGTACGAAATTTGCTCTTCATAACTGGATTTGACTTGCACTTGTGCAAGTTTTTAAATGTCACTTCTCTTAAAATAATAGTTATCTGACGAGCTCGGTGACGCAGTGGTTAGTAACGCTGCTTTGTCACCAACGCTTGTGGGTTCGATTCCCGCACAGGACTAATACTTTTGTGTATGAACATATCGATGTGTCTTTAAGAGAGGCAGAGCGCATCAAAGCAGTCTGTCTGGAGAAGTACCGCCGCCTCACAGAAAACCGGAGCCAAATAACAACTCCCTTAAGAGTTGTTGTGTTCCTGCGTGTGAATGAGTGCACCAGTGAGCCCTTATGCAGTTGCTGTGTTAGTAGCGGAGGTTGCTCGAGTGATGTGTGAAGTATTACAAGCGTCTATAGGCTATGGTAACCTCTTTACATCAGGTGGGCCGAATGCTAGAAAAAACAACTTATTTGCATTTATAATTTGATCTAACTTGCTTTGTGTGCTTCCGCCACCAATCAGTTCATGCGGCCTAGCGCCGGCCGGCACCCACCCACTGCCGTTAGTTGATGCGACATGCCGACGCTGCCATGGTTTCGCCGGTAGTCTCTGCTTCGGCTGCTATGGTCGCCATCTGAAGCACCCAAATCAGGTTAGATCAAATTGCATGTAAATTTGACTTTAGCAAAATAACGCCTGAATCTATTAACTACTACCTGACCCGGCGAACTTCGTACCGCCTCAGGATCAATAAACCGCGTGTTAACTTATTAGATGGTATACATTCTTTTAATACTTATTATCCTATTCCGGACGAAGACAAATCCAAAAACACAAAAATCATAAAAATCGGTCCAGCCGCTCTTGAGTTATAAATGGTGTAACTAACAAGACTTTGTTTTATATATATAGATATGCCAACTCGTACTTGAGATATAAAAAAAGAATGTCATATAAAATGTATGAGAAATGTAATTTACTTTTCCGCCGTTCTTGAGTTATAAATGGTGTAACTAACACGACTTTGTTTTATATATATAGATATGCCAACTCGTACTTGAGATATCATAAAAAAAGAATGTCATATAAAATGTATGAGAAATGTAATTTACTTTTCCGCCGTTCTTGAGTTATAAATGGTGTAACTAACACGACTTTGTTTTATATATATAGATATGCCAACTCGTACTTGAGATATCATAAAAAAAGAATGTCATATAAAATGTATGAGAAATGTAATTTACTTTTCCGCCGTTCTTGAGTTATAAATGGTGTAACTAACACGACTTTGTTTTAAATATATAGATTATTTGTATATCTTTTACCAAATTCTAATTTCATTAGTTCTTTTCCTTACAAGATGCTTCATTTAACAAAATGGAAACTGGAATTCAGAGAAAAACCGAATCAACTTTATTTAATTATCTCTTTTATGCGGACGTCAGCAGTACACAAGCACAAGTTTTCCTATTAAAGAACACTTAGCGGGCGGCAAGCAATCGAGGATTATTAAATCTTCTCAACATTTCCTGGAAATTTCTCGCTGCATTCGCAGACGTAATTGCATGAGCGATTTAACAATTATAAATGGATTTATGTGGTTGTATAAGTTTAGACAGCTCGATGAACGAACCAAACACGCAGGTTAAGCAACGTCGGCCGCAGCATGTCTATGGATGGGATTATCTATCTCGAGTTTCTCTGTGCTTCGGAGGGCACGTTAAGCCGTCGGTCCCGGCTGTTGTCGATAGATGACAGTCGTTGCCTCCGAAGCATGGAAAAACTCGCGATAGATAAACCCATCCATAGACATGATGCGGTCGACGTTGCTTAACCTGCGTGATTGGTTAGAATGATGCGCAACGACGCCATCGAGCTCTCTATGGACCCTGCCTCTCTTAAAAACACCCAGATCAAGACAAACTGACATGTTCACACAAATGCACACAAATGTTGGCCCTGTATGGGAATCAAATCGTTGGTGTCAAAACGTAACAGCGCGTTTCGCCACTGCGCCACCGAGCTCATTGATAAAGATACATATATTATATATATATTTCTTCAATTCTGCTTAATTTTCGTGTATATTTGCAGCGATCACCATAGTTTTCGTATACTACGCCTATGAAAATTACCTGAACATGTATGCGTCCTTAATCTTATCTGTATAAATTATAATATACCTCCTGTTCAAGCTTCTTGCTTGCCTCTCGCGATTCATCCTTGGTGATAACTGAAAACCACTGACTTGCCTTAACGCAAGTAATTCCCTGAGTTGTAACCATTTCTCTGCGACACAATATTGCACCAAATACCTTATATATACATTATGTCTACTTTATTTGTGTCGGGTAAGTATAGATTTACCAGAGGGAGACTTTGTACAGTCGTCGTCTGCGTGGGTATCTCTGTCTCACCTATTTCCAAGCCAAGCAGATATATTTATAGCTGTGTTCCGGTTTGAAGGGTGAGATATGGCAGAGAAATTACTGGGTACTGTGACGAAACATCCTTAGGTCACAAGATTGGCAGCGCGCGAGTAACATCCCCGTGGTGTGGCGAGAATCAATAGTCTGCGGTTACCGTTCATCTGATGCGGGTCGCATGCTTGTTTGTCAATCTAGTTGTATATAAAAAAAACTCTACCTATGTATGATTATCTGTCTATATTTTATTTCAGTATTCCTTTGTAATTCTAATGTTTGTTAATTTAATGCAGTGACAATGTGAGGAACGTGGTGCCGACACTACTCTTTCATACTGTAATGTTCCTTAATGTAATCCTGCCGTACTATATGTTTCGTTATCTGTGTTTTGGTGAAATTATAAAGTGTTATCTATCTATCTATTATCATTAAAAGTAATGGTAACCTTTCTGCTCTGGAGTACAAAGCCTGTAAATTGACATGGCCCCTCCAACCATTGCCGCCATCCTGACGAGGTGGTCGCCTTCATAGCTGATCACGCATCAGATTACTGGAGAATATGCCTTTATTTTGTAGTATAGTCCATTGTATTCGAAGATACCTTTACAGTGTTCCTAGGTAAGGTGCGTTTTGTTGATAAAGGATAAACATGATTAAAGCGAAAACTACTCATCTACTAAAAGCTTTAAATTAGACTTTGAATGCGTTTTTCTCAGGCAAAGTTGTTTAGAAATTCGTGGCGCGAACCTTAGTTCTGTATTTAGTATACATACTTAGTACTTATATTATCAATCTATATATTCGTATTCTTTGTAGTTCCGTTGCATGTCTTCGTCAATCTCCGGTCCAGTTTAGGACGTGCTTGACCATAATAGCTATCTACCTTATTTTAGGATTATTATAAACCAAATAATACCTCAGTCACTAATCTTCACGATAGCTTCCTTGCGGGGTAGGCGAAGAGTTCCGAGCGTCCTTAGATACGGCTCTTAGACACTTCACTTGCTCCTTTAACATTCATAGCCCTTTTCATGCACGAACGCCGGTTCCTAGGGCTTTTGACCTCACTTTCTGATAAAACACCACCAATTTGGTCGTGATAGGTAAAGTCTAGGCCTTTCTCGCCTACATCCTTACATTTTAGCATCATATATATTTTATTCTATTCCCATTTGAAAATGTTCCTATTTTAAAACTGCAATCGGGATCACAAGAAACCAATTCAGAAAGCAGCAGTTGTGTAATGAAAATCCATACAACTTTTCAATACAGTTTAACTGAAAAAAGTTTTGTGACGCGAATCTTCATAAAATTTGAATTGGGAAGCTAAAAGCGTCGTATGAAAAATTAGCGCCAAGCTATATACTAATTAAAAAAAAAAATTACCTGCCATATTTTATAGAAATTTTCAGTTTGTTTGTGTCACTCCTAATATATTACAAATGAGTGATACGAATAGTGATGACAGTGATGTTGAATATTTAACGCCGTCAGAAATAAACGACGCTGTTATAGAACTAGAATAGATAAGATAAATAGAATAGATAGATATAACAGCAAAATCTTTCCTTTCAAAAAAATCTCAAAAGAAGTATAAAAAATGCTGCAAAAGTTTCTGTAATTGGAGGAAATGCTAAAATGTTGAATCTTTTTCCGAATACGTTGACTGCGAATGTGGTTTATCATACATAGGGCAAACAAAGAGAAGCATAGGTACTCGTGTGAAAGAACACATGGCTGACATGAAGAATAGGCGCGATAAAAACTCTGCAGTATGTGGACATACACTGGACCAGCCAAACCATTACATCCGGTTCGATAAACCACAAATCCTCGAGAATGCTACGCGAGGCTATTGAAATAAGAAAACACCCCAATTTAAATAGAGAAGATGGTTGGCAAGTACCACCTGCTTGGGATCCAGTCCTAAAAATAATCAAGTCACAAACCCAGAGAACTACTAAAAAACGTTCGGACACCGTGAGCGATTTTTGTGTGAATCGGAACAAATATAATTAATTCATCCATGTCGGTAGATGTAATCATTGAATAACCAATGTAAGACAAATGTCACCTTAGTCTTCCTGCGACCACGGATGCTGCAAAGCGTTCGAAACGTCAGGTTCAACAAAATAAATAAAATACGTGATATTTCCGTTAACAAGCCATCGACACTTTGGATAATATATTCCGTGCTGCGATCGACAATAAATTTGAATTTCAACATCATAATATATCGATGGTTGAAAGGCTAATGGAGCTAAGCGACTTTTTGTAAAAGTTGCAGGAGAGCGGTTCAAAGATTTTTAATTTCGAAAAAAAATCATTGTAAATCAACGACTGAGTAGATTTTGATCTAATTAATACAGGATATCCGTAAGTACATGCGGAAGTTCTCAAAGTCATTTCTGTTAATAAATTAGTATTATTTCACGAAATTTATGTCGGTTGAACCAACATGCATCGAATGTAGAGTAAGATAAAATAGTTCAAATGCATGCGCCACATAAAACAGCTAAAAGTAAATTGGTCCAGTCACCAATACCAATATGTACCAAAACAAGGAAAAATGGATTATGCACCACGTCTTCTGTATATAGAATATGTCACATGAATTTAAACAACATAGGAGAATGAAATCAGAGTAGAGTAACCTAATGCACACGACCATCAGTTTAACCAACAGAATGAAGCAAAATGAACTTTTAAAACACCACATACATAGTAAATCTATTGTCAAAGTGGAAGTAGGTACTTAAACCATCATTCTTCTTCCATGTCAATAAAATATTTCTAAATAAATGTTGGGTAGGATTATTTTAAAATTAAAACTTTAAAACTATTTGGTGTTTTAAACGTTTATCTTGAAATAACTGACAACAATAACAGTTTCTACACATAAGCAAAGTAATAATAATAGTAAGTTTTGCTTTTGTATTATTTAAATTTATGAAAAACAAAAATAACTATTTTTAATTGTTTTTATTCAGGTACCAAAAGTGGTTTTAACTTATGGTTCAAAAAGTAATCAAGTATAAAAAAAAACAACCTTTACTTTCTGTCATCATAAGTAACAACAAAACAACAACAGTTAGTAACAAAATAATTTATAGTAGGAGGAATTAGGAATATTAATTAATAAGGAATAAGGTCTCATACTTCTTATTCCTTATTAATAGAATCAGATGCTATGGTTGTGGTTTCTATCTCATCTTCAATATCTGTTTCAACCAAAACATCTTTTTCCGTTGCGATGAGAAAATCCAGAGTATTCTAAATGAAATAGTTTTGGTATAACTCCTGTATCGCATAACTTTTTCACGTCTTTGTACTTCGTAGTAGTTATGGGCAAATCTATTTTATATTTTTGTTGAATCTCTTTTGCTTTCTCAGCATCATCAATCATGCTGTATGTGATTGTCAGGACATTTGGAGACGATTTTTTTAATGTCGCCACATGTCGTCGTATTTTGCTAATCTTACCCGTTAAGTTACCTTTGAAATATTTTTCAGATAACTCTTCGAAATTCTTGAAGTCGTTATGGGTAAGCGTTTGTACGAAATATGGGCCAGGTTCATTACGAGCCAACTGAAAAACTGTTGGCCACTGTGAGGGTGCCCATATTATACTCGTAGTATTTCTAATAGTGTTTTCAATTGTGGCATGGATACTATCCACTGTCATCTCAGTGTGACCCGGAAGAAGATAGTTCATCAGTATGGTCTCAATATGATTTGTTTCTAACAGTGCATTGTGTATGGCGGCCAATACGATCTTGTTTTTGTTCTGTCCTGGGCACGAGTCTGAATACAGAATTAAACTTGTGATAGAGCCACGTGAATCAACGGCTGCAATATACTTTTGTAGTATTGTAGCTATTTCATTATCCCCTCTTTTCCCTTCGGTGTCCCCCCACGTATAACAAAAGCCATTTCTTGTACCAGTTTCGTAAAAACACAGGTTGTAGACGGTGTATTTCCTTCAATAAAAGAGTAGCATGCTTTCCCCATGCGGCGTATTCAGCGCCTTTTGTAAGTCAAAAGAAGTACAAAGCATGGATTTATTCTTCGTACACAGTTGACGATGAAAAGCTAGTCTCTTTTTGGAGGCTTTTTTTTCTTTCAAATGATTCATCTTTTCGAGATTTTCATTTTGTCCTTCAAAACGTAAGCATTTGACACACTTATCCTTTTTCGGGACGTGAAAACCAATGTTGAAGTCTTTGTTGAAAAGGTCACGAAATACTTTTTCACCAATAACATCGATACCCTGAGAAGTCTGTACTTCTTTATAAATTCTGTAAAGATTCTTTATGTTCTTGAACTTGGTGGGAAGATATAACCTAGTACTGTCTTTACGACAGTAATGGGATGGCAACGCCAGTAAACTTTTGTTCAAGTTTATAGCTGAATCTTTTACTATTTGGGGGGTTTTATTTTTAGGAACAATTTTACCTCTGCTCTCTTCTTTTGACCACCCAGAAGAGGCACTGGCCAATGTGTACGTGATATATTTGTAACTAACATCTAAAGTTTTCATCATAAACTTCATACATACTTTTCGCCGACGTTCACCATCGTTTATAAAGTAGTAACAGGTGTTCTTTCTATAGCTAGATTCCTTTGATCTTTTTCGTTTTACTGTACCTCTGGAAGTCATAGATCCTTTTTTCTTTGTGAGAATAGTCCCCAAAAATAGTCGAAGATGTTTTTTCTTTTTTCCTCGCTTATGTCTTTACAGTTGTTACGACACGTTGTGTCCAGACATGGATTAGGCTAGGCAGAGATCTAGGTTTTGCAATAGATCCATCCTTTTTAACATATTCCTTACCATTATCTCTCGAATTTTTCGCTATTTTTTGTTTATTTATTGTTTTCTTTCTTACTCCAACCTCACCCACTTTTCCATTATCTAAGCTAAGCTTTTTCTTCTTTTGCAGTTTATTAGTTTCACTAGACGTAGATTCATCTCCTGTATCCTTCCAAGATGTAGAATCCCATAGAAAGTCTTCTTTGTCAGAAAGAAAATCTACATAACTTTTCTTCATTTTACTTCTCCTAGCTTGTTTGTTTTCGGATGTTTTACAATAATTTGATTATCGTCTGGTATATTTATTATCCATTTGTTTATCAATGCCATCTTCCTCGAGCGATTTTCTCATAAAGTCCATTTCTTTTTCAGCGATTAGTTTTGTAAATGTTGGTTGAAGTTCTCCACTTCCAGATTCGTCAATCTAGAAAACGGTATAAAATTCACAATAATAAACTAAAATTTTGAAATACCTAATTATAATTAACAATGATGAAAAAAAAAAATACACCTGCTCAATTCTATATCAATTCGTATATTTTCTATACATTCTATTTCTTTGGTTTGGTCCTTTTTTGTAATGTCATCTTAAATAGGTTCGGTAATATTTTAATTATTTGTTTGTATTTATACTCACCACAAAAAGAGTCAGCCGTCTTCGGGTCGAGAATAACTTAATCTGCTCACTGCTGGCGCGTGACGACAGCGGGGGGAAATATCTCAGTAACGGTCACAACAATACTCAGCGCGCAACTAATAAGCTTTATTCCAGACGACTTAAGTTTAAGCTACCTTATTAGATTTTTGATGGCTCAAGTAATCATGCTCTGTAATTTCGGTTTGGTAAAATAATGCAATTACCAAAATGACATCAGGACGAAACGTTTCAACCGTCGTAAAATATAAAACAAGATCCAAGTTAAAATAGTCCAAGTGACGTAATTTATTATTCTGATGGAAAGCAAAATAGGTCAAACGACATATTTTAATATTCGGATAGAAAGCAAAGTGGCTCAAGCGACATAGCTCATTATTCCTATCGAATGCAAATTGGGCTAAGCGACACAATCAGGTATATAGAGTAAAAGTTATATGTCTTAACGCGCTTTAGTTGTTGTAAAGATTGTGACAAAAATGACCCAACAGACATGCGATAAAAAATTGAAAAAAGCCTAAACAGCTTAAGTTATTGGGTCCTCAAATTGGTCCAATTTTATATCGCTTGGATCAATGACCTCTAAAATGAGACCTAATTTGCTTTGGGTGTCAAGCGCCAAAAAAGTGCTCATAAAAATTTGAAACCTAGTTCAAATGATAGAGAAAAATTCGCTGATTCCAAATATGTATATAACTCAATATCGCAAAAAATGTCGCTTGGATCAATTAGCCTTTTAACCGTCGATATGAAATTGATTGTCTTTTTAAAACGCCAGTCTGAAGGTTACATAGGAAAAAGTCGAAGGTTTTTACCCCTGAATATATAAATGTATTCATCAACGAAGCACCTGATAAGTTATATTTGCAAACAAAAGTAAGTTTTTTTCACTACACTGCGACCATTTCATTAAACAATTTTTTTGACAGATCATTCTATATCTTTCTGATTTATGAGATACGCAACACTTGATAGGTACCTGTCTCTTTCTGACTCGTTAATTACCTGTCAAAAGTTTAATTATAAGATGGACGGTCTATGATCAATATTTATTTTACTTTCTATATTATTATTCATTAGACTGATAAATAAATAAATAAAAAGAACTTACACGTGCCTGTTTCAAGCTACACTACATCAGTGGAGTATTATTAAGTTTATTTTCCTTAGAGATCGCTCCTTTGATGAAATATAATGTTCATCGAGGAGGATAAGGCGGTTTATTATATTGGTTTCCACGATTGTTGTAGGACGATGAAAGGGAATTTATCGAGGTCGCTTAAAAATTGTATTGAGATTGGAAAGGACATTATTTTTTTTCCAAAATATAAGTACAATGGACTGATAACCTAGTAGTGTTCAGCGGTTGTCAAAGGAGATTGAAGCGTTTTCGCCAATTCGTGGATTATTTTTTTTTTACGCAACTATGGTGGGATCCAGCATACGGCCTGCCAGATGGTATGCAGTCCGTAACCTGCGGACATTTGCCGACCCTCTGAAAACCTCTTCACGCTTATCTTGAAAATGTGATGCATGTCCCATACCTGTAGTACCTTGGGAACCACGGCTGAGCTCATTCCACAAGTTGAAAGCGTTCGGAGGCTTTTCTGGAATCGCACAGTACGCGACCATTGCGATCCCATAACCCATAAACTCCCCATCGTCGGCGAGTAAAACAGTAGCTGTCATCATCATTTCGAACAATTCTTCAGAACACAACCCGTTGTACAATCTGTAGAACACAAGGGAGACAAAATCGCTCCTTACACTTAAGGGTTCAATACCGTGTGTAAGCTTAGGATCGTCCAGATGCTCCCAAACTATAGTGACTAATATATAGCTGATATTCAAGTGCCAAGGTGAGCCGTTGGTTGTCCGCCTGTATAGGCAATCGATCGGATCTGGCATCGGGATCTTATATCATAGTTGCCATTGTGCGGGCTGCCCGAGGGTTTATGTAAGTGGGTGCTTCTTGTCCAGCCTTTATTATGGGTACCTGCTCCAATAGCCTGGACATCAATACTGGCTTCCAGCAATCCTGTGTCCTGTTCCTGATGCAATTTTTGCTACATAATAATGACTAGTTGCAGGCCGCTACTTCTTCTGCGTGTATCCCGTAGTTATCTATTTTTCTACTTCTATTTTTCTCAACTTCTAATGGTCGTATGGCGATGTTAAACTCACAACCTTTCCCAAAAACTGAGCTTTCAAATGCGAAAAGACTTTTACTAATCCACCTCGTAGTTTCAGAGACTAGGGCGTTCAAATAAACAAACATTTTTTCCGCTTTACATGTTAAAAAATAAGTAATAAGTATAGATATATTGTCATTTGATGGTGTTTATTGATCTTATTCTTCTTAGCGTAGTCCCGTTTCCTACTCTTCTAGGATTGGCGGGGTCCGCTACCAAAGCCTAAGGATTTGACGAAGATACTGATTGTTACATCAAACGATTGCCGTCCGACCTCCCCAACCCATAGGGGAAACCATATCATTCTTAGGCAAACTCACACGTCTTTCGAAATATAATTTCTTCCTTGTAAGGGATTTCCTCAGGATGTTTTCCTTCATCGCCAAGCAAGTGATGATTACTAATATGTACATAAATCCGAAAACAAGAATTTAGTGGTACATGCCAACCGGGAACCAATTGGTCACTAGGTTGGTTCTTTATCCATTGGGCTGTAACTGCTCTTTGATGGTATCTATTGATATATAGACGACTACCCCGAGGACGAGCTCGGTGGCTCAGCCGTGAATGACGCGACTTTGGCACCAACGCTCGTCGGGTCGATTCCCACACAAGGTAAACATTTGTGTGCACGAACATGTCTGTTTGTCTTGATCTGGATGTTTTAAGAGTACTAGGGCGCATCAAAGCAGTCTGGGGAAGTACCTCCACCTTACAGAAAACCGCAGCCAATTAACAACTCCCTAGAGGGCTGGTGTGCTCCTGTGTGTGAGTGAGGTCACCAGTAAGCTCCCAAGTAGTTGCTGTGTAAGCAGCAGAGGAGGTTCGCGCTAGTGATACTTAATATATTACAACTATTATTTGCCAGAAAATTTAAACGGTGACGGTTATTTGAATTTTCTGCAAACAGATGTACGTACTTTACTAAACTTACCGGTGAATATTATTTACCAGCATGACGGATTACGCGAGAATATTCTGATACTAACTATCCCAATAAGTGGATCGGCCATGGATGTGGATGTGGCCTGCAAGATCACCAGACCTCACACCATTAGATTTCCATGTATGGGCAAGACTAAAAGAACTAGTGTATATATCGTGCAACGTTCTGCGAAGAGAAATACGACTAGAGGTTATTAATACAGCGGTACGAAACCAACAAAAAAACCGCCTTCAAAAATACCCAGGAATTAAAAAGTGAAAAATAATTGGTCACTTAAGATTTTTGGAGTCGGTGCCCGTATACTGATATTATCAATTGATAATATGCGGCTGGCACCGATTCCAAAAATCGTAAATAATTGTGACTAATTATTTTTCATTTTTTAATTTTTCTTTAAAAAAAAAACATGTTCAAAGTCTTCATCAAAAACTTTTGCTGAAGGGAATTACAAACCATAACATTATCTGTGTATATATTTTTGTTCTATCTTTAACTTCACGCCAAATCCCTTGCGGGGTAGGCAGAGAGAATCGAGCCCCACGTGACTCGATCCTTACATACCTCACTTGCTTCTTTAACATTCATTGCTCTTCTCATGCACGCTCACCGTAGTAGGGTATTAAAATTTAATTTATTAATGTTATTAATAATGTTAATTTTAGCTACTGATTAAAAAAAAACATAATGTTGCTTTAGTTGTATTTGTGTGATTACTAATATCGTCTTATGTTGAAAGGAGATAAGTATACGTAATTTTTAAAATAGTGTGAACATCAGTATCGCTTGTATTTTTTTTAATGACACATAAGGGTTACTAAACTTTCTCGATAAAAATACTTGTATCATGTTTAATTAAAATTTTGTTTATTACGCCACCTCAATGAATTCTGTATTTTATCGTGATGGTAGACTAATCAGTAAAGATTGATTTAAAATCGCAATTAAAAAAATTGATGCACTCAATGATGTTTTATTGGCTTTTAACTCCGCCAACACCCCTATTAAGCCAAAAAAAAAAAAAATACTTTGTGTATAACTCAAAAACTGTCGCATTTGGCACAATGAGTTATATGACTTAAAATGATCGCATAGGTATCTTTGATCGATTTTAAAAGTATCTACATCGTTCTTCATTACACCCTGTATACAGACAACGAGAGATCAAGAAGCCATACACGTGTATCTTAACGAATAGAATTAAATGTGAAATTTGTATGGTTTTGTAAAGTTTGACCAGTCTTCATGTGTACAATAAAGATGAAACAGTAGTATACCGAAAATTACATTAAAAAGTCAAAGCCGTAAGCCGTGACCTAATTTAAAGTGAGGTCGCGCACCCGAGCCGCTCGTTCACCACAAATGTATTGGTCTGCGGACTATAAACCTGAGATTTCTTTTTCAAACTCGTTTCAAAGGAATTCAATCCATTAGAGGGCGAGCGAGCTGGACGGAGAGTATCCACCGGACGATCTTAATGGACTGTTCAATTTTGTCCTTGTCCTCCGCGGCCGGTGGGACCAATTTTAAATTTTAACAGATTTCATGGAATATTGATTGATTTTTTTTTTTAATGTTGAGTTCTCTTTGATTCCGTTATAATGCAATTTGAAAATATTTAAATTAGTCACATTTTCACATAAAAATTGCTCTTGAAATTTTAATACTTCATAAAACTACATAACTGTTGACGGATATTTAAATTGTCCCCGGTGTTGACGCGTCTCTTTCGTCTCTCGCACTCGATATAGATATCGAGCCCTGAGGATGCTCTACTAGGGGACTTCTGTGGCTACGCCGCAATCTGGTGCCACAGAGTATGTATGTATGTATGCCGTAGTGTCAAAGTCAAAGTCAAAATCTTTTTATTCCGTAAAAATGGCTACATTTGTTTGGAATCGTTACAATTTTTTTCCCTACCGTGCAGTTTATGACTAGGTGAGCACTGATAAAAATACTGCCAAAAAACTCAGGCATCCCTTTTTTGGTATCCAAACAAATTTACATATTTTATTAATTACATTATAATTGGATCGACTCACTCCCAGGCATTTTTATCATTAATATAGTCAGATACTTTATAATATGCCCTGCTACACAATTTGGCTTTAATAGTAGTTTTAAATTTGTTTATTGTCAATTCTTATTGTCATATTCTTACGATTAACGTCTACAACGCCTGATGATGCCTCGTGGAGAGGCGAAACACGTGTCGCAGCGACGACCAGGCCAGTCGTGGCAGCGACGGTGGTGGTGGGGGCATGCGGATTCTGTTCCAGATGACGGACGACCGCAGCAGCCGAGGCAGAGACTACCGGAGCAGCCATGGCAGCGTCGGCATGTACCAAGTACTAACAGTAGTGGGTGGGTGCCGGCCGGCGCTAGGCCGCATGAACTAATTGGTGGCGGAAGCACGCAAAGCAGGTTAGATCAAATTGCTTATTGACAATTCTCTTATATTGCTGGGAAGTTTGTTATAGAACCGTATACATTGCCCCGTAAAATAATTACTTATTTTGTGGAGACGGCTTGCATGTAACACAAGATTATGCTTATATCTAGTTTTTATGCTATGAGTATCACTCTTTTTACAAAATGAGTCTATTTTATGGACATTCAAAAGATTTTCATAGATATATTGCGATGCGACTGTTAGAATATTTATTTCTTTGAATTTTTCTCTAAGGCTCTCCCGGGGACCAAGTTTGTAGATAGCTCTTATGGCTCTCTTTTGCAATACAAAGATGGTGTTAATGTCCGCGGAGTTACCCCAAAGAAGAATTCCATATGACATAATATTACGAAAGTAGCTGAAATAAACTATTCTAGCCGTATCAATATCAGTGAGCCGTCTAATAGTTTACTGTCGTACTATGAAGTCAGAGAGGTGCACTAGTTCTCTTGACTAAAGCGTATAGATCCACCAGTACTGCTGCCCCGCCAGTGCTGGCTGGAGTCCTCCCAGCAGACCTGGAGATAACTCTTGCTGGGCACATGGAAGAGGTGCATAGGACCGCGCCCGAACAGGAGTTGAGCCGTCGGAATCGCGAAATTTGGAAAGCTACGGTGAGCGAGTGATAAACTCGCTGGGACTCAGAGTCTAAGGGCAGGAAACTCTATCAATATTTCCCCGAAGTGTCGGTAAGTCTCAGGTCTCACTGGGTTGAACCGGATCATACAACCTCACAACTCTTGGGGGGTCACGGATGTTTCAGGAAACGTTTGAGTGAGATGAAATGTTGTAAGAGTAGCATGTGTTTGTGTGGTGAGAGCGAGGAGGACAGAGACCACGTTCTGTGATCCTGTCCAAAGTATGCCGATTTGCGTGATAGAATAATGGATGGGATTCAGCGCAGCGAAGAGGAGGCGGGACCGGGATAATACAGGAAGTATAGCTCGCGCATTGCCATCCCTACTAATAACACAGCAACTCTTCGCAGGCTTACTGGTTACCACACTCAGGTACACAAAATCCCTCCCGGGAGTTGTTACTGTTTCCTGTAAGACGAAGGTGCTTCCCCTGCTTTGATGCGCACGACTTCTCTCTAAACACACAGAGCTAAATCTGAGACTAAGACCTATTTCGTCGTGGGCGTGGGTGGGTGAGTGAGATCTTTTTTGGCACTTACATCCTTCAACAGTCGTGGACCTTTGTTAGTTATTTATCATGCAATTTGATCTAACCTGCTTTGTGTGCTTGCGCCACCAATTAGTTCATGCGGCCTAGCGTCGGCCGGCACCCACCCACTACCGTTAGTAGATGCAACATGCCGACGCTGCCATGGCTGCTCCGGTAGTCTCTGCCTCGGCTGCAGCGTTCGTCCGCCATCTGGAACAGAAACCGCATGCCCACCACATGCACCACCGTCGCTGCCACGACTGGCCTGGCCGTCGCTGCGATACGTGTTTCGCCTCTCCACGAGGCATCATCAGGCGCTGTAGATGTTAATCGTAAGAACAACATGCTACAAGTGGCAAATCCATCGCAGTGCCGTCCCTTATATTGAACTGAGGGTGGGGGTGGATGGTGTGAGTGAAAAGATATCTCATAATATATATATATATATATAATATAGATAGTTTAAAGAATGTTTTCTGCAGACTGGCACCGTAACGCGTTACGTAACGAAGCGGTTTACCCTCCTATAAGAAGTTATCACTTCAAAAACTATTTCAAAATTGGCCTAGCCGTTTCCGGGAAAAATGATAAGAGATGCACATACAAACACCTCTTACTATAAACGCAGGTAATAAAACTAAATCAATGAAACTACCGCTAAGTAAATACGCAGTCCAGACCCTCGTTTGTAAATCGCATGCACCACGTGCAGGTGAGCTTGGCTTTGACTCTACAGGCGAGGATGTGCATCATTTTGACGAGTTCGGTGGCTCAGTCGTGAATGACGCAACTTTGACACCAACGCTCGTGGGTTCAATTCCCACGCAAGCCAAATTTGTGTGCATGAACATGTCTGTTTGTCTTGGTCTGGATGTTTTAAGAGAGTTAGGGCGCATCAAAGCGTCTGGGGAAGTACCTCCACCTTCCTGCGTGTGAGTGAGGTCACCAGTAAGCTCCCAAGGAGTTGCTGTGTAAGCAGCAGAGGAGGCATAGCGCGAGTGATACTTAATAAACTACTACTACTAAATAAAATAACGTCTGTACCTGTTGTAAAGAGAATGGTTTTAACTAATTAGCTCAAAATTGTACAAATTAGCTCAATTAAACATACAGTTAAGATGCATGTTTAATTAATAGTTTATACGTTGTGCTCAATGCAGTACCTTCCTTGTGTTCTTATTTAAATAAGGCAGGATGCAATTTCTATATTTCTATAATTTGCACTTGCAACATTTCTTTTATTGTTTGTTTGTTTTAAGAATCTAAAACATTGTTCAAGATAATTACATACATTGTTCGGCGCATTTTTCTGTGCATGCAGTGCTTTTCTTTAAGTAATGAGACACTTAAGTTTTATTTATAATGTATATATATATATATATATATATATATATATGTTGCATATGTAACGGTGTACTCGTTGTTGAAAAGCCAAATAAATAAATAAATAAAATTAATATATCGCGAGCGTGAATAGGCTACGGTAACCGCTTTACATCAGGTATGCTTGTATGCCTCCCGACGTAGTATAAAAAAAAGCGCATCTGAAAATTTCTACACCCGCCTCTGTCGCTTCAGGTTAATTTATACTCGTACGTACAATACCTGCCCACTGGATGACATCGCGAGTGATTTACCGCACTGTGACCAGAAACTCAATTTTCTATTTCAAGCACAACAATAGTATCTCCTAATCGTGACATTTTTGTGACGTTATTAGAAATATTATAGTACACTTATGTTTTTGAAGAAAAACTTCTTTACGCACGCTTGACTTGGGGAGTAAGCTGGGGAATGCGTGACGAGAGCGTTACGAAAAGTGTGATCGGGCGAGGCGAACGGAAGTTGAGAGGGAGCTATAAGTTAGTGAAGATAGAAAGAGAGAGAGAGTTACGTTTCGTATATTACTGTAGGGGCAAGAGAGAGAGAGAGGTGCGAGCACACATTTTCATTCTCTCTTTCTCTCATAGCGAGTTAAGTTTCGTATATGTAAGATACAGTGCAGGCCTATTGTTTGTATCACACTATGGAGCTAAAGAAGTTTTACTTCAGTCGTGTGGTCTAAAGCAAAGTTATACTTCTTTTGGCGGGTTACAAGTGCATACGACACCGACATTCAAAATTGACACCACGAAGTCGTTTAGGAAATGTCTCTGGAGTTACGTTCGTGACTATGTTCAAATACTTGTTTATGAATCTAGAACACGTGTTTTATAACAGTACAAAAACAATGTATAGAATTTTCGAGCTCGGTGGCTCAGTTGTGAATGACGCGACTTTGACACCAACGCTCGTGGGTTCGATTCACACACAAGACAAACATTTGTGTGCACGAACATGTCTCTTTGTCTTGGTCTGGATGTTTTAAGACAGGTAGGGCGCATCAAAGCAGCCCGTCTGGGGAAGTACCTCCACCTCACAGAAAACCGCAGCCAAATAACAACTCCCTAGAGGGCTGCTGTGGACTATGGCGGCTGGCAACTGTGCCGCTGCGGTGTTGGTCACCACCGATTCCTCCAACTTCTACATCGGGATCTACGTGCTGGCTGGTACGTTGACGTGCCGTCTTTAGTCGGCGGCCACTTACTGCATTCACCGGTGATACAAACAGTGATCTTCGGGTTAGACATTTTAAAATCGCGAGTTCTAAGACCTTTATTAGCCGAACTTAGTTAACCTTTTTTTATATATATTATACTGTAAATAAAAGCCCTAAACAAATTTGTAACTCTTTTTTCTATTTCCTTTTATCTAGTAACATAACATACTGAGAAATATAAAAACGAGTTGTGTGAATACGGACTGCAGTACGTCATCAGGTCATCGCCGGCTGGGCGACATATGGTCGAGGCACGCAGAGACGCGTGAATAGTTTCGTAAAAAAAAATATGTGGTATTCGTATAAACTTTCGGTCTATCCGATATAATGCGGACGTATGGTGGGTAGTTGTGCAATGAGAAATACAATGCAATTCGTTTTGCACTATAATTTTAAATCAACACTTTTAATCAATGTTCCGGAACATACGAAACGAGAGGTCAGTCCCAAGATGCCGTCACTTGCCGCCGTTTGCACTAACCCTCCATTTCTCCCAGTGTTGACCTCTTGATTCTGCCAAAGCGCGCCACCGTTCGCGCGCTTTAGTTTCGTCCATACTCATGACCGGATGCGACAAATATAATATGTTAACATTCATGTCGCCCACAAGGATGATACTCTGCTGCTCCGATATAGTTATATAGTTCATAGAACCACATGTGCAGGCTTGCGATGTCATCATTCCACTGTTGAGGACATTTGTTCTCGTACTAAAAAGTTCGGCAACTCCTATCTTTGTCGAACTATTAAAAAGTGGAACGCCTTGCCTGCACATGTGTTTCCTCCTTCCTACAACATGGGATCCTTCAAATGAAGCGTGAAGAAGCACCTTGCGGGCCAGCATGGTAGCGTCAACTGACAGGACACCGGAGTCCTTTGTCAGTTGCCACTGCAATTTGGGCTCCCCTTTTCGCTTACCAACAGGCGAAGAGGAGCCACTATGCTGTGCCAATATAAAAAAAAAAAAAATTGTTCTATTTAATGCAGACATTTTTTTTATAAAACATTTACTTGTGTTGGGCGACCTGTAAGCGCTATGCTATTAAAAGTTTCTCTCGCAGTTTTTATTTTACGATGTGTTATTTCTGCTGAGTATCCATTTGTGGTATTAGTCACGGCAGCTATTTCTATTTTGGAATATATTGATATTCCGCCGCCTCTTCGATTTTTTCGGGTGTAGGTGTGCATGTCATAACCGTCTAATTGATACAGCGATAGTTCTTCATTTGACACGTTTATTTCTTTTAATACAAATACATCCAGACAAGTCGCAGTTCTTTAGCAGTATCAGCATTTCATTGAAATTATTTCGCAGTGTTCTAATATTTAAGCGGATTATTTGCAAATTATCGGCAGTAGTGTTTATATAGGTGCTACAATTCTTGATGTCATCAAATTTTTCGTAAACAGTGATGTTAGTAATATCGGATAGTATATCGTTGAATTTTAACGTTGCACTAAGAAGAGTGCGCACGATCACACTATTGTGACTTCGTTCATTTTCCGTCGAAGCAAATCTTGTGAATATCTGCTTCAGAGCAAATGCTGAGAATCTTTAAATTATCATCTTTTCTAGAACTTTCGAATTCTGCACCCGTATGTATTTTTAATTGTCTCTAAGCATTTTATTCGCATTCCAGAAAACTTCACGCATCTGTTTCGTCAAAAACTCATTGATAAAAATCCGGTTTTCGCCGTTATTATTGTACTCGTATATATCCTGGGTAGTAATACATTTATCTTTTGTTTATTCACTCAACTGGCGGTTTTTGTAGATAACGTAATAACGACTGGGTTCGGGTGGTCTCACGGCTTTTTAAGCTGTCCACTTGTACATGTTCTATCGAGCTAGGTTTAACTTTCTGGCGATAGTTTTAGCAACACTGCCGAAGTCTTCATTATTACGCTCTTCCAGCCCAAAACTTTCCACATCCCTCTCAATGTTTTTTTGCTCTAATTGCACAATTCTTTCCTTTAATGCTTCGTTCACCTTTTCATAGGCTACGGCAAATCGTAGCCTATGAACGCTTGCAATAGATCAAGTAGCTATCACTCGCGTGATGCCATCTCTACTGCCAACTCAGCAACTCCTTAGGAGCTTACTAGTGACCTCACTCACGCGCAACAACACAGCAACCATCTAGGTATTTGTAATTTGCCTGCGATTTCTCTGTGAGGTGGATATATTTCCCCAGACGTTTGTTTTGAAGCGCCCTGCCTCTTTTAAAAACACCCAGTCCAAGACAAACATTATGCACACAAATGCTTGTCATGTGTGAGAATCTAACTCACGAACGTTGGTATCAAAGTAACATTACTAACCACTGCACCACCGGGTCAAATGTAATCTCGTCTCGCATGAAGTAATCGGTGTCTTAAGCACACGAAGTAGTTTAGATCAAATTGCCTGTGATACTTGTAATTCAAGCTTTCATAGTTCCCGGTACCCAGTACACCAAATGGGCCGTATCTTTTCCCTTCCAAAGCTTTATGAGAGAAAAAAGATCAGAGACAAAGGTTTACAAACCGATTGTTTCCAAACAAAACAACACGTCTGAAGGAAGCGGCGTCTTACCGTGAAATCGAAGTTTTAACGTAATCGTGGAACGGAAATCGCTATTCTCATTGGTCCTTTATTTGTTCAACTAAGAGCAAATCGTGCTTAATACTCAGAGTGCGATTGTAAGTCTTATTATCTTCTACATAAGAGCGTTACTGCTGAATGCCAAACGATACAAGGAGCAGGTAAAGTGAGACGTAAAGACAACGACAGCTATTCACGTGCATTTATTTTTTCATGAAGTAATGTAATCTCAATAAAACTTATATGTACATATTTATGGAAGTCTCAGCAAGAATAAAAAAAATATTCTATTCGAAATGGCCACCTTTGGATTTGACACAGGCCTCTCTGTTTGGCCACGAATCTATGGATTTACGCACTGTTTCAATGGGAAATTTATCCACTGCTTGCTCCAGAGATTTCTTAACCTGTCAGACCCCGTTATATACGTTTTTCCATACATTTCTTGGCGGAAAAGCGGTCTGCGGGTAATGAGAGATCAAGGGACACAATGACAGCGTGTTGTTTCGAGCAGGCGATATCCGCTAAAACTGACCATAATTTGTAGTCTAAAGGGTTCAGATCTGGGCTAGACGAGGGCCAGTCTTCAGTTCTTATAAAGTTCGAAGCGTTTGTTTTGAGCCAGGATCGGGTAGTACGCGCCTTGTCACCAGGTGTGGAGTCCTGCTGGAAAGTCCACAGTACATTTTTAAAAAGTGTATTGCTGAGAGGCTTCACAACACGATGCAAAACAGTCTCTTGATACACTTTGGCTGAAGTCTTCATAACTTTTTCCTAAAAATGAAGTTCTGTGACTCCTTCGTATAACACACACCCCCCCCCCCCCCTCCTCAAAAACCATTACAGATGTAGGATGATGACCACGTTGTACCTTTCAGACCATTTGGACGGCTTCTTTAGGACTGTGTGTGTTGATCATCTCGAGTCGATTATTACGAATACGTTCTAAAATAAAACAATAATATAAATATATAAGTAAATATAATGCTTCACATTTATTGAAGCACACGCACGAATTAAAAAACCCCATCGATAGTAGACATTGTTCTGTTGAGAGATACATATCCAAAGACATGCGTATTGTTGTTATAGAGGGGTTGTAGCAACCCGTGCATTGTTCTTGAATACAATTAAGAATTATAACTGTGATGTAACTAACGCAAGGGAGTGACGGGTAGGTTGGATGTTCTTGAATGACGCGTGACAAGACGAGAAACAATATTTCGTATCATGTGATAACGTTTCATTGTTCCTGATCTACTGAACACGAAATGTTCACTCAGTGCGGACTACAAATTTAAAGCGAATTATCACAGGGAGGCAGCTTGATCTACACCGATCCACTAAATCGCGTTTTCGTGTTTATGTACAAATTTGTAATTATCACTTGCTTGGCGGTGAAAGAAAATCGTGAGGCAATCGAAAGGTAGGTCACACGTCTTAGTGCATGTAATCTTTTCTCTACATATTGAGGTACTTTTTTGCTTCCTAAAACACTGTCATTGATATTATGAATGGATTGTCCTTTAGTCGTATGTTGGGTTAATGAATTAACACACACTAATTTAAAAATATCCGTATATTGTCTATATCTTTTGTACAAGGTCCAGAAGGTATACTAATGAGGTAAACAGACACAGAACACCATAACCGTATATAAACCAGCCTTTCGGGATTTCAAAATATCGTCAGTCTCGACGCACATACCGTAAACACCCGACTGGCTTTTTATTCAATCTTCGCACGGTGGGCATGAACTAACGCGGTGCCCTGCGACGCAAACATAAACAAAAACATCCGTGCGCTGCGACGAAATACTTTACCGACTGCGATGCGCAAGGTAGTGTTGTGTTGTTTACGATTATGGCGCAGCCACAATACTCCCCCGCCGAGACCGTTTTACGGGCGATAGTAATCCGGAAACCGAACTATTCTACCACTACGCGTTGTCTTTATTTTAGGAAGCATCGTTACTGGTGGTGGTGGAGACAGGTTTGAAGGTGCTAAAGCGTTAGAATTTTTTCTCTCGTTCTCTCGTGTCATGTACGCTGCTTTCAGCCTGTCGATAGTAACTGTTGACTCTTTTCCTTGAATATCCAGTGTAAATGTTTTTGCGTCTTTTTTTAATACTCTGTATGGCCCTGTGTACGGAGACTCCAGCGCGCGTTTGATCGGTCCTCGCCGTAGAAACACATAGTCTGCGACAAAGATATTTTTAGGCAAATAAAATGTCTTACGGTTGTGACATGATGCTGGGGTAGGTGATAAAGCCGTTATGTGTCTGCGAAGGCGGCTGACGAAATCTACTGGGTCTACTGTAGTGGATGCACACGATGGGTCGAAAAACTCGCCTGGTAATCTAAGTGGCTCACCGTAAAGTAACTCAGCTGCAGATGATTTCAAGTCCTCTTTGAAGGCGCTTCTAATTCCCAACATAACAACCTCGACCCATTGAGAGTTGTTATGGCACATGACAGCGGCTTTAAGTTGACGATGTAACCTCTCCACCATTCCATTGCATTGCGGATGGTAGGCTGTAGTTGTCGTGTGTTTGGCTCCAATTAGCTTAGCCAGACTCTGGAACAGGTGTGACTGGAACTGCTGTCCTCTATCAGTGGTTATTGAATGCGGGCAGCCAAAGCGAGCTACCCAGCCGGAGGTGAACGCGCTAGCGCAGGACTCTGCAGTGATGTCCACCAGTGGGTATGCTTCAGGCCATCGCGTATAACGATCGACGGCGGTGAGGCAGTACCTGAAACCACATGAATATGGCAAAGGGCCAATTAAGTCAAGGTGGACGTGGGAAAAGCGTTCGGAAGGAATGGGGAATGTGGTGTAAGGAGAGGAAATGTGACGAGTAATTTTGTTGCGCTGGCAATCTGTGCATTGCTGAGCCCATGTTTTGCAGTCCCGTCTTACACCAGGCCACACATATTTGTGAGCTATCATATTGGCTGTTGCTGCTGCTCCCGGGTGGCTGAGATTGTGTATGCTTGCAAATACCTGTTTGCGAAATGATGGTGTTATGTATGGTCGTACGTTGCATGTTGAGTAATCACAGTAAACATCGGCAGTCGTTTTCCTCAGGTCTAGTGCTGTTTCTTTAGTGAGAAGATCTTGTAATTCGGGGTCCTGAGCCTGCTCGCGTGCAAGATCTTCGTAATCTATTCCGGACGTAACTGTTTCAATGCGAGATAATGCGTCTGCTACTATGTTGTCCTGGCCAGCAATATGTCGTAAATCCGTTGTAAATTGGGATATAAAGTCCAAATATCTGAATTGACGTGGTGTACAGTTATCACGTTTGGTCGTGTACGCATACGTTATTGGTTTGTGATCAGTGAGTACAGTGAAACTTCTAGCTTCTAACATATAGCGAAAATATTTTATACCCTCGTAAATAGCTAAGAGTTCACGATCGTATGAACTGTATTTTTTTTGCGACGGAGAAAGCTTTTTGGAAAAGAAACCCAAGGGACGCCAGCTGTTATTAGATTTCTGCTGGAGCACTGCGCCAATGCCTTCGTTAGATGCGTCCGCATATAGTGCTAGCTCAGCCTGACTCTCTGGATGTGATAACAGAGTTGCCTGTGACAGACTGGTCTTGCATTCTTCGAAGGCTTCTAGATACTCCTTTGTAGTATCGATAGGTGCTGAACCTTTTATATTTCCAATGAGTTTTGAGTTCAGAGGAGCCTGTATCTTTGCTGCTTTCGGAATGAAGCGCCTGTAGTAATTGACCATGCCTAGGAACCTCCTTAACTTCTTGGCGGTATCTGGTACGGCGAAGTCTTGGATAGCTCTAACCTTCTCCTGAAGTGGGCTGATCCCATCGGTCGAGACATGGTAGCCTAAGAATGTTATCTCAGCTACGCCCCATACGCACTTTGAAGTATTAATCAAGATGCCATACGTCTTAAATCTCTCGAACAAGGCTTGCAGATGTTGACGATGTTCTTTCTCGGATTTAGAGAAAATGAGTATGTCATCTAAATAGCCGTAGGCAAAGTCGAGCCCTTGCAGCACTTCATCAATAAAGCGCTGAAAGGTCTGAGCAGCATTTCTTAACCCAAATGTCATATACCGAAATTCGAACAATCCGAAGGGGCTATCAATGGCAGTCTTAGGGATATCATCTTCATTTACTGGAATCTGGTTGTACGCTTTAATTAAGTCAACCTTTGAGAAAATCTTTGACCCTGCGAGCTGATATGCAAAATCTTGCAAGTGTTTGATTGGATACCTGTCCGGAATGGTTCTTGCGTTCAGTGAACGGTAATCTCCACAAGGTCGCCATCCGTCATCTTTTTTAGGCACAAGATGAAGTGGTGACGACCAAGGACTTTCTGAGCGACGAGCGGTACCGTTTAATAGCATTTCCTCAAACTCTTTTTTAGCTATTTGTAGACGATCGAGTGCTAAACGGCGTGGTTTGGCTACTACCGGTTGTCCCGGAGTAGTACGAATATGATGGCGAGTATTATGTTTTGGCTCAGATAGTGCGCCAGCTGGTTTGGTTATTTCTGGATACTTTCGCAATATATCATGGTACGGAGATTCTCCTGTCAATGTTTTAATGGCGAATGCAAAGTCTGATGTATTGCAATGAGCAACGGCAACCGAGAGTGAAGTGACTCCATCGATTAGACGATGATGACGACAATCGACTAATAAGTTGTAATGACTTAAAAAATCACAGCCAATAATAGGTTTCGTAACATCTGCAACGATGAATCTCCAGCGAAAATCGCGTCTTAGACCCAAATCCAATTGAGCTTGCACAAAACCATATGTTGCTATCAGAGTGTTATTAGCTGCAGTCAGCTCATATTTTGTTTTTGGGTGTGGTCCTCTGGTCGCTGATTTAGGGAATACGTATACATCAGAACCTGTGTCAATTAGGTACTGGAGTTTGGTCTTATTGTCAGTGACAAAGAGGCGGCCGTTACAGACAAGGCAGTCCTGAACCGCCACTAATGGCTGCTTGTGAAGTTTTCCGGCTTAAATGAACAAGGCATGGTACATCGTATTGCTTTCGCTCCAAATCTATTATGATAGTAGCACATACCATTGTCTCTTGACTTGGATCGTGAGCGGTTTAGGGAGTTGCCACGGCCATCAAAATTAGTACGATTTGCCGTGAGTATAGAGACTTGCCTGCTGAGTTCTGCCATTTGTGTCATCATGGCTTCCATGGTAATAGGCTGCGTGGCAATAGTGTTAGATATTTGATTATCCGTGGTGCACGGCAGTTGAGCTTCACTTGACTAGCCATCTCTTTGAGGTTTTATATGCCTTATTTGTCATATTGCTGTCTCTCACTTTGCCAAGAGGGGAAGTCAAGTCAATTCTAAAACTTCCTACTCCTACAAATTTCTTCTGATTAAATTCGTTTGTGAGTTCCAAGGCAGCTGTAGTTTAACCCCCGGGATGGCAATGGACTTCACTGTTCATTGCCTTTTTTGTGGTCGCCGCTGTTAATTCTGGCTACACAGGAGACACAGTGGTGGGTATGAGTGGTGGGCCTGTCCCGTTTAAAAAAAAAGGCTGCGTGGTTTGTTCCACTAAATTTGATGATGTTGGCCGTATTTCTGAGATATTAGATAGACATGGAGAAGCAATGGCCTGGACTTTGTCTGCTAGTTCCGCCAACTTATGTATAGGCATATCTTGGTGCGACGCTATTATGGGCTGGATATTTGGCGGCAGTCTACTAGACCAAACAGTTCGAACAAACTCGTCGGGTATTTTGGGACCAGCAAGATGCTTTAAATGACGCAGAAATTGTGAGGGTTTGCGGCTACCTAACTCTTCATATTCTAACAACTGTTTGACATTTTGTTCCCGTGTAGCGGATAATCTACGAATTAATTCTGACTTCAAGGTCGCGTACATATTTTCGCGAGGAGGGTTCTCGATAATGTCCTCTACCTCAATTATGTGTTGGTAGTCTAATTGACCACAGACATGATAAAATTTTGTAGAATCACAAGTTATACGTGACAGTAAAAACTGACCTTGTATATGTGCGAACCAAAGTGCTGGACGGTCAGGCCAAAACGGCGTTTGCTTCAAACCAACTCGATACAGCTCCGAATTTTCCGTTGGAATTGGCATCTGGTTTGAGGGCGGCGGTGGTGTAGAAAATACGGGGGGGTTGATCAAAATATTTCCTCCTGTAGGTGTGCTAGGTTGGCTCTGCATCTTGATTTACTTCGCTTTGTTCAAACTCGGGGTCACCAATTTAGTCGTATGTTGGGTTAATGAATTAACACACACTAATTTAAAAATATCCGTATATTGTCTATATCTTTTGTACAAGGTCCAGAAGGTATACTAATGAGGTAAACAGACACAGAACACCATAACCGTATATAAACCAGCCTTTCGGGATTTCAAAATATCGTCAGTCTCGACGCACATACCGTAAACACCCGACTGGCTTTTTATTCAATCTTCGCACGGTGGGCATGAACTAACGCGGTGCCCTGCGACGCAAACATAAACAAAAACATCCGTGCGCTGCGACGAAATACTTTACCGACTGCGATGCGCAAGGTAGTGTTGTGTTGTTTACGATTATGGCGCAGCCACAGTCCCACCACCATCCCATGGCTCCAAGTGGCCATTTGAGCCGGATGTCGGGAGTTGATGCTTTAATGCTCTCTACCGTATCATGGGCATTTCTTGACTCCCTACAAATTGTTTAAATCTGTCTCCGCCTTCACTGCCATCCGAAGGTGCCCGTGGGTATTCGTATCCTTACATGTTGCGCTCTGCCTCCTCCTACTCTTGAGCCTTTTAGGCGTTTTCTTCGGCGCTCCTTCGCGCGGACCAAGCGTGGGCAAACCGAAGGAGTACATTAAGTATCTCGTGACTCGTGAGATGCCACCTCTTTTAGAGTTTTATTATATTATCCAGACAAAGCAGAGCGCCATGATTAGTATGCGTAAATATTTTTCTTATTAGTTTCAATGAAGGTTAGATGAATATGAGCAGACGGGTTCAAAGTACTTGTTTGTATTGAAATAAAATTTCGCGAAAGTATAATCATACTGATTAGACATTCATTATATTATGATTCAAATATATTTTAGCTTAAATAAACTGTAGTTTAATATTGGAAATTACTCTTATTAGTCTTTATTAAACTTGATATCAAGGTTTCCCTTGATCAAGGGATATATCTGATCGAATAATATATTTTCTGTTGAACGTTGGGAAAATTTCGTCTGTGAGTTCGTTCTACAATTTCATAGTTCTTGGAAGAAAACTTCTCTGGAGCTGAACAGTATGCAACCATGGCCGTTCCAGCGTGTGAGAGTGAACTCTCGATGTTGGCGCGTGGTGTGGTTGTAAAAAGAATCTAATCCGATCGCCAGAGTTCACATAGAGAGGCAACATCTCTCCTTAAGGGCTTAATAATAATAATCCGCATAATCGACGACGAAGAGGTCACAAAATACCTAGAACCTCTGCAACTTCGTAGGGACATAGGATCCCTAAGTACATTTTACCGCCTGTATCATGGTGAGTGCTCTGAAGAACTATTTTCCCTTATCCCACCCTCTCCCTTCCGTCAAAGAACCACACGTGCAGGCTTGCGATATCATCATTCCACTGTTGAGGACATTTGTTCTCGTACTAAAAAGTTCGGCAACTCCTATCTCTGTCGAACTATTAAAAAGTGGAACGCCTTGCCTGCACATGTATTTCCTTCTTCCTACAACATGGGATCTTTCAAACGAAGCGTGAAGAAGCACCTTGCGGGCCAGCGTGGCAGCATCAACAGACAGGACACTGTAGTCCTTTGTCAGTTGCCGCTGCAATTTGGGCTCCTCTTTTTGCTTACCAACAATCGAAGAGGAGTCACAATGCTGAGCCAATATAAAAAAAAAATATATATGCAGCTTAGGACCATCAGTAAATCTTAGAGTTCTGAACAGAACCACGACGTCCTAGCTGTTAGGCTTTTCTTGGGCTGAAAAACGTCCTCATGTACCCTGGTCTGGGACTGTCTCGTCTGTTCATCTGATATTCACAATATGTGATGAGTAAGAACCTCTAGTCTAGTGGTAATTACTAGCTAGTAATTTAAGTAATAGCCTGTTTCCATTCCAAGTTCACCATGGGCAATGTTAATAAGCGTCTTATTTAGCAGGAGAGGACTTTGGATTACAAAGAACAAATTGCCGAGCAATGGAGGAAGAAGCCCAGTGAGGACGAATCTGCACGACGAAACCAGCTCTGTGGGCATCTACAGAGCTGGTTTCTATAAAGACTTGCCGTCGAAAATTTCTAAGAAATACTTTTTTTATATAACGTCGGGAGGCATACAAGCATATGACCCACCTGATACCAGTTACCGTAGCCTATTAACGCTTGTAATATACCAAGTTTCACTCGCGCGAAGCCTCTGCTGCTTACACAGCAACTCATTAGGAGCATACTGGTGACACGCACAGGTGACACACGCTGGAACACAACAACCCTTTACGGAGTTGTTATTTGGTTGCAGTTTTACATGAGGTGGAGGTACTTTCCCAGACGGGCTGCTATGATGTGCCCTACCTTTCTTAAAGATGCGTCCTACCTCTTTTTATATAGGTAACAATGTTTGGTATCCACGTGCGTACCTCCGTAAGATAAGCATTATTTATTAAGAACTGCTGCAAAACGTATTTTTTTTATTTGTGCTTAGACATGTCTTATCTATACAGATAAATAAAGTTGGAGTGTCTGTTTGTAATATTAAAATAACCGCTTTTTATTAAATGCATATGGATGTATACACGGTACATATACCAAAAGATTTTTTTTTTTACAATTTTTGTCTGTCTGTTTGTTCCGGGTAATCTCTGAAACGGCTGGACCGTTTTTGACGGGACTTTCACAGGCAGATAGCTGATGTAATAAGCATTAACTTAGCCCACTTTTATTTTAGAAATTTTATTTATTTTTATTAATATAAATAAATAATAACTATTCCACGCGGACGAAGTCGCGGGCACAGCTATTATTAACTAAAAATTATTACATCTTATTAATTTCTCACAGTTTTCCTTTTTCTTTTTCAACCGACCACGGTGCTTCTTCATTCAAGGGATACTGTCATTTCTGTCGGTATGACTGCTAGCACCTTTGGTTAGTACACCGTGACATAACACACTGCCCTCTCAGAGAGCGTACTAATTTAAAAAAAAATTCTCGTGAAACTAATAGCTAATATATTGTGATATGTTCATACAAAGCTTCCATTCCCCGGTTCTGTTCACATCAAGTCGCAACATTTTCTCGCGATACGAAGAAAAATATGGCTACATCAATATAATAATGTAAAAGAAATAACTCTCAAAGTTTCAGTAAGTATAAAACTCCAAATCCTCCAATCATATCACTTGTGTAGCGTATTGAGGTGCAAAGGAACCTGCCTCGCACGTGACCTGAATATTCACTGCGAATGAAAGCAGTGCAGATAATGAACAGAAGGATCACTGCAACGAAACGCTGGTAATGGAGTCAGTGAAACGGACAAGCATCGCTACATGTTCATAAGGAGAGTTCGTAGTATAATCAGTGGCGAATGGTGAGTGCAAAGAAGTTGTTACATTTTCCGTTCTGTATAACGACCTGTTTGTACTTTTTAGGGTTCCGCACCCAAAGGGTAAAACGGGACCCTATTACTAAGACTCCGCTGTCCGTCCGTCCGTCCGTTTGTCACCAGGCTGTATCTCATGAACCGTGATAGTTAGACAGTTGAAATTTTCACAGATGATGTATTTCTATTGCCGCTGTAACAACAAATACTAAAATATATAATAAAATAAATTTTTAAGGGGGCTGCCATACAACAAACGAATTTTTTTTGCTCGTTTTTGCTCGATATTGGTAACGGTAGACGCTTGAAATGTTCGCAGAATAATTAGTTATATATTCACTTTAAAAATAAATAATTAAATTAAAATAAAACAAATATTTAAGGGGACTCCCATACAACAAACGTGATTTTTTTGCCGTTTTTATAGATAATGTTTTTTTTTTATACTACGTCGGGAGTATAAAACAAACACGACCCACCTGATGTAAAGCGGGTACCGTAGCCTATTAACGCTTGAGATATATTAAGCATTACTCGCGCGATGCCTCCTCTGCTGCTTACATAGGAACTCCTTGGTAGCTTACTGGTGACTTCACTCACATGCAGGAATACAACAACCCTCCAAGGAGTTGTTATTTGGCTGCGGTTTTCTGTGAGGTGGAGGTACTTCCCCAGGCGGGCTGCTTTGATGCGCCCTACTTCTCTTAAAACATCCAGACCAAGATAAACAGACATGTTCATGCACACAAAAGTTTGACCTTACTACCCTTAAGTGGTAGGGTGCATCAAAGCAGCCCATCTGGGGAAGTACCTCCACCTCACAGCAAAACCACAGTGAAATAACAAACTCTCGGGAGGGTGGTCGTGTTGCTGCGTGCGAGTGAGGTCACCAGTAAGCTCCTAAGCAGTCACTGTGTTTGCAGCAGAGATGGCATCGCGCGAGTGATACTTAATGTATTACAAGCATACATAGGCGCACGGTAACCGCAGGCGGGCCGTACGCTTGTATGCCTCTCGGGGTTGTACAATGAAAATATTTCTAGATTTATGTGTAGAACGAAATCTCCTCGTGTCGAATACTTATTTTATCATAAGGATATTCACACGTATACATGGAGAAGGAATGACCAAAAAAGTGTGACTGATTTGATTTTAATAGATAGACGTCTCCGAAATACTATAATGGATACAGGAGCCTTTGAATCCATTATAGTATTTCGGATGAAAGATGGTAAGCCGGTTTGTGGGACTTTTCCATAAGTGGAGGCACTGGCGAGTGCCGTGCGTATCCCTTTCGGAGATCATGAAAGGATAAGGAGCGAAACATTGCAAGATGAAAGTGTTAGGAGAACGTATGTTCTAGTAAGATTTGCGAAGGCAAGCTTTTCCGACTCAGATGTGGATGATTGCTGGAAAATTCTGAAAGCAAGTGCAGTGGATAGTGCAAAAGAAATATGTGAATGGTTAGTACATTCAGGCGTTATTTTGCTAAAGTCAAATTTACATGCAATTTGATCTAACCTGCTTTGTGTGCTTCCGTCACCAAGTGCATGCGGCCTAGCGCCGACCGGTACCCATCCACTACCGGTAGTAGATGCAACATGCCGACGCTGCCATGGCTGCTCCGGTTGTATCTGCCTCGGCTGCTGCGGTCGTCCGCCATCTGGAACAAAAGCATCATGGCCCCACCACCACCGTCGCTGCCACGACTGGCAGCGAGTGTATGTATTATTTAATTTGTCTATCCAAACTATCTATCTATAACTTCACGCCAGATTCCTTGCGGGGTAGGCAGAAAAAACCGAGCGCCACGTGACTCGATCCTTACATATCTCACTTGCTTCTTTAACATTCTTTGCTCTTCCCATGCACGCTCGCCGGTTTCTAAAGCTCCTGATATCACACCTTCTAATAGAACATGATCGATTTGGCCATGTAGGTCAGTCTTGGCCTTTCTCGGCTCCTCAATCCTTCCACTTTTGCGTTATATATCTGTTTCTTAATCTTTCTTGCTGCATACTTTCCACATATCCGAACCAACGAAGCATGCCTCTACTTGTTTTAATACCTATCCCAACTATTTGAATCATTTCCGTAATATTCGTGAAGGTACATAAACAAATGAACGATGAACATAAATCACCCGTTTTTTAGAAGATTAAACATCTGTTAATTTATTTAATTTATCATTAATTATAATTAAAAATGTAATTTTGACGTTCGATAGTATCTTTGGCGTGTCAGTTAATCAGTCAGCTTAAATCATGATAACATGCAAGTAAAAGGCGACCGCAGCTCTAGTCTATAATAATAATAATATAAAGATTTATTTCTCAATCACAAAAGGTACATAAAATATTAGGTACTATAAACAAACACAGGTAGACATTATTACAGAGACATTGCTAATAAATGTGAACTGTTTTATGTGGGAGTGACCCCTGAAATAGGTTTCGGGAGAAACCTTTGACACCGGTCGCCAGAGCCGAACGGGCTACGCGAAAAAATAAAATAAAAAAATAGATAGATACATAGATCAAGTGAATGTAATTACAGTAACAACTTGAGTTTAAATTAAAGTAATTGGATTGACAGATACTGGTAGGTGTTGGAAAGTTGTATAAAAGTCAAAAACTAGTAAAACTATACATTTTGTGCGCGTGTGAAAGTTGCAGTGTAAAACGTATGATGTTTGGAGTTAAGATACTGCAAGTTACGGTTGAAATGCTGAGTGCGTGCGAAAAATTACAAACATGATAAACATTGGGGTGATGATCACTAAGGATTCAAATTGAGATCTATAGGTACATTTAGTAAGTTCAAGTTCCTCCGCGGTTTGAAAGGCAAGTTCGGTCTGTTTTATTTTAGACAGATAACAGCCGTTGAGCCGATAAGAGAGTTAGGGTACATCAGAGCAGCCCGAATGGAGAAGCACTTCCAGCTCACTACGAACCCCAGGCAAATAACGGCTCATAAGCTCCTGACGAATTGATACTTTAAATAAATGTTTGTTTGTCCCCCAACGTGGTAAAACGTGATTGAAGTATGCTGGTTATGTACTGGTTCCTATACATACTGTGACAAAGGCTGTAATCTGACACACGGGTGACACAAATGTATATGATGTAAAAAATTGGGCGCGGGATTGTTCGTAATTAAATTTCATAATATTAGCTTTCTTACCAATTAGGTAAGATTGGCGTGAAAGGGAATGTTACGAGAATGTATAAATGTATTTACCTCCGTAATTATACACACCATCCTTCACATTTTTACCTATCAGGACGAAAGAAGATTAATTACAAATCTATACAGATAAATAAAATTGGAGTGTCTGTTTGTAATATTAAAATAACCGCTTTTTATTAAATGTATATGGGTGTATACACGGTACATATACAAAAATATTTATTTTACAATTTTTATCTGTCTGTTTGTTCCGGGTATTCTCTGAAACGGCTGGACCGATTTTGACGGGACTTTCACTCGCAGATAGCTGATGTAATAAGGAGTAACTTAGGCTACTTTTATTTTGGAAATTGTATTTATTTATATTAATATAAATAAATAATAAAAAATAACTATTCCCTGCGGACGAAGTCGCGGGCACAGCTAGTATGTAATATAACCGGGATCTTTAGTGTAAGTGAAATGACTGATTCCTTGCCGCTATCAGATCTGCTCAGGAGTTCACTGGTAACCTCAAGCCTCGCTCCATCCAGCAACAAGACAACTCTCCAGAGTGCGAACACTTGTACGCTGAGCTCCCAATGATGTAAGAAAATGTTGGTCTGAAAGGGAGTATCGGGTTCAAGACATCAAGACACCAAGGAATGATGGAAAAATGTCGTGAGAACGTCGGGAGGCATACAAGCATACGATCCACCTGATGTAAAGTGGTTATTGTAGCCTACGAACGCTGGTAATACATTAAGTATCACTCGCGTGATGCCACCTCTGTTGCTAACACAGCAACTCCATGGGAGCTTACTGGTGACCTTACTCACACGCAGGGACACAACAACCCCCCAGGGAGTTGTTATCTAGCTGTGGTTTTCTGTGAGATGGAGGTACTTCCCCAGTCGGGGAGTTCGATGCGCCCTAATTCTCTTACAAATTAAATCTCTTAAAAATTCGCATGCCCAAGTAATCCACCCCAGGGAGAAAACAGACGGCAGTCGCTCCATGAAAAATTAATATCTTCACAACTAGGAAACGGATAATGCTAAGAAGAAAAATCATGGGGGGAAAATTTCGAAACAGATATACAACGCGAAAGAGAAACGATGTAGGAGCTGAGGAAGACCAAGACTCACCATGACGATAACACTGGTCGTGTTTTATCAGGAACCCCAGGCACCAGCGGAGAACCCCTCAGGGAACTGCTCAAAGAAATAAAGAAAGAAAGAAAGAAAAAAGTTTAAAGTCCTTTTCAAACTTCAGGCTTAGAAGTAGAAATAAGTTGTGTATGCCGGTACATCGGCTTGCTAGGACTGGTAGATCTTTTCTTGTAAATTGTATTCGATTATAAGTTGCCTGAAACAGTTCTGTCCTCTCCTGTCAATGTATTCAAAAAGCACAATTACCATCTGTAAAAGCCTTATTATAGAATTGATGAATATGTAACTGACAAAGATGTCTGGAAATAATTCAGCACAGACTACCTGTCCTTAATAATCTTTAATTTTACCATTTTATATCATTATTGTACCAATATGCTTGTGATTTTTTTTTGTAATATCTAATTGACAATTTTAAGAAAGACCTGTATTGGCAAGTTTTTTCCGGCATTTCTTCTTCGAAAATGGTCATTTGCAAAATACTAGTTGATAAAAAAAAGGAAAAAGGTAAAATAAGAGAATTTAATAAGATACAATAAGATTATATTTCAAAAAATGTAAGACGTGGCTAATTGCCCGCGAGGGCCCAATGGCAAATAAAGAATTTTTATCTTTTTTAGGGTTCCGTACCCAAAGGGTAAAACGGAACCCTATTACTGAGGCTCCGCTGTCCGTCCGTCCGTCCGTCCGTCCGTCCGTCTGTCACCAGGCTGTATCTCATGAACGGTGATAGTTAGACAGTTGAAATTTTCACAGATGATGTATTTCTGTTGCCGCTATAACAACAAATACTAAAAAATAGAATAAAATAAATATTTAAGGGGGCTCCCATACAACAAACGTGATTTTTTTTGCCGTTTTTATAGATAATGGTACGGAACCCTTCGTGCGCGAGTCCGACTCGCACTTGGCCGATTTTTTTTTAATATCTTACCAGCGACCGTGCGTGAAGAGTTATGAACATTAAAACAGCAAATCCTCCGCACCGGAGGATCGAGTGATATGGCGCTCAGTTCTCTCTGCATACCCAGCAAATAACTTTGTGTGATGAGATAGATTAATAAATAAGTTATTTACTTTCAGATCATTTAGTATATTATAATGAAGTACCTCCACCTCACAGAAAACCGCAGCCAAATAACAACTCCCTAGAGGGTTGTTGTGTTCCTGCGTGTGAGTGAGTTCACCAATAAGCTCCCAAAGAGTTGGTGTGTAAGCAGCAGAGGAGGCATCGCGCGAGTGATATATGTTACAAGCGTTAATAGGCTACGGTAACTGGTTTCCATCAGGTGGGCCGTATGCTTGTATGCCTCCCGACGTTGTATAAAAAAAAACACAATTCTCGATTTTAATTCGAAGTCTTAATTTAAATTTATTTATCATTTTACTATCAAAATCCAAGACAGTTTAATTATGTATATATTTGAAACGTACGGAGTACATACATACATATACATCATCACGCCTGTCTCCCGTTGAGGTAGGCAGAGAGGAACGATGCACCGATTCAAACGTACCTCTCTCACTGCTGTTCACAGTCAGCCTGTTTATGCATGCTGTTCAGTTATGGGTGCTTTTGACTTGTCCCTTTTTAAGCACTTCGCCAATTAGATCTAACATAGGTATATGAGTTTTTTTTTATACAACATCAGAAGGCATACAAGCATACGGCCTACCTGATGTAAAGCGGTTACCGTTGCCTATGAATGCTTGTAATTTTATTATTTTGAGAGAAGTTTAAAGCTATTCTTACAATACGAAAGTTTAAATTGATGAATATAAGCCAATTACAAACTACCACAGATAGTTTATCAATTGTTTACATACTTAGCAATAATTCATTAATACATTAAGTATCACTCGCGCGATGCCTCCTCTGCTGCTAACACAGCAACTCCGAGCTTACCGGTGACCTCACTCACACGCACGAACACCGCAACCCTCTAGGGAGTTTTTATTTGTGAGGTGGAGGTACTCCCCCAGACGGGCTGTTTTGATGCGCCCTACCTCTCCTAAAAACACCTAGATCAAGACAAACATACATGTTCATGCACACACATATTTGTGTGGCAATCGAACCCACGAGCGTTGGTGTGCGAGTCGCGTCATTCACGACTGTGCCACTGAGCTCGTCGTAAACATCTAGGGCTTATATACTTTTGTAACTCTTTTGTTATAAATTCTCTCCATATGTCCTAACTATCTCAGTACATAATTCCTTTTCAATTGCAGTCACTACATCCCGTGCAGGATACGTTCGTCGTTCTGCTACTTCCTTATTGAAATGGAGTATGCACGTTAATCAGTTTGAATTTTTTGCAAGGTTACGCTATAATGTGCGAGTGAATGGCAGTGTACACACTAACTTTCCAGCAATGGATGAATGACATTTGACGATATTCCGTTTCCTAATCCATTAGGATTGGCGGAGTCCGCTACTTAAGTCTAAGGATTTGGCGATGATACTGATTTCAACCTGACCCAGACCCGGACTTTATAATATTAATATATATATATAACCTTTTTCAAGCAAAACTTCTTTACGCACGCTTGACTTGGGGAGTAAGCTGGTGAATGCGTGACGAGAGCGTTACGAAAAGTGTGATCGGGCGAGGCGAACGGAAGTTGAGAGGGAGATATAAGGTAGTGAAGATAGATAGAGAGAGTGTTACGTTTCGTATATTACTGTAGGGGCAAGAGAGAGAGGTGCAAGCACACATTTTCTTTCTCTCATAGCGAGTTAAGTTTCGTATATGTAAGACACAGTGCAGGCCTATTGTCTGTATCACACTATGGAGCTAAAGAAGTTTTACTTCAGTCGTGTGGTCTGAAGCACACTCGTTTTTGTATTGTCTTTGTACATATCGATCCTATAAAAAGACATTGTCAAAATTTGTAATTAAAATTAATGAATATTTCAATAGAAATGTTCCGTAAACGACGATCAGAAGTAACAGGCTCTACACTGAGATGTGATCAGCAACGCACTGGTACTGACTACCGCGGCTGTGACCTCCAGCCCCTGCTGTGTGGGCTACGCGGTGTACTTCGGCGGCGGCACCTTTGACCGCTGAGCTGTTGGATTGGCGATCCCCACCGACTCCCACTCTCAACTGCGCCCTGTGATCTCCGACGTCCGTGAGCCTCTCGCCGACCGCTCGCTGGCTGAGGTTCGCTGGCGAGCTCCTCTACAGCCGGCGGCCTACATTTCCATCCGGACTTTGGTTAGATAGAACCAACGCGAGTTATCAAAGACTAAAACTAGCTGAACTTTAGAATACGTCTTTTTTAGGTTTCCGTACCCAAAGGGTAAAACGGAACCCTATTACTGAGGCTCCGCTGTCCGTCCGTCCGTCCGTCTGTCACCAGGCTGTATCTCATGAACCGTGATAGTTAGACAGTTGAATTTTTCACAGATGATGTATTTCTGTCGCCGCTATAACAACAAATACTAAAAAATAGAATAAAATAAATGTGTGATTTTTTTGCTCATTTTTGCTCGATATTGATAACGGCAACAGGTAGACGCTTGAAATATTCACAGAATATTTAGTTATGTATTCACTTTAAGAACAAATAATTAAATTAAAATAAAACATATATTTAAGGGGGGTTCCCATACAACAAACGTGATTTTTTTGCCGTTTTTATAGATATTGGTATGAAACCCTTCGTGTGCGAGTCCGACTGGCACTTGGCCGATTTTTTATAATCTTTTGTTGTAAATATTAGTGCTAAATAAATTTGTTTAATAGCCCCCTTTTAATAGGCCCCCTTTTTTTAATTAGTAATATTACAACCGCTATAAATCATTTCTTTTTATACAACGTCGGGAGGCATAGAAGCATACGGCCCACCTGATGTAAAGCAGTTACCGTAGCCTATTACCAGTATTAACGCTTGTAACATATATCACGCGCGATGCCTCCTTTGCTGCAACTCCTTAGGAGCTCACTGGTGACCTCACTCACACACAGGAACACAACATCCCTCTAGGGAGTTGTTATTTGGCTGCGGTTTTCTGTGAGGTGGATCTACTTTGATGTGCCCTACCTCTCTTAAAACATTCAGATCAAGACAAACAGAGATGTTCATGCACACAAATGTTTGTCTTGTTTGGGAATCGAACCCACGAGCGTTGGTGTCAAAGTCGCGTCTTTCACGGCTGAGCCACCGAGCTCGTTAAAACTCTGAGGCAAAATCGGACATTTCTTCGGTTTGGTCACATGCCTTTCAAAATATAACTGACGTGCAGCACCGCCCAACGAGTATGTATTTAGATCCGAAAATAAGAATTTAGTGGTTCATACACACCTGGGCTCGAAACAACATAAATCGCATAATAGACTAGTGTTTTAACCTTTAAAGCATTTCCATTAACATTCGCAAAAATGAGTAGATAACTATAATGTAGAGAAATGGACCCCAAATATAACTACTTTACACAAACTTTGGTTAAACTGCCAGGCAGTATCTGGGAGTTTAACGGCCGAAATACTTCGGATTCCTGCGAGCTGTAACACACTAAGTGTTGTTAAACATCTTGGAAATAAAAAAAAATGAATAATTAAACGTTGTCTTTTGCATAATATATAAGTATATTTCTATAAAATAAAAAATCGGCCAAGTTCGAGTCAGACTCGCGCACGAAGGGTTTCGTACCATTATCTATAAAAACAGCAAAAAAATCACGTTTGTTGTATGGGAGCCCCCTTAAATATTTGTTTTATTTTAATTTAATTATTTATTCTTAAAGTAAATATATAACTAAATATTCTGTGAATATTTCAAGCGTCTACCTGTTGCCGTTATCAATATCAAGCAAAAATGAGCAAAAAAATCGGCCAAGTGCGAGTCGGACTCGCGCACGAAGGGTTCCGTACCATTATCTATAAAAACGGCAAAAAAAATCACGTTTGTTGTATGGGAGCCCCCTTAAATATTTATTTTATTCTATTTTTTAGTATTTGTTGTTATAGCGGCAACAGAAATACATCATCTGTGAAAATTTCAACTGTCTAACTATCACCGTTCATGAGATACAGCCTGGTGACAGACGGACGGACGGACGGACGGACGGACGGACGGACGGACGGACGGACGGACGGACAGCGGAGCCTCAGTAATAGGGTTCCGTTTTACCCTTTGGGTACGGAACCCTAAAAATCACGTTTGTTGTATGGGAGCCCCCTTAAATATTTATTTTATTCTATTTTTTAGTATTTGTTGTTATAGCGGCAACAGAAATACATCATCTGTGAAAATTTCAATTGTCTAACTATCACGGTTCATGAGATACAGCCTGGTGACAGACGGACGGACGGACGGACGGACGGACGGACGGACGGACAGCGGAGCCTCAGTAATAGGGTTCCGTTTTACCCTTTGGGTACGGAACCCTAATGAGCAAAAAAATCACGTTTGTTGTATGGGAGCCCCCTTAAATATTTATTTTATTCTATTTTTTAGTATTTGTTGTTATAGCGGCAACAGAAATACATCATCTGTGAAAATTTCAATTGTCTAACTATCACGGTTCATGAGATACAGCCTGGTGACAGACGGACGGACGGACGGACGGACGGACGGACGGACGGACGGACGGACGGACGGACAGCGGAGCCTCAGTAATAGGGTTCCATTTTACCCTTTGGGTACGGAACCCTAAAAAATTGATACAACTTCAGAAAGTATGAGTATACAAGCATATGGCTCACCAGATGTGACATAGTTACCATAGCTTATGAACTGCTGATGACACAGCGCCTCCTTAGGGGCTTAGTGGTAACCTTACTCACTCGCAGGAAGACAACAGCCCTCCAGCGAGTTGTCATTTGACTGCGATTTTTCATTAAGCACCTACTTCCTCAGTCGGGCTGCTTTGATGCGCGCTACCTTTCTTGAAAACATCCATATGTTCGTGCAAACAAATGTTTGTCCTACGTAAGAATCGTACCCACGAGCGTTTGTGTTCATGTAGCTTTTCTAACCACTTCGTCACCGACCTCGTTAAAATATAGACACATGGAAGAGCACTCGGTTCACAATCGAGAAGTCGTGCAATCATCATCAGCGAATTTCCCCAAGGCGGGATACGTGAATTTTTCTACTGTAATATTAAATCTTCTTCTTAGCGTTAACCTGTCTCCCAATCCATCATGATTGGCGCGGTCCGCTACCCAAGCCTAAGGATTTGGCGAAGATACTGATTTAAACATGGAGCCACTGCCGTCAGACCTACACAAAACATCTTTCGAAATATAATTTGTTGGACGTACGGGTTTCCTCACGATGTTTTCCATCACCGCCGAGCAAGTTCTTTTTAACACAACGTCGGGAGACATATGGTCCACCTGATGTAAAGCAGTTACCGTAGCCTATTAATACTTGTAGCATATATCACTCGCGCGAAGCCTCCTCTGCTGCTTACACAGCAACTCCTTAGGAGCTTATTGGTGACCTCACTCACACGCAGGTACACAACAACCCTCTAGGGAGTTGTTATTTGGCTGCGGTTTTCTGTGAGGTGGAGGTACTTCCCCAGACGAGCTGCTTTGATGCGCCCTACCTCTCTTAAAACATCCAGACCAAGACACATTTTTTCGAACATTCGAATTTTGACTTCAGATTCGGATTCAGCAAAAAAAGTAGAATAGGAATGTTCAGGAACACCGTTCCTATCTCTTGAGGAACATGGCCAAAATGGCCGACAAATGAAAAAAAAAAATCAATTCAGTTGTTATATAATTGACGAGCCAGGTGTTCCTCTGGCAATGCAAGCTTGCGCATTCTCAACTGGTTTATTTAGAGAAATCATAATTTTCGGGAGGATTGATGTTTCGTTTCTGAGACTATGCATAGTGACCAGAATATGGTTGAGATGCTCCTGCGATACTCTTTGGGCGAGCGTCCATCCATAACAGTTTCATACGCCATACGCTCTTTCTATTTATATACTACCACCTGCAATTGTTCTAAATTAATATCATAATTCTTATATAAAATATATTGAAAGATATCCTCAAGGATGTAAAAGTTTACTTTCAAGAAAGTCTAGACAGACAGACCGCGTACCAACAAAATTAATCTCGACTAATGAGTTGTGAAAAATGTTTCTCAAAGCTCGACAGCGCGACGAAAGTTCACAACTAATAATCTAGGATTTATAGATGGTAGAGATACTTATTTTTTTTATTTTTATTTATTTAATAAGGCAACACAACAGGTACTAAATATATACAGTATTACACAATTCTGGTCACAAAAGTTAAATTTCCAATTCAGTACCCTAAGCGTGTATGCTCAAAGAGACTAGCGGATTAAGAATCTACATGCCACAGAAATATCTCTAAGAACCAACAAATCAATATGTATAAGTTGGATATTCAGTTAATTGAATCTACAAAAAATCTGGTGTGCGGCCAGTGACATTGACAGTTAGATACAATGTTATGTGGGTCATGATTAAGTTGCAGAGCTGAGGATGCTTAGGCATGACTTTTTAAACGTATTTAATCGGTTACTAAAGATGTCAAGATCACCATCTTTTGAGACTTCATTGTACTTCCGACACATTCTTGCTAATGGGTTAGAGAAAGACACGTTCAGTCTATAAGTGGGGAGAACAAAAGTAGGGGGCCTCCGACGGGGATTGTGTTTAAAATTTATCTGTAATTGAGAAAGTAGCGCGGGGGGACTTAGCATCGCTACATACGTTTTTATGCTAAGTTGGGTGACAAAATTAAGTGAAGCAACAAAAAGCAATGAGGAATCCAACTGCGTCCTGTCCCCGTTGCCGTTACAGCAACCCAGGAGTTTACTGTTATTCATTATGCCGTGAAACAAACTGCAAACAAAGAAAACATAAGTTTACAAACTTACGAATTACGTACACTGTGTTGAAGAAGTCTTATTACACGCCCTAATATGGTAATAAAAATCACTTTTTTCGTAGAATGTATTGAAAAAAAAATCTTTATTTGCCGTTAAACCCTCGCGAAAGGCAAATAAAGCCACGTCTTACATTCTCAATATTATATCATATTTTTTTTTTTAGTTTTCTGTATGTGCAATTTGATCTAACCTGCTTTGTGTGCTTCCGCCACCAATTAGTTCATGCGGCCTAGCGCCGGCCGGCACCCACCCACTACTGTTAGTACGTGCAACATGCCGACGCTGCCGTGGCTGCTCCGGTAGTCTCTGCCTCGGCTGCTGCGGTCGTCCGCCATCTGGAGCAGAATCCGCATGCCCCCACCACCACCGTCGCTGCCACGACTGGCCTGGTCGTCGCTGCGACACGTGTTTCGCCTCTCCACGAGGCATCATCAGGCGTTGTAGACGTTAATCGTAAGAATAACATGCTACAAGTGGACTTTGATAAGAATATATATTCTATGATATTTATACGTTTTCATAAAAGAAAATACATTTTATATCAGGTGCGTAGTGCATGTATGCCTCCTGAAGTCGTATAAAAAAAGCTCTCGGAACACTGCTCCAGGGAGTTGTTATTTGGTCTTCAGTAAGATCTAGTTACTTATTCAGCTGGACACAACTTCTTCTCCCGAACATCATCCCTAATTTATAAGCATTGGCGGGTTTGTTATTTAAGGGTAAGCCTAAAAATCGAACAACATTTCAAAAAGTATGTATGTTTTGTATAGCTAGGTCCCCTGATGGGTACGCAGAGGGGACCGAGCGCCATATAAATAATAAGTAAATATTGTCGGACAAATTACACAGCGCCATCTAGCCCCAAAGAAGCTTGTGTTATGGGTACTAGACAACTGATAAACATACGTAAATACATTTTTTTTTTGTAAATACATACATATTATACATAGAAAATACCCAGACCAAGACAAACAGACATGATCATGCACACAAATGTTTGTACTGTGTGGGAATCGAACCCAGGTGCGTTGGTGTCAAAGTAGCGTAACAGCGCGTTTCACCACTGCGCCACCGAGCTCGTTATTATTAAATAAGTTTAATATTATATTATATTCTTCTACAGACGCATACAGATTTCGAATGTACGAAATGCATATACGTAAATTATTAAACGGTTTAGTGATTTTTTTCGATATCTTTCATTCTATAAAGTCCTGTAAAATAAATACCTCCCAGCACTAGGCTTCTGAGTCATTCGTGGACAGAAATGTAAAAATATTTTTTTAGTCCACGAAGAGCACCTGCGAATACTAGGTGCTGTTCGTGGAATAGGCTAGGTGCTATTCGCGCAGGTGCTATTCGGACGGGTGCTCTAAGTGGAATACTTGATGTTGGAGTCCTTAGACACCCCATTCATTTCTTCAAAATTCCGTATTCCCGTTTTCTAATCTATTGGGATTGGTCGGGTCTTTTACCTAAGTCTAAGTGTTTGGCGAAGATTCTGATTTTGAGATGGAGAGAACTGACCTATTGGACAACTGGTCACAGGTTCGAATCCTGGCGTGTACCACTAAATTCGTGTTTTTGGATTTATGTACATGTTTGTAATTTACTATAACTATAACTTCACGCCAAATCCCTTACGGGGTAGGCAGAGAGAACCGAGCGCCACGTGACTCGATCCTTACATACCTCACTCGCTTCTCTAACATTCATTGCTCTTTTCATGCACGCTCGCTGGTTTCTAGGGCTCCTGACATCACCTTCTGATAGAACACGAACAATTTGATCATGGTAGGTAAGTTTTGGCCTTCCTCGGCTCCTACATCCTTCCACTTTTGCATTGTATATCTGCTTCGTCATTCTTTCTACATGTCCGAACCAACGGAGCATGCCTCTTCTTATTTTAACACCGACGCTCTCTTTCAGACCAACTCTGCTTCTAACCTCATCATTGCGAATACGGTCTACAAGCGTTACACCACAAATTTTGCGCAACGCTCGCATTTCAACCGCGTTTATCCTACTTTCATGCTCTCTCTGCCATACCCAGCTCTCGCTTCCATAAGTAAGCGTTGGGACCAGCACTGCATTGTGTATAGCGAGCTGCGCCTTCTGGCTCAGGTTTTGACTGCCAAGAAGTTTTCCCGACGCTCCATTCACACTATTCCCAGCACTCACTCGCCTTACCACATCTGCGGCGTACCTTAATGTAATTTACGAAGCGAAGGAAAACATTGTGAGACAACCCTCATGTCCAAGAAATTATATTTCTATAGACGGGTGACCTAATCTAAGACAGGTCTGGTTTTCCCTCTGGGTTGTAGCGATTGGAAGGCAGTAATGATCAGTATCTTCGCCAAACCCTTAGGCTTAGTTCGCGGACCCGGGCAATTGTAATGGATTAGAAAACGGGTTAACTCTAAGAAGAAAACTCATTTTGAGATGGAGCAACTGCCATCAAACTCAACATCACTCAGTCTTCCACGACCCAGAGTTAGAACGAAATCATTTTTGGGTTAATCGCACATCTTTCGAAATATAATTGCTTGGACCTCACGATGTTTTTTTTTACTATATACTGTTGGCTATAAATACGATATTACAACCAACGGATTTGACCAACAGATGTGAAAAAGCCGTTGTCGTATGTCTCTATTCCGTTAACATTATCGTTAATTTAATTTAACGATCAATATTCTCATACAATACAAGAGAGAGGTATCTTTGAATCGGTGCACTTGCCATCGGTGTTCCATAGTCTCTGCCTACCCCAATGGGAAACAGGCATGATAATGATATGTATGTACAACAAGACGCAATACAAGATAATACATACACTATTGTACCAGTACATGTAAACTTGCATATGATCACACATCAACGTTTACTCATCTCACTGCAGGGATACGGGCCTCCCTTCAACTGAATGGGTTTAGAGCATACTCCACCACGCTGCTCAAATGCAGATTGGCGGAGGCCAGTATTTTCAAGTCGCCCGAGGGTCACTGACTTAGCTTAACGACTGTCATCTATCGATAACAGCCGGGACCGATGGTTTAACGTGCTCTCCGAAGCTCGGAGAAACTCGAGACAGATAAACCCATCCATTGACAGGCTCCGGTCGACGTTGCTTAGACTGCGTGTTCGATTAGATCTATCGAGCTCTCAAATTGTATATAATATGTTATATTAAATCCCATCAAAAAGATAAATGTAAAATGATAGCCAAGTTCAATATTATTATGATATATGCTTGGTGGACTTCAACGACAAAAGTAGTGAGATCTAAATGGGTGCCAAGTTCAATGGTTAGTCCTGAAATTTATTTATAACAACATAAAATATCATTTCTTCTTATAACTTAGGATAATATATTGTAGCCTAAGGTCTGACTTGGCTAGTTCTCATATACGAATTATTATGTTCGATGGCTAGTTTCTACCAGCAAGGCAAATTTTCGGAATAATAAAATAAGAACCGACAAGTAATAGGTTTAGTACTTGCGAAGGCTATAATATAATTCGAACATCTACGCTTACACTATCTAAACTAAACTTGTTCAATGTAACGCCTAAATTGCATCTGTGAGTTGAAAAATATATCAATGTTAGGATTGCTTGCGTAAAAATCGTTGTACAGGGTGACCATTCTATTAAGAGGAGAATATTTATATAAATTAGTAGTTGATGTTTTTGGAGCAAATTTTTTTTTTCTTTTAGCCATTCTTTAAACAGGACGCCGGGGAAGAGCGATATCCAAGGCTTCCAACAGATCAGGAATCATCAGAGTACCATTAAAACTTTGTGTAATGTTAAAAGATCCAACATATGTCGACGATGCTGCAAGGAGGACATTTTAAAATGCTCGAGTCTTTCAGAGTACTCAGCTGCGCGATCACATGCTTTAAATTTAAAAGAGAGATACCGGGTAAATCCACGTTGTACGCGCTCAATGCGGTCTATATAAGTGCGCTGATATGGGTTCCATGCAGTTGATGCATACTCAAGGGAACTGCGGACATATGCATTGAATAATATTATCATGGGCTTTGAAGACGTGAAATCCCTGCATGTTCTTTTAATAAATCCAAGCATGTTTGAAGATCGAGTGACTATTTGGTCTATATGAGGCACAAAACAAAGCTTACTGTCCAATTGAACCCCGAGATCGCGAATTTCACTGACCTCTTAGAGCCGAGTGCCAGATATTTCGTAAGATGATCGGATGAAATTCTTTTTCTTTGTGAATTTAATATGGTAGCACTTATTCGCGTTAAGGACCATATTGTTCTGAACACACCAAGACTGAACTGATTCCAGATCATGTTGTAGCAGTAATTTGTATATTTTAAGGTCATCCGCGAACAAGAAACACTTACTATGTTTAATATATCCGACAATATCATCAACAAAAATTAGGAATAAAATTGGACCCAAATGAGAGCCTTGCGGGACTCCCGAACGAGCTACATAAATGTCAGATTCATAACCCTTGGCTACCACCTTCAACATTCTTTGCGAAAGATATGACTGGAACCAGTAAAGGAATGAACCATGTACACCTATCGATGATAATATGCGGAGCAGTATAGAATGATCGACTTTATCGAAGACATTGGACAAATCAGTGTATACTGCGTCAACCTGTATCCGACTATCCACATGCCTGGCTATGTCCTCAACGTAGGAAATAAGGTTCCCAACTGTCGACTTGTATCGACTAAAGCCATGTTGTTCTGGCGCTAAGGTTATATTAGCGTGTGCCGTTAAAATAGGACTAGTGATTCAAATATCTTTGAAAACACCGAGAGTATTGATATTGGACGATAATTGCCAATATTAGACTGATCACCTTTTTTTAGAATTGGTACAACGTTAGCAAGTTTCCATCTAACAGGGAACACATAGGACATGACCGATAGGTTAAAAATGAGTACAAGCAGGCAATGAAAGCCATTTTGCACAGCTCTTAACAAAGAGAGGTGGAGTGCCGTCAGGACCTGCACCCTTTGTTGGCTCCAACTTCGTTATTGCTGTAGCAACCTCCTTTTCTGTCAAATGAATATTGCTCAAAATATTTTGTGGTAATTTGAAATCACTAGTGATTACATCATTGGAAGAGAGTGAAGGTTCCGTAAATGTTGATGAGAAATGGGACGCAAATAAATACAGCACCCGTTGATGCAGTAGTGCCGTTTAAGTTCATGGAAGAAAGCAGTGAATTTCCCGAGGATGATTTAGATTTCACAAATGACTAAAATTTCTTAGGATTACCTGTGATATTACGCTCTATATTCTAAACATAACTTCAGTAACTTTTTTTTATCAGCAACTGTGCCTTAGAATTCAATAAGGAGTATTCTAGCTCATCTCGCGGGTTTTTGTATCTTTTGAATCGTTGGCGTATTTTTTCTTTTTCTTTCAGTAATCTAATAAGTGATCTTGAAAACCATATTGGATATCATGCAGATTATGCTATCATCTTTCATTCCAATGCGGAGAAATGGCGCGAGAGAGGTCTGGTTAACATTGACAATACTCTGATTGGAGTGGCAGACTGCGGGAGGTTGACCTTGGTTCAATTCAACTGTAACAAAATACAAACCAGTGTCTTTCTCCGTTGAAAAGCCCATTTTGATACGGCTTTATAATTTCAGAAGTTATCGCTTGTCAACACCAAGAATGATGATGCTGATGGGCCCATTAATAATGGCCGGAGTGATCAAAGGTTTGGAAGTAAACAAACTCAAATAGCGGATTCGCCGTTTCGCAGAACTATCGGTTAATTCAAAACAAACGCAAGCCTTGCGGATTGAAAATGGGAAAAGGAATATGTTCTACCGACAGCAGAAAAGTTGTTACTTCGAGACATAAAAACAAAACACTTGTAGAATTACTGCTAACACTCGAAAAGTGTTTTATTTCCAATCCACTCAGTCGTATCCAATTCACTGGATACATTTCAATTCATTGGATAAAGAAAAGGGACAAGATAGAACGAAAACTAATCAATAACTGACCAACAACCAATCAGTAATGCGCAAAATTTATGACGTAACCCTTGTTGACCGTGTTCGAAATGATGATGTAAGAAATAGCGTTGGTCTGAAAGAGAGTGTCGGAGTAAAGACAATAAATGGCATGCTTCGTTGGTTCGGCCATGTAGAAAGAATGCAGGATGAAAGAATTATTAAACTGGTATACAACCGAGCAGAGGCTCACCTAAAATTTGTGGTGTTTTATTAGAATTCATTTCTTATTGTCTTTTTTTTACCTTTGAAGGGTCGTATCGTGATGTTTGAATAGCCCATTACCTTACTCAAGAATTGCGCTTTGAAATGCAAAAATATTTTTCAAATTCAACCGGTAGTTCCAGATCAAACAAAATACCAACCTCTTCCGATTTATGTATTAGTATATATTAGTGACATATAGTAGACGAATAAAAAAAGAAAATTATACCATTTAAAATAATACACTTCGCTAAATTGCTTTCTTTGCCAACGGTACAGTAAAATCGATAGCGTAGTGGGTCTGTCTGTCGCAAAAGTTCCACTCGCGTTGTACGCAACCACCGCGGCAACTCTCGGCCATATTTATTACTTGAGATTAGTTTCTAAGCACTGTTATATACTTAAATTACCTTTATGTTGGGCCGAGATAAAAAGAAGATGGCAGCATTTATTTCTACGGATCAACCATTGTTAACGACTTTGAGGGATTACATTTCGCTAATCGTAGTTTTGTGAAAATAAACGTTATATTTTGGGGGTTCCGTGACAGGTAAAAGAGAAACCTTCACGATAGTGCTACGTACACCCGCCAATCTGTTTCTGTTTTTAACCACCGACGCAAAAGAGTGGTGTTATAAGTTTAATGTGTGTATCAGTGTATCTGTCTGTGGCATCGTAGCTTCGAAATGGATGAACCGATTTTAATTTTGTTTTTTTTTGTTTAAAAGGGGACTTAATCGAGAGTGTTTTTGTGTATATATCATTATTAATAATTAATGATAATAATTGTGTATATCATTATTAATAATAATAAGTTGCAATTTCGTGTTTCGTCCCGGAAAGTATTTGTGTGAATGTGGGGATAGTGTCGATTGGAGTGCGTTTACCCTAGCAATATTTAAAGTATAAATGGCATAAAATAAAAAAATAAAATAAAAATTTTAAAATCCCCCGACGCAAAAATGACCTATAAAAAGTAACAAAATAATATGTATTGACCCTTTAAGTTTAATAAAAGAAGTAATATTTTAATCCAAGCATCGTTGTGTCGGGAGACCGCTAAATAAATATAATAAAAATAAAAAGTTCAACTGACAAATGATAAAATATGAAATGTAAATAATACTATATTAAGTTAGCGGGCCCCCGACACGACGATGCTTGGATTAAAATATTACTTCTTTTATTAAACTTAAAGGGTCAATACATATTATTTTGTTACTTTTTATAGGTTATTTTTGCGTCGGGGGTTTTTTTATTTTTTTTTTATTTTTTTATACAACTATAGTAATGTTCTCTCGAACTGTTAAGGGTTTCGGGACATTTTTATGAAGCAATAATTAATCTCCTTAATTTTTTTTATACCACCAAGGTGAGAAATAACGTACGGCCTGCCTGATGGTAAGCAGTTACCGTGGTATGTGGACATTTGCAACACTAGGTCACTCGTGCGTTGCCGATCCTGTAAATCCTACAAAGGTGTACATCGCTAGATAAATTCGACCATTAACGGTCGCTACCCAGTAAAAATACTACATTATATATAGCTCCACATTTAGTTAGGCGATAATTTATATTGAAGTTTATTATTATACTAGGTGAGCCCGGGACTTCGTTCACGTGGTATTCGGAATAAGAATAGGTTATGTTAACAGAAGAGATCTTCTCTGGGAGATACTGTGGTGTGCTGATGAGCCGGAGTGTTTTTCTTTCTAAGTCTGGGTATTTTGTTATTTTAATTACATTTTTAAATAGCTGCTGCTCGCGGATTCGATCGCGTGGACTTTATAAACACCGGCCTTATATTTTAGGGGCAGGTATTTGGTATTTTCAAAAAGAATCACACGCATTATTTCTTATAGCTGCAGTCTGCGTCTTCGGACGCGTGGGCTACTGTTTTTGGGTTTTCCTAGTATTCTGAAAGCAAAAGGTTCCCATGTATTTAACCACATTTAAATTGTAAGAAAATAGAAAGTAGAAGGTGACAGAAATAAGGTTCGAACTTCATAACATTCTAGGGAGTATATGACAAAGTTGAATTCTATTTAGTCGTGACTGACTTTAGTTTGCAGTTTCTTCATGACGTATTCCTACTCGTTCTCTCTCGACTAATAAAAAAAAACCTCACTCTGACGGGTTAAATTATAGTTTTCTCTAGCTGCTTGCTATCTTTGTCGATGTTCATCTTCATTTTTGACCGTTCTGTCGTTGTTGTGTCACTCACGATCAGCTGTTAATCGTGCTTCAAGTTCTAAACTATTTTCCAGCTCTCCAGACTGCAAAGACAGCTCTATGAAGCTAGTTTCCCTGAGCGTAAAGGTCTCAGACTCGGAAGAAAACCTGCTAGCAGTGAAAAATTTAATCCAAAACAATAGGCGAGTTACGTATCAGGAGATTCAGCACATACTGCAGATTGGATCGGGAAGCCTTCACGAGATTCTACACTTGCATCTTCGCCTGAGGAGTATAGTTTCACGCTAGGTGATCAGTCTCTCATAGATAAAAACTTTTTTTCGCAATACTTTCTGAGTGGCCAAAAAATAGGATTGTGTTCGAAATGACCTTACATACAGGCCTTTATTCTGTCTGGCCACGCACTGTTTCAATGGGATATTTTGCCACTGCTTGCTCCAGAGATTTCTTAACAGACACAATGTCGGCTTGTCGTTTCGAGCAGGCCATGCCCTCTAAAACATCGAAATTAGATTGGCATCGCATGAATAACACCCTTAGTGTTGCAAATGTCCATAGGCTACGGTGCATGTTTACAATCAGGCAGGACGTATGCTTGTTTGCTACCTTAGTGGTAGTGGAGGTACTTCCCCATACGGGTTACTTTGATACGCCCTTTCACTCTTAAAAACCTGAGTGTTTCTAAGACAAACAGACATGTTCATAGACATAACTGTTTGTCCTGTGTGGGAATCGAACCCACGTGCTTTAGTGTGAAAGTTGCGTTACTAACCGCGGCGCCACCAAGCTCGTCGAATTATTTCAACATCATTACGCTTTCTAGACTCTCTCTTTTATACCGTATTTGGAAAACACATATACAATAACATTCTGATTAGACCATTTCTTGGCAACATCTATTGAAAACGCAGATTAGTTCAGATATCCGAGAAATTTTGAGTAATGATCGAGAGTATATAAATCGTGGAAAACCCCTCCCGAGTTTCAACAAAAATCTTGCAAATGAATTCCGAGCAATATATTGATGAGTTCCGTTGAATTGTTTAATCAGAAATATAAAAGAAAACGATGAAAAACAAATGTTGCCAAGAGCACATGATCACTATCAAAAGAAGGCGTTAAAAAATCATGTAGGTTTATTGTCTATAGGCTAGAAGCGGAATAAGGGAGTCGTCTTCTTTTTCTTAGCATTATCCCGGTTTCCTAATCTATTAGGATTGGCGGGGTCCGCTACCTAAGCCTAAGGATTTGGCTAAAATACTGATTTTTACATGTTACGACTGCCACCTGAGGTCCGTAAAAAGGGAAAACTAGATCATTCTTAGGTAAGTCACAGGTTATTCGAAATATTATTTCTAGGACGTGTAGATTTCATCGCGAAGTTTACCTTCACCACCGAGCAAGTGATAATTACAAATATGTACATATATACCCATAACACGAATTTTAATGGTACATGACCGAATTCGAACCGTGGACCTGTTGGTCACGAGGCCGGTTTTTTATCCACAAGGCTGTCACTGCTCACGGAAAAAAAGGAGTAAGGAGATTTTTACAGCATCAGCAAAACAGGACTGATGGTCCTGACTACGGTAACTTACCATCAGCTAGGTTGTACATTTATTTGTAACTTCAGTGATACAAAAATAATGGCTATTTAATGTGCTTTCGCCAATAAAAGATAAAAATTCTTTATTTGCCATTGGGATCGCGGGCAATTCGACACGTATTACATTTTTTGATCTGGAGATGCGCAGTCATCGTGCCGTCCATGCGTGACCTCTTGCCTTTATACAAATAAAGGCAAGAGGTCACGCATGGACGGCGCCAGTTATTAGACCATCAGATTAATCAGCTTAGCAGCAAAGGTATACCTATGGAAGGTAATTGAAAGGAGAATGAGGGTGAAATCCGATGAAATGCTGTGGGAGGCACAGGGAGGATTCCGTAATGGAAGGGGATGTACGAACAAAGTTTTCTCGCACCGGAATATCGTGGAGAAACATCAGGCCATTAACCAGAAGGATTTTTTGCGGTTTTGTGGATCTTGAGAAAGCATTTGAAAGGGTTGTGTGAAAGAAACTGTGGGATATATTGCCGGGATATGGGATTGATTGTTCACTTCTCCGTGCTGTGCAGTCCACTTACAAGGATTGCTCAGCATGTATAGGGATAGATGGTCAAAATTGGTGTCAAACAGGGTTGCATGCTATCTGCTATGCTGTTTATTCTGTATCTCGATAGTTGTCTGCAGAGAATAAGGTTAACGAATGTAGGATTGCGCATGGGTGACCTAGTGGTGAACTGCGTGCTGTATGCAGATGACGGTGTAATATTAGCAGAAAGACCATCTGAACTGCAAACACTGGTCTTTTTTTTATATAGTATGTGTTTCCGCTTGGTCCCACCTCGCTTGATGGTAAGCGTTGATGAGACCTACGGTGGAGCACACTTACGACCTACGGCTTACGCAGAAAGTGGCCATTCTCCATTAACTTGAAGGGACCCAGGTTCTTTCTCAGGGAACACTGATGCGGACAGGTCATTCCACTCCTTAGCCGTTCGCGTTATAAAGGAAGAAGCAAATTGCTTCGTGCTAATGTGTGGCGTCTCAAGTGTAGGGGTGGAAACCGGGTGTTCGTAGTGGAAGGGGAAAGATGGGATTAGGTCATGAAGCTCGTGGGCACACACCAAAGTTAATTCTGTAAAATACCGACAAGCAAGCCACCCTCCGTCGGTGTTCCAGACTTTGAAACTGGTCATAATAATGAAAGTCGATTGTATGGAGACAGGCTTACTATTGAATGCGAAGAACATAAAGAGAGTGGTATTTGAAAGAGAAGAAACCAGAATCAATGTGAGGATTACGGTTGATGATGAAGTATTGGAACAAGTAAATGACATTGTATATCTTAGATGCGCTTTCAGCAGGCACGGAAGGTACCACACTGATGTGGAAAGACGAGTGAGTGCTGGGAATAGTGTAAATGGAGCGCTAGGAAAACTTCTTGGCAGTAGAATCTTGAGCCAGAAGGCACAGCTCGCTATACTGCAGATGCAGCATGCTCGTAAATACTCTGCACGGTCTAACCTTTTCCGTCTATCCACACCATACCATAGGTCAGCAGGTTTTCGGGGCAGTTTCAGGTATGCTGCCACTCGTTGCTGGAATAACATTCCTCCACCAATACGTGCCCTAAAAACAAAAAAGTCTTTTTTAGCAGCTGTTAAAACATATATATTAAATGCTCAAAAACAAATTTAACTGAACTGGATATGATTAGTGTGTTTAGCAAAAGTCCGATTATGTCTTACGAGCTTAATATGAGTATGTTTGTCCTGGTTGAGTGTATTACCTTAAATGCTATTTTAATATTTTAATTAAGTAATTTTGTGGTTGAACTATCATTGTTCAATTAAGCTGCAGGTTTTAGGTGTTATTGTGTAATGGACAGGAGTCCGCTTAAATAAGTATAATATCCAAGATTCATAGGGGTTCTAATTAATAAAAAAATAAAAAGTATCTACTCACCGGTTGGATTTATCGACGAACATTGGCTGTATTAGTAGTTTCTCAAAGAAATGCACTTGCCGATTTGCCCCTACAGTATATTGGTAATCATAACTCATTTGCTCCGTAAGGCAGAAAGTATGTGGCCGGGGACAGCTCAATTAAACTTATTTTACAGTGATTCTTAATACGTGAAATTAGATGTTCTTCTTTTAATTGACTTTAATAACCGTAATAATATTGTGATTTGTCGAAGTCGAGAACTTTATTTTCTTCCTTACAGTTTTGGCACTCGGTTTACATTCGAAATAATTATTGATATGCTCAAGTATACTTCGTCATGTAACACAATTTAACTCACAGAAGTCTCTTAGGTATAATCCTTAAAAGTCTGTAATTTTGGTATTAAAAATAACATGTTGTGAAATAGGGTATTTATGTGTATTTGATATTTTTTTTAATTTAATCTCTTCATGTATTATTTCATTAGTACATAGTGTTTTGTTTGCTGCGTCCGTGGTGTCACAAGGCTGGTTTCGGCTGAAAATCAGTGTCGGGTCTGTCACACAGGTTTCGACAATATACTGAGCCGAGACCAATTTGTAACATCGCATAATACTGTTAGCTGTTATTCATTAGTTTGTTTTATGTATTTTGGCATATTTGTCTTGATTTTGTGTCTAATTAACTTTACAACATAGTTACGCATATATTGTACAGTGTTGTGTGATGTACAAATAAATGATTTTCTTTCTTTCTTTCTTTCTTTCTATACACAATGAAGTGCTAGTCCCAACGCTTTCATATAGAAGCGAGTGCTGGGTATGGCAGAGAGAGCATGAAAGTAGGATAAACGTGGTCGATATGCGAGCGTTGCGCAAAATTTGTTGCGTAATGCTTGTAGACCATATTCGCAATGATGATGTTAGAAACAGGGTTGGTCTTGAAAGAGATCAGTGTTAAAATAAACAGACGCATATTCCGTTGGTTCGGCCATTTAGAAAGAATGCAGGCTGAAAGAATGACGAAGCAGATATACAACGTAGAAGTGAAAGGATGTAGGAGCCGAGGAAGGTCAAGACCTACATTGAGCAAATTGGTGGTGTTCTATCAGGTGATGTCAGGAGCCTTAGAAATCGAAGGGCGTGCATGAGAAATGAATGTTAAAGAAGCGAGTGAGGTATGTAAGGATCGAGTCACGTGGCGCTCGGTACTCTCTGCCTACCCCGCAAGGGATTTATAGTTATATATAAACACAATATGTGTTCTCCTGAAATATAATAAATAATACACTATAAAACCAATATTTTATTTCTAAACTTGGTTTATCTTCGCAATCTGAATTCAAACACAATGATAACATTTATTTTGGCTCTACGGCTCGGGTGCTACGCGTGGGCGTAGACGCTCTACGGTGTAGTACGCGCTACGAGTGGGCGTAGCGTTATAGTCTGTTTTGACGCCGCGCCTCTGGCGTCGAGACAGCTGATTGTGACGTCACATTTAAAGCATACAGATCTCCGATCGGATTGGATTTTTGTGAGAATGTACACCATACATACTATTATGTAAATAAAATGACATACACTTTTTATGATGACTTGAAGGTTCCGTACACATATGTACGAGTATAAAGGTGGAACGCTATGCTCGCCCTGCATACCTGTATGCATATTTCGCTCATTTTCATGTATATATTCGTCTTTGATGTTGAAAAGTAGAAACATGCCTTTTCAAGACACGAATATATCGATTGATATACCTGTCCTATTATATAAACAGGAAGAGTTTGTTTATTTATATGCGGTAATCTCGGGAACTATCTGTCGTAATATTAATTATTTTTACATTTGATAGTTACGACGTATTACGATGATTTATACAGACTTCAACAAAGCCTTCGATATAATTTACCGTGAACTATTCATAAGTTATCTTTTTTTTATACTACGTTGGGAGGCATACAAGCATACAGCTCTCCTGATTTAAAGCGAGTACCGTACGCTTGTAATATTTTAAGTATCACTCGCGAAATGCCTCCTCTGCTGCTTACACAGCAACTCCTTGGTAGCTTACTGGTGACCTCACTCACACGCAGGAACACAACAACCCTCTAGGGAGTTGTTATTTGGATGCGGTTTCCTGAGGAGTGGAGGTACTTCCCTAGACGAGCGGCTTTGATGCGCCCTACCTCTCTTAAAACATCCAGACCAAGACAAATAGACAAAGAGTAAAAGAGTAAACCAAGAGAAATGTTTTCCTTGTGTGGGAATCGAACCCACGAGCGTTGGTGTCAAAGTCGCGTCATTCACGACTGAGCCACCGAGCTCGTCACGATGACATGTGTTCACCGAAAATTTCCTTAAATAGTGTCCTTACAATAGAAGTAAACACAGCATACTAAGGGGTTTCAAAAGTAGCTCTCATTTTTAGGGTTCCTTACCACAAAAGGAAAAACGGAACCCTTATAGGATCACTGTCCGTCTGTCTGTCAGTCTATCTGATTCTTAGAAGCCGAGAAAAAATGAAAGTTGATAAAGCGGTTCATATTGTACACCGGAAGTCGCGCACACGTTTATAGTATGTAAGCAATTCTCCATACAATCATATTCATCGTTTTTTTTTATACAACGTCGGGAGGTATTCAAGCATACGGCCCACCTGATGTAAAGCAGTTACCGTAGCCTATTAACACTAGTAATATATTAAGTACTAGCTATTCGCCGCGGCTTCGCACGGGTGATATGATCGCTACCAAATTTCACAAGATCACTTGCTGTGCTAACCTGAAGATTCACTGATAATTTCATCAAAATCTGCATAGCCGTTTTTGAGTCCATAGAGGACATACAGACAAACATTCATTTTTATATATATAGATCACTCGCGCTATGCCTCTACTGCTTACACAGCAACTCCTTAGGAGCTTACTGGTGACCTCAGTCACACTTAGGAACACAACAACCCTCTAGGGAGTTGTTATTTGGCTGCGGTTTTCTGTGAGGTGGAGGTACTTCCCCAGACGGGCTGCTTTGATGCGCCCTACCTCTCTTAATCTTACCTCGTGTCATTGGTGTTTCTTTTGACACGTCATCGTCTGCATAGAGTCGACATTTCACTCTTTCATTCGTATACCTTATTCTCCACAAACCATTAAACCACTTGGCGGGCACCCCTCACTCACAAAAAAATGGCCTAGCGCCTTGATATCTATTAGCAATTCCAATTCGTGCATGCGATCCTGATGAGTGAATAGTTTTTTTTACATACGATGTCGGGAGGTATACAAGCATACGGCTCACCTGAGGAAAAGCGGCTACCGTAGCCTATTAACGCTTGCACCGCATTAAGTATCACTCGCTCGATGCCACCTCTGCTGTATGTAAATCCTTAGGAGCTTACTGGTGACCTCACTCACTCGCAGGAATTCAAAAACCCTCTAGTTAGTTGTTATTTCTGTGATATGGAGGTATTTCCCCTGTCGGACTACTTTGATGCGCGAATCTATCTTAAAAGCATCCAGACCAAGACAAGCAGATATGTTTTTTTTATATAAGTTCAGCATAGTGATAGAGGTTTGCCTGATGGTAAGCGAAAGTAGAGCCCAAATCGCAATTGCAACTGACAAAAGACTACACTGTGTCATGTCAGTTGACGCTGCCATGCTGACCTGCAAGATGCTTCTTCACGCTTCGTTTGAAGTAACCCATATTGTAGGAAGGAGGGAACACATGTGCAGGCAAGGCGTTCCACTTTTTAATAGTACGACAAAAATAGGATTTGCCGAACTTTTTGGTTCGCGAAGAAATGTTCTCAACAGTGGAACAATGACATCGCAAGCCTGCACGTGTGGTTCTATGACGGAAGGGAGAGGGTGGGATAAGCGAAAACAGTTCTTGAGAGCACTCGCCATGATAAAGGCGGTAAAATACGCTTGGCGAGCCAATGCCCCTACGGAGTTGAAGAGGTTCTAGGTTATCGAGGTTTAACATGTTCATGCACACTAATATTTGTCCTGTGTGGGAATCGAACCCACAATCATTGGTATCAAAGTAGCTTTACTAACCACTGTGCCACCGAGTTTGTTATATTTTAATCAACAAGCTCATACGTAAAGGGCTGAAGATGCGTGAAATAGCCAATAAGAGCTACGCGTTCTATTTGAATACCGGCCCGTAGCGTTGACTCGAGCTACAAATAAAAACCGTTTCATAGGTTCACCGTTGTGTATTTCCTTCATGTTATTCTCTGTAGAAAGTTACTAGGATACAGAATGAATCGGGACAGGCCTACCACTGTGTCTCCTGTGTAGCCAGAATTAACAGCGGCGATCACCATAAAGGCAAAGAACAGTGAAGTCCATTGCTGTCCCGGTGGTTAAACTACAGCTGCCTTGGAACTCACAACGAATAATCAGAAGAAATTTTTAGAAGTAGGAAGTTTTGGAATTGACTTCCCCTCTTGGCAAAGAGAGAGACAGCAATATGACAAATAAGGCATTAAAAAACCTCAAAGAGATTGCTAGTCAAGTGAAGCTTAATTGCCGTGCACCACGGTTTATCAAATATCTAACACTATTGGTACCAAAGACAGAATGTATAGTAAATTTCAATCGCAAACCATGGTGACTGCTGTATCATATCAGCATGTGCTACGATATTCATATGTCGACTGCACAGCACCGTTAATCCCAAATTAATGTCGATGTCTCCCAGGGAACCTTTGATGTTTCACAGAGTTCCATTATATGATTTGATTTGAGGATGAGTATGATTTGTCGTGGACTACACTTATTTTTTTCTGTCTATAACTTCACGCCAAATCACTTGCGGGGTAGGCAGAGAGAACCGAGCGTCACGTGACTCGATGCTAATACACCACACTCGCTTTAACATTCAAAGCTCTTCTCATGCACGCTCGCCGGATTCTAAGGCTCCTGCCATCACCTTCTGATAGAATACTATCAATTTGGTTTAGGTGAGTATTGACCTTCCTCAACTGCTACATCGTTCTAGTTTTGCGTTGTATTCTTAATTCTTTCTTCCTGTATTCTATCTACAGGACTGAACCAACGGAGCATGCCTCCTCTTATTTTGCCACCTTCACTCTCTTTCAGACTAATTCATTTTTGGGTATAACGATTCATATTTACTAAATAACATTTAGAGAGACGAGACGCTTTTTAGAATTTTTGCCAAGCATGCGGCCTGCATTAGATGGTCAACCTTCATGTTTAAAGCTCTTCATGATATTGTGAAGTAACGAAACTTGATCCCCACATCCTCTTCTAGTTCAGAATCCTTTTCTGGGAGGTCGAAATTCGTTTGTCGGCATGCTGTGGAAAGGTCGGGCCTGCCACAGCATGTCGACAATCGAATTTTACTAACAGTCACTTCTTAGTTATCTCGTCATAAAGTCTAGCTAATCATATAGATTATCCTATATGTCCTTTGGCAGTTCATGTGTGCTTGTTTCCCTTGCAAGGGTACGATGAATCCCTTGCGACCCTTCAGGTCCTTCAGTATAAACTACTTAACTACTGTACCAAAGGGGGACTTTGAACGGTGAGGTATGGCAGAAAAACTACTGGGTACTGTGACGAAACAGCCTTAGGTCACAAGATTGGCAGTGCGCGAGTAACATTCCCGTGGTGTCGAGCGTGCGAGCGCCAATAGGCTGCGGTGACCACTTACCATCTAATGCAGGCCGCATGCTTGGCAAAAATTCTAAAAAGCGTTTCGTCTCTCTAAATGTTATTTAGTAAATTAGTCTGAAAGAGAGTGAAGGTGGCAAAATAAGAAGAGGCATGCTCCGTTGGTTCAGTCCTGTAGATAGAATACAGGAAGAAAGAATTAAGAATACAACGCAAAACTAGAACGATGTAGCAGTTGAGGAAGGTCTCACCTAAACCAAATTGATGGTATTCTATCAGAAGGTGATGGCAGGAGCCTTAGAATCCGGCGAGCGTGCACGAGAAGAGCTTCGAATGTTAAAGCGAGTGTGGTGTATTAGCATCGAGTCACGTGACGCTCGGTTCTCTCTGCCTACCCCGCAAGTGATTTGGGGTGAAGTTATAGACAGAAAAAATTAGTGTAGTCCACGATAAATCATACTCATCCTACTGCTGGAATTAAGTATAGAACATACTCCGCCACATCACTCAATTAAGAAGTGGCAGAGGCCAGTGGTTCCAAGTCGACGTACGTAACGTACGTAAGGGTTGTAACACTGTACTTTGATAATCAAAGGTGTATTATAATAAATACATCTATTGATCACAGCTGAAGTCGAAGACTTAGCATACCCTACCAAGAATAAATGAGCTCTAAATAATTGAGCCCTTCCTCAAACAGGCCCCTGTTTTTTTATACTACGTCGGGAGGTATATAGCATACGGCCCACCTGATGTAAAGCGGGTATCGTAACCTATTAATGCTTGCGATATATTAAGTATCACTCGAGCGATGCCTCCTCTGCTACTTACAACAACACTCTAGGGAGTTGTTATTTGGCTGCGGTTTTCTGTAAGATGGAGGAAGCCTAAACGAGTTGCTTTGATGCGCCCTACCTCTCTTAAAACATCCAAACTAAGACAAACAGACATGTTCATGCACGCAAATGTTTGCCTTGTGTGCGAATCCAACCCACGAGCGTTGGTGTCAAAATCGCGTCATTCTCGACTGAACCACAAGCTCGTCGCTATTTCCATTGCTCAACCTCCGTGTACAATTGGACTAACATACGAAGATGTCTCCAGGTACTTGCAAGTTGCGGGAGAATAAACCTGTAAAGGCTTTAATTACATTTTTAGCACTTCACTAAGCCTTTGTAGGACAAAAACCCATTAAAAATTGACATCAAAAGAAAATCCCAACTCACAGGCCGAGAAATGAAGAGTGACATTTGCTAATTATTTTTAACTGAGAGATTTAAAGATTTTTCAGCGTCTCAAGAAACGCCTGGCAATTGTTTAAAATAATGAGACTATCTGCGAGACGGTGACGTGAGAATTATAAAAATAATGTTGACGGCAATCAACATTATATTATATAAAATGTTATATTAGCTGTTTTATATATCTCATATTAATCGTGTATATTCATATAATCACTAGGCCGAGACTTTGTACAAAAGTCGTCGCATGGGTACCTCTGTCTCATCTATTTCTACCGCCAACCAGCTATATTTATATAGCTGTGTTCTGGTTTGAAGGGTGAGATATGGCAGAGAATTACTGGGTACTGTGACGAAACAGCCTTAGGTCACAAGATTTAGTGTTGCCAGCGTCAATAGGCTGCGGTGACCGCTTACCGTCTAATGCGGACCGCATGCTTGTTTGCCAGTTTAGTTGTTTAAAAAAAATATATAAAATATGACGAGTATGTTATTCAGACAACAAAAAAATTATTGTTAATATTCCTGTGCCAGTAAAGGATACATAAGTATATGCATATTAAAAAAAAACCTATACTTACCACCGTTCATTGCTCCATTCAGGAACTCTAAAGTAATGGTTGGGTGGAAGAAATTTCTCGAAGGAATACGAGCCTTTGCGAGTCATGTAATTGTTATGCAATGGATTTATACTACAAACAAATAAACAAACTTGTCTGTCATGATCAAATTTACCGTAGTTTATCAGAAGGTGATGTCAAGAGCCCTAAAACCATAATTGAAGAAGGAACAGAGGTGTGTAACGACTGGACCACGTGGCGCTCGTGACTGAACCTCGTTTTCCTTTATCAGCGGAGTTGCCAGCTAGCAGATTCTGTTGCAATGCCACCCGTAGTCCATTTTCTTCCTATATATAACGTATGAATTATTATGACGTCTACAACATGTTACATTAAGTGTCAGGTTATCAGAGATCAACGAACTTTGCACAAGCAACTGACATAAGGACAGGACATTCTGGTGGGTTAGCGACTATCTTTATTAAGCAGGGTAGGTTATATGTATAGGTATGTTTGCCTTTTGCTTAGCATATAATAGTGCGCCATTTGCATATTCATAACTACTATTACTCCAATAAAGGAATAATTGTGATTGTATGCAAATGGCGATTAATAATAATATATTAATAGAAATTATAGCGACTAGTAGTTAAATATAGATTCCACTTAATAATAACGATTAGTAACAAACGAGAGATACAAGACGAATCAATTCATTTGCACTAACTCTTACAATGCTTCATAATTGATATAACGACAGTGGAAACAACGTAACTCTTGGAAAAGTCCTACAAGGGGGTTGAGACGTGGGATCGTGCGAGGCGCGCGAGGGGGTGGGTGGTGAAGGCAGCGCCTGCCGCTTGCCGCCTGTCCTGCCCACTACCCAGACGGCCGCCTACGCGCGCGACTGCGGACGTGCCCTCGTCCAGACGCCGTCACACCCTCGGCACCCAGCGGCTGGGCCGCGCGCCCGCGCTGCACCGCGCCGCACCGCGCCGCGCCACCCGTGCTCCGCTAACCTTTTATAATTTTATATGTTTTTATCTAGAAGTCAACCGAAGACACATGGGTAAGTTCATTTTAAAATTTTTCTTCATCGTTTCCATTTTTTTTTAAATATTTCCATCACGTGTTTTTTCTATTATAACATACGTTTGTGTGTTAAAAATGTTATATACTGAATAGGTTAAATAGTATTTCATTTAATTGGTTAATGCTTCTTTATAGATAATTTAAATCACTTTTTGTTTTTAATAAATAAATTTTAATGATTATACATTTTGTTAAAATTATAGTTTTAAATTTAAAAATGCACAACACATTTGCAAAATGTATTGTATATCATTAAATAAACAATTATTTTACGTTTTTATCGGCATCAGGGGATGTTCAATGTATAAATAATATTGTTCTGTCATTTTAAAATGTTTTAATGACAAAACTAAGTTGGCTACATTCCATTTATTAGCGACAGTTAAATATACAAAGTTAAAATTAGATATATAGACAAAATATGTAGATAAGACATTATTAATTTTACATAAATTTATACATTTTTTTGTGCGTAACTTATTACTAGAATTCTACAATTATACTTTGTTTATTTTAAATATGCCTGTTGCGTGCAGTTTATTCTACGTGGATTTCCTTTCCAGTATATTTTTTATACTATGTCGAGAGACATACGAGCATACGGCCCGCCTGATGATAACGCGGTTTATCGTAGACTGTGAACGCTTGCAACCCAACATCTCCTTAGGGCAATAGGGATTTGTTATTTGGCTGCGATTTCTGTGAGGTGGAGGTACTTACCTATAAGGGCTGCTTTCCCAGATCAAGGTCAAACAGATACGTTTATGAACATAAATGTTTATCCTGCGTGGAAATCGAACCCACGAGCTTTAGTATGAAACTAGCATTACTAATCACTGCGCCACCGAGCTCATTATCGACGACACCCCCGCTGCTAATACAGCATCTTCTCCAGAAGCTTACTGGTACAAACTCACTCACAGGAACGCAACAGCCATTCGAGGAGTCGCTATTTGTATGCGGTATTCAGTAAAGTGGAATCGGGCTGCTTCGATGAGCACCACATGCTACCCTTATGTCTTGATATAAATTAGCAGTTCATTTTTGAATGAGTTTCAAATCTATAGACCCTTCGTATAAAACATTAAGTTATATTCAAACCCAAAAATCACTCGTGCAAATTTAGTACGAAATATTTGTTCTATACCGGCCGCTGTTTTTTTGTTTTTGTTTTTTTTTTTGTGTAAAATCACATTTTTTTTTTTATTCTACGTCGTATACAAGCATACGACCCACCTGATGTAAAGCGGGTACCATAGCCTATTAACGCTTGCGATATATTAAGTATCACTCGCACGATGCCTCCTCTGCTGCTTACACAACAACTCCTTGGGAGCTTACTGGTGACCTCACTCCCACGCAGGAACACATCAACCCTCTAGCGAGTTGTTATTTGACTGCGGTTTTCTGTGAGGTGGAGGTACTTCCCCAGACGGGCTGCTTTGATGCGCCCTACCTCTCTTAAAACATCCAGACCAAGACAAACATACATGTTCATGCACACAAATGTTTGCCTTGTGTGGGAATCGAACCCACGAGTGTTGGTGTCAAAGTCGCGTCATTCCCGACTGAGCCACCGAGCTCGTCAAATTTAACATTATTTCAGGACTGATATCTTTAAAGATGAAATTACTCGTAATAATAAAAGAAAACGTGTTGCACTCCGGGAGTGCCGGCAGAAGTGAAAACTTGAACATGCGGACCAAACAGCGATGTTGATAAACTAAATTGAACAAAACGCGAAAGCGCCAAGAATCTCATGGCGCTTGCAACGTTTTGGTCGCGAGAAAATAATACCCTATAAACGATCTAGCGCTTCATGTTTTAATTAGAGGTAACTAATGTTTTAGCACTGCAGCGAACTTAAGTTCTAATTCTCACCAAAATCTTACGGTCAGGGTCACGTGTCCTGACGCGAGTTTAACATTTTTTACTCATCCCAAAAAGTGCACAACGACGCTAAAGAAGTTTTCACTTCAAAATTTCTTAAAAACAATCTTTAATTTAAATGCTCTAAAAATACTTTGAATTGAATCAAAACCACCAACTTATTACATCACACAATGTATATTTTATAAATAACAATTTATATTTATGGCCGTCCGCCATATTGAATTGTGAATGACATCACTTAGCTAACCACGCATTGTCATCCAAACAAAACGTGTATGCAAAATTTCATCTCAATCGGTTAAGGATAACTGCTTGAAAATTCAGTTGTAAGATTTGACCCGAACTTACGAACATTGCAAGTTAAATAAAAGCTTGTAAAAAATATATATTTTCTAATTTCGAGTATCAAATCTAGAGTCCCTTCGTATAAAACGTAAAGCTATATTCAAACCCAAAAATCACTAATGCAAATTTAGTACGAAATATTTGTTCTATACCGGCCGCTGTTTTTTTGTTTTTTTTTTGTGTAAAATCATTTTTTTTTTTATACAACGTCGGGAGGCATACAAACATACGGCCCACCTGATGTAAAGCAGTTACCGTAGCCTATTTACACTTGCGATATATTTAGTATCACTCGCGCGATGCCTCCTCCGCTGCTTACACAGCAACTCCTTGGGAGCTTACTGGTGACCTCACTCACACGCAGGAACACAACAACCCTCTAGGGAGCTGTTATTTGGCTGCGGTTTTCTGAGAGGTACTTCCTCAGACGGGTTGCTTTGGTGCGCCTTACCTCCCTTTAAACATCCAAACCAAAACAAACAGACATGTTCAAGCACACAAATGTTTGCCTTGTGTGGGAATCGTTGGTGTCAAAGTCGCGTCATTCACGACTGAGCCACCGAGCTTGTCGAAATACAACATTTCATCCATATCGTTACAGCCGTTTCCGTGATACACGAAATATATCTATACTACTACATAAAACAGAACAGTTTGTTTGTTGGGACTCACTAATCTCTGGAACTATTATTTAGATTTGAGAAATTATTACAAGGTTATAAACTATTCAACATTATACGATATTTAGAAGCCGAAGGAAAAGAAGAAAGTAGAAAAAGTGTTACCCACGTACCAGAACATGCGCGGGCGAAGTCTCGTGTTACAGCAGGTCTGTGTAGATTATATATACCTATATATTATTACCAGAGAGAGACTGTACAGTCGTCGTCTGCGTGGGTACCCTTGTCTCACCTATTTCTACCGCCAAGCAGCTATATTTATATAACTGTTTTCCGGTTTGAGGTGAGATATAGCAGATAAATTTACTGGGTCCTGTGACGAAACAGCCTTAGGTCCACAAGATTGGCAGCGCGCGAGTAACATCCCCGTGGTGTTGCGAGCGTCAATAGGCTGCTTTCCATCTAATGCGGGCCGCGTGCTTGTTCTAGTTGTATAAACAAAAAAAAAAAAAAATATTTATAAATACACAACATTTGTTCGTCTATAGTAATAATGATATATTCACGTTATATCCCTTGCGGAGTAGGCGAAGGGAACCGAACGCGGCATGACTCGGTCTTTACGCAACTTTAACTGTATAACTTGTCACCAGTATATACTGTCATAAATTTATTGTAATATAAATTGACAATTTGAAAAGAGACCTATATTGGCATGCTTCTTTTGACATTTCTTCGTCGTTGGTCATTTGAAATGCTGGTAGATTAAAACAGAGAAATCAGAACTATGAAAAATCGGCCAAGTGCGAGTCGGACTCGCACATGAAGGGTTCCGTACCATTATCGATAAAAACGGCAAAAAAATCACGTTTGTTGTATGGGAGCCCCCTTAAATATTTATTTTATTCTATTTTTTAGTATTTGTTGTTATAGCGGCAATAGAAATACATCATCTGTGAAAATTTCAACTGTCTAACTATCGCGGTTCATGAGATACAGCCTGGTGACAGACGGACGGACGGACGGACGGACAGCAGAGTCTCAGTAATAGGGTTCCGTTTTTACCCTTTGGGTACGGAACCCTAAAAATGAATAACATACAATATTGAGAATGTAAGACGTGTTTTAGTGCCCGTGAGATTCTAAAGGAAAATAAATATTTTTTATCTTCATCTTATCTCACTTACTACATTAACATTAATACCTCTTATATAGTTAATCAATTCGAGCGTTATTTTGTGACAGAGTATATATGCAATTTGATCTGACCAGCTTTGTGTGCTTCCGCTACCGACTACTAACGGTAGTGGGTTGGTGCCAGTCGGCGCTAGTTTGCATGAAGTAATTCGGTGTCGAGATCTCCAGCGATTTTCAGTATCGAGGTCACCTGGAGGGGAAGGTCAAGCTGGCGTCCAAGAAACTCGGTGTGCTCAACAGAGCTAAACAGTACTTCAGCGCGGGGCAAAGGCTTATGTTATATAAGTCCCAAGTCAGACCGCATATGGAGTACTATAATAATAATATAATAATTTATTTTATTTCTTCCACTACTAAAATATACAAAGATGGTTAATTACACAGTTTTTGCGTCTATGTGTTGTGGAAGACTGGTGCCTAAACTAGGCTAGGAGCCTGTATTTCAGGTCACCACGTCTCCACCCCACAGTATAAGCAGTACAATTGAAGTTATAAAACATAAAAAATGACAACAAAATGTTTTGAAATCCGAAATAAGAAGATAACACAAAAAGAACAATACTTTATTTTGCACTCATCGTTGAAGTATTGTGCCTTTTTGCGTATGTGTGTGTGTGCCTGTGAGATTGTATGTTTAAAATGTTTGTTGTTTGTGTATTTATAACTCACGTCAGCCCTACGATTTACATCTTGGGATCGGGAGCCACTTAGCGTACATTGCATATCTGATGGCTCCCACTGATACTCTCTTCACGTGATAATGTTTGAACTTGTTTTGTTTTTGAACTTGTTTTGTGTTTAGGTAATTATATCGCATTTGTCCCGTAATATCAGTGTATTTATATAATTGTTAAAACCTTAAAAGATTTTCAGTATCCGCGTAATTAAGGCCAAGTAGCCACTCCCTAACTTTGACCTTACATACCCTTTTAGTACTGGAGTAAATACAAATTTGTTTATTGACTCTATTATATAAAGCACAGCCAAGGAAACAGAAAAAATGATTTGTTATCGACGATGAATATATATTTTTATTAAAGCAAACCATATCCTTACGTCTCCTATGTGCTACAATTTTTGGATCATATGGATAGGACGAAGTACTGTAACTACCTTTGGGCGGGAGCACCTGGATATCAGATAGGACCTTGTAACTCGATGCAGAGACGAGCTGTGAGGATCGTCGATGATCCTGAACTCACACACGGTACTGAGCTGCTTGTATACCTTACTAGTCACCGTTGGGCGGGAGCACCTGGATACTAGCTTGGACCGTGTGATTCATAGACGAACTGTGAGAATTGTCGACAATCCTAAGCTTACACACGGTATTGAACCCTTAAGTTTGAGAACAGACTTTGCCTCCCTTTGTGTGTTCTACCGATTGTATAACGGCTTATGTTCCGAAGAGCTGTTCGTAATTATGCCAACAGCCTCATTTTACAATCGCACAGCTTGCCGACGGCTGGAAGTTCATCCTTATACATTGGAACGGCAATGGTCACGTAATGTGTGGTTCCAGAGAAGTTTTCTTCCGAGAACTATTAAGTTGTGGAATGAGCTCCCTGCCGGGGTTTTCCCAAGGGGCTACAGCATGGAGTTCTTACAAAAAGACGTGAAAAGGTTCTTACATGGTCGGCAACTCAAGATTAGCACCTCTGGTGTTGCAAATGTTCATAGGCTGCGGTAACTGCTTACGATCAGGCAGGCTGTGTGCTTGTATGCCACATTACTGGTACAAAAAAAAAATGTTGGTGAAAGCGCACAAAACAGGTTAGATCACGTTGTATGAACATTAATAGTTCTCTTTCCGTGATGAAGTGATGACAATGCAAAGGGCATAGTCATCACTTCAGTTAAATGAAGCAAAGGAATTCAAAGGCAATAAACAATTAATTACTTTGCACACTACTTACTTCGCATACTATATACCAACTCTAATTCATTCCATCACAGGGATATCACATCTCTTTTCAATTGAAGGAGTTTTATTTATACTCCACCATGCGCCGCTTCACTGCAGATTGTCGGAGGCCAGTGTTTTCAAGCCGGCGTAGACCGCTGAATTAGTTTAATGACTGTTCTATCGGCAACAGACGGGACCTGTGCAGCCTAATATGCCCTCTGAGAAGCTCGAGATAGATAAATCCATCCATACACGGGCTGCGGCCAACATTGCTTAGCCTGCATGTTTGGTTGGAATGACACGCGCAACCACGACATCGAGCTCTTGATGTCGAGGTTGCGCGCTCATATTTACTTTAAGTTATGTATAAACTTAATACGAGTAGGTACTATTACTTTGATAAATGTGAAAGAAGCGAGTGAAGTGTGTAGGAACCGCGTTTTATAGCGCTCGGTTCTCTCTGTCTACCCCGCAAGGGAATTGGCGTGAAAATATACATACATACTTTGAAAAAAGTTGTAATACTTCAAAACATTGATAATCCTACTCGTACTAATATTATAAATGCGAAAGTTTGCATGTATGGATGGATGTTTGTTGCTCTTTCACACTTAAACGTCTGAACGGATTTAAATGAAATTTGGCACGTAGATAGATTATGATCTGTATTAACACATAGGCTACGTTATTTGACTCCACGCGGGCGGAGCCGCGGGCAGCAGCTAGTTCAACGTAAATAAGGCAATTCAGTAAACTTATTACATAAATCAACAAAAGAATATTTGCAAAATCAGTATTCAGACATCAGTTTTCTGACAGCGAGAGCTGGGTACGGCGGAGAGAGCAGTAGAATAGAATTTAACTCTGGAGGAATGAGGGCCTTTCATAAAATTCTTGGCGAAACGATAGGAGAGTGCGTTCGCAATGAAGACGTTAAAATCAGAGTCGGTTTGAAAGAAAGAGTCCGTGTTGAATCAAGAAAATACATGTTCTGCTGATTCGGGCATGTAATACGACCAAGTTGGTCATGTTTTATCAGACCTTAAGTAGTTAAAATCGCGTATTTACCTTATTATATTCATTAAATCCACTTTTGTATATATTAATTTATGTTTAGTGCGTCGTACTCTGTGGTAACAAGCGATATCATATCGAACAAAGCTCGCCTTTCTATCCTTCAGGGTGGATTAACACCAACATTAATGTACGGTAGTGAAACATGGGTATTGCAGAAGAAGTATGAAAGTAAAGTGAACGCCATAGAAAGGAGAGCACTGAGGAATGTGTGGAGTTAGATTGATTGATAGATTAAGAAATAGCACGATACGAGAACTATGTGGAATGAAAGATGATGTAGTGACAAAAAATTTAAAAGGTACGCTGAGATAGTTTTGTCATTTAGAAAGAATGAATGACAAAAGAGTTACGAAAGAAGTGTATCAAGCAAGAGTGAATGGAGATATCGGCAAGAGCCGCGCTAGACGCATACGTATAGTCAAAGTCAAAGTGAAAACCTTTTTATTCCGTAAAAATGGCTACATTTGTTTGGAATCGTCACAATTTTTTTCCCTACCGTGCAGTTCATGACTGGGTGAGCACTGATAAAAATACTGCCAAAAAACTCAGGCATCCCTCTTTTGGTATCCAAACAAATTTACATAATTTATTAATTACATTACAATTGGATCGACTCAATCCCAGGCATTTTTATTATTAATATAGTCAGATACTTTATAATATGCCCTGCTACACAATTTGGCTTTAATAGTAGTTTTAAATTTGTTTATTGACAATTCTCTTATATTGCTGGGAAGTTTGTTATAGAACCGTATACATTGCCCCATAAAAGAATTACTTATTTTGTGGAGACGGCTTGCATATAACACAAGATTATGCTTAAATCTAGTATTTATATTATGAGTATCACTCTTTTTACAAAATGAGTTTATAGATCAGTGATATGTTGAAAAAAGCCAAATTAAAAGTACCCAAAACTGAAGCATTCATGAAGAGATTGGCGAGTGTGGACGAAGCGAGAGGGGTATATTTGTATCGGTGCACCTGGCGTTCCATAGTCTCTACCTACCCTAATGAGAGACAGGCGTGATGATATGTATGTACTTTTGTATAAGTATTAATGAAAATGGGTACCAGAGCATAAACTTTTTTTTGTAATGCAATTTGATCCAACCTGCTTTGTGTGCTTCCGCCACCAATTAGTTCATGAGGCCTAGCGCCGGCCGGCACCCACCCACTACTGTTAGTGCGTGCATCATGCCGACGCTGCCATGGCTGCTCCGGTAGTCTCTGCCTCGGCTGCTGCGGTCGTCCGCCATCTGGAACAGAATCCGCATGCCCCCTCCACCACCGTCGCTGCCACGACTGGCCTGGTCGTCGCTGCGACACGTGTTTCGCCTCTCCACGAGGCATCATCATCATAACATGCTACAAGCTACATTCTTACGATTAACGTCTACAACGCCTGATGATGCCTCGTGGAGAGGCGAAACACGTGTCGCAGCGACGACCAGGCCAGTCGTGGCAGCGACGGTGGTGGAGGGGGCGTGCGGATTCTGTTCCAGATGGCGGACGACCGCAGCAGCCGAGGCAGAGACTACCGGAGCAGCCATGGCAGCGTCGGCATGATGCACGCACTAACAGTAGTGGGTGGGTGCCGGCCGGCGCTAGGCCGCATGAACTAATTGGTGGCGGAAGCACACAAAGCAGGTTGGATCAAATTGCATGTAAGTTTGACTTTCGCAAAATAACGCCTGAATCTATTAACTATTTTTTTTTATACTAGCCGTGGACCGTACGTACCTGACGAAAAGCGCTTACCGTCGCCTGTGAACACCTGCGACTCATTAAGTACTACTCGCGCGATGCCACCTCAGCTGCTAACACAGCTATTCCTTAGGAGTTTACTGGTGACCTCGCTCACACGCACGAACACAACAACCCCCCAGGAAGTTTGTTATTTGGCTGCGGTTTTCTGTGAGGTGGAGGTGCTTTCTCAGTCGGGCTGCTTTGTTGCGCCCTACCTCTCTTAAATATATCCAGACTGACATGTTCATGTATACAAAGTTTGTCCTGTGTGGGAATCAAACCAACAAGCGTTGGGGTCAAGGTAGAGTTATTAACCACTGCGCCACCAAGCTCGTCGTCGTCGTGTTGTAAGTCAGATATGGCTTATTTATGTTTCAGTACCAATTTTCAGCAAATATACTTCGAGAAAGTACTTCCGAGACTGTGTTTAGTCCCCATTCCAACAAAGTTCCGCTTTGATCTTCGATGACCTTATTAATTTGTGTAATAGTGGAATGCTCATCTTTCACAATAGAAATTGCGGTTTCAAAATGAAAATTTTTATTACTCAGTTCTAACTATCTATCTATAACTTCACGCCTTGCGCGGTAGGCAGAGAGAACCGAGCGCTACTCGACTCGATCCTTACATACCTCACTCGCTTCTTTAACATTCATTGCTCTTTTCATGCACGCTCACCGGTTTCTAGGGCTTCTGACATCATCTTCTGATAGAACACGACCAATTTGATCATGATAGGTAAGTCTTGGCCTTCCTCGGCTCCTACATCCTTCCACCTTTGCATTGTATATCTACTTCGTCATTCTTTCATCCTGCATTCTTTCTACATGTCCGAACCAACGGAGCATGCCTCTTCTTATTTTAACACCGACGCCCTCTTTCAGATCAACTCTGTTTCTAACATCATCATTGAGAATACGGTATACACGCCTTACACTACAAATTTTGCGCAGCGCTCGCATTTCGCATACTTTCATGCTCTTTCTGCCATACCCAGCTCTCGCTTCCATAAGTAAGCGTTGGAACCAGCACTGCATTGTGTATAGCCAGCTGCGCCTTCTGGCTCAGGTTTTTACTGCCAAGAAGTTTTCCCAACGCTCCATTCACACTATTCCCAGCACTCACTCGCCTTTCCACATCTGCGGTGTATTCAAGATATACAAACTCATCCACTTGTTCCAACACTTCATCATCTACCGTAATCCTTACATTGGTTCTGGTTTCTTCTCTTTCAAATAAGTAACTCAGTTAATTACTAATGACGCAGTAAACGGTCGGCTTGAGGCTATTATACAATACTTGCAGTGTTAGGGGTTACCAGATAAGTATACATATTGCAACCGACACTCCCCACCAAATAATTACGTTATTTTTATTTTTATACATTTTAGAGAGACATACAAGCATAAGGTCTACCTGATGTATATCGCTAGCAATACTCGCGCGATTCCACTCTTGCTGCTTACCCAGCTGTTCCTTAGGAGCTTACCGGTAACCTCACCGAGATCCTCCAGAGAGTTGTTACTTGGTTTTCTGTATGTTTCCCCAGACGGACTGCTTTGATACGAATTGCCACTCTCAAAAATGTCCAAACCAGATTTATGTGAAAAAGATAGACATAAAAATGTTTATCCTGTATGGGAATCGAATCCACAAGCTTTGTTGATAAAGTAGCATAACTATCGACTCCATCATTGAGCTCATCAAAGACTGTTTATAAAGGGTTGCAATAACAAATTACTACGGAAATATTATAGACAAAATAAAACGGTATCAGTACCTAAAGTTCGCGCCACGAGAAATTTCGTAAACAAACAGCAGGAGTCCTAAACATTATTTCTAAAATTCAAAATAAAAAAACAACATTGGATTTCCTATGGCTTTTTAGTTTATTAGTAAATGTAACAATGCCAAAAATATTTATCAGTGTCATTTATTAGAACGACAGCTGTTCTGCACGTAATATTCAAAAGAATATTCTGTCATATTAATAGAAAAGTGGTCTATTAGCATTAATATCATTTACTGAATAAATAAATATTTAATGAAAGAATTATAAAATTATTTATCAATAGTCATTCGAAATGGCGGGCGGACCAAATGTTGACGGCATATGCGCAGACAACGTTTCTGTTACCACAATACTAAACGACAGTATTCCATAACGTTGTCGTATAACCCACTCAATTCAAATATTCGCTAATGTCATAATACTAACTTTGTCGTCATGTCATTTGAACTGATTGCGTTGTTTGTCATTCATGTTACATAGTACAAGTCGGTTTGTTTACAAAATTTCTAGCTACTCGTGGCACGTAATATAGAATAGACTAGAGATAATCATTTTAAACAGATGTATTTCCCTTGCCACTTGCATCTAAAGTTCATAAAGTGAAATTATCTGTTCATTCGTCATTTTTCCTCCCTACTTTGATGACTATACTCATAACTATTTATTGAAAATTGAGAGGTGGTGAACATAATTTACCTTGACACATTTCGAAAGTATTTTTTCAATACTAGACGGTATCAACCCCTCCGCATCCTCAAGAGGTGTTGTCTTTATCCATTGTACATTAGACAGCATCTATCTAAATCTAGTGAAGCTATTATCGTACTCTATACACAATTGCAACACAAGCAGATCACTCGCACGTTGACATTGTGACAGCTGCTTACGGTATGTTAGATATATACTTAATATACTCCTGCTTGTAGACAAGAGACTTTATCTGAAAGGGAGTATCGGTATTAAGATAGGAACATAATTAAATAAATAAAATAAACATTGTCGGACAAATCACACAGCGCCAACTAGCGCCAAAGTAAGCGAAGATTGTATTATGGGTACTAGACAATTGATAAACAAACGTAAATACATTTTTTTGTAAATACAACATACAAAATTACAATGCATAGAAAACACCCAGTCAAAGACGAACAAACATGTGCATGCATACTACGCCACCGAGCTCGTCATTAAGAAGGGCAATCTTCCGTTAGTTCGGGCATGTATATAGAATGGAAGAAAAACAAATTACGAAATATATAAATTATACGAGTTCGGTAGCGCAGTGGTTAGCATTGCCACTTTGACACCAACGCTCGCAGGTTCAATTCCCACACAGGACAAACAGTTGTGTGCATGAACATGTTTGTATGTCTTGTGCTGGGTGTTTTTAAGAGAGGTACAACGTATAGTAGTCTGGGGAAGTGCCTCTACCTTACAGTAAACCGCAGCCAAATAACAAATCTTTAAACGGATGTATTCCTGCGAATAATTAAGGTCACCAGTAAGATATAATATACATAAATAACATATATTTATATCCATATGAATATAGTCCATATAAAGGAAATTTATTTACTCTTTGATTATATTTGAATGTGCCGTGTAGAATATGGACATATGGAAAGTTGACATAGTTTCCTATTAATTGTGTCTAGAAGCGACTGTTAAGAATAAATATATGATTGCACTCTCTTTACATCAATTTTTATATTACTTTAATATTCGAAATCCTCAAAGTCTTTCCTCCTTCAAATCTCTAGTCAAAACGTACTACCTTTCCCTAAACGCAACCTAATGGTCACCTTTCTCTAACCTCTATTTCTTTATTTCTTTTTCTCTTTTTCTTTTATATTTTTTTCTTTTATATATATATATTATTATGTATTTATGTTATTAAATTTACTCTTTTATTGTTCTTTCTCAGCCAAAGGTTGCCTGGAAGAGATCGCTTAGCGATAAGACCGCCTGTTGTGCTTTAGTTCATAAGTTTAATATACATTGTAATTTTATGTTGATGCAATAAAGTATATTTATTATTATTAATTTGTCATACCTTCCTAACAGCTTTGAGTTAAATTAGGTGGCGCTATTTCTTTCTCATCTCTATACAGTCTTTGATGCAGACTAGATTATTAACTCTCCTGGTTCTTGGCCTGTAAGATTACCCGAACCCACGCCCTCTTGCTCTGCCGACGTACACATAAGTGTTACATGCTTGTAAGCCTCTCGACGTAGTATAAAAAAAAGATCTCCCTTCCTTGAACGCCATCTTGAATAACTATGCGAAACACAGACCATACTTAAAGGTTACCCAGCGAGCTGATTAATGGGGGTTGGAATATCTTTCTTTGAAACTCCATTTCTCATCTTCAAATGTGAAAGTTTCCAACGTGTCGGCTTACGATGAGCGATTGCTGATCGCAGGTGGGGTGTCAGATTAGGGGTGACTCAAACTTAACTTGGAAATACTAACATCATGATGAAATCTACGAATGTGTCTCAATTACTTAATCACGTTGGTTTCCAAGAACTGGCATACAAGTTTATACTTCTTACCGCCGAAGCCGCAGGAACCGGCGAGCGGGCAAAGAACTCAAAGAAGGAAATGAAGTGCGTAAACAGAGTCCAGATACGCTCAGTTCGCTCTGCCTACCCAGGCAGGGAGTTGGTATGAAGTTATAGATACATAGTAAACTTGAATGAGAAGAGCAGTGACTTGACTTAGGCAACTAGAGATGGGCGGCATTATATTAGTATTTATCCATTTTTGCTTATTTATACTGGGTATTTATCCAAATGCATGAGTAAAAAAATATAAACGCATAAAGACTTGAAATTTTAGTCTCCCTTCAACGGAAGGGCTTTAGAGCATACTCTGCCACGCTGCTCGAATGCGGATTGGCGGAGGCCAGTGTTTTCAAGCCGCCCGAGGGCCACTGACTTAGCTTAACGACTGTCATCTATCGACAATAGCCCAGACCGACGGCTTAACGTGCCCTCCGAACACGGAGACTCTCGAGATAGACAAACCCATCCGTAGACAGACTGCGGTAGAAAATGCTTAACCTGCGTGTTCGGTTAGAGTGACATGCGAAACGACCCCATCGAGCTCTTTTTTTTAAAGATTTTTTTATACTAATAAGGTTGCAAACAAGCTTACGGCCTGCCTAATGGTAAGCAGTTACCGTAGCCTATGGACATTTGCAACACCAGAGATGTCACTCTTTCGTTGCCGCCCAACACATATAGATCTTTTCTTGTAAATTGTATTCAATTATATAATAAGTTGCCTGAAACAGTTCAAAAATACTCTCTGTAAAATGGCTTATTATAGAATTGATGAACATGTAACTGACAAAGATATCTGGAAATAATTCAGCACAGACTACCTGTCCTTAATAATCTTTAATTTTACTATTTTATATCATTACTGTATACTTGTTTAACACCTTAGAGGAATATGAACAAAACACTAACCTTTATACTTGTTTCACCACATCACCACGTCAACCCTTACTCATGCCACTGCTGAGATACGGGTCTCCCTTCAACCGAAGGGGTTTATAGCTTACTCCACCACACTGCTCAAATGCGGATAGGCGGAGGCTAGTGTTTACTGACTTAGCTTAACGACTGTCATCGACAACAGCCGAGAGCGACGGCTTACCGTGCGCTCCGAAGCACTGAGAATCTCGAGATAGATAACCCATCCATAGACAGGCCGCAGTCGACGTTTCGTAACCTGCGTGTTTGGTTACAATGACACGCGCAACGACGCCATCGAGCTATACCTGTTTGCCATCTCACAAATACCTCATGTTTATTAAGCGCCTGTAGTACAAACAACCATCGACTCCAGATTCCAGAGCCCCAATACTCATCATCTCTAGACCCATCGAAAAGCGACTCCATGACGCCAACACAGTCTTAAACCTGACCTCCTGTTCAACCTAAGTATGTGTGAGTGGGACGGCATACTTGAAGTACATTTCGTGTCCCCGACCCCCGAAATAGGTCAAGTTCAAACGACAGCTGCACAAGGGTTAACGAGCCAAGTTCCGCAATAAATATCGGGTTCCGTATGAGCCCTGTTGAGGTGTAATTGATGGAAATAAAGTATAAGACAAGTGCGCATTCACAGTGGTTTGAAACTATACTCACTGATTAAATTACACGGAAATGCAATAAACTATCCCTCCTTTTTTATTGTGTATGTATGTATATATGTATATATATTTACAATATAGATTGGCAATCAAAATACGGCTCTTTTAACGTAAAGTGTTTACCATAGCCTGTGACGCTTGCAATACCAAGGTAGTAAGCCTTGCGCATTACCACTGTCGCAGCTAATATAGCAACTCGCACAACGCTTACAGGCGCTTATTTTTTTATACCAATCAGGTGGTAAATAAGCATCTGGTGCATCAAACACCAGATGCTTATTTACCACCTGATTGGTATAAAAAAATAAGCGCCTGTAAGCGTTGTGCGAGTTGCTATATTAGCTGCGCTAAGCAGTTACCGTAGCCCATGGACCCTTGCAACCCCAGGGGTACCACTCGTGGGTTGACTGGGTGTTAAGAGAGATAAAGCGCATCAAAGTAGAGAAGTATTTTAAGGGAAATGTACTGTCTCTTTAAATCGTCATAATAAAGTCACTTCTTCTTTGCGTTATCCCGTTTCCTAATACATTAGGTAAGTCCGCTACCTAAGCCTAAGGATTTGGTGAAGACACATTTTTTTATATAGAGCAACTGCCGTCAGATCTCCACAATTCTGAGCGAAAACCTTTCTAAGTTAAGTTCGCACATCTTTCGAAATATAATTTCTTGGACGTGCGGGTTTCCTCAGGATGTTTTCCTTCACCGCCGGTCTAGTAACAATAACTAAATTCCTCACTTAAATAACCACGAATATTAATCCACACAAATATTATCAAACAGAAAGAATCTGTCTGTTTGCCAGTTAAGTTCCATGAATAAAATTAAAAATAATTGGTATGCAGATGATAACTTGAAGTGTAGTTAAACCCTGTGTTTGAAAAGGGCATACATTTATAGAACTGATTTCATAAAAACATACATTTATCTAGGAAGTATTGTATGCGACTATTTTCGTAACTTAAATTCCCTTGCGAGAGAGGCAGGAAGATGATTCTAACACATTTCAGCTCACTGATCACGATTATCTATACAGCATAAGTGGCTCCACTGCTGAAAATAGTTCTCTCTTCGAACTCCATAACAATCGGTCCTCTGCTACTTCTATCCACCAGAGTCCGGAAAAAGCCATACTTGGAGCCTCCCTGTGAGTCTCCTAGTAGATTCAGGAATTAATACTTCTATAGTAGAACTATAGTTACCAATGTAGCTCTGGAGATTATCAAGCTGAAGTAGCAGTGAGTAGGTCACATAGCTTGAAGAACAGATGGTCGCTGGAGCCAAAATGTTCGCGATTGGTGATCACGGACCGAAAAATGCAAAGTCGGTCTCGATGGACCGCGAACTGGTAAAATTACAAGCAATCGATGGATACATGTGGGTGTATACACATCATCATACTTCTTTGGGGTCCAAACCTATCTCACCTGCAAGTCGGTGCTAATCAACAGGCGAGGCTCTAGCCAGCTAGGAACAGAATGGGTTTAAAAGTACACACCTTAAGGAGGGCTCTCTGTGCTCGTTCCAGTTTTATTAGCGAGGTTTTAGACGCGCCTCCCCAAGATGTAATGCAGTAGATAAGGAGTGACTGACAAAGTGCGGAATATGCCATTTTGATAATATTAGGCGCTGCAACTTGACGTAGTTTTTTGAAAATGAACATTAGTTTGCGCACTCTCCCAGCCAAGATGTTAATATGCTTATGAAAATTTAATCTGTTGTCTAAAATAATGCCAAGGTATTTAACGGAATTTGACGAGCATAAAGTGGGACAGGTGCAAGGGTAGTTATATGTATGGTCATGGGAATGGGCGGTGATTTTCAGATTAGAAATAGAATTTGGAGGCGGTTTGCGTATAGAGAATGTGAGATATTGGGTTTTATGAGCATTTAGTGTAAGTAAATTCCGCCGAAGCCAACTAGAAACGCAATTAGGGCTTAATCCTGTGCGTACTTGAAAGTTTCCCTCCACGTCTTGGCAGAGAACATGAGTGAGGTATCATCTGCATATGATATTATGTTACAATTTGGTATTTCGAATGAGAAAAGGTCATTTATATATACAAGGAAGAGCGAGGGACCCAAAATGCTTCCCTGAGGGACACGGTAGTCAAGAGGGAGGTATGAGCTGGTATTACCATTAATATCGTTAATGTATGTTTTGCTGATGACAATTTCGTTCCTTTCGCGCTGATCTGATAATGGAACCGCCGCCGATCTAGTAACCAGAAGGTGGATGGTAAAACTTTTCAATGGCTTACCAAACTGGAGAATTTTGTTAAAATTCTCCAGTTTGGCCTCAGATAGCTGAAAAGGGGTCAAAAATATACCGAAGATCATGCATGAAGAGGTTGATGAGTGAGGAAGAGGCGAGAGAGATATGTTTGGATCGGTGCAACTGCCATAATAGGAGACAGGCGTGATGATATGTATGTATGTATGATTCATTTTGTTATTTTACAGATGTCAAATTTTTTGACAATTTTATCTAAAGTACTTTGTGGGCTTCCGACATCAATTAGTTCGTGGTATAACACCAAGGTGGTAAACAAGCATACGGCCTGCCTGATGGTAAACAGTCACCGGAGCCTATGGACATTTGCAATACCAGGGGCGTCACTCGAGCGTTGCCGACCCTTCCCCATGCTGTAGTCCCTTGGAAAAAACCTCGGCTGGAAGTACATTCCACAACTTGAGTGTTCTCGGAAGAAAACTTATCTGGCACCGGGTGAACTTCGCGCCGTCGGCGAGCGGTGATTATTATAACGACTAATATCTGCAGTGTCTCATGAAATGGCGAAAACGTCTGTAAATGCATCAAAGCAGCTCGTATGGGAAAGCACCTCAACCTCACAGAAAACCGCAGCCAAATAGCAACTCCTTAGCGGGTTGCTGTGTTCCTGCGAGTGAGTGAGGTCACCAGTAAGCTCCTAAGGAGTTGCTGTATTAGTAGCAGAGGCGGCATAGGCGAGTGGCACGTAATGGATTACAAGCGTCCTTGGGTTCTTGTATAAAAAAAAAAACATGGCGAAAACATTCAAAGTTAGCTCAAATCGCCTGATACAAGCGTGTACATATTTTCACATCATTACTCCCTTTAATACTCTCCTTTTTATAACGTCTTTGGAATTAATATAGACCATAAAAATTCTGATTATACCATTTCTTATCTATTGAAAACGCAGATTATTTTCTAATATTTGAGAAATTTTGAATAATGATAGAGATTATATAAATCGTGGAAAACCTCGTCGGAGCCTCGCCAAAAATCTTACAAAATAATTCTAAGCAATAGATTGATGAGCTTGGTTCGCAGCGTATTATTTATTCAGAAATATTCCAAAGGATCGAGTAAACCGAAAGGATAAAAAGATAATCAACAAATTTGAATAACATTGTACGTTTTCAAAGAGAATTTTGTTGTTACGGCATTTTATGCGTCAGACAAGCAAATGTGAGGATGACAGTTGACATGAAATCAATCCAGCCAGCCCTAGCCGCGTGCCCAGGGATTACAACCGAGGGTGGTCTTCATATGGCATTATTAATTTCGTTTGTAGGAGCCGTGATAAGCCACTGGTTACAGAATCCACATTATTATCTTCTATTTTCGGATTTATGTACATATTAGTAATTATAGCATGCATACAAAAGTAAACCATCGTGAGGAAAACCGCACATACAAGAAGTTATATTGCGCTAGTATTTTTTATTCTTTCCCGCCTTTCCGCTTTGGTGACCGTCATCGAAAGCGCACAAAGCTAAGCGGCGCACTCATTTTGTTTTTATTAATAACGCCGAATTTAAGAACAATTCAGTTAAGAACAAGAGTTGCTGTATTAGCAGCGGAGTTGGCATCGCGCGAGCGATACTGAATGCAATGCAATCGGTAAATAGGCTATGATAACCGCTTTACATCAGGTGGGCCGTATGCTTGTATGCCTACCGAGGTTGTATAAATCTTTTCATCTTCAGCTACACATAATTTAAGATTTAAAAAGGCCCAACATGTCGGAAATATCTCTCCTTGTTTACTATACAATAAGGGGCTCCTTTCTAGACACGGCCCGCACATATTTTTGTAGGGTATTTTATTTTTGGTCAGGAAGTTACAAACAATTTGAAAGTTTCCTAAATTTTAACAACAATATTTAGACTAATAACTTCGTGAACTCAGAAATTTCTTTGCAATATGGCGTTCCAGATCCTTTTTAAATTTAGTTTACAGTATATAGGTACGAGATTTTATGCATTACCGCATTTTTTTCAGGAAAGATACCAACATAATAATATAAATTTTATATAACACTTGGTCGAAATCGTTACCCGCTTTGCATCAGGTGGGCCGTATGATAAAGATAAAGATAAAAGTTTTTTATTTGCCATTGGGCCCTCGCGGGCACTTAGACACGGCTTACAGTTTTTGAAATATAATCTTATTGTATGTTATTTAATTCTCTTCTTACTTTTTTCCTTTTTTTAATCTACTAGCATTTCGGAAATGACCATTGGCGAAGAAGAAATGCCGAAAGAAACTTGTCAATATAGGTCTCTTTTAAAATTGTCAATTAGATATTACAATAAATAAATCACATAAGCATTTTGGTACAATAATGATATCAAATGGTAAAATTAAAGATTATTAAGAACAGGTAGTCTGTGCTGAATTATTTCCAGACATCTTTGTCAGTTATATATTCATCAATTCTATAATAAGCCCTTCTACGGAGAGTATTTTTAATGTGCTTTTTGAATACATTGTCAGGAAAGGACAGAACTGTTTCAGGCAATTTATTATAGAATCGAATACAATTTACAAGAAAAGATCTACTAGTCCTAGCAAGCCGATGTACCGGCATACACAACTTATTTCTACACTTAAGTTGTTCGCTGAAGTTTGAAAACGACTTTAATTTTTTACGGGCATACATTATGTTTTCATAAATATATTGAGAAGTAACAGTGAAGATATTTATTTCTTTGAACAGTTCCCCACAACAGTATATCATACGACATAATGCTGTGAAAGTAGCTGAAATAGGCTAGGCGCGCAGTAGCCACATCCGTCAATTGCCTGATTCTCCTAACTGCATATGCAGCAGAGCTGAGCTTACCGGCTAGTTTATTTATGTGGGGGCCCATTGTAATTTGGAGTCTACTGTAATTCCAAGAAACACAGTGTTATATATGCATATTGTATGGCCCCCGACGTAGTATATAAACAAAAAACTCACTCTTCTATCGGTGGTTTACCTTCCATCTCTGCTAAAATCGCTTCCAAGATATATAATCTCATCAGATTAAAAAGTAAGTCGATATTAAAATTAATATGTCCGTAATTCTAACAAAAAATTGTCTATTTATTTATAACTTCATGCTAAGCGCCACGCCCCTGCGAGGTAGGCAGAGAGCACCGACACCGCCACTTGACTCTGACTTTACACATCTCACGTGTGGCGTATGTCAAAATGCGCATATTTTGACGTTTCGTTATTCTGTTAAGCAATTTTTTTTGTATCACCAAGGTGGCAAACAAACATACAGCATGCCTGATGGTAAGCAGTTACTGCAGCCTTTGGCCATTTACAACACCAGGGGTGTCACTCTTGCGTTGCCAACCCTGTAAGAACCTCTTCACGCCTTTCTTGAAGAACCCCATACTGTAGTCCCTTGGGAAAACCTCCGCAGGGAGCTTATTCCATAACTTAATAGTTCTCGGTAGAAAACTTTTCTGGAACCGCACAGTACGTGACCATTGCTGTTCCAGTGTATGAGGATGATCTCACAGCCAGCCAGATTTTAAAACGAGGCTGTTGGCATCATGTCGTACAACTCCTCAGAACACAACCCGTTATACATTTGACAGCAGCGACGCTGCAGTAAATGAATCGCTATTCTGTTCAAAACCCTTCACCGCACCTGCAAGTTTCCTGCAATGTAATCGTATTCTGATATACGAGTATTTTGATATTTGTATAGCGGTGACAGAAGTTTTGAAGGAGTTTATTTGCAGTTTTGTTAACGTTAGTCTTAAGCAACTTTTGCGAAGTGAAATTAATGTTCAGAACCGGTGAATTTTAATACAAAACATTTGTTTTGTTTTGGGAGATGTTTGTGGGAATATTTGATCAAGTAAAATTTCTTTTCAGTTAGGTAATACCACCGGCCGGCAACCAAGGGTAATGGAGCTTGAAACTGCAGAAGTCAATTTGCAGGATACGCACAGTTGCAGCGTAGTTGCAGTGCCGATGCAGTGCAGGAATTTTAATAGAATACACGTATTGGCACTGCACTGCTCCTGCACGACTCGAATGACAAGCGTACACGTGCAGCTGCAAGTTCTTAGTAGAATTGGTCCACTGACATCACCTTCTGATAAAACGCGACCAATTTAGTCATCGAAATAATTCCACTTTCGCATTGTATATCTGTTTCGTCATTCTTTCATCCTGCATTCTTTTTACATGTCCGAATCAACGGCGCATGCCTTTTCTTATCTCGACACCACTTTCTTTCAGATCAACTCTCTTACTTATATGACAATTGTAAACGCGTTCAGCAAACTATGCGTCAAATCTTATTACAACTTATACAGTCTGTAATCGGTTAATATACATATGAATTATTTCAAAGAGAGACAAAACTGTAAGAATAATCTTTGTCCCTACGGAAGACTAACATATAATAATATATTATTATTTAAAATTTGCAAGAATAATCCCAAGTACAATTTACAAATACAAATATATTTATTTTGTAATAACATAATAACATGAGTGTACATGATAAGATGTTGGTGTAAATCTGATTGTTCTTCATGTGTGGCCGTGTGCCGTACAACATGAAAAAGACATGTACCTACTAAGATTTATAAATTTCAAATATGATTAAAATGAATAAGCAATACAATATGAATATAAAAAACAGAAGTAATGTAGTTATATGTAATAGTTATTATGACATCGAAGACCAGTAATTAACATATGAATAATTCAGTACCTATGTCAGAAAATAATGTAACTAATGTCAAAGCGATTAAAATTAAATAGATTAAAATACAATTAACAATTCAATGATTGCGTATGCCAGCAATAATGTAAATAATGTGAATCCAAAATTATAATTAAATAGTTTAAAATGCAATTTAGATATTCATGATGCAACCAATAAATAATCAATTCATATTAAAAAAAAATTCTCCGTAATAAATTCAGAAATCGTGTAATAGCATGTTGAAGTTGTTGTTGTAATATATGTATGTTGTTTATTGTGATATATGTATGTTGTAACATAACGAACTGCTAATGGAAGTGTTGTGTCGTATTTCGAGGTATTAGGTGCTTACTGTTAACATATTGTAGGCATTATTACTTGATCGCAGTGTGTGAGAATTATTGCTTACATTACATAAACATTTAAAATGTAAGCAAATTAAATAAATAAATAAAAATATATATATATATATTGCCGTGTATTATTAAATATACTTCTCCTGAGCGATATCCAGTCCGTTAGGATTGGTGGGGACCGCGACCTTAACCTAATTTGGCGAAAGTACTGATTTTTACATGGAGCGACTGCTGGTGGACCTCCACAGCCCAGGGGAAAACCAGACCCATCTTAGGTAATGTGATACGTATTTCGAAATATAATTTCTTGGACGTGCAGGTTTCATCACGTTGTTTTCCATCACCGCCGAGCAAGTGATAACTGTAAATAAATAAATATTGTCGGACAAATTACACAGCGCCATCTAGCCCCAAAGTAAGCGAAGCTTGTGTTATGGGTACTAGATAACTGATAAACATACGTAAATACATTTTTTTTTTGTAAATACATACTTATCATACATAGAAAATGCCCAGACCAAGACAAACAGACATGTTCATGCACACAAATGTTTGTACTTTGTGGGAATCGAACCCACGAGCGTTGGTGTCAAAGTAGTGTAACAACGCGTTTCACCACTGCGCCACCGAGCTCGTCAGTACGTTCATAAATTCGAAAACACGAATTTAGTGGTAGCCTAACATTCGAACCGGGGACCAGTTGGTCAATCTATTAGTTCTTCATCCACTGGGCTATCACTACCTCTTTTTAGCGGTGTACGTTACATTCCCGCTAAAGCCTATTCAAATTATTTAACCACTTGTCTGAACAATACATCAACCGTAATCCTCGTAATTAAGCACATAACCCACACATGCGACCACATGTACACTATCATGCACAGATACGTACGTATAATGCACATGTAGCCATCATTTCACAAAAACGCCACAGAACGGTGGAGGTGGTAAATATATCATCGAAATTTATTTTCAAAGCAATAAAAATAACTTTTCATAAAATCAGAGAAGAAAATATAATCGGCATTTAGCTGCAACCAAACTCATAAAGTTGAAAATAAAGAAATACTTAAAAATAGGAATTTATGAAGCGTAACCAGTACGGTTTTGGCGTCACTACATGTTTATATAAGGGTCTGTCTGTCTGAGCACGTGTTCAGGATCAGGTGCTCGTATAGTCAATTGAAATAGGTCGGCTCGGACCGCACACGGCGCCCTACATGGCTTACACAACGCCTTCCTTGTAAATTAACGTGTACAAAGGTGACATAACACATGTTCTCATATGACTATGCCATACATAAAGTATTTTCAACATGCGAAGGAAATATTACGGATTGAGGATAATACTATAATAATAGATACTACATTTAAGGTTTACAATAATTTTAGAAAATTCTGCCTGTACTGGGAATTGAAACATTAAATGGAAAAAAATCGGCCAAGTGCGAGTCGGACTCGCGCACGAAGGGTTCCGTACCATTATCTATAAAAACAGCAAAAAAAAAAAAACACGTTTGTTGTATGGGAGCCCCCTTAAATATTTATTTTATTCTATTTTTTAGTATTTGTTGTTATAGCGGCAACAGAAATACATCATCTGTGAAAATTTCAACTGTCTAACTATCACGGTTCAAGAGATACAGCCTGGTGACAGACGGACGGACGGATGGACGGACGGACAGCGGAGTCTCAGTAATAGGGTTCCGTTTCACCCTTTGGGTACGGAACCCTAAAAACCGCAATTAAGTAGGAATGAACACCAGACACCTTAGACCTATGCTCAATGAGCTCAATGGTGTTGCTACCCAAGTAGGTCTCACGATGAACGTGGTCAAGACTAAGATCACGTCGGATGTCAATGTTACATTTATGCCAGTCATGGTTAGAAGCACTAAGCGCGAAGTTGTTGATAAATATGTCTTTCTAGGGCAGGTTGTTCACTTAGGTAAATCCAACTTTGACCGAGAGGTCAACAGACGAATCCAACTCGGTTGGGCAGCATTCGGGAAACTCGACACATCTTCTTGTCAAAAATACCTCAACGCCTGAAGATCAAAGTCCTCAAATAGTATGTTGCCAGTGATAACATACGATATTGGGACATCATCCTTCACTGCGTGCCGTATAGAGAAGCTCAAGGTCGCTCAGCGTACTATGAAAAGAACTACGCTCGGGGTTTCTCTGAGTGATGGAATCAGAAATGAGGATATCCGAAGTAGAACTAAAGTAACCGATATATCCCAAAGCGTTTGCGGAACCGACAACCGCTGGCGAAATGTTCTCGGATTGCGTTCTCGTGCTGGTACACACAGTGTGGGACAACCCCTCACTAGATGGAGCCACGAGCTTAAGAAGATTGTAAGGAGTCGATGGATATAGGTGGCACAGGATCGAGATGAGTGTTCAGCAGTGGATGAATACGGGCTAAGATAATGATGATGATGACACTCAAAAGCAACGTCGTTCGCAGATTGTCTATGGATCGGTCCATCTATCTCGAACTTCTCCGTACTCTAAGGGCATGTTAAGCCCTCGGTTCCGGCTGTTGTCGATAGTGTTAAGCTAAGTCAGTGGCCCTCGGGCGGCTTTAAAATACTGGCCTCCGCTAATCCGCAATTGACCAGCCTGGTTAAATAGGTCTAGGTATATACTTTCGGTTGAAGAGAGATCTGTATTCCTGCAGTGGGATGAGTTAGAGTTGGTATAGTGATACTCAAAAGTTAAAGGGTAAATTTGTACAACTCAAACAGATTAGTATGGAGCGGACGATATTACAACTTTGAATTTTATGAGTGTAAACTTGTGCAAATTTTAGAATTTACACTTACCCTAATAAAACCGATTATAAATGTTTATTTCTCTTATAATAAATCTTTAATTCAATCATCAATTTACCAAAATAGTCGTAGGAAGTTGTGGTGTTTGTGACTCTCTAAAATTTTTAGCGACAAAACTCACGTGTTGACCACCTGGTGATGCTTTCTGTTAGCCGCAACAGTCCCATGTAGGGCATAATGGTAGGTATTTATTATGTTGCCTAAGTGATTAAATACCTCACAGTAAACTGCAGCTGAATTATATGTTATATCGATGTTTTACAGCGATGTTATCGAGCTCTACAATTCAAGTATTACAATTATCTATAACTTCACACCAAACGCCTGGCGAGGTAGGGGAAGAGAACCAAGCGCCACTCGACGCGAATCTTATACACCTCACTTGCTTTGTTAACATTCGTAGCTCTTCTCGTGCACGCTCGCCGGTTTCAAGGGCTCCTGCCATCACATCCATTAGGTACAATCACTTTACCGGAGAATCATTAAATTGAAAAATCGTATATGTACGGGATAAATGGGCGGTGAAAACGTATAGGGCGGCAGGAAAATATTTTGTTAACATCAAAATGTGTATCCTCTCAATAAATCAGTTTTATGGAAGCGGTCCGGGCGGTCCAGGTGTGCTTGTGACGAATGGCCAGTTTGATTAATTTTTTGACAAACAAATATTTGGATATTGAAAACCAATCAATTTAAATTTGTTATAGTTTGCTGTTTTATGAATCCTTCTAGTCACTATATGTATTGCTTGATAGACAATTTAATAGAACATTTGGAGTTTCACCTTACAGGACAAATAAAAAATGTTCAAATATTTAGAATTTCCTCGTGAACTACGAATGAAGTAAAACGTCTAATGAAAAATATATAAGAAATGAGATCTCCCAAAGAAGTGTTCTCGGCCCATTACTATTCCTTATATAAATCTTTATGAAAAACATAAATCGGCAGGCGCGTTTAATTTTCTGGTTCCAGATCGCTCTTGTAAAATGTGTCGTACAATTTGTTTGCCGGGATAGAGTTGCACCATCTCTTCTGCTCCTGTGGGTATCGTAGGAGTTGGTAAAGAGAAAAACATTCCGCCGTACATCCTAGGCTCAATTTCAATTGGGTTTTTTAACAATAATCTTCAACATACCTTCAAAATCAGTCACTTGCAGCTGCACTTAGTTACGTTTACGTATTCGTAGCATATTATTTTTCAATAATTGGCTTATAATATATTAATAAGCGAACACATAAAAATGTCTGAGTCCAGAATTCATGTTTAATTTGTTCATTAATTCATTCATTACAATGGTTTATATTTAGACTCTTAATTAAACAAGTCCTCCGGCGGTGCTTATTAAAACCCGTAATTCTCAAAGCTGGTCGTACACCTTCGTGAGAGAATAAATATTAACGCCACATATGCAACGTGATTATTTTAGATGGAGATAGAACTTCAGGCTGCTTCGAATCTCAATTAAGAAGCTTGATGAGCTCGATGGCTCAGACGTGAATAACGCTACTGGGTTCGATTCGCACACAATACAAACATTTGTGTGTATGAACGTGTCTGTTTGTCTCGGTCCAGAATTGGGTAGGTTGTACCACACCGATCTTGTATCGTCGGCGGCGAACTTCGCGGCTTTCCGCAGGTTCGCCCATGAAGGCGGACCTAGACACAACAGAGCAGAATAAATAATTTGTAGGGAGTGAAGAATTGCCCGCGGCACGAAGAGAGCCTCAGAGCAGCATGTGCCGTGCGCATCTCCCGCGATTCGGCTCAAATGACCGCGAGCACAAAAACAGCCCGTCTGGGGAAGTACCTCCACCTCACAGAAAACAGAGCCAAATAGCAACTTCCTAGAGGGTTGTTGTATTCCTGCGTGTGGGTGAGGTCCCAAGGAGTTGCTGTGTAAGCAGCACAGTAGGCATCGCGCGAGTGATACTTAATATATCTCAAGCGTTATTAGGCTACGGTACCCGCTTAATATCAGGTGGGCCGTATGCTTGTATGGCTCTCGACGTAGTATACAAAAAAAAGCCTCGATGCGTTCTACCGTAACCTGTACTATTAACTAATACATTATGTATCACTCGCGATTTGCCACCTCTGCTGCTCACTTGAATGAACACGGCAACTCCTTAGGAGCTTACTGTTGATCTGTAAACTTGTAATAACTAAGCTTAACTTGTAATTGAGCACGAGAAGTGTCAGTCTACTCCCGACTTGTACTGAAACGTCATACACACTCACAACACACGAGCTGTTAATTAAAACCGAAATTCATATTAATAAAGAGCACTTTAATTATTTCCCTGTGGTATTATACTCAGACCTTTAGGTCTTCTTCTATGAAGAGGTAATGCACTATCCACAATAATATAGACACTAGCTACAACTTATAATCTTCGATAATTCAAAAACTTCTACCTTCAAACGATCAACGCCTGCTCAGTCCGCCGTCGACCGTCAACACGAGTGCACTTAGCTTACCGTCGTGTAAATAAATAAATAAATAAATATTGTCGGACAAATTACACAGCGCCACCTAGCCTCAAAGTAAGCGAAGCTTATGTTATGGGTAGAAGACAACTGATAAACATACGTAAATACTTTTTTTTTTGTAAATACATACTTACTATACATAGAAAATACCCAGACCAAGACAAACAGACATGTTCATGCACACAAATGTTTGTATTGTGTGGGAATCGAACTACGAGCGTTGGTGTCAAATTAGCGTAACAGCGAGTTTCACCACTGCGCCACCAGCTCGTCCAAATATTAAACAAATGTTGCATTGGGTCATTAAAACCATATGTTGCACTGGAAAGCATTATATTCGACGACTTACCTTATTGAACACACTCCAGTGTATTCCAGAGTTCCATTTTTATGTTACATTTTTATTTTTAGTGCGTGGGAATAATCAGATATTGTGTAAAAAAGTCGGCCAAGTGCGAGTCGGACTCGCGCACGAAGGGTTCCGTACCATTATCTATAAAAATCGGCCAAGTGCGAGTGGGACTCGCGCACGAAGGGTTCCGTACCATTATCTAGTAAAAAGGCAAAAAAAACACGTTTGTTGTATGGGAGCCCCCTTAAATATTTATTTTATTCTATTTTTTAGTATTTGTTGTTATAGCGGCAACAGAAATACATCATCTGTGAAAATTTCAACTGTCTAACTATCACGGTTCATGAGATACAGCCTGGTGACGGACGGACGGACGGACGGACGGACGGACAGCGGAGCCTCAGTAATAGGGTTCCGTTTTACCCTTTGGGTACGGAACCCTAAAAACGGCGAAAAAATCACGTTTGTTGTATGGGAGCCCCCCTTAAATATTTGTTTTATTTTAATTTAATTATTTATTCTTAAAGTGAATATAGAACTAAATATTTTGTGAATATTTCGAGCGTCTACCTCTTGCCGTTATCAATATCGAGCAAAAATGAGCAAAAAAATCACGTTTGTTGTATGGGAGCCCCCTTAAATATTTATTTTATTCTATTTTTTAGTATTAGTTGTTATAGCAGCAACAGAAATACATCATCTGTGAAAATTTCAACTGTCTAACTATCACGATTCATGAGATACAGCCTGGTGACAGACGGACGGACGGACGGACGGACGGACGGACGGACAGCGGAGCCTCAGTAATAGGGTTCCGTTTTACCCTTTGGGTACGGAACCCTAAAAATGGCAAATGTAGTACTATTTGCTGATGATACCTCGTTAATTTTCAATATGTTCTGTGGGTGTGAAAATATTGACGATGTAAATGGTGTTCTGTCCGTCATTCTTACTTGTCCACGTGTATCTTATGTCGTCGTTTTCTTTCGTCAATCTGTTGTAAAACTCAGCTGAAAGTAAATGTGTCAAATTTAGATTACCAAATGTATCACTTGCCAATACAAGTTCTCACTGAGAATAATTAATTAGAACGTAATAATGATAATGCAGTAGAGTGCAAATTGTCATATTCACATTAATTAATTAGGTATTTGTAAGTTTAGCTGACTATATATGCGGTTGGGTGAAACAGATAATTGACGGATGTAGCTACTGCGTGCCTAGTCTATTTCAGCTACATTCACGTCATTATGCATGAGGTATACTAATACGGGTAACAGTGACTGATATTAAAACAATTTTTATTCTACAAGAAAGGAAAGAGCCATTGGTTCTATTTATAACAAGGGATTCAGAGAATCACTCAGGGTACAGTTCAAAGAAATAAGGATCCTCACCATTACCTCTGAGTATATTTATGAAAATATAATTAATGCTGGCATAAATATAAAGTCTACGTCTTTCAATATTGTGGAATGTTTTTCATTGCTATTTTATGTACAATAAAGATATAACAAACAAACGTGTAAATGTGTGAACCTGTAACAATTTCTCTATTTTTATCTTCATATTTTAATTTAATTCTCGAAACATAATCCTCTTCCCCCGGACCGCTGTGAAGCGTGTACGTATTTACTGACCGCTGTTGCGTTATTTTTAAATTGTATTAAATCATTTTTAAAAATTTAATTTCAAAAAGGTATGACTCTAATAGGATTCTATGTCGGTAACCTCGCTGTGTTGATGGCCGGATCGCTGACCGCTGTGCCATCGATTGAGTGTACCGCGCTGCACCGAAAATACAAATTACCTACGTTGCCGCTACTACGAGCGTATCTACGTTATCGCCGCTACGAGTCCATGCGCGTCAGCAGCTACGGTGCTACGAACGACGACAGGAGACATGCGCTACGCATGTAACAAGGTGATAACGAATAGTGCAGTGCTGTGAATTATGCTATATCATTAAATTGTTAATAGAAGAGCTTATGTAATTGCTACAGTGACTTATTATAATAGCAAGATTAAACAATATTTCTTCTTACTCAACTTTTAACGCTCAGTATTTATTGCTGTTTCTCTGTTATTATTGTTTAACATAAAGTATACCACTTAAGCGCACTCTTCCCGTAACGTCTGTATTAACTGAATGTACAGTTATCGCACTGCGACTAAACATCGGAAAATAATATGCCCAATATCATGCGTACTAAGAGAAAATTTAGTGGTAAACGTACAAGTCAATGGCAGTCCATGATGGAACCATAAGGGGTATGTTCGCATAATTTTCAATGGAGCAGGTTAGACAGTTCACCGTTTTGCAGAAATCAGTTGATGAAATTTAGACTCAAAACAAAGAAATTACGTAGTTCTTTCCAAACAAGTATGACGATTTCTTAAATAAAATATCGCTACTAGAAGAGAAAAGGTCGGAGGACTCAAAATACATAGCAGTGCTTGAGGATAGAGTTGCTGTGCTGGAACGGGATTTGATGGCCTCTAGTATTGAAATACATATAACAAAAATGAGGATGTGCATGAAACAAAGGAGGAATTGTCAAATGTAGTTCTCAACTTGGCCAAATCAATAGACATCGAGATAAGTTCTTCGAATATAAAAGGCGTAAACAGAACCTGTATTGTTACATCTAAGGGCACCGGGCCGATTGCGGTTGAGTTTAATAGTCCCATTATAAACGAAACGCTCACATTATCTATAAAAAAAATTAACAGCGGCAGGTCAAAGCCGGATAAATTAAACACAGAACACTTAAACATGAAATGCACAAGAAAATCGGTATTTGTATCAGAAGCACCTGCAGTACGCAGCGCCTGTTCTTCATGACAGGACAGTTTCTTCTTGCTGCTTCCGCCTATACGAATATACAGAGAGGCCGATGGAGAAACGCAAAAACAATGACTATTTCTGCGTAATTCAGCGTTATATGGTTTGTCATGTTCTTTTAACTGTTATTGCTGTTTATTATACCTTGTCAAGTTGGCTGTTCCACTGACGGTACATTTCATGTCAAATCTAATGGTTGCTCTATGTATTTTATGTATGCCGTAAAACCTTGGGTATACATATAACTGCAATATTTCACACTAAATAAAAACCAATTGTATTTCTGTAAATATAAAATAGACTTACACATGCTCTCAATAAATACTCTATCTAATATTTCACCCTACTCTGACTTTAATTTGACTTAAAATCAGGAAGCTACAATACCTGTGGCACATAATGCGAAATCACCAATATGACCTGCTTCAACTAATAATCCAGAGAAAGATACAGGGCCGTAGAACTCCTGGCCGAAGATGCACATTCTGGCTTAAGAAATCTGGTAAGAAATCTCAGAGATTTGTTGGATTGGTAAGCTAAGTATTGTCGACAATTCTCACAGCTAGACAAGTCCAAGCTGGTATCCAGGTGCTCGCGCCCAAAACTGACTCCAATAATCCAAGTGCGGTCTAACTTGAGACTTGTATAAGTCTTTTCCCCGCAATGAAATACTGCTTTGCTCTGTTGAGCACACCAAGTTTTTTGGACGCCCATCTGACCTTATTCTCCAGATGACTTCGGTATTGAACTTCACTGGAGATCTCGACGATCAAGCATTCTAATACTTTTGGTGACGGTAAGAGGTGTGTTCTGGAATTTAAGCCGCGCCCAGTCAGAAACTTTAGTTAAAGTACTCTCCATTTCAGACAAAATTTCACCGCGGCTTTTCTACACAAGGGAACGAGGGATGTTTGCACGGTCTGTATAATAAGTATCCCCAGTGCTGTCGTCCGCATAAGAATGAATGCGATCAATTAACAACATATCATTCATATGCAGCAGAAACAGCATCAGAGACAGAGCCGTACCACGGGATAGTAGGTGGCACTGGTCCTCCGTCATTTTTATTTGAGTTAGACCCAAAGAAACTACCGAGTAAATCGGCTTTCTATTTAGCGCTATGGGCCAAACTGCCACCCGGTTTTCGCAGTGGTTGCATGGACAGTTGACAGGAATTTCCCTCGACAACTTTAGCGAGCAACCAGAAAGCACGGCTCCCAGAGGGAAGGCTCGCAAGCCGCTCGCGAAGTCTGGCGACGAAATCGAAGATTCCTCTAGCAATCACCGACAGGCCGAGGTGGGTCGCGTTTGGTGCAAGGCACTTGGGTCCGGATGAGACAGCGATCTGATGAGCCAAGCGGCGCATCCACTGAGATGTTATACTCTTCCGCACGTGTGGTCAGCAGAAGGTCCAGTAGAGAGCTTGCATGATCCTCTACATCTGGTATTCTCGAGGGAGAATGAACCAGTTGCGAGAAACCATAGAACAGAGCAAATTTATGAACAGATCTCCCCGCATTGTCAGTGCATCGAGAGCCAAGCCACGGTGAGCATTAAAGTCTCCCAAAATCACTAACTTCGAGGAGGTACTGCTCGATGACTGTCTGTAGCCATTTGCAGGTGCTCGAATAAACGAGCTGCCTGCCTGCCACCGCTTTGGCACCTATATAGGCACGCGTAGATCTGAGGGTGGCCGCCCATACGTCCCCAACGAACATGCATACCCCAGCACGATGCTCAAATAAGTGCTCTAGTTTCTTGTCGGTCGCGCTGTCTCCAGGTGATGTTGACCGCGTTGACTGATGTTCTAGTGTAAATCCCTGATGTTGCAAAAGTCCACATACGTTGTGGAGGGGGTAGCCGTTTTTCCTTCTTGCCATTACATGTTAATCTGAAAAAAAATGAGTAGTCGGTGAACGGACCGAGTGAAGGACAAAAGAGTCTCTGTCTTTCACCACAGTACAGTACACCCCGCCGCACACACACTGCTAGTGGCGGCTCGACATCCGCCGGTCCTCCCGCTGTCCGTACAACGACCTCTCAGTTAGCTGGCGACCTTACTCACTCACAGGACTATTCTTCCGTTATCGAGTTGTTATTTATATATTATATTTATACGGAGCTGCGGTCTTCTGTAAGGTGGTGGTGCTTCCCCAGATGGGCATTTGGAGCAAGAAGTCATGCTACGCCCCACCACAACAAAAATAAATCAGAGGAAGTAAAGCCCAGCACGACCTCTCGGTGGATCCTACCTCTCTTAAAATCTTTTATTATTATTTATAATCCATTCAATATGAGAACAGACAAAGGGTGGCAGTCTCCTTAAATTCAAGGCTTCAATAAAGTGTGCGGCTTAGGATTGTCCACAAGTCCACAGCGCATCTCAATAGAATCACGGGCCCCAGCCAATATTCTGGTAGTCCCGCGTAACTTCAGTATCCTAAATTAAATGATACATTTTATATCATAAGTATTTTAAATCCACCATTTGCTTCTTTGTCGTTTAGTTGCTAGATAAACTTGGAGTAACTTTAAAGTATTAAGTTAGCTGATAACAAGTTTTCGATAAAACGCGAAGGGAGTAATAAAATTCCAAAATCTATATAGAAAAGGCTAGCGGACGGACGGATGGACCGCCGCTCAGGAAATGAACGCCAGGCCCGAACATGCCCACTCGATTTCATCTGTAAATATTTGATATTCGTTTTTGCCGCGGCAGCTCAGCTCTTTGTCGCTGTATCACGAGCAAACAGAAATAAGTGTAAATTGAAAATTCATAAAATTCACAATTTTTTCGCTTCCTATTTGAAATATCTTGAGAAGGAATTTGATGAAAGATTTTTGTATTTGTGTATATATTTGCACAATGTTACTATTTTAGATTTGTTTTTTTAAGATATCGTCAGGAAAGTACAGAAGTGTTTCAGGCAATAAAATCAGTTACAATTTATAAAAAGACACCTTCCAGTCCTAGTAAGCCGATGTACGGACATAATCAAGTTATTCCTGCTTCTTGGGTTTTCACTGAAGTATGAAAAACACTTTATAATTTTGTATTTAAATTAAATTTAGCAATATAATGTGTTGCATTTTCATTTGCAATGATTTTTAAAGTTATGAGTGGAGAAAAAGGTCAAACTGAAATCCATGAAGCTTAGCAAAGTGATGCAGTGCTTTAGCTTGCTGCAAAGATTTATGCTATCCAAGTCTCAAGTCCGACGATATTGATGTCATCTTCGGATGGATGGACCTGGATACAGTCTTGGAATCTAAGTAAATAAAATAAGTTTTCTACCGAGAACTATTATGTTGTGGAATGAGCTCCCTGCCGAGATTTTCCCAAGGGACTACAGTATGGGGTTCTTCAAGAAAGGCGTGAAGAGGTTCTTACAGGGTCGGCAACGCAAGAGTGACACCCCTGGTGTTGCAAATGCCCATAGGCTACGGTAACTGCTTACCATCAGGCAGGCCGTACGCTTGTTTGCCACCTTAGTGGTATAAAAAAAAAAAAAAAAAAAAAAAAATCTCACGTTTATTACATACAGTATACGACCTTTAGACTTACCCTTTTTTTTTTGTAATTTTTTGTCATACAATGGGTTGTGATCGGAAATAGAATCCTTTTATAACCGCAATGCAATAATTTGTCGGCAACGGTGTGTAAAATTTGATATGTATTAGTGGGGGATAAGTTATGTCCTTTGTCTATGAGATGCTCGGCGAAGTGTGACCTTTCTGGGCGATTGTTCTGTCACACTTCGCCGAGCATCTCATAGACAAAGGACATAACTTATCCCCCACTAATACATATCAAATTTTACATACCATAGACAAAGGTTTAAAACTAAATATTAGGGAACAATTAGAAATTAATAAACATAAAAATTCTAAAATTACTCTCATGAACAAACAGACTGACGTAAACCATTCCCCACTTTAAATATCTTTTCGCTCACACCATCCACCCCCACCCTCAATTCAATATAAGGGACGGCACTGCGATGGATTTGTCACTTGTAGCATGTTATTCTTACGATTAACGTTTACAACGCCTGATGATGCCTCGTGGAGAGGCGAAATACGTGTCGCAGCGACGACCAGGCCAGTCGTGGCAGTGACAGTGGCGGTGCGGGCATGCGGATTCTGTTCCAGATGGCGGACGACCGCAGCAGCCGAGGCAGAGACTACCGGAGCAGCCATGACAGCGTCGGCATGTAGCACGCACTAACAGTGGTGGGTGGGTGCCGGCCGGCGCTAGGCCGCATGAACTAATTGGTGGCGGAAGCACACAAAGCGGTTAGATCAAATTGCATGTAAGTTTGACTTTCGCAAAATAACGCCTGAATCTATTAACTATTGAATAGTTATTTTTTTATTATTTATTATTATTAACAAAAATAAATAAAAATTCTAAAATAAAAGTAGCCTAAATTACTCCTTAGCACCGACTCCACCTCCTTAGCTTTCACTGGCATATAGCTGACGTCATCAGCTATCTGCCAGTGAATGTCCCGTCAAAATCGGTCCAGCCGTTTCAGAGATTAGCTGGAACAAACAGACAGACAGACAGACAAAAATTGTAAAAAAAATATTTTGGTGTATGTACCGTGTATACATTTATGCATTTAGTAAAAAGCGGTTATTTTAATATTACGAACAGACACTCCAATTTTATTTATCTGTATAGATATAGATGACGTATAGTTACTATTATTAAAGTACATGTAATTAATATTTGTTCAATGATTTTATATAATTCTAAGGGGCAACGCGCGGGTGATACAATCTTTATTACAAGCTTTTATAGGATACGACAAACTCTTTACCATAAAATATGTATGGTGGGCCGTATGTATGGAGGTATCAGTAGCTTACTGATAATCTCACTCACTAGCAGGAACACAACTACCCTCCACGGAGTTGTTATTTAACTGCGTTTTTCTGTGAGGCGGAGGAACTTCCCTAGACGGGCTGCTTTGATGCGCTCTACGAAACTCTCTTAATCAAAGAGAACCAAGCGTAAAATAATTTATTCTACCACCTCACCTCACCTCACGAATGTACGAAACCCTTAGCAATACCAACTCGGACTTGGCCAGTTTTTACCACAAAATAACTGGTAGCGCTTAGTAACGCTCAAAGTTGGTTAAGCGGAACTCATAGCAACTGCAATAAAGCCTCTCAAAGTTAAATAGTGAAGAAAAATAACGGCGCAGTGGGTCAGAGCGCTGAACAAACAGCCTGGAGACACTTTGATCACGGAGCACGTCACTTGCAAGCAATCAACTGTTTGTAAATAAGAGGTCTTATGCCTGTAGCACACCTCCGCTGCGGAACCATAACGGCGAAACCGACATGGTTTCGCCGTGTGTTGTATGGCAGGCGAAACAGATGCGACATTCCCCGTTCTGACGTACAAAACTGACTATGATTACTCTCTAACATGATTTCGCCCATTTGCGCCGGCTACATCTCCGCTTGCTGGCCGCCATTTCGGAGCGGTTCCGCGGGCATTGCCTGTATCCACAGACAAATTACGAGAGCGAAGATTTAACGGGTTCGGTGGCTCAGTCGTGAAGGATGCGACTTTGACACCAACGCTCGTGAGTTCAATTCCCACACAAGGCAAAGATTTGTGTGCGTCGACATGTCTGTTTGTCTTGGTCTTGATGTTTTAAGAGAGGTAGGGCGCATCAACGCAGCCCGTCTAGGGAAGTACCCCCACCTCACAGAAAACCGCAGCCAAATAATAACACCCTATAGAGGATTATTTTGTTCCTGCGTGTGAGTGAGGTAACCAGTAAGCTCCCAAGGAGTTGCTGTGTAAGCAGCAGAGGAGGCATCGCGCGAGTGATACTTAATATATCTCAAGCGTTAATAGGCTACGGTACCCGCTTTACATCAGGTGGGCCGTATGCTTGTATGCCTCCCAACGTAGTATATATAAAAAAAGATAGAGTTGGAGTTTACTCAAAAACTTATTCATGCAGTCAGAAAGAGACCAGTTTTGTATTTAAAAAAAAATCCATGACTACAAAAACAACACAAAAAAAAATCTACAAGCATGGAAGAATATTCTGAAAGAGTTAAATGAAGAAAGAAGAAAGAAGAAGAAGAAGGTATGTATATCAAGTTATAAATAATTATTAACATTTTCCTATTAATTAACCAACTGTTCTGCTTTGTGCAAAGTATTGAACAAATTTGTCTCTATCTCACATGCTGCAAGTGATGATCTTGCGCGGTTTTCTTCAAACCTGTTTTGTGGAAGGAAGGCACCTAACCGTCCCATTTCCAAACCAGAGCTTACATGTTCGGTTGTCTCTTCTGATGAAGTTGTGTAAACAACAAACTGCTTTCACAAAAAAAGGGCCTGCGCTGAACTAATGACCCCCAATCAAACGGAGAGCAGCATTATTCTGCATGAAGAAATTTCTCGTAGAATTTTTGCAGCGATAAATGCAGAATCAGCAAATCAACCTACACCCTCCAATTCTTCCAACGCAACAGCAGCACCAGAAAAACTTAACAATCCGGTTCGTCACATCAAATATACGGGCGACAGCGAAGAATAAACATGAGCCCCACAGACAGAATGGTTCAGTAACAATATCGCTTAACGTGCTGATTTGAGTACCGCGAACACTAATTGTATATATTTTTCTCAATTTACGTCATTATCACAAAGACTACCATTACTATGGATCTCATACGAAAGCTCAAGGTTGCATAGCGTGCGATGGAGAGAGCCATGCTCGGAGTTTCACTGCGGGATAGGCTCAGAGATGAACACATCCGTAGCAGAACTGGAGTTACCGACGTGGCTCTAAGGATCAGCAGCATCAAGCTGAAGTGGCGGTGGATAAAGTCAAAGTCAAAGTGAAAATCTTTTTATTCAGTAAAAATGGCTACATTTGTTTGGAATCGTCACAATTTTTTTCCCTACCGTGCAGTTCATGACTAGGTGAGCACTGATAAAAATACTGCCAAAAAACTCAGGCATCCCTCTTTTGGTATCCAAACAAATTTACATATTTTATTAATTACATTATAATCGATCGAGGATCGACTCACTCCCAGGCATTTTTATCATTAATATAGTCAGATACTTTATAATATGCCCTGCTACACAATTTGGCTTTAATAGTAGTTTTAAATTTGTTTATTGACAATTCTCTTATATTGCTGGGAAGTTTGTTATAGAACCGTATAAAAGAATTACTTATTTTGTAGAGACGGCTTGGATGTAACACAAGATTATGCTTATATCTAGTATTTATGCTATGAGTATCACTCTTTTTACAAAATGAGTCTATGTTTTTATGGACATACAAAAGATTTTCATAGATATATTGCGATGCGACTGTTAAAATATTTATTTCTTTGAATTTTTCTCTAAGGCTCTCCCGGGGACCAAGTTTGTAGATAGCTCTTATGGCTCTCTTTTGCAATAAAAAGATGGTGTTAATGTCCGCGGAGTTACCCCAAAGAAGAATTCCATATGACAGGGATAGGCCACATAAAGGCAGAAAAGTTCTCGAATGGCGACCACGAACCGGAAAACGCAGCGTAAAACGGCCCCCCACATGATGGACAGACGATCTTGTGATCGCAGGGAGCCGTTGGATGCAAACAGCACGAGACCGATCGCTGTGGTAGTCTTAGGCTGAGGCCTATGTTCAGCAGTGGACGTCTTTCGGCTGATATGATGAATCAAAAATGCAAAAACTATGTTCATTTGATTAGTAAAATAAAGATTATTTACCTCGAAGTTAATGGTAGTCTTTCTCTGCTAGAAATACCATTCCTAAACCTTGGATTTCTATGAGTAATATAAAGGGTCATTCTGAAGTAAGAGTAAAAACGGTCTTCATGCGACTGTATGTAGCTCTTTACACAATCAAAATTTTTTTATTGATCTCATCCACCCAGATTCTAGGCTTTTTAAAGTTGTTGCCCACAGTAAGAGTAGTTCCTCCTCTGACTACGAAAGCGACGACATTTTCTTCCGATTACTATTTCTCAACTGCTTTGCTCGCTAGGTTTCGCTATGTGTGTTGTACAGCGAAACTCGAGCTGCGTTTTCGCCGGTTTGGTTTCGCAGCGTAGGTGTGCTACCGGCATTATTAGGATATATGTGAGACTACTCGAGTGTTGGCTGGAGGAGAATATCGGTGATAAGGTTACGATATTGACGAGCTAGGTGGCGCAGTGGTTAACGCTACTTTAATACCAATGCTCGTTTTAATTTTTTAAATTAAAAAATTAAAAAATTTTTTTTAATTTTTTAATTTAAAAAAATTTTAAATTAAAAATTTAATTTTTTTTTATATTTTTTATTATTATTATTATTTTATTATTACTCGGGTTCGATTCCCACACAGGATGGCGACAGAAAATAAAAAATGTATTATGTCTGGCACTATGCTTATTTATATAACGTCAAGTCAAGTCAAGTCAAAATCTTTTTATTCCGTAAAAATGGCTACATTTGTTTGGAATCGTCACAATTTTTTTCCTACCGTGCAGTTCATGACTAGGTGAGCACTGATAAAAATACTGCCAAAAAGCTCAGGCATCCCTCTTTTGGTATCCAAACAAATTTACATATTTTATTAATTACATTATAATTGGATCGACTCACTCCCAGGCATTTTTATCATTAATATAGTCAGATATTTTATAATATACCCTGCTACACAATTTGGCTTTAACAGTAGTTTTAAATTTGTTTATTGACAATTCTCTTATATTGCTGGGAAGTTTGTTATAGAACCGTATACATTGCTCCATAAAATAATTACTTATTTTGTGGAGACGGCTTGCATGTTACACAAGATTATGCTTATATCTAGTATTTATACGTCGGAAGGCATTCAAGCATACGGTGCACCTGGTGGAAAGTGGTTACCGTAACCTATGAACGCTATTAGTACCTTAAGTACCATTCGCGCGATGCCACTTCTGCTGCTAAAACAGCAACTTACAGGAGCTTACTGGTGACAGCACTCACTGGCAGGAACACAACAACCCTCCAGGGAGTTGTTATTTGGCTACAGTTTTCTGTGAGGTAGAGGTACTTCCCCAGACGGGCAGCTTTAATGCGCCCTACCGCTTCACCCTTACACCCACTGCAGGAATACGGGTCTCCCTTCAAATGAAGAAGTATAGAGCAAACTCCGCCGCACTGCTCAACTGCGGATTACCGGAGGCCAGTGTTTTCAAGCCGCCTGAACCTCACTGACTAAACTTGATAACTATCATCTATCTATAATAGCCGAGACAGCTTAACTTACCAAGGCACAGCTCAAGGTAGGTAAACATTCATAGACAGGCTGTTGACGGTGCTTAACCTGTGTGATCTTGAAACGACACGCGCACCGACGCCATCGAGCTCATCACAGTGACGCTTGCGTCGCCCCGCATCCCCTGGGGCGATCGCCTCCAATGAAGCCTTTAAAGCTTTCCCGGCTGAAGGCTTCCCTAGGCGGTGTTTAGTCAGTAGGAGTCTGACATAACTCGTTCGGCCGTCTGAAAGGGTACCCATGAGAGTTCACCGCCTCCCTCCCATCGGGTCCCGGAGGGTGCCCCTCACGGAAGAATGACTAACGCACATCCCGGGTGTGGGCTAGTCCTTCTTTTGTGGGTATACATTTTTTAAGCAAAACACAAAAAAAAGAACAATCCGCATTTGAGCGGCGTGGTGGACTAGGCTCCAAACCCCTTCGGTTGAAGGGAGACCCGTATCCATACAGTGGGATGAGTAAGGGTTGATGTGATGTCTAATGCAGGTGATATGTAATTATGACAAACAACGTGCAAGATAAACGGCGCATCATTAACAAAGAATTCAATTGCCCCAGGTACACACATCTCGCGATCCTGGGCTGGGGCTGTAATTAAAGTGCTGATATATTAGAGCAATTTAATAAATGAGCACAGAAGACGCGCCCCGAGCACACCAACATGGCCTCCTTCAAAGGTAAGTCGCGCCGTGCTGCCTTCGAACGTATTTGTTACTCGACTAGTAAGTTCTGACAGTCGTGGAAGATTTGTGTTGACACAAGCTCTGGTACATGACATGTGAAGTTAGTAACTAGCTGCGTAGTCGGCAATGTCTTTCTCAAGAATCACCCATATTACGTTATATAAAAAAAATATACATACTTTTTCATAACGTAATATTAATAATAAGAACTACTTATAACGTAAATATTAGTATAACTACGTAAATATTACAATTATATATAGTCGAAGATTGGAGCAAGTTATTGAACTATCAAAATACAACGAATGACATAAAATAAGTTTTACCAATATAAAGCCTTGATATGTGAACATAATATTCGGATATTTATAATATCTGTTTGAATAAAATGGGACTTGTGAAATGAATTTAGTAAATATATATATATAATTTATTATTAAATTACCTATATTAGTTTTAATACAGCCACACAAATTTAACATTTATTTAGTCAACAAAACAAATTAAAATCAATGAATTACATGAAATAGAATGCAATAATAAAGTTTTGTCCTAGATCGCAATTTTAAATATGCTGACACTAAAATACATTTTAAACCTTATACATATTATTTATTACAATTATATTTTATAATTTAAATATTAAAAAGTATGTGAAATCAAAAAACATATTAACAATTATATAATTATAAATTATTTAAATTAATAAATTTACATAAAGTATATCACAGTACGTGCGAACTGGGGTTGCCATTAAATACTCGCTTCATTTTAGCACGAAATGAGTTCAGTTTCGAGGTGAAATTAGATACGATATGATCAAATAGAATATACGTTCTTGTTAGAGGGTTGTAGTGATGTATTGTTTTTATATACTCGTAGGCTAAAGGTTTTTGTTTTACGGGGATTGCGCGGTATATTTTAATTAGTCCTAATAAATATGAGGAGTCTAGTTTATAATGTATCAGTTTGCATAAATGCATGAGATTCTGCTGTTTGCGACGTGTCTTCAACGAAATAATATAATAATAATATTTTTATTTTCCTTCATTACATAGGTACTTAATTTTATAATATTTACATTATTAAGTGCCATGACTTTGCAGACCCATGTAGTGAGTGGTTGGTGCCTGAAGTAGGTTCGTAGAAAACTTGAATTACAGGTCACCAGTCCCTCCCCGGACACAGTGGTGCTAGACATCTGACTTAAGTACTACGAGTATATTAATGTGAAAAGGAAACTATTACTAGGTAATTTTGTGTTAATGTGTGTGATTTGATTAACAGCAAAAAGAAAACAAATAAAGTTGTAACAATACTATAAGCGATCGAACGAAATAGAGGATAGGTGCTTGGAGTGTGGGCCGAGTGGAATATTGTAGTTGAAGATGTCTTTTATGTATGTGTGCGTGTATGTTTCAATGACCACGAGTATTATACGTGAGCTTATGTATGAGGGATATAGAAGAGAAATGATGTTGTTGTGTCTGAAACTAGTACACTATGTTAACTTGCATGGGACAGTAAACTAGTCGGGTCAGAAGAGAAATATATGTAAGTCTTAATATTAAGGATGAAATATTGTTGATAAGTGAGTAATTGCGGATGAGTATGATAGTGTTGCGGATAATTAGCTGTGGCTCTGTTGGTAAGGTTGATTTAGGCCGATTACTTTATTTCTGTGAACTTATTGTGTCTTCCGTTTGTTGATAATCTAATGACTTGAGGATAACCAGTTATTTGCTGTGAAATTTGGTAAAAGAATAAAAATTTAGCAGTTTATTTAATTTGTTGTAGAGGAAACTACCCAAAAAGCAGAAAAAGTTGTGGGCGGTAGCTGTATTAAAGGGACGTTCTTGGTGACACACTGTACCTTTTCTCCGTTTGTCTTTGACTAAGCTCGGGTCGTACAATAGATGGGTGTGTTTTTTGAGGACAGTGTATAATATGAAAGTCGTACTGTGAGGATATTCCACTGTGCATACAGCTCCGCCGTGGGAAATCTGAATGGGAGTCTCGTGGCTATCTTTAGAATTACTCGCTGCGCCTTTTCAGTCTCCATGAGATGAGATTTCGCACAACCACCCCATGTAGTGATACGGTAGTTAATGAGTGATTGAGCTAGGGCGTTGTACACTAACTTTATTACACGTTGGTTGGCTATGTGTCTTATGGTTTTAAAAATATATATAAGTTTACGCAACCTAGCAACAAGGGACTCAATGTGAGGCTTGAATGTAAGAGTCTGGTCAATGGTAATTAAAAACATTAAATACCTAGGTATTTAATGCTGTCGGTTTTTTGAAGAAATAACTCTAAATTTTGCAAGCCTTTCTTCGTAGCTACTAAAACATCGCCCATATCCACATTTGTACCTAAGTACAGGGTCCGTCACTCGAAGTGTTACCAACTTCATGCTGCTTCTATTTTCAAAATAATAATGACAGCGCGCCCAATATTGGTGAAACGTCAGTTTGTTTCATTGTTTTAAAGTGGGCAAAAATAGCGGGAACTAAGTTGAATTTTAAAATAAATTTTCGCAATGGATATTAAACGTAGCTATGTGATCGCTTTGCACTTGGCTGGAAAATCACAACCAGCTATTGTTAGAGAGCTCCGACAACTACGTGTGAACAAAATGTTTGTGTATCGGACCATTAAGCGTTATAACGAAACTGGGAGCATTGCTAAACGACATGGAGGTGGTCATCCGAAAACCGCAACATCACGTAATATGATTCGAAAGGTGAAGGCTCGAATTCAAAGAAATCCTCGTCAGAGTGCAGGTGAATTGGCGAAAAGTCTGAAAGTATCCGACTCAAGCATTCGCCGTATACTAAAAAAAGAACTCCAACTGAAGCCCTACAAGATCCAAAAAGTACAACATCTTACTTCAACTCAGAAGATAGTCCGGCTACAAAGAGCTCGAGCACTGAAAGCCTTACACGAACGTGGCGAGCTGGAAAACATTGTTTTTTCTGATGAAAAAATTTTCACCGTCCAGCAGTACGTCAACAAGCAAAATGATCGTGTTTGGCTACAGGGCAAGTCAAACGATAATTTGGATGACAGAATTGCCGTTCGTAAGCAAGCGCCTGCTTCGGTTATGGTCTGGGCCGCAGTGACCTCAAATGGTCGGTCGCCACTCGTGTTTATCGAGAAGGGCGTCAAAGTCAACCAGCAAGTGTACCAGCAAAAAGTGCTAAATATTGCTCTCATACCGTGGACACGTAAGCAATTCGGTACAAACATCTGGACATTTCAACAAGACTCAGCACCATCCCACAAAGCTCGCATGACACAAATTTTTTTAGAGAACCACGTTCCTCGGTTCATTTCCTCACAACAGTGGCCTCCTTACTCGCCAGACTTGAATCCAATGGACTTCTCGGTGTGGTCTATTTTGGAGGCTGTTGTGTCAACAAAAAGGTATGAAAGTGTGGACACGCTCAAGGCAGCGCTTCGTCGGGAATGGAAAAGAATACCGCAAACCCATCTTCGTGCGGCCTGCGATGCATTCGTTGGAAGACTCGAGGCCATAATCCGTGCCAAAGGAGGTCATATCGAACAATAATGATGATTTTCATAAAATAAATGTTTTTTTTACAATTTTCTTTCAATTTTTAATAAATCTTACTTTGAATAACTAAATAACATCATTTAAAATTGGTAACACTTCGAGTGACGGACCCTGTATTTAAAAAAATAAAATTCTGCACACGTTCAAGGATTTCAGAATGGACTACATAACATGGGGACCAGATGACACTAGCATATTCTAATATAACAACATACAGTTCAATGCTGTAGTATAGTGCAAGTAAACTGTTCGATTTTTTAAAGCCTTCCGTACTAGCAATGGGTCCAACTAACTGTAATCCTTTATCTACCAGATATGCGTCGTGATTAGTATATGGTGATAATATATAGCGATAAAGACCCTGATTGCATTTTTGAATGAAGAGTTTGGCCATATACTGTATATGTATATGTCGCTGCATACCGCTTGTTGGTGAATGTGATCACAAAACATTTGCTTATAGGTACATAAAGTTTTCATGACACTAATCAGATATAGCTTTAACATCATTTTGAAACTCTAAGTAATCTGACGAAGAATTTATGGATCTATATATTTTTTTTTTATTTAAATCGTTTATGAAAACTATGAAGAATAATGGACCCAAATGCCACCCCTGGGGTACTCCTGATGATATTACCACAGGAGAAGACTTGTAGCCTTTAAGTGCAACCAGTTGAGTCCTGCAGTTAAAATGTGACTTGATCCATCGCAATAAATTTACATGAATACCGAAGTGGCTCAATTTACTGCAAAGTACAATGTGTTTCACTTTATCAAACGCTTTTTTAAAGTCTATTTGACCATTTTTAGCAAATACTTCACATAAATTACTATTATTCTCCAATAAATTCGTCACTGTTGACCGATTCCTAACAAACCCGTGTTAATTATCCGAGAGATGTGGTTTTAAATGGTTGTATAAATGTTCCTAAATTGTGGACTCGAAGAGCTTAGCAATAGTGGACAAGATACTGAATGATCGGTAGTATTCACAATTAGACCTATCTCTTGGCTTATGTATGGGAACAATATGTGTTATCTCCAGAAATGAAGGGAATACGTCCAATTTCAAAGATTTGGTGAATTACTATTTACTTTACTATTCACCAAATCTCGTCAGAAGGAAACAGAAGTCCTATACGTATTATTTGTATATACAAAAAGAGAAACTCAATGAGGTTATCGTAATCCGAAAACAAAGAATCATTTCGATTTCTCCAAAATAACTTACCAAACTCTTAAAATGAGATATACTTTCATGTAGGGTAGTAGATATGAACCCATCAGTGATACAATGTTATTCGCATTGTATTACACTATAAATAATTCTGTCTGTCTGTCTAATCATGAAATACTAAGCCATCTAAACTGCTACCTAGGTTATAAGTAAAGAGGTTAACCTAGGATTTGTAGAACAATACAACCTAGTCATTATCGTAGTATCGCAACCAACGCGCGCGAAGTAATATATAGCTATATTGTATTTACAACACCTAATATTGCAATCATTCGAAAGAAAGATGATCGCGAATGGTAGGTACTAGGATTCTACATAAGTAAACAAGTTATTTAAACAAAGTGAATGCACAGTAGACACGGGAGAATACTTAGCGAACACCAGATTTCGAATTTGTATATTATGGTATACCAAATGGTCTTTGTGTTAGAAAATATTAAAAACGCCGAGCGAATCTCGGTTACCTAGATACTCTAGGCAACCGAGATTCGCTCGGCGTTTTTAATATTTATATATTATATCAAGTAATTAGATACTGTTAAAAAGCAAACCATATCTAAATACAAATTTTCATCCAAATAGTTAGAACCTTTCCCGAGATACAGGAAAAATACTTATGTACTTCCTTCTTTTAAGATTTTTCCTGTGTGGGAATCGAACCCACGCACCTTAGTTTTAAAATAGTATTGTTAACAATTCCGCCACCGGGCTCGTCAATACAATACGACTACAGGACCAGAGCACGAAATCTATCCTACTGCAGAGGCGCGAGACAGGAGGATGTTATTACACCGAAACAGTTACTGCTACGTTGGAAGATTTTTTGGACATACTGGACTGGAAAGGATACTGCATTTTTTTATTGGCTCAGCCTAGTGACTCCGCTTCGCCAATAGGTAAGCGAAAAGAGGAGCCCAAATGCTGACCCGTAAGGTGCTTCCTCACGCTTCGTTCGAAGGATCCCATGTTGTAAAATGAAACACATGTGCAGGAAAGGCGTTCCACTTTTTAATAGATCGACAGAGATAGGAGTTGCCGAACTTTTTAATACGAGAAAAAATGCCCTCAACATTGGGATGATGACATCGCAAGCCTGCACGTGTGGTTCTATGACGGAAGGGAGAGGGATAAGGGAAAGGAGTTCTTCAGAGCACTCACCATGGTACTGGCCTATGTCCCTAAGAAGTTGCAGAGGTTCTAGGTTGTTTGTGACCTCTTCGTCGTCGATTATGCTTATAGCCCGTCCCTGTAACCTATCGAGAGCCTCGAGAACATACTGTGGCATTATGCCACAGTATGTTCTCGCATCAACATCAACGGTGTGTATGTCACTCACCTTTGATTTGCCAATGATAAACATCAAGGCGGAATTGCTGGGGAACCTGAGCACAATGCTGGAAAACCTCGACAGAGCATACCGAAAAGTGGGTGTTAAAACGACAATGAACAAAACGAACATTATGTCCAATGTAGTTGTTGTACCCACTCCAGTTTCAGTTGGGAGCCCTGTTCTCGAAGTTGTTAATGAGTATGTCCAGCTGGAACAAACAGTCCAGCCAGGTAGGTCTAACTTCGAAAAAGAGGTTTCACGTCGAATTCAGCCGTAGATAGTTTTGGAAAATTGCAAAGGTTTTCAAAATTTGTTTCAAAGTTGTTATTAGACTGCGATAAGATGAAGGAACTTCGACTTGACCAAATATCACTGGGCCGTACCTTTCATGCTAGAACCTTGTTTGTTGATCAGCGGGGTGTACCAAGCGCAGGTGACATTTGATTTAGCTTAGGATTATCGTGAGTAAACTAATAAGTCCTATTTATTTAGAAGTCTTTTTTGCTGATTATTTACAAACTTCGTACCAAAATTCTTCAGTTGCTTTCTATAAGAAATGGAATGTTCCAGAAAATACATTTTACAGGCGCTTTCCAGATCATTGGAATGTTTTTATAAATTAATTACTTTTAATTTTAGCGTTGGCGCTATTGGGATGGAAATCATGGAGCGAGTGGGAGAGCTCGCTTCAATATCACGGAGTATCGACAGACATAAATTAACAAATTAATCAATCCGAAAATTACGCCCAAATTGAATGATTTCACGGCCAATTTATGAAGTAGATGGAAACATTATTATATAGGGTATGACAAATTTGGTGGCACTGCTTTAGTAATAGCTTCGTATAGCTGAGCAATGAGAAATGATATACAATCAGCCTATTAACAACTGGTCTCTGATTCGAATCGTGCCTGATGGGGCTATGAATTACTAAATTCGCGTCTTCGGATTTATGTACATGCTAGCTGCACTCCGCGTGTGTGTGCGGTTTTTAATGGTCGTATCGTGATGTTCAATATTCTATAATCTTCCTCGAGAATTGGGCTATCAAATGTTAAAAGATTTTTTTTTAATCCGAATGGTATTACCGTAGATTAGCACGTTAAAACATAGAAACAAACAACAATTAAACAAACAAACTGTTCTACTTTTTTTTATACAACTAGATTGGCAAACAAGCTTGCTATTGACGCTCGCAACACCACGGGGATGTTACTTGCGCGTTGCTAATCTTCAAACCGGAACACAGCTGTATAAATATAGTTGCTTGGCGGTAGAAATAGGTGAGTCAGAGGTACCCTCACAGATGACTTTTATACAAAGTCTCCCTCTGGTGAATTTTTATATTAATATAGGATAGCATACAGGGAAAAAACCATTGTGACGAAACCCGCAATTCAAGAAACTATATCTCGGAAGACTTGTGGCCTAATCCAAGAATGATCTAGTTTTCCTTCTAAGTTGTAGAGGTCTGACGGCAGTCGTATCTTCGCCAAATCTCTACTCTTAGATAACAGGCCCCGCCAATTCTAATGGATTACGAACCAAGATAACCCTAAAAAGAAGATTGGCTTTGTTTAATACTTAGACGAATGAAGTATGTATATTCTATAATAAATAATCTATAATAACTAATATCCTATAATAAAGTCAATTCCAAAACTCCCTGCTCTGACAAATTTCTCCTTATTAAATTCGTTGTGAGTTCCAAGGCAAGGTAGTTTTAACACTCAGGATAGCAAAGAACTTCACTGTTCTTTGCCTTTTTGGTGGTCGCCGCTGTTAATTCTGGCTACACAGGAGACACTGTGGTGGAAATGAGTGGTGGGTCTGTCCCGAAAAATATTGAATAATAGGTATAATATATCATTCGACAAAAAACCCCAATAGACTGATTTGATGGGACTATCGTAGCTGGCGCGAACTTTCTTTACAGGGAGTATAACTTCTGCATTACCACCCTTTTTATTAACTCATCAGGAACTTACCGGTGGCCTTACTCACTTGTAGCAAATTAACAGCTATTGAATTGTTATTTGGACACTAAAGTGTCCTAAAGCATAAATGCTATAAAATGGAGATACTTTCCACGATCCCGCTGGTCATTGTTGCTGTGTCCAAAATTTCTTTGATGAAAGAGTCTATCTATCTATATATAACTTCATGCCAAATCCCCTTGCGGTGTTGGCACAAAAAAACCGAGCGCCACGTGACTCGATACTTACACACTTCACTTCTTTGACATTCATAGCTCTGCTCATGCACGCTCGCCGGTTTCTAGGGCCTCTGACATCATATAACACGATCAACTTGGTCATCATAGATATGTATTGGCCTGCCTTAGCTCCCACATTTCGCGTGGTACATCTGTTTCGTAATTCTTTCTTTCTGCATTATTCCTACAAGTCCGAATTAACAGAGCACACCTCTTTTTATTTTAATACTAATACTCTCTTTCAGACAAATTCTGCCTTTCTTCAGAGTGCCATTTCCAAGTAATCAGCATGCAAGATAGATCCTCTGGGGTCCGGCGCGCCGGCGCGTGCGTTACCGTAGAGTCCGGCGCTTAAAATTTGAGCGCGCCATTTGACACTCGACTAGATCTTATCTTATCTTATTTTTTACGACTTAGACTTAACAAAGCTTCTACAATGCGTATATTTTCAGAAAGCTAATGTGAGTTGAGCTTTGTACTAAAATCACAATCACAATCATGACGGGGTACTGTTTACAATGTTCGTTTGAGTTAAAGGAAAAAAAAATATATCATACACATGGTGAACATACATGATAAATCTATCTATCTATATCTTTACGCCAGATCCATTGCGTGAGGTAAGGCTTGGCCTTCCTCGGCTCCTACATCCTTCCACTTTTGCATTGTATATCTACATGAAAAAATCTGTGACTATTTAAGAGGCTAGTGATGCATGTAAAGACAAAGTTCTAGCGCGGCAGTAGCGCTTGGTACACTCTGCCAACATCGCTACTTTGCAATGGACAATATAGAATTGAACTCCGAATTTTGGTCCAATCACAATAACTTCCCTAAAATATGGGGATACTAGATAATGGGAAGTTAAAAAGTATCACACAACCCTAAAACCTAATAAAAAATCAGTTGTAAGAAGTAAACATGATTATGTGAGCTATATAAACACAGTTGTCTGACTGAGCGGGCGTCGCGGCGGCGTGAAGGCGTGCGATAGCACGCTTACGTCTTATCAGCGACGCACCCACTCACCTCTCAACGTACTTACCGCCGACGAAAACTTCTGTATCAGAAATTGCTTCGCGGGAAACTTTGTATTTGCACTTCCGTTTCGATCGTCAAAATCTTCCTAAATTATACGCATTTACCCTTTGATTAAAAAAACGACGTACTTTTAAAGCACTGAATAGATAAAGATAAAAATGTTTTATTTGCCTTTAGACCCTCACGGGCACTCAGACACGTCTTACATTCTCAATATAATATCTTAATAATTTTTCATAGTTATGATTTCTCTTTTTTAATCTAACAGCATTTCAGATGACCATTGGTGAACAAGAAATTTTAAAAAAAATTTACCAATATAGATTTTTTCAATTCATCTATACATATTACAATAAATATATAGGAGTGTGCATACAGTGATATCAAGTGGTACAATTAGAGTTATATTAATATGTGTGCTGAATCATTTCCGAATATCTCTGTCAGTTAGATATTCATCGATTCTATAATAACCCTTTTTACACAGAGTATTTTTGATGTGCCTTTTGAATATATTGTCAGGCAAGGACAGAACTCTTTCAGTTAATTTATTATAGAATCGAATACAATTTACAACAAAAATCTATTAGTCTTAGCAAGCCGATGTACTGGCATACGCAATCTATTCCTGTAAGTAGTAAATGTGCAAAAAAAACTGAGGACATAAAAATCTTTAACTTGTTGTATGTTCTTAGCGGTATCCCGTTTTCATAATTCATTAGGGTTGGCGGGGTCCGCTACCTAAGCCTAAGGATTTGGCTAAGATACTTATTTTTACATGAAGCGATCGCCGTCGGATCACCGCAACGCGGTGAGAAAACCAGATCATACATTAGATAAGGTCACATACTATTTGAAATATAATTTCTTGGACGTGTGGATTTCCTCACGATGTTTTCCTTCACCGCCGGGCAAGTGATAATTACAAATACGAGTATGTACATAAATCCGAACACACGAATTTTAGTGGTACATGTCAGGATTCGAACCGAGGACCTGTTAGTCACAAGGCCGGTTCTTTGTTCACTAGGCTATCACAACTATTCAACTTCTTGTATCAAATAGCAGAAACATACTAATAACTAGCTGCAACCCACGATATCATCTACGCGTATACTGTATAGCTTTTTCATACCTCCTTTACCTCTTTTTCCTCGGCGTCTAAGACACGAACCGTGATGTTTAATATCATGAAACCTTATTTAGGAATTGGGCAATCAAATGCAATAATAATTTTGAAATCCGACTTATAGTTTCAGATACTAGTGTGTTGAAATAAACAACTCTTTCGCTGTATATATTAGCACATAGCATAGATTGTTAGGTTCCAACCTCGGAAATAGACGTTTTATAAAAAACTCTCAATGATTGTTTAATGATCAGCATATCATTGATGAAATTGGAGATATTTTCGATGCCCTTTTTCTTTTTAAAGGAATTCCATTGATGTATCTGGTAAAGAAATTCTGAGAACTGGTATCAATGAATTGGTTACAAGGCATTTGCACTAGTTTCTCATATTACAAGATTTTGCTTTAAAATTAGTACAAATTCCGAGAAAAGGGAAACTTTTGAAGTGAAGTCTGCCGAGTATGGTGGGTGACGGAGAGTATCCAGTCGTAACTCCTGTAAATTAGAGACAAGCTGTAGTGCGATGTGTGAACCAGTGTTTAAGAAGAAGGAGTTAGCTGGAGTAAAAGACAAGACTAGGTAGTGAGACAGTGAGGTTGTCAATTAGTGCGGATATTTACAGCACACATCTGTTGTTGTACCAGATCTATAGAAACTGTAAAAAAGAATTCCAGAACAAATGCACCAGCAAGCAGCTTCTTTGATCCGATTTGGGTTTCGCATATGGTTTGCTTATTGCTTGTGTACCAGATAGAGCAATGGACGTTTTGATTGTCACACGAAATCCACTTCTTATCACAAATGATCTGATTCGGAACCTCGTCCTCTGCCCTCACGTAATCGAAATCACCACCGAGCTCGTACATATTTCAAGATACAGTATCATTATGTGATCGAAAATATTTCAAGTAATTTTTCTTTTTAAAATGACGTGAATAAATCTTTAATGTTTTATCATTTACCTTGAAGTCTGCTGATAACACAAGCAACATAAATCTTGTTAACACTCAGGATGTGTTAGAATAAGAATTTGCTGAGCATGTGTGCGGATAGGTGGCGACATATCACCCTGGTTTGATGTCAAAATTGGTGCTAACAGGAGTGCATGGTGTCTGCTAGGCTGTTTATTCTGTATTTCAATAGTTGTCTACAGAGAATAAGATCGTGTACGCATCGTATTTGTATAGGATTAGGCATGGTTGATCTAGTGGTGAACTATTAGCAGAAATACCATCTGAACTGTAACTGGTCACGATAATGAAAGACGATTGTATGGAGAAAGGCTTACTATTGAATGCGAAGAACATAAAGATAGTGGTATTTGAAAGAGAAGAAACCAGAACCAATGTGAGTAAATGACATTGTATATCTTGGATGTGCTTTCAGCAGGGATGGAAGTTACCACACTGATGTGGAAAGACGAGTAAATGCTGGGAATAGTGTAAATGGAGCGCTAGGAAAACTTCTTGGCAGTAAAAGCTTGGGCCAGAGGGCACAGATCGCTATACACAATGCAGGTCCTAACACTTATTTATGAAAGCGAGAGTTGCGTATGGCAGAAAAAGCATGAAAGTGGAATAAATGTGGTAGAAATGTAACGTTGCGCAAAATTTGTAGCTATGCCCGTTCAAATCTCCACTGGCTTGAGTTCTCTGAAGTCAGTTTCAATTTCCTGATATTTTTTTATACAATATCGAGAAGAATATAAACATATGGCCCACCATGTAAAGTGATTACCGTAGCCTATGAACGATTGAAATACGAGAACTATCACTCGCGCGTTGCCACTTCTGCTAACACAGCAACTCCTCAGGAGCTTACAGGTGAAGTCATTAATTAGTAGAAACACGACAACCTTCCTGGGAGATGTCATTTAGGCTGCGGTTTTCTGTGACGTGAAGGTTTTGTGAGCATTACAAGGGGATGTCAAGATCCATAAGAGCGAACGTGATAAAAGCCATGAATATTAAAGAGTCTAGTGATGCATGGAAGGGCCAGTTGAGGTGCATAAGTAGTAGCGCTTGGTACACTCTGCCAACACCACTGCTTTGCAATAGACAATGTAGAAAATTCCGACTTTTGGTCCAATCACAATAATTTCTCCAAAAAATGGGGAATTAACAAAATGGGAAGCTGTAAAACCATTACATAACCCTAAAACCTAAACTCGTCTAGCATCAACTTGGTATTTTTATTTTAACTTAATGTTACATAACACTCAACCAGTCCGTCTTTCATAAGCCGTTCTCAAAAGAAACACAAAACACAGTCTAAATATTTACACTACAAATGTTTGTCGCCTTCCGTCGCTGACAATGTTAATACAATAATGTTCAAACATACGGATTTTAATATCCCCGCTAAGTACCAAATTTCCTGGAGTTTCCAACTTTATGGACAAAGTCAGCCAGTCCCCTTCTCCATGTTTCATAATTTGCTTCTATTGCGACTTAAAAGTTTGTTGTCCCGAGTTGTCTATGAAACATCTATCTATTTATGTCTTTACGCCGAGTGCCTAGTGGGGTAGGAGTATTATTTAAAATTCAAATCTTATTTCATCGATTTTCACTTCTAGGATGGTTTTTTAAATTAAATTAAATTAAAGTAATTTGATCCTAGTGTAGATCAGGTTTGTATGTATGACCAGAGAAAGACCTAGACTTATTTAATCTTTGTCTTGCTCGGTTTTACTTTCGCGTTGTTATCTGTTTCTTCATTCTTTCCTTTTGAATGATTTCTACATTTTCATTTACGTATACTTCGACCTTTGTCGTATCAAGAAATAAAGAAACTGGCGGAAGAGAGAGAGAGAGAGGAATGGAAAAACTCCACTAACAAGAGTACAGCTCTTAAATTTCATGATGATCCCTCTGCCTCTTCTTATATTAATACCGATACTCTCTTTCAGATCAAGTCTCTTTACGGACGGACTAGTACCTGTTTCGAAACCGAGAATAATAGCCTAGTATATGCAAACGAGTGACAATTATATATAAATACCAGAGGGAGACTTTGTACAAAAGTCGCGTGCGTGGGTACCTCTGTCTCATCGCCGTCAAACAGCTATATTTATAGTATTGTCTTAGGTTTTCGCGATTGTTACACATTGAATTAAACAATTTTTAACAGTCTTCCTGCGACCATGGACGCTGCAAAGCGTTCGAAACGTCAGGTTCAACAAAATAAATAAAATACGCGATACTTCCGTTAAAAATTGTTTAATTCAAAGCTATATTTATATAGCTGTGTTCCGGATATGGCAGAGAAATTACTGGGTACTGTTATGTGGGTATGTTGACAATATCTAATAAGGTTGTAACATTACAGTACTGTGACGAAACTACCCTAGGTCACAAGATTGGCAGCGCACGAGTAACATCCCCGTGGTGTTGCGAGCGTCAATAGGCTGCGATGACCGCTTACCAACTGATGCGGGCGGCATGCTTGCTTTCAATCTAGTTGTATATATATATATATATATATATATATATATATATATATATATATATATATATATATATATATATATCCTATTAATATTATAAATGCGAAAGTTTGTATGTATGGATGTTTGTTACTCTTTCACGCTTAAACGGCTGAACGGATTTGAATGAAATTTGGCACGTAGATAGATTATGATCTGGATTAACACATAGGCTACGTTATTTGACTCCACGCGGGCGGAGCCGCGGGCAGCAGCTAGTATATAAATAAACCTGTTATGTACAAATAGCGACACTTGAAGTTCCATTGTTTGACTTTTGTACCATTCTTGTGGCACAGGGTATAAGAGTAAAATTGGTACTGCACGTGTTCAACATGTCTTGTTACACTTTGGACATAATTTATAATTATCGCTTCTTCGCTGGTGAAGCAAAACACCGCGAGGAAACCCGCACGTCTAAGAAATTATATTTTGAAAGACTTGCAAATTGTATTCCATTTCATAATGAGTTGCCTGAAACAGTTCTGTCCTTTCCTGACAATGTATTCAAAAAAACACATAAAAATACAGACATAATTTATCCCCCACTAATACATATCAAATTTTACACACCATAGACAAAGGTTTAAAACTAAACATTAGGGAACATTGAATTAAACAATTTTTAACGGAAGTATCGCCTGGTTTATTTATTTTGTTGAACCTGACGTTTCGAACGCTTTGCAACGTCCGTAGTCGCAGCAAGACTTACAAGATTAGGGAACAATTAGAAATTAATAAACATAAAAATTCTAAAATTACTTTCATGAACACACTGACGTAAATAATTTTCCACTATTAATGCGCGCTTCGCTCACACCATCCACCTCCACCCTCAATTCAATATAAGGGACGGCACTGCGATGGATTTGTCACGTGTAGCATGTTATTCTTACGATTAACGTCTACAACCTGCAGTCTGATGATGCCTCGTGGAGAGGCGAAACACGTGTCGCAGCGACGACCAGCCATGCAATACTCTAAGCGACTCGTAATGGCTGTGTTCGTCACTGTGATCACAGATGTCACAGCTTTGACATCGTCTACTGCGATCACGGCTTTTTATTTGGTATTCTATAAGGCTGTAAGCGTATGCGAGGCTGTTTGCCTTGTAGAATTCCAAACGCAGCCTTGCGGCGCTAGTGCCGCACAACCATGAAAAGCGACACTAAGGAATTGCAATTTTGTGTTCAAGGCTATAACAGCCGATGTTTCCGAGGATGTAAGGATGTTTGCTCTTACAGAATTGCATGGCAGGCCAGTCGTATAATTCTATTGTTATATAATTGTCGAGCCAGGTGTTCCTCTGGCAATGCAAGCTTGCGCATTCTCAACTGGTTTTTATATGGAGCGACTGCCGTGCCGGGAAAACCAGATTCTTCTTAGGTTAAACAAAAGACAAATTCTTTATTTGCCATCGGGCCCTCGCGGGCACTTACATACGTCTTACATTATTTTTCTTAGGTTAAGGCACACGTCTTTCGAAATATAATTAGTTGGACGTGTGGGTTTCCTCACGATGTTTTCCTTCACCGCCGGGCGAGTGATAAATATGTACATAAATCCGAATATATTCTAAAACATATCGTTGAAATACCTATAGACTGATTTGAAGGGATTACCGTAGCCGACGCTAGCTTTCTACACATGGAGTATAATTTCCGCATAGAAAGAGTGGTTCTGTCTACTTCTCTCAAGGACTGGAGGTCAGAGTACAGGAATTAGTATCTTAGATAGATAGATAGATAAATCATTTATTTACGTACTTCATGCACACACATCAATGTACATCGATATAACTACACTGTTAACTTAAAACATAGTTTCGCTATACTACAGGGAACGTTTTTAATTCAGGTGTTTGTGCGTGTGTGTGTGCCGCAGTAGCGCAAATGGGCTATAGCTCAGTGTATAGCGTTGCTCAAATGAAACAACCACTGATTTTCAGCTATCACCCATAAGAATGACGAGGACGAGTGTAGTCAGACAAAAGACAAACAGCCACTTACAACTACCGCGTATTGCACACATCTTCTGCAAAGCCTTAGGTAAACGTAGCATACTCCGCAACTCCTAATGAATCGGGAAATGGTATGAAGCTAGGAAGAAGATAGTCATGCGTATATTTATGTTGCTCTATGTGTATAGACAAGCCAACGGCCATCAGCTCCGCATCAATATTCAAATATGCAAGCAAGTCGACCGTAAACATCTGCCGCGAACCCTTTTACCAGTCAAATCACGGAGGCAAAAGGTTTATTTTTTTATTCCCGGACTTGGGCAGTTAGTGTACATGTGGGTCACTTAGATTAACCGAGTAACGTGTACATTTGACATCCCTGTTTTATTGTTATTGCGACCAGTCGGCGTGATATCGTATCTTTTATAACAATAATGTTATAAATTATAACCTTGGCGGTAAAAATGCGACAATAAAACTCTTCTGAATGCATTCTGAAAATATATAAATAAGTTAGCTATATTAGATAAATAATAAATAAATATTGTTGGACAAATTACACACCGCCATCTAGCCCCAAAGTAAGCGAAGCTTGTGTTATGGGTACCTACTAGACAACTGATAAACATACGTAAATACGTTTTTTTTTTGTAAATACATACTTATTATACACAGAAAATACCCAGACCAAGACAAACAGACATGTTCATGCACACAAATGTTTGTACTGTGTGGGAATCGAACCCACGAGCGTTGGTGTCAAAGTAGCGTAACAGCGCGTTTCACCACTGCGCCACCGTGCTCGTATGCTATATATAATACATAAAAACCTATAAAGATATGAGATTAAAACCTATAACGAGAAGTCTGAAGTCATGTTTTCGAGAACATATTTGTAATTATCGCTTGCTCGATGATGTAGGACTACAGCATGAGGAAACCCACGTGTTGCAGGCATTATATTTCTATTTGTACACTACGTCGAAAGGCACACGAGCATACGGTAAAGCGGTTACCGTAGCCCATGAACGCTTGTAATACATTAAGTATTACTCGCGCGATGCCTCCTCTGCTGCTAACAGCAACACCTTTAGAGCTTACCGGTGACTTCACTCACACAAAGGAACACGATAACCCTCTACGGAGTTGTTATTTGGCTGCGGTTTTCTGTGAGGTGGACTTCCCCAGGCGGGCTGCATCGATGCGCTCTACCTCTCTTGAAAGACGTGTGAACTTATGAAAGGACTGATTTTCCCAATAGCTCCATGTCAAAATCAGTTTCTTCACCAAATCCTTAGGCTTTGGTAGAGGACCCCACCAATCCTAATGGATTAGGAAATGGCGTGACGCAAAGAAGGTCTGTTGCAACAAAGTGCATTATGGAATGCCTTATCCATCGTCTTAATGCTCAATGGCGTCGTTGCGCGTGTGATTCTAATGATGATGTATGGGATGGGATAATGGATGGGTTTATCTAGCTCGAGTTTCTACGTGGTTCGGAGGGCACGTTAAACCATCGGTCCCGGCTGTTGTCGTTAGATGACAGTCGTTAAGCTAAGCCAGTGGCCCTCGCGCGGCGTGAAAACACTGGCCTCCGCCAATCCGCATTTGAGCAGCGTGGTGGAGTATACTCTAAACGCCTTCGGTTGAAGTGAGATCCGTATCCCTGCAGTGGGTCGAGTAAGGGTTGATGTGGTATCCATCTTTGATGCGTGCCCTGTGCGTTACATCGCGAAACATAAACACGTTTCTTGAGGTATCTATATTGAAGTGAAATGTCTACATCTTCCTGTACAGTAATTAGCCTCTCAATCAGGAAACAATACCTATTAGGACCTTTGTTTCCTTGTCAAGTGATCCAATAATATTGAAAGGCAAACTTCCCCCGTTTCGAAGTACCGTATATATAAAACAGTATCTAATAACAATACACTGTAATACTTTACTGGTTATTGACGAAAGAACGCCTGATGTAAAATGATTACCGTAGCCCATTAACCTTTGCAATATTAGGCGTTGCCGCCCCCGCAGCTAACGTAGCAAATCTCCAGGAGCTTGCAAGAATACAACAACCCTTATCTTTTCACTGCGGCCCTTTGTAACGTAGAGGTATTTCTCCAATCTGGTATCTTTTTTTTAATACACATTTCCAAATAATTGATTTTTGAGTATCCAACCTTACTTGTTAAATTTAATAGGAAGGTTCTCGTTTACGGGCGATGTGTTAAAGTAATTAGAATTGTACGTAGTACGTACGTAGGTCGTACTTTTTGATTTCGTGGATTTAGAAAATTGAATTTTACTGCTACAAGTAAGTGCCGACAATAGTATTAATTTTTGTTTTCGACTTTATACTTTCATGTATTCTTGGATAAATCGTCTTGACAGCCAGAATACAGATTTACAGACGGACGACGAAATGATCCTTTTGAGATAAGGAACTCAGAAAACACTTAAAAAGGTCAAGTAAAACTTGAAAAATCAAACTCCAGACAGATGAAACCGCATGCAGAACATAACATAAGTATGTACCTATAATGGTAAACATAGAAAACAGCCAATTATATCTTGATTGATATCGTATTCTAGTGAGTGAGTAAGTTTATCAGCAAACTGGAGACGAGCAGTTCCTCTACTATTAACAGTGCTACATTAGCAGCGGGATATTAACGCGAATAGTCTCATTGAGGCAGGCATATAGTTTTTCTTAATCGCTTTATAGTAAGTGAACTGTACGCTTATTTGCAACAAGACCTCGTATGAAATTCTCTCTCGATGTCATTAAAAAGTCAGAAATGCTTACAGAATACTATAGTAGTCCTGTTTTGTTCAGGACATTGTGTAAAAAAGCATCAAATCTGTAGCCTACCCCACTCTCGTCATTAGCTTAATTGCTATCTATATGTTCACACTAAGATCCTTGCGGTGTAGGCAGAAAGCATCGAGTGCCACATGTCTCGGTCATTACACACCAAACGCGCTTCTTTAATGTACATAGCTCTTTTCGTGCATGTTTGGTTGCTAGCGCTCCTAACACCACGTTATGATAACACAAGACTACTCCGATCTTGGTTGGTGAGTCATGGCCTACCTCGATTCATATGTACTTATATTTCCCGTTGAATATCCGTTTCGTAATTCGTAATTCGTAATCTGAACCAACGGAGCATATTTTTCTTTTACGAGTAATACCGATACTCTCTTTCAGACCAATTATCTTTCCTATTGGACAGTAGAAAGCACAACTGCGTGAGATTTTTGAAGTGAAAACTTCTTAAGCAGCGTTGTGCACTTTTTTGGGATGAGTAAAAAATGCTAAACTCGCGTCAGGATTTTGGTGATAATTAGAACTTAAGTTCGCTGCAGCGATAAAACATTAGTTCCCTCTAATTAAACAATTAAAATATGAAGCGCTAGATCGTTCATAGGGCATTATTTTCTCGCGACGCGACGCGACTCGCAAAACGTTGTAAGCGCCATGAAATTGTTGGCGTTTACGCGTTTCGTTCAACGTAGTTTATCAACATCGCTGTTTGGTTTAAGCGGCGCAGGGCGCTTGCGCGAGTGTGCGTGTGTGTCTGAATTTTAGAGATTGGCGATAATGATGCTGGTAATGATGACGGTGAGTCGTTGAAATTATGGATGAACGTTGATTTTTCTGAGAGATAAACTTTTTAATGTAAAATAATTGTAATAGTTAATAATTGGAAGTGTTAAATTTTTAATGTAATATAAATTGTCATGTTTGTGTATGATAGCGCAATAAATTAATATTGTATTTTACCACATACATGATAGTACTTTTATACTGATAAATAAAACAATTCGTGCGAAATTATTCCCTAACCATTCCGAAATATTCAAAAATGCACAACGTTAATGTTCAAGTTTTCACTTCTGCTGGCACTCCCGGAGTGCAACCCGTTTTTTAGACTTCAAACATGTACTTGCATAACTCATATCAAATCATGTATTTAAACGCGTTTTAGATACTGGTTACATTATTTGTGTTACTGTCAGCAACGTACGAGTACAACGACAAGCGATAATGAACGTGAGTGGTGGTTCGATTGATGAATAGGATGTTCACATCATTGTAGGTAAAAATAGCACAATGATCTGAGGACCTAGAAGATGTTGGTTTGTTTAATTATTATTTTTTCACGTCTCATTTACATTGATTTTGTCAACATTTTCTACATTTTGTTAAGTAATTTTTTTTTTTTATACAACATCGGGAGGCATACAAGCATACGGGCTACCTTATGTAAAGCTGTCACCGTAGCCTGTAATACATTAAGTATCGTTCGCTCGATGCCACCTCTGCTGCTAACACAGCAAATTCTTAGGAGCTTACTGGCGACCTCACTAACACGCAGGAAGACAACAACCCTCAAGGGATTTGTTATTTGACTGGTGAGGTGGAGGTACTTCCCCAGACGGGCTGCAATATTTTAAATACTATAATAAATATGGTGACGATGTGACGTCGTTAACAAGGCTGAGTGGTTAGCAAAAGATACTTTAATACCACGGGTCGTGAGTTAGATTCCCACACAAGGCACTTATTTGTGTGCAAGAACCTTTTTTTATACAACTAGATTGGCAAACAAGCACGCGGCCCACATTTGATGGTAAGCGATCACCACAGCCTACTGACGCTCGCAACACTATGGGCATATTACTTGCGCGCTGTCGATTTTGTGACCAAAGGATGTTTCGTCACAGTACCCAGTAATTTCTCTGCCATATCTCACCCGTCGAACCGGAGCACAATTATATAAATATAGTATTATTCAGTGCCTTTAAACGGTATGGAATTTTATTAAATACGAGTATTTTAGGTGGCACATATAAAACATTTTTTTTATATCAATTTGGTCATGATATTATGCAGAGAAGAAAGTTGTGGGGTGAGGATTCATGATCTTCTAGTAGGAAAAATATAGGCAAATCTTATTATTTCAATGTCAGAATAGATAGAAAGAAAATGAATATATTCTAACATTTGATATGAGAATAAATTGAATGTTATTACAGCTGTAATGGCACCGCAAAACCTCGCCATCAAGCAAACACTTAGCTATAAATGCAAACTTTAGTAATTAGTAAAACGCAGTCGCTTAAATAAATACCTCATGTAAATTACAGTTAACAAGATATTAATTTGAAGTCGTGTAACTAAGTGTAAAGTTGCAGCCGCCGTATTCCTACAGGCGGGAAACTAATAGAAACTTCGTAAGTTTAAAGTTTCATTATACGATTGTAGTTTACACGTTTTCCTTCGTGCAGCAGAGAATCATAAAAATGACATTGAAGAAAGAGAGTTGGTCTAAAAGAGTGTCAGATTGTTGTTAAGATAAGAAATTGAAGTTTGTACGCTTTTATTCGTGTAGCGAAGATATATAATAATGACAATGGATGTAAGAAAGAGAGTTGGTCTGAAATAGTGTCAGATTGTTGTTAATATAAGAAATTAAAGTTTATACGATTTTATTCATGTAGCGAAGATATATAATAATGACAATGGATGTAAGTAAGAGAGTTGGTCTGAAATAGTTCTGATTGTTGTTAAGATAAGAAATTGAAGTTTATACGCTTTTATTCGTGTAGCGAAGATATATAGTAATGACAATGGATGTAATAAAGAGAGTTGTTGTGAAATAGTGTCAGATTGGTGTTAAGATAAGAAATTGAAGTTTATACGATTTTATTCATGTAGCGAAGATATATAATAATGACAATGGATGCAAGAAAGAGAGTTGGTCTGAAATAGTATCAGATTTTTGTTAATATAAGAAATTAAAGTTTATACGATTTTATTCATGTAGCGAAGATATATAATAATGACAATGGATGTAAGAAAGAGAGTTGGTCTGAAATAGTGTCAGATTGTTGTTAAGATAAGAAATTGAAGTTTATACGATTTTATTCATGTAGCGAAGATATATAATAATGACAATGGATGTAAGTAAGAGAATTGGTCTGAAATAGTTCTGATTGTTGTTAAGATAAGAAATTGAAGTTTATACGCTTTTATTCGTGTAGCGAAGATATATAGTAATGACAATGGATGTAATAAAGAGAGTTGTTGTGAAATAGTGTCAGATTGGTGTTAAGATAAGAAATTGAAGTTTATACGCTTTTATTCATGTAGCGAAAATATATAATAATGTCAATGGATGTAAGAAAGAGAGTTGGTCTGAAATAGTGTCAGATTGTTGTTAAGATAAGAAATTAAAGTTTATACGATTTTATTCATGTAGCGAAGATATATAATAATGACAATGGATGTAAGAAAGAGAGTTGGTCTGAAATAGTGTCAGATTGTTGTTAAGATAAGAAATTAAAGTTTATACGATTTTATTCATGTAGCGAAGATATATAATAATGACAATGGATGTAAGTAAGAGAGTTGTTGTGAAATAGTGTCAGATTGGTGTTAAGATAAGAAATTAAAGTTTATACGATTTTATTCCTGTAGCGAAGATATATAATAATGACAATGGATGCAAGAAAGAGAGTTGGTCTGAAATAGTATCAGATTTTTGTTAATATAAGAAATTAAAGTTTATACGATTTTATTCATGTAGCGAAGATATATAATAATGACAATGGATGTAAGAAAGAGAGTTGGTCTGAAATAGTGTCAGATTGTTGTTAAGATAAGAAATTGAAGTTTATACGATTTTATTCATGTAGCGAAGATATATAATAATGACAATGGATGTAAGTAAGAGAGTTGGTCTGAAATAGTTCTGATTGTTGTTAAGATAAGAAATTGAAGTTTATACGATTTTATTCCTGTAGCGAAGATATATAATAATGACAATGGATGCAAGAAAGAGAGTTGGTCTGAAATAGTATCAGATTTTTGTTAATATAAGAAATTAAAGTTTATACGATTTTATTCATGTAGCGAAGATATATAATAATGACAATGGATGTAAGAAAGAGAGTTGGTCTGAAATAGTGTCAGATTGTTGTTAAGATAAGAAATTGAAGTTTATACGATTTTATTCATGTAGCGAAGATATATAATAATGACAATGGATGTAAGTAAGAGAGTTGGTCTGAAATAGTTCTGATTGTTGTTAAGATAAGAAATTGAAGTTTATACGCTTTTATTCGTGTAGCGAAGATATATAGTAATGACATGGATGTAATAAAGAGAGTTGTTGTGAAATAGTGTCAGATTGGTGTTAAGATAAGAAATTGAAGTTTATACGCTTTTATTCATGTAGCGAAAATATATAATAATGTCAATGGATGTAAGAAAGAGAGTTGGTCTGAAATAGTGTCAGATTGTTGTTAAGATAAGAAATTAAAGTTTATACGATTTTATTCATGTAGCGAAGATATATAATAATGTCAATGGATGTAAGAAAGAGAGTTGTTGTGAAATAGTGTCAGATTGGTGTTAAGATAAGAAATTAAAGTTTATACGATTTTATTCATGTAGCGAAGATATATAATAATGACAATGGATGTAAGAAAGAGAGTTGGTCTGAAATAGTGTCAGATTGTTGTTAAGATAAGAAATTAAAGTTTATACGATTTTATTCATGTAGCGAAGATATATAATAATGACAATGGATGTAAGAAAGAGAGTTGGTCTGAAATAGTGTCAGATTGTTGTTAAGATAAGAAATTAAAGTTTATACGATTTTATTCATGTAGCGAAGATATATAATAATGTCAATGGATGTAAGAAAGAGAGTTGTTGTGAAATAGTGTCAGATTGGTGTTAAGATAAGAAATTAAAGTTTATACGATTTTATTCATGTAGCGAAGATATATAATAATGACAATGGATGTAAGAAAGAGAGTTGGTCTGAAATAGTGTCAGATTGTTGTTAAGATAAGAAATTAAAGTTTATACGATTTTATTCATGTAGCGAAGATATATAATAATGACAATGGATGTAAGAAAGAGAGTTGGTCTGAAATAGTGTCAGATTGTTGTTAAGATAAGAAATTAAAGTTTATACGATTTTATTCATGTAGCGAAGATATATAATAATGACAATGGATGTAAGAAAGAGAGTTGGTCTGAAATAGTGTCAGATTGTTGTTAAGATAAGAAATTGAAGTTTATACGATTTTATTCATGTAGCGAAGATATATAATAATGACAATGGATGTAAGAAAGAGAGTTGGTCTGAAATAGTTCTGATTGTTGTTAAGATAAGAAATTGAAGTTTATACGCTTTTATTCGTGTAGCGAAGATATATAGTAATGACAATGGATGTAATAAAGAGAGTTGTTGTGAAATAGTGTCAGATTGGTGTTAAGATAAGAAATTGAAGTTTATACGCTTTTATTCATGTAGCGAAGATATATAATAATGACAATGGATGTAAGAAAGAGAGTTGGTCTGAAATAGTTCTGATTGTTGTTAAGATAAGAAATTGAAGTTTATACGCTTTTATTCGTGTAGCGAAGATATATAGTAATGACAATGGATGTAATAAAGAGAGTTGTTGTGAAATAGTGTCAGATTGGTGTTAAGATAAGAAATTGAAGTTTATACGCTTTTATTCATGTAGCGAAGATATATAATAATGACAATGGATGTAAGAAAGAGAGTTGTTGTGAAATAGTGTCAGATTGGTGTTAAGATAAGAAATTGAAGTTTATTCGATTTTATTCATGTAGCGAAGATATATAATAATGACAATGGATGTAAGAAAGAGAGTTGTTGTGAAATAGTGTCAGATTGGTGTTAAGATAAGAAATTGAAGTTTATTCGATTTTATTCATGTAGCGAAGATATATAATTGACAATGGATGTAAGAAAGAGAGTTGGTCTGAAATAGTGTCAGATTGGTGTTAAGATAAGAAATTGAAGTTTATACGATTTTATTCCTGTAGCGAAGATATTAATAATGACAATGGATGTAAGAAAGAGAGTTGATCTGAAAGAGTTGTAGGTATACCCAATCTGTATATGTGAAGTTTACACTACCGCAATTAGTGCGTGTTCTATATAAGAGATTAAGAGAGAGACCTACTTAATTAACTAACTATCCATGTGCTAGTGTGAGGGTCCTGACTACTGGGAGTACTGCCACTGGTCATCAATTCAAAACATTAATTACGAAAAATCAAACTCGGTTTTATTTAACAATTCCTAACACAACTACCGATGTCAACCTGTGCGCAGTAACTGGCAACCACGCGTCACACATCCAATCCTTACACACAAAACGCTGACACGCAACCTTACAAAGTACATGTGTTCCCACAGAGTGTCAGAGTTGTGTTAAGAAAAGGCAGGCTCCGTTGGTTCAGACGTGTAAAAAGAATGCAGGGTGAAAGAACGACGAAACATATATACAATGCGAAAGTAGAACGATATAGCCGTGAAAGACTAAGACTTACTTACCTACCATGACCAAATTGATCGTGTTCTATCAGAAGGTGATGTCAGGAGATCCAGAAACCAGCGAGCGTGCATGAGAAGAGCTATGAATATTATAGAAGCGATTAAAGTATGTTAAGACCGCGATATGTATAAGATACCTATCATTCAATATACTTTAAAGGCTAGCCTATACTATATGCCACCCACGCTTCTAACACAGCGACTCTTCAGGAGATTACTAGTAATTTCACTCGCAGGAACGCAACAACTCAGAGTATTGTTATTGGTCTTGTGAGATAGAGTTACCTTTCTTAAATGGTGAGCCACTTACACCCCAAGTTCCACAACCCTCCACTTCCAAAATAATTGTGTTTTAGTAAAATGGCATCTCCCTGATACGTATATAAAATTAATAAGGGAGGCAGAGGGAGCAAGGTAATGCAGTGTGCGCCGCGCTGATAACGCCCGAGTGCCTTCCATATGAACCTAATTAGATTGCCTGTGGCATCGGAAAGGTAAATTATTACATACTATGTTTTTTTTCATACAACGTCGTCAAGCAAATAGGCCCTGGATACTAGGTGTGCTGTCGTTAACTCCATTACCTGCTCAATATTGATAATTTATGTATTAATTATAGAGAACTCCATGGCGTCGTTGCGCGCGTCATTCAGGTTAAGCAACGTCAACGGCAGCCTGTCTATGGATGGGTTTATCTATCTCGAGTTTTTCCGTGCTTCGGAGGGCACGTTACGCCTTCGTTCCCGGCTGTTGTCGATAGATGACAGTCGTTAAGCTAAGTCAGTGGCCCTCGGGCGGCTTGAAAACACTGGTCTCCGCGAATCCGCATTTGAGCAGCGTGGTGGAGTAAGCTCTAAACCCCTTCGGTTGAAGGGAGACCCGTATCCCTACAGTGGGATGAGTAAGGGTTGATGTGGTGGATGTATATGTTTCCTCGCGATGTTTTTCCTACACCGCCGAGCACGTGATAAACATGTACATTTAATAAGACGATCTGGTGACCTTTTGGTCACTAGGCCGATTCTGTATCTAATAGGCTATCACTGTTCCAACATACTTAATATATATGTGAATATAATGGCCATAGTAATATGCGGTATTTGGAAATTTCTACTTCCTAGAATTTGAATGAAAAAAGGCATGGACAGAAAGTGTTTCAGTGATCAAGGGAATTAATAATCTGTGCGGAGATTTAGATGTATCTAATTAGCGAACTCGGGATCCAATTTTGTTGGAGTTCTCGGCGAAACCTGTTGTCGGAAGCGGCTCTGCTGGAACTTGGACGAATTAATAAATGGTATTCTAACGTTCATGCTGCCCTGGTGTTTCTGCATCTATTTATATTTCTTTATTTATTATTATTTCGAAGACTAACAGCTTTTACAATATTTTCTAAAAAACTTATTCTTTCTTCAGCCTTCAGGCCTTCCGTTCAGCCGTTTAAGCGTGAAAGAGCAACAAACATCCATCCATACATACAAACTTTCGCATTTATAATATTAGTAGGATACAATAAGATTATATTTCAAAAACTGTAAGACGTGTCTAAGTGCCCGCGGAGGCCCAATGGCAAATAAAGAATTCTTATCTTTTTATCTTTATCTATAGATACGGTTTTCACTTTTCACATTTCTTTTAATATCTCCGTAACTTTTATCAATTTGTCCTACATCATAATTATACCGAAGTCCATGGTCCGTAGAGAAAGTGGAAATTAACGGTGAAAGATTTGAGAGCGATGATTTATCACGATTAATCAGATTATGATTAATGATTAATTTTCGGTTCGTTTTTAAAGTGCCTTCAGGAGACAGGTACTTCGTTCCACTGCCGTGACGCTTTGGTTCGTGCAGTTTTCAGCATTTTTGTTATACAACGTCGGGAGGAATACAAGCATACGGCCCACCTGATGTAAAGTGGTTGCCGTGCTTATTATATATTAGGTATCACTCGCGCGGCATGTCTCCTACTAACACAGCTACTCCTTAGGAGTTTAATACAATAATTGGCTGCGCTTTTTCTGTGCAGTGGAGGTACTTTCCCAGACGGGCTGCTTTGATGCCCCCATGCACGCATGAGGTAGACCTCTCTTAAAAACATCCAAAGCAAGACAAACAGACATGTTCATGCACACAAATGTTTGTCATGTGCGGGAATAGAACCCAGACAGGTGGCTACCAATGTACATGTTAATGGAACTAATTTAGCCCCTGTGGAGACAACTGTGTTCTTGGGTATAACAATTGACTCCAGACTACAATGGGGCCCACAAATTGAAAATTTATCAGGAATACTAAGTTCTGCAGCCTATGCAGTGAAAACTATTAGACGGCTCACTGATATTGATACGGCTAGAATAGTTTATTTCAGCTACTTTCATAGTATTATGTCATATGGAATTCTTCTTTGGGGTAACTCCGCGGACATTAACACCATCTTTTTATTACAAAAGAGAGCCATAAGAGCTATCTACAAACTTGGTCCCCGGGAGAGCCTTAGAGAAAAATTCAAAGAAATAAATATTTTAACAGTCGCATCGCAATATATCTATGAAAATCTTTTGTATGTCCATAAAAACATAGACTCATTTCGTAAAAAGAGTGATACTCATAGCATAAATACTAGATATAAGCATAATCTTGTGTTACATGCAAGCCGTCTCCACAAAATAAGTAATTCTTTTATGGGGCAATGTATACGGTTCTATAACAAACTTCCCTGCAATATAAGAGAATTGTCAATAAACAAATTTAAAACTACTATTATAGCCAAATTGTGTAGCAGGGCATATTATAAAGTATCTGACTATATTAACGATAAAAATGCCTGGGAGTGAGTCGATCCAATTATAATGTAATTAATAAAATATGTAAATTTGTTTGGACACCAAAAGAGGGATGCCTGAGTTTTTTGGCAGTATTTTTATCAGTGCTCACCTAGTCATAAACTGCACGGTAGGGGAAAAAATTGTGACGATTCCAAACAAATGTAGCCATTTTTACGGAATAAAAAGATTTTGACTTTGACTTTGACTTTGACTAGCGTCAGTGACAAAATGGCGTATTAACTGCTGCGCCACCGAACCCGTCAACATCAGTATGGCCGTATCGACATTCGTGAAGGTCAACCTCTAACTGCGACTACAGAGGAAACGTTACCTTTAAGCAGCTAATTGAGGATAACAAACGTACCTCCTTACGAGGTGATTCGAGGACATTAGGGGATTTGGAGAGTTTGCTGAACTCGGATTCGTCACGAGGTGACATCAGAACAGAAACTGGCGCATGTTGATCGTAGAACAAAGATGTTACTGTAGTTCGAACTTGGGACATTTCCGCAGGAGATGTGACATGGATTTATTGTAATTAATTAGGACAAAAATAATTTTTGACGAGCCTGGTGGCGCAATGGTAAAACGCGCTGTTACACGAACCTACAAGCGTTGGTGTCAAAGTATTGACACCAACGCTTGTAGGTTCGATACACACACAGGACAAACATTTGCATGAACATGTCTAAGAGAGGTAGGGCGCATCAAAGCAGCCCGTCTGGTGGAGTACCTTCACTTCACAGATAACTGCAGCCAGATAACATCTCTATAGAGGACTGTTGTGTGCCCGTGTGAGGTTACCAGTGACCTCCTAAGGAGTTGCTGTGATAGCAGCAGTGGTGGCACCGCGCGAGTATGTATAATGTAATGCAAGTGTTTATAGGCTACAGTAACCGCTTTATATCAAGTGGGTCGTGGTATAAAAATACCTGGGAACAGACCGAACTAATGTTTTTTTCTTCCACGGGTCAGGTTTACCCGATAGCACTTGAAGATCAAAGATGTATTAACAATGGTACTTAACTATTTGTTTAGCTTGTGCTTCAAAAAGTTCAAGAAAAACGGCAGAGAAGCTCTTGCATCATAACGATGCTTCGACGCAGAGCTCGTGAGTCCATCATGTATATAGTCTTGATCTCCCACCTTGTGATTTCTTCTTTTCCCTAAAATCAAATGATATGCAATTTGATCTAACCTGCTTTGTGTGCTTCCGCCACCAATTAGTTCACGCAGCCTAGCGCTGGCCGGCACCCACCCACTACCGTTAGTAGATGCAACATGCCGACGCTGCCACGGCTACTCCGGTAGTCTCTGCCCCGGCTGCTCCCGTCGTCCGCCATCTGGAATAGAAATTTCGGCACTCGACGAGGCATCCGACCCATCGAGGTTATTCTCGTGGGCCAGTCGTGGCAGCGACGGTGGTGGGGGCATGCGGTTTCTGTTCCAAATGGCGGACGACCGCAGCAGCCGAGGTTAGATCAAATTGCATATAAATTTGACATTCGCAAAATAACGTCTGAATCTATCAATTATCAAACGATATGTTTCAATTTTACGAAGACAAACGGTACCATGATGAATTTCAGTGAACACGTGGAAAAGAGGACTTTCAAAACATGACAACTGATGATGAGCATCAGTATTCAACTTCTGGTTCGAATGAAAAAGTATAAAACAGAGTATTTTTGAAGAACTCGGTGGTGCAGTGGTTAGTTTAAGAGAGGTAGGGCTCGTCACAGTAGACCGTCCAGGGAAGTACCTCCACCTTACAAAAAACCGTAGCCAAATAACAACTCCCTGGAGGGTTGTTGTATTCCCGTATGTGAGTGAGAACATCAGTAAGCTCCTAAGGAGTTGTTGTACTAGCAACAGGGGTGCCAATTTGTAGCCGTTGCAGATCGCTGGGTGGTATTATAAAAACAGCGTTTAAACTTCAAATACACTATAATGGAGCGAACAGATACCACTTTTAAGAAAAACATTGTAAATCTAAATCATATTGAACCAGTTGAGAATGCGCAAGCTTGCATTGCCAGAGGAACACCTGGCTCGTCAATTATATAACAATTCAATTATTTTCGGCCATTTTGACCATGTTCCTTAAGAGATAGGAACGCTGTTCCTGAACATTCCTATTCTACTTTTTTATGCTGAATCCGAATTTGAAGTCAAAATTCGAATATTCGAAAAAAACGCACACACAAACATATAGATTTCATATAGGAACGGTGTTCCTGAAATCAGAGACAAACGTCAGTCCTAAAAAAGAAAACCAAAACAGTGATATTTTAAAATAAATTAATATAATAACCAAACTCCTTAGAGGCAGCAGTGTGGCATCGCCAACATCCCGAGTCACTGATACACACAAACACTTGTCCTGTGTGGGAATCGAACCCACGAGCGTAAGTGTCACAGCAACGTAACAGCGCGTTTCACCGCTACGCAAAACTTTCAGAGCTTCCCACGAATAATAGCGAAATTCGTGTATTGTTTATGGTGTTAATAGCCAGAAATGATTGTGAAGAACAATGGCCAACTATTTCGGGCTCCTATATATTATTCTAGAGATGAATGTTTGCACTTTATCATAGTTCTAAACAAACCGCGTTGTTATAAAACTTTTTGGGTGTTTATCTCGCGTTATTAGTTTTGACACGAAAACTATTTCAACCGACTTCAGTTGTATTTTTGAAGGGTTAAAATAAGAAGAGGCATGCTCCGATGTTGCGGAGATGTAGAAAAAATGCAGGATATAAGAATGACGAAGCAGATATACAATGCAAAAGAGGAAGGATGTAGGAGCCGAGGAAGGCCAAGACTTACCTACTATGACCAAATTGATCGTGTTCTATCAGAAGGTGATGTCAGGAGCTCTAGAAACCGGCGAGCGTGCATGAGAAGAGCAATTAATGTTAATGAAGCGAGTGAGGTATGTCACGTGGCGTTCGGTTGTCTCAGCCTACCCCGCAAGGGATTTGGCGTGAAGTTATAGATAGATTGTATTTTTTTTTTGTTATGTTTGTTATCTCAAAACTCCATCATTTGTAATCCGATCGAAAGGTTATACCTTCGATTTTTATATTGCCCCCATAGAAATTGTAACAAAATCGATTTTGAAATGAAAAAAATATGTTATTTAGCAGTGTTTACGGTTATATCACTAACATGGCAAACAAGCGTACGACCTACTTGATGGTAAGCGGTTACCGTAACCTATGGACATTTGCAACACCAGGGGTGTTACTCGTGCGTTGCCGATCATGCAAAATCCTCTGCACACCAACTATATGTGTACTTCAAGCCTACTAATCACTTCTTCTTGAAGAGCTCCATGCTGTAGTCTCTTGAGAAACCGTCGGCTGAGAGTTCTCGAAAGAAAACTTCACTGGAACCGCACAGTACGAAGCCATTGTGGTCACAGTGTGTGAAGGTGAACGCCTCACCATCGGCAAGCGATGCGGTTATATTTGTATTGCACAATCGATAGAACAAATTGACGGGTGCAATATCTCTCCTTGAACTTACGGTCTCAACGCCGTGAGTAAACAATTCTCACAGATCATCTCTGAACCGAATCAGACGGTCCTAGCTGTAGGCCGATTCTACTAAATAACTGCAACTACACTGCAGCGCGGCGTGTGTCAAAATGCGTAGACGTTTCGTTAAACGTCGCTGCTGTCAAATCGGTTAACGAAACGTCAGAATGCACGCATTTTGACACATGAGTGAACTATGTAAGGACCGTGTATTATGGGGCTCGGTTCTCTCTACCTACCCTGCACGGGACCTGGCGTGAAGATATACATACATACATATACATACATAGAGCACACCTAGTTCCTTGGACACCAGTTTGACCTTCTCCTCCAGGTGACTTTAGTATTGAACACCGATGGAGATGTCAACATCGAAAATCCATTGGTATTCAATAGCATTGGCTATTAGCGATGGTAAGAAGTGTGTTCTGGAATTGGGGAACCATAGTACAAGGGGATTTCTTGGCTGTGAACGCGCAAACTTTTATCTTCATGGGGTTAAATTGAACTAAGTTCTGCCGAGTTTAAGTTTAACTAAGTAGTCAGATAGTTTAGTTAAAGTACCCTGAATTTTAGACACAAGTTGTACAGGGTGTCTATAAACGCTAAAAGCTGAGGGCTGACTAAAGGGATGCTAAGCTAAGATTGGGTGGTGACTCCGAAAAGATCTAAATGACCAAACCCGCCGATTATTGAACGTACACTAATTTCATTGTTTCCATCAATATGAATACTTACACTATGTAGTTGCATCAGTGAGTGCATATTGCAAGCTCTACTAAAAATATGTAAATTATGTTCTTATGTCTATGTAGGTATCATACTCGAATATGTGTGCGGTAACCCGTACATAAGTTAACCGTCGATCTTTCCTCCAGTAGTTAACTACTCTCTAGATATCGTATCTTGAGATAGCGGTTTCTCCCTTTCTTCGCTCATCTCATACACAAATACCAGACTCCGCTAATCCTAATGGATTAGAAAACGGATTAACGATAGGAAGAGGACTACAATGGATTTCTCATTTATCACATCTTCTAACTTCTAACGAGTACCATCTGCACCATCTGAGGATGCCTCGTGGAGAGGCGAAAGACGACTGGAGCAGGCACGGTGGCGGGTACGTGTGGTTCCTGTTCCAGATGACAGGCAACCGCAAAGACCATCGTAGCAGCCGAGACATAACCTGCGTGTACGGTCATGAAAGACACGCGCAACGACACCGTCGAGCTCTTAATAGTAAATAGATCTGAAGTTTATTGTCACATTTCTAATGACAAGAGATAAATGTCAAAGTCAAAATCTTTTTATTCCGTTGAAATGGTTACATTTGTTTGAAATCGTCACATTTTTTCCCCTACCGTGTAGTTTATGACTAGGTGAGCACTGATAAAAATACTGCCAAAAAACTCAGGCATCCCTCTTTTGGTATCCAAACAAATTTACAAAATTTATTAATTACATTATAATTGGATCGACTCACTCCCAGGCATTTTTATCATTAATATAGTCAGATACTTCATAATATGCCCTGCTACACAATTTGGGTTTAATAGTACTCGTAGTTTTAAATTTGTTTATTGACAATTCTCTTATATTGCTGGGAAGTTTGTTATAGAACCGTATACATTGCCCCATAAAAGAATTACTTATTTTGTAGAGACGGCTTGCATGTAACACAAGATTATGTGAATGATGATAATGTGAATAATGACTACAGTAAGAGACATGCTTCGTTGGTTCGGGCATGTATTCGTAGATAGAACGCAAGTGGAAAGAATGACGAAACTCATACACCGAGTGTAAGTAGAAGGATGTAGGTGCCGATGAAGGCCAACACTCACCTACCACGACCAAATTAGTCGAGTATTACGATAAAAATTAAAATGTAGCGCCTGGAACTCTAGGAACTGTCTAGCGTCTATGAGAAGAGCTGTGAATGTTAAAGAAAGCAGTTGGACAGCTCCTATAGAGATATATTATAAAAAGATACTATTGTAGCTAGCACGCTACTCGGCTACGTATTAATTCCAGTTGCTGCGTTCAGAGATACCTGTCGACAATAAAAATAATTCATTACTAACTCTGCGAGGTTTACAGAAGTCTCATAAAAACCATTCTCACGTTAATATAAAGTCGCTGACAAAGAATAGCATTAAAATATGAATAAGAGAGGACAAGGAGCGGAGGCGAAGATAATAACAATTGGAAACTTATCGTTGCCTGTGTACTGAACCCCGCTGTAATAACAGAGAACTTTGGAAGATTGCAAACTTAATTGCCCGCGCTAAGCCTGCGATCACATTACAGCGACGATAGCGGAAATCCTACGAGGAGAGATGATGAGATACCTTAAACTCCTGTTACCATTTCTATATTTTATTTGTCGCCTCTTCAGCAAGTGGTTTTGGCGTTCAAATAGCTAAATCAATTCTTCTAAACGTAAGGTAAAGCAATTTAAATTTTAGGAAATCAAATTTGAGATTATTCGAATAGTTGAGAAACAAATTTTGCCCTGACACTTTCAAATTATTATTATAAATAAATATTATAAATATTATTATACTAGATGAAAACCCGGCTTCGCTCGAGTGAAATGTTACTCATAATACACATGTAGGTACAAAATGTAGGTAGATACTTCTGTAGTTATCGGTTTTCAAGGAATATTAAAGACAAAGAAAGGCATAGATTCGTATAGCATCGTTCATTGAGTTTAATAAATATACTCGTAGTAAATTAAAACTGCAAAAGTTTTTAGATAAATAATTTTAATTTCAAATGAACTTTCAAAATAAACAAACATAAATTAACAAAACAAACAGCTTTAAAGGTTTATTCTCTATAAACCTCTCTGTTTTAAACAAACAGCCTTTTTAGGGTTCCGTACCCAAAGGGTAAAACGGAACCCTATTACTGAGGCTCCGCTGTCCGTCCGTCCGTCTGTCACCAGGCTGTATCTCATGAACCATGATAGTTAGACAGTTGAAATTTTCACAGATGATGTATTTCTATTGCCGCTATAACAACAAATACTAAAAAATAGAATAAAATAAATATTTAAGGGGGCTCCCATACAACAAACGTGATATTTTGTTCAGTTTTGCTCGATATTGATAACGACAACAGGTAGACGATTGAAATATTCACAGAATATTTAGTTATATATTCACTTTAAGAATAAATAATTAAATTAAAATAAAACAAATATTTAAGGGGAGCTCCCATACAACAAACGTGTTTTTTTTTGCCGTTTTTATAGATAATGGTACGGAACCCTTCGTGTGCGAGTCCGACTCGCACTTGGCCGATTTTCCTTTACTTTGGTAGGTAGGTAAGTACTTACTACGAGTACTTTTGAAAATAAAAAATGAAAATGTTGTTCTTTATACAAATTGGCTAAATCAAAAATAATATTGAGAAGCCAAGTAAACCAATTGCAATTTTGCAATGAGCACTCACCCGAGAAGTTGGCAAAGGTACTTATTAAGAAATAATCATAAATATTCTCTATATACAACATTTTTCGTTAAATATTTATCACCTTTCAAGTCTTGTTCAGTGGTATTGATAATTTGATTTTTACATCATTGAAAGGCCGATCGCTTTACATCAGGTGGGCCGTATACTTGTATGCCTCCCGACGTTGTATAAAAAAACATTCATACTATCTATCGACTCGTAATCGTAATCACTTTACATCGGGATCGTTTTCTATTTTCTACAATTGTGACAATGTTTACCAAATGCAAAGGAGATTCGGCTGTTAACAAAATGATGTAGGTATCATATGAATACTGAAAAATATACATTACAATTTTATTACGAAAAGAACTTCAACTTTTAAGGTTATGGTCAGTATTCTTTTTTCTATGGTTATGTTATGACAATCGGCCAATCTCAGGGTCCATAAAAAACACATAACACAGTATATATATCCTATAAAAAAGTATCCAAAACAATAACCTTTGCGAAACGACTCAAAAATATATATTTTTTTTTGACTCGCTCAATGTTTACAGCAAGACGTTTCGTTTTACACAATCACATGAGTCACAGTTCATTGTAATGGACACTTTGTTTTTAAAATGAATGGCGCGACGTGTTGAGTGGCGAAGCGTATGTGCGCTAGTATGAAACGGAACGTTTATTAACTACTTAAGATGTCATCCGGTGTCAGTGGCCAATATGGCGACTGCGATTTGTCTGTCAGCACCATTAGAATTTAACAAAATACTCGACAATCCGAATTTTGCGCATATATGTTGTCGACTCGAAATCTTTATTTTTTTATGTTTTATTATTCAGGTAAGGTTTCGATCGAGTCTACCGTACACCTTGACGAAATTATTAATATAGACTAGCTTATGCCCGCGGCTTCGCACGCGTAGTCTTTGGAATTTCGGCAGTTTTACTTATTTTTAATTTACTTCTTATTTTTTAGTACAGTCGGTATTAAATAGTTAGTAAAAGTATGTAATATCGTTGTTTGCGTAGTAATGAAGATATGTCACGATCTGTTCGGTTTTCATTAACTATTTGATACTGACTGTATACACACAAAGCACCTCTTTATACTCAACATTGCCTATTTTAGAAACATAAAAGTTTCAAGTCACTAACTTAAAAAAATATCTACCTGGGTTGAAATTCAAAAAATCCTTTCTTATCTCTCATATGCATTACAAAATGAACCTCTTGATGAGTCAGTGAATTAGACAGGAACTCCATTTCTATTAATATAGATTAGCGTCTCGTTCAAGCACAATTTCAACCCCCTTTTCACCTCGCCTCACCTCGCTATGGGCTGGAATTTTTGAAAACGCTGAAATCACTTTTTTTGGATGAGAGTATCTGTACAAAGCTTCAAATCATTAACTTGAAAAAATATTTCTGCTCCATACAAACTGTCAATCCCCTTTTCACCCCCTTAGGGGTTGAATTTCAAAAAATCCTTTCTTATCTCTCGTGAGAATTACAAGAGTCGTCTTTGCAAAGTTTCAGCTTTCTAGGTTCAATGGTTTTTCCTCGGCATTGATGAGTCAGTGAATTAGTCAGGAACTCCATTTTCAGGAACATCGTTCCTATATGATTATATTCTTCCTATATGTTTGTCTGTGCGTTTGTCTGTCGCTTTTTTTCGAATATTCGAATTTTGACTTCAGATTCGGATTCAGCATAAAAAAGTAGAATAGGAATGTTCAGGAACACCGTTCTTATCTCTTAAGGAACATGGTTAAAATGGCCGACATATTGAAAAAAAAAAATTGAATCGTTATATAATAGACGAGCCAGGTGTTCCTCTGGCAATGCAAGCTTGCGCATTCTCAACTGGTTATATATATAGATTTTTTATTTTAATTAAAATCACATTTGCACTTTTCTGTTTTTCATGTAGGTACTGAATACATAGACGATAGTATTGGTTTTCCTCGGCTCCTACATCGTTCTGATTTTGCGTTGTGTTGTATATTTGTTTCGACATTTTTTTATTGCATTTATTCCGTATGTATCTCTGTATACACAACGTCGGCTACAGCGCTCGACCGACCGTGTCGGTCCGTACGTTCCGTCCCGACGATACGCATTAACCGACCATCAGTCTGTAACATTCAGTGCTCTCCTGACCAACAAACTGTAGGCCGATTCAACTAAAAAACTGCAACTGCACTGCAGTGTGGCGTGTGTCAAAATGCGTACATTTTGACGTTTCGTTAAACGTCACTGCTGTCAGATCGCTTAACGAAATGTCAAAATGTGTACATTTACACGCCGCGCTGCAGGGCAGTTACAGTTTTTTAGTAGAATCGGCCTACTGGTCGGTCTGGTACAGTCGTATACGAAATGGACGCGTTTACGAATAGTTTAGTTGCTGCTTATTATCTTCGTAAACGTTTCAGGAATGATACCATGTACATACTAATCGTCGCCTAAAGAGCGTTTCAAGGGGAATTAGCGCGTCGGTCGACCGACGTACACAGACGACAGTGCGGAGCACTATACGCGTGCGTACTGACGCTCCAGCACTCTAACCATTTCTGAATTTTCATATAAATCAGAAGCGCGACTGACGTACCCACCGGCTGTCGGTCCAGCACTGTAGCCGGCCTTAGGAATAATTTTCAAATCACAATTGAACTCGATTATCCGCTAATGATGTATTGAAGCGAGAGCTGGGTATGGCAGAGAGAGTATGTGTACACTTTCGTAAACGAATATGTAAAATAATAGAATGTAGGTACTGGCGGGCTTCGTTCTTCGACCTCCGGTTGTAAGTCGCAGGTCTGTGGGTTGGTGCAGAATGAAACGCCTGTTGGTCCTCAGAAGTATGGAGCCGTAGGTACTTGCTGCTAGGTCTGGACTGGCTTGGCTTCGGAGTGACTTGGCTGGCTATTTCACTGTAGTGTGAGCGCTGAGTGTAGCGGACGACTGGTGCCGATCACCGATGTATGGCCCATATTTATACCCCCGCTGTGGGAGCGAGAGGTACATGTGTGGGAAAGAGATAGCAATAGCCAAAATCGCCCAGACCTAGAGGCAATACCTGATCGTGCTTGCTTTATTTGTGTCTAAAATGTTTGTAAGTTGTACTATTATTTCATACATTTGACCCCTTTTCATATAAAACCATAAAAACTTTTGCTAAAGTTATTGTCAAAACTTATGGGTCAGTGAAGTTTTACATAAAATGTTTTCATTATAAACTTAAAATTACGTTAATAGGTACATCTATGCACTATTGAGCTGTTGCAGCCACTAATCAGACGTTTATAACTTTATTATATAGTCTGGCTTGCAACAGCTCGTACCTATATACTAAAAACATGTAAAACTTATCTCTAACAAAGTATGTATGTAAACTGTGTAAACCTATTCTAATCCTTACATAAACAACTAATACAAACAACTATAACTATATAAAATGTGCATCACTTATACTACGCGCGACGGTTATCTATTTATTTACATAGTTGTCGCGAACAGTATGAAAGTAAGATAAACGCACTCGAAATGCGAGCGTTGCGCAAAATTTGTGGCGTAACGCTTGTAGACCGTATTCGCAACGATGATGTTAGAAACAGAGTTGGTCTGAAAGAGAGTGTCGGTGTTAAAGTAAGAGGAGGCATGCTCCGTTAGTTCGTACATGTAAAACGAATGCAGGATGTAAAAATGACGAAGCTGATATACAATGCAAAAGTGGAAGGATGTAGGAGCCGAAGAAGGCCAAGACTTACCTACCATGACAAAATTGGTCTTGTTCTATCAGAAGGTGATGTCAGGAGCCCTAGAAATCGACGAGCGTGCATGAGAAGAGCAATGAATGTTAAAGAAGCGAGTGAGGTATGTAAGGATCGAGTCACGTGGTACTCGGTTCTCTCTGCCTACCCCGCAAGGGATAGATAGATAGATAGATATATTGAATTGATATTTCAATCTCACATTCCTTGACTATCTTTTTTCAAATAATGAGTGTACATCATTGATTTTTTAAATAAGATGGCAAAGGGGTATATGTGGAAGCGCAAGGTCGGTCAGCGTGCTACGGAACGAGCTATGACCGGGTTTTCTCCGCGTGATAAAATCAGAGTTGAGGATATCTGCAGTAGAACTAAGGTCACCGACATAGCTCAAAGGATAAACAAGCCGAAGAGGCTGAGAGTGAGCTGGCAACATAGTTCGTAGAACAGACAACCGCTGGGGAAGAAAGGTTCTCGTATGCCGTCGCCGTACTGGTGCACGCAGTGTGGGACGACCCCCCACTAGATGGAGTGACGACCTCAAGAGGTTTATAGGGAGTCGATGGATGCAGATGGCACAGGATTGAGACGAGTAGTATTCTAGAGGAAGTCCTATGTTCAGCAGTGGACGAATACGTGACTGAAATGACGATGATGAAATAACATAGACAGTCTTTAAACTTTGTGAGGAACCTTGAATCCACGAACAATATTTTGGTGTTCCCTGATTCATTACGCTCTATGTAAGGAAGAAACTGAAAGACCAATGTGAAATGATTACCGTGACGTTTGACGAGCTCGGTGGCGCAGTGACGCCACTTTGACACCATCGCTCGTGGGTTCGATTCCCACACAGGGCAAACATTTGTGTGCATGAACATATCTGTTTGTCTTGGTCTGGGTATTTTCTATGTATAATAAGTACGTATTTATAAAAAAAATGTATTAACGTATGTTTATCAGTTGTCCAGTACCCATAACACAAGCTTCGCTTACTTTGGGGTTAGATGGCGCTGTGTAATTTGTCCGACAACAAAAAAAAAATGATTACCGTGCTTGAATATTTACAAACCAAGGTCTATCGCTTAAGCTAAGCCTAAAGAAGATACTGATGATAGATCACGCGTCTATCGAAATACAATTTCTCGAACGTGCGAGTTTCCTCACGATGTTTTCTATCACCGCCGAGCGAGTGATAATTATAAATATGTACGTAAATCCGAAAACACGAATTTAGTGGTACATGGCAGGATTCGAACCGGGGACCTTTTGCTCGATATGTCGGTTTCCACTGGGCTATCATTCATCAAGCTTTTATTTTATCATGGTAAACGATCAGCACGTTTACCGTGATAAAAGGCTTTCCTTACAAAACACCTTCTTGATTCGACCCCTAACCGCCCTCTCTGCGTCACTGTGTCCGCACCCGAGACGAGCCATTCGGACCTCTCGCTCTCTCAGATTTATTGCTCCAAACCGAACTATATTGAATCAGGATCAACTCAATTACTGAGGGCCTTGACTTTGTCCAGTAGCTGATCCACTCGCACCTTTGCAGAAATTCAATATTCATTCCGAGACGTCAATAGAAATATATTAGTTTCTGGCGCTTTGGTTAATGAAGGGATCGGTATCATATTGCACGTTTACACTGTCTCAACCCAAGCCTCTGGTGGAAATGATTCAGAATATTTATTACCACTACACTAACTCACATTCATCCCACTGCTGATGTGGGTCTCCCTTTAACCGAAGATGGCTTTAGAGGATACTCTGTCAAGCTGGTTTCAAGCAGCCCGAAGGTCACTGACTTAGCTTAACGACTGTCATATATTGATAACATTTGAAACTGACGGCTTAACGTGTTCTTCGAGGACGGCGAAGCTCGAGATAGACCTATCCACAGACAGGCTACGGTCAACGTTACCTAACCTGCGTGTCCGGTTAGAATGCATGCACGAAGATGCCTTCGACCACCTCATAATTATACAGAGATATTTAACTAGGAGTCTTATTGGGAAATATATTTGATAGAGGGATACTAATGAAAAAAATGTGGGAAGCAATTAGAAACACAGCTAAAATAGGCACAAAAGCTAATAGTGATGATAACGAACTATTAAATTTGTCAAACAATAAGAAGGATTCTGTTAATATAGTCAATGAGTACTTTGCAAATGTTGGCAAAAAGCTCGTGGAAAATATTCCAAAAGATAGTGAGCATATCAACATCGATAATGATCATATTACTCCGTACTCATTCGTTCTTACTGATACAGAATTGGCAGAAGTTTACAATACTATAATGCAACTCAACAACAGCCCTGCTACTGGTATTGACGATATACCTACTAAAATCTTAAAAATTGCTGCACATATACTGACACCTCCTATTGTCCATATAATTAATACCAGTTTTAAACAAGGAATATTCCCGGACTGCCTTAAAATATCACTTATCAAGCCAATCCACAAGTCTGGCGACAGGGAAGGTGTCGGTAACTATCGACCTATATCGATATTACCAACTTTATCAAAAATATTAGAACGTATTATTAATAAAAGATTAACTGACTACCTAAATAAATTTAATATTATCTCCAACAACCAGTATGGCTTCAGAAGTGGAAAATCAACAGAACACACTGTCAATGACCTTGTGTCAGATGTGGTAACGCACTTAGAACTGAAACATAAATGTGTTGCTGTATTTTTAGACTTAGCTAAAGCCTTTGACACCGTCTCTGTCCCCAGGTTGTTGAGTGGGTTGGAAAAAATCGGTATAAGAGGAACTGCTCTGAATTTATTTGAAAGTTACCTAAAAAACCGTAAGCAGAGAGTAAAAATAGGTAATGTGACCAGTGAAAGTCAAACTGTTAAATACGGTGTTCCACAAGGTAGTATTTTAGGGCCTAATCTCTTCCTAATATACGTTAATAATTTGTGTAAACTAGAGTTACATAACGGGAGAATATTTGCATTTGCTGATGATACTGCACTCGTGTTCCATAGTGCTTCATGGGAGAAATTGGTTTCTGTAACCGAAGCTGGTTTAGATAGAGTTATGAAATGGCTCCAACAAAATTTACTATCACTGAATACGGACAAAACAAAGTATATAACATTCGCGAAACTGGACCGCTTACAACCATTGAAGTTTCAAATAAAATTTCACAATAATTATAATTGCCCTAGTGCAGCGACAGGTTCTTGTCAATGTATTACTATGGAACGCGTAAAGGAGATAAAATACCTGGGAGTCATAATTGACTCACAACTTTGTTGGAAGAAACACACAGAAGTATTAACATCGAGAATTCGCAAACTAATATATATCTTCAAGCGCCTTAGAACAGCTGCAGAATATAAAGTACTGAAGACTACCTACCTTGCCTTATGCCAATCCATTATTACCTACTGCATAATATCGTGGGGTGGTACTCACAAAAATTATATTCTGCAAACTGAAAGAGCTCAAAGGGCTGTATTAAAAGTAATGTTATCCAAACCGCGCATATACCCAACCTTACAAATTTTCCATGATGCAAAGGTACTCACCGTCCGCCAACTGTTCATATTGCGAACGATATTACATTGCCACGCCAACACTCCATACGACCCTGCCATAATCTTCAATCAGAGAAGTACAGCCGTGCGCATAAAACTAGTGCCACCATCATCCCCATTCGCTAAGAGACATCAAACTTTTTTAGGTCCCTACCTATATAATAAAATAAACCGCTTAGTCAATATTTATTCGGAAACACGCTATAGATGTAAACTTAAAGTGACTAATTTTCTAATAGGTAAATCTTACAAAGAAACTGAAAGCTTATTGATAGTAATACAATAATGAATAACTTAATAAATAAAATAACAAACTTTCATTCAATCATATGATACGCACTGATATATATATTTCCACCCACTCTTGAACACACAACAATTTATTATACACGCATCACACGAATACACACATATACGCTATAGTTAGAATATTAACTTTGTACCTCATAAATTGTTTTTTATATTTTCTTTTTAATTATGTTAATCTTTGCTTAAGTATTAACAGTGAAACTGAGCACAATGTTCGCACTTCTTGGGGTGCCGAGTGCGGAGGGCCGGAATACTGTAACACAGGGTATCCTAGTACGGGTTCCGCCCCTCGCAATGATGTAAGATCGCTATACAACTAAACAAAGTAACTGAAATTATCTTAAAATTGCTTGTGTCATTGTGATGTTAAATAAAGGATTATTATTATTATTATAAATTTGACGAGTTCGATAGCGCAGTCAAGAATAACGCGACTTATACACCAACGCTCGTGGGTTTGAATCCCACATAGGGCAAACATTTTGGTGCATGGCCAAGACAAACTGACATGTTGTCTGTTTGTCTTGGCCACGGTGTTTTTTAAGAGAGGTAGGGCGCATCAAAGCAGCCCGTCTGGGGAAGTACCTCCACCTCACAGAAAACTGCAGCTAAATAAAATCACTATGGAGGATTGTTGTGTTCCAGCGTGCGAGTGAGGTCGCCAACAAGCTTTTGAGCAGTTGCTATATTAGCAGTAGTGATGGTATCTTATTACAAGCGTTCATAGGTAACCGATTTACATCAGGTGCGCCGTATGCCTGTATGTCTCCTGACGTTGTATAAAAGAGAAATACTCTCTCCACGAGCCTCAGGCAGCTCTCGGGCGCTGTAGATGTTAGTCGTTATAATTAAAAGATAAAGATAAAAATTCTAATTGTTCCCTAATACTAAATTTTAATCATTTATCTGTTGTATGCAAGATTTTATATATGTTAGTAGGGGGTATATTAAATCCTGTATATATAAGACGCTCCGTAAGTGCGATCTTATGGGCGATTCCTTTTATACGTCTATATGTATATATGTTTTTTATACTACGTCGGGAGGCATACAAGCCTACGGCCCACCTGATGTAAAGCGGAAACTGTAGCCTATTAACGCATCCGATATATTAATTCTCACTCGCGTGATGCCGCCTCTGCTGCTTACACAGCAACTCCTTGGGAGCATACTGGTGACCTCACTCACACGGAGGAACACAACAACCCTCTAGGGAGTTGTTATTTGGCTGCAGTTTTCTGTGAGGTGGAGGTACTTCCCCAGACGGGCGGCTTTGATGCGCCCTACCTCTCTTATAACATCCAGACCAAGACAAACAGGCATGTTCATGCACACAAAAGTTCACCTTGTGTGGGAATTGAACTCACGAGCGTTGGTGTCAAACTTGCGTCATTCACGACTGAGCCACCGAGCTCGTCAAGCTTCATGGATTCGTTTAAATTATTTTCATTTTCGGAAGTATACATCTCGACAACCACAGTACGCGACCATTGCGATACCAGCGTGTAAGGATGACTACGCCGCCATTGGCGAGCAATGCTGTTGTAAAAGGAAGCTGTTCTCATCATATCGAACAACTTTTTCGAACGATTTCTTCTGATTAAATTCGATGTGGTTCCAAGGCAGCTGTAGTTTAACCCCCGGGACAGCAATTGACTTCACTGTTCATTGCCTTTTGGTGGTCTTCGCTGTTAATTCTGGCTACATAGGAGACACAGTGGTGGGAATGAGTGGTGGGCCTGTCCCGTTAAAATATCGAACAACTCCTCGGAACACAACCCGATGTCATAGTTATATTTTAAGGTCGATTGATATGACACCCTGGACATCTCGTTCAATACTCGATCCCTTCGATATTAGAAACCCAGCTTGTTTAGGGTTGGATATTAAATACGGATACATACCCCTGTTATTTACAATCGATTGTTTTTTTTCTCCCTTCCTTATACTCTTCTTCTTCTTTTTTATACCACTAAGGTGGAAAAACAAGAGATGGTAAGCAGTTACCGTAGCCTATGGTCATTTGCAACACTAGGGATATCACTCTTGCGTTGCCGACCCTGTAAGAACCTCTTCACGCCTTTCTTGAAGCACCCCATACTGTAGACCCTTGGGAAAACCTCCGCGGGGAGCTCATTCCACAACTTAATAGTTCTCGGTAGAAAAAATCTCGTGAACCGCACAGTGCGCGACCATTGCGGTTCCAGTGTATGAGGGTGTACTCCCAGCCGTCGGCGAGCTGTGCGATTGTAAAATGAGGCTGTTGGTATAATGTCGAACAACTCCTCAGAACACAACCCATTATACAACCGGTAGAACACGCAGGGAGGCAAAATATCTTCTTTGCATTATCTCGTTTATAATCTACTAGCTGCTGCTAGTGGAGTCAAATAACGTAGTATATGTGTTAATCCAGATCATAATCTATCTACATGGGAAATTTCATTCAAATCCGTTCAGCCGTTTAAGCGTGAACGAGCAACAAACATCCATCCATACATACAAACTTTCGCATTTATAATATTATAGTAGGATTAGGCTTGGCAGGGTCCACTACCTAATCCTAAGGATTTGAGGAAGCCTCTGCTTTTTACATGGCGCGACTCTCCTCTGCAGCCTGTAGGGAAATCCAGATCTTTTTGACGTCAGGCCACACGTCTTTCGAAATATAACTTCTTGGACGTGTAGGGTTCCTCTCAATGTCTTCCTTCATCACCAAACAATTTTTTTTAATACAACGTAGGAAGGCATACAAGCATACGGCCCACGCGATGGAAAGCGGCTATCGTAGCCCATAATCACCTGCAATATATTAAGTACTACTCGCGTGATGCCTCCCCTGCTGTTAACACAGCAACTACTCAGAAGTTTAAGACCTCAGTCACACGCAGGAACATAACAACCCTCGAGGGAGTCGTTATTTGGCAGCGGTTTTCTGTGAGGTGGAGGTACTTCCTCAGACGGGCTGCTTTGATGCGCCCTACCTCTCTTAAAATAAAGTGATAAATATATCCAAAAATACGAATTTAGTGCTAAATGCCTTCGCCTCCCCGTTTCACCCTTCAATATACTCTCTCTAATCTACATAAATAACAATCAATGTTTGTATGTTTGGGCTGTATACGCTCGAAAACAACTACACCAATTTCAATGAAAATTTCAGGAAATCTTCATATTTATTGTCGAGCTCGGTGACTCAATCGTGAATCACACGACTTTGACACCAACGCTCGTGCGTTCGATTCCCACACATGACAAACATTGTGTTCATAAACATATCTGTTTATCTTGGTCTGGATGTTTTAAGTGAGGTAGGGCGCATCAAAGCAGCCCGTCTGGGGAAGTACCTCCACCTCACAGAAAACCGCAGCCAAATAACAACTCGTTAGAGGGTTGTTGTGCTCCTGCGTGTGAGTGAGGTCACCAGTAAGCTCCCAAGGAGTTGCTGTGTAAGCAGCAGAGGAGGCATCGCGCGAGTGATACTTAATATATTACAAGTGTTAATAGGCTACGGTAACTGTTTTACATCAGGTGGCCGTATGCTAGCATGAAAAAATTGCGTAGAGGGTAATCCTGTAATGTTTGGTAGTTATTGGATTACTCATGCGACATCACCTGTGCGATGGCGGGACGGATAGCTAGTAGTGTAATTACTAATAATAGGAGAAGTTTTTTGTCGCGGGACTACATACCGACTATCCCGCAATCGGCTACATACACAAATATGTTCAGTATCTTCGTTCATGTAGGTACATACCTACCTAGAAGACAAGAATTAGTATGCAGTAAGGAATGTCATGGTATGCAAGTCTTGGCCTTCCTCGCCTCCTTCATCCTTCTCCTTTTGTGTAGTGTAACTGTTTCGTAATCTTTCTTTTTTTTCTACATGTCCGAATCAACGTAGCATGCCTGTTCTTATTCACGATTCACAAGTTTTTATAGGTAAGCTTTGCTTTAACTGTTGCGGAGTTTGACCTGGCGTCAGCCATTGCATTTTTCACTTCCGGTTATCGTAAAGAATCCACTTTTCGTCGCATGTCATAATTCGATCCAATATTTCTTCATTTCTGTACCGATTCAACAAGCCAACACAAAATTCAACACGCGTATCTTTCTATAGATCAGTCAAATCATGAGGCAATCATTTTTAATGATGAAATCTATACGTTTGTCTGTGCGTTTTTTTCGAATTATCGAATTTTGACTTCAGATTCGGATTCAGCATAAAAAAGTAGAATATGAATGTTCAGGAACACCGTTCCTATCTCATAAGGAAGATGGTCAAAATGGCCGCCAATTAAAAAAAAAAATTGAATTGTTATATTATTGACGAGCCAGGTGTTCCTCTGGCAATGCAAGCTTGCGCATTCTCAACTGGTTTATCTTATTGATTTGATGCAAATGAGTCAATATTGTAGATATGGTAACGTTAAACCATGCCGCTAATTCCTTGTAAATACGCACGGTGCATTCATTAGCAGTCTCCTCTCCAAACGCAGCATTGAAAACAACTCCCTAGAGAGGTAGGGAGTTGTTATTTGTCTATGGTTTAAACGGTACTAAGAAAGATCTGGTTTTCCCTCTGCATTGTGGGGGTCTGACGGCAGTCGCTCCATGCAAAAATATGTGTCATCGCCAAATCCTTATGTTTAGGTAGCGGACCCCGACAATCCTAATGGATTACGAAACAGAATGACGCTAAAAAAAAAGATAAGTGTTGCAAAGTACTGTATAATACACACGGTGTTCCTAAACTATGTACTAATTTGATATAATGCAGCGATAAAATGAACCGGTAATATATTCAGGCGGACCAATAGATCCAATCTCGTCTGCAGATGTACGGCGGAGCGTCGGATATTAAGTGGTCATGCAGCGTGTTCCGATTTACTGCTGGTCCAAGGTAAAAGGGAACGCGGCGTTAATGTTAGTTTCGAGTGAGTAATCAAGTTCACACCCTGCTTCTAATATGAGTCATGAAGGGATATTCACATTGGTACGGATACTTCTCACCACATTTTTTTTTCAAGAGATTTCATTTAAAGGTAAATAGTACTACGCTCTCGTACACTCAAATATGTAAGATAAATACTTATATTATTTTTTTAAGCATCACTCTCTTGTTCACTCAACAAAATAACGGGAGTTTTTTTTAGTAGTATACTACTTTTTACATACTTATGCACTCAAAAATGCTACGTAGGTACATATCTACGTTACTAGGCTCTTTTACGCTACAATGAATTAATATGAAATAAAAAAATCGGCCAAGTGCGAGTCGGACTCGCGCACTAAGGGTTCCGTACCATTATCTATAAAAACGGCAAAAAAAATCACGTTTGTTGTATGGGAGCCCCCTTAAATATTTATTTTATTCTATTTTTATGTATTTGTTGTTATAGCGGCAACAGAAATACATCATCTGTGAAAATTTCAACTGTCTAACTATCACCGTTCATGAGATACAGCCTGGTGACAGACGGACGGACGGACAGCGGAGCCTCAGTAATAGGGTTCCGTTTTACCCCTTGGGTACGGAACCCTAAAAAACCGCCTTCAAAAAACACCCAGGAACTAAAAAGCGAAAAATAATGGGTCACAAATTTATTGAGTCAGTGCCATATTATGCGGCTGGCACCGACTACAAAAATTGTAAGTAATTGTGACCAATTATTTTTCGTTTCTTATTGCTGGGTGTATTTTGAAGGCGGTTTTCTTTTTCAGTCAATGTTCGTTAGAGTCAAACTCATATGCAATTCGATTTAACCTGCTTTGTATGCTTCCGCCACCAATTAGTCTATGCGTATTACGCCGGCCGACACCCATCCACTGGCATGAGCAGATGCTTGGTGCTGTAACGTACTTCGACACCAACGAGCGGTTCGATTCCCGCACAGGGCAAACATTTGTGTGCATGAATATTTCTGTTTGTAATGGTCTGGGGTTTTTAAGAGAGGTAAGGCGCATCAAAGCAACCCGATTGGGGAAGTACTTCCACCTCACATAAAACCGCTGCCAAATAACAACTCTCTGGGTTGTTAGCTCCCACATAGTTGCCGTGCTAGCGGCAGAAGTGGCATCGCGCGAGTGATACTTATTGCATTGAAGTGTCCATTGGCTGCGGTAGTCGATTTCCATCAGGTGGGCCGTAAGCTTATATGCTTCCCGACGTGACATAAAAGAAAAGATGCAGCTGTCACTACCATGGCTGCTCCGTCCGAGGCAGAGGATACTAGAGAGGCAAATAACGTCTGAATCTATTAACTATTTAAAGCCAAACTCATTCTGTACCGTGCTAATTAACAAACGAGGCCGTGGTAAAAGAGTTGTAAAGCGCTTCAGAACAGCCCGACTGGTACCACCTCTTAGAAGACTACAGCCAAATAACAACTCCCTGGAGGTGTGTTATGTTTGCCCACCTGATGTAAAGCGGGTACCGTAGCCTATTAATGCTTGCGATATATTAAGTATCACTCGCACGATGCCTCCTCTGCTGCTTACACAGCAACTCCTTGGGAGCTTACTGGTGACCTCACTCACTCGCAGGAATACAACAACCCTCAAGGGAGTTGTTATTTAGCTGCGGTTTTCTGTGAGGTGGAGGTACTACCCCAGACAGGCTGCTTTGATGCGCCCTACCTCTCTTAAAAAGAGCTATAAGACTTGTTACATTAGCAGCGGTGGTAACAATGTGCGAGCATCACTCGTTATATTGCAAGCGTTCGCAGGCTGTGGTAACCACTTTCCATCAGATTGAAACACAAATAAATCGGTCCGTAGGTTAGGATAATTGCTTACCATCTGACGGGGCGTTCGCTTATGATATAATAGTATGAAAGAACTTACGTGGCTATATTCGAAATGTCAAATATTTTGTTATATTACGTAACTACTCCTACATAGACAGCTATAGGGTGGCCATCCTACTGCGGAAAGATGAATAGGTCCCGAAATGAATAGCCGAGATTTAAGTTACAGAGAGGTTAAAAGCTTTGGGATAGAGTCATTAATTACAAAGTGTTGGCGGTAATTAATATATGATACCAAGGAAATAAACGAAGATATAAAAAAATATTATATGTATGTATATCTTCACGCCAGGTCTCTTGCGGGGTAGGCACAGAGAACCGAGCACCATAAGACGCGGTCCTTACATACTCGTACTTCACTCGCTTCTGTGACATTCATTCATAGCTCTTTTCATGCACGCTCGCCGGTTCCTAGGTCTCCTGACGTCACCTTCTGATAGAACACGACCAATTTGGTCATGGTAGGTTAGTCTCGGCTTTCCTCGGCTCCTACATCCTTCCACTTTTGCATTGTATATCTGTTTTGTCATTCTTTCGTTCTTTATTATATGTACTGAAAGTTTTTAGAAAAACCTAGTCAAAGAAATATCTGAATTTCCCTCTGGTCTGTGGTGGTAAAGCGCAGGTAACGCAAAGAAGAAGATGTAGTGAAGAGATTTTAGAAAATCAAAAACACTATGGTGTAAGAAACTGTTAATATTTTTATTGCTTTTGGAAGTGTACAATACCGCATGTAACGGTACAGCTGACTGAAGCAGTAAGCTCACTCTTCTTTAGGGACCTCCAGGGGGTCTTTTTCATTTTACATACCTACTGGCTAAATATGCCCCATGATCTTCTTTGTATATAGATAAAAAAGTAACATTATTTCTGTTACGTTACTTTGACACCAACGCTCGTGGGTTCGATTCCCACACAGGGCAAACATTTGTGCATGAACATGTCTGTTTGTCTTGCTCTGGATGTTTTAAAAGAGGCAGGGCGCATCAAAGCAGCCCGTCTGGCAAGGAACCTCCACCTCACAGAAAACCACAGCCTAATAATTGCGTTCCTGCGTGTGAGTGAGGTCACCAGTAAGCTCCTAAAAAAGGAGTTACTGTGCTAGCAGCAGAGGTGGCATCGCGCGAGTGATACTTAATGTAATGCGGGCGCTCATTGGGTACGATAACCGTTTTCCATCAGGTGGATCGTAAGCTTGTATTCCTTCCGACGTAGTATAAAAAAAAAGTGAACAGTATTACATGTAAGGTATTGTGGTAGTGTGGTTTGAAACCCTTTGTTAAGAAATTATTTTAATTTTGTAGACCCGAGAGTTTGCTTTCAATAATTTGGAACTTATAATTAGTTTAATCTGTAGAAATTGGTGGGTAGTATATCGTAAAGTTATATAACTACCGCGCACCATGGAGTTTGTTAAAACTATGCTTGTTAGTTTTTAATTAAATATATTAACTCCGGAATAGGAGTCGGTTCCAGAAGTGTGCCCATCGCGATCCTGCTAATCCAGCAAACCAGTGAATTGCAATTCTGGGTAAAAAAACCGATGAGCGGATTAGGTTGGATTGAGAGGAGAATGAGGGTGAAATCCGATTGAATACTTTGAAAAGCACAGGGTAGATTTCAAAATGCTAGAGAATGTAGTGTGTTGACCAGAAAGTTTTCTGCTGTTTTGTTGGCCTTAGGAAAGCATTTGATAGGGTCGTAAAGAAGGATCTCTAGGACATTTGCCCTAATAAGAGGTTGACGGTGACCTGCCCCATGCTGTGCAATTCACTTATAAGAAATGTATACAGCATGTGTGCAGGAGAACAATAAGTTGTCAGGCCTTTTTGGCATCAATATTGACAGAGCTGCGTGCTGTCGACTCGAAAATTCATCCTGTATCTTGACAGTTGTCTTTAAAGAATAAGATCTATGAATATGAATTTCGAATGGGTGACTTAGTTGTGAACTCTCTACTTTATGCAGACGATGTCGTATTGTCCTATCTTGGACAAAATGATATGTCCCGCGCCGTGTCAAACGTGTGGTGGCCGCAGCTGACCCTCTTCAAATATCACGGCGGCGGCGCCTGCCGAGGATACTTCTGGTATAATATTGAAAGCGAATTCTCAAAAAGCTTTGTAAATATTCAGTGAATTAGATTTAATACGCATTTATAATATACTAGATTCTACCTTCCGCCAAGCCAAAGTTATTTCTTTTATTCTATTATATAAATTAGTCTAGCTGCGTGGGGTTAAGCAGTTCTTCGTTTTCTTCGCGTTATCCCGTTTCAATTAATTGTCAACTTACGAGCACCATTCGACTTCGACGAGCTCGGTGGCTCAGTCGTGAATGACGCAACTTTGACACCGACGTTCGTTGGTTCGATTCCCACACAAGACAAACATTTGTGTGCATGAACATGTCTGTTTGTCTTGGTCTGGATGTTTTAAGAGAGGTGGGGCGCATCAAAGCAGCCCATCTGTGGAATGGTGTGCCAGCATCCCCACACAATTTAAAATGAAAACGTAGGCAAAAAGAATTACATTTAACAACAAACAACAAGTCCACAATACTTAAGCTTATCTTACATATTATGTTCATTACGTAATTTTAACCATCGTCTAAAAAAATGTAAACTACGCTTATATTTGTTTTTATTAGAGGCATACTAGCCCCGCCTGATGTAAAGCGGTTACCGAAGCCTGTGAACACTTCCAATACATTGAGCATCACTCGCGGAATGCTATGTCTGCTGCTAACACAGCAACTCCTCAGGAGTTTACTCGTGCCTTCAATCACACGCAGAAAACAGAAATCTTCCCGAGAGTTGTTATCTGGCTGTGTTTTTCTGTAAGGTGGAGATACTTCCTAAGGTGCGATGCTTTGATGTGCCTTACTTTTTCTAAAATTACACTTTTATATTCATATATAAAAATAACTAGCTTTATTCTTTATAGGCAATACGAATCAACGTCGCAGATGTTAGAGGTACTAAAAGGTTTTACATCCTATTTACATTTACTGCGCTGTAAAACACAATCGTTTTATCAAGGCGTAGACAAGTATTGCTTCAAATAGTCTTTAGACGTGTAGGTTCACAGGCGCTAACCTCGGAAAATGTATCTGGTAATAAATATACTCTTCGAAAAATGCTGTACAGAATTGATGAATATTGATAAACGAATTGTACTAAGGCTAATATCGACAAGGTTTTTCAGCATTTCTTTTAGCCAACGGTAATTCCTGATATGCTTGTAAAGAAAAATGAAAACCAAGACAAATAAATAAAATTCATCCACCACATCCACATCAATCCTTACTCATCCTCATCCTCAGAAGGGGTTTAGAGCATACTCCACCACGCTGCTCAAATGCGGATTGGCAGAGTCCAGTGTTTTCAAGCCGCCCGAGGGCCACTGACTTAGTTTAACGACTGTCATCTATCGACAACAGCCGGGACCGACGGCTTAATGTGCCCTCCGAGGCACGGAGCACGGAACTGGATATATATAAGCCCATCCATAGACAGGCTGCGGTCGACGTTGCTTAACCTGCGTGTTCGTTTAGAATGACACGCGCAACGACGCCATCGAGCTCTCTATAATAATAAATAAAATACAATAAAAAAAAATATTAAAAATAATCTAAGACTTGTCTAATTGCCCGGGACCCTTTAGTTAAGAGAGCGCATCAAAGCCCATCTGGGGAAGTATTTCCACACAGAAAATTAACCACGAGTTCGGTAGTGGAGTGTTCAACGCTACTTCCAGGGCCTATGGACTAAATTTGTGCGCGCAATTTTATTTTTATATTATCGTAGTCTATGAACACAATAAGTATCACTCGCGCTATGCCACCTGTGGCCAATGGTGATCTGACTCACTCGCAGAAACATAATAACCCTTCAGGGCGTTGCTATTTGGGTGCGGTTTTATGGGAGGGACTTCCCTAGATGCGCCCTATCTTTCTTAAAAACACCCAGACCAAGACAAACAGAAATTTTTACGTACACAAATATTTATCTTGTGTGGGAATCGAACCCTCGATGTAGCGTTGCTAACCACTGCTAACACTGTGTTCGTCGCAAGTTGAAAGTGTAGTCACATAACAAATGAACGGTCCGTTCACCCAATTACCGACTCCCTTTGAAATGGCCAGCCAGTACGAGAGGCTTCGACAAAGTACATGACATGAGTAAATATCTCACTCCCAGTTCACAGTGAAAGCCACTAACAACGTGCGCATACCCCCAGGCGAATTTGATCAGTTTGTAACTACGATTCACAGATCTCAATGGTTGTATTAGTTGCTTAGTTAAAAGTTGTCTAAGTTGTCTGTGAGCATTACATCCGCTTCTGTGTTAATTATTTATTAAATAAATAAATATTTTTTTTTACACAACGTCATCTAGTCCCAAACTAAGCAAAGCTTGTGCTTTAGTTCTAGACAGCTGATAAACATACGTAAATACATTTTTTTGTAAAAACATACTTATAATACATGGATAACGCCCAGACCAAGACAAATAGACTTGGTCATGCACACATTTATTTGCTTTGTGTGGGAATCGAACCCATGAGTTTATTGCTAAAGTAGCCATTCCACTATCGAGCTCTTCAAATTTTTAGGTGAGCATTTTCAAGATCATTTCTTAAAAAAAATCTGTTTTTAATACTGACTGGGATGAATCGTTAGTACACATATGAACAATTGGGCGTTTTGAAGGATTGCCCATGTTCGTTTTACAAGATATTCGTTGTTGTCATCTTGAGAGGACGATTTCTACTTTAATTTTTATACAGCCTTAGTCTTGAGTCTTAGTCTTAGTCTTGAGGATCTTAGAGATGGCTGCGGCATCCTGATCTACATATATGTTTTCAAATCTCATAGCGGAGATACAGCTCGTTTATTCCAGCGCCTGCAATTGACGATTGACAGAGTGATCAAGCAGTATCCCTCAGAAGAATTAATGATTATGAGAGTGATTTATTGAGTACACGCGGATCTGCTTATAAATTTGTTCTGTATCTGTACGGGCCCCTTCGATACGACCCGTACACTTTCGTAAACGAATATGTAAATAATAGAATGTAGGTACTGGCGGGCTTCGTTCTTCGACCTCCGGTTGTAAGTCGCAGGTCTGTGGGTTGGTGCAGAATGAAACGCCTGATGCTGTCTTCAGAAGTATGGAGCCGTAGGTACTTGCTGCTAGGTCTGGACTGGCTTGGCTTCGGAGTGACTTGGCTGGCTATTCCACTGTAGTGTGAGCGCTGAGTGTAGCGGACGACTGGTGCCGATCACCGTTGTATGGCCCATATTTATACCCCCGCTGTGGGAGCGAGAGGTACATTTGTGGGAAAGAGATAGCAATAGCCAAAATCGCCCAGACCTAGAGGCAATACCTGATCGTGCTCGCTTTATTTGTGTCAAAAATGTTTGTAAGTTGTACTATTATTGCATACATTTGACCCCTTTTCATATAAAACCATAAAAACTTTTGCTAAAGTTATTGTCAAAACCTATGGGTCAGTGAAGTTTTACATAAAAATGTTTTCATTATAAACTTAAAATTACGTTAATAGGTACATCTATTCACTATTGAGCTGTTGCAGCCAGTAATTCGACGTTATAACTTTATTATATACCTGGCTTGCAACAGCTCGTACCTATACTAAAACATGTAAAACTTATCTCTAACAAAGTATGTATGTAAACTGTATAAACCTATTCTATTCATTACATAAAACAACTAATATGAAACAACTATAACTATTAAAAGATGTGCCTTATTATGCTACGCGCGTCGGTTATCTATTTATTTACAATTAGTTGTCGCGAACATGATCTAAGGTTTCCCTAAACTGGTTCAGCATCCAATAAGACTATGGCATATAGAAAGCCATACAATATCTCTACTGAACCTTCTGCTAACTACGTTTCTGAATGAATATAAGAATCATTACGCATGCAACTGCATTATCCAGATGCAAGTATCATGCACCAGTCGCATAACAGCTTGGACTGCTACATGGTGTCCGACGTGTGATGGCGATAGAAGTATATATGAGAAGCATTGTGTAATATACATCGTACCAATGGAGGCTGCTTTACATTCTCAGTCGCCTAATGATTGCTGAGCTAAAAATCGAAAAATGAGGTGTTATTGATTTTTAGAAATTAATCTTCTCAAACAAACTGCTTATAAGCTTTGTTGCCTATAGGATTCTAATGTTATTTTAGAAACGCAACCTGAATGCTGCCTCAAAGTTCGACAAGCGAAGACGACATGTGATATTGGCGACAATCCTAAAGAAAGACGCCAGCCATATCGCTAAAGTTTGAGAGATTTTACTTACTTTGTATCTTCTACATGTTTTCCTACTGTATAAGTCAATTTTATGCTAGCTTATGTGCCGAGTAGTTGTTGATATTATACACACATCATACACCTTTTAGAGGGGAAGCGCTTGCCGTCTGTAAGAACGTCATATACCTATTGAAACCAAAGTCATTGTATACTTTCTGGTTTCCTACAATTATTGACATTGTTTGTTTAACGAAATGACCTCTCTGTCTATCTAATTGTGCGCGTGCCTAAAATAGGTTTCTGTTACGAGACTCCTTTTAATTTTAAACTTTAAAAATATTTATTATTCGTAATTATCGCAACCATAGTATACTCTGAAAATTTCAAATCTCTATCTACGAGTATTACAGTTCAAATGATATAGCCATGTGAGAGACAGATTTTTCTCTAACAGAAGTTTTAGTAAACAGATAAATGGGTGGGATGGATGGGCCCTCGCGGACACTTAGTATATTAATCATTTCTCATAGTACCTATCCGTTTTTCTTTTTGAATTACCTACATTTCGGAAATGACCATTGGCACTGACCAAAAATCTCACCAATCTAGGATTTTGTTAGTAACCTTTTTATCCGTACAAAATCCAAAAAAAAACTAGTAACAATTTATTTTAAGTGAACATAATTATAAAGACTGATACAATTAATATTCCATTATTACCCTTTACCACTTACCTATGTAATATATAATTTACAAATGGAGTAATTTGTCAAGCATCGTGAAACAAGATAAAATCGAGAACGTCATTCGGGTGTACCGTCGGTGAATCGAACGGCCGCTCTACATGTGTAGCTCAGTCTGTATTCGTAGTGTTGGGACACACGTGCCGAAATTGGGTCGTTGAAATTAAGCTGCAGAGTTTACGTCTCGTTGCCTCCATTCTCAGAGACACCATGACGACAATCACGCATCGTAAATTACGTCAGCTTGAAAACGCGTATTAGCAAGTACTTTTTTAGGGTTCCGTACCCAAAGGGTAAAACGGAACCCTATTACTGAGACTTCGCTGTCCGTCCGTCCGTCCGTCCGTCCGTCTGTCACCAGGCTGTATCTCATGAACTGCGATAGTTAGACAGTTGAAATTTTCACAGATGATGTATTTCTATTGCCGCTATAACAACAAATACTAAAAAATAGAATAAAATAAATATTTAAGGGGGCTCCCATACAACAAACGTGATATTTTTGCTCATTTTTGCTCGATATTGATACCGGTAACAGGTAGACGCTTGAAATATTCACAGAATATTTAGTTATATATTCACTTTAAGAATAAATAATAAAATTAAAATAAAAAAAATATTTAAGGGGGGCTCCCATACAACAAATGCGATTTTTTTTTGCCGTTTTTATAGTTAATGGTACGGAACCCTTGATGCGCGAGTCCGACTCGCACTTGGCCGATTTTCTTAGAATTAGTCTGTTTCCTCATCCATATATATGTAATCTAAAAACAATACGTAGCCTAAGATATTTTATAGTTATACTAGCTTATGCCCGCGGCTTCACGCGCGTAGATTTTGGAATTTCAGCAGTTTTACTTATTTTTATTTTACTTCTTATTTTTTAGTACAGTCGGCATTAAATAGTTAGTAAAAGTATCAAATATCCTTATTTGTGTAGTAATGAAGATATGGCACGGCCTGTTCGGTTTTCATTAACTATTTGATACTGGCTGTATACACTCAAAGCACCTCTTTATTCTCAACATTGCCTATTTTAAAAATATAAAAGTTTCAAGCCACTTAAAAAAATATCTGCCTGGGTTGAAATTCAAAAAAATCTTTCTTATCTCTCATATGCATTACAAAAGGAACCTATTGGTGAGTCAGTGAATTAGACAGGAACTCCATTTCTATTAATATAGATTAGCGTCTCGTTCGAACACACTTTCAACCCCCTTTTCACCTCACCTCACCTCGCTAAGGGTGGAATTTTTGAAAACGTTGAAACCAATTTTTTTGATTCTAATAAAGAGTATCTATACAAAGTTTCAAGTCACTAACTTCAAAAAGTTTTCTGCTCCATACAAACTGTCAACCCCCTTTTCAGCCCCTAAAGGTGGAATTTTGAAAAACGCTGAAATTACTTATTTGACGTCTTGATTGAGAGTATATTTACAGTCTAAAGCAGCTCACTTTAAAAAATAACAATTTCTTAATAATTCAACTTTTAGTTCAAGAAATACTTTTGACCTCCATTACACCCGGGGTGGAATTTTTGAAACTACTTTTTTGGATTTTAATAAAGAGTATCTGTATAAAGTTTGAAGTCACTAACTTGAAATAATTTTTCAACTCCATACAAACTGTCAAGCCCCTCTTCACTCTCGTGAGGATTATAAAAGTAACCTCTTTGCAAAATTTCAGCTTTCTAGGTTCAAGAGTTTAGCTTCGGAGTTGATGAGTCAGTGAATTAGTCAGGAACTTCAGTTTTATATATATAGATATCCGCCTTAGATTGTGATAACACGTCCTATTCAATTTCTTAATATTACCAATCTCTTAATTTAGTATTATGGAAAGAGATCTTGTTTCCATAAATATTTTTATAAACCAGCATACGGTCTGCCTGATGGTAAGCCGTCAGCCTAGTCTATGGACATTTGCAACATCAGGGTTGGTTGTTACTCGTACGTTGCCGACTCTGTACTAAAAATAGACTAAATAATAATAATTAATCCGAATATTGCAACAAATTTTTTTTGTTATGCTCGTAATAATCAAAGTGATAATCACCTACGCTACGTCGAAGTACGAATTAGAACATTTTTTTTTTTGACCTGACTATGTAGTTAGACCCGAGTGGGCTGTTACTACGTCACCGGACTAAAGAGGTGGGCGTGAGGCGCCACAGCCTAGCAAAACTAAGTATAACGATAGCCTAAGGGCCCCCGAGAGGGGTCGAACCTCGGCTTAGGACGTCGTTGGGGAAACTAATCGAACACGCGGACAATCAAATCAGTCTTTTTTTTTTTTTGACCTGACTATGTAGTTAGACCCGAGAGGGCTATTACTACGACACCGGACTAAATCAGATCAGTCATCACTGAGGTCAATACTTTATGAGCCACAAAAGAAACCATAGCGCGTTTCAATTTGGCTTATGGCGCCATCTCTTAGCAATAATTGGAACTAATCGAAACTAATACATATATATTTTATGCCTCTGTTTTTAACCCCCGACGAAAACACGACGGGGTGTTATAAGTTAGACATGTCTATGTGTGTGTATGTGATTCTGAGTCTTTCTGTGTCATCGTAGCTCCCGCATGGATGAACCGATTTAGATTTATTATTTTTTTTGTTTGAAAGGTGTATTAGTCGAGAGTGTTCTTAGCTATGTTTGGTGAAAATTGGTCCAGCACTGAAATGAAAGGGCGATTGACGAACTGACTTTCTGGACTGTCGGGGAGGTTTTAAATTTTAAACAGTTAGATATTTTCTGCATTCGGGTTGCCCACTTGTTGACCGCGGCACATCCGTGCGCGCACGGCCCGCTAGATAGAAGAGTTTCGACAGGTTCGAATCCGATAATGTAGGTAAAAACGAAAATCTTTTATACTTATTAGTTTAGAAAAAAACAAATATATTTTACATTTGGTTCATGACTTTCAATGAAACACCTTAATATTGAATTTCAATCGAATAACTTCAAAAACTTAAAGTTTCATACTAACTTTGCATCCCCGTTTTACCGCCCTTGAGGGATGATTTTTGAGAAAAATATTTTACTCGTGTTTCATGCCTTTCAATAAAGAACCTTCATGCTGAATTTCATTCGAATAACTTCAAAAACTTAAAGTTTCATACTAACTTTGCATCCCCGTTTTACCGCCCTTGAGGGATGATTTTTGAGAAAAATATTTTACTCGTGTTTCATGCCTTTCAATAAAGAACCTTCATGCTGAATTTCATTCGAATAACTTCAAAAACGGCAAAGTTTCATACTAACTTTGCATCCCCGTTTTACCGCCCTTAAGGGATGATTTTTGAGAAAAATATTTTACTCGTGTTTCATGCCTTTCAATAAAGAACCTTCATGCTGAATTTCATTCGAATAACTTCAAAAACGGCAAAGTTTCATACTAAATTTGCACCCCCGATTTACTGGGATGAATTTCCAAAAAAATCCTTTCTTAGTGCTCCCCTACGTTATAAAAGGAACCCCTTTTTTTTTTTTTTTTTTTTTTTTTTTTTTTTTTTTTTGTGACGCGGGGAAAAATGCGTTACGCACACCACCGGTGCCTGGGTGGCCTCCGGTGGTAGTGTGGGACTCCCCGTCGGCTGTCCGACGGTATACCCACTAAACAACCCCGCGAAATGCCATCGGCCGCGTTGGTGTGGTGCCCCGGATCTGTCAGCAACAGGGCACCACTGCGACTGGCCAGCCCCTCAGAAGGGGCCGGACTTCTTCTATCTAGGGGCCGTCCCGGCAAATTGGGACAGCCCCTCCGGCGGCATAAAAGGAACCCCTGTGCAAAATTTCAAGTTTCTAACCCTTATAGTTTAGGCCCTGCGTTGATATGTCAGTCAGTCAGTCAGCTTCTCCTTTTATATATATATATATATATAGATGATTTTTGAGAAAAATATTTTACTCGTGTTTCATGCCTTTCAATAAAGACCCTTCATGCTGAATTTCATTCGAATAACTTCAAAAACGGCAAAGTTTCATACTAACTTTGCAACCCCGTTTTACCGCCCTTAAGGGATGATTTTTGAGAAAAATATTCTAGTCGTATTTCATGCCTTTCAATGAAGAACCTTCATGCTGAATTTCATTCGAATAACTTCAAAAACGGCAAAGTTTCATACTAACTTTGCGCCCCCATTTAACCCCCTAAGGGATGAATTTTGAAAAAAATATTTTACTCATGTTTCATGCCTATCAGTAAAGAACCTTCATGCTGAATTTCATTCGAATAACTTCAAAAGCGGCAAAGTTTCATACTAAATTTGCACCCCCGTTTTACCCCCTTAGGGGATGAATTTCCAAAAATCCTTTCTTAGTGCTCCCCTACGTTATAAAAGGAACCCCTGTGCAAAATTTCAAGTTTCTAACCCTTATAGTTTAGGCCCTGCGTTGATATGTCAGTCAGTCAGCTTCTCCTTTTACATATATAGATATACGTCGTACACGCTCTAGAATGGCAATACGAAAGTAAGGTAATCGCCCAACTCGCATTCAGTTGGGCACGCTCTCGCGACGCGTCTATAGGTACGTATTTCGGCACAAAGCATAAATGTCTTAAGATATTATATTAATTTATTTCTTACAGGTATGCCCTATCATTTGTCCCTTTGTTAGAGCAAAGCGTCATAATAAATAACAGTTCGTAGATATAGTACTACTTGCGCCATTTTAAAATACATTAATTTTGATGTATAACGTGTCTACCTTTTGATACGTCGCTGCACGTAGCTGTCAAAACGGTTTGACGTATTGACAAAACCCGAGAGCACGTGTGCGGAGATAGATGGCATAATGTCATAATGTCAAATTTTGACATCAAACCATTATGACATGATGCTGAGTATCACATATATTATGTGTATATGCTGATACACATATGTTTGTATATTTTCACGAATTTTTCTTCCAAGGAAACATCCTTTTTATTGTGTGTACGTTATCAATGGTCCATGCCTATAAATATTTCTTTCTTCTTTCTCTCTTCTTTAAACCAGCTTGTAAGTGGACTGCACAGCACGGAGCAGTGCACCGTCAATCCCATATTTCGCCAATATGTACCACAGTTCCTTTCGCAGAACCCTATCAAATATTTTATTACTGTTCCATGCGTAAGACATGTTTGTTCGTTAGTCACAGCGCCGCTGTGGTGACATTACATATTTTAAGAGAGGTAGGGCGCATCGAAGCAGCCCGTCTGGTGAAGTACCTCCACCTCACAGAAAACTGCAGCAAAATAACTACTCTAGAGTGTTGTTGTGTTCCTGCGTGTGAGTGAGGTCACCAGTAAGCTCCTAAGGGGTAACTGTGTTAGCAGCAGAGGTGGTATCGCGCGAGTGATAGTTAATGTATTGTGAGCGCTCATAGGCAACAGTAACTGCTTTGCTTCAGGTGGACCGTATGTGTGTATACTTCCTGTTGTTTACGTATAAAAAAACAAGTTCTTCATCTTAGCGTTATTTTGTATATATATATATAGTATTATTTATTTATATATGTAGTAATCCAATAATAACATAACTACGTAACTTTAAAGATGGTTATTACTGTTCTATCTATCGATAACTTCACGCCAGATCCCTTGCGGGGGTAGGCAGGGAGAACCGAGCGCCACGTGACTCCTCTACAATCCTCACTCGCTTCTTTAATATTCATTGCTCTTCTCATGCACGCTCGCCGGGTTCTAACGCACCTGACGTCACCTTCTGATAAAACATGATCAGTTTGGTCATGGTAGGTAAATCTTGGCCTGCCTCGGCTCCTACATCCTTCTACTATCGCGATGCATATCTGTTTCGTAATTCTTTCTTCCTGCATTCTTTCTACATGTCCGATCCAACGGAGCATGCCTCTTCTTATTTTACACCGACATTCTCTTTCCCACCAACCTGTGTCTAACATCATCGGAATTGAGTACAGTCAACAAGCGTTACCACACAAATTTTACGCAACACTCGCATTTCGACCGCGTTTATCCTAATTTTATGCTCTCTCTGCCATACCTAGGTCTGCATTATGTATAGCGAGTTGTGCCTTCTGGCTCAAGCTTTTAACTGCCAAGAAGTTTTTCCACAACGCTCCATTCACCCTATTCCCAGCACTCACTCGTATTTCTACATCTGCGGTGTACCATCCATTCCTGCTGAAAGCACATCCAAGATATACAAACTCATTCACTTGTTCCAACACTTCATCATCAACCGTAATCCTTACATTGGTTCTGGTTTCTTCTCTTTCAAATACCATTATCTTTGTCTCCTTCGCATTTAATAGTATCCCTTTCTCCATACAATCGTCTTTCATTACTCTGACCAGTGTCTGCAGTGCAGATGGTGTTTCTGGAGTTTCAAGGTATTGACCAATTAGGTAGTCCCCGGTTTAAATCCTGATGTGTACAACTAAATTACTGTTTTTGGATTCATGTACATGTTTGTAGTTGTCACTTGCACGGTGACGAAAGAAAATATCGTGAGGAAACCCGCGCGTCCAAAAGACATGTGACCTAACCTAAAAATTATCTGGTTTTCCATATAGCTTGTGGACGAGGGTCGCTCCATGTAAAAAGCTGATGGTTGTGGATGTCTGACAGCAACCACACCATGTCAATATCAGTATATTCGCCAAATCCTTAGTCTTAAGTAGCTTTTTTGATTCTTTTCTTAATCCATAAGGACTGGCGAGGTCCGCTACTATAACAAAAGAAGAAGAAGATACACGAACCTACTTCCTCTGAGCACAAACCGTAATAGCATTATATTACTTTTTTGGGGAAATCGTGTAAAAATAATAAACAGAAAAATAATTGAAATTAAATAAACGCTGGTAGTCTGTTTCGTTAAAACGTGCAAATGTGTTTACAAACCGCTGACGCAAATGGCAACGTAATTTTATGTCGCGTAAATAGGTGATGGGGGTATTGTTTACATTAAACAAACTTGTTTACGTACAAACCAACTATGTAAACAATTTTATTGATCGCGATATACAGCGATTATTACTTATTAACAATGATGGCGTCGTTGCGCGTGTCACAGACGGTTCACACCACTAACCCACCACTTGGTGTCGCAAAGGCCTAAATATCACAGCGATTGGAACCTACTGACCAATGGGTAATATACCCCCTGAATAGGTACAAACGTTTCACCAGCGTTCTAAAATGGGCAAATCAGAATTTTTTTATAACTAAAACCGAAAGATGAATGGAAGAATGAATTGAGGAACGAAAGTGTGTGATGTATGAATGTGTTATTTATGTGTATAGCAGCGATTAATTTTTTTTTTTTATATAAATAAATATATATTGTAGCGATAAGTGCCTTGCCCATGGCAGGGGTGTACAAAAAAAAAATCCCCCTGAGAAAAGTCTTCGAACAGTGTGTTTTTTAGGGTTCCGTACCCAAAGGGTAAAACGGAACCCTATTACTGAGGCTCCGCTGTCCGTCCGTCCGTCTGTCACTAGGCTGTATCTCATGAACCGTGATAGTTAGACAGGCGAAATTTTCACAGATGATGTATTTCTGTTGCCGCTATAACAACAAATACTAAAAAATAGAATAAAATAAATATTTAAGGGGGCTCCCATACAACAAACGTGATTTTTTGCTAATTTTTGCTCGATATTGATAACGGCAACAGGTAGACGCTTGAAATATTCACAAAATATTTAGTTATATATTCACTTTAAAAATAAATAATTAAATTAAAATAAAACAAATATTTAAGGGGGGCTCCCATACAACAGACGTGATTTTTTACCGTTTTTATAGATAATGGTACGGAACCCTTCGTGCGCGAGTCCGACTCGCACTTGGCCGATTTTTATAGATAATGGTACGGAACCCTTCGTGCGCGAGTCCGACTCGCATTTGGCCGATTTTTTCTCACTCGCAACTCCACGGGTTTGTTACTCGCGCGTTGCCAATCTTGTGACCTAAGGCTGTTTCGTCACAGTGCCCAGTAATTTCTCTGCCATATCTCACCCTTCAAACCAGAAGACAGCTATATAAATATAGCTGCTTGGCGGTAGACATAGGTGAGACTGAGATACTCATGCAGATGACTTTTGCACAAAGTCTTCCTCTGGTTATACGAGTAATGTGTGTGTTGCCAGTGATATATATGGAACTGAGTCGTGGCCCTTCACTGTGGGCCGCATGGGGAAGCTGAAGGTCACTGGATGGATGACAATATGCGCAGCAGAACATAGATATACGGCATAGCCCAAAGGATAAGAAAGCTGAAGTGGCAGTGGGCCGGCCACATAGTTCGTAGAACCGTCAACCGCTGGGGAAGAAAGGTTCCCGAATGACGTCCCCGTACTGGTGCACGCAGTGTGGGACGACCCCCCACTAGATGGAGAGATGACCTCAACAGGTTTGTGGGGAGTCGATGGATGCAGGTGGCACAGGATCGAGACGAGTGGCTAGAGGGGAGCCCTATGACCAATGGCAAGATATTTAACCAATAAACCGATAAGTGACGCGATGTTGATTCTTGAACTAGCCAATAAGCTTCGCGTTCTTTATCCCCCGACCCGCAGTGAGTTATTTTTTACTATGCAAAATCGTGTCATTCGGTCTCCATAGGTTATTTAAGATAAATTGAATAAGTAATTGAATAAATGTCGATAAGAATCATATACAGCAAATTACAAGCCAACATCATAAATGAAATCGTTAACGCTATAATAACATTTTTTATGAAGAGATTTTTGAAATGTTTTTTAAACGTTGAATAACTATTCAGTGTCTTCAGACAGTTCGGAATTTTGTTAAATAATTTCGGTTCGGTTATTTCTTACATGGTTCACACTACGAACCACCGTATCACCGAAATCGTCAATTTAGATTTTTCTAGTAAAACTGTATATATATAGATATATATATCCAAATTCCTTTATATAGATTCGTTCAATAAGTGTACATGACCAGCATATAAATACCTCAGATTTGACGCAGCTAATCTACAATTTGTATGATCATACTGTTGTATCCGGATCTACTTACTCAGTCGGCAATAACTCTAAATTCTCAACAATGGGATGGGATAGACAGCTTTGTAATCTGTTCCTATTCAAGTGAATGTACCCGGAACGGTGGAGGTTGGTGTGCTGTTACGTATGCACTTAACTCGAACGTGCGAGTTAAGGTGGTCACGTCACTCGACGACCTACAAAGACGGTATCGTTGTACCCAGACATCACCCCAGGTTGTATATAACAGAGATTGCGGACTTTGGCTACGTCTCGGCCCATATACCTGATAGGTGATAACTTTCGTCCATCAGTATTATTGACGAACGCGGTAATGGAGTAATGGTAATCATCCTTTATTGCAGGCAACAATGCAATAAAGTATAACATAAACTAAAATACAACAAAAACAATAAAGTGCAACAAAAACAATAAAGTACAACAAAACCATTAAGTGTAACAAAAACAATAAAGTACAACAACAACAATAAAGTGCAACAAAAACAATAAAGTACAACAAAAACAATAATGTACAACAAAAACAATAAAGTGCAACAAAAACAATAAGGTGCAACATAAACAATAAAGTACAACATGAACAATAAAGTGCAATATAATCAATAAAGTACAACAAAAAACAATAAAGTGCAACATAAACAATAGAGTGCAACAAAAACAATTAAATGCAATAAAAATAATAAAGTGCTTTATTGCACGCAACAGTGCAGCATGTGGCCTCTGTAATGGCCCTCACACGGAAGCTCAAGGTTGCACAGCGTGCCATGGAGGTAGCCATATTTGGACAATCTCTGCGCGATAGATTCAGAAATGATTACATCCGTAACAGAACTGGAATTATGCGATGTAGCTCTGAGGATCAGCAAGCTGTAGAGGCAGAGGGCAGGTCACATAACTCGGAGAACCGATGCCCATTGGTGCAGAAATGTTCTTGAACGACGACCACGAACGATCGTATGACGATCCACATGATGGACCGACGGTGTTGTGAAGATCGCAGGGAGCAGATTAATGCAAGCCACACAGGCTAGATTGCTGTGGAAGGCTAAGAGGGAGGCCTATGTTCAGCAGAGGACGTCTTTCAGCTGAAATATTTCAATATTTAGTTTGCAAAAGCTTATTTCTAAAAGAAAACTCCAGTAGTGGGCCATATTGTCAGTAGCGGAATAGCTGTATGTGCTTGGATAAATGTTACATACACAGACACAGACATACATACACAGATTGGCAGGATCCGCTAAGACTAAGGACTTGGCGAATATACTGATTTTTACATGGAGCAACAACCGTCAGACCTTCGCAATCCAGCGGGAAAATCTGACTCTCTTAGGTTAGGTCACAATCAAGGTCTTTCGAAATATAATTTCTTGGATAAGCGGGTTTCCTCACGATATTTTCCTATACGGAGCACTTAACAGAACAATACCGCGGAATCCGGAATTCTCTTTCCTCAATAAAAGTAGTCCAAGTTGCTTCTTATAACATCAGCTATCTGCCAGTAAAGGTTTCATCGTCAGAACAAATAGACAGACAAAATTTGAAAAGCAAATTATTTTCACGTTGACACTGTTGATTGTAGGCGATTGGTGTAATTTTGAAGATATCTTACACAATAAAGTGCAACAAAAGCAAAAAAGTGCAACAAAGACAGTTAGGTGCAACGCAAAAAAATATTATTAGACTAAAAATTTAAAGCTATGAAAAATTAACAAGATGCAATATGTACTGATTTAAAGCATGCAAGACGTATCTAAGGTAAGCTGTGGCTGAGTGGCAAATAAATAATTATTGTCTTTTTTTGACGTGATAACGTCTTATAAATCGATGAACGCCGGCTGCACGCACGAAAAAGCATGACTCGTTGTCACGTTCCGCCTGAGCCGAGTGCGGAACAAGCGATAGAGGCACGATCGGCCTAAGCGTTCGGCTTGTGACGCATCTATCTCTCTTCCACTCCATCGGCCGACGCGTCCGAGTAGCAGAGAGACAGCGGCAGCACACAACCTACACGTGAACTGTTTTGTCAACTGTTGAATGTTCAGGAACACCGTTCCTATATGAAATATATATGTTTGTCTGTGCGTTTGTCTGTATGTGCGTTTTTTTAATAATGGAATTCAGATTCGGATTCAGCATAAAAAAGTAGAATAGGAATGTTCAGGAACACCGTTCCTATCTCTTAAGGACCATGGTCAAAATGGTCAAAACGAGAAATTAAAAAAAAAATGAATTGTTATGTAATTGACGAGCCAGGTGTTCCTCTGGCAATGCAAGCTTGCGTATTCTCAACTGATTTCTTATGACGTTATCACGTAAAATTATCGTCCGTAAACCGACTTTACAGACAACCAATTTTTATTTTTTTATGGAGACGTTTCGTTCAGCGTCGTCGGTCGCAGCTTGTCCACGGATAGGTTTAGTTTGTCTTCGGAAGGCGCGAGGAACAGTCGATCCAGGCGGTTGGATTAGATGGTAGTCATTAATCCAAGACTAGACATTGGACGGCTTGAAAACACTGACCTCGGCGATAGAACAGAGTACCTCCAATCCCTTGGTTTAATGATGTCCTGTACCCTGACAGTAGATTGATGCGGTACTAAGGAGCGGCCGTATTTGCTCATATCCGATTTAAGAGTGCTGCCAGTCTGGGGAAGTACCTCCACCTCACAGATAACCGCAGCCAAATAACAAGTTCATAAAGGATTGTTGTGCACTTGCGAGTGAGTGCGGATACCAGTAAGTTACCTAAGTAGTTGCTGTGTTAGCAGCGGAGGTGGCATCGCGCGAGTGATATTTATTGTGTTGCAAGCGGTCATAGACTACGGTAACCATTTTACATCAGGTATGACTGTATGCCTCCCGTCGTTGTAAAAAAAAGGAATACTTTTTTATGCAACATGTGACCCACCTGACGTAAAGCGGTTACCACAGCCTATGTAAGCTCATAATACGTTAAACTATCACTCGCGCGATGCCACCTCCGCTGCTATCACAGCAACAACTTAGGAGTCCTGGTGACCTCACTTTCACGCAGCAACACAACGATACTCCAGAGAGTTGTTATTTGGCTTCGGTTTGCTGTGAGATGGAGATACTTCCCCAGACGGGATGCTTTGATGCATCCTACCTCTCTTAAAAACATCCAGCCCAAAGCAAACAGACATCAAGTTCATGCACACAAATGTTTCACCATCAGTCACCGACGCTCGTGGGTTCGATTCCCACACGTGGAATCGAACCCACGAGCGTCGGTGACCAGGTCGTGTTATTAACCGCTGCGCCACCGTGCTCGTCAAAACCTGGTACTTGCATCAAGGTTGAAGTTAAAGGTTACGTTAATTGTGTAATAATTGGTTTAGATTGGCTGACGGTGACGTGGGCGCAGGGCGGCATGCAGCTGCAGACAGACCAAGCAGCTGGAGAGGACATCGACTCCGTCAAAGGAAGGTGAGCATAGCTTGTATTCACTCATGTTTTCAACACCACCCATGAAGAAGGCAATCGAATGGCAGTGGAGGCATGTACCACTAATTCATATTATTAGATTTATGCATATACTGAACCCCGCTACTTCACCCGCGCGTATCTCGCTGTCCTGTAGGAACCGCTTTTTTAGGGTTCCGTACCCAAAGGGTAAAACGAACCCGAACCGAAGGGTGCAACATAACATACTATTAGATAAATTATATGGGATCGGGATTAGAGGAACTGTACATAAATGGTTCACTTCGTACCTTAAGGATAGGCAGCAATTTGTAGAAATGGAATATTTTGATCATGAAACCCATACGATCAAAAATATCCGATCACATGGTAAAACGATAAATTCGTCTATCCCACAAGGAAGTGTTCTCGGGTGTCTCCTATTCCTATTATATGTTAATGACCTGCCTAAAATAATGGACGAGCATTGTGTTTTGTTTGCGGATGACGTCTCTATCCTCACGTCATGCCACAATAATAAAAATATATGCCAACACTTAAAAGAAATCCTGACAAAAACGACGTGCTGGATGAGTGACCATAATCTGGAAATAAACTTCAAAAAAACCAAACTCATGGTCTTCCACCCTTACCAAAGAAATTCTTTAGACATCAATCTAAATTTTAATAGCATAGACTTGGAGGTGGTCACTGAATTTGATCTTCTGGGTATAGTCATAGATAAGAATATTAATTGGAAAACACATGTTCAAAAAATTTGTGCCAAATTGTCAAGTTTTGCGTACGCACTCAGAGAAATAAAAAAAACTACTGATATGAGTACCGCGCTTGTCACATATTATGCCTATGCCTACTCCTGGCTCAGTTACGGTGCGGTTTTGTGGGGAAGCGGAACTGATTGGAGCAGCGTGTTTATCCTGCAGAAGAAACTAGTCCGTATATTAGTAAATATAAAACAAACTGACAGTTGTAAACCTCATTTTATAAAGCATAATATATTACTTTACCTGGCATCTACATTTTCGAAACATGTAAATTCGTACGAAAATATCCAAATTTCTTCACAAAAAGAACAGACATTTCAGGAGGTTATACACTTAGGCATCAAAATAGACTACGACACCCAAAATCTCACCTTCAGATATACTCATCTAGCCCATTAGCAATGTCTGTAAAAATATATAATAAACTCCCTGAATCTATAAAAAATATGAAAAATGAAAAACTGTTTCTGAAGGAGATAAAGAAACAACTAGTAGGAAAAGCATATTACTCTATAATTGAATATTTAAACGATAAAACTTTAAAATAATAATATAGGCTACAAAATTCAATATTACAATTTAAAATAATGCAATAAGATATAATTAATGGAATTTGCTAATCTAATCTAATGTATATAAATCTAATGTATAAAATAAAAATGAATATAAATTTATATGATAATTAATGACATGCTAAAAGTTCTGACATAATTAAAACAATAATATACAACCAGTAATAACATTAAAAAATATATATTACTAAAATTTAAATTAATTGAAATTGCATAATATATTATACATAAATAACAATGCACATATAGTCTACTTTATAATACACACACATTTAAAATTGAGATTGATAGACACATCATTATGAATACTACTACATTGATTTACAATATTATAAAGCCCCTCTCCCATTGCAGCGCCCCTCGGGGTCCTTGATTGTTACATAATTCATAAGCGAACACCTTTGTACACATTAAGGATGCAATAAATGATTGAGTATTGAGTATTGAGAACCCTATTACTTAGACTCCGATGTCCGTCCGTCTGTCACCAGGCTGAATCGTGAACCGTGATAGTTAGACAGTTGAATTTTTCACAGATGATGTATTTATGTTGCCTCTATAACAACAAATACTAAAAAATAGAATAAAATAAATATTTAAGGGAGCTCCCATAAAACAAACGTGATTTTTTTTGCTCGTTTTTGTTCGATATTGATAACGGCAACAGGTAGACGCTCGAAATATTCACAGAATGTTTAGTTATATATTCACTTTAAAAATAAATAATTAAATTAAAATATAACAAATATTTAAGGGGGGCTCCCATACAACAAACGTGATTTTTTTGCCGTCTTTATATATAATGGTACGGAACCCTTTGTGCGCGAGTCCGACTAGCACTTGGCCGGTTTTTTTAATATTCTTTTTATTCCCTCAGATTCTTAGGTCGAGTCGTGATGTTAAATAAACTTGCTATATATATATATATATATTTGCTCGAGAACTGAGCTTCAATTTTTCAGTACAAATCGACAATTTCATACTTTAACCCCATTCCGGCATTATTTTGCGAAAGTCAAATTGATCTAAACTTTTTTATGTGATTTCGACCACTGCCATTGGTAGATGTATGCCGCCACTGGCATGGCTACTCCGTCTCTGACTTCACTGCTACTGTCTATGTGATTGTCCACCTAATCGAACAAGCAAGTTGAGCAGCGATGATCGCAGCCTATCTAAAGATGGATTTTAGTCGTCGTTAAATTAATCTAAGAGAATCCAACTGGGGAAGTACTTTCACCCCACAAAAGCTGCCATCAAATAATCAATCAGGATCGGCAACGCATGAGTGACACCCCTGGTGTTGCAAATGTCCATAGGCTACGGTGACTGTTTACCATCAGGCAGGCCTTATGCTTGATTTCCACCTTAGTGGTATAAAAAAAAAAAAATAACAACTCCCTAGAGAGTTGTTGTGTTCCTACTAGTGAATGAGCTCACCGGTAATCTTCTGAGGAGTTACACCGTTAGCAGCATGGCTGACCACGAGCGAGTGATACCTCCGGTATTGCAAGCATTCGTAGGCTTATGTCAAGCTGCATGTTTGTTTGTGTTGCAGTATATAAAAAAAAAGTTAGCGCCATTCATTATTGTGACCAGTGTTTGCAGTTCAGCTGATGTTCGTACTAATAACACGACATCGTCTGCATAAAGCAGACAATTCATCACTAGGTTACCCATGCGTGATCCCACAATCGTAGATCTTGTTCTCCGTAGACAAATATCGAGATACAAAATGATTAAAAGATAAAAAATCTTTATTTGCCTTTAGACCCTCAAGGGCACTTAGACACGTCTTACATTTTCAATACTATATCTTATAATTTTTTTAAAGTTTTTCTCTTACCAGCATTTCAAATGACCATTGGCGAAGAAGAAATACCAAAAGAAACTTGCCAATATAGGTCTTTTTTTTCCAAATCATCTTATACATATTACAATAAATATAATGATATGAGTGTACATACATATAGTGATATCAAGTGGTACAATTAAAGTTATATTAATTAATGTGCTGAATCATTTCCATACATCTCTGTCAGTTAGATATTTATCGATTCTATAATAACCCTTCTTACATAGAGTATTTTTGATGTGTCTTTTGAACATATTGTCAGGCAAGGACAGAACTGTTTCAGGTAATTTATTATAGAATCGAATACAATTTACAACAAAAGATCTATTAGTCTTAGCAAGCCGATGTACTGGCATACGCAAATATGTTCCTGCTTCTAAGATCGTCCGTACATTTTGAAAACGAATTTATTTTTTTACGAGCATACATTATGTTATCATAAATATACTGAGAGGTAACCGTGAGGATATTTATTTCTTTGAAATAAGTGATTCCCTGGCGCTTCTATGTTATAAATGGAGCGGATGGCTCTCTTTTGTAATATGAAAATAGTTTCAATATCAGCCGCTATTCCCCACAACAGTATACTATATGACATAATGCTGGGAAAGTAGCTGAAATAGACTAAGCGAGCGGTAGCCACACTCGTCAATTGTCTAATTCTCCTAACGGCATATGCGGCAGAGCTGAGCTTACTGGCCAGTTTATTTATGTGCCAGTATATTTATCCCACTGCAATTTTGATCATAATTCCAAGAAATACAGTATCATTAATAAATTCTAGTATATTATTGTCAATGAAAACTTGTATATTGGAAGACACCACATTTGGAATACTAAATTTTATAGATTTGGTTTTTGTTGAATTTAATAAAAGATTATTGCATGTGAACCAACTTAGAATAGCAGATAGAACACTATTTACCTTGTCAATATTTTGGCACCGGCGAGCAACATTAAAAATTAAAGAAGTGTTATCGGCAAACAGTAGTATATCCGCCATTACCGCTGCACCATGTAGGGCAAATCATTTACATATACTAAAAATAGAAAGGGTCCCAATATAGAGCCCTGGGGCACCCCAATATTAACATTACTGCCTTTAGATTTGACCCCATTTATGTCAACAGTTTGTATTCTATTGTTTAAGTAAGTTACGATCAAATCATGGGCTTTACCTCTAACTCCATAATGGCACAGCTTGAGCAATAATGTCCGATGGTCGACACAACCAAAAGCTTTAGAGAGATCACAGAATACCCCAACAGCATCCTGGGATCTCTCCCATGCGCTAATAACATGCTTGACCAATGCCACCCCCGCATCTGTAGTGGATTTACAGCATTACATTAGCAGATCAGACTGCATGCGACCCTGCTGGACACTATTTTGACGTCAAATCAGGGTGACGCTGCCATCTATCGGCACATATGTACAGCAATCGTAATACATGGACTGTGAAGCACAGGGCTGGACACCGTCAATCCCATATCTCGTCAATATGTACCTGAAGTCCTTTCGCGTAACCCTGTCTAATGTTTTCACAAAATCCACAAACGCGGACAAAATCTTGTTGTCATTTCATTTCCAAGCTGAGGAAAAACTCTTTCCTAACTTTATGTTGCGGGCTAATGATAGGTAGTATATAAATGGCCTGAATATTATTTTAATGTTACTAAGTACCGTATTAATGACGTTTATAAATATTTCAAATTGCTACAATTAACAGGCTACAACAGATTGTATCGGTCTTCCAAGGGACCCCAAGTTAAACAAAGCAACTGATAAATCGATTAATCTAAGTCAGTCCTCGATACCGTCAGCCGCTTAACTTTCGAGGACGGTTTACACCCTCCGATAACATAGGTGTGTTTTACGAATGTTTCATACAACGTCAGGCCTATTTGATGAGAGTTACCGCAGAAAACTTTCAATGCAATGAGTATACTCGCGGATTGTCACCCCCGCTGCTAATACAACAATTCATCTTCGGCTCTCTGGTAAGATCACCCCCTCAAAGGAACATAACAATCCTTGAGGAGTGGTTATCTGGCCGCGGTCTACTCTGAGATGGAGGTACATTTCCAGATTACTTTGATACGCACTACCTCTCTTTCGCCTAAATTTAGTTACGAGGGTTATTTGAAAAGTTCTTAGCCTAACATACTTAATGAAACCACACGATTTTGAGTTTATTTTTCAACATACTCTCCTCGGAGCTCAAAACACTTTTTCCATCGACCCGGTAAGGCTTCGATACCCGTTTTAAAAAAATCTTCGTCTAACTCCTCAAAATAAGCATCCACGGCGGCTATGACCTCTTCATTTGTAAAAAAATGTTTACCACCTAAAAATTTTTTCAGCTTTGGGAACAGATAAAAGTCGGACGGTGCTAAATCCGGTGAATATGGGGGATGAGGTAACAATTCGAAGCCACATTGATGGATTTCTGCCATGGATTGCACAGAGATGTGAACGCGCGCATTGTCCTGATGAAACAAGACTTTTCTTCTCAATAAACCTGGACGTTTTTCTTTGATTTCTTCTCTCAAACGACGCAACAGGTTGCAATAGTAATTGGAGTTTATTGTTTCACCCTTTTTTAAATAATCCACGAGAATTATACCCTTTGCATCCCAAAAAACGGATGCCATGACTTTGCCCGCCGATAAAACCACCTTTGCGTTATTTGGGGTGGGCGATCCTGCTCTTTTCCATTGTTTCGACTGTTCTTTTGTCTTGGGTGTATTGTGGTGAACCCAGGTTTCATCCATGGTTATAAATCTTTCAACTAATTCTATTGGGTCAGCTTCATATAACTCTAAACAGTCGCGAGAAGTTGTGAGTCGGTTGCGTTTTTGTTCCACTGAAAGCAGTCGCGGTACCCACCGCGCAGGCACCTTAGAGAATCCAAGTTCAGTAGTAATTATATGATGTGTTCACTCAGATGAGATGCCTACAGTCTTAGCTATCTCCTCTACAGTCAATCTTCGATCAGATAAAATTAAATCACAGATTTTTTCTTTGTTTTCATCAGTGCAAGCAGTCGAAGGCCGGCCACTACGGAGCTCATCTTGAATGGTCTCACGACCACGTTTAAACTCTGCCACCCAGTTTTTAACAGTCGCATACGAAGGAGCGGACTCACCCAAAGTAGCAGACATGTCTTCATGTATAGCTTTTGGAGTTAAACCTTGCAAATTCAGGTATTTTATCACTGCACGATGTTCAATTTTATCCATTTTCAAAAATAGCTCTGACTTGACTTACGGT